>CM060190.1:25605000-26862500 GCA_030549335.1 Pontederia crassipes
TGTTGCGACAATCACTTATCAACACACATGCATATGCAGGGTGTTGTTCTTACTAATTTACCCCGTTAGTGAGGTAACTTGTACAATTCGATGAGTTAATTCGATGGGTTTAGATATCGTTTTAGATGACTGTTTCATTTTTATTTTGAGGGAGTAGATGACTCTTTTTGGCCCTGTTTGGCAATGGGAAGGTGCTGGTTCAAATCGATTCCGTAAAACGATAGATTCCGTAAAACGATAGATTCCGTAAAACGATAGATTCCGTAAAACGATATGACATTTGACGAACCGGTGAAATTTGATTCCGAAAACCTTTTTTTGCATTGTAACGTTTCTTTTTTTGTTGTTGTCGTGTTTGACTTATTTTTTCATTTTAGTTTATTTTTTTCTTTATTTTTTCACACACATATATTTTATAAAATAATTTATTTATTAAGTATAAATTATTTATTATAACATATTAATATAATATTATTTCTTACTTATTATTTCATTAAAAAAATTTATATTTTACTACATATAATTATTAAAAACCAGGTTTTTTTAAATAAATTATTTTTTAACGAATTTTTTTAAAACAAAAAATTTAATTTTTACATTTATTTTTATTTACTAAAAATATTTTATTTTATATTTGTAATATCAATTTTTATTTCAAAGTTTATCAAAAATTAATTCTATCACATGTTCACATATACTTTTTCCTATCACATCAACTATCTTATTCTTCATCATTATATTTCACTCCGTTTAAACACAATTAGAACTACAGAAATTTCCTTGAAGTCCAATTTATGTTGCCAAATAATCTCTTTATGATCATCTACTTTTTTCTCGTATTGTGGAATCATGAAACTTAACTGGTGGTGTTTGTGCATCTCATGAAAGATAACTGGTGGTGTTTGTGCATCAAAACTAGTGATTATATTATTGTTAAATATGCTTCAATCTATTGATAAAAACTTGTGCATGCATTCCCTATTCATCAAAACTAGTGATTATATATTGTGCTGTGCCAGAGAGAACCAAGAAAAAAAAATGACAAAAAACACTGAGAAGAAACAATTATTATATTCTACTCTATGAATCCCCTATTTTCAAAATATGGATCAATTCATAATGAATTGGCCAACATCAACCCCTTTAGTTTTTAGGAATTCCTTCGTCTCTTTAGGTTGTGTTGAATGGGAATTTTTAAGTTTTCGTTAGTTTACGAGAACTAGATAAAAAAAGTTTTAGTGAGGATTTGCATGAAAAATATAATATAAAATTTTCAAAAGTTAATTTTATAGATAAATTTTAGTGGATGTTTGGATAAAAGTAAGAATTAATAATATCATTTATTATTTTATGAGGTATAAAACTATAGTCAATAAAATCATTTTAACTAATTAATAAAATATTTTTTAGTTATTAGGACTAAATAATTTATTATAATTAATAAAATGCAATAATTTAGTTATAAACTGAATAATAAAAAATAATTAAAAAGAAAAGAAAGAAAACAGAACAAAAAATAAAAAAGATAAGTTCTTGCTTCCGGCAAGACTTTTAAAGTCTAAATTGGGTCACGTGATGAGAACTTGTCCAAGTTCTTGTTGGAAGCTTGGGGGCACGTGATGAGAACTTTTCAAGTTCCCGTTAGTTGGAGTGTTTGGTTGAATTAATTGGAACTTCCCCAAGTTCCAATAGCCAAACACTATCTTATGGGACATTTGGTTAGAGAATAATTTTTAAAGAATAATACATTTTATTCTAAAGAATATAATATTCTAAGTATATTCTTATTCTACCTCTTATTTAGATGGAAAAATAATAATTTTCATATTTTATAATTTTCATATTTTATTATAAATAGTTTATATTTATTATTATTATATAATACAAATATAGTTAAATATAAAAAATAAAAAAATGGTAAAAAAATGAAAAAAAAAGTAATAGAATAGAGACATTTTAGAAGAATAGAGATTTCACGTATTTAGAATAGAGATATTTTTTGGATGAGAATAAATATAATGATTTCACGTATTTTTAGGGTAATTTCATAAAAAAAGGAACTTTGACTAACTTATTTCTATTCTCGTTGCATTTGACTATATTCTTGAGGATATCAAGTTATTACGATCTTTATCTACGAACCAAACGCCCCATAGGCCCCGTTTGTTTCATGGATAAATACTAGAATATTTCGATATTCTCGAGAATAGAGCAAAACGTTGTAAGATCACAAAAGGCACCAAGAGGAGGGTGAATTGGTATTCAATCTGAAAATATCGATTTCACAAAAATCATCGCAAAAGCTTAAAATCGATTCTTAAAACCTTTTAAATCAATGCAATTCATATCACATCAAGCACAATATGAGAGAGAGATCAAACATAAATGAACATGGTGGTTGTTGACGAGATTCGGCCACACCTTGACCTACATCTCCGCTCCGACTTCACGATCTCGAAATCGTCGAAGATTCCACTAAAATCTCTTCTTTTGTTCCAAATGAGGTAAGGAAGAAAGTCCTTTACACACTCATCTTTTCTCCGCTTCGAAAGGTAAGACAACCTCTCTTTCTATAAAGCTAATCTTCTCTCTCACTTAAGAGGTAAGATTTGGAACATCTTTCATACAGGAGCTCTCACAATCTTTTTGAAAAATGATTTCTCTCTTTTACAATAGAACGCTTACAAGAAGAAAAAAGAGAAAGAAAGAAAGTTCAAAATGATAACTTCAAGGAAAAGATCATCTTTTGATCCCTTGAAGTTTTGCTTCAATGTTTGGATGGAATGTCTTTGCTTCTGACTTTGACACTCCTTTTATAGGCTTCAGCATGTGAAAAATACATCCAGAATTTATTTCACATTTTTCTTCTTGAAATATAACCATTACTGTTCATTCCAACAGTGGACCGATCGGCCGCATTTATGGACCGGTCGACCGGTTTATATGACTGTTGCACTGATTTTCTCAGTTACCGTAACTCGGCAGTCGACCGGTATCATCTCGACGTCGACCGGGAGAGCTCATGTATTTGTCGGTCGACTAACATCTTCAATTGGTTAACCGGTATATCTTCGATCGGACTTCTTTGTCTTGATCGGCAAGTTGACCGACCTGCATAATTTTGAGCATAACTTTTTGCACAGTCATTCAAATTAGATAATCTTGAATTCTATGGATAGCTAATATGATTCTCTACAATCATAAAGAATCTAATAAAATCATAATCAATTATTTAATCGAATAGTAGTGCATAAAGTTGTCTCTTTTTTTAAAACTTTTTTAACATTTTAACTTTAATCTTTCGAGGTTTGTATTATCAAAATATAATTTTATATATCATTAAAACTTAGATCCAACAAACACGACGCGGAATAGGATTATCATGGTCAAATTTTATTTTTTTACAAAACTACCTAGAAAATGATGAAACCACTATTTTTTCAACAAATTGAATAATAACGATATTCTCCTTCTTTTTCATTTTTTCACCATTTTTTTATTTTTCATTATTAACTATATATTATTATATTATAATTTATATTATTATAATAAAAAATTTAACCTATTTATATAAAATATTATAATTATAAAAATATTAAATTTATTCTTTTTAATAAAAGAACAGTCAGAATAAGAATATAGTGAGAATAAAATTTGTTATCCTTTCTCAAAAATTCTTTAACCAAACGGCCTTAATGTCCCGCATGAGAAGAGTTTTGTATTTATATCAGACATCAATGTTATTGAGAGAAAAAGATCCTCGTGTTTTCTTTTTTGGAGTCAGAAATATTTCAAGGGTCAAACCAAAAAAGATGGAATTCATTCCCTTCATTTTTTATTTGTATAGCACGACGTGTATACAATTCTTTGCTTTTGCTTCTATAAGCAATCATTTCTCGGTTAGATAGATCTATTGAACAACTACTGTAATATTTTATTTCTTTCGGTTCAATCATTTTGACATTTATATATATACTTGCTGCTATTTAGTAGCATTTTCAATGAGACGTGTCTGGCAACGACAGTAATGAGTTTCTATCATTAAAGATAAGTTGCAGAAAAGTGAACAGAAAGAATATCAAATAACTAGACATACCTATGGAGTCATACTTTCATCAATCTAGCATTGGCATATTATAAAAACAAAGTAGCATGCATAAGTTTTGTAACAACCGACACAAAAGATAAAAAAAAGGAAAACGTGAAGGCTGGCTCAGCAGGACACATAGGAGATAAAAAAAAATCCAATGCCAATGGAATTAAGGACTCAACATATTAGATGACCTTCATAAATCAGGGAACTAATTTGATTACTTTAAATCATATTAGATTAAAAGGAGAGGAGACTTAATAGAGAAAACAGAATTACATTAATTCCCCCTCTCCTAAACCTCACGAAACCTCCCCCCTACTAGATTTTTTTGGAGCGCTTGGTAACATCTAAGGAGAAGTCGACAGGTTGCTGGCATCAACAATGGATTCTTTCCTTCTTTCGCTCATTGTATCGCAATCTATAGAGAGATGCTGAACCTTCTTGGCCAGATTTCAGGTGGGGAACGAGAGGAAGAACAGAGGAAAAACAAGAGACTCGGCCCATAGGTTCCATCGGATCGAAACAAGGATCAAATGTGAAAAAGGTGGGTGAATCGAAATCACCTTGCAAAACTTAGATAGATATAACCTACCCTCTGATTCGATCCGATAATGTTCAAAGCATGGATAATGTGAAGAGAAATGCATGAAGAAGAAGATCCTGATTTCTCGATTTATTGTTTGCATCTTTTGTATGTTTCATTGCATTTAGGAATCTGATTTCTATTGTGTTCTTTTGTCATGCTTTCAATTGTATGATTAGTAGTTAATCTGCATATTAATCCTTTTTCATATTTGCATGGAATCCGTGCCTTAGGTTAATATGATACTATGATTTAATAACTTCTCAAATTTCTGAACATTACAGAACCCGACCTAGGTTCACTTGAACTCGGTCCGGGTTCATATTGAAATCTATCGTCAAGATTGGTCTTCACAGCTAAGCGCACAGAACTCGGCCCGAGTCACCTTGAATCCGACCTGGATTAGCGCTCGATAGACCCCACGAACCTCTCGACGTTTCTCCTACCCGACTCGGGTTCCTCTGAACTCGACCCGAGTTTGCTCTACTTCGACCCGACATCGTGTAACACTGTTCATGATCTCGATCCGAGCGTCGATCATACTCTTTCCGGGTCAAGGCTATGAACTCGGCCTAGGTCATCTTTCACCCAGCTCGGGTTTAGAGCAATGTAAATTCCATGATTTCTTTTCCTACTAATTTATGATTTTTAATCTGAGTACTACATGCTTTCTGCCTTGATCAATCATGATTATGCCCAGATCTACTTTACCATAGCCCATGTCTGATTTAAGACGATGAACCTGATCTTGTCTCATTCTATTTTGATTCATGCTTTTCATGTCATGACAAATACCAAGTAACAAGATTTTAAAGTGGTTAATAAGTTAAGATGAAAGATAAATAATGAATTGTCAGTTCAAGCCAAGTGTCTCAAGAAAAGAGTCGCTCCTTTGGTCATGGTTTGATCACTCATTGACCTGCACAAGACTGTATTATTTGCTCGGCATACCCCAAGAATTAAAGACACCTAAAGTCACCATGATTTTTAAGTATAAACTAAGATTAAGAAGCATGATTGAGACAAGTCAAGTTATTGCTATGATTTCCAAGCATGCCATGATTCCAAGTTTACTAAGCATTATTTGATTTTAGTGATTTATGATATCCTCTTATTCATCTCTTATCATGATTTATGATGCTGTCATGTTATCTTTTTCATACAAGATAAGTATTTTACCTTACCGCTAATTTCTCTATTCAAGTTATGCATTGTGTATTATGTAGTACCCCACTAGACTGTAAAGCTTACGGGAGGACCTCCTCCCCTGTGTCTGATTTCCATGTGATCAGATCAGTGATGAGGTGGAGTAGGTTTGTTGCGACAAAGTTTTGGCGACAAGAAAGCACATGAACCATAGGGCTTATTTAATTTCATTTACCTTCTGCATTTATGAACTCTTGATGTAGAACCTTATGATGTTTCTTAGAAATGATGTAGCCACTTTTTAGACTTCCGAAATTCAAGTATTCTTTTCTTTATTTCCCTATTATTCTTTCTTCTACTGACATGTCTCGATTCTTGACTGTCAATATGATTCTCAAAGTCATAGCATGTGTAGCGTCTTCAGGTTGGTCTTCGTCATGTGGCGGGGTCGATTTGAGGGCGTTACATTTATGGTATCAAAGCCTAAATTCAGGACTCTCTTGACCTCCTAGCGTATAGTAGAGTATGGAAATGGTTCATGTGTTATCACCGAGCAGTCATCACACTCTCCACCGAAAATTATTGTAAGTCAAGTTCATGTTTATGATAAGTTATCATTTATTGATGTATGATTTTTCTTTTATGATTAGAGGATAAGCATGTCACGACGATTAGAGCGAATTTAGGAGCAGGTGGCCAGAACGGCCCAGAATGCTCATGAAGTACCGGAAGGCCCACTCCCTAAAATATTGGCCCAATAGGATCGTAGACATGGACGTGGTCGAGGTCGTATTTCATGAGGCAGAGGCCGCGCTGCTAGAGTGCCATTAGAGGAGCATTTTGATGAGATTGCCCCACATGATGGTAGTTCGATAAGAGGCAGCCCGTCAGCGTTTAGACGCCGTAACCAAGGAGCACGACATGAGGCATCTGAAGACACAATCCAGGCCTTCCTGAAGCTACATCCGCCTCAGTATGATGGTAAGGTGGACTTTTTCAAGGCTGAAGAGTGGTTAGAGATACTGGATCGCATTTTTAAATTGATAAGGTGGCTGAAGGATGGAATGTCTTATATGCTACACACATGCTCACTAGTACTACGATGGGTTGGTGGAAGATTACAAGGACGGCCAAGTTTAGAGGGCAGGAAGAGGAGGAAATAGCATGGGATGAATTTAAAAAGGCCTTCAAGGTTCGTTAGACACATGAGCACAAGCGCATCGGGAAGCAAGAGGAGTTCCTTCAGTTGCAGCAAGGATCTGTGACAATGGCAGACTACCACACTCAATTCATCCAACTGAAGCAGTATTGTCCAATGTCGTTCGAAGGGCGTATTAGAGCCAACAAGTTCATCAACGGACTGTAATAAGCACCGAAGACTTAAGTCCTAACAGGGGATTGCGAAAATTTAGAGAAGGCAGTGAGGTTGGTCACTTGTATGGAAAAAATCAAGTTGAACGCAAGACTAAAACTCCAGCAAAATTGGTGGAGCAACCCATGCCTCGAATCGATGATCGCAAATCATTCAGGAGGAATGATCGTCGTGATTGCCGATATAGGCCGTACCCACGGAGGGAAGCCCCACACCAAGCTTAGACACAACCACGCCCTGCGCCATTACAGCCCCAACCATTGAGATAGCTACTACCACCACCACGCCAGCCACAATTACCACAGAAACATTTATGTCCTCACTATGGCCGTCACCATGATGGAGAGTATCGTACGCTGAACGGCTCATGCATTTAGTGTGGACAGTTCAGACACTTCATTTGAAACTACTCATCGGCTGCCAGAGGAGGTCGAGAGAACCGGGTAGCCGGAGGCGCAAATCCTATCATGTAGGGCCGTGTGCACAACATGGAAGCAGATGTAGCCAGCCCAAAATGACAATGATGTCATTAGAAGTATTCTCCCCATCGCTAACTTATCTGCTACTATTTTATTTGACTCTGGGGTCACACACTCATTTATTTTGGAGTCGTGTGCTCAAACTCTTAGCTTGCCTCTAAAGTAGATGCCTTATGCTATGCGTGTGAGCACGTTTATGGGGACTCTTCATGCTGCTAAGTACATCCCGAATGTACCTATCAATGTAGAAAAAAAATGTTTCTACAATCTCATCGTTATCCCCATGGTGAATTGTGATATTATTTTGGGGATGGACTGACTTTCATATTACGATGCAAGGCAAACCCAAGGCGGTAATCCCAAGGCGGTAATCAAGGCACTCCATCAATGAATAATAAGGTCATCGTCTCAACTATTAAGGCACATAAGTTAATTCAAAAGGGTGCAGTGTGGTTAAGACTGATGTACCTATCCTTGAGCTCCAATAGATAGATATAGTGCGAAAATTCCTAGACGTGTTCCTAGAGGACACATCCAAACTATCGCCAAAGCGTGAAATTGATTTCAATATAGAGCTCTTTCCAGGGACAGCACCCATCTTCAAAGCACCCTACCGTATGACACCTGCTGAGATGCAAGAATTAAATAAGCAGATACAGGAGCTACTAGATAAAAAATTTATTAGATCGAGTGTTTCACCCTGGGGCGCACTGGTCTTGTTCGTCAAGAAGAAGGATGGGCACGAATGAAGCTCTATGGATGATGCATCAGATGAAGCACAGCCTAATAGACAAGATCATAGTAGCCCAGAAAGTGGATCCAAAATATCAGAAGTAGGGGTGTTCACGGGTCGGATTTGACCCGACCCGACCCCGGATCCGACCCGACCCGCCCAATTTTGATCGGATCGGGTCGGGTCACCCTACTTTTGAGGGCTGGATCCGATCCAACCTAACCCGGTTCGGGTCAAGTTGGATCGGATCGGGTGGTCGGGTTACCCGACCACCATTTTTTCTTTTTTTTAAATTTTTTCCTTACTTTATCTATTATTTAATATAAAAATATTATATAATATTTATTTTAAAAGTATAAAATAACTTATTCAATATATAAACATTATTTTACACATTTAAAATATTTTATTTTAATATTTTTTATACATAATATAAGTTAAAAACTAAAAAATTAAATAAAAAATAAAAAAATGGGTCTTCGGGTCGGGTCGGGTTGACTCGGGTCGGAAAATTTCGACCTGTACCTGACCTGACCACGGATCCGACCCGACCCAAATTGGTTTGGGTCGGGTCTCGGGTTCGCGGGTCGACTCGACCTACTGAACACCCCTAATTAGAAGGTCCTGAAGAGATGTCAGAACGAACTGACAGATTTTTTAGATCTGCAGATGAAGGAATTAGATATCGGGACATGTTATGGGTTCTCACAAATATTGCTATCCGATGAGAGGTACTGGATGAGTGCCACAGATCGGAGTTCGCTATTCACTCTGGTAGTACCAAGATGTATAAGGATGTACAGTACAACTACTGGTGGCCTGATATGAAGAGAGATATAGTAGAATACGTGTCTCGATGTCTAGTGTGCCAGCAAGTCAAGATTGATCATCAAAGACCATATGACAAACTGAAGCCATTGGAGGTTCCCTAGTGAAAGTGGGATAAGATCACTATGAACTTTGTGTCCAATTTGCCGAGAATGAAGAAGGGTCATGATGCCATATGGGTAATCGTGGATCGATTCACGAAGGCAGCACACTTTATTTCCATCAGATGAAAACAATCGGTGAAGAGCTTGCTGGATGTGTATGTGATGGAGGTGGTTAGACTCCACGGTATTCCAACATCAATAGTGTCTGATCGAGACCTCATATTCAATGTCAGAATCAAGCCTTTGGTACAAGTCTTAACTTTAGTATCACATTTACCCTCAGACAGATGGGCAGTCTGAGAGGACCATTCAGACACTAAAGAACATGTTGCGGACTTGTGCACTTGATTGGCAAGGTAGTTAGGATGAGCATATTCATCTGATTGAATTTGCTTATAATAATAGTTACCATTCTAGTATTGGTATGGTGCCTTTTGAGACTTTGTATGGTCGACCTTGAAGTTCACCTGCTCACTGGGGTGAAGTAGACGAGGAAAAGATCATGAGCAAAGAAGAAATGAAAGAGGCAATGGAGTATGCTGAAAAGATCGGTTCAAGGCCAATAAAAGAGTTTTGCCAATAAGGGCAGACGAGAATAGATCTTCCAAGTTGATGATCAAGTTCTTTTGAAAGTATCTTTTATGAAAGGGGTCATGAGATTCAGCAAGCGAGAAAAGCCCAGTCCTCGTTATGTAAGCCCCTTCGAGATACTCGAACTGGTAAGCGAGACAACATGCAGGCTGGCATTACCCCATCTTATGGGAGAGTGCATAATATATTCCATGTATCTATGCTTAAGAAGTACAAGCACGATACTGCAAATGTTCTAAGGATAGAAGAGTCAGAGCAGCAGACTTGACCTTCGCTGAGTACCCTACACATATAGTGGAGTCTAAGGTGCAACGCCAAAAGAACAATGATCTACTCATGGTTCGAGTAGCTTGGCGTTTCCATCATGACGATGATGCGACATGAAAACTCGAGTCAGAAATGTACCAAAAATGTTCTCATCTTTTCGGTAAGCCCTATATCTAGTGCAAAATTTGAGGACGAATTTTTTTTAAGGAGGTAAGAATGTAACAACCGACACAAAAGATAAAAAAAGGAAAACATGAAGGCTGCCTCGGCAGGACACGTAGGAGATAAAAAAATCCAATGCCAATCGAATTAAGAACTCAACATATTAGATGACCTCCACAAATCAGGGAATTAATCTGATTACTTTAAATCAAATTAGATTAAAAGGAGAGGAAACTTTTAATAGATAAAATAGAATTACATTAATTCCCCCTCTCCTAAAACCTCACGAAACCTCCCCCCTGGATTTTCCTAGAGCGCCTGGTAACATCTAAGGAGAAGTCGACAGGTTGCTGAGCATCAACAATCGATTCCTTCTCTCTCTCGCTCATGTCCTCCTTTGTATCGCAATCTATAGAGAGATGTTGAACCTTCTTGGCCGGATTTCAGGTGGGGAGCAGAGGAAGAACAGAGGAAAACAAGGGACTCGGTCCATAGGTTCCATCGGATCGAAACAAGGATCAAACGTGAAAAAGGTGGGTGAATCGAAATCACCTTGCATAACTTAGATAGATATAACCTACCTCTGAAAGGGGTGTTCATGAGTCGGGTTGGACTTGACCCGTGAACAAATTCGACTCGACCTGTGAACAAATCTGACCCGATCTAACCCGATTTGGGTCGGATGGTCAAGTCACTCAACCACCTTTTTTTTAATTTTTATCTTACTTTTTATATTTTATTTTAATATAAAAAATTAATTAATTATTACTACGAAATACAAAATATGTGTTTTTTTGAATATTTGAGCATTATTTTAATAATTAAAATGGTTTATTTTAATATTTTTCATTTTAAATCAACTATAGGACTAAAAATAAGTAAAAAAGTAAAAAATAATAATAAAAGTCGAGTCATCGGGTCGAGTCGTCGGGTTGGGTTTTGTCGAGTTTATCGGGTCGATCCGACCCGGTCCGATGAACACCCCTACCCTCTTATTCGATCTGATAATGTTCAAAGCATGGATAATGTGAAGAGAAAGGCACGAAGAAGAAGATCCTGATTTCTCAATTTATTGTTTGCATCTTTGTATGTTTGATTGCATTTAGGAATCTGATTTCTATTGTGTTCTTTTGCCATGATTTCGGTTGTATGATTAGTAGTTAATCTGCATATTAATCCTTTTTTATATTTGCATGGAATCCATGCCTTAGGTTAATATGAGACTATGATTTAATAACTTCTCAACTTTCTGAACATTATAGAACTTGGCCCGGGTTCATTTGAACTCGGTCTAGGTTCATATTGAGATCTACCGTGAATATTGCTCTTCACAGCTACATGCGCAGAACCCAGCCCAGGTCGCCTTGAATCCGACCCGAATTAGTGCTCGGCAGACCCCATGAACCTCTCGACATTTTTCTACCTGACTCGAGTTCCTCTGAACTCGGCCCTAGTTTGCTCTACTTCGACCCGACATGGTGTAACACTGTTCATGATCCCAACTCGAGCATCGATCATACTCGGCCCGGGTCAGGGCTATGAACCCGGCCCGGATCATCTTTCATCCGACTCGGGTTATAGCAATTCAAATTTTTTAATTTCTTTTCCTATTGTTTGCATTTTTAATCTGAGTACTACATGTTTTTTGCTTTGATCAATCATGATTATGCCCAGATCTATTTTACCATAGCCCATGTCTAATTTAAGATGATGACCTTGATCTTGTCTCATTCTATTTTGATTTATGCTTTCCATGTCATGACGAATACCAAGTAACAAGATTTTAAAGTGGTTAATAAGTTAAGATTAAAGATAAATAATGGGTTGTCAGTACAAGGCAAGTGTTTCAAGTTAAGGGTCACTCCTTTGGTCATGGTTTGATCACTCATTGACCTGCACAATGTTATATTATTTGCTCGGCATACCCCACAAATTAAAGACACCTAAAATCATCATGATTTTTAAGTGTAAATCAAGATTAAGAAGCATGATTAAAATAAGTCAAGTTATTGCTATGATTTTCAAGCATGCCATGATTCCAAGTTTATTAAGCATCACTTGATTTTAATGATTTATGATATCCTCTTATTCACCTCTTATCATGATTTATGATGCTGTCATGTTATCTTTTTTATATAAAATAAGTATTTTATCTTACCGCTGATTTCTCTATTCAAGTTATGCATTGTATATTATGTGATTATCCACTAGGTTGTAAAGTTTAAGGGAGGACCTCCTTTCTTATGTCTAATTTTCATAGGTCAATGATGAGGTGGAGTTGATGTGTTGCGACAAGGCTCTGGAGATAAGAAAGTACATGAATCACAGGACTTATTTAGTTTTATTTACCTTCCGCATTTATGAACTCTTGATGTAGAACCTTATGATATTTCTTAGAAATGATATAACCACTTTTTAAAATTTTGAAATTAAAGTATTCTTTTATTTATTTTCCTATTATTCTTTCTTTCACTGATGTGTCTTGATTCTTGACTGAGATATGACCAATATGATGATCAAAGTCAAGTCTTCGCCACGTGACGGAGATCGATTTGAGAGCGTTACAAGTTTCGTACTCAGGTGTCTACTTTCAACATGTGTCATAATCTACAATATTTAATTAACCAAGTGATTTAGATGTACAGGCTGGCATTAGAAACAAATCTTACATGTGCGAAAAGTGTAGCGCAATATGAAAATTTTCCAGGAAAATCAGATTAACTCAAGAAAAAGCCCAAGAATGCAATTATTTTTCCAAAGGGTTTGGAGAGGATATCCAAAGGAAAAACAGTTAGTCTCCTTTTTTGAGACAAAAATAAAGAGCTAGTCTTGTTCAAGTCAATGTCACGGGATATTTTATGACGCTTGAACACATTTCTTGAAGCAATAAAATTAACGTGGACTAAATTTATGGTATCAAACTGAATTCATGCACCAATTATAAGTATCATTTTCAGACTAATATAAACGAAAGAAGTAGATTACAGGTAGCTGGAAAGTTATCCATGACTTACAGGTAGCTCCCGACTGAACAAAGCAAAGCAAACTTCAATCATAATGAAAATAATAATTTATCCGTATGTTTTGATGTAAAAAAACATGAAAACAGTCACATTATGTGGAACTATTAGTGTATCAAGAAAAATGTAGAAACCATAGGTTCAAAGAACATATATCCTTTTTGGATAAAAGGAAAAACAACATAAGAAGAGGAAAGAGAAAACTAGCACATTTTTTTTGTGTCCGCAGAATCTATGAGAAGCAAAGGCCGATCCACATATACTTCAAGGAGGGCCTGACCCCTCTTATATATATATATATATATATATATATATATATATATATATATATATATATATATGTATATATGTATATATATATATATATATATATATATATATGTATATATGTATATATATATACATATATATATATTAAATTTAGTTATATATATTAATATAATAATTTTATAATTAAAGTTGAGTGAATTGTGTTATACAATGTTTTCTGCATTTCAAATGCATATTTCTCTTTGTTATAATGGTAATGACACAGGCAATTGGGACTAAGTCCGCCCTTGAATTGAGAAGCCTTCGGAGTCCAAGTCTACTAGTGAATCCGAGACTATTAGCATAGCACTTGGGACTCAACTTTGCTACCAATTGAGTCAATCAAATACATAATTGATGAATGCACAATATAACAGAGTAAAATACCCATGTGTATACACAAAAGCAAGTCATAAATGGATTCAAAAGATTTTACATGAGAACTTCTGTGGGAAGAAAAAGCTTAAAACTTTTGAGGGTTCAAACCTTCTCAACCTCATAAGTTTTTTAACTTGGCCCCGTTGCAATTGGGCCTAGGTCCGCCCCTGAATTGAGATCTATCCGGTGTCTAAGTCTAATAACTCTAGAATTCAGGGAATCCGAGGCTGCTAGCATATGACGAGCACTTTGATTCAACTTTGCTATCAATTGAGTCAACGAAATACATAGTTGACGAATGCACAATATAACAGAGTAAAATATCCATGTGCATACATAAAAGCAAGTCATAAATGGATTCAAAGTTTTTACATGTGAACTTTTGTAGGAAGGGTTCAAACCTTCTCAATCTCATTAGTTTCTTAACTTGGCCCCTTGCAATTGGGTCTAGGTTCGCCCCCGAATTGAGAAGCCTTCGGTGTCCAAGTCTACTAGCTCTTGAATTCGGGGATACTAGCATATGTCGAGCACTTGGGACTCAACTTTGTTATCAATTGAGTCAACCAAATACATAGCTGATGAATGCACAATATAATAGAGTAAAATACCCATGTGTATGCATAAAAGCAAATCATAAATGGATTCAAAAGATTTTACATGTGAACTTTTGTGGGAAGGGTTCAAACCTTCTCATCCTCATAATTTTTTTTTAACTTGCCCCCTGCAATTGGGTATGGGTTAGCCCCTGAATTAAGAAGTCTCCAGTGTCCGAGTCTATTAGCTCTCGATTCTGAGACTACTAGCGTCTGTAGAGCATTTTTGACTCAACTTTGCTATCAATTGAGTCAATCAAATACATAGTTGATGAATGCACAATGTAAGAGTAAAATACTCATGTGTATACATAAAAGCAAGTCATAAATGGATTCAAAAAGTACAAGTGAACTTTTGTGGGAAGAAAAAACCTAAAACAGGTTGGGTATTCAACTAATCCAAAATCTTAAGCCAATACAATAACTGATTCCACAATTTTAGGAAATGTTCTGAAGTTGAATTGAATTTGAAACAAATGTAGCTCGGGATCGAATCTTCCATCTTGAGGTTTCCTTCTTTCAGGGGGCGTTTTCTTACGAGTAATCTTTCTATATTACTAGAATTAAATTACTTGGGTCCATCACATTACCTTATTTACTTTATTTTAATTTGCAGGTAATATGAATTACCTAGCAATGTAGATTACCTATGAAGTAGCATTACACATTGACTAAAGGGGTGTGTCCATCCAGATTGTCACCATCTATTTTTATTTTCTTTTCATTCTTGCCATTTCCAATCTTAGATAAATAAAACATAAAAATAATATAAAAATCATATAACAATAATAAATAATATTATTATCATATTTAATAATATTAATTTATTTATAAATTATTTTATTATTATTAATCACATAAATTGCATATTATTATTAGATTTTATTTTATATTATATATATATTCATTACCATTATTTTTATTTAAAATGATATGAAATAATTATAATTATATTTATTTAATTTATTAGTTTTATATTTTTTATTTGAGTTTTTAACTAGGTTATATAATATTTAACTTAATAATAGTGATAAAGGGCATTTTAATAAAAGTTGTATATTGTCATTTAAATTAATAGAAAGATTACTCGTACATCATAAACAAGGTAATGCGCATTTCTGGTAATTTAATAAGTGACGTGTTGTAGGATTAAAAGCACCAAGAGGGAGGGGGGAGGTGAATTGGTGTATAAAAAAAATCTTCTCAAAAAATTCACTTTCGAAAAAAATAATAAAAACGATCACAAGCAAATATAAATAGAGCGTAAATAAAAAATAAAGAACAAATGCAAGGAGACACAATATGATGACGAGATTCGGCCTCAACTCTTTGGCCTACGTCCCCGTTCCGACTTCTCGACCTCGAGATCGTCGGAGATTCACTATCTTTCTCTTTTCTTGTAGAGAGAGAACAACCATCTTTTACACAATCAAGCCTTTTTTTTCGCTCAAGAGGCAAGGCACACCTCTTATACAAGGAGCTCTCAATCTTACTAGATCAGAAAGTAAATGTTCCCTCTAACTCTATTCTTTTACAAAATCTTTCTCACACTCAAGGCTAAGAAAAGAAAAGGGAAAAATTTTGTAATTTTATGCTCAAAAACTTGAAAGGAACTCTAGGATGTTCTTGTTTGCTTGGATAATGTTCCTTCAGACTTTGACACTCCTTTTATAGGCTTCTAGAGGTGAGAATACGTTCAAAAGGTCTTTCACATTTTTCTCCTCAAAATACTAGTCGTTACTGTTCATTTGACTGAATGACCGGTCGACCGTTGGGATGGGCCGGTCGATCAGTCTATGTGACTGTTGTCTCATTTTCTGCGTTTTGACATTGTTCGATCGACCGATCCTTCGACCGATACATCGATCGGTAATGTCTCAATGTCGACCGGTACATTTTGCTAGCGACCGATATATCGACCGATATAGTCTCGACATTGATCGGTATAATCTCGTCTTTGCTTCCACTGAATATCAATCGACCGGTGCCATGACTGCACAATTTTTTCCTCGAACTTTAATTTGGTGATTTCTTCTGCGAATCTGATCATATCAATTCTACACTTGCATTATCACCACTTGAGCATAGATTAGTAATTTTTATGTCTATTTTAATTTATTATCATCAAAACATAGGATTCAACAAATGTTTCTGTTAGGCAATGGAAATTATTAGATAATTTGAAAAGGTAATGCAGTAAACGTCCCTCAATTATTTTTTTCCAATTAAAGTTGTTATTGGAGTTCCTCATTTAGGTTGATTATGCCATTTATTGAGCTGAGAAAATACTGCTCCTGTTCATTCAACATACATGCTAATACCTCCAGTTTTTGTGCTTGAAAAATTTCAAGCATCATGGTAAGGCTCACTCCTGCCACATTGATTTGAGCAAAGATCACTACTAAGATATCATCAATGTGGATCCAATGAAGTTGCACGCATGATCTTTCCCACATTTATGCAAATTCCTAGAAATAAGAGCTCGTAGAGCGTGGAATTAATTAACCTCCCATTCACGCTTCGCACGATTTAAATATATTCTAAAATATAAATTTAAATATATAAGTAAAGTATAATTTATATTTTATTACAACTTATAATATATAAGTACTATTTTTTTAACACAAAATATCTCTATAAATATCTTACAACTTGTATTAAAATAAATGTTAGTTAAGTTTAGATTTAAAATATTTAATATTACTATAAAAAATATTGTTTCTTTCATGGCATTAGACTACTATTATTTTAATTGAAAAGTACGAATTATTATCTTAATGTTATGGTTTTCGATATTACAAAAAATATAATGGAATCTAAAGAGCTAATATGTGATTTGTAAAAATTTAATCATGGTGTTAAAATTTTAATACACATAAAAATGCATTTATATTTTATTATATTTTATGATAAAAATATAATAAAATATAAAGAGCCAACTTATAATTTATGAAAATTTAATAATGATGTTAAATTTAATTCACATTAATTAAGGATGCATTTATATATAATTATTTATTATTAAAAATAAGAAATTAATGAAATATAAATAGTCAATATGTAATTTAAAGTAATTTTCACCATTGGTCTCTCAACTTTATCTCGATCTCATTTTGATTTTCAACTTTACTTTGTAACAAAATAATTCTTAAACTTATAAGTTTGTAACAAAGTAGTCCCCTTACTATGTAATGATAGGTTTTCAGGTCAATCTGCTGACTTGGATGCTTGTGTGACATTTTTGTAAGTTGAACTAAAAAAAAAATTATATATTAATTAAAAATATATACAGTTACATATTAAAAAATAATAAAAAATTCAAAATAGAGAGGGGACAAAAAGGATGTTGATTTATAAGTTGTACTGAAATAAAATAAAATATATTTATTAAATTAAAAAATATATAATTATTTATTTTGAAAAAAAATTAAAAATAAAAATAAAGATAAAATATTTAATAAATATATTTTATTTTATTTTAAAGTATTCCAAGTTAGCATGTTAATAAAAAATTTTAATATGGTATACTCACATTTTTATGTGCACTAATAAAAATAATAAAAAAGTATTTATTTAAAATTAAATAAAAACGAGAAAGATCCCTCTCTCTCCTTTGTTTCTAAATTTTTTAAAATTTATTTTTAAATAAATATTTATATATTATTCTAATAAATATATTATATATTTTGAGTTAAATTTCTGTGTCACCATTCAAGTCAGCAAATTGATTTGAAAATCTATTATTGCAAATTACGAGGACAATTTGTTGTTGGACTGCTTTATTACAAAATAAAGTTGAATCAAAATGGGATTGAGTTAAAGTTGAGGGATGAATGATAAAAATAAAGTTAGGATTTTAATGCATAAATTAATAAGGAGAATACCAAATGTTGATCTAAAAAATAAAATAATGTAATTAATAAATATAAAATGTAATAATAAGAATAATAAGTGGCAATACAAATAAATTATAATTATAAAAATTATAATTTTTAAAAATTAGAAAAATATAAAGAATAGTAAAAAAGAAGAGATCTTGATGCATGAAATTTTATGAATATATATAATTAGTTATGATGTTAAAATGTTAATACATAAACTTGTTAATAATATGATGTTAACTTAACAATTAAAAAAACATGAACTAAAATTAATCACATAAAAATAAGAATAATTGTGAAATGAGAAGAATCCTTTATGATCGAAATTTAGTATATATAATAAATAAAATTATATTGTATAATAGTTAAATTAGTGTGTAATTATAAAATGCAATTGCATCCTGCGATCATGTTTTATTAATCTTTTCATCAGCATCATTTTAATCTGATGATTCAAAACACAAATAATTTGCATCGTCAAATCAAAATGAGCCTGAGTGCTGATTCAAAGCTAAAATTGATATCTATTGTAGCATTCACTTTCTAGGGCATTTGGGTTGCCGGGAATGACATTAGTTTTCGCTCTAAAGGGGCAATCGTCATGACTGTCTGGCAGAGAATTCTGGCATGTTATAATGAATATATTAATAGCCATGTTCCTGAGGCACCTGGCCCCCACGGTCATCTCGGTGGGAGCCCCTCGGGGGGGGGGGGGGGGGTGTGGATGAAACTCAACTCGGACGGTGGTTTCACCGAGCACAATGATCCTGGAGGCGCTGGTTTTATTATTCGATCTCACGATTCTTCTTTTATTGCTGCTGGCGCTTTATGTCGACAAGGACACAGTGCTGGATTTAGAAGCTTGGGGAATGCTCGAAGGAATCAAAATAGGGGTTAAGTTGGGTATCCAGCGGCTAATTGTCGAAAATGATTTAGTACAACTGGCAAATATTATGAAGCTAATTAATGATATCTCCTACTTCTTTTTGAAGAATACAAAATTTTACATTGTAGCAGAATCTCTAATGTTGTAGCTCATAACTTAGCGTTTTTTTATCGTCGTTCGAATAACGTCACTTTTTGGGAGTACCTCCCCATTTGGAGATCCTCCATATATTCTATCTGGACAAGATTCATATCAATGCATGATCGATCTTTTGGTTAAAAAAATGATTCTGATTTAAAAGTCCATAACTTATGATTGCATGGTGTAATCACAGTATGTGGTGCATGCAAATAAATATAATTTAAAAGAGTTAACATGTAATTTATGAAAGTTTAATATAATTGTTAAAAATTTAATGCACATTAATAAAAAAATGAATTTATATAAGATAATTTTTTAGTAGGATAAAAAATATAATGAAAGATAAGGAATCATCCTATAATTTTTATATATAATTAATATATAAAAAAACATTTATATATTATTATTTTTTGGGATTAAAAAAATAAAATATAAAGAGCCAACTTATAATTTATGAAAATTTAAACATGATGATAAATTTAATACACATTAATTAAGGATTATCTATTATTATAAATACAAAATAATGAAATATAAAGAGTCAATATGTAATTTTTAATGTTAAATTTTTAACACACTAATTAATGATGGGAATATCAAGTGTTGATAAATTAAATGATGCAATTAATTAGTATGATATTTAATAATGAGAATACCAAGTGCCATACAAAGAATTAAATGGAGATATTAATTATACTTTTTTTATTAATACACATTAATTAAGGGTTATCTATTACTATAAATAAAAAATAATGAAATATAAAGAGTCAATATTAATTTGTAATGTTAAATTTTTAACACAGTAATTAATGATGGGAATATCAAGTGCTAATAAATTAAATTATGCAATTAATTAATATGATATTTAATAATGAGAATATCAAGTGACAATACAAAGAATTAAATGATATATTACATTAATATGACATGGAGGTATTAATTATACTTTTTTATTAATACATTAATTTAGTATTATCTATTACTAGAAATAAAAACATGTACAAATGCATTTATATATTATTATATTTTAGGATTAAAAATAAAGCGTCAACTTGTAATTTATGAAAATTTAATCACGATGCTAAATTTAATGCACATTAATTAAGGACGCATTTATATATGATTGTTTATTTATTATAAATAAAAATAATGAAATGTAAAGAGTCAATATATAATTTATAGTGTGAGAAATTTTAATGCACAAAATATCAAGTGTTAATATAAATAATTAAATGATGTAATTAATTAATATGATATTTAACAATGAGAATATCAAGTGGTAATACAAAGAATTAAATACAATAACTTAATATGATATTGGAATAATAATTATAAAAATTACAAAAATATAAAGAATAGCAAAAAGAAAGAAGAGGTTTTGATGCATGAAAATGTGTGTGTGTGTGCATATATATATATATATATATATATATATATATATATATATATATGCATATATATATATAGTTATGACGTTAGAATGTTAATACATAAAAATTTGAACAATATGATGAAAAAAATAATCACATAAAAATAAGAAGAATGATGAAATTAGAAGAATTATTATTAGGAAAATGTCATCTGGAATCATCGTGAGATGTTGCAGTTTGCGTCCGAGCTTGCATTTGAGCTTGTACAAGAACTATAGCAGTTTGCGAAGCGCGGATCATCATGAGAGATCGGCCATCTGTTGATTCTCACATCGAGGGCACCGGATAAACCACGTAATGCTATTAGATCATTTGGGTGAGGATGACCCACTTTGGAGAAGGAAAAAATGGCAACCCCTGCGTCTTCGAGTCCATCGAGTGACTCGATAGCCATGCTCCGATATGCATAGGGGGCTAGGGATCATTGACTGCGCTGGGTGGCTCAATAGCCATCTCCGCTACAAGAACAACAAAAAAAGTTTAAAGGAAAGCATAACTTTGTGGAGTGGATATAAAGGACTCCACAACACCATTTATACAAACAAGGAGGGGTTTGCATTCTTTACTCGTCGTCATGTCTAAAGAAAGGGTTTAACGGGGGTGCTCCCAATTATCTGGACCATCCGACGAGGATCAGAAGGTCTAGATTTCTCACCACTCTCCATCATGCCGAGGAAGACCCTCACTCGCCACGTGCACTAGCTCGGCTATTGTCCATCTCCGGATCTGCTCCGCCGTAGTCCCTTTTCCAGGGTTGGGCGGCGCAACGATGAGGTGCTTGTCGGGAGGATGCAGAGAGAGAGAGAGAGATAGAGAGAGAGAGGCGGAGGGGGAGGACTTGGTTCTGCACGTCGTTGTCATCTTCGCGAGTCGCCGCCGCCCGAGCAAGACCTTATTGTTGCCTTCGCAAGTCGCTGCCTGAGCAAGACCTCAGCGCCACGTTCCGCATCTCGTCGCCGCCTTCTCCGCGAGCTGCCCTGGCCGTCACCACCTTCTCCTCGAGCCACCCTTGCCCTCTTCGCATCTCTTCCTCTGCTAGACGAGATCTGACCTCGCCGCCATGGCCTCCACCTACGTCTCTTCCTCTGACGCGACACCTACAGCTCCCACTGCCCCAGCCACCGCCGGACCAATCCCACCATGCCATCGCCATACCCAACTCCGCTACGGGGGCCTCCCCTGCCTTCCTCGGCCTTCACCACCCTCTCCCTCTCCCCGGCATCAACCTCACGAAATCTATGTCGTCCAATCCTCATCGATCGGTCCAAATAATTGGGAGCAAGGTGCTCCAACTTAAGTTGGGATCACCCGAATTAAACCCCCTAAAGAAAAGGCACGATGGAGATCCTCTTTTAAACTTTCATTCAAAAAAACGACCGGTTGAAGTTCTATATCTTATGTATCACTTCAAATTTATTTAGAAAAAATGGCCAAAGATAAATACCATATGTCTTAAACACCACTTCATATTCCCAAAAAATATAAATAAAAAATTGAGAAGAATGGAAAATGATTTGAAACTTCCTATTGTGCATGACTCATATAAGCATAAGATAAGATATATATAATTAGTCATGATGTTTACATAAAAATGAAAAAAAAACATGACTTAGAAATAATCACATAAGAATGGTGAAATGAGAAGAATACTTTATGCTCAATATATATATATTCTTACCTTTTATTCAATTTGTGAGATATATAATTGGGGGCGATCTAAATTAGACTATGAGTGGACATTTCACCTATTACAGTGCATAGTGCATATGACAGGAAAGATTACTGCTCGGACATCATCTAAGTGGATTAGATCCAATGAAGTTGCACGCTTGAGCTTTCCCTCATTTATCCAAATTCCATAGAGTTGGTGGAGCAACGATGTTCTACGAATTGATTAACCTCTTTCTATATATAAAAGTTCTTATGAAAATAAATTAAACGTATATATATATGTAAAGTTGATTAGAAGAAGTGCAATATTATATATATATATATATATATGTAAAGTATATTTAAAGTTGATTAGAAGAAGTGCAATATTTAATGTATTCAACTAATTGTGACAATGTAAAAAAAATGCTATATAAAAAGATTTAGCTTTGAATATTACACTTCTTCCAATCAACTTTTTTTTATCGATATATATATATATATACATAATACATCACGATAATGACAGATTTGCCCTTCTTTTCTATTACATTCAGTTCACTTCCTCGTGTGCTAGGGTTTATGGTTCATGGGAGCCCAATCCAAAAACCCCAGCGATGGCTCTCCAACCCCTTGCCCATCCTCCTAAAACCCTCTCCAGAATTCTATTTTTGATCTCTATCCTCGCGTTTCCGCTGCCAAATTCCAGTCTCTACCTCTCCAACCCCGAGCACCACTGCCATTACCGGCCCACCTTCGCCGTCGCTGCGGCGGCCGCTGCAGCATGAGCCACCGGGCGACGGCAGAGGCCCTCGCCCGGTCGCCCGCCGCCGCCTTCTTCGGAGCCCGCAGGAACTTCCATCGGGTGCAATCCGTGCTTTCCCTCCTCAATCCGTTCAAAGGATGTCGTACCCGCAGCTGTTCTTCCGCTGCCGATGACTTGAGTGGGTTGGTCGACCCTGAGATCGTTGAACCCTGGAATGATGGCAGTCCCCAGGATCTCCAGGAGGGCGCAGTCTCCATGAAAGACTTCGCGTTTTTGCAGGAAGCAAGCGATGGAGGCCGTGAAGTTATGGAGTTGGGCAATGTACCTGAGGAGGCTGTTTTGATGGCAAAGGCAGTTAGGGTAAGTCAAAGTGATTTCAGCGGAAAAACGGAGAAGATATTGAGGCAATTTAGACAGGGGCTGAATGAAAATTTGGTGATCGAGGTGCTTAGGTTGGTAAAGGTTCCGGAATTAGCTATAGGATTCTTTCTCTGGGCTGGTCGGCAGATTGGGTATAACCATACTGGCCGTACATATGATGCATTGATAGATTGTTTGGGTTTTGATTATAAGAAGAGCATCCCACAAAAATTTCTTGAAGATATGGGACAGGAGGACAGGGAAGCGCTTGGAAGATTGCTTAATGCGTTGGTCCGGAAATGTTGTCTTAGCGGGTTCTGGAATGAGGCTCTAGAAGAGCTGGGGAAACTCAAGGACTTCGGGTATAGGCCATCTAAGGCGACATATAATGCTCTTCTTCATGTTCTTCTGTGTGCCGATCGATTGGACACGGCATTTTTGGTTCACAGGGAGATGTCTGATTCTGGCTTATGCTTGGATAAGTTTGTCATGGGCCGCTTTGCATATGCATTGTGCAAAGCAGGACGGTGGGTAGAAGCACTTAACCTTATAGAGAAAGAAGACTTCAACTTAGACACTATTTTGTGCACTCAAATGATAAGCGGATTGCTGGAAGCTTCCCTTTTCGAGGAGGCCATATCTTTCCTCCATAGGATGCGGTCTAGCTCTTGCATCCCTAATGTGGTGACATATAGGACATTGCTTTCTGGGTTTCTACAGAAGAAGCAGCTTGGGTGGTGTAAAAGAATTATTAACATGATGATTACAGAGGGTTGCAACCCTAGTCCATCATTATTCAATTCTCTTATGCATGGGTATTGCAGCACGGGAGATTATAGTTATGCATATAAGCTACTGAAGAAAATGAGTTCTTGTGGTTGCCCTCCTGGCTATGTGACATATAACATATTTATTGGAGGGATTTGTGGAAATGGACTACTGGATTCTGAGATGTTGGACTTGGCAGAGAAAGCTTATGACGAAATGCTGAGTGCAGGAATTGTGCTGAATAAAGTAAATATTGGAAATTTTGCTCGATCCCTCTGCTACATGGGGAAGTTTGATAAGGTCTTCTTGATGATAAAAGAGATGATGAAGAGGGGATTTGTTCCTGACACTAGCACATACTCAAAAGTGATTGGTTTTCTTTGTGAGTCGAGTAAGGTTGAAAAGGCTTTCCTTTTGTTTCTGGAAATGAAGAACAACGGTATTGTTCCTGATGTTTACACGTACACCATTTTGATTGATAGTTTCTGTAAGGTTGGGCTCATTGAGCAGGCTGATAAATGGTTCGAGGAAATGAAGAGGAATGGTTGCACTCCAAATGTTGTGACTTATACTACTCTAATACATGCTTATCTAAAATCAAAGCATCTCTCAAAAGCAAATGAGCTTTTTCAAAGCATGATTAATATGGGTTGCGTTCCTAATGTTGTCACATATACTTCGTTGATAGATGGTCTTTGCAAAGCTGGTCAGGTTGAGGAGGCTTGTGTTGTTTATGCAAAAATGAGAGGTTCATCTAAAGATCTAGATACCAATGCCTACTTTGAAGGCAGCAATGATGAGATAATAGAGCCCAATGTTTTCACCTATGGTGCCCTGGTTGATGGTTTATGTAAAGCTCATAAAGTAGTTGAGGCTCAGGAACTTTTGAGTGCAATGAAATCGGCTGGTTGTGAGCCAAACCATGTTGTCTATGATGCTCTTATTGATGGATTTTGC
The DNA here is from genome assembly GCA_030549335.1 of Pontederia crassipes. Classification (NCBI taxonomy): domain Eukaryota; kingdom Viridiplantae; phylum Streptophyta; class Magnoliopsida; order Commelinales; family Pontederiaceae; genus Pontederia; species Pontederia crassipes. Next base: position 25,630,498 of record CM060190.1, read on the forward strand.
AAGGTTGGTAAACTTGAGGAAGCACAAAAGGTATTTATCAGAATGTCTGAACATGGCTATACACCAAATGTATATACATACAGCTCCTTGATTGATAGATTGTTCAAGGATAAAAGACTTGATCTTGCACTGAAAGTGCTCTCCAAAATGTTAGAAAGTTCTTGTGCTCCAAATGTGATAACTTACACTGAAATGATTGATGGTCTTTGTAAGGTAGGTAAAACTGAAGAGGCATATAAACTTCTAAAGATGATGGAAGAGAAAGGTTCTAATCCTAATGTTATAACTTATACTGCCTTAATAGATGGATATGGTAAAGAAGATAAAGTTGACATGTGCCTAAAGCTTTTTGATCAAATGACTGCAAAAGGTTGTTCTCCAAATTTTATCACATACCGGATATTGATAAACCATTGTTGCACTGCTGGTTTTCTAGATGAGGCCCTCAGACTTTTGGAGGAAATGAAGCAAACTTATTGGCCAAGGCATCTGTCAGGCTACCGGAATGTGATCCAAGGGTTCAGCAAGAAGTTTATTACTTCACTTGGTCTCTTAGATGAGATGACGCACCATAACTCAATACCAATAGCACCTGCTTACATCATATTGATTGATAACCTATCTAAGGCTGGCAGGCTGGAAACAGCAATCAAATTGCATGAAGAGATTCGAGACTCCTTGTCATGTTCATCCAATTCTAATAGAAACATGTATGCAATATTAATTGAGGGGCTTTGTCTGTCATCTAAAATTGATAAAGCCTTTCAGCTGTACAGTGAGATGTTAACGAGAGGGCATGTACCAGATTTAAATGTTCTTTTTTCCCTCATCAAAGGTCTCCTAAGGATGAAAATGTGGGATGAGGCACTACAGCTATTATACAGCATATATCACATGGTTAGTCCCTCTATTTCCATTAATTAGATTTATTCCATATATTTTATTCATCATTGTTTTAAAATGAACTTATAAATTAAATGAAAGAGCTTTTACATTCATGTCTAAGGTGTTTATTATAGGGGATGCTAAGGATTTGGCTGTAATTTATTTCAACAAAGTAGTTAATTGCACCCTTTGGCCCTGTCTCAGTACCCCAAAAAACTAGTTAATGTGAAATGATCAGTAAAGGTGGATGGTGCAAAATGATCAGTAAAGATGGATGTTTGCACACACTGGCAACTATCTTCTTAAGAAATAAAACATAGTAGTTAATGACGATTCTTCGTTCATATGCTTATTGTACCAAGTCAAAATACGATACAAACCTGTAGTTGCCTTTGAATTCTTGAGAACTTAAAGGAGAAAGCATGACTGGAGGATATTATCTCTCGACAAACTAATATATTTTCCTGCAATACAGACAGACATGCATATGTGCAAGTTAAATCTAACTCATAACCGTGTTGCTGATTATTTTATTTTGTCTCACTTGAATAATTCTCTTATGAACTATACACTTCTTTTGTTTAGTATATCTTTAAACTTCTTTCCATCTCCCCCCAAAAAACTTCAAACTTCTTTGGTGACTAGTTGACATAGCCCTGCTTTACCTTGAGTTCAAATCTGACCTTTGCTACCTCGAGGAAGATTTATGTGATGGTTCTTCTCAAAAAAGATTTATGTGATGGTTCAAAGTGGACAATAGGAAAGATAGATTCTTAATGTTATTTATAGGAACCTAAGAGTTAACTTTCTACTTTCAAAAAAATCTATTAGAAGAGGAGACACATGGTTAACTCTGAAGAAGTCTGGGATCTGTTCAATAATTCCTGTTTACTTCTGATGATGTAAACCTGCCCATTATAAGTGACTACAGTTGACATAAACCCTAGCTTCAACTTGTACTTGGGTTTACGAAAGTTAATGACCCCCCTTAAGCTTGTCCTGGGCCTTTGAAGAACCACTGGGTGCATCCAGTGGCATACTATGATTTGCAAGAACTGCAATACGGCAATTATACACCACCATATGTAAGAAGACAGGATATCGCTAGAGGCCGAGTATGAGTTGTTTCCTTTCCATGTCAAACCAAATTGTGCTGGTCCACTATTCCCTTATTGCCTCCTACAATTGTACTTTTGGTGCATGTGTTGAGATTTTAGGTGAGTGAGTTTTTATTTTTTCTTTTTTTGACATGGAGAGTTGACGATGGGTTGCCATGCTCGGATTTCTACAGCAGATGCTCAACTTGGATTGCCAGAGTTGACACTTGGTGTCATTCCTGGATTTGGAGGTAACACTAAGTCTGCTGAATTTTTTCAGTCTTTAGTTTATCATATGTTTTTGCTTGATTTGATCTCACTATGCCATTTCTGCTACACACTAAGGAAGTTTTTGATATGCTGCATGGATTGATGACAAGGTGAATTGGTTTAGGACTGTCAAGTCCTGTTATTGGAAATAATCATGTCACAGCTTTTTTTTTTTAGCAGAATAATCATGTCACAGCTGTCCCATGGCCAGCTATATCCTGAGCTTCTTTAGATTTTTTTTACGGGGTAGAAATACCAATGTCCAATGCTACTAGTACCTAACTAGTCCGATGCTTGGGGAGGAGTGAAACAGTAAATCTTGATTAAATTAACTGACTCTAGGCATCAAAACAGGGTTGTAGGCAGCTGTCAGTCTTGAGATACAATTTGTTAACCAATAGTGCCAACCAAACTTATTTTGAGCACATGTGCAAATTGATGCTTATATTCATATGGATATGCATATACAAAATTCAAAGTCTTACGCTCTTATCACATATCTGTCTAGAATACATGTGTTATATTCCTTGACAATCCTTTGTGCACAAGTCCAATATTTCCCTCTTATTTTCTGATTCATTTCAGTTGAGATAAAAAGGTAAAATGGCTGTTTGTTATTGTTGTTTTTTTTTTAAATGAGTTTGTTATTGTTGTTGTTGTTGTTGATAAGGAAAAGGATGACTTCTAAGCATGGGTAGTAATCCGTTTTGTATTAAAGATAAAATGATGACATTTGCAAGTGTGCGCATAAAAGCCAAAAGTAAATAACCAAGTGGTTGTGGATGCCTGCAAAAAAAAGTGAGTCCCAAGCCCGGATAAAGGAGGAGGGTTGTGTTAGGCCCCGACAGCCAGCGTAAAATCCTGTCGAATCGCATGAACATGGATCAACGAATACGGAATGGCGTCGTATGATTCATGTAGCCGACCCCACCTAGTGGGATAAGGCTTTGTTGTTGTTGTTGTTGTTTTTTTGACATGGACCTGGATAGCAGTACAAATATATTCCATAGACTATATAAGCCTTTCAGGAATTTAATTAAGATTAAGACTCGCAGTAGTTCCCTGAAATTTAGAACACTTACCATAAAATATGAAATTAATTCAATTTCAAATAAAAATAGAATAAATCCGAATATTTTTCTCCAGGGTCTCCGCACCACACTTTTGGCAGGGAGTAATCCCCTTGTATCCAGTACAGGTGACGCGATACCTGACATTGATATATTTGATTCTTTTTCATGATGAACTTAATCCTTTACCAAGCATATTACACTCAAATTCTCCTCAAAACAAAAATATTACACTCAAATTGCCATTAATACACTATAGCATAATTTTATTGTAGTTCACGATCTCTAATTAGGTCATTCAACTGGATGCCTGCCTTACTAGTTTTTGTCAGTGCTACGAACTATGCCTTTGTGATGGACATATGCAACTATTAAATCCAAAAGGGCCCCTCCCAACTAGGGATGTGAGGGGCGGAGCCCCTTGAAGAAAAAATTTGGGGAGTATTGTGTTTCTGATTGGGAATTGATTTAATTTCATATTTATGATAGTTGTCCTAAACTTTTGGGGACTATTGTAGAGTCTTAGTCCGAGTTAAATTTCTATCATTTGAAATTAAAGTACCTAAATGAATTTCCTAAGAGTTAGGGTTAGGAGTGATATGAAGTTTGAATCATTGTAATCTTCTTTTGAATTATCTCATCTAGTAATATTTCACTGCTGTCCAAGAATGTAGCCTAATTAAAGGTGAAACAAGTAAATCTTTTATGTGTTCTTCTGTCCGTCAATTTCTCTTTCATTCTAAATCCGCAACATTACTATTTAAGGTTGGGAGAACTGCTTTCTCCTGCCAATGTTGGTTCTATGTAGCATTCTTGACTTGAGAGATTTGGGAATAAAGCAACTTGACCATAGGCACCATGGTTCATTCTCTTTTACAGAAGCAAATACGTTTGACACATTCCTTAATCCGTATTTGGGTTTCTTGTCTTACTAAGCTGATAGATATTTTGGCATAGTACATGATAAATTTCCCTAAATGCCCTCCAACTTTACCCTCTTCCTCAATTCTATTATTCAACTTTACTTTGTAACTAGACTGCCCTTCAACTAGTTACAAAGTATCGTTTCAAAAAAACTAGTTACAAAGTAAATGGAGGATAGAGTTTTTAAAGAGGGTAAAGTTGGAGGGCATTTAGTTGTGTATAGATTTTTACATATTAATCACCTATCTTCTATTTTATGGATCTATAATTTGCTTACTTAACATGCCATTATTTTTTATATTCTGCTTGTTTTTTTAGCTTTATCTTCATTTTCTACAGGATATAGATTGGCATAAAGGAAAAGTCTTTGATGGGAGCTAGAGAAGGCCAAGTTTTTGGATTGTTTCTCTTAAAGATATGGAAGTATCTAAAGAGGCCTATCAGCGATGGAAAAAATGCTCAGATAGTGGTTTTCTGAAAGTACTTCCTGAAAGTTTGCAACTTGGATTACAAGCAAGTTTTTGCTCCCTAAAGCATAAAATTCTTGACTTGATTACATCATATGTGATATTCAAATTCAAATGTTACAGTAGCATACTGAAGCATGATATGTATAGTTATTCTCATTCTTTGGACAGACTTGGCACAGTATGCAGTGCTGCTATAGGTCTCCTATCACGGAGTTGTAAATTCTTCTCACACCAGCCATGAGTTGGTAAGTCTTGAACTGCCAAGTTCAACACGATTTGTACTTTTCTTTTTCAACATCTTTGTACTTGTTTCTACAGTTACAAAATGCTTTTTATTCATAAATATTTAACTGAAGTGAAATCACTTCAGTCTGAACTGTTTGAAATAAGGCTTTCAATTACATGTAAAGGATTGTTGAACTTGTCTTTATCTAGGAATTAACACTACATCACATTCCTGATTTTTGTACCTTCAATTGGTGTCAATATATGTCATTCCGGTTGGTGTTTGACATGAGATTAGCCTTTAATGATAACTGAATGACATGTTAGACACCATTGTTACACATATTAAATTCATTAGGCAATGTTGTAATGAACTAAAGAGTTGTTTCCGAAACTACAAGTAGGTAATGCTTATATGGAATCTTTGAGCGTAGAATCTTCAAGCTTATGCACTTGCATTTTTCTTGCTCACAGCAGTGCAGCTCTTGCTTCTTGGAACCCCCAAGCCAACCCCAAGATCGCCGTCAAAGTTGCACTCCCGGTCCTCGTCGATCCTCATTGTTGCAACACTATGGCTTTTGATTGGTATTGCACGCAACTTTGCCACTGATGCAGCTCGGATGAGCTCGTTAATATCATCGTCAATGCTGCTGCTGTTTCGCGAGCGCCCCATCCCATGACTTCCATAAGACATGGCCATGATTGATGCACTTTGCCCCTTAGCTATGCCCATCATCGACTTCACATAAAAGTCCCGGGCACAGCGCAGTGCTCGGAGAGGGGCAGTGATGTACTTGGTCATCTTGCTGCTGGATTCTGCACTACTTCTCTCCTTGGTCATGGTGGAAAGTTCTCACTACTGACAACTCAGGGTTTGCGCAGCCTCTGGAGAAGAACGAAGAGCAGCACAAGAATGAGGTGGGTCAGTAAACCTAGGACGGTGTGTGTGGAGTGCTTGTGCTCGAGGTCACTTATATAGAGCATGATAAGGCAACACTGAGAAGACTTCATCCAAATGGAGACCATTTCAAAGACCAAGAACAATTTATTTTCTATTGACGGACAGCGTACGTCCGCCTGCTGCTGTCACTGCTCGCAAATTCTGTTTTGTACATATAAAATTTCATCCATTTATCTATCTGTCATTAAACATAAAATTCAATTCATATTAAATTAGTCAAAGTTATTCTTTTGAACAAAACACTTCCAAGTGTACAATTTTCTTCATCTTTGAGAAAAGATTATTATTGTAGTACTAGGGACAACCAAATATTCTCTTTTTTTTTGTTGTTTCCTCTACTGCTGCAATAAATTTGTATCATAAATGTACCCAATGATCCTTAATTCAAGTGTAGCTATCATATACTCCGCGTGAAAGACTTGGATGAAGAAGAAGACGAAGACTCTGGATGGAATCCTCGGTCAGTCAAAAAGCCGAGTCCAACCAAATTATAAGTCTTGGTGTCCCTTCTTAGTGAGTTTTCTTTATTTATTTTGGATCCCCCTTGTGAGTATTCGCTGCTCATCAAACTTAATTAGTCGAATAATTTTTATTATCAATGAGTAGTGGTTACCCTTGATAATTATTATGTGTTTAATATTTATGCGAATCATTATGACCATGGAACCATGGGGAAATTAGTATGTTACTAAAAGTATTCAGGGATTGCACTGAAATAAGATTCACATGATAAATTATTAATCGACTCGAATAATCTTTTTTTTTTTCTTGTCTGCAATTGCATTTTTTTAATTTGATAAATTATCTTAAATATAGTACCAAATTAAGTGGATTTGGCGAGTAAAACCTAGGGGCATCTCAGTTGGGTCATGGGTGGTCATGGTCACGGTCATGGAGTTTCTCTCTCTTGGTGTCTTCTACACGGACTTCTTTGTCTATACTTCATATCAAAAGGTGTTCTCAAAGGTTCCTCGATTACAATTGGTCCCTCTTGTTTGGAACTTTGGATGCGGGGAAATATATCCATCTTTTTCTTTTTCAATCTTACCTTTATTTTTAAAATCATTATCTAAATATCCAATATACGTTGTAATATATACATACCTGATACACCTGAGTGCATTATCATCCATTAGGCCATTTTTCGAGCTAAATAAAAATTTAATAACCATCCTTGATCTCTACTCTTCACAATTATCACGAGAGTTTTAGCTCGATTATTTTACTTTATTTTTCCGTATACTACACATGCGACCCTTTGTAACTTGAAAATCTAAATGGATTGCTTTGAGCTAAGGGGTTTGCATATTGGAGCATGCTAATTCCAAACTTGTCTAATTGGTTATCTTTTCCCATCAATTTTTACAAAGTCATGTTTGACACTCATTCATGACTCAAAAAGCTATATTTTAAGCTTAAAAGTATGGGTTGCATAATTTCATTATTTTGTCCTTGATATGGACACCATATTATAAACTTTTTTTTAACTATCATGATTTTTTTATAATATTTTATGTATTATTTTGTATACAAATTTGTTGAAATTTTTAACACGTAATCTTATAATTATGTTATAATAAATAACACATAATTATATAAACTTTCGATAAAGTTGATTTATTCCAAGAATAAACCAAAAGAAATTTAGGAGGGAACGCGACAAAATACTAATGATAAAATAAAGCTATTATAATAAATATAAAAACTAATCTATTTTTTTATGACTTAGAATATACATATATTCGAGGAATGAAGGAGGGAGGTATGTACATAAAATTGAGCACAATTGTAGAATTTTACCGTGTATATTATCGTCATGATAGATTATAATCTTAGAAGAAAATATGCTTTTCCTATTGTGAGAAGGAAAATTCCGAAGTTTTATCGATAAGAAATCCATGTTTGCTTGTTAAAAAAAAATGTTCTAAATGACAAATATAAGACAATAGAAAAAATATATAATTTTTTTGTTGAAGCAAATACAATTTGGATTAAAAAAATACTTGATACTGAAGGATGGAGTTTGAGGTTGGGGTTCTTTGCTTCTCTAGCGTTTTTCTTGTGGTTTGTTTCTTTTTCTTGATGCGTGAATATTTGGATTGAATTGTAACATCCTAAGTGAAAAAGGAAAAAAAAAAAAAAGAAAGCAAAGAGCACACGTCCGCATCCGGCCAAGCCCAAGCGCCCAAACACACATGAGCCCACACATGCTACAGTGCCCTACACACCATTCTCTCCCTCATTTGCACCACCCAACCGAAGGCTTCACCGGGTCGGATCGACATGTGAACCCGATAACTCGGTCGGATCGGTGGTCGGGTCGGATCCGACCCGATCCGAACTCGATCCGACCATTGGTCGGGTCGGGAATGGGTTGGAACGACTTGACCCGACCCGACCCGATTGACCCAGTTTTTTTATTTTTTTTTAATTTTTATTTAAACTTAAAGCTTATGTTTGATTTAAAAAAATTAAAAAATTAAAATAAAATATTTTAAATACGTAAATAATATTAAATAGTTAGAAAACATATTTTATGCTTTTATAATAATATTAAATAACATATTTTATATTAAATAAAATATAAAATAGTAAAAAAAATTTAAAAAAAGAAGATTGGGTGGTCGGGTAACCCGACCATCCGATCCGACCCGAACCGGGTCGGGTTGGATCAGATCCAGCCCTCCCAGCCTCCTAGACCCGATCCGACCTGATCAAATTTGGTCGGGTCGGGTCGAATTTGTTCACGGGTCGGGTCCAACCCGACCCGTGAACACCCCCTAAAGCCAACACTAAAACCCCCACCTAAATGCTACAGTAAGCTATTTCTCCCACACTTTCTCTCTCCCTTGAAGCTCCATTCGGCCACAAGACATCCTCTCCTTAACTCATACTTTGATGTGCTCCCTTTTCATGCTACTTCATTTTTAATCACATTAGAACTCTCAACAGCACCTAGGAAAGAGGGAAGGAAAGCTAGAGGAAGAAAGAAGCTAGGATTTAGGACATAACTAAATAATGTATGTTTGAGGGGATCCAATCATTCTAAACCTCTCCCTAATGATGTTTGATTGTGTGGATTAGGACATGAAGAACAAATCCTTTATTCTTGGAGTGAAGGTTTAGGAAATATACATTTGTTGATTGATATTATCCATGTTACTATTTTATTGCTAAACATGATTAGAATCTAATGTGCTTCATGTATTATTATGCTTATTGTTCTATTGTTAATCACATCTAGATATGGGATGTCCAATGTTGCTCATGTTAGCTCAAGAAGGAAATTGTCTAATGCTTATGTGCATATATGAAGTGATTAATGTCTTTATGTGAAAACCCCATTTACTTCATTATTAGGATCTTTAGAATGTTGTGAAATGTTTCATATGTTGTTGAGAATCACTTATGTGTTCAATATGTCAATGTATGCAAGATTAGGAAGAAAAGATGTAAAAATCGTGTGTCTGTTGTTCTAGAACGGGCGACCGATACATTATCGATCGATCGCTCTGGAGACAAATCGGTCTCGAACTCTGTCCAACGATCGATCGATACATCAATGGTCGTCCGATTTGGAAGGGTCGTTGCATTATGTGATTAGCGGTCGACCGAACGACCAATTTCGATCGTCCGCAGCATTGATAATGGTCGACCGATATATTAGCGGTCGTCCGATTTAGAGAGCAATTGCTCTATGTGATTAGCGGTCAATCAAACGCCTAGTTTCGATCGTCCGCAGATCTCATAACGGTCGACCAATATATTAGCGATCGTCCGATTTAGAGTCATTGCTATTTGTGTTTAGCAGTCGATCGACGCCTAATTTCGGTCGTCCAAAAGGACTATAACGGTAGATCTAAAACCCTACCCGTCGATCGATACGATCAAAAATTCAAACGGTCGTCCGTTCTGGGCTGATGATTGGTTATGATTGAATGTCTACATTTAGTATGATTTGAAGTTTGTATAAATTTAAATATGGTTAAAACATGCAACATGTATTAAATAATTGTATGTATTGATGAACATGATTAAAAGACGAATTGATGAAGGTGTGACATTTTTATGACTTGGGATCAATCGGTACCCTACCTAAGACTCCACCGACGGGTGGGGGAAGACCTCATTGACGAATGAGGGTTATGACATCTCCTACGGAAGAGGGTTATGACCTCTCCTACGGGAGAGGATTAAGACCTCGCGTACGAGGGAGGATTGACCTCGCCTACGAGGGAGGATTAAGACCTCATCTAAGAATGAGGGTTAAGACCTCACCCACGGATGAGGGTTATGATTTATGAGTCATCACCCTTCTCAATCGACAAGATAAGAAATCATCTAAATAAAAATGAAAGATGAAAAGATGAACGATGAATGACTTAAGACATAAAGTTAAAGATGATAAAGAAGTATGCACCTATAAGGATGCAATATGAATGTCCACCTGTCACATCATATGTTGACGTGAACAAAGATGACAAAGTAAAGTAAGATAAGATCATGATATACATTAGCATAATGATAAGTATGACCATAAGTTATGACATGCTTTGACCTAATGATTATGATATTACATGCTTATCTTATCTTACCATGATGATATGTTCATATGTCATATAGTGTGCATAATAGCTCATAGCATGCACATGCTTTATGTTTTCGTTATGATTCAATGCATATGTCATGACATATAGAAATCATGTTATAAGATCATAGCATGCATGGGCCTCAATATACTCTAACGAGAGAAATTCCTTGCACCCCATGGATCCGTGCAGGTATGGAGGAGGCTTAGGTTCGACGGCGAGAGCCTCATAACGAAAGTGTTGCATATGGGTGGATCGGGCTACGGCCCAAGTTATCTTATAGATATTATGTCATTATGATGAACTCTTATAAGAGTTATGTGGTTTATGGGTCTTATGGAGTCATGTACTATACTTGAACTCATTTAGGTATGATGAACTCTTTATTGGGTGTACGTTATAGCCTATTAGGCCCATGGTCCAGTTTATGTATCTTGAGACATATATATTGAAGTCTTCCGCTGTTTATGAAAATTGATGTTTTATGTTTATATATATGATTATGTTTCCGCTGCAAAAGTTTTTATGAATTAGGTCATGTCAAGTGACGCCACCTAGGGTTCGATAATTTTAAATTGGGATCAAATTTTGAGGGCGTTATAGTATGGTATCAGAGCCATAGTTTTGGCTTGTATGTATATGTTTTAGGATGTGTAAGCCATTGATTGGTTTAAGTGTCTACGTAAAATATCGAAGTGTAAAATCCATGTGCAATCGTCATAAGATGCCACCGAAGCTAAAGGTAAATATTATCACATGATTAGCTCATGCTAATGATGTTTTTATGTTTGTTTTAAATATGAATATAGATGCCACCAAGACGGGTAATTGTGGATGAGGAGTATGAGAGGAACGCATTCCTTGATGGATTAATCTGGGCGGTACAAAATGCCCAAAGAACCACTGAACCAGATTACTCTATCGAGAGGTTCCTAAGGCTCCAACTTCCGAAGTTTGATGGAGTAGGAAATTTTGAATTAGCTGAATCGTGGATTGAAGAAGTAGGAGATATCCTCAAGGTCATGGGATGCCCCGGGACCGCAAGGAGATGTATGCTACACATCGCCTTTGTGGCCAAGCTAAGGCATGGTGGAAGGCACTCTTGAAGACTACTTTCGAGAGTGAAGAAGAGGTTGAATGGAAGAGCTTCGTGGAGGTGTTCGATGCTCGTTTCTTCCCCGATCACGTCAAGGAGAAGAAGATGGATGAATTCCTAAATCTCATCCAAGGTAACATGACTGTGGATGTGTATAGGAACACATTTCTAAGGCTGGAGAAGTATGGGAAGCTCAATGAGAATGAGCTTCGAAGGACCAAAATGTTCATCAATGGTTTGAACCCCGGATTGCAACCTTAGATTAGAGTGGTCGTTGTACCACTATGAAGGAGGCGGTGGAGCTTGCCTCTGAACACGAGAGGAAGTACAATGAAAGAATGAGTGCTAAGAGAAAAGTCATCAAGAAGCATGAGGGGAAGGCTCAAGGAAGTAGCACAAGGAAAATACCATACTATTCTCTAAAGAAGGTGGAGCAAGCAAGACCCGCCTGTTCTAATTGTAGAAGGTCTTATTTTGGTGAATTCTGCTTCAAGGCCAGAACATGTCTACAATGTGGCAAGATGGGCCACTACATAAGGGATTGCCCAGAGAAACAAGGGGCAATCGAGACAAAGGAAAAATGGTTGCAAACCCACCAAGAGATCCAGTAAGGATTTTCGCCATGGAAGTTGATGAGGCCACTCAAGAAAATGACGTGATCCAAGGTAATATTCTAATTGTCGGACACCATGCAAATGTTCTATTCGATTCGGGTGCAATCCATTCCTTTTTCTCTCATGCATTTGTTGGCATGCCAGAAGTAAGGCCTCTAGTTACAAATTGTCAACTAGAAGTAGTGACTCCCACCGGAATGATAGCTATTAGGAGATATGTTCCCAATGTATCTATAGAAATAGATAGGAAGAATTTTTCATGTGATCTCATATTACTTTATATGATAGATTATGATGTAATCCTAAGAATGGATTGGTTATCCTATAATGATGCTCGTATGTATTGCAAGGAAAAGAAAATCTTTATAGATGATCATCACGGGAAACCCAAAATGATTTGAGGGATTCCTTCTAAGGAAGCCAAGATGCTAATTTCAACAACTAAGGCATGATAAAGAAAGGAGCAAGAGGATTTTTGACAAGTATCATTAAGACGGATTCACAATCCAAGCCACTTGAATCTTTGGATGTGATGAGAGAATATCCCGATGTCTTTCCGGAAGACATTACGGGATTGCTACCAAGAAAGGAAGTTGAGTTCAATATTGAATTATTTTCGGGCACCGCTCCTATTTCAATGCCGTCTTGCCGAATGGCTCCGATAGAGATGCATGAATTGGAGACACAATTGTAAGAACTTTTAGATAATGGATTCATTAGGTCAAGCGTCTCACCATGAGATGCACCGGTACTTTTCGTCAAGAAGAAGGATGGTCCTTTAAAGTTGTGCATCGATTACCGAATGCTCAACAAGGTGACAGTGAAAAACAAATACCCCTTATCAAGGATTGACGATCTTTTCGACCAACTATCATCGGCGTCAATTTTCTCCAACATCGACTTAAGGAGTGGTTACCACCAATTAAGAGTAGCCGAACAAGATGTTCCCAAAATGGCATTTCGTTCAATGTATGGACACTATGAGTTTTTTATTATGCCTTTTGGACTAATTGCGCCCGTCGCATTCATGGATTTGATGAATAGGGTCTTCCGTCCATACTTGGACTAACTTATGATCGTGTTTGTGGATGACATCTTCATCTACTCATCAAGCCTGGAAGAGCATCTTCACATCATTTTGGAAACCTTGAGAAGAAACAAGCTCTATGTCAAATTTTTCAAATGTGAATTTTGGCTTAAAGAAATAATTTTCCTTGGACATATTGTATCAAGGCACGGAGTGGCCATAGATCCGGCTAAAATTGAAGCGGTGGCGAATTGGAATAGGCCCAAGAATGTGTCCGAGATTAAAAGTTTCTTGGGACTTTCCGAATAATATAGAAAGTTTATCCAAAACTTTTTCAAGATTGTCGCACCTATGACAAAGTTAATAAGGAAGGGCGAGAAATTCATATGATCACAAGCATGTGAAGCAAGCTTCCAAGAACTCAAGATGAGACTTACAACACACCAATCCTAGTCATTCCCTCGGGAAGTGGAGAGTATGCCATTTATAGTGATGATTGTGGCACCGGATTAGGATGTGTACTTATACAACATGACAAAGTGATTGCATATGTTTCATGGCAATTGAAGAAGCATGAAGTCAACTACCCTACTTATGACTTAGAGTTAGCGACGGTTGTATTTGCATTGCAGATATGACGCCACTACTTGTATAGTGAAGATTTTGAAGTGTACACAGATCATAAGAGCCTAAAGTATATGTTCTCTCAAAAGGAGTTGAACATGAAACAAATAAGATGGCTTGAGTTCCTTAAGGACTATGAGTTCGTTATATTGCACCATCCCGGAAAGGATAATGTAGTCGCCGATGTACTAAGTCGCAAATTAGAAGGATCACTTGGATGTTTGAATGTGCACAAGTGGAATCTTGTGGAAAGCATAATGAAATGGGCCCCAAGCATTTGTGGCCGAAGGATCATATGTATGGCTCATCATGTGATCAAATAAAGCTTAGTGAGAAGAATTGTTGAAGCTCAAAGAAGAGACCCGGAATATGCTAGAATGATCAATGTATATAAAAGGGAAATGAATCACATCAAGTACGACGAAAATGGAGCAATTAGGTACAAGAACCGTTTATGGGTTCCAAAGGACAAAGTATTAAGAAGAGAGATTTTGGATGAGTATCACAAGTCCGAATACTCAATTCATCCCGGAAGCACCAAAATATTCAAGAACTTGCAAAGAAATTTTTGGTAGGAAGACATGAAGAAGAAAATGGCAAAGTATGTAGCAAAGTGCATAGTGTGTCAACAAATCAAGATAGAATTCCAAAGGCTTTGTGGCAAGTTACAACCCTTACCTATACCGAAATGGAAATGACAAAGTATCTCTATGGACTTCGTGATAGGATTACCTCGAACTTGGAAAGGACATGATGCAATTTGGGTTGTAGTGGACCGATTGACGGAGTCGGCCAACTTTATTCTTATGAAAGTGAGTCAATCCATGGATAGCATGGTAGAACTACATGTGAATGAGATTATTCGTTTGCATAGAATTTCGGCTTTTATCATTTTGGATAGAGATCCAAAATTCACTTCAAGATTTTGGAAAGGTCTCCAAAATGCCTTTGGAACAAGGCTAAATTTTAGCACGGCATTTCATCCTCAAATCGATGGCTAAAGTGAAAGAACCATTCAAACTCTTGAAGATATGTTTAGAGCTTATGCCTTAGATTGACAAGAAAATTGGGATGACCATCTTCCTTTAGTGAAATTTGCTTATAATAATAGTTATCAGTCAAGCATCAAGATGGCACCATTTGAAGCTCTATATGGTAGGCTTTGTCGTTCTCCAACATGTTGGAGTGAAATTGGTGAAGAAAGGTACCTTGGACCGGATGTAGTTCACATGTACGTTGACAAGGTGAAACTCATCAAGCAACGGATGCTAACGGCACAAAGTAGGCAAAAGAATTATGCGGATCTAAAAAGGTGAGAATAACTTTATGAAGTTGGTGATCATGTAATGCTCAAAGTCTCACCAACCAAGAGTATTATGATATTTAGCAAGAAAGGAAAGTTGATTCTAAGGTATATTGGACCATTTGAGATCCTTGAGAAAGTTGACGAAGCGACTTACAAGTTAGCACTACCACCTTCTTATGCAAGACTTCACAATATTTTTCATGTATAAATGCTCCGAAAATATGTTCATGATGAAGCAAATGTGATTCGAATTGAGGAGCCAAATATCAAGGAGGACTTGACATATGTGGAGCAACCAATAGAGATCATAGACTACCAAGTGAAGCATCTCAAGAACAAGATCATACCTATGGTCAAAGTAGCATGAAAGCACCACAATGGACAAGAAGCAACATGGGAACTCGAAGTGGAAATGCGAGAGAAGTTTCTGAAACTCTTCGATAATTAATTTAAAATTTACTAAAATTCAAGGACGAATTTTTATTTAAGAGGGTTAGGTTGTAACATCCTAAGTGAAAAAGAAAAAAAAAGAAGAAAGCAAAGAGCACATGCTCGCATCCGGCCCAAGCCCAGGCGCCCCAACAACCATGAGCCCACACATGCTACAGTGCCCTAAGTGCCATACACACCATTCTCTTCCTCATTTACACCACCCAACCAAAAGCAACACTAAAACCTCCACCTAAATGCTACAGTAAGTCATTTCTCTCACACTTTCTCTCTCTCTTGAAGTTCCATTCGGCCACTTTTTGTTTGGAGCTATAGTAAGCTCCTATTCTCCTTAACTCATACTTTGATGTGCTCTCTCTTCATGCTACTCCTTTTTAATCACCTTAGAACTCTCAGCAGCACTTAGGAAAGGGAAAGAAAGCTAGAGGAAGAAAGAAAGAAATGAGAGGAAGAAGCTAGGATTTAGGACATAACTAAGCAAGGTATGTTTGAGGGGACTCAATCACCCTAAACCTCTCCCTAATGATGTTTGATTGTGTGGATTAGGGCATGAAGAACAAATCCTTTATTTTTGAAGTGAAAGTTTAGGAAATATGCATTTGTTGATCGGTCTCGAACTCTGTCCAACGGTCGACCGATACACCAATGATCGTCCGATTTGGAAGGGTCGTTGTATTTTGTGATTAGCGGTCAACCGAATGGCCATTTTCGGTCATCCGCAGACTTGATAATGGTCGATCGATATATTAGTGATCATCTGATTTAGAGAGTCGTTGCTCTCTGTGTTTAGCGGTCGACCAAACGTCTAGTTTCGATCGTCCGTAGACCTCATAACGATCGATCGATATATTTGCGATCGTCCGATTTAGAGAGTCGTTGCTCTGTGTTTAGCGGTCGACCGACGCCTAGTTTCAATCGTCCAAAAGGACCATACGGCCGACCGAAAAGCCTACCGGTCGATTGATACCCGACTAGCGGTCGATCGAAAATTCAAACGATCGTCCATTTTGGGCTGATGATTGGTTATGATTGAATGTCTACATTTAGTATGATTTGAAGTTTGTATGATCTTAAATAGGGTTAAAACATACAACATGTATTGAATGATTGTATATATTGATGAACATGATTGAAAGGATTGATGAAGGTGTGGCATTTTTATGACTTGGGACCAATCGGTACCCTACCTAAGACTCCACCGATGGGTGGGGGAAACACCTCATTGACGAATAAGGGTTATGACCTCTCATACAGAAGAGAATTATGACCTTTCCTACAAGAGATGGTTATGACATTTCCTACAGGAGAGGGTTAAGACCTCGTCTACGGGGGAGGGTTAAGACCTCATTTAAAGATGAGGGTTAAGACCTCACCCACGGATGAGGGTTATGATCTATGAGCTATCACCCTTCTCAATCGATAAGATAAGAAATCATCTAAATAAAAATGAAAGATGAATGATGGATGACTTGTGATATAGAGTTAAAGATGATAAAAATCATGAAGAAGTATGCACCTATAAGGATGCAATATGAATGTTCATTTGTCACATCATATGATAACATGAACAAAGATGACAAAGTAAAGTAAGATAAGATCATGGTATGCATTAGCATAATGATAAGTATGATCATAAGTTATGACATACTTTGACCTAATGATTATGATATTACATGCTTATTTTATCTTGTCATGATGATATGTTCATATGTCATATAGTGTGCATAATAGCTCATAGCATGCACATGCTTTATGTTTTCATTATGATGCAATGCAATGCCATGACATAAAAATTATGTTATAAGATCATAGCATGCATGGGCCTTAACATACTCTAACGGGAGAAATTCTCTGCACCTCATAAATTCGTGCAGGTATGGAGGAGACTTAGGTTCGACGGCGAGAGCCTCATGACGGAGACATTGCACATGGTGGGTCGGACCACGGCCCAAGTTGTCTTATAGATATTCTGTCATTATGATGAACTCTTATAAGAGTTATGTATGTGTTGCTTATGGGCTTTATGAAGTCATGTACTATACTTGAACTTATTTAGGTATGATGAACCCTTTATTGGTGTACGTTAGAGCCTATTAAGCCCATGGATCAGTTTATGTATCTTGGGATCTATATATATTGAAGTCTTTCATTGTTTATGAAAATTGATATTTTATGTTTATATATATGATTATGTTTCCGTTGCAAAAGTTTTTATGAATTAGGTCATGTCAAGTGACGCCGCCTAGGATTCGACAATTTTAAATTGTGGCCAAATTTTGGGGACATTACATGAATCATGTTGTTATATGCTCTCGACTTTGAAAGGTGAATATACTAGGTAAGAGAAGGCACGACTGAATAGTGAGATTATGTTTCAAAATCATTGAAGATTAGTAATTTCAAATTCGAAACTTAGTATCAATAATATTTAATCAGAATGTATTTATATTATGCATATAAAAAATGTCGAGTAAATCAAATATTACTAATTTTGAAAATGGATCTCGAGAAAGAAAAGAGTGAATTGGGATGGATCATGGCCGAAATGCACGCACGCACGATCTGTGTGGCTGCCTCGAAGCTGATGCATGGACATTTCATCCGACGCCTCGCATGAATATTTTTTCATGGAATGGATCGCTGGGTGAACAATGGTTGGACTAGATTTGACGCCTCTCATGGTCTTTGTTTACGAATATATTATTAGGCAATGTTGTGTTAAATTATTTAGTCTCATCATATTATCATGTTTATGGTTCATAAGCTTTTGAGTTTGACACTTAAATTCTTACGAGTTCACGAATTTAGCCATGAAATCGAGTCAACTCGAAGTGGAATCAGAATTGGTGATAAACTCAGGTAGATTTCGGTGGACTCGGGTAAACTCGGATAAAGTCGATAAAGTTTGCAGGTAGAATCGTCAGATGCAAAAGTTAGACATTTAATCAAGATTTGAGAACAAAATTAAAATCAAAATAACATTAAACATTCATGATTTAATAACTAAAAATACTTTATGTTTTAATTTGTATGACTTATGGAGTATCTTGGTAATTTTATATATAACTTTGAACTTTTTACATTTCAACATGTATTGTATCGACTTATATATTGTACTTGTCGAATGTAATGAATTGTTAAAAATAATGAATGGTTATGCAATTCAATATGAGTGAGTTGAAATATGATGAATGAACTCATTATATTTGAAACTAACATATAGAAATTATTTTTCATAAATATTTTATAATATATAATGTTAAATATATACATAAAGTCATGTACATAAACTTTACGAGTTTATATTTCGAGTTTACAGGACGTAAAATGAGTCAATATAAACTCTCGAGTCCGAAAATCCTAATCATGTTCACTTGTGACAAATAATGAATAATTCGGATTGCTCAGGAATTCATAAGAAGTGACAATTTAAATTGCCTGTGGAAGATGAGACAATTCAAATTACCACCGGTTGCAATCTTTTTAATTTTAATTTTCGCATTTGTCATTTACAATTTTATTTAAATAAATTATAAAGCTAATTAAATAAATTATAAAATTAATCAAATAAATATTAAGTAATTATTATGAACATGTTATTATCATATTTTTAAAAAGATATTAATTATTTTATAGTTTTTAATTTTATGAGTGATAATATACATCTGCGTTTTAAGTTTACGAAGTTAAAAATGTAAATATGATTATTTTGATTAGAGGTATATCGATAAAAATTGCATATAACTTATAAATATTTATTTTTTAATAAATAATAATATGAATTGTCACATAAATTACTTATGCATTCTAAACAAAATAATGCACATTGCTGACAATATAATAAGTGATCATTTTTTAAGAGATAATTTTATTGATAGAGACACTCTTTATTTTGAAAATAAATGTCAAGATATTCTCAAAATATAGATAAAGATCATCTAGATTAATCGAATTATTTTTTAAAAAATTAACTTAAAATACATGAAATTACTATTTTTAACTCAATAATAAGAAATCATGTATTTCAAAACAGACGAATATACATATTCTCATCTTTTAACATATTTCAATTGTATTTTATTTTTATTATTTATTCATAATAATAATAATAATAATAATAATAAAATAAATACTAGAGAATAATAATAAAATATTATATTTTTCTTTGAACTAAATACGATCAAGAATAAAAAATACACTTACTTCTTTAAAAATATGAAATGACCCCTAGAATGCACATTCGTTCAATAAACTTACAGGAATTGCACTAATGAGGTTAGGAATAAGTGTCTAACGTAGCGACATACACTTTTGTTAAGATTTCGACAACGGGTCGAAAATAACATAAATCCACTATAAGATATTCCAATAATGGTCTTATTATATTGTACCAAAGCCTTCCTTCAATTACTAATGGGAGTTGGGGTTGAAGCAGCTCATCACTGTATAAGTAAATATCTCGAGTTTAAACATTTATAAATATAAAAAATTTTTGTTAAGAATTTCATCCATCATAACTAAACGTGTTGTCCGGGGGCCAATTTTATAATATAATCAGACCGTCCATTGGACCGGATGATGGATAGTGATTAGATGATCGAATTCAACAAGATTCAATCGGATAAAGTTGTCAAGGCAGTCCGAAATCTTAAGGTTTTTGGAAAAATTAAGAAAAAAATCAAAAGATGAATTGGACAGATTACTAATTTTTGTAGTTGCTGTTTTATTTTCCAGCTAGAACAAAATGGGAAGTCACTAACCAACTTCTAGGAGAGACATTTTATTAAATTAATATGATTTATAATAACTTTATAAATATATACATAATCAATATTATATAATGCATAAAAAGATAGTTCTAACTTATAATTCATAATAAAATATAATAAATAAATTATTATTCATAAAAAAGAATTTGAATTATTATTGATATATTATATTAATTCTTTTATTTTATTGTTCAATAGTATTTTTATTTTGACATATATCACTCTCATGTTTACTTTTTTCTTTACTTTCAGTTTAATAATTTTATTTTTCTATTTCCACTAATTCCTCTCTCCTTTCAATTTCCATATTGAATTTCTTTTTATAATACACAGATATTTAAAAAAATTATATTCATATAAAAGACTTTAAATTATTAATTTCATGACTATTTTCTCTCTCCTACTCATAAAAAGTAAAGAATATTAATTTTCATTTTGAAAATTATTATTATTTCCTTTTTTACTTCCATAAATTTCTCTCTCCAATTAAATTTTTAATTTATTTCCGTTTAGCGCCGCTTCTTGGACATTGTCAACCGAAAAAAGGAAAAAAAAACCCTTCAATGGTTTTTCTCATTTAATTTTGGACTATGTAATTTTTTGCACCTTCAAATATAGAACCATAACTAAAGAATGAAAAAAAATTGTTATCACATTTCTTTGGACATAAAATTTTTTTATACAACGTTCGAAAAGTTGTTTTCCCATTTTTTTTTTCCAAAGAAAGGGTAGAAATAAGATTGTTCTGCAGAAAAAAAGTACTGCAGTGCCATTCGAAATTGTGGCGTCTACAGTGCACACAGGCCTGTCGCCCGTTTCACGGCGCTGCATTGTGCTGCAGGCGCAACACGCAAACCAGTGGCCCGCTTCATGCGCTAGCGTGCAGGCCATCGGCCCATCGCAGCACACACAGGCCAACGTTTGCCACTATGCATCACACGCAAGAAGGCGCGGGCCTGAGGTCTGCTGCACGATTTTTAGGCCACCTACGGCCCAATGGAATTGTCATTTTTTTAAAAAAAATCAGAATAATAGAAAAGTTGAAAATAATAAAAAGAATGAGAAAACATATTTTTGAACTCAAGAGATTCTGAAAAATGTTCTGAATATAAAGTGTTATTTATGTTTGACATAAATACATGCATTTTATTTTATTATGCATTTTCTATCTTTTTATGCCAAGATAAAACGTAATATGAGAAATTAGATTGTTTCTAATTTATGCACAATATCTTGTCAGAAAAATACAATTTTCTAACTCTAGAGAATTTATTTATGCATATTTAATATTTATGCATACGACATTAAATGTATTATCACATTATGCCATGCTATTTTGTGGAATCGATAATATTTGATAATTCATGAAAATTATTATGTCCCATTTATTCAAGTATAACTGAAATGTACTTATATTGAAAATTAATACAAATATAATCACATTATTATTGTTTATACAATTTCCTATTTTTTAAATAATCATGTGATGAATATGGAAAGGATTTTTTTGGGAAAATAATCATATAATGTTGATGAGAAAATTATTTGAATAAATTTTCTAAAAGTTGTTTAGCATATGATTATAGCATATTAATGCTATCATACATATTTGTTATTTACATGAAAGTAACATGCTAATTGTCATGCATTATATTGTTATTATAATTTTTAAAAGTCATTGACATATATTATGACTTGATATGTTTTAAGTGTAGTATGCCATACTTAAATTAGAGTCCATATCAATTTAATATATATACATACAATTATGTAATATTTATTTGAAGCGTTCTTTTAAGGCACTTATATAAATTGTAATGCCTGGGATTAAAAGGAAAAGAGGAAAAGAAAAATAAAGGGAAAATATAAAAAGGGGAATAGAAGAAAAGATAAAATCTGAGTTAGATTTAAATTGATCCTTTAATTACCACACGAACTCAGATTTCTCCCCTATATATATGAGATTAAATCCAACGATTCAGCCCTTTTCCCCTATGCAAGCCGGCCCTAATTTCTCCTCGTACGTGCGCCCTTTTCGTTCCTTCTTGTCCCTGTCGGCCGCCGTCATAGAGGAGGTCAACTAGAGGACGTGGACGACGTCGGACGTGCACCTGAACCAAGAGGGACCGACAGAGGGAGAGGAAGAAGAGGCAGAGGGAGAGGAAGAGGAAGACATTGATAACAGTTTCTTGGACAGAAACTTCGAGGAATGGAACTATGATAGATTCGTGATAGAATCTTGATTTTAGACTTGAAGCATGTTCGAGGTAGTTCTTGATTAATATCTGATGTTATATGATGATGAATTGTGCCGGCCATCGTCGGAAAAGATGAACAGAATGCGAACTACGCGTCCGCACAGTTTCTGCGAAAGATGAACCCGACCCGGGTTCACCCGAACCCGGCCCGGGCAGGTCCTTGCCGACGCTCTCGGAGCTCTACAATCGGACGAACCCGGCCCGGTTGAAGATGACCCGGACCGAGTTCTGCATATCCAAAAGTGTCGGGCGCGACGGCCGCCCCGACTCGACGATGAATCGACCCGGCCTGGGTGTAATCCGAATCCGGCCCGGGCTCTACTCTGATTTTTCGAAGATGATGACCTTAAACTCGACCCGAGTTTTCCCCTACTCGGCCCGGGTTCCGACCTTGATTAAATCGATTCTATGATGTTTGGATCCCTTATTATGTTCCTATTTCAGATCTTAATGATGATGATTATTACACTTGTGCCCCTGATTTACTCTCCATGATCATGTCTTTTATCCTGATTTAAAATTTTTATATAAGACGTAAAACGTTAAATGGAGAGCTCTTTTATGATGGACTGGTGACGACTAGGTTATGGGCTGTCCTCGGACAGTTATGGGCTGACTACG
Organism: Pontederia crassipes; assembly: GCA_030549335.1. Taxonomy (NCBI): domain Eukaryota; kingdom Viridiplantae; phylum Streptophyta; class Magnoliopsida; order Commelinales; family Pontederiaceae; genus Pontederia; species Pontederia crassipes. The sequence goes on from CM060190.1 coordinate 25,653,754, forward strand.
GTCAGTCATGGGCTGGCTCTGCCAATTATGGTGATGATGATGGACGGATCGAGGCAGGCTTCCCCGTGGGTTGAAATACACTCCAAAAAAGTCAAAGATGAAAATATAAGATGAAGAAGAAGATTAACACATATGAATAAAGAACATTTCTTATGATGTCAGGCTTTTGCCTTTATGATGATGACTCTTTATGATCTTATTCATATGTCCTTTTATGTGCTTTCATTTCCATATTATGATCATGATTCACCTTTCTATCATATGATGATGCTATCTTATGATGTTACCTTTATGATTCATGCCCAGTATCATGATCTTATTATGATGTATATCTTATTTTCATACTGAGTTGTAAAATTCATAGGGAGGTTCTCCCCTGCATGTTCTTAACTGCAGGCCAAGGTCTTGGTGGCCAATGGTGACAGATCGAGCTCGTAGATGGCTGCACATGGTTATCGCGTCCTTTAGATGATGGATAGCTTTTTTCTTTCTTTTTATTACTTGATGTATTAGCTTTCCTTTGAACTCTTATGAAGTCAGTTATCAGTCTTCCGCATTCCATGATGTTACTCTCTTTATACTTAATGATAATTTAATTATTCTGCATCTATCGTTATTGAGTTGACCAGTCGAAGTATTTATTTTGGTCAATAAGATGTACACGTAAGGATGACCCGTAGATTCTCCGAAGCGTATTTTGCCACATGGCGGGGTGCGATTCGGGGGCGTTATATAAATTATAATTAAAATATGGATGTTCTTTAGTTCATTATGTGAATTGAACTATATTAAAAGAATTTATATTTTTATGAAAGAACTTGTGCATATATAAAATCATGTTACATTTTAGGCATAATATATGTTTGTGAATTCTTATGAGATTAATTCATTAAATGTATAAAATGTATATTTCGTTACATTTTTAAAATTTTCATATAAGTTATGCACATTGTGTGAAAAAAATTATTTTTTTTTGTGAAATAGAATGTGTGTATACATACATACACACACACACACATATATATATATATACACTTGTTATGCATGAAAATGATTTGCAATTTTTTAATATGATGAAAATTTATACAATAATATTAATTAACAAGGGATGCATGGTATGAAAATTTCATTATACACATAATTGTGAATTATCTGACAAGAATATTTATTTATACATGTGACAATAATCATCTGATTATTTTATATGCTTATTACCATACTTAGGTTAATTATAACAATGTGTTAAATAACATTTATTTATATGTAGATGAATTGTATGATTATTTGTGTGCCTAGTAACATTCAAATATGATGACCTATGATATGTTTATTTGGGTGCATAACTATTTGTAAATTATGAATGTGACATGTTCATAAAGGAACACACACACGCACACACGCACACACATACACACACACACACACACACACACACACACACATATATATATATATATATATATATATATATATATAGCCAAAGTTTGAAATCTTTATGAAACATAGGTAATTCAAATCGGATTAAGGCATCTAAATTAGATGTGATCATGATAGCATTTTTGTTCAGTGGTGCATGACACGATAATATTTTTTTATTTATTTTGATGCCGAGGTGAATGGGTAATGATTTTCTAATTGGCGTCTTGCAAATGTAAGAAAGAGCTTCATCACAAAACTATGTGAAGGGCAAAGAATAACAAAAAATGTTGCGCCTTATATGAAAGGGTCACGTTTTAGAAGCAACTATCTCTAAATGTGTGAATAACCTCACACAAGTAAATAATCTTACATCACAAGAAATATTGAATTAAGCTTTAAAATTTATAATTCCTCAACATAATAACGATGAGAACCAATTTCTCTCAGTGGAGATTGAGCTCATTTCATGCAGTCTCGTCCTAGTGGGTTCTCAAGATGATAATAGAAGATCCAATAGAATCGGCCTCTCGGAGTTGGACTTCCTTGTAAAGACAATCCTCTCGGGTGAGAAACCTCTATGGTTAGAGATTGCGCGAAACTAATTGTGTTTAGGCCAGCAAAGTCCCGACTAAAATTGTAGATTGTGATCCCTGGCAACCTCTCTAAGTGTGACTATGTAGCTGTGTGCCCTCTCGAATTCTCCATAGATGCAAAGGATGAAAACTCCCTCTCAGGTAGGAAGTCGCCGAACAATAAAATAGGACCAAAACAAAGGAAAGACGGTGATGCAAAACAAAGAGCGAATCAGGTTCGACTGCAATTCATTTTCAGGTGATTGAGTTTCTATCCCACCTCTCGACATGCATATAGAAACTCAATGGAAAACATCCCTCTCGGGCGAGAAATCAATGAACAAGTGTTGCCTACATGAAAGATTATCAAACACCATCTAAAGACATAACCAATACATTAACAGATTTGTGCAAATCGCATAATGGTAACTCTATTCAACTTTTTACATCTCGACATTCAGCTGAATATAGGATGAGATCTCCCTCTCGGGTTGCAATTAGAACAAGTCCTGAAGCTCAATTAACATTCAAAATCCATTGAAACAAATCGAACATGACAAAACATACAATGAATCATAAAACCAACATAGAAATCCGATAGTCTGTCTAGTAGGAAAAATAGAAATCAAACAAAGAAAATAAGAACATCCGAAGTTCACACATCCCCCTTCCAGCACACCGGTGCATAGAAAGATCATAGAGGGGGCGAGGCCCCCCTTTCCCATGCGCTGGTGTAGAAAAAGCGAGGCTCTCCCCTTCCCGTACGTTGATGCAGAGAAGGGGGGCTTCCCATGCATTGGCGCAGAGGAGGGGGAGGGGGAGGCGTAGAGAAAGGGGGAGGAGGAGGCCCTCCATTTTCACCTGCCGACGGCCACATGCAAAGGGGGGCGTCACCCCCCTTTTTGTCCACCGACGATGAACCACCGTTCCTCCTTTTTCGACCGTCAACGAGTAGCTGCTGGGGGCATCGTCAGCAGCTGTTCCTTCATCGTTGTTCCCCATTGGAGGTCGTCCTCCTTCCCGGCGGCGCTTCATTTTTATTTTTTAATATTTTCACATCGACAAATTGCTTGTGTGGAAGAGAGAGAACATCGCTGCGTGGGTGCTACATCGGCAGTGCGACCGAAAAATGATCGATCATCGATGAAAAGGACATTTGGTGAAATAAGTTAAAAAATGGAGAGCAGCCTTATTACAAAGTGAAGTTAGATGATAGCGCTAAGAAAGTTTTTAAAGTTGGAGGGTATTTGGTGAAATTTATCCCTAAGATAACAAGAAAAGATGAGAAAAAAAAGAAAGGAAAAAAAGAAGAAAAAGGGAGAAGGGAGGCTATTGCAACTAAAGGTGTTTATTGGATCGGGCAGCCCGGTCCGTCCACTGCCCGACCCGATAAATATTGGCTAGTCCGTCCAAGTTCAGGCCTGGGCCCGTTCGATTTTTTAATGGGTTTGGGCCTATATCAGGTTGGACAAGGTTATTCATCCGTTTGCCCGATACCGATAGTGCGATATCCGTCCAATATCCGTCCGATAATTTATAAGCCGCCCGTTAGTCCATCCGTTAATCGTTAATAGATAAACTTATTAAAATAATATAAATATTATTGTACAAATTTATTTTAATTAATTCATGTGATGCCATTATGTTATTTATTTAATGTTAATTGTTTATGCAAAATGCATGATTCTAATTTTTATTCTTTTATAATGATATGATCATATTTTTTATATAATGATATAATTTTTATTTTTCTATAATGTTATTTATGCTTGATGCAAAAGTAAGAATGCAAAATCAATTTATATATGATGAAAATACTAAAGATAGAGAAGATGAATCTTTTACCAGTGTTGCATAATGCATAGGTACCTCTTCGTAGTAATATTTGATTGTTGTAAAATTTATTTTACTTAATTTGATACTAAATATGTAATATTTTATTTTTAGCACAATAGATTTTTGAGCTCCTTCAGTCATGAGCGTAGGCTATAAGCCGAACTACGTAAATATTTTGTCTCTCTTATTTATATTTGACAACATAATGAGTAAGCATATGATAATAAATTGAGGAATAATATATTATGATGTTCTTTTACTACATATTATAGGACAAATGATTTTTGAGATATTGTAAAAAAAATTAAAAAATATTAATGGACTAGGCCGACCCGTCTAATTGCTGGCCCGACCATTAAGGTCCGATAGACCTTAATGGGTCGGACAAGGCTAGACACTTAATAGGCAGCCCGATGTCCGTCCGATAAGATAACGGGTCATCCGGGTCCGTCCAATATCCGGTCAACGTCTGGTTGACATAATCTATTAGTAGCCCGTCCGATTCGTTAAGCACCTCTAATTGCAACCTCCTCCTCCAACTTCCTTCAACGCTAGCTTTTAAACCCCCTTTTGTCTTTTTTATACTCCAAGGGGTTTGTACCACATGTCCACACTCTTCTAGTTGTTTTCTTGTCTTCTTCTTCTAGCTTTTCTATCCAAAAAATTTGCATGTTGTCCTTCCTTAGCTGCCTACCCTTGGTTTGCCACCTATCTAACTTTTTTCAGCTAAAAGAATATGCTTGTGGTCCCTCCTTGGTTGCCTTCCAATTAGGTTGCCACATGTCAAACTTTTCCAACAACTTTTCTATCCACATCTCCATAAGTGCATAGGAAGCTTCCTTCTTATTATACAAGAGAATTTGTTAGGTTGACGTGGAAAGGTGTCTTGCTCTGACTATTCGTTGTTTTGGGCAAGCTGTCATGTGTTGCCTCCTCTCGAATTCGTCTAAGTGTCCAGGTTGGGGGTATCTGTATGTATGTCCCATGTGTTACCTATTGGGATTTTTACATAAAAAATAATCAAAATAAGTAATAATATCACAAGATAATTGATGTGGAGAAATTATAAAAAGTGCATTTCAATAATAAAATATGTGTTCGAGCACGAGAACATAGCAAAATATGGAATTAATGCACGTGGAACATTAGTAGAAAGTATATATAATTTCTTCACATCAATTATCTTGGTCAATTTTTTTAAAAATGGTACGTTAATCACATCATGTACTTTTTAGATGATTTTGAATAGTCATTTTCTAAAATTTGACGCAATATATCATTATTAATGGATGATAACTATTTTTTCATATATGGAGGGATGAGTGGAAGCATATCAACTATCTCGATGTCATTGCATAAAAAAATTATTATTTCATCATTTATTAATATATGTAAAGAGAAGACGTGCACAAAACTAACTCATTTTCTTTATATAATTTGACCCTTGATAATGATATAAAAATCAAAGTCTATGCAATTTGACCAAGTTAAAAGGAGCAAATCAAACGTTGACACATGATAAAAGATGATATCCATGATTCTCACGATCTTGGGATGATGAAATCATAAAGAGAGATATGACTTTTACATAGGTATCAAATGTTCTACATGTGTATTTGATGACAAACTTGAAGGCTAAGCTAGAGATTCTAGATCATGTATTTTCATATGAGTAGATGATAATGATCCTAAGTTACTCACTTTTAGTGAGTATGGTGAGTTTGCACGCATATTTGATATTTAGTGAAGACATCACATTTTTTGACGAAGCTATCCTTTATTTGAATAATGATATATTATTTTTAATTATGACATATGCTATCCAAGTTAAAAGAAGGATAATGTTGCAACTTTTAAAAAGATATCATAATCCATTGAATAATGTATAACTATTAAAAAGGACATGAGAATTGTGTTGGCAAAGTTAATAAAAATAAATCAAAGTGCTACATATATGACAAATATGACCTTTTCATTCATGATTGCACTGAGTCAAAAAAGATCAATATGCTAATCATGTTTTGTTGTTAGAACTCGTCTTTTGTACATTGTAAAATTTAGTGCAACTTCACATGTAGTAAAAGAATGATAAATTCTTTATATGAAAATCAAAGGGCATAGTTAGAAACAACATGAAAGTGAGAGTTAAAAAAAATATAACTTGCAAAATTTTCTTTTACAATAGATGGATCATTTTATCTTTATTGTTGTATTATAACACTATTCCTAAGTGAAATGTGTATAGTGACTACATTTTATTTTCAGACAAATGTAGATGTATATTCACTTTTGTTATTAAATTTTGTATTTAATGAAGTTCATTTATGATAATTCTTTTAATGATGGTTTTCTATCTCCTGATTAAGTATTCCAAAAGTTGATTAAGAATTTAATGAAGTTCATTTATGATAATTTTGTATTTTCAAGTTGATTAAGTATTCCAAAAGATTTGCATAGTAAATTTGTGACATTTAGAAGCAATATAAACTTATACTAGCTAGAGAATGTTTTTCTCACTAAAGTTATTTTGTTTATTTTTGTGATAATGTCTAATTGACAAGAAAAATAAGAAAATCGTTTATGAATAAAAAATGCAATGTCTCATTTGTATTTTATTGAATGTTTAATATCTTATATTGTTTATTTCATCACATTTTCACATTACAAAATCGTACATATGAGTTATTTTAAGTTGGTAACATGAATTATTTTAAAACTAATTCATGAACTTAGATGGAAACTCAATTCTGATAGCAAGATTAATGACTTGCTGACTAAATAGATATCATAAAATGATTGTGATTTATTAATAGCTAGTGATGAAAATATAGTTAGGAGACTAACTATATTATGCATTATAAGTGTTGCAGTTACAATAAAATTATAATATACTTGCACATTTTTTAAGTAGAATGGCATTATAATATTATTGTATTTAAAATGGTATTATATTTAGTATTGCCTACAATTTATAAATCAACAATAATTGATGAAATAATAAGTAGAGATGTGACATATGTATATATGTACATATATATATTATTGATTGAATGAGATTATGTAATATTTTCAATTCAGAAGTCGAAGATTTTGATTTGACGATCTACGCAGATTGATTTATGGTTATCTCCATATTTTAATTCTTACACCTCAATATGAGTGGGAGAAATTTACAAATAACTCATGATAAATGTTCACATTCATTGAATCACTCAAGAGTAGTGTTCACATTGTCTACCTCTACGGGACCCATAAGAAATCCTCGAGGGGGTCTTGACTTCGGAGAATTTTGCCCCTACGAGGGCGAAAATGGGAGGCATAATGCCCCCGAACCTTTTATCAGAGATCGGGCACAGGTCCGAATCCCCGCCCCATAATATTTTTAATATATGGTCTATTATAGATCAAAACTATTAAATCTCAACCATTCAATCTTTTATATAAATATTATAACAAACCCTAAATTTATTTAAACCCTCTCTCCTTTTCCTCATAACCTCTCTCTCTCTCTCTTTCTCTCTCCATGAACCTCTACAAGATGGCCCATTATCATCGGACTCATCCGCTAGCTGGCCGACCGCTTGGGCATGGGAGGGCCCCATTGCTACAAGGGGAGGAAAACGGCCCTCCCTCCATTCGTGCACAAAGGGTTGTGAATGCCAGGGAGGGAGGGCTGCTGCACTCCTATTCATGGAGAGAGGGGGCAGCTTGCCCCCCTCTTGATGCCTTCATGGGCCTTCGTAGAGGGGGCAACTTTTCCCCCTATGTTAAGATTAGAGAGGTGGTAGGTGTCCTCAATTTTTTTAAAAAATTAAATTTTCTACCATCACTTTTTCCTTTTTATTAATGTTCAAATATTTTTTATTAATTATATTTATATATATATTGTATAAATTTTGAGTACTTTATATTTTAAATTGTTAATTTAAAATTTGGGGAATTAGTATCCCCCGCGGGACCGAGGTGAGGGATTAGATTCCCCCACACCGAGGATTCGAGGAAGGGTTGGGGACTGGTCAACGAGTCCCCCGCCCCAAATAAAGTCAGGTGCCATCCTTAATATTGTTAAAAAAATGAATTAATGCAAAGAGTTAGAGTCTAGAGAGGTAAAACATGTTAAGGACTAATTAAATCATCCGCTTTGCAAGAGGAAATGGGGAAATATTTTTTCTCAAAGTAAATTGATGTGGATGAATAAAATATTTAAAAATGATGAAAAGTAATAATTGCCAAAAGAGTGCTAATTGCGAAAGAAAATAATGAGATATCTTACGAGCATTTTTTACTTTTTCTTTGCATTATGAATGAGATCGGTTTATAGACTTAATAAATAGACATCAACTAGGATAGGGATATTGACAAGCAAAAGTGTATGTCTAATTATGTCTTCATTCCACAGAATAATATTTATTGCAGAAAACTAATTTCACCTAAACATACATGCACTTGTTGTAATCGCCTTTGTGCTTAGTATGCGTGAGGATGAATTAATGATTTAGATTCAAATATATAAACTAGGATATCTGATATATTTGAAATCAATGAACATTAGTTAATATATTACTTTGTGTAGTCTAATAAGAGAAGAGATGTGAGATCTCGTGATGTCAATTATTTGGATGATATGAGAGGATTCATGTTAGACATTATGAGTAGGTGTTTGAACTTAGGCTGTAGTATTATGAGTTTATGACATATGTTCCTTCAATGGGAGTCTCCATCACAATACTTAGTTATCTACCTAGTGTGTTAAGTCAATCCTAAGACTTGAAGAATAGTTTATAGTCTTTTGCCAGAGTGTGAGTCCTTAAGGATGAAACAAGTTTAGAAATTTCACTTAGACTCTTGACTATTTTTTAAAGTAATGGGTTAATATTGATATTTTAGCGATGTACTCAAATGCTAAAATTATATTCGACATGTTGGGCCATGACTACAAAAGCAACTTACTTAAATTGAGAAATATGAAAGCGAGAGAAATATTTATTGATGTTCCATGATATTTTCAATGTAATTGATACCAAATAAGTATGCATGCAAATGTGAAAAAATCTCTGGGGTATACAAGCAAGATGCATTGAGAGAAAAATTCGTAAAATGGATGTTTGAGCAATATATGTATTATTAATAAATCATAACAGTCTCTAATATGTCATAACTTTTTACTCTCAAACTGATCGAGCAACTATGTACTAACGTATCATATTAAAGACTTTCAAATGGTTGGGTGACTATATATATCTAACAAGTTATAATTCTCTTTAGTTGTGGATATACACGTGGATCCCACGATTCATTTATGATAATGAACATTTATTAGAATGAAATGTGAATAAGATCTCATTATGCACAAGTGAAAGATTATCGAACTTGACGCCCATCATTTAGGAAAATTTAGGGAAATTTGGCATTCAGGGAAATGTCGTGTTGTTAACCCATTCGTCATATATCATTTAACAATGAAAGACTATAATATTTTAAAGAAAGTTGTAATAATTAAAAACTTTGTAATAATTATGTAATATCTCTCTTCTAAAACTTCATAAAACGTCCCATGCTTAAAACATTTCATTATATAATGATCATCAACTAGAACTATAACATTTATTTAACCCTAAATATGTACAACACTTTATCATGAGCTTGAGTTGTCATCTATCACTTAAACTTGATTACCTACACGAATTTAAAGTGCATGATTTTTCACTGAGTATGCATGCATGCATAATAGCATATCACATGATACTAAATGTGATGCAATTGTCATCATATTAAATGCCATGTAGTATATCATGCTCCTTACATGACATTACACTATGTTTATCATTCATTGTTCATCTAATATTCTTAAAGCATAAACATCATGACATAACTGCTTAATTTTAAACTTATCATCTACAAGTATCATACAATAAGAACATACATTTATATCATTCATAAACAATCATGATATATAACTTATTAATTTCACTTTCATTGACACATACGTTCTAAGAGTTTCTTTATAACTGATCCTTGTTACTTATCATCTTTCATTCTTTACCCTATATTTTTTCAGGGTTGTTTTATAGACTTTTGGGGCTTCTTTCATTCTTATTTCTTTCTTTATTATGTGATACTTGAAGTGTCATCTTTATCTTTCATCTTTATTATATAACATCCTCATTTGACTTTCATGAACATTTCATACCATGAGTCATATCTTAGGACACACACATTGTAATAGTGAGAGACTTTATTCCTAATCATCCTTAGGAATACACATACTTTCTGATGTGATGAGGGACATTGTTCCTTGGAAAGTATATACACAAATGAAGGACTTTATTTCTCAGACTTAGGTCTCTTTGAAGTACATTCATAAGTGTAGAATTTTACTTTCCATCTTTACTTCATCGTCATCTTAACTTTCTTTCTTTGTTATAAGATATCTTGAAGTTAAACTTCACTTTCATTCTTATTTTATCTTATAACATATTTGATCTTAACAATATTTGCATAATCATATCAACATCATCATATTGGCTAGCTAGATCACATTTTTGAAAACACGCACATCATAATAGTGATGGACTTTATTCCAAGAAATACGCACACCACAATAGAGAGGGACTTTATTTCGAGGAATACATACTTTCTGATGAGGAATTTCATTCCATGAGAAACACATATATAAATGGAAGACTTTACTTCGCGGGCTTAGTTCCTCACGAAGTACATAATAAGTGCATGACCTTTCTTTCTATCATTACTTTGATGAGTGAATGAAATTCTTCAACTTTATGTGCATTATTCTTTGCAATACATCAATTATGCATATCAATCATTCTTCATGTTTTAGACTAATTACGATTGAACATATTTTTCATGTATCTAGGTGTTATACATAATCAACAATCATCAGTACATAACTTATATACCATAAAATTAGGTTTCAAAATGACCTACATATCATTCTTCCTTGGTCACGATCGTGACCAAGTAGCACTACAAGAAAAAACCCCAATTTCTGACGGTTCTTTTTCGATGGGCATAAATCCGTCTGAACTACCGACGAATTTTTGACGGATCAAATTATCCATCAAAATTATTGTCGGATAAGTTTTCGACGGTTTTAGCCGTCTGAACTTAAAAGTTTTGATGATCGTAACCGTCGAAGATGCGAAAACCGGGTGATCAATTTCGAGAAGGTGCCTTGCGAAAAGGTGGATCGAATTGCCAATTCATCAAGTTCTTGAGATCCGACGTGGATGGCGAGATCACATCATTTTGCTCGGCCCTTTGCTTACCATCTTCATGTTTCCAATGTGTTGCATTTGTGTTGGACAATTCTTATGTTCTAGGCTATTTTGTTGTGTTGGACATTATGTGTTGCATTTCTTATGTTTGGACAATTGTTGTGTTGTGTTGGACAATTGTGTGTTGGACAATTGTTGTGTTTGGACATAATTATGTGTTGGACAATTGTTGTGTTACATATTATGATCCAAATGGATCCTTTGTTGTATTAACTGTTTGGACAGCCAATTTCTGTCATTTGTTTTTTATTTTTTTTATTGTTTTCTACGGTTAGAATCGTTAATCATTGACATTCAATTTTTTTATACTTATCGACGATTCTAACCGTCCGTGCAAACTTATAGACGGACTTAACCGTCGCTAAGCATCGACGGTTTTAACCATCGAAAGTTAATGACGGTTTGAGCCGTCGAAACTCAACTGTTGAATCGACGACTCGAACTGTCGATATGAATTTTTGACAGTTTGAACCATCGATAATATCGACAGTTCAAACCGTCGATACATATCGATGGCTCAAACCGTCTTAAATCTTTAACATTCGACGGCTGTGCCCGCCAGCTGGACCGTCGAAGATGTTGACGATTCAGAAATAATCGTCGCAAATCGTTTGCGACGCGTCATTTTCGCACGGATGCTATCCGTCGAAAAACATCATTTTCGACGATTTTTGCCAAATTACAGACGATTCTGACCGTATGTAATAGGCTATTTTCTTGTAGTGTAGTGTTTACCCCCATGCCAAGGCTTGGTCACAATCTTAAACCTTATTTCATGAGCGTGACCATCCTTTCCAATCTAACAATCGCTCATGGCCATGCCTTGGTGCATCACGATAGTGCTCAACCCTGTCATGACCATGAAATTGCAGTCACATGTGTGACATTATAATCATGGGCAATAACAGAGTGCTTGCATTTCCTTTTTGCTCACAGTTGTGCCTTGGTGCATCATGATTGTGTCTGACTCACTCACGATGATTTGTCACGGTCGTGGTTGAAAGTCCTTTCTTCAGCCGCTTTGGTCATGACTATTTCGAGACTCATGGCCATGCGAACGTGCTGAGCATATAAGATGAAAAAGAATTATGAGAATCATAACATAATATGAAATTAGGGTTCTTCTCTAAGATATACAAAATCATAAATTTAAAGCATGTTATCATTTTCTAGGCATATAAACATATACACTACATGAAAATAGCCGAATAGTGACACGAATTAGTGCCGTCATACTACGTGATGTTAAATAGATGCCAATAGCATCGTCATTGGATTGACAAATGCAGAAGGTAACTGCCTCTCCATAGCGTCAATTTAGCATCTCATTAGCGTCAAAGGATGTCGACGCTACATGAGGCGCCATCGTGACGCTATTATCACGCGCGAAAACTAAAAAACGTGCACAGACGGTGGCGTTGCATTGGCGTCGCAAGCTTGCGATGCTAAGTTAGCGTCACCATGACGTCGATGCTAAAATAAGAGGTGATATTAACGTCGACGTCTTCATTGTATTAGAGTCGATAGTTGTGATGCTATATTAGCATCGGACGATTGCGACGCTAAGTAGATGCTAGTTTGTGCTCTTTTGGCAATATATATTATACATTGTATGGTATATTATAGAATACTAAACTATACAATACTATATACTATACTAAACTATATTATACTATGTTATAAACAATACTATATTATATTATTGTATTATATAATGTACAAAAGTTAATATACCATGCTATACATACATTATACTCCAATTCCCAAATTTCCAAATTGGGGGAATAGTGCTTCTTCATTTTCCATGGGATTCAAATGGAGATTGCAGAAGATCCGACCATTGGACCATCGTAAAATTTGGCAACACATTTTTTTCAATATTTTTTTGGCAATTTTAGGAGGTGGCAGAGTTAAGACCTAGGAAACAATGCTTCTGATAGCCGCCGACATGAGTCCGGCGGGAATCGGTCGAAAGGGAAATCACATAATCGTAGAGATTGACACGAGCTATCCATCCACACAAGAATTGCGACGATCAAAGTTGGAAAAAATTCAATAAAATGGGCAAAGTTTCATAATAGAAACGATCAGTTCTCTGTGGTCTTCGCTTGGATTGTCATGTCTTTTTCATTTCCTCTGATTCTCAAAATACCTATTTTCATAATTATAAAAAATTCTCAAAACATCCACCCCCTAAGAAATCTAAAAATGCATGTTCTCAAAAATTGGACCTTCTGGGAGCACTCAGAATAGTCCCATTAAGTTGACACAAAGTTCTCAATTTTTTTTAGAAATGTTGATTTTCTTAGAATATTTTGTATCCAAATTAAAAAAATATTATTAAAAAAAGGTCTATTTTTCTTTGTGTGCTTAAAAATATATTAGAAATTACTTTTTTTCAAAAATCGGACATCTCGGAACTTCTTAGAATGGACTCATTTGATTGACATATGATTCTCGAATTTTTGGACGATGTCGGTAAACATATACATATCCATATATACATATATGTATATACATACATATATACATATCCACATACACATATAGATATATATATTACACACACACACACATATATACATATATGACTTTATAATTTAATAACTTTGGCACCACCTCATCATCGCCATAGCAACAACCTTTGCTAGCTTGTCACGATAGCATCACAATCATGTCGCGCTTTGCGATGCCACCCTTGCATCGTGAATATTTGTGTTACAATAGCATCATCGTGTTGTGACACTAGTTTAGCATCACACGTTTGTGACGCCAATGCGATGTGATGTTCTACCTTAGTGTCGCAATGTCGAAGTCGCTAATTTGCGGTGCTATTCGACACACTTTATACTTATAACATGACACCACATGAGCGATGCAGTAATGTCACTTATTTGTCATCGCTAATGCGTGTTCCGTGTGCTCATCGTAGAACGTATCCTAACCATTCTTTGTTTTAATCCGACGATTCGTAGCATTGATCCCTCTTTCAATCCACCGATCCTCTTTTAATCCCTCCTCTCTCTTTCAATCCATGCCCTGATGATGCCAGTTCGCCTCCCCTCAACACCGGCCATCCACCACAGCGACCGCCGTCATCGCGGTGCCACCCCCTTCTCCCTTCTCCCTCTGCCCCGAAGACTCTGCCACCACGACCACCACTACCCCACCCCCTTCACGATGATGAGGAGGCCCTCATGTTCAAAGAGGAGAAGCTTCCCACCTACGACTACGTGCACCGGGGCATCCTCACGCACAAAGAGGAGAAGCAAGAGGTTGACGTCCAGGGCCTCGACTTTTGAAAGCGCATGACCCTGCTCGAGCGCCTCGTCCGAGTCTCCAAGGATGATTGAAATGAGGAGTGCACAGCCTTGCTGGAGCTGTACAAGAAGATTTAATTTGATGTAATATTTTGTAATTTGATGTAATTGTTGTAGATGTAATTTGATGTACAAGAACGAATATGTCATGGAGCTGTAGAAGAACTATTAGATCATCTAATTGTGATAGATTTAATTTGATCTAATTTGATATAATGGAAATGTATATGTCATGTATTGATGGTGCTTCAACTGTAATGTAAAAAAATAGCAATTGATGAATGTAGTGCCATTGTAATGTAATTTAATCGATGAATGTTCAAGGCAATGTGATTTCGTTGAATGAATATATGTAGTTAGCATCTTTTTCACGTTATAGTGGCGTCTCAACATTTAGTGCCACATTAACATCATATTAATAACAAAGAAAACTGAGTTATAGCGCCATATTAGTGTCCGATTAGCATCGTAAGGTAGTGCCAACCCGGCGTCGCCGCTTTAGCATCAAAGTAGAGACACATATTGGCGCTTCAAGATGACACTTTTTGTATCATTATAACATCCCAATAGCGCCGTCGTTCGACGGTAATAACGTCGACAAACCCATGAACACGAAGTCGATGCTGATAGTGGAAGAAGTTTGCATCGCCAAGCTTATGGCATGAAGTCGATGCTAATGCGTCGCTACATTCTTCATAGCCGAATTAGTGCCGCATTAGAGACTATACTGTTGTGTCACTAATCGATCCTTTTTTTGTAGTGATATATATCGATATAGATCTAAACACATGATCAAGGCACCCTCAATCACAATCTCTACTAAGAACTTCTTAAATCTTTCAATCTAAGTATAAAATTTATTGAGAGAGAGAAGTATTAGATCCCCTTTACATACTTAGGTCTTTGATATCTTTCTTCTTAATTTATTTTTCCTTGTCTATGTCCTCTTCTTCTTTATTCTCATTTTTTTTTCTCGTTCTTCTTCTTTCTCTAGGGTTGTTGTCACGAGGAAGAAATAAGAAAAGAAATGAGAGGAAAAAAATTGTTGTAGAGTCTAGTTTAAGATTTTTTAATATTTTATTCAAATATTTTATTTTTTTATTTAAAAATTGAGATTGTTACAATGGAGCTATTCCATCCAATAAAAAATAATTTCGTGCAACCGAGTGTATGTACTCCCATCTAGTCTAATGAACACTGGTGGACCGGTGGTAGATGTGAAATTATAGAAAATCTAATAATAGCCAGAGGAAAAAAAATCAGTGTGAGCGAATTTATTTAATGATCGTTTAATTATTTTCGTTCTCAACTCCTTTATCAAATTTTATTTTATAACTCGAAAATATTATTCAACTTTTATAATCAATATTTTCTTCCTTTAAATTAATAAAATAATAAATAATATAAAAGTTTAAAATAGAGGAGGGGCTGGAGCCCTCCTCCAGTCCTCCACCATCTTCGTGGCAGCGATAGAGGAGAGGTCCCTCTGTGCACGACACCTCCTTCTCCAGGCGACTCTTCTCTCCTCTGTCAAGCAGTGGCAGCTTCAGCTATTTGATAGGTCTTATAGGCAGACTTGAGAAAGTTCAGTACCATGATAAACCAATGAGGCACCACATTTTATTCAATTCTGATATGCCTCGCCAGATTTACCTGTGTTTAATTTATTCTCGAGTTTTATCAGTTTGAACTTGATAAACCAATGCAACTGTGGCGTTTCTCTGTCATGTTGCTTTCAACGCATCGTGTACTTTGTGACTTCAGTTATTCTTGTTGGATTAAAGAGTTAAGAGATTCCACATTTCTTGTGACAAAGATTAAGAATAAAACTGCAAGTCATTGCTGTAGAGAAAGGGTAAAGTTCTTGATTAATACTTAGGAGGTGAAAACAGAGCTTGCACACACACACAAAAAGGAAAAGAAAATTAAGCCACCATCATTATACAGATTGTTTTTTATTTGTAATTCAGAAGATGTTGAAAGTCAAACATCAGATATTCCACCCTGCATCTCAAGATCTAGAGCTTGTGCTGGTCTTGCTGTGTACTCATAGCATCGCCACTATTCCCGTCCACTCGCTGGTTGGTACCTTTTAATCCACAAAACATAACTGGCAATTAGCACTTAATATTGTTGGTACTGTCTTTGTTGAGCTGTTATACAAGGAATTCCCAATGGAAGATAATGATTTTCTTAAGTGGACTTTTTCCTCCATTTCTTCAGTAATTAAAACAAAGGCATAAGTTCTGAAATATAAGTATTTTTCTGCAATACTATTAGTACCATCATTCTGGCGGTATTATATATGGTCCTACAGGTCCAGGAATTCATCAAAGAACCATAAAAATTGCACACATATCAAGACATAATTGAGCAGCCCAATGTACGTCTGACTGTGTGCTCCGGTTTCTGGATCTTAGGATGGCATTATTAATATCTATTAGTCCTGCAGACGTTGCCTTATTGGTTCGTGATAATTGGTTGATGAGCAAATCAGCTACGTTGCATGCATGATATCTTATCACTACTACGTGTTCATGGACTTGTGTGGGGTTTTCCATAGCATGGATTAAAGGTATATGGTTGAACTAATTAATGTCTTGACCTTTACCTTCTTCCCCCACAACCATTTTCCCTCTGGCAGTTGAAATACACTGCAGCCACGGGATCCCCAAGGTTATAGAGCTGTGCAAAATCCCTGGTGATGAAGTTCTGTCTCCATCCAGGTGCATAGATTGTCTGTCTGACTGACTGCCGGAACAATATGAACACAAAACGATGAATCCCAGCTGTTGGCCGTGGACTTTCATAGCAGACAATTTCGTTTCCTGAAATGTAAGTCAGAAATTAGTTATGACAATATCTATTGATGAAATGCTCAAGCCCAAGTTCTTGCTGAAAGTAGGACTCTCCTCTAACATCTTCCTGTTTCTTTGTTTTCCTGATTTTTTCTCTTAATTATTTTGTTGTTTAAACCTTTTTCTTGCAGAGCCTCATCATCACTGTGTTTACAGGCTGCTCTGCTTCTATTATTCATAATATTTGCTAAAGTCAAGTTTGTTCCTTTATTATTGTTCCAGATTTTTTTTCCACTCCATGTTATGAAAGATTTTCTTTAGTGAAGCATTTCTATCACAAATGTGTGTCAAAAGAAGAAGTGTAACCATTGTGTCATGGTGCATCAGAGTGTCTGAATTTTATTTTGAGAACTTGAGAATCTTGTATTTCATAATAACATGCACACTACACAAGTCTTCCACCAAGATGTAGCAACTTTTGAACATGCATGGTGCAGAGTAAACTCATATTTAAAAAACTTTGCACTTAAAAGTGTTGTCGTCTGACTCACCATAAGTTGCATTACTTGTTTCAGGGATGTCAGTCACCAACCTATCAGACAAGAATCACTGATTAGTGTTCAATACTCTTTGCCTAAGGCAGGGCAACTAGAATGCTAAAGACTTTATTTTTCTTTTTGTATTCCACTCCTTAGGAGTTGGATCCTACCAATGAAGGTGCTCCCTTTTTGTTGGATTGCTTGGACTTGGTGCATCAGGGTCCACCATTACCTTGTGAAATCATGAAGTCGATTAGTTGTGAGGGCCCTTTAATCATATAATAGGAAGGTTCTCTAACTTTCAACTGAGAATAATTTAAATCATACAGGAGGACAGAGGACAGAACAAGAGGTCATACTGTTGAGAATAAATGAAATCATATAATCAGGAATTTCGTGAGTCACCCCTAAAGAAAGAATCTTGCGTATTACTTTACTGTTGAGACATTCCTGTACTGACAAATCAGTCTAGTTTGTCTTGTCAAAAGGACTCAAAAACAAACCAGCTCTTTTATAAAATATTTTTTCCCATGAGCAAATAGTCCAGATGAAAAAGCAAGCCAATGCAATCTTAGTATTTTGCTGAAAAAGCACAAAAGTCCAATCAACTCGAAAACGACAGAAATCGACTGCTGTCACATCATACTCGGACTAAGATTCTGCTGTTTCGTTATAGTTGAGTAGACTTTCAGAAATTTGTCTGTCTGGGCTTATCCAGAAGCCTGCTCCAATCGAGAGGGAGAGGAAATTCAGATTATTCCAGTCTGCTTTTTCATCTTGAGGACTGGAGTTTAGATTCCTTCAACCCAAATGACCAGAGTAGAAATTTGAGGTCAAAAGTAGTCTTGTGCAAAAGTTGGTCCTGCCAGGGGGCAGAAAGAATGGAAAGTGCAACTAGCCAAGATATAATTTGGCTAACATGACTCCAATGAGAACAAAAGGTAGGCTATATATGCATGTGGCACAACTAAAAGTTGCATTGCTATCTCGTAAGAGGTTGGGTCTATAAAGTTTATGCCAGAGAGCCAAAAATTAAGCTTGCAATAAATATTAAGAGGCTGATCGTTCAATACAGATACTAGTTCTTTTTTTGGCTCTTATTGAACTTTTCAGAATTAAATGTTTATTTGCAATAAATATTAAGAACTAATTAATAAGATTAGAACTTACGAGTGTATAAAGGTTCCTGGCATTGCGCCCTTGGATTTCCACACGGGGCGCTTTCTCGACGGCCGACGGCTTGAGCTCAGACCCGTTTGTCAGTTCCCTGTTGTTGTACAGCACCTTGAGGCCGGCGGACTTGACGAACGGATCAAGAACATCACCGATGACTCGGCCGACAACGAGGGGATCCCTGCTCGACATATTGTAGCGCCGGGGTAACCTGATCTTAATTGCAAGCTATCTATCTAGGACACAAGCACTCAAGCACAGGTGCACTTGAGGCTGCAGTAGAAACTTGATGAGATATTGAGATATGTAGCAGAAAATGACTGTTGTGCTCGGCTCTGTTGTTGATGGCAGGTTCATTGGCAAGAGCATTTATATAGAGGGAGGGATGAGAGCATGGATGATGACTTCCAAATTCCGTTGCAGAGAAACCCCCTCCAATGGAGGGGGCCCTATTAGAAGGAATCCACTTTTGATCAGTTAGATTACAATTAGAGTTGCTCTCACAGGAATTTTTTTTAGGCTGCTCTCTCTCTCTCTCTCTCTTCTCTTCTCTCTCGCACACAAACACAGAATTGTGAGCGAGTAGCGCAGGAGATTTCCATCCATGCCAATGCATGCCACAGCACTCCATGTGAATAAAGTCTACCAAATGTAGCTGCCGACTTATTCTCCAAATCTTGGACGCTCTCTTTCCTTCGAATGATACGTCCAAACAAAAAAAAAAAAGTTGATTGCCTTTTTGACCCTGCGTCCTTCCCCGAAGCGGCTCCATGCATGCATGGTAAATCCGGCCACGACAACCCAGTTCTTGGAACATTTTCTCTTTTCTACGGAGCCTCTCTCTCTCTCTCTCTCTCTCTCTCTCTCTCTCTCTCTCTCTCTCTCTCTCTCTCTCTCTCTCTAGCCACAATACTTGAGGTTGAGGGGGTTTGGCCAGCTCGCAAGGGGGGATTCCTGCTCTTTTGAATAAAATTTGGAATGTGACATCTTTGATGTGACTTCAGTTCCGAGCACAACAATTCTTCCTGCCAATTTGTTCACTCTCTCTCTCTCTCACCTCTTTGTTTAGGGTGAGGCACAGGATTCTCACGCACTTCGTAAGGATTGAGAAATGGCTGCATGCTCAAAAGCGGGAGAGCACGTCTGCACACAGAAACAGCAGAGCAGAATCAATTAAGAAGAGTGCCCTCTCCCTTATCAATGTGAATGCATATACGCTTACGACGTCAACGGGCCAACGGTACTCGTCATTTATCTCAGATTATTAAAATCTTAGAGATCGAGTTCTTAATTAATTACTTACAATAAGTCACGTTTTCCTTCCCCTCATTCCATACTATTAATTAATTTTGTTAATCCAATTCTAGTGAGCCAAGTCGATCGAGCTCTCCATTGCCCATTTTGCGTGCCATGTGAGGGTTAATTTATTCATAATAGCACGAGGACTAATTTATGTCGTGCTTAATGTCCTCGTTGGCTTCACTTAAAGGCTCCATTTAATTAAAGACCTGTGTGATGTGTACGTAACAGAGAGAGAGAGAGAGACACACACACACAAAGAGTTGACATGCACATTTTAGTCAAGCACACTTTGATTGAACTATATATTCTTAGAGAGATGCATATTAGTCTGCCGCACATGAGAATTCTACACAATTAATCTCCTCCATATATGTTAAAGCTCTTGTGATGAATAAGCTTATTCCTATATATCCTTAATTAGTTATTTCTGCAAGTTGAGTGGAATATGCAGATACATTAAGATCGCCGACGATATTTTTGGATTCTCTTTTTAGTTCCTCTTTTTATGATTACATATTGCATGTTATACCGAACAAACGTAAGGAACTTCAACTCTTTGATTTCTCTCTCTTATTTACTCTCTCATTTATCTTTTCTTGGACACATATAAATCCCGTGTACGACAATTGAACTCACGGTCTTTGTTTTTTCCGTTGCCACACCCAGCATTTGTGAAGTGGCCTCTGTAGATAAAATTAGATAATGCCTTAAATTTAAATGCAGTTGTAATTTTAGATAAGCTCTTATGTCAATCAGACATTTCAATAGGGATGACGAAGTTGTCCCGTCTTATACGGAGTCGTCCCGTCTTATACGGAGTCTCACTATGTGAATAACGAGTCAGAAGGAGGTCTAAGGGGGGATCCCTCTTAATTGGAAGTTTTTATTTCCTATTTATATTGAACTTCCTTATATAATCTGACTGAGTTATTTGGTATCTTTGTGATTATCAATATTTCATAATAAAAAATGTCCGAGGACATAGCTCAATTTAAAATAAATTTTGTCGAGCTTTTTTTATCTCTCCCTCTTTTTGTAACATATTAAAATCTCATATCACAAAAAGTCTAAGTTAGCACGTCTAAATATGATGGGTGACACTCCCGACGAAATTTTTTTTGCATTCACAAGTTTCAAATTGAAAATGCACAAGTTTCAAATTGAAAATATTATTTAAATGATGAGTAGCTGCTAAATATTCTACCCCTATGAACTTGTGATCTTTTGATCTCCAACAAAATAAGCACGCCAGTCCCCCGGACGTATCACAGTTAAGCCACTGCGTAATAATCTTGTTCTTCCAAAGTCGCCTTGATTTTGGATGGGCATGTAATGATAAGATTCAAATGCAGTTGAATTCGGACATAGGCAATCAAGATAATTATTATAAGAGGAAAATTAAAGTGTAGAGCAAGCTAATGATATATGAAGCACGTGTAAGTAATTAAGAGTGAGCTTATTCTGTCACCATGTGATAATTAATGGCTTAACAAAAATGTTAGAGCAAGCCACTAAAATGTAGTCAACATATATCTTGTAGCTTCTACATATTCATTTTTTTCTTGACACAATATGCTAATTCAAAAGCTGACACTTTTTATATTGATAATGTCTTGAATTCTAACACAATTGAAAATTCATGTTTCAAAACTGCAGTTAGCACACTTCATAATTAAAGATGATGCCTGGTGAGCAAGTTTAGAATTAGATTAGGAGGATCAGTGGATCCCCTATCCATGGATCTAATTCAGAGTTGATTTAATTTCATATATTATAATACGTGCTATAATATATTCTTGGAGACTACTGTAGAGTTCTAGTTTAAGTGAAATTTCTATCATTTGTAAGGAGCATTGGTTATCATTAGAAAATGATATAGAGTCCAAATAATTATGATTCTCTTATGATTTTTTTGGCCCAATAAAACAATTAATCTCGTAACTTCTGTGTTTTTTTCTGTATGTGCAACATTGATTTCCTCGTAAATACTCCAAATATATATTATTTCTAGTATTAGACATAAAAAGCAAGGTGTGGATTGAACCCTATGATGTGATAAATAACTTCAAGTGCTGGACTGTTTGATATTGCAGAGTGACTCACACACTAAAATTAAAAGTCCTCCGTCACTACACTGGACGGTGCGCTCTTTATTTCAATGAATGAGATCGTCGAAGTCGCTTCCCAAACATTAAGAACGAGTTACCCAAAAAAAATCTGCATGACCCGTACCTAATTTGGTCTGAGGATGTAGAAAGCTTAACCAAATTGTTAGTTAAAGAAATGATTTATACATAATGTAATGGCTGGTAATCTACGAAAGAAATAAACATTGATTAAACCAGAAAATGTTTATCCACCGGTTTGGCTATCTTATACAATAAATCAAATGCCATAAATCTAGGTTAGGCCTGGAATTAAGTGGCAGATTCTTTTGAATTTTGCTGAGCATGAGCTTCCTCTAAGTGGCCTTTCTTGACCGGATTTGGTTTGTGATTCGATTAAAGCTAAAACAGTTCGAGAGATAATTAATTAATAAGCCTTTTAGACTTGTTACCAAGAGTTAATTGGTCAAACATCTCCTAAACCCTTTCGGTCTATTGAAAAAAAAAAAGTTGGTCCCCCTCCATGCCAACTTTTAAGTAACTTGGATTCTTCTTCTTCTTTTCAAGTTTGTACATTTAATATGGAGCGTGCCAAGTACTTGTTAGATCAATGTTCAGGATCAACATTGTCATTCTAGAAAGCTTTCCACTTAGTTCGTTCACTAAGGATACACATAAGTTATATTATCAAAAGGCTGTGGTGTCGAAATTGGGATTAGTCTTGAGGAACAAAGACTAATACAGATATGTTTCAAGATTAATATGTGTTATAAATAGAATACCGATCGATAGATAATCAAGACAATGAAGTAGCAAAATGGAAGAGAAGATGAACACAGTGATTTAACGTGATAAAACCCTCTTGATTAATATGAATAACAGAGAAACATTCACGAACAAAAGATGTCGTCGTCAGAAAAAATTCACTATAATAAAAAAGAGCATATCATAATAAAACTCTAGCCTTATAATATATATAAAAGTCCGTATCGGGGACTTCACCCTCCTCTCCCCACCACTCACCCATTATAAGAATCGAAGCCCTCTTTTTTGTCATCTTTTTTCTTTTATAATTTTGGGTACAATGGATATATTTTTCCCTCCATTGGATATTGTTCCTTGTCTTGTTGCTGATGCTCGAAATATTTCATTAGTCAAATTAAATAATTAATTTATTAATTCTCTAAAGTTGTTTTAATTGTCAATCATTTGAACTTAGTGAGTAACTCCTTTGTTATCTTAAAAAGGTACTTTAGAGTATATTTTAATCAATTAATAGAAGCGACATTTCGATAGTATAGCCCTAGTAGCTGTTAAAACTTCAGCTAGAAGATGTTGTAAACGTAATTATGGCCACAATATAAGTTCAAGGAGGTAGCTAGTCGTATTGTATGTATTTTCTTTCAAGACTGGTCATATTTAGTGGAAGGCAAAGCATTGCAAGGACATATATAAGTTGGATTTGAATTGCGAGAAAATATTAATTAAACATTTGGCATAAAGATAGAGGGATTACGGGTCCCGATGTAAGCCATCAGTGAGCTAATTGGTTTTGTTTATGTAGGCAGGGATCTTGTGCATGCAGCTATAGATATATAGTTAGGCGTGGAAAACATATTTAAGCTTGATATATAAGATGGTGATTTGCCATCCCTAATTAATTAAGGTAAAGCCATCAAACTTTATGTGGAATAATGCTAGATGTGCATCTTGACTTATAGATCAAATTAGACATTGTTGATTAGGCTACATGGGAAGAGGCATGGACCAAACACACTAATAAACTTATAATTAATTAGTAGTAATTACAACATCAGGATCATATCAGAGCGTTGTTACGAAAGATATGTGTGCTCATACATGCACATTCCAAAGGGAGACACACTTAATATTCCTCCCCTTCATATCTAGGATTAGTTTATGTGTCAAAAAGTACGCCAAGAAGAGATTGAAAAGGGTTAACTAAATTTGTTGTTAATGGGTTTCACCCCAACCCAAGAACCAAGTTCCTTTTTTTGTGTGTGTACATGTAGCTCTTTAAGTATTTGTATACATTATGTCTAGTGGACGAATGTAAAGGAAGCAAGGAATTTTTATATGAAAAAAATGGGAATTAAAAAATATTACGACGATGCAAGAATAAAGGAACTAGGCATGCTAGCTTAATGACGTAGGTATTTATTGCAACCTAACAAAGAGTAAAAAGAAGAAAAAACAAATTAATAAGAACTATAAGAACCCTTCATGGGCATTTAAATTTGAAAGTTGCATTGGCACGCGGCTTCTAGTCGCCTTTTTGCATTGGAAATTAATTAACTTTGTAAATTAAGTTCTAACTTTTTGTTCTTATCTTCTATAGGAATTATGTGGTTAGATATATGGAGACTCGGGCCACACCATATTGGTCTTTAAATCCAATCCAAATTATAGAAAAAAAACACTATATACCGCTTGATCAACGCAAGAGAGATATATAGTGTCATAAAAGTGATTACCGTAGTCTCTTATCACAGGGAAATTTAATTTAATTATGTGTATCTAGTTGAATTTCTATTTTTAAAATTAAGTTATTTTTTAAAAAATCAAATCCTTGACCGCACACCTCTACATATACATAATGAGATTGTGTATTATTGCCTCGTGATCACATTCTTGATCTTTTGTATATATTATCATGTGCTAGATCGACTTCTCTTGAAAATAATAAATTCACTGTATATATAGACATATGGCGTACTCTTAGCCTACCACCTCGATGCATTGCATTATATTTATACTGCATGGGGGAATATCCAACAAAGATATTGTGCAAGTATAGGGTAGTGAGATGATTATGGACAATCTCAGTTTTATACCATGTATCTGATATTCATACCATGAAAAGGATTCATTCATAAGATTAGACCAGTGGACCCTGCAAGGAATCCTCTTTTTGGTTTTCTTTTCACCCCTTTTATCTTATTAACTGAAGAACACTAGATGCTCTTTTGCTTTCAGCTGCTTTAAGCCCTAGGCCAACATCTATGCATATATGTATTTTATACCTGCCGTCGAAGATTAAAAAAAAAGAGCTGGTTGTGTCGCAATTCCTAATGTTTAGAACATCCAAATATATATACATTCCCAACTATCAAAATTCGATCATGAGAACTTTCAACTTAATTGGTTGTTGACGACGACTCGAAGAAAAGGTGGTGATGCATGCAATGAAAGCCCTGTGCATGCAGTGGCACCATATATACAACTAAATATGGAATCCTGCAATGTGCGCAATGCACGCATACTGGGTGCAATTACTTTAATATTTTTGCTTGGGTGCTTTCAGTACTATTCTCATTATTTACCATCATTTCCCCCCCATATTCTCATTGGTTCATCAGAAGTTGAATACAGGGAACAGTATACTTCCAATCTGCACAGTCTTAGCCCACCACAAGGGGCATGAACAATGAACATGAAGTCCACCAGCAGATTTATTCTTCTCGTAAAGGTGAGCCTCATATCTTCCGTACAGTGAACTCTAGGCATGCAGAAGCTGGCACTGGCAGTGAGCGAATGGATGGACAAGGCTGGCTTGAGGAACTGAGCCAACTGATTGATTTATTGATTTAGAAAACATAGATCAGAAGTTTACACTGTTTCTGTTTGCATAACTTTAAATCAGGTTTTTTGTAAGTCGTAAGAGAGAACATAAATTAAAGGAGGTTAAACTTGACAAAAAAATAATAGAAAAGTATGAAAGCACTTTATAAAGGAATTGAAAACATTTAAAATGTAGATAGGAAAAGAGGAAATAAATTAAATGGAGAAGGTAAAAAGGAAAGATGCTAAGAGGATAATTAGTGAGAAGAGAACTAGAAAGGAAACAGAATAATATAAGTTATGCTAAGAATTAGAAAGAAGAATAAAATTATTATTTTGAACTAGTATTTATTGATAAAATGAAACTTATTGAGATAAATGTTCATTTTAAAGTGTTTTATTCGTATATACATATATATAATAGTCACCATGCCATGTGGCAAGCCCACAGTTTTTTAAAATTTATAAGATAATGATATGTGTGCATCTGAACATAAACTAAACATAACTATTCAACAAAAATGCAATTTAATTTACCTTACCGAAAAAAATGCAATTTAATTTGAAATAAAAGTAACGGTTTTGTTTATATTAAACAAACAGAATATCTTCTTTGAAGAAAATAAAATAAGATTTTACCTAAAGAAATATAATTTGACTAGAAGTAGTGGTTATAGTTAAATTTGAATTTAGTTTTAAAAATGAAAAGTTAAAATGAAGTAGTGGTATTAAACAAATTTAAAATGAATCTTAGTTGGATTTAATAAATTAAATAAAAAGTGTACTTTTAAAAATGTTGGATTAATTATAAATCGGTAGTTAACGTATATGTTTACAAGAAAAGAAAAATGGTTGTACTACTTAGGAATAGATTGAATCGGTCCGACATATTGGTTCTACTTCTACTCTGATTTGTTTTAAAAAAAAAAGAAAAGAAAAGGGTCTCTTTCAAGTAATTCGATTATATATGCATCTAATTTCCACTTCAAATAATAAGCATCGAACATTCCAAACCTGGACGGCCGGTCGAATGAATGGGCCACAGGATCAAAATAAAAAGGTAGAACATGGATCAGATTTCATGATTGCTACTAGATTAGATAGATAGATATAAAGATAGATCTCTAGGAGAGTTTATCCATTCATCTCTAACTCCTTCCAGCAGCCGGCCGCAATTTTCATTCCGGCGGCATAATACGATCGTACATCTGATCGACTTATCTTTGTGCTGCTCAGCAGAAAAAGGAGAAGGAAAAGAGAGAGAGAGAGAGAGAGAAAGAAGAAAATTTTTATGTGCACTTTTGCCACTTGAAACGATAATCTTCTTTCACTGTCGTGGGGCTCTCCTAAATGCGATAACAAATGTGTCAGTCAACTCTCATGATCCCATTTTTGCCAATTTGGGGGCTCACAATTTCCTCTTTTCTTTTTTTTCGCTAAAATGGCACTATATTATGGACGGAGAGAGAGATATTTTTTTTATTGACACGAGTGGTCGACTATCAAATATTAGCTATGATAGATGAAGTTCTCAATGTGGATTTCGGATTCAGAATCTCTTAGATGATGAGAAACAGTAGTTTACCATTTGACTTGACGAGAGAGATAAGTTACATGGCTCATAGCCTCTTACTGACATGATCTTATCGTGCTGCAGCAGTTGACAGATCCCGTGGATGGAAATGTTTCGTGCTCGATCTGCAGAGTCGAATCTTCATATGTGTGGCACCTGATAATCTTGTTTTCAGACATTCGGACCTTTTCAATTTTAGTGGTGTACAGTAAGAGCAGCCGTTTATGTGACTGAAACTTTCATGCGTTAATTTGACTTCTGAGAAAGCACAAATTAAAGATGTGAACGGTAATACTCCAAAATTTCAAGAACGACAATAAAGTAACTTAGCTCAAGTTTAATAGACAAAAGGATAATTTGAGAAGGAATATGACTAGAGGGAAAGAATAATCTTATTTGAAGAAGAAATTAGAATTTAAGTATGATTAAATGTATGATAAGAGAGGAAAAAGAAAAAGAAAGAAAAGTTAAATTCTAATGGGAGTAGAATTATAATTAGATTATGATTAGAGATTTTAATTTGATTTGAGATCCTAATAAAATACTAACGAATATAAGACTCCCAAATAAGATAGGATCGAGAGTCTTATGACGTAAAAATATTTCAAGCATTAAAATAATACTTATTATATTTTAATCCAAAAATTAAGTGACAAAGTATTATGAAATTAAATAATTCTGCAAATTAGAGAACAGAAGAAAATAAGAGAATAAAATGAAAGTAGATTTTAATTGAGACAAGTTATTAAAAAGATAAAAATGAATTTGAGTGATAGATTTTTTTTATAATTATGATTATGAAATAATTAGTAAAATTTAAATTTACTAAAATATGAATATTTAACATAAGGTAGTAACGATGGATGATAATGATTGATAGAGAATTAGCCTAAGGCTTAATAGAAGTAAAAAAAATCCTAATTAAAAATTATAAATAGGACTTAAAGGGTGGCTAGAAAATATTATTTGACTCTACAGAATTTATGCACGAGAGCTCCCTCTTCCTCCCTCGATTTCTCATGAACCGAGGCACTTGAGAACGTGACCGATATATTATTTTGAAGCTCTGATATAGGAGAACAATATTCAAGTGATTAACAAAAGTTTCGAGGCAACACTTAGGAGGAATCAACGACCAAAGTTTTGATATTTGTGCAGCTAATAGACAACAATTGACATAGTTAATTTTTCAACCAACTTAAGGTATATAGGAAGATCCCTAAATCGACGATTTTTGTCGATATAGATTCTCAGAATCCTTGTCCTAAGTATTGACTATTGTACGCATGAATTGCGAATAGAATTGAATTGATTATCGCATTGAAATGGGGTTGGAAAGTCATGTCAGTAATGCGACTCTACGAAGGTCTACAGAACCCGACCCAAGTTTTGTGGCACCCAGCCCGAGTTCGATAGAATCCAGGCAGATAGGGCTTGGATAGACCGGACCGAATTCGTAAGAACTCAATCCGGGTTTAAAGGATTGTGGCCCGAGCTGAGTAAACCAAGAACGACATGATAGAATTGTAAAGAATCCAGACCGAGTTTCGACTAGCTTAACCAAGGTTTCGTTGATGTTAATGGATAGATGAAAATTGAATAGGATCTGGATTGGGTTTCGGATAGTCTGACTCGAACTTCGTGAAGAAGATGTTATCGGATTGAACAGAATCGGCTTAGCTCAAATTTCGTAAGACCCCCGACACGGGTTCCGTCGAAGATGGAGATCATAAATTGAAATCATGCAATTCGGCTCGGGTTACATTGATCGAATTAGAATATGAGTTGACATCTGATGAACCAGCCTGAGTTCTTAAGATAGAAGAGTATGTTTTAAGTTATTGATTAAGTTTAATTGTAATGTTTATGCTATTGATTATATATGATCATATTATTATGATATTGGCTCATTGTGATCCTATGACTATGATATATTGATTGACGTCTTGAGCATTCAAGATTGTAAAGAAAGTTAAGCTGAAAATAAAGATAGACGACATAGGTCAAAGAAGATAAAAGATGTGAGGTGCCTATATATTGAGAGAGCCTATACGGTTGATGTCTAAAGTTAATTGAATTATTAATGACAATCTATATGATTGAAGTTAATTAAAGAATAAGAGTTAAAGTAACTTTTATGGTTGAAACAACTCTTGTGGTTGAAGTAGTCCTCGTGGTTAAAGTATTGAGCATCCTTTATGGTTGAAGCAGCTCTTGTGGTTAAAGTATTGAGCAACCCTTGTGGTTGAAGTAGAAGCTAAAGTAAAAAATGATTGATTGATAATTAAGATATTAAACTACAGCCTTTATGGTTGAAGAATAATAATAGATAATTGATTGTAGCCTTTATGGTTGATGTTAAAATAATGGAATTGTTATTGGTTGAGACCTTTATGATCGATGGAGACCGATAGATACTATTGTAATTGATAATAGTAATCGAATTAAATTATTAATTGAATTGTGTCATAGTGGTTGATTGATAATTCATTAGGACCATTGGTTGCACTCTAGTTGATGATGGATAATTAAATTGATAAATTATTAATAGAATTGATAATTGTTTATTGTGACCTTCACTGACGATCAATTGATAATTGATTTAAGATAATTGAATCAAATTGAATGAATATTTGTCATCAGTAATTGATGATATGGATAATCCCTATGGTTGATCAAATTGTTTATGGTTTATTGATTATTGCTAATTATTATTTATCCTAATCAATTATAGATTGTTGATAGATAATTGATTATTGATATAAGTGATATTGATTTATGATTTATATTGTTTATTGTTACGAGTGACCCCATGTATTGAGTTTATTTCATTGCACTTCGCTCCTATACTTGGATCCGTGCAGATGATGATGACGACGATGGTGAGATGGTTAGTGGCTCCTCTAACATATGACATGCACATTGGATATGAACATTGATAGGGTATCTTATTGATAGTTGTAGGCTCATAACCCACATGTCACTAAATATTGT
Organism: Pontederia crassipes; assembly: GCA_030549335.1. NCBI lineage: Eukaryota > Viridiplantae > Streptophyta > Magnoliopsida > Commelinales > Pontederiaceae > Pontederia > Pontederia crassipes. The sequence goes on from CM060190.1 coordinate 25,684,265, forward strand.
AAAAATAGCTTTCGTATATTGTAACAATTATTGTATTTAAATCTTCCGCTTATGTAAGTCAATATGATGATTGGTCAAAATTAAAGAAAAAGTCAAGATATAAAATTGAGTGATATCCCCGAGATAAAAAAAATCTTGAAGTGTTACTCATAGTAATTTTTCAGAAATGAGTCGTGGGCTCGTGGCCACTCGGGTGCCGCATCTGCATGGATGCGAGCTTTTAATTTCGCATGCAAATGTCCACCTCAGAAAAAAATCTTGCAACATAATCAATAGTTCTTAAGCTTTAAGAGCTTATACTCCTGCACCACATCTCATCAACAAAAGCTTTGGTAAGGGTGATAAAAAGATTAATTTGAATGATATTAATTTTTATTTCAATACTCCCGATGGTCAAAACAGAAAAAAATAACTAGTATAATACTAAAATAAATTTGTCGATTAGCGACTCAGCAATATGTCGCTAAAGTGGCGCTAAATCGTAGATAAAAAATAGCCACACTTTAACGCTGTGATAACATCACGAAGATGGGATGCCGAAGTTCAGTATCTATTAGCGTCGCAATGGCACCAAGGCGTTAGACGACGCTACTAACATCACATGTCGATGCTACTATGATGTTATGTTGATGCGAAAAGTGTTGTTGCGAAGTGACAATATGCATCGCTACTTCGGCGCTAAAGCGGCGCTGGTATTGTCGACACTATCGATGCCAAGTTGACACTAAATGAGATGTTGTTCGGTCGATAATATGGCGCTAAAGCAATCCCTAAATTTTTTCTTGTCGTCGCCAATGGCGCTATTTAGACGCCAATGCGTCATAAATTGCGACGCTATGCAGATGGCTATGTGGCGATGAATATTACTACGCCAATGTGACACTAAAGAGACGCTAAATATGATATCTTCATATAACAAAATAGCATTTGCTTGCACAAGTTAAATTTACATATACATTTCAAATTTCACAATGCCAAGATACATCAAATTTCGATTGTGTACATGTTCTAATCACGGTCATCAAATTACACATTACACATTACACATTCTAATCAAATTTGATCAAATTACATCATATACATTCCCAGCCGTACAACAAATGAGTCTGCATTGAACCAGAGGTTGGGGAGGATGTGCGGGAGGTCGATGACCGTGACCCTGGCATGGAGGGCAATGACGATCGCGATGCCGATGAGGCCGGTCCTAAAGCCGAGCTTGAGAATGTGAAGGTGCCTGAGGTTCGCTCCAGTAGGAGGGCCTGGCAGAAGGTGGAGCACAGAGGGGTCGCTATTGAGGAGGGCGATGAGGGAGGAGGTCGTGGGCTAGAGCTAGAAGGAGAGGCTCCAGCTCATTAAGATCGTGGAGGCAGAGTGGCATTGAACCGGAGGGTGGGGAGGATGTGCGGGAGGTCGTTAACCGTGTCCTTGGCGCAGAGGGTGGCGACAGCTGCGATGCCGATGCGGCCGGTCTTGGAGCCAAGCTCGAGGACGCAGAGGTGCTCGGCATTCGATCCGTTAGGAGGGCCTGACGGAGGCAGAGTGCGGAGGGGTCATGCTATGGATGAAGAGGGAGGAGGTGTGTGCTCCGTAAGGTCACTGTGGAGGAGGGCAACGAGGGAGGAGGTCACGAGCCAGAGCACACGGATAAAAGAAAGCCATAGAGGAGGGAGGTTTCGTGAAGACGCAGGGAACGTTGGATAAAAGAAAGAGGAGGGTTAGAATTCGTTCTTCGACGAGCACATAGATCGAGCTTGGTGACAGTATCCACGACGCTAATTCAATGGTAAAGTGGCGCCAAATGTAGCGTCACAACATTTGCGACGCTACTTAGAGGCTACTATGACACTGTGTAGTTAAATTTTTTATTTTTTAATTAAACTATGGAAAAAATTATATCCCTTGAATCAATTAATCATCATAATTATATAATTAAGGAGATAAAAATATAATTTATAGATATAATTTTAAAATAACTGGATCATTTTATAGATAAATAATTAAGATATGATATAAATTGTATGTATCTGTATATGTAATATGTATGTGTAAGTATTCATATTAGATGAATTATTTTATACATATATATTATTTATATTAACCAATGTACATATAAGTTTATATTACTTGATTATATTAATATATGTATATATACACATATATGTATGTCTATATAATCTCACAAAAAAAGTCAAATAAAAAATGGCAGTGACTTCAAATGATAGAACAATCCATAAATATCAAACTAGATGATGTATAAAAATAAGAGGGAAAATGGGAGCCTCTAATGTCACTCCAAAAAACTTGCTGCCATTTTAAATTGTTTGGACGATTTTGCCCTCGATATCATCTACCGCTAGTACAACTCACCATTGGTATTTAAAACAAGTTCCAAGACAACACATATCACTGTCGTAGTATTAACATAAAAGGTTAATAAATATTGTTATTTTTAATAATGTAACATACACAATAATTATTAGATTTTTTAAATTATACTTTTATGTATTTAACAAAAATATTACGACAAAAATATCAAAATATACTCTATTTCAAATTACTCGTAATGAATTGAAAATTATAGGACTAAAAAATATCATTTTGAATCATAAGATACAATTTTAAAAATATGTTTTTGTATTTATAACAGTAATGATAATATTATGATTTAATTGTAAGATTATGTAATGATAAGAAAGAAATGGCATCAAAGTAAAAACTATTCAATTAAAAATTATTATCTTCGGTTAGTACATTTTGTATTTCCAAAATAAATTATTTCTTATAATAGATATGTGTGGTTGAATGAGAGCTAGAAATTGGATAGATAAAGAAATTTCTTATTGAGTTGCGTAACTATTTAAAAAAGAATAAACTTAAATTCCAATTGTCCAATTGTCCAATTGTCCAACTTCCAATTCCAATTGTCCAGATGGTTTAAACAAAATTATGAAGGACAAAAATGTCCAAAAATAATAGAAACGAGTGGCAGCAATTGTTTTTGGAGTGACATTAGAGGCTCCCAATATCCATTAACTTTCGTTTACATTAAACCTCAATATATACTCATAACAAGTGGACGAACAACCATAAGAAAATTATGCATTTAAGAACAGTTAAAATTCTTTGCATTTTCCAATAAACCGTTGTACTAGTAACAGTTTGTCGCTTTCGAAAATACCGACGAATAGGACATTCATCAACAAATTCGTAAGTAAGACACATCGGTAATTAAATTTATAATGAGACATATATATAATCATATAATTGATATTTTAATATTATTAACGAATGGATATTCGTCACTATGTCTGAAGGCTACATTCGTCGATAATTGAGTTTATAATAAAAAATAATATAAAATATAGTCTTCAAAATTATCGACGGATGTTCGCGGACCAATGATTAAATTTATAATAAAATATATATAATATAATAATATAATACATATTTTAATATTGATATTTCTAATGGGTCTAAACTTCGAAATTACTGACGGATGTCCTTCCGTCAATAATTCCAAAGGCTACACTTATCAGTAATTGAATTTATAAAAATATATATATAATATAATATAATCATACGATTGATATTTTTATATTAACATTTTTAAGGGTCTGGCTTTCAAAATTATCGACCACGATGATAATTCTAAAAGCTAAATCCATCGATATTTGAATCTATAATATATATTATAATATAATAATAATATTAATGTTTCTATATCCGCCTGCTCTCATCTCCCTCTCCTTCTCTCTCAACCAAATCCGACTACAGACAGCTGGATCTGGCTGCTCTCATCTCCCTCTCCCTCTCCCTCTCTTGAGTAGATCCGGCCTGCGGATGGGTCCTATAGCAAGCAACTGGCTCGTTCTCATCTCCCTCTCTCTCGATCAGATCTTGCCACGTGCACCTGAGTCCGATAGTAGGCCCATCGGTCATTCTCATCTCTGTCTCCCTCTCTCTTGGCCAGATCCGATAGCAGATGGCTAGATCTAGCGGCTCTCATCTCCCTCTCCCTCTCTCTTGGCTAGATTTGACAGCAGACGGTCGAATCTTGCCGCCCTCATCTTCCTCTCCCTCTCGGTCCGCTAGATTCAGCCCGATTTGCCCTCTCTCATTTATTTCTCTCTAGGCTAGATCTTGCCGAATCCAACAACAAATGGCCGAATCTGGCTCTCATCTCCTTCTCCCTCTCTCTAGGTCGGATCCAACTTCTCTCATCTCCCTTTCTCTCAGGTAGATCCAATTGCATGTGGCTGAATTATTTTTATTTTTTAAAAAGGTTTCTGATGGGTAAATCCATAAAAAATTTCCAAGAGATGGACCCGTAAAAAATTTCGATGGATAGGCCGCCTTCATAATTTTTGACGGATAACTCCTGTCGGAACTTGCAAAGGGTGTGTCTTCGCAACAATGCATTACTCATTGAAACTTCTGATATTTTTTATACGCTCGTCGAAAAACCATTTCTACGAGTGTTGTTTCAATGATATCTTTCCATTAAAAAATAGATTTTTCGATGAATTTCATGGGATTTCTGAAGAGTTTGGAAATTCTTAAAAATGTTGTAGTGAACGATGAACACTTTAATCAATGCACACATTTTTACCTGTGAACTAAAAAAGGGATTAGTTACAAGTCCATTAATATCTTAGATTTTCGCCCAATTTTTCCCTCATCCCAATAATAAAATATACACTATAATGAATAAATATTTCCTTTTAAAAAATTATAACACAAAAAAATCTTTTTTAGTTCCCTTTTCCAAATGCATTCAAGCATTTTTTTCTTATGCAATATGTTATAGGGAAAACAAGTGACAACCTAATTGTTTATAACCTTCCTCACACATACAATCTAATTTCTACCTTACACCTTTTTCGGAAAGCTCAAACTATAGTCCCCCAATAGAATTAATGGACCAACAAAAACCAGCAGCTCTAGAAGTCCCAAAATCCCACTTAAGCACCGATGAGTGATGGAGTGAAGTGAAGCTAGTATTCATTTTAGGAGGTCTAGAATTCAAAATTTGTCATATGTAAAATATTTTCGCTAAAAGTTTCACTCATCATAGTGGGCCATACGAATCAGGGTGACACAAACTAAATTAGTCATGTAATAATGACTTTAAATCTTTATCCGACCACTCTAAATATTAAGGTGACAGCCAAAAAAATCCACTTAAGCTCATAGTTTAAACATGCATCCACAAAGTCATTTGAAGATATGTTCGAGGGAATGTAAACCTTACCCGTTTGAATGCTACAATGAAATTTTCTAGGGAATGTAAACCTTACCTATTTGAATCTTACAATGAAGTTCGTTGATGGCATTTTACAACATTTAATTTAAGTTGCATTTAGGTTTATTTTCATAATTTTCTCATGGCATGCATCCATTTTGTTCTATTTATTATGATTATTTTCTTGAACTCTCCAACTACCTAGGTGTGCATTATTTTATAGGAAAATATTTTAATTTGGTGAAAATTTACCAAAGAAATATATCCAAGAGAAAAAGAAGGAAGAAATTAATTCTAGAAGTAGAAAATAGGCTATCTCATGGGCCATGATGAGTATATAACGCCCCTGCAGCCATTTCTAACGACCCGCAAGACGTTGCTCACGACTTTCGCAGAAAGAATTACAAGTGCGCTCTGAATCTTCACCGGCTGCAAAGAGATTTCTAACGCCCCTACATATTGAAGACACGGACCATGAGCAAGAGCTCACAGATTGCGAAGAGAAATATTCACACCTCAAAAGCAAGTTCACGGGCCATCATGAAGTCTTTAGTTATTCACATAATCGTTGTGTAAGAGAGTCAGAACATATGACGGACCGTAACAAAAATTTAACGGGTCACACAGAATGATTCTAACGGGTCGTCACCCAAGCTCGATCACCTTCTTTACTAGTCGTGACATTTATCTAACAGCCCACACAGAATCAGATGATAATTTGACGGTCTTATATTACTAGGCGTAACAAAGTCATAACGATGTATACAAAAGGGTGTAAACTCTTGTCAGAGACATTACAGGTCGTAAGAGGTATCTAACGACCCGTTACATCAGCAGATATATGAACTATCGTGAATTACGCCTGCAAAAGAACAAGTCGGAGTCATTATGGGTCATAAGACATATATTACAGATCTAACTTATGTACCGTAATGTGATAATCATGGCACATACAAAAGTCGAACGTAGAATTACCCGAGTTACGGGCCGTTACACTCCTGTTATGGGACATGACACCTATATGAAAACTTCGAATCGAAGTAGAAATTAGTCGTGACCATCTCATTACAGACCGTTAGAGGTGCTAATTTTTTTCTGATTGTTGATTTTTCGAATGGATTTTGATCGAATTGAGATGCCAGGACGGTGCCTAATCTTCTAGAAGACTTATTTGATGATAAGAGCTCGGGATTATAGATAAAATCACGAGATTTCTAGGCCAAAGAGGAGTTTTAATTACATATTACTCTTTGGATAAGTTTTGGACTCCCAATTTATCGAGACTCTTCGGGATGCCTTGGGCTTAAAATAGAAGACCTCAGAAGACTTGACAATTCATGCTTGAGACCCTGGGAGCCATGTTTTTTGCAGAAGAAATCAATTCAAGTTGAGGAAGATTGCTGGAGAAGAAGAAGGAGCAACTCAGTGTCATGGCGCCAAGTTGGCCCTAAGAATCGTCTAAAGCAAGAATTCCTGATCTCTTCTTATTGTGGATGCTCTATTCCTTATTTATTTTTGTTTTTAATGTTTCAGTTTGTGATATAAATTTATGTTTGTTTCTGTAAAACTGCATGAACCAGTTTATTGTTGAATTAATAAAATTGTTAGTTCTTTTATATTATGATTGTGGCATGCTCCATCTTGTTTTCTGAAATTATCATGTTGTGAGTTTAGATTACAAACTAGTTTTGGAGTAATTTAATTCATAATATTATACTCTTCAGAAAATAAAATCTTAACTTATAGGTTAACTCAATTGTAACAAAAATCTTGTAATTCAACACAATACTCAATTTTTCTGCGGTCCAATAGATTATATTCAGCGAGAATAATTGTTAGTTTAGGATTCTCAATTTCACGCATCTTAGTTTTATGTTGATCATGGGTCCACTCATCGTTAAAGATATCTGAAATTCAGGAACTAAGATAGTTAGATTTAATCAGCACATAAATCGTTACTTTGTGTGATCCTAATTCGTCAAAAGAATTACCTCTAAATCTTATCGTTAAAAGTTCAATCTTTTCTATTTCATGTGAGTCAACCTTGTTTTTATCATCAAATCCATTTTCCTTCTCTCAATAGATTTTTAGGATAGAATTAATTTTGATAGTTCCTCGTGGGTTCGACACTCTTACTCCTATTTTTTATATTACTTGAACGATTAGTGCACTTGCTAGTGGATTTATTTGTAGGATTCCAAAGGGCACCAAGGGGGAGAGGTGATTTGGTGTTTATCCGAAAATATCGATTTTACGAAAATCATCGCGAAAGTTTAAAAATGATTCGTAAATCATTTTCAAACCAAAGCAATTTAGATAATAAACATAATATTAGAGGGAGAGAGAGTGAGAGGAATCTAACACAATGAACACGGGTGATTGTTGATGAGGTTTGACCACAACTTGGCCTATGTTCCCACTCCGACTTCTCGACCTTGAGACCGTCGGAGATTTCACTAGCACTTTCTTTGTGCCAAATGGGGCAAGGAAGAAAATGTTTTACACAATAACCTTTTCTCCGCTTCGAGAGGTAAGGCAAACTCTCCTCCTATAAAGCTAATCTTTTCTCTCGCTCAAAAGATAAGGCTTAGAATCTCTTTTACACAGGAACTCTCACAATCTTTCTGAAAAATAGGTTCTCTTTTACAATAGAATACTCACAAGAAGAAATGAGAGAAAGAAATAAAGCTCTAAATAATAACTTCAAGAGAAATAATCTTCTTTTGATTTCTTGAAGTTTTCCTTCAATGCTTGGATGAGTGTCTTTGCTTCTGACTTTGACACTCCTTTTATAGGCTCTGGCATGTGAAAAATTCGTCCAGAATTAATTTCACATTTTTCTCCTTAAAATATACCCGTGTTCATTTTAGTAATAGATCGATCGACGTGTCTATATGATCGTTACACACATTTCGTCAGTTTCTGCCAATGGCCGGTCGACCGGTGTTGTCTCGACATCAACCGGTTTTGGATCGGTCGACCGGCATCTTCATTAGGTTGACTGATATATCTTCGACCGGCCTTCTTTGCATCGATCGGCATTAACTTTCTGCACAGTTATCTAAATTAGATAATCTTGAATTCTATGGATAACTAACAAGATTCTCTACAATTTTGATATTCATGATTCATTCAGAATCTAATAATACTAGTGTTAATTATTTAATCAAAGTTTAGTACATAAAGTTATCCATTCTATTTAAATTTTTTAGCATTCAACTTTAATCTTTCGAGGTTTGTATTATCAAAATATAATTTTATATGACATTAAAACTTTGACCCAACATTATTTTGCTACAACTTTTTACGCATCATTCGCGAATAAACTTTTCGTACTCCTGCATTTATTCTCATCCCCTAAATGCAATTGGAGTAAGACATTGAACACGTTGACTCTACTTTTTCCTTGTTTGTGTGATGATTACATGTGAGATCCACCTGCCAAATCCAAACCCGTTTGGATGAAAATTCGGAATAAGAGGGTGTAAATTTTGCTAAATGTCATTTAACTTTATTCGTTGTTCCAATTCTATCCTTCAACTTACTTAGTAAGCCCAGTACTCTTCAACTATTAGCTTTTTTTCACCAACTGTCCTTTTCACTAGGTACAAACAATTTAACGATTATTTTACTTATGTGACAATTAATTAAATATAAAATAATATTAAAATAAATAAATATGAAAGACAGGGGAGCATCGCCCCCTCTCTCTCAACCTCTGGTGGCATCGTGGGGTCGCCCTTGTTTTTTTTTGTGCACGCCAACGATGCAAAGAGGGGGTGGGGGGTGAGCGCCCTCCTTTTTCCTTGCACATGCCCGTCTACACCGTCTTTTTCCCTATGTGCATCGGCGAAGCAAAAAAATGGGGAGGTCATGGCCCCCTCTACGTTTTGCTTCGTTGGCACTCCAGAGACCCGACAGTGATGAGGCGTAGAGGGGTGCCGCTCCCTTCCTCTGACGCCGATGAGGCCGTTGAAAGTTGAGGAGGAGAGGATGACGACCCCTCCTCTTTTTTATTTTTATTATATTATTGTATTTATTTTATTTTTAATGCCTTGTCACGTAAGCAAAAATGACGGGTAAATCATATGTACCAGGTGAAAATGACAATCGGTGAGAAGAGGAATAGTTGAAGAACAATTATCGTATAATTAAAAAAAATGGATAAAGTTGCACAATATTTGGTGAAATTTGTCGAGAACGAGAGGTTAACCCAAACCCTTAATCCTGTGCCAAGTGGGGCATAATATTTCTTTATTTACGATTTGAATAAGAAGTTAATAATGATTGATTGGGTTGATGTTTTAGCATAAATAGTTGTTATTTCATAATTGAGATTATGGATACTACATACCGTGGTTGATTTTCTTATTGCTGATTTTTGAATGATAAGGAAATGCCTACTACTTAAGGATGAGGATGCCGTAGTGTCATGGACTGGGCTGAAAGGCATCGTTCCTAAATCCTCCTTCAAGGCCCATCAGATGTCTCATTGGACTTTGAAGGCCCGATCCGGAATACTAAGAATTCAAGCCATGAGAAATTATTTTCCTTGTGATGCAATAACATATTTCGATTACGATTTGAAGAATTTAATTTAATTATCAAATTTGTTTAAAAAAATAAGAAAATTCCATATTCTACATTTCTGGCTGTCGTGTTTAATTATCAATTTTTTTAAAAAAAATATTTTAATTATTTTCCTTCTTTCAAGATGAATTAGCGTATTTATTCAAAATATAGTAAGCTGCATATTCAGTTTTTTTTACTTACAAAAATCAAAACCTTATAGTTTTAGAAAATTTGAAACTCATCCTAAAATCAAATTCACTTTCAATCTCGTTCTACTTTTTTCGTAACCCAAATATTGAAGAAAGATAAATTTTACAAGAGATAAACTTGATCGGTAATTTGTTTCCATGTATTCGGTTATGATAATTAATAGTTTATGTTTTTTTTAAAAAAATATCATTTTTTTGTTAAAAATAAATATCACATACTTTATTTCTTTTTGATATTTGATTAGCCATCGTGCCCATAGCAGATTAATGTAGTATATATCATGTTTAGCTTAGTCAAGTCATAATTATGCAGCATGAATACTTAGTGATAATTAAGCTATAAAATGCAGTTAGTAAAATGGTTATGCATAGTTATATGGCATAATTATGCATAATACCTCATAATTAAATAAATTATTATTTAATTATAATCTTAAAAAAAGTGTGCGAATTGCATTGAGATGAAAATGCTTAAAGAATATTCCTTTAAGTTATCTTCATAAATATATATATATATATATATATCTATTATAATAATTCATAAAAGATGCTCAAAGTCAAAGATATCTTAGCGCATGAAAAGTACAAGAATTAACGAAACGAGAACAATAATTACAAAAATAAAATAACTTATATCCTTTTTGCTTCATAAAAAGATCGAATAGTTTGTTGGAAACTTGAGAGGGAAAAAATTATCAACTCAAAATTTTATCGTAACGCCAAAGCTAAGGGGACATAGTTCGGCAATCCTGGTCGTCCAGTAATATGATCGGCCTACATCTCAACGGCTAATCAATCGACACGTCATTGATCCTAGTAACAATGCAGTAGCCAATAGGAACTCGCGCCGAAGTCTTTAAATTCCACTTCTCCCTCCCCTTCCTACATCCAATTCGTGCGAACGCTTTGCCTCCTCGCAGCAACAAGTATACGATCGCGAACGATGAGCTCTGCGGCGGCGACGACGACGGCGGCAGCCAAAGGCGGCCGCGGAAAGCGAAAGTCGGGGTCGAAGTCCGTCTCTCGATCGGAAAAGGCCGGCCTCCAGTTCCCCGTCGGTCGCATCGCCCGCTTCCTCAAGGCTGGCCGGTACTCCCAACGTGTCGGTGCTGGCGCCCCCGTCTACCTCTCCGCCGTCCTCGAGTACCTCGCCGCCGAGGTAAGGCGAAGTCTACCTCTTCCTCTTCTTCTCGTAGGCTACTGAGTTGATGATTTAGACTGGGTGGTTTAATGACAGGTGTTGGAGTTGGCGGGGAACGCCGCGAGGGACAACAAGAAGAGCCGGATCATACCGAGGCATATTCAGCTGGCGGTGCGGAATGACGACGAGCTCGGCAAGCTCCTCGGACGCGCCACGATCTCCGGCGGTGGCGTGATGCCGAACATCCACCAGGTCCTGCTGCCGAAGGGCGCCGGCAAGGTGAAAGGCGGAGGAGAGATTGGTTCCGCTTCGCAGGAGTTCTAGGTTCACCGCTTCCTCTCTCCTCTTGTGAGAGCCGGCGATGTACATACCGTGCTTTTGTCGTAGGTTTAGATCCATCTTCGGTTGCTTTGCATTGCGGAATTGTGACCTTTTTGGAATGAATAGTTGCGATGTTTTGGTTTCCCCAAGCCCAAATGTTCATTTTCATATTGAGCTGTGACTATGTTTTGTGAGATAGGATGCGGAGTTAAAAACGAATATTTAGAAAGGAGAAAAGAAATCAATTTTCTTCGAGCTTAAAATTGCTAATGAAATAGGAAGCAATTATCTACCTCACAAAGTGTCCTTTCATTGAAACATTTAACTTAGAGTAATATGTATCTTAACCTTATTACTGCAATAAAATATTGAAATTCTCAGATCAAGCTTTTTTCTCCCATGATCCAAACAAATTTCTTTTATATTTTGCTTTTGTTGATGATTTTGAAATTGTATGATATTTAGCTTTATAAAATATGAAAGGATTGTTTCTGCATGGCTTTTTCATCAATAAATTGTGGGTTGTACTTGTATGTGAGGTTAGAGGACTAAATCACAAGAAAATGAAATATAAAAGAAAGAAGAGAGAGCACAACACTAACACATTTCAACATCTTACACAATATCATATCACATCATGCATGGAGATGATGAAAGCTCACATGGTTTTTACCATGATTGGCGTGGCATGGCCATGCCATAGCTACTAAGGCATGGTGTGAGCATGATTGTGCATGCTTATGCAGACTAACAATTTTTCACTCGTATGTGATGGGTTTAGCACGTACGCTTGATCTTTTATATGAAAGTAAAGAGTTGTGTGATTTATGAGTACAAACACAACTTTAATATGGAAACTTTTGATTGTGATTGATTAAAGATGCATAATCACTTGTCCCGCCTCGAGAGTTAACATAATTTATGGTGAATTCATGGTTGCTCCATTAATCTTTAAGCCATAATTACATCTCACATAATTGCTCAACATATTGTGTGATATACATTGCTTGTGCTATAACATGATTTACATGGCTTGTCTTATGAGTTGAATTGTGATTTACATAATCGCTCAAGCATCGCATACTTGTTATGTTCCATATTTTCTTTGTTGCATCATTTAGACACCCCATGTCTGACATCGTGATAATCAATTATTTATCACATGTAAGAAGAATATCTAGTCAATTGTATGTAGAACTCTCATACAACTCTTAACAAATTTTTCTTTTGCACTCATATTTTTTTGATTCAGATCAATTGCTCTTCTAGACATGACTCAATTGACATCTTTACTTAAAGTATCATGCTAAAATAGTAACACTAATTGTTATTTTGAAATATAGTAAAAGTTAAAAGAGCAACAACTGGATTGTTAGGTCTAGAGAAACTCACACAATGACGAAGATTAACATCGGCTCATCATCTCTCAAGGTCGACTTAACATACTTGATACACAATATAAGTATTGCGGTGGGACTCCCATGAAGCATATTGTTGGGTCAAAATTTTAATGTTATATAAAATTATATTTTGATGATATAAACCTTGAAAGATTAAAATTAAATGCTGAAAAAGTTTAAATAGAATGGATAATTTTATGCACTATACTTTGATTAAATAATTGACATTGATCTTATTAGATTTTGAATGAATCATGAATATCAAAGTTGTAGAGAATCCTATTACCTATTCATATAATCCAAGATTATTTAATTTAAATAACTACGCAAAAAGTTATGATCAAAATAGTGCAGGTCGGTCAACCTACTGATCGACGCAAAGAAGGCCGGTCGAACTTATATCGGTCGACCTAATGAAGATGCCGGTCGACCGATCCAAAATCGGTTGACACTGAGACAACACCGATCGACTTACCGGTCGACCGACAATCAACAAAAAATGACGAAATGGGTGCAACGGTCATATAGATCGGTCGACCGGTCCATAAATGCGATCGACTGGTCCATTGTTGTAATGAACAGCAACGGTTATATTTTAAGAAGAAAATATGGAATTAATTCTGGACGAATTTTTCACATGCTAGAGCCTATAAAAGGAGTACTAATGCCTGAAGCAAATAAATCCATTCAAGCATTGAAGCAAAACTTCAAAAAATCAAAAGAAGATCATTTCTCTTGAAGTTATCATTTAGAGCTTTTTCTCTCTCTCTTCTATTGTAAAAGAAAAAAACTATTTTTTAAAAAAATTGTGAGAGCTCCTGTGTAAAAGAGGTTCCAAATCTTACCTCTTGAGCGAGAGAAAATATTAGTTTTCTAAAAGGAGAGGTTGCCTTGCTTCTTGAAGTGGAGAAAATATGGTTGCTGTAAAGGACTTTCTTCCTTGTCCCATTTGGAGCAAAGGAAGTGCTAGTGGAATCTCCGACGGTCTCGAGGTCGAGAAGTTGGAGCGGAGACGTAGGCCACGGTATGACCGAACCTTATCAATAACCACCCGTGTTCATTGTATTTGATTTCTCTCACTCTATCTCACTCTCATATTGTGTTTATAATTTGAATTGTAAAGGTTTTAAAAATCGATTTTAAGCTTCTGCAACGATTTTAGTGAGATCGATATTTTTGGTTAAACACCAATTCACTCATCCTCTTGGTGCCCTTTGGGATCCTACACATATGTCTAACTCAAACATCACACAAACTTAAGTTCAGTCACCCTCCAATAGCATCTGACCTGAGACACTTAACTGCTCACCATCACTTGACTTCAAAGTTAGAGTCTCACATTTGGCTACATCGAGTTATCAAAACTTTGCTTTCATCATCTTGAATGCATCAAGGTCGCTTAGGCTATTTAGATCTAAACCATTTTTTCCTCGCATGCATTAATCACAAAAACACTAGTGGCGATTACTTGTGTGAGTGAGTAATCTCATTCTTGATGGACATAATTAACACATGCACAATATAGCTTTCTTATGAAAAACATGTTTTCATTAATGCAATTAACTTTAAGTACATCTTTCTTTTCATATTCTACGCAACCCTAGTGCATTCACATGTTTTAATAATACATCTAGGTAGTGATTTGGTGAACGGATCAACAACCATGTTGTGTTAAGATATATACTCAACAGAAATCTCTTCTCTCACATCTTCATTTCTTACAAATTTGCATTTGATATCGATATACTTTCTTTTTCAATGATATTTTTCGTCCTTCACATGGGCCATCGTTGCTTTTTTATCATAGTCACAATATAAAGTCATCTTTTTCATTGCAACATCTGAAAATCGCATGTGTTGAATGAATCTTTTTAACCATAAGGTCTCTTGCACTGCAGCTAACATGCCATAAATTTAGTCTTCATCGTGGACAATGCTATGCATTCTTGCTTGTTCTTGCTCCATGTGACAGTACCATTACTGAGTAAGAAGGCATATCCGAAGGTGAATTTTGGTTTATCAATGTCGCTTGCCCAATCAACGTCTATATATCCGGCCAGCTTTAGGCTTCCTCCGTGATAACATAAAGCAAAGTCAGCAGTGCATGAGGTATCTCATGATTTTCTTCACCACCTTCCAATGTTGGCGTCTTGAGTTTGCACGATATCGACTCCCTAGACCTACCACAAAACATGTCTGACCGAGTACTCAACATTGTAGGATCAAAAGCACCAAGAGGGGGGAGGGTGAATTGGTATATAAAAATCTTTTTACAAAATCACTTTCGAAAAATCACTAAAAACGATCACAAGCAAATAATAAAAATGAGTAAGAGAGCAAACACAGCGAGACACGATACATTGACGAGGTTTGGCATCAACTTTTTGGCCTACGTCCCTACTCCGATTTCTCGATATCGAGACCGCTGGAGATCCACTATATTTCTCTTTTCTTGTAAGGAGAGAACAACCCTCTGTACACCACACGTCTTCTTCTCCGCTCAAGAGGTAAGGCACTCCTCTTTTACAATGAGCTCTTAATCTCACTAGATCAGAGACTAAAGATTCCCTCTAACTCTTTTCTTTTACAAAATTTTCTCACACTCAAAGTTTAGAAAAGAAAAAGGGAAGAATTTGTAAATTTGGTCTCAAGAACTTGAAAGATGCTTTTGAATGATTTTGCTTGCTTGGATAATTTTTCTTTAAACTTTGACACTCCTTTTATAGGCTTCTACAGATGAGAATCTCGTCCAGAAGTTTTTCCATAATTTTTTCCTTGAAAAATAGTCGTTACTATTCATCTAGCACTATGACCGGTTGACCGCATTAATGGGCCGGTCGACTGATCAATATGACCGTTGCGACATATTTGTTACTTTCGTGAGCTATCCGATCGACCGATCTTTCGACCGAAATGTCGACCGGTATAGTCTCGACATTTTCTGGAATTCGTCCCTTGCTGTTCGATCGACCTGTACAGTCTCGATATTTTTTGAATTCATCCCTGTGATGTTCGGTCGACCGATGTAGTGATTGAATCATCCACCAGTATAGTCTCAATATTTCTTCAGCTTAATATCAATCGATCGGTCTTCATAGTCGATCGACCTATCAATCGATCGATCGTATGCTGAATTTTATTTTTATCATTTTAATTGATGATTTCTTCTGCAACTGAGATCATATCAATTCTACACTTGAGTATAGATTAGTACATTTTATGTCCAATTTGATTTATTATTATCAAAACATGGGATTCAACAATCTCCCCCTTTTTTTATGATGACAAATTAATTAGACGATAAAGAGAGAAAAGAAATAAAATGTAAGTTAAGATAATAAGTAATGAGCAGGCTCCCCCTACATTCATGCATATTTCACATTTTCTCCCCCTAAATAGGTGGCCTTAATATCATTATAATAATATACAACAATATGAACATTATAACGTCAAATAAAGAACAACATAGACATGTAATCAAATAAGGCATAAACAAGTTATCACATTACATCCATAGTCGATAGCACATCATATGTTCATGCACTAACAAATGTGACTGTAGTCACTATAAAATAGTGCACGACACTAGTACACTAATACAAATGCAAGCATCAAACATCGTCCCATCCTAACCAAACTTCTCCCCCTTTTGACATCATCAAAGAGGGAGGTAAGACACCTATAACTCATCAGGACTATCATCATCACGAGCTACTGGCGGAATGAATCCATGTGATGCATAGTAGGTCTGTAGCGAACGAATAAGATAACGAGAGTCACGCTCCATCCGTCGAATACGACGATCCATCTGGGTCATGCGATGGTCTATGTAACTCACCTACTGTGACAAGGCCGTAAAATCATAAGCACCATAAGAAGCCGAGGGAGCGTGCTGGAAAGATCCAATATATTCAGCGGACGTCGAAGGAAGAGGGAAGCTGGGGCCAATCTCCGGTGCATCCTGAGTGTCCATCGGTGCTAGCTCTCCATCTGTGACATCATCTCGATCATCAGAATCTATCGATGCCTTCTCGTCGAATCTAAGATGCTTCCGATGCAAAGTCCCAAAATCGATGACATCAGTGGGTCGGGGTCGGATGTACTCCTCGCTTGCAAGGATCTCGACACCAAAATGGAGTAAAATCTTAGTGATCCAGGCACCAAAATATAAGTGGTACCGACTACGAGCAGTAGAGGAGATCTACTAGAAGGTGTAATACATAGAAAATAAAATGACCAAAATGGAGAAATGATGCATCACGGATACAGAGATAATGAAGAAAGAATGGATCAAAATGAGTGATCTCTGTATAGTGCCCGGCTATAGGAGTGATCATGCGATTAAGAATGTGATGAGTTATTTTCATAGTTGATGAAGATGCCGATTGGCCATTTCAACGGTATAATGGATGTTTTGTCCAGCAAAAATCGTACGAATGCCATCCTCGATCGAAAGATAATCGAAAGGTCAGTCACGAGTAACAAATGAATAGAAACTCGGTAATGGACACGCAACGCTAAAGTTCTGACAAAGATGATCAAGATCAAGACGAATGGGTACACAAAAAATATAGGAGATGATGACCTCCCGAGTGATCATCATGTTCGCATGAAATGACGAACAAGATGAGGATACACGCGTTCAGTGAGAGAAAGCAGTGGCATCCAACCGATGGTTGCGAACATCTCCTGAACATCTGAAATGTTCAGAGCATCCCAATCAACGGTGTAGGCATGCCGGACTTCACGAGAGACGTACATGGCATAAAAACTAGCAGACACTTCCCTGATGACAAAGAGATGACTATCAAAATTAGTGGAGTCAGTGGTAGGTGGCTGACCAATACGTTCATGGGATCGTCTTCGTCCATGGCCTCGTCCACATCGGACAAGCTCGGGTTCGGGTTCAGGTTCAGACTCACGTGGGAGAATATGAATGGTACCGCCTGATCCATAGAAACGAGAGCAACATGAGCAAAAGTTTCATCAAAATCAATCCCTTCAATTTGTGAGTAACCCTTGGCCACTAAACTAGCCTTGTTCCTCACAATGACACCATTATCATCTAACTTATTTCGAAAAATCCATTTGGTTCCAATAATGTGATGGTCCTTGGGTCTTTCCATAAGTTTTCATACTTGATTTCTGTCAAAATTATTTAATTCCTCATGTATTGCATTTATCCAATTTGGATATTCAAATGCTTCATCTATATTGCTAGGTTCAAAGTTAGCAAGAAAAACTAAAAAAATACATAAAATTTTCAAAGAGTTTCGAGTTTTTATACCTTCATTTATATTACTTATAACTTGCTCAAGTGCATGTGGTGAGGCATGTCTCTAGTTTCTTGGAATGATTTGGTTCTCCTCAATTCGAGATTCTTTCATTTCTCCCACATTTGGAATATCAACTTTAGCTTCTTCTAAATATTCAAGTTGCACATCATCAAGTTGTCTTTACACTTCAACTATTTTTTTCTCATCATCGTGTGCTTGCTTACTCATAAAAAATTCATTTATCTCATTGAATTTAACATTAATAGACTCTTCAATAACTAATGTTCTTTTGTTATACACTCTATAGGCTTTACTTGTAGTTGAATAACCAAGAAAAATATATTCATCACATTTGAAATCAAATTTTCCTAGTTTATTTTTTATATTCAAAATATAGCATTTGCAATAAAAACTTTTAAATAAAAAATATTTGATTTCTTTCCATACAACACTTCAAAACAAGTTTTCTTCTCAAAAGGCTTAAGTAGAATCCTATTAAGAATATAGCATGATGTATTTACTGTCTCGGCCCAAAAATACTTTGGTAATTTACTTTCATTTAAAATTGTTCTAGCTATTTCTTGTATAGTTCTATTTTTCCTTTATACTACTCCATTTTTTTGAGGTGTCCTAAGAGTGGAAAAGTTATGAGTAATTTTATTTTCCTTACAAAATAATTCAAATTTATGATTTTCAAATTTTCCTCCATGATCAGTTCTAATTTTTGAAATCTTTTGTTCAAATTCATTTTGAATTCTTTTTGCAAATTTTGAAAACATGTTTATTGTTTCATCTTTTACTAATAAGAAAAATAGTTCAAGTGAAACGAGAAGAATCATCAACAATCACAAAAACATATCTTTTTTCTCCTAAACTTACTACATCAATTGGTTCAAATAAATCAAAATGTAAAAATTCCAAAGATCTATATGTATTAATGACTTCTTTTAATTTAAATGAGATTTTGATTTGTTTATCTTTAAGACATGAATCACAAATATTATTTTTCTCAAATTTAACCTTAAGTAAATTTCTAACCAATTCATAATTTGAAAGTTTATTTAGTAATTTATAATTTGCACATTTTAATCTTCTATGCCATAAGTTTATATCATCATACATAGCACTAAGACATTTTTCAATTTTCAAATTATCAAAATCAATTTTGTACACATTATTGTATCTAAAGCCCATGTGTAAAACTTCATTGTTTTCATCTAATATCAAACATTTATCTTTTTCAAATTTGACTAAATAATTTTTATCACATAGTTGACTTATGCTAATTAGATTATGTTTTAGGTTTTCAACTAGTCATACATTTTTCAAATATACTTTTTCATTCTTACCAACATTACCCATAACCTATTACTCTTCCTTTGCTATTATCTCCAAAAGTGACTTTTCCTCCGTTTTTCTTTTTCAAAGTGATGAAGTTTCATGCATTGCCGGTTATGATGAAGTCTCCTCCATAGTTAGTTGAAAATTGTTATTGATTTATATTGATCTTTTGACTAATATATTACTCATATCGATAAATTGTTATATGATTAATTGATTATTATATTGATTGCTTAATTGACTCATCATTGATCATATCGTATTTTCGATTGAGTATATTGATTGTCTATTAGATTCTACATACTGAGTATTTTTGTACTCATGTATATTTTCTTGTACCTACATCCATGCAAGTGAGAGAATTTTGATAAAAGATGGTTCTGTAGATGGCCATACTTAGACAAATGTTGCACATGGCATTAGATTGAATTATTTAATTTTTTTATTTATGCATTTATTAAAATTATGAATTTATTGATATTTTAGTATTTTGAATATTATGGATTATTAGTTATCATTGTTAAATTATTTTTGCACTTTATAAATTTTATTTCAAAAAATTATGTTACGAAAGATTGTGTAGCGTTTTGGAACGATTCTAGGTACATGAAAGTAATGTGTGTCTCGAGGCGTTACAAAAAGGACCCAAGTGTCTAGATGATTTTTTCCATTAACAAAAGAGGAAAGTGAGTTTGTCACCATAGGACATACACTATAATGTGAAGTCATATGCACTTGAATGTATAATCCAATTAATTTAGAGAACTATCAAAATGAGCATTAATGTCTGCAATACCTGCCATGTTCACATTGTGATCAAACCCTTGATCTTTATTCGTTAATTGCATTAAGTACTTATGTTGCTCTTCAATAAATGGCAATGATTTCTTGGGATCAAAAGAAGCTCTATTTTATCTGTTCCACTTGACTTCTGAACTGAATTAGCTGAATTCATAGACTCATTTTTGCTTTTGAATTTGAAATTGGAAGGATAATTAAGCAATGATCTTGTAGCATTGTGACTTTCTATGACCTTAAATTCTTGCAAAACTCACATGTAACACTAGGATCTCGTTTCTGCTTACCATTATTAAAATAATATTTAGGAGCTAATAAATCCATTTGATCAATTTCAACTTGAATTCCCCTTTTTTGTATATGTTCTTCTCCAACCAAGAGTGAATAAGCTTGATTTCTTGAAGGCAGAGGATTCATTAATATGTTTGAGACCTAGCATGATTATAATCTTCATTTAACCTCATAAGAAATCTGTGTAGATTTTTTTGACTCAAATAATCATTGTAATCATTCAGCACATCCAACAAAGCAATTCAGGAATCATGAGATTCAATTCCTCTCATAAATTCTTCAGTTTAGTGAAGTATTTTGCGATTGATAAAGACCTTGCTTTAGATGATAAATCTCATTATCTACTGAATGGACTTGCATAGAGTAGTGCTTTTGAAAATTTTCTTTTAGATCTAACCAAACGACATGCGCACTTTGACTATAAGAGACTTTACTGATTAAACCCCTTGCTGTGGTACTTACAATCCACAAAAGTACCCAATGCATTGCATCTTTTTCATAGAAAGTGCAAATTCGCCTCAACCCTATGTGAAAGAGCCATCAACAATAATATGTTTATCATTGGCCAACAACGCATTATACATTGCATTACTCCATTCAGAATAGTTATTTGATCCAGTTAATTGATCCGGGATCATGACTAAATCAGGAGTATTTGAAAGACTTAAGAACAAAGGATTCATAATGTCCATGTTAATTCATGTATAAGAAGAACCAGAACCAGTTGCAGAAGAAGTACTAGGTGTCGTCTTCAAAAAAATGCTTTCCTAAAGCAGATCGAAAACACAAGAATAAACACCCAAAACCGATCTTAAGATTCAGATCTAAAACCAGCTAGAAAACCTCAATCCAGCTTTTAAGAGATCAGATCTGAAACCTTGTAGTCATGCTTTAAAATTTGTTGCATTTCTCCTTTGAATTGAAGATGAAGCTCCAAGTTAATCTACCACGAGCTCAACACAAGGGAATAGGGAAGTGGGAGAGAAGAGACAACGATATCAATTCATTCAGAATGATTAAAAACCCCCTCTGATTGGGAAACATTGATCTATTTTATTTTGATCAAACACATGCATCAGATTTTGATTTGAATTACACCACGAAACTTAACAACCAACCATTTATGATAACTACATATTGACAACTTGATGTTTTTTCCACTTACGGCACTCACCCTATTTATATCAAACCCAATTAATGCGCGCACCTTTAATTAACTGTGCAAGCCATGCAAACAAAGCGCACCATGTACTACTTGCATCAAACTAGATACCTTAATCCCCTACTTCACGTTAAAAATAAGAGAACGTGTGAGATACATCTCTGACTGTGCCATTGAGATAAAAATTCTGATCCCTAACACTTTCTTTTTAAATACTGGCCATCTTCTGCAAATTTTTACCCGTCAAAATAGTTTCCAGTTATATAAGATCAAGCCCAACGAAAGATGTGTATGGAGAAGGCATGAAGCTTAATTAACTGCTATATACATGTGCTACAGGATTCATCAACTATTTATCCTCCCCCTCAGTTGGTGCATGGATCATCTCCAGAATGTACACCTGTTTCACAAATGAATAAGATAATGCATAACCAAAAGGAATTAATCAGAATTCATATTCAAATCTCAAGTAGAATGAAGAATTATTGTTACAGATCGCACCTATGCCCTTCAGTTGATGGATCATTTCCAAAATGTGCACGGCCTGTTTCTTCAAGAGAACACATAAGAAACAAAAGGAATTAATCAGAATTCAGAGTGAAATCTCCACTAGAATGTATGAGAATTATTCTTACAGATTACGAAGTTCTTTTTTTCTTAGGCGGCTTGAGAAGTTTTGAGAAATATGTAGAGCGGATCATATCAACCAGCAAAGGGAACTGCTGCCCCACAAATAAGCTCACTGGCACACATGCTAGAAAGCAATCGGAAGCCAGACCCATTTTAATCTGTGAACAAGGAGCAGGTGAAGAGCTGCTCCGAAGGCTACGATCGTCGTCGCAATGGATAAGAAGAGCATGACGAGGCCGATGATGAGCTTCCTCGGCAAGGACTCCAGGAAATCGTCCTCCGCGTAGCGCGAGGTGAGCATGCTGAGGAACGTGAGGACCGAGGTGGTCGAGGAGAAGAGCGCGAGCGCGTCGCACGCCGCGAAGATCAGGAAAGGCTCTTCGTCCAGGAAATTGGGCACCCCGTCGACGTTGTTCCCTCCCGGCGACGTGAACGCCGCGGCGAACACCACCGTGACGATGAGCGCGGCCACGACCGAGCACGACGTGGCGGTGCTCTTCATCCACTCCTCCCCGTCCTTGACCAGCTTCTTGTGCTGCGCAGTGAAGTGCTCCCTGGGGGTCTCGTAGTTTGATTCCTCCTCTTGCAGCGACGGGTGGACGAGGTGTTCCACAGCCTGAAAAGTTCCAAGACAAATCAAATGCTGGTAGGAATGCATGCATGGCGTTGATAGCGTACGTACGTACGTACCTTGAACCACTGCAGCTCTCTTTGCATCTGCAGGGCTGCGCCGGCGACTCGGCGCGAAGGGCTCAACTTTCCAGCCAAGTGCAAGATGTTTTTGTTGGCGTCGCGGTGATCCTTGAAGGTTTCAACCCACTGCTTGACGAGGACGTGCTCGTGCAGGAGGCTGACGACCTCCTCGTTGCGGAACATGACGGCGCGCTGGAAGATGTTGAGTCCCTCGTCGTCGAGGGTCATGATGGAAGGAGGATAGATGTTTATGATCTCCTTGACGAGCTCGTGGTTCCCCAGCCTCGCCGGCACCACCGTCAGCGCCCTCAGTATGTCGTGGGCATCGTCGTCGCTCCAGCCCACACGGCAGCACATGATTCTGGACAGCGCCAGCGCTTGCTTGTGCCTCAGCTTTGCGTTGTGGATGTGTCTCAAGGTTGGCACTGTCATCCGGGCTGATCAAGAAAAGAAAATTGCAACTTTTTTTATATGATAGTCAAATTCGGATTCGATATAATTTTATGTCTATTTTCTTATATAAAAAGTAATTAAACTACTGCATTATACTCATTTATAGAGTTTTCTTTTATCCATTTTTTTTGTTTCTTTGTCACTCCAATATTTCGAAATCGGCGTCGATTATACCCAATTTACATAAAGTTAGTAGTTCAAATCTCACAGTTGTTTGCATACAGAGAAATCGACAGATAATTTCCAATGTTTTCATAACCGGATCGTCGGCGGACTTCTTACTGAATTGTGGTTGGATCGGTCCGATCGGTTTGAACCGAATTTTATTAAAATAATATTATTTATAATAATTATAAAGATATAATATAAGTTATATAATATAGTATATGGATATTATACTAATAACCTATTAATAATATTTAAAATTAATATATCATATTTTTTATTTATTAAAATTTTTAATAATGATTAAGATAAAAATATAAATAGATTATTATTAATTTAATATCTATTATTTATTGATGATAGATATTATATTAATAAATTTTATCTTAAATTATTCTTATTTCTCTTTTTCTTTAGCACTTTCCTTTTTATTTTCTTTATTTATGCCCTTTGATAATTTTCATTTTAATGTTATTCAATTTTAAATACCTACCTTTTTTATTTCCATTCCTATTTAATTTTAGACATGTCATATTACCTCCTTTTTTACCTTTGTTATATTCCTTTTCTTTTTTCTTTTTTTAACTTTCCTATTTTTATCATTTTTTTAATGTTATTCTTCAATATTTGCATTGAAACGGGTTCAACTAGCTCAGTTCAACCGATTTTTTTCGGTTCAATATCCGATTTTAGCATCAAACCGAATCGAATTTTTAATCGGTTCACGGTTGAACCGGCCGGTCCAGTTCAGTTTTGATAACATTAATAATTTCTCACCTCTTTCGTTGGTGCTCTGAAGTTGTGCCCCCAAAGTTAAACTTTTCATACAATAAATATTAAAAATATATAAGTAAAATATACTGATGTTTCATATGATAGGATCCTCATCGGGTTTTACTCCATCTAAAAAATAAATCCAAACTCATCCAACTTGAATAATTTTTAAAATATTAATACAGTCAAATTTGTTCCACCCAACTCCATTTGGTCAGGTTGGATTGGGTAATTCATTCGTCAAATCAAACCGAGCCTATTTGAGTCTGATCACACTAACAATTCAGCCTTATCCGATTGAGATTGGGTTCGCATGTGAACACCCTAAATGTGGCTCAATTTAATTTTCAAGAACGCAAAATGCTCCTCGTACTCACATATGCAAAATGCTCTCAAAAGTTGAGAAATTATCACTTATGCCATCGTGAGACGTTACGTGATATTCAGGAGTACATAACATTAGCCTTATTATCGTGGCCCCAAAAAGTTTAGATAAAATAATGGTAATTTATCTCGATTACCTCGTAATAAATGGTCTCTTATAGATTATAATTTTTTTAGCTAGTCCCCGATTTTTAAGAAATGTGCCAACAGCTCAACCCGCGCGATACTAAAAGTTATGCACATCATCGAATCCAATCAATCTAATAATGTTATCTCAATCGCGTTCCTAACAATGACATATGGAACTTCTAACAAAATATTTTTGCATTCACAGAGAATTGAAGTTAAGATCTTGCTTAAATGATGACGAACACTTACCATTCCACCCCAACTCCGATTGATTTATGAATTATAACTTTTATAAGGTGTACTCGAGTTCGAGTACGCTATGAGGTAAGTATCCATGGTCCATGACTTCATATAATACGGAGATATATAACACGTAGAATCCATGAGGCTCCTACCTAGCCTCCTACCCACTTTTGATGTCGTCTGATCCTACTCTACTATTGTTATTTGAGCGTGCGGTTTAAGTGTAACTCATCTGGTTCATAACATCTATGCGGTTCACTACTGCCATCCTCCCCTAGCCCCAACATCATATATCGTCTATGCCCTATGTCGACGCTTTTGTGCATGCAAACATCCCCAACTGCGCACTGCTGCCATCCTCCCTGACCCTCCTCACCTCGCCATTGCCCACTCGCCTGGTGATGGCAAAAAATGAGCACAACAAATATTTGTCCGGTGATGGCGCTTTTGTGTCCAAATTTTTTGTGTTCTAGTGACGGCAAACAAGATCCGTTCGGCAAAGGAGGATCGCTCATGAGAGCTGCCAAAACCTTGATCTCTGTCCGGCGAAGGATGATCGCTCGTGAGGGTCTATCCGACGATCGAAAGCCTCCGTGAACAAGCTCCGGCTCTAAAGCCGGAGCGCGCTAGGGAACAAGCTCCGGCTCTAAAGCCGGAGCGCGCTAGGCCGGAACAAGCGTAGGCGTTCCCGCCGGAGCGCGCTAGGGCGCTCTCCCTAAAACTCGCTGCTCGGAGTTTTCTGAAACTCGCAGCTTGGAGTTTTCTCAAACTCGCTTGGGTGGAAGGCAAAGACCCTTTCGTACAGTGAGAGATTGGAACTGATCAAGTCGGTTCTAGCAGACAAAGTAGAGGAGTCATTCCCATCGTTGAGATGAATGGATTCACCATACTTAACACAGACGAGTTGGTACCACTGCTTCAAAGAAAAGAATGCTCTTCCCCCTGACGCAAAGTCGATCTCTCAAAGCGGTGAAGGGTGAAAGTTGCAGTCAACGGATCTTGAGATCTGTCCGGCAAAGAAGATCCTCTCATCCAGAGCGAAGTAGATCTCACTGGCGAAGGTCCGTCCGATGAACATGAACGTGAGCTTAGTCCGATGAAGGCAGCGAGCGTAGGTTGTTGATGCATGAAAAGGACGTGTTGTGCAATAGCAATGAGGACGTGTTGTGCGCCGGCTTGTGTGAACCGCCACGAATTGGACGAGGTTACACCTTCAAAATTGGTGTTGATAATGTCTTAAATCTGAACACAGTTGTAATCCTAGTTGAACCCTTATGTTAGTTAGGTTCTAAGATAGTGAGATCAGCAAAGCCACCTGTCCCTTATGGAGTCTAGGGGAGGATCCATGAGGTCCTCCCTCGGAGGCTCGAGGGCGAAGCCTCCGAAACCTAAATGATTTTATAGTTTCTATTTCATATTTTGTATTGGAATTCCCTATATAAAAACCGTGATAGCTGAATTATTTTGTATCCTTTTAATCATTAATATTTCATAATAAAGAGAGCTGCTCCCCGAGGACGTAGCCTAGTTTAGGGTGAACATCGTAAACATCATATGTTCTTTTGTGTTTTGTGTGATCTCTTTTTCTCTTTTCGTAATAAACTAGTATTAAAGTCTTAGGGTTCCCCAGAGATTTTTTATCAAACAGAGAGATGGTGTCGCACAATGTAAAGGTAGAGAATGTCACCAGCAGAAATAGTTTCGGATTATGAAAGATCAAGATGCGGGTGCTCATGAAGTAACAAGGAGTTTGAGCGCCTCTTGCGAATGTATCGAAGGACAAATCAAAGGAGGAAGACCCGAAAGGTAAAGAAAAAGAGATCAATCTCGATAATTTGGTGGCACAGGAGGAAATGGCGCACTCGATGATTCTATTGTGCCTGACAGATGAGGTGTTAATCAAGAAGAAATGACGGCCGGTCTATGGTTGAGACTCTAGAGTCTGTATATGTCAAAGTCTCTCACTAACAAGTTATTGTTGAACCAAGGTCTGTTCACCTTACATATGCAAGAAGGTACCATTCAGAAAGAACAACTTAATAAGATGAATTATTTGTTGATGGAACTGAGAAATATTTATGCAAAAATTGAGAATGAAGATGTTGTCCTACTTTTATTAGGATGAAGATGTTGTCCTACTTTTGTTAGTTTCGCTTCTTCCATCATATAAGAACTTTGTTCAATCTATGATTATCAGAAAGGAAATTATAACTCTTGAAGAAGTAAGATAGAATATTCCTACTCATAAATTTCGGCATAAGGCATCTGGAAATCCTGGACGCGATATTGGTATCTACCGCGAAGAAGGGTCAGTCCTCGAATTCGAAGAAATCCAAGTCCAAGAAGAAGAAGATTACTACCAAAGACATATATAATTATTGCAAAAAAACTTAGACATTGAAAGAAAGATCGTACGAAGAAGAAGAAGACCCCCATTGTTGCAATGGCACATGAGACTGAAAGTTCCAAACATGATTTGATTCTAGCTGCTACTGACCACGAATGTCTGAAGGATGGGTGGGTTCTTGATTCAGGGTGTTCCTACTATATGACTTCGAATAAAGAATGATTTTCATCTTATCAGAAGATCGACGGTGAAAATGTCATCATGAAGGGTGCCAGATCAAAGCTGTTGGAGGCATCCTCTCAATCATGAAGGGTGATGCTACAGTTCTAAAAAGAGACAGACATAAGTCCTTGTACATATTACAAGATAAGACAATCTCAAGCGTTGTTGTAGTGACTAATTCATCATAATCAGAAAAGATTAGGTTGTGACACATGCAACTTAAGCATATGAGTCAGAACAAGATGGACATTTTCAACAAGCGAGGTCTTCTGAGAGATATATGGAATAAATGGAATAAACTTCTATAAGCATATTTGACAAATAATGAAGGTCTCAGTCTGGTAAAGTAGAGCACAGGACAAAGGCGACACTTGACTACATTCATATTGATTGTTAGAGCTCTTTTCGTATTTTAATTCTTGATGAAGTACAAGAATGAATCATTCAAGGCCTTCGAGCAATGAAAAGGCTTTGGTGGAGAATTAGACTTTGATGAAAGTGAAGCATTTTCATAATGACAATGGCATGAAGTTCTGTTCTGCTAAATTCGACTAGTTTCACAAAGATAAAGACATTGTTAGACATCAAACTGTCAAGGATACTCTACAACAAAATGGAGTTGCATAACGAATGAACAAAATGCTTCTGGAGAGAGCAAGGTGCATGCTCTCTAATGTTGGCATAAATATGACATTTTGAACTGAAGTTGTTAACACAGCTTGCTACTTAGTGAATCGAAATCTGACGATTGTGATTGATCTCAAAACTCTTACTGAAGTATGGTCAGGAAATCCTGTGGATTATACTAATATAAAAGTTTTTTAGTTGTCCAACATATTATCATATCAATGAAGAAAAGTTGGACCCAAGAGCTAAAGAAGGGGTGTTCGTGGGATATGGTACAGGAGTGAAGGGCTACAAAATTTGATCTCCTTCATAACATAAAATTATCCACAGCGTGACCTTTGATGAAGTATAATGCTTCAGTTGAAGGTGGAGGCTAAAGAGAGTGCCAACAAACAAGTGGATATTGAAGTGATTCCGACTGAGGATGATGCCGAAGGATCATATCAAGAAGAACCAGAACATGAAGAGTTTGATGAGCAATCAGAAGAGGAGATAAGTGGGTCCTCCTAAGTGATATGACTTTGAGGACATGATTATCGTCTTACAGGTAGCTAAAAAGATGGAGTCACTAGAGCCGTCTTCCTACAAGGATGTCATCACATGTGCAGAATCTAGGAGCTGGTCAAGTTGCTTAAAGATAAAAAAAGTTATTGGTTGCAAGTGGATCTTCAAAATGAAAGTTGAAATTCTAGGAGTTGAAGGCACAGATACAAAGCTAAAAGTTATAATAAGAAAGAAGGTGTGAACTACAATGAGATATTCTCTACTTCTATCAGAGTGTTGCTTACTCTTATAGCACATCATAATTTATAGCTTAAACAACTAGATGTGAAAACTACTTTCCTCCATAGAGAACTTGAAGAAGACATTGTTATGAACCAGGTAGAGGGGTTCTCCATTCCAGGCAAGGAGGATCAAGTTTGCAAATTGAAAAAAATCATCGTATAATTTCAAGCAATCTACCAGACAATGGTACAAGATGTTTGGTAACTTCATGATAAGTAAATAATTCATCGAAGTCCCTATGATTGCTGTGTACATTACAAGAAGGTGAATAACAAGTTCAACATTTATCTGCTCTTGTATGTTGAGATATGCTCATGATCGCTAGGGATATGTCAGACATTGAAGAAGCTATTCAACGCAAAATTTGACATGAAAGGTCTTAGTGTGACATAAAAAAATTCTGGGATTGTGATATTAAGGGATCACACACGGTGTAAACTCTTCTTATCTCAGAAAAAATATATTCAGAATATTTTATTCAGATTTGAAATATTTGAAGAGAAGCCCTTCAATACTCCATCAGCTACAAAAATTCATCAGCAGAGAAAAAAATACATATCTTGAGTATCCCATGGTTTGCACCATATCTGAATTGCTCATGCAGTTAGTGTGATCAGTAGATTCATGACCAATTCAAGAAAAGAGCATCGGCAAATAATGAAACGAATCTTTCGATGTTTGAAAGGAACATCTGATATTAATCTCATCTATAGAAATGATAAAAAGTGTTTGGTTGCATGACATTCAGATTCAGACCATACTGCATATGTTAATAGAAGATGATTTATGATTGGCTATAGTAGTTCAGTTATTAGTTGGAAAGCCACACTTCAACTATCAATTATATTATCTACCACAGAGGTTGAGCACAGTACGTTGACAAAAGTTGCTAAAGAAGGCATATGATTGAAATGTCTAATTGGATATCTCGGATTGCATCAAAAGCATGCTATTGTGCACTGTGACAGTTTGAGTGCAATATGTTTAGCCAAGGATCAAATACATCATGAAAGAATCAAACATGTCACTTCATCCGCATTGAGAAGATTGATACTGAAGATATTCCAACTGATATGTTCACTAAGTCTGTTCCTCATAGTAAGTTTCAACATTCTTTAGACTTGCTAAATATCAACACTTGGTAATAGCTTCAAGATGGGGCTGACAGCGGTGTGACATGACATTGAAGATATTTGTGCTCTGGAGATGATTCAAGTTAAGACGGTGAATGTTGCTAATACTTTGAATCTGAATACAATTATAATCCTAGTTGAATCCTATGTTAGTCAGTCGCTAAGACAATGGAAGCGACGAAGTCGTCCATCCGAGAGTCTCGTTGTCGGGACAACAAACCTGAGGAGGGTTTAAGGGGACCCCCTACAAGAGCTCGGGGGCTCCGACCCCGAAATCTAAACGATTTTAGGATTTTTGTGTCCTATTTTGTATTAGAGTTCTTTATATAAATTTTATGACGATTGAATTATTTTGCATCATTGTAATCATCAATATTTCATAA
The DNA here is from genome assembly GCA_030549335.1 of Pontederia crassipes. Lineage (NCBI taxonomy): Eukaryota > Viridiplantae > Streptophyta > Magnoliopsida > Commelinales > Pontederiaceae > Pontederia > Pontederia crassipes. Next base: position 25,714,987 of record CM060190.1, read on the forward strand.
TAAAAAGAGCCGTCGCCCAAGAACGTAGCTCAATTTAGAGTGAACTTCATAATTAGTTTGTGTTATCTTCCTTTTTTCGTAACAATTGGTTTGAACTACGCACTCGAATAACAACAGTTGATTAGGATGGGACGACATCTAAGATAAGTAGGGATGGGCAGGAGCCCATTAAATTCATTAATTTTGCTGTAGAACTAATTCGACCGTAAGAAAAAGAAGGTTTTGCATCATTATATATAAAAGAGAATTCAAATGAACTCCAAGTGAGAAGTACAAACCAGAGGCGACAAAAATACGCTGGGCACATCTGAAAACTGATATGCAAAGCGACCATTTTGTCGATGAGCTGTCCGAGCATCTATTTGGATCCTCAATATCACCATCTGCATTTCGAGGCTGCGAGACATTCTCCGAAGCCAATGGGAGACCCGGATTTTCATCGACCACGGGCATGCCTGAAACCATTAATTACTTAATAGCTCAGACGAATCAATCCAAGTAATTACGAACTAGTGATGTATCAAGAATAATATATATATATCATCCATACATACAGCATAATCTAATAGCTGTAAATATATAATATATAATGCAAAAGAAATGAAGATTTAAGACAAGATTTGGCGTTCACAGTAGTAGATCAATCGGCGCCAAAATCCAGCGGGGTCTGCGCTCTTGAACGCCCGGGGTTTCCGTGCCAGTTTCTCGAAAGCCATCTTCCTGTATGCGCTCGTATCACGAAGAAGCTCCGGGTTGTGCTGCAGCAAACTTACAGCAGCACCTGCACATAAAATGCAAGATCGATTTGAAGATATATATACACAAGTTCTGCATCGATCAAACATATGCAATCATATGAAACGCATGCATGCATGCAGGCAGGCAGGCATATACTGTTACTGACCATAGAGATTGGAGCTGATCAGATACATGAGTAGCCTTGCGCCCTTCGGCCCGCTGTATCTTCTGCTGTTTGTTCTGACGTTGTTTGTGTTGCGTAAGGCCGCACTCAGGAGATAGTACACTGCCTTCTCGTGTCCGAACCTTGCTGCATGATCGAGAGGGCTGTGCTCTTTGTTCTCCAAGTACAGAAGGTTCATATTCTTGCTCAGCATGATCTCCAGCGCTTTCGTGTTTCCTGCCGTCGCAGCTCGGGACAGGGCTGTGTTGCCGTAAACGTCCATAAGCTCGAGTGCCGCCGGAGAGTTGGCCGTGATCTTCTCGACGAGCTGGAGGGCGACGGGGTCGAGTGATTCCGCCACCCTGTGCAGCAAGGTGTCGGCTGATTCCGTGAGCGGTACGGTCACTGATTCCGAGTGAAACTGGACGAATTCTTTCACCCTCTTCCAATCCCTGTCGCGGGTGGCATTGTACAGGGCCCTGTAGTTGTCGGCAGTGGTTTGCCTTTGGTTTTTCTTCTTGATCAGAAGCTTCTCAAGGTAACCTGCAGATGCAGGGCAGGACTCATAAGATATGTGATTTGCAGAAGAAAAGAGAAAGTGAGAAGAAGGATTGACTCCATGTCGATGTTTGATACCTCTCCAATTGTAGCTTTCACTTGATGGCTGCGCATGGGCCTTGGTCATGGTTGTTCTCCTTCCCTGTTTCTGCCGGGGAGTTTGATGGCTATTAAGGATCCCGAGTCATTAAATTGGTGTTTCTCTCCTCTTCCTATGGTAGAAAATCTCATGTATATGTCACACACACGCGCGCGCACAGAGAGAGAGAGAGAGAGTAATTTTTATGATGACAAACAGTCAAAGGAAACAATAAATGATAATAAGTCAAAATTTAGGGAGTTTATATAATGGAACTACAAAGAGTTGAGGGGTCTTTTTAAATTTGAATTAAGATAATTGGATAAAGAAATTCCTAACACCCCCATTCCTAAAAGAAAAAAGAATCTTAATATGTTGTTATTTGGTTTAGCAGTGAGTGTAATAATCTCACACGTATAATTTTGGGGTTCAATTCTGCTTCTTAATAAGTTTTTCTTTCATTTTAATTTTTTTACTGCTGTCTTTCTTTTTATCTTTTTGGTGTTGTCTTTTCCTTTATTCTTTCTTGTTATATTTTTCTTTATTGCTATTTTTATTATGATAAATTTCACTATGTTTGTAGCACCAATATCTTTTTATTTTAATATCTTTTTCAATTTTATCATATAAAACTCATAATATATGTTGATTACCAACTTGAATGTTTGTACTATTTTTTATAAAAGATAGCACCATCGTATCTCTATTAATACCATCCGGTTCATAATGAATGGTGAATAAAATAATTTGATAATTTTTAATTTATAATCAAACAATGATTAATAGGAGTACGATTATGCTACTTCTTTTTTTTTCCTTATTATTCATATGTATCTTATTTCTTTTTCATCCCTAACTCGGTATTCTTTCCAGAAAATTTTGATTCTAGTTGCGACAATAATTATATATATATTTTTAATCTATGATGAGATGTACCATTTTATAATCTTATACTATAGGTTAAATTATTAAAAAATAGTTAGATATCAGTTGGCCGTAACAAGTAACACTATCATTTTTTTTATAAATGTACTAATTTTAGGATATCCTTGTCAAATATTATTTAGCTTATTTGACATATTAATTTTATATAAATTATTTGCACCTAATAAGAAAATCCGTCCTATTGCCAGTTTGAAAATCCGTCCTCTTATTTTTAGAACTCTACACTTTGAAATTAGAAGCCGCTATTGCCAGTTTGCCACTTATAAAAATATTATTGCCACTCGATCCTATTAATAATACATATTTTTACCTTATAAAATCAATTTTATTTTTTCAATTTATTTACTTCCATTTTTTTATGATGTTTTCTATTTTTTTCCTGTTTTATATTTTTTATTGTTGTCTTTTTTTATCTACTTTAATGTTTTCTTTTCATTTGTTATTATTTTTCATGAAAATTTTAACATAATTTTATCTTTATTTAATAAAATAAAGTGACAAACTTTTTTACTTGTCCACATGGAATTGACTCAAGACATATCAAGATTCTTAATTGCATCCTACCATAACACATAGTACCATATAAAACTTGAAGTGTTTAGCAATTGAAATCGTAGTTCTTTCAAATCCGAATTCGGGATGTGTTTAGATAAAGTGAAACATTATGTGGATTGAAAAAATAGATTTGATACATTAATTTTAGCAAGTTTTAAATACAATATAATAATTATAGTTATAAAATATAATTTATTAAGTAATTAATATTGAGTATAAATTAAAATTTTGTGTTAATTTTTCTAAAAATAATATATTTTAAATTTAATAAATAATTATAATAAATTATATTTAAAAATATAAAATAATTGTCCAAAATAATAAATAATATTTAATTAATTATTTATAATAAATAATTTATAGTTAATAAATAAATTATTTTGAGAGATGAATGAAGAGAGAGAAAATAAGATTTGAAAAAAAAAGTCACATAAAAAAATTAAAATAAAAATACGAGTGTTACAAAGAGTGGAAATCAAAATCACGTGACGTTCGATTTTTAGCTCGATTTCTAAATTGATTATGTGAAACATCACTTTATTTGACAAAACCAATCGAAATTATACCTGGTGCCAAACCTAGCATTGTGAAACTTTGCCTTTCGTAGTTATTTTATTCATGACACCTAATCATGTTCATATATATAGTATATGCATGTGGAGGCATATCCTTTGCATTCAACCATCCTCATTGAATTGTGGCATCCTTCCGCATCATAAAGATTCATGTGGACTAGCTCTTATATAATGTTGTTCGGATCGGACAATGATTCAAATAAGCATTCGTTTCAGGTTAGAACAATCGAATCGATCGAATCATTCGATCGAACCAGATAATAATAAAAATAATATATTTAATATAATATATTAAATTAAGCTATCATATTAATGATGCTAAAAATTAATTATAAAAAATAACAATAATAAATCATTAAAAATTTAATGTTTTACACATTTAATAAATTAAAAACTTTATGAAATTTAATTTATATATATAAATTTTATTCTCACTATTTTTTTGTATTACATTTTTTCTTTTATGTTATAAATAGATACTAAATTAAAGAAAATTGGTGGTTAATATAATTGGTGGTTAACTATCTAATTTAAACTTATTAGATACTAAATTAAAGAAAATTAAAATTTGTGTGTTTATAAAGTTATATGTATAACTATACTATACTAACTATTGTAACATTATAGTATCTTATACATATGACAAAGAAGTTTACATCCTCCATTCATTACAAAAGTACCTAATATGATAAATATTATATACAATAGAATAAATATAAAATAAATTTATATTATAATATATAAGATATAGTTGAAAGTTTAACAAATACTAAACTAAATGAAAGAAGAAAAGAACAAATAAATGTAGAAACATCTTCTAACTATTGATAATAGTAGTAACATAAGAGCAAAGAAACAGGTATTAATAGAGGAGATTAATGAGCCAATACGAATTTTTACGAAGAAGATTCCTCTTTGAATCTTTTTCAAATTTTAAATAATATTTTATTTAATTATTTTTTAACAAATCAAATCAATTAAGGGGACGTTCTACAAGTTATTTTTTTGTGCTTTGCCTGATAATATTATATCATACCATACTATTAAGTTCACATGTAATAAAATAATGAATAATTTGAATTACTTAGATAATTAACATTACCAATAAAATTACAATCTAGATTTCATGTTGTCACTTGAATTACAATCTTTTTTATTTTAATTTTCACATTTTCTATTTGAAAGTTTATTTAAATAAATTATGAAACTAATTAAAAATTATAAAATTAATCAGATAAATATTAATTAATTATTATGAACATATTATTATATTTATAAATATATACTAATTATTTTATAAATTTTAGTTTTACGAGTGAGAATATGTGTTTGTAATTTAAGTTTATGGAATAAAAAATAAATTGTTTATATTTAAATATAATTATATTGTTTAAGAATATATTGATGCTAATTGTGTATTAACTCGTAAATTTTTATTTTATTATAAATAACTAAAAAATAATTATTTAATGCCAAGTAAATTATTTATTTATATTAAACAAAATAATGTATATTGTTGATAATAAGTATCAATCAAATAATTTTTAATGAGGATGTAGTGAACTCAACCTAAGTTATTATCTTCCTGAGAACTAATCAATAAACAGAGAAATATAGCAGCTACGTTAGGGTCCAAGTATAGTTTCGGTGAAGTTTCTAAAATTGAACTTATTCGGGTCAGAAATTAAATTATCATAGTTTCATTATTTTAGTACACCATGTTTTTTCTTAAAAAAATATTTATGCATGTTAATTATAATTAATTAAAAACTTGCCTCTTAAAATATATGACTATATATATATATATATTGTATGTTTGAAACGCAATATTTACTATAATTTGTGAGTAACACATAAATATATTTATAATAAGGTTTTTGAACTCAGATCTGATCCCAACACAAGCACAAAATGGATTATGTCTTTTGGGAAAGCGGTATATATTTGGGATAAAATCTCGAAAAATCGGATCAGGTTCGGACATGTGTTTAGGCCTGCCTACATGGATCAAAAGATTTTAGGCTCACATTATTTTATTTTCGGATAAGCTTATTTTTATGACCATGGAGAGATTAAAAAAAGAATATTAGAGGGTCAAATTAAATTAGGGGGACCAAAGTAGTAGTCACTAATACTACTCTCTATAAAGAAAAATAAATGTATTTTTTTATATAAGTTCTCCAATATATTTTCAAGAGATGAGAGGGAGGATATATATATAAATAGGTGTGACATAATAAGATCGCGTATATATCTAGGAAAGCGATCATTAATGCATGACTGAGGTATGCGTTTAGGTGATTAAGAAACGACCACATCCACAATTATTGGAGTTCTTTTTCTTTTTTTTTTTTTTTGGTCAAAGCCCCTAAATTCAATATATATTATGATGAGACAAATTTTCAATTAGAAGAAATGCACCAAACTAATAGTTCTCGGTTTAATTTTCGAAATTATTATCCCAATATTTTCAACTAATTACTTGCTAAGAACTGGATGGAGCATACACAGACTGAAACAAAACTTTTCATTTTATCTTTCTTTGTTTTTTTTTCTTTTTTGTTATATTAAGTGGGTGGACCTCAATTTGTAGTTTAAAAAAAGAAAAGAAAACGGAAATAAATGGTAGCTTAAAAAAGACTAGGGGGATCCTGCATCCTGGGGAGTCTTCCATTAATGTTCAATGATTGCAGGAAAGACGACTTTGCTGACTCGAACGAAGTTGAAAGGTGCAATCAAGTCATGGAATAACCGCAAAGTCAGTGATTGGTAGCAGATTACATCCGAAAATGATTTATTATTATTATTATTATTATTATTATTATTATTATTATTATTATTGAAAGAAAGAAACTTAGTTTTCTTAACGTTTACGTCCCCACTGGCCTTGTCATTTGCTAATACGAAGGTCTTTTTTTTTTTCATTACAGTTCAAAGACTTGATCACTTAATCCTCAAAATGATTAATATTTCAAACAAGTTGACCATTGTTTTTGCACAACAATGGAAAGCAAAGTATAATAGTAAAAAAAATGCAGTAGAGGCCTTTGAATAAATTTCATTAAATATTCTCTAACTTTATTTATATTTTTAATTTTATTTTATAATTAGACTATCCTTCAACTATTAATTTATTTCATTCTTTTGACCATTATAACAAATTATCAAGTTATTTTGCACACATAGCACATTTTCAAAAATAAAATAAATATAAAATAATAAAATAATATTAAAACCCTCGGCCGCTGACGGCGCAGGTGCCGCCGGAGGAAAGGAGGGAGAGGGGTAGGTGGGTGGCGCCCCCCCTTCTCTAGTTGACGATGCGAGAGCCGAGCAGCCCCCTTGGCTCGTGATAGACGACATGGATATGCTGATAGATTTATTCTCTGGATAATGCAATCGTATTAGCTTCCAACTAATTTAAGAAATTATATGGATAGAGTAAATTGAGAAATTGGCCGACAATACACTATTAGATGTCCAACAATTTCCTACTAATCGAGTGAATCATGTAATCATGACATAAAGTCAACTTGCAAATGGTTCCTCTTATTACTCTCAAAATGTTCATCTACATGGAATCTATGGGGTGAATATGGTTAACCATTTAAATATCATTCAAAATATTATCTAATTAATTCGAATTATCCAATTCAATTGCGCCTCAATTAAAGGATAATAAATTTGTTAAGCGAAATTACATATAATCACCAAAATTTTAGTTAGATATCAAATTAACCGAATATTCAAAACTTTTATGTTACTATGTCCTTTTTTTGCCAAACCTTATTATGTGTATGAATTTACAATTTTTTTCTTAATTAAATTCGTATCCTAAATATTTAATCATGCTCAAATTTAGTTTTTTTATTTTGAACACATTTAATTTTTTTTAGCATATTTTCCGACTTTGTGAATTCAATAATTTTTTTTTGTTTGGTTAAAATGGTGCATCAACCCAACCAAATAAAAAAAAATTATTAACCAAATTTTCTGGACCCTAAAAAACAATTAAGTTGATTCGGCCAATTAACCGAATAATTATTTGATTGGTTAATTAATTGAACCTACTAAACAAAGGAGATGAAACGGTGAACACTTGATAATAATTAATTAAAGAATAAAATATATGGATTTCATATGTTACATGACTTGCGTGCGGAAATGACCATACTGAACAAAACATTCTTGACACCAAGAATGACTACTTATCAAACGTATACCCCCCGCGATCCCGGAACTCCGTGTTCAATTTCTCCTATTTCACTCTGTGCAAAATTGAGAGGAACTGCTAATTAGCTTCTACATCTTTCATATGAAGCACACGACATGAATATGATAAAGCCCCAAATAGGCACATCTGTCCTCCGTTAGCAGGAACTTATTATACTCTTGGTGGCTCATCTTCAATTGTTCTGTAAGAATTATCAGCTATGTAATATGTAGCATCTGCATTGCAAAGAAAATGTTAATCAGTAACTTTCCCTTTAGCTATTAAGATCTGCAATAGTATCCTGAACTAGACTGTTTTAATGCTGCTTGGAAGAGAAAATGAAGATTGCAATCAATAGAAATTCAGAAGCTCAATCTTTATCTATGATAACACTAGACCGAACAAGTTCCACATAAAACATCAATTAGTCTAACCTAGGGTAATGGGGGATAGTTGATTAAGATATAGATGGTAAAGCCAGAGAGTTGTTACAACATTTTGCATCCAAATCCATGCATGTATGATGCCCCTAAATTTTCAGGGCATGAGTGTCTAAATCAATATAATGATTACCAATATCAGCAGCTTACATTTCTTTGGCTCATTCTGATTTTCACCTAACAAAAGCATTGCCTGATTAAGAAGTGGCCTTCTTTCCATCATGATTGGCTTACAAGAAATTGAACTCTAGTTGATTTAATTATGATTTTATTTTCAGAGTATTCAAATAAGAAAAGAGAATGAGGCCAGCAAGTAATGCCTCACATGTTTAATCAAGTTGGAAGAAGTGGTTGTCTCTCATCATTTCCAATTCTGTGGCTTGCCTGGAAAGGAACAAAAAAATATAAGCGTATGATAACCCAAAGAAGACAAAAAAAATTAGGGCTCTGGAATGTTTTCTTACGTCCTCAGATGCACCAGCAGTCATGTTTATGAACGAAGAATCCTTTGACCTGCGGAAATCAGAATGTCCAAAGTAATTGAACAATACCAAAGGAAAGGAGCGATCCCAGGGAAAGAATCAGCAAACAACCAAACTCTCATGATCCAGAAATTTCATAAATCTGAGATTCAGTATTCTGACTGACTTTGCAGCAAGCTTTTTATTAGTACCCTAACACACACTGAAGTCACAACATAGATTCTTTTTAAATATTATCTCACAAAATTATTGGTTACACACAGATCTTAGTGCACAAAAAAACTCAATATCTTAGCTAAAGTCAAGAATTAGCATGCCATTGGCATGGAGGAAGTAAGGGGTCGTTTGGTGCATTACCGATTTAATTAATCGGTAATTTATATCATCACTATTTCAATTATTGATAGTATCAAATTGTAGTGTTTGATAAGTATTGATAATATAATATAATAGTTAAAATAGCTGGCGAGCAAATTACACAAATTTCTTTAAAAATTATTTTAGATTTTGATTACATATTATTAAAAATAAGTAAAGAAAAAAATAGAAAGTGAATATAGATAAAAGAAGATGAGGCAAAATTAATATTTATTTGTAAAAAAATTCCAAATAATAAAGAAGATAAAGTTGAATGATATTTATTTATTAATAAAATATTTAAAATTAAAAAAATTATTGAATGGATATTTTTAGCAAAATGTGTTCCAATAAACTAATAATTTAGAAAGACACATCTTCTAGTTATTTGGATTATTAGTGAGGTGGTAATCAAGATTACCAAAACAATTAAAATTATCGGTAATTAGTTGCAGTCAAATGAGATAATGTGATGGACTCTGAAAATTTTAAATAAAATAAGCGGTTATCATTTTGAATTACCTCATACCTAATGGCTCCTAGTGGTCATTTGGAAAGCTTAGCTCCTATAACTCATGCACGCAAGATATCTTATCTAACACATAGTCACACAAAAATAATAGAAAAAGAAAAAATAAAATCCGGTCGTGATGATCCATACAGGTCCACTACATTCTGATATGGTTCTACATAACCACCATATGAAAGCACAGGGAATGTCAGACTATTTTTTGCTTCGTAAAATTTCATCTGATATCTTAGAAGACCAGCATTCTAACTTTTTTTTTAGAAAAGCAATATTCTAACTTGATATAAAAAAGAATGGACAATATACCTTTATTAGGAAGAATGCTATACAATCAGCACCAAGAAAAATGAGATATAGCTAGAGTATCCTAATGGTTGGTACCTTGCTTCCATGATATTTGCATAGTATGATATAAAAAAAAAATATCTATAAATAGACATATATGAGCATACATATATAAAAGCCTAGTTACTCAAAGTTCTTCCTGAACTATGTCTCATTTCACAAAGGTAATGGTAGACATCTTAAAAAGATATCAACTTTAAAATAAATACACTGGAAGATAACAAGCTGGGTGATATCTGAATAATACCAGAATATATCTTGGTCATATGAAAGTAGTATACCTGATGTGTTGAATATCTATTGGTTCTATTTTCCCATGTGATGGTTCATCTTTAACCTTGGCAAGCGGTGAGAAGAACTACAGAAATTCAAGTCAGCAATACAATGGAACTTGTACAAGGGAAACTTTCCATTAACTAGTTTCAAAATGTACCTGGTGCATCGATATGAAGACTATTGAAATACCCAAGATAAAGTTCATGGTCAAAGTGTGACCAAATAATATAGCAGATGCTATGCCAGTAAAGATTGTGGCAACAGTAGATGAATATTTCTTCAATATTGTATCTGTGAAGAAAATTAAGTGGAAATTATTAGAAATTCAAGTCTTAATCAAGCAATGAAGGGATAGAGGGTATACAATGAGGGATGTAATAACTCCAAGTTACCAGCATATTTGAAGAAGAATGATGAGAGGATGCCCTGTGCTGCATTGTTGCATATAAGAAACATTGTAGCTTTTGAGTGACCTTCAAGGATATTGAAGCTACCTGGCCCTGCAAAGAAGAAAGAACTTCCACATTGAATCCATGTTATCATTCAAATCAAAGTTATTTTGCAACATGGCATGTTTATGCTATGATACACAACTTCAATTTCACTTAATATTCATTACTATATGGCTTTCCATAGTACATCAGAAGTGCAGTTAGAATACCTTTGAAAATAGCAGTTCCTACAATACCAAGAAAATTGAATATTGCACCATAGCCATACAAAAACAAGTTCTGCAAGATGCCCACAAGATTAGATGTGAGAATATTGACAACAAGACGTGATTGTATGAAGGAATATGAACTAAAAATTCCACACAAGAAAAAATATATAAAAGATCACTACATTCCATTCAATAGAAACAGTACAGATCATGAAAAACCTAATAAGTGATCAAAAGCAATCGGTCGTAAATAATTTACCTGAAGATAAATGCTCGTCTCAAACTGACTTTTCAAAGCATACTCATTGTAAACTGAGGCCAGTGATGGAACTGTAACCTGAAAGACTTAAAATGCACCAGTCACATGTAGGTATTTTATTACTATGTTGGACACATTCTCATAGCAAACATTACAAAGGAGCCATCTATTCAATAGAATGACATGAAGAGTACTGTGTTAAATTAACCCATATCCAAAGCTCCTGGTAAGTTATAAAACATATTTTCTTAAATAGAAACTGTAAACATATTGAGAATCATCAATTAACTAGACGATGAGCATAGACACTGCAAGAACTCTACATTCAAGCCCTCGTGCTAAGTCAGACTCGAATTAATAGTTTGTTCAAATGTACACCATCTGCACATAAGAAGCAAAGAGTTAACCACATAACATATAGTCTGCATTGGTTGCAACTTGATGTGGTTCTTTTCTTCAAAGAAATAAAATGTTTTTTATATTATCTTTTTCTAGCTTTTTTCAATGCACTTCGGTATTGCTTCTCTGAACAACAACAACAACAACAACAAAGCCTTATCCCACTAGGTGGGTTCGGCTACATGGATCATACGACGCCATTCCGCTCTATTAGTAACCAAGCCTTTCGGTATATTATTCACCAATAGATCTTGCTCTATTAGTTCGTCAAGTGTCCGCCTTGGCCTCCCTCTCCCTCTTTTAATCGGACTCCAGATTATTTGATCTACTCTCCTTACTGGCGCATCTAATGGTCTTCTCTGAACATGACCAAACCATCTCAAACGATTCTCTACCATTTTCTCACTAATAGGAGTCACTCCGACTCGTTCACGTATATTGCTTCTCTGAACAGTGAACATTTTTTTGTTTGAGGAAGAAAACGATGACTACTGAGCTTGGGTAGTCATCCATTTTGTATTGCAGTTAAAGAACTGCAAAATGTGCAAGTGTGAATGCAAAGTCTAAAGCAGAAAGTGAAATATGTGTGGATACTCATATAAAGAAACTCTCATAGCAAACATTACAAAGGAGTCATCTATTCAATAGAATGACATGAAGAGTACTGTGTTAAATTAACCCATATCCAAAGCTCCTGGTAAGTTATAAAACATATTTTCTTGAATAGAAACTATAAACATATCGAGAATCATCAATTAACTAGACGATGAGCATAGACACTGCAAGAACTCTACATTCAAGCCCTCATGCTAAGTCAGACTCGAATTAATAGTTTGTTCAAATGTACACCATCTGCACATAAGAAGCAAAGAGTTAACCACATAACATATAGGCGACATTGGTTGCAACTTGATGTGGTTCTTTTCTTCAAAGAAACAAAATGTTTTTTATATTATCTTTTTCTAGCTTTTCTCAATACACTTCGGTATTGCTTCTCTGAACAGTGAACATTTTTTTTGTTTGAGGAAGAAAATGATGACTACCGAGCTTGGGTAGTCATCCATTTTGTATTACAGTTAAAGAACTGCAAAATGTGCAAGTGTGAATGCAAAGTCTAAAGCAGAAAGTGAAATATGTGTGGATACTCATATAAAGAAACTCTCCACCACCCCACTTATGAATCATAAAAGAGATATGATGTATAATAGTCTCTTAACAGTTATCATTTACTGTTCTTTGAAAGTACTATTGTTAGATGTAGTCGTCTTTCCTTAAACAAGGTTTTGACTTTGGTTCCTTGTGTATGTAAAAAATCTCAATGAAAGTTTCATCTGTCATAACTAGGTGTGCAACCTGGGATGATGAAGATGAGTTGAGGGTATTGTTCTGGATATTGAGGTAGCAAGGAAAAAAGGACCTTTCCTTACCAAAAAAACAATGCAACATACTTTCCTATAAAGTACATTTTTGTTTTGAATAATTTTTCTTGTATTTTGATCATAAATTATAACACTAAATAAATTTATTAGTAATCATAAACCAACATAATATATATTAAGTTGATCTTTTTAATGATATAATAAATTATAAGCACACCAAACACTAATGCCAACCACAAAACTGCCAAAATACAGTCTTACTAAACTTTGATAAACATTTTATTTTGCAGAGTTCTTTTTGCTCACAGCATTATACAACAAAACTGTTTCAAAAGTTCTGCCCGGCATTATCAAAGACAACCATATTAACTCAAAGGTAAAAATCCAGACTAAACCAAAGTATTATCCCAATGTGACATTCACACAAAGTACAAATAAAGATAAAAAAAATCAAATATAGAAACTCAAGAAGCATCTGTCAAAAAACTTATCAAATTTCAATGTAAGGAAGCAAAACTCATAGTTTATTGATATAAGTGTACAAATATCAGGGAACTTACAAATACAAGTGTATACACATAAGCAATCATTGTAACAGGAAGACCTAGTGCCACAGACCCCTCAGGCAGTGAACGCAGCTGATTTACGCTTATCCCAATCAACAGAAGTGCGAGAGCCTCCCACTGCCCATCAAATAGAAAGTCCACATGAAAAAAAGGTTATTGAATAGTAAAAGAGGATAAAAGATATATAATCAAACTGAAGAACTGATAATAGGTGAAATACAAGTGTAGTGATAAATATCCAAACTTTCAGCAAACGATAACTGTGATTTCAAAGAAACTATTAAGATAAACAGCAGTTATTTTAAAATTATAGCAAAAATGTTTGAGCAGTTTCTGAAATATTTAACTTCGGATAAGGCCGGAGCAAAAGGGTATATTTTCTTTGAGTTTCATAATTGAACGGACATCACATAGACTATCACAGTGCAAATTTACCTGAATAATGGAAAAACGTCTCCTCATAATAATCTTGAGTAGGACAGCTATTACCAAGACCTGCATGAGTTTGCAAAATTGGGCAGTTAATGTAACAATTACTTCCTTCTGCAACATCAATACCATCTCAAAGATGACAATACTCAACAACCAGGAAAATTGACCTCTGGTAGTATATCAAAAGTTCCCACATCATAGATATAACTATATAAAGAGAACCAAAAATACAATAGAATCATGCGCATCAGAAGCTAGAGATGATCAAGATCCAAAAATAACTAGAGGCACTAAGGCAATGTTTAGCTGAAGGCTAAAGATCAATAAGGAGAATTTATAATACAAAGGATGGACTACGCATGCGAAGCCAACAAATTCCAAACCAAATTGGTGGATGTTATACTCTATCAATTTTGTCTTTAACATATATAAATATTATTTAAGAAAAAAAGAAGGAAACGTTGTAAATAAATATTGTTTATTGTAATTTTAAAGTATTATATAAGGGAATTATTTTTAATAAAAGCGCCCATGGTTATCCATCTTTTAATACTATTTTTTTGTCAAAACAACATGTTGGCTATCTTCCCTTTTTAATTTTTGTATACAAGCATATGTTACATTATTCATGTTCGTTCATCTAATTCAAACCCATCTTACCCGACATCAACTCATCACAACCCATCACCAATAAGTACCCAAACAGAATCAAAGGGTTTGCTTGGCTTTAGAAAACATTTTATATGTTCATTTTCTGATTTTTCTTAATTTTCTCTAAATGCAAGAAAAAATGCTTGGTTTAAAATTTCTGCCTTTTGTTTTTAGAAACAGAAAATAAAATATTAGTTCTATAATTATGTGTGTATAATAGTTATAAAGAAAGAGAAAAGAGGGTGAAAAAAATGTGGGAAAGGAGAGAGAAAGCCATGAAAGATAGGGGAGAGAAATAAATGAAATATGAGAGACAAGAAAAAAGCAAAGAGAAAGAAAGGAGACAACAGTGACATGTAGGAAATAGGAAAGGAGACGACGACAACAACAACAACAACAAAGCCTTATCCCACTAGGTGGGGTCGGCTACATGGATCATACGACGCCATTCCGCTCTCGTTAATCCATGTTCACGAGATTCGACAGGGTTTTACACTAGCTGTTGGGGCCTAACACAACCCTCCTCCTTTATCCGGACTTGAGACCGGCTATAAAACATAGGCGGAGTTAGGAAATAGGAAAGGAGAAAGAGAAAAAAAAGGAAAATAGGTGAGAAAGAGAGAAAATAAGAAAGAGAAAAAAAAGATCAGGAGAGGAGGGAAAAAAAATAGAGAATATAGAGAAAGGAGGAGAAAGGATAGAAAAAGATAGGATAATATAGATAATATGGTATTCTATTTAGTGTGTTAAAAATAATTTTTTGCTTAAATATACAACATATTTGCCATACTTTTTGAGGACACAACTACAAAATCACTATCACCCTTCTAATTGAAAAGCACAAAATGGAAATGCCTTTTTTCTGTTCTCATAGATCTCTAGAAAGCATTCTATTTTCATTTTCTAAATCTTGAACCAGACTTTCCATTTTTATTTCAAAAGAAGATGGGTTAGAAATATATGTAAACCATTGCAGAACAAAACAAGTTTAAACCTGAGGAACATTAGCTACCTGGCTTAGATATGCATAATCTGCTAATGTTATTATGCATGTTTAATATAGTGAAATTTCATGTAAAAAAAATTGAGACAATGAACAAATGTGGTATTATTCCTTTTTCTCCAGAAAATGAAACTTATTTTTAAGGTTTATTGGTATTATGCTAGTTTAGCACATCTCTTGATGAACAAAAATTGAAGAAAGAAGAAAATATATATGTTGTTACATCCATAAGGTATTTCCACTTTCACTTCCAAAAGATTCAAATAATAAATAAGAACAGATGATAAAGAAAACTTCACATTTATTAGCTGTCTTTCATTAACATTTTATTTATTGTGTGGATTTTATGATGCCCTGTTTCTTGTCAAACATGTTTGTTTGTAAAGTGCTTTGAAGATGAAAGGGTGAATTTCAGCAATTAACTTGTTCAATTTTCAACAAAACCCTCAATATCTAGTTGCTTGCGAAGTCTGAAAGAGAGGGAAATATGTTTGCTTGCGAATCTTATCTGTAATTTATGAGGAAAGTTGAAGAAGTTAAAATTGCTCAAAAAGGAAATATAGATACATGATTGTATATTAACTACAAAAACAGCTATCGAAATAACATCAAGTGTTACCTTCAAGTTGCTCAGCATTTTAACGGTTGCAGGATTAAAGTATAGCTGTAGATAGAGAGAGATTGAAGTGAATCAATCATAAGCATAATCATATCTCACTATCAAGAATATAAATTGCTAGAGGCAGAAGAGTGCACGTTGTCCAATAAAAAAGAAGAATTCGTTACTTGGTATAACTCAGAATGGACACCTACCTGCATGATGAACTTTAGGTAGTTGTTGATAGCATAAAGAAGAGCAGGAACAGCTAGAAGTACATTATTACGAGCTGCCTGAAATTCTCAAAGTTCAAGTATCACAACACATAACCAGAAGAGGTTTCAAGGTAAACAACTGATGAGTTTGAAGTTAAATATCCATAGTATCAGTTGTGACCATGTAATTATACCTGCACAAATGTGGAAATGGAAAGAAGAGGTTTCTCGCCAACCTTCTGATGTCTAGCCTATTGAGTTACAAGTATAACAACAATTAGAAGGATCAATGAGAAGAACTCCTTAAATTAGAAACACGTCTACCATTGTGCTACACTAAATATTACCATTTAAAGTGCTAACACTAATTTGTTCATGAAAGTTAAAACAGTTCTGATTACTTATGAGAACTATTTTTTCATTTTCTTTAAATTAGCTTTTACAAAAGATTCATGAGCTAATTGGTAGGATGGTCATGCAAAATCAAGTCATGACGAATAGGAGATCAAAATATAGAAATTTCTCTATCATTCGATTGAAGATTTTAATGAAGGAAAGCAGGTTCAAACTTACAGAGACCACATGATATTTCATAATCAAAAGATGAGAGACCGTTCCTTCTTTCAAAGTTCCAGATCAATCTGCCAAGTTCCTTCAACAATCCCCTTTTTCCTTTTTGCTTTCCTACTATATTCTACGCCCATTCTCCTCTTTACTAAATTTCATTTTCTTTTCACTTTTATTGCATTTACTAATAGTATCTCCTACAGTATCACATTGTTCAAGTGCATTCTAAGTTTTCATTACAATGAAATGTATTTGCAGTGATTGTTCAAATTTTTCTATAAAAGTGATTGTTCAAATAAGCAGACAATACCAGAATTGGCAAATCCTACAACAAATAGCTATTACAAGAGAAACCAAACCAAGCTTATAAAATTCCAAAATGCTAATATATTTATAGCATTTAGGTAGCTAATTTTGTTGCACTATGGTTTGTCTTTTATATCTCCTGTTTGCTCACTGCACTTAAATTACATACAACATGCTAAAGTGAAAGAAAGTTGTCATGCATCATTCATAATCATTTATCAGTGTTTCTCTTAAGTTAAAATGTTAAAGATCGGACTGATAAATCCATTACAAACCTGCAATATTAACATGAAGATGGCAAAGAAAACCTTAGTAATCTCTGTCAAAAAGTTAACACTAATTGGGCTGAACTTGAATTTCCCATCCACCTTGGACATGTACACCAATATGGGCTGCAGCGAATCATAAACACCTGTTATGTGCTTACAAGTATAATTTACAAGCTCCTTTACCTATAAAAGGACTACATACCATGACTTAGTCCAATGTTTATTTAGAAAACTACAATATTGATGCATGCATCTCTCAAAATTCTACATCTAAATAGAATTACCAATTCCTTCCTCATAAAAAAACGAATTACCAATTCTGACAGTTAATCTTGTGAGAAATTGAACATAATCACACATCAACACCATTTTTAACAGCAGTTAAACATGAATTATGTAGGAAGTCATATTCCACAACAGCTGCTTGCAATTACTAAACTGCATAAACTCTATGGAGGCTGATTGTGTCAAGCAATGGTGTTGTGTGTTTGTTGGTTTGAACAGGGTTCAAACAAAAGTTACATTTGATGCTTCATAATGGTTTGACATATTGACAATGGATGGCGATAAACTTTGAAGTTTTTGTCACTAAAAAAGTGTTGAAGTTACTAAGCAACAGTCTCTAGGGGAAATTGTGTTTTTTTCTACAGTTTTCTCTCTGCATCCTTGTATGTCCGTTATTTATTTATCCAACTCAAAGTTTCATTTCAGTGGTCTATCCTTATCCGAATCTTGCCTTCTCTACATAGTCAAAGCATATTCAAATGAAAGTATTGTCTTTGGTAAGTAATTACAGCAAATCATATACTAGTCATATAATAGCATGCACCAGGACTAAGTTTTCTGAGATGAAATCCTGATGCATTAATGAAAGGAGATAAATGGTCGACAAATGATAGACTTAGAGATTAGCATCTTGTATCAAGATTGCAGAAATCCACACAAACAGTTTGGACCTAAACAATTAAGTTAAATATATACAGTTTGACCATAAACATATCAATCTGCAGTCCTTGTATAATGTTTAAGAAGGATGAACATGGGAGAAGGTTCATAAAGATTCTAAAATGTTTCTAACCTGGAAGCCAACCAAGATACAATCTCCTACTACAAGAAGGAAATTGAGAGCACGATACTTCGTAGATACTTTGCTCCTATGTCTATCATATGCCCTTGAAACACTTCTTGGGAGTGGAGACACCAATTTTGAGTGACAGACACTGCACTCCACAATCCCGTTATTCATCGTTACAAACAAGTCTCTTTCAATGATCCAGGAATGGAAGTTGTGCTTCCACTATCACTGGATAACGTCTAAGGACCTGACAAATGATAGAAATATTTCAACAACTAGTCATGCATTACAAAATGGAAGAAGTCACCTGTCTTACTACCTGTCAGAAATTTTCTAATTTCTGAATCTCAAACCATCAGAAAACAAATGCGAACCTCGTGGAGCAGAGCGAGACTGCAAAATAACGCAGAATGTCAAGAGTCTCGAACCAGGATAAAATCTTCTTCGTTTCTCTCCTTACATAATTAAGTCTAAACACTATTTACACGTAAAAAGCACACATAAAAAATTAAGTCGCTAATAGAAATGTCACTCAGAATTTCTAAGAGAAAAATGTGTGAAGTCAATCCTTTTGAATTTGATGAGAAAAGGCATGCCAAAATTTGAATTTCTTTCGCTCAATCCCAGCAGACAAGAATCTTTTGAGCTACTTTTTACAATCAAATCTTTCGACATCAAATTTTTTTTTAAAAAAAAGTCGTCCTTTAAGCAGTGACCGAACAGAAGGCACTGCAAAGCTTTGATCTTTCTCTTGTATTTGGATTCATATTAAAGAAACAAAAAGTCTTGAGCATTAATCGATCGTATCCACTAAAAAAAAGCAAAAAATTGGTCGGGAAACAACAACCAAAAAAAAGAGGCCGAACAGAATTCTTACATTTCGATTCAGATTTTCCACAAAATCGACCATAACCAATCTAATGCATTAAAACAGAACAGAGTGATCATCGAAGAAAAAGAGGCCGAAGAACTCACCAGCAATTCAGATCCAGATCCATGCAACCTTCGAAACCCGGATCGGATGCCGCCCGAAGGGAATCAAACACTGCGCCTTAAATCCTCCTCCGCCCTCCCAACCTCTTGGGAATGAAGGATCAAATCGAAGGGGACAATAAGCTCTAGGATCACGAGATCCACATTCGAAGAAGAGAAATGAGGAAATTAACGCGAAAGCGGGTGGAAAAAAATTAAAGAAGTGGGATTTTTAATCGTGTATTTATAGATAAATAATGTGAACAAATAACTCATTGTCAAAATACACAATAAATATTAATATTATAAATATATCTAAATAGAAATTTAAGACGTCCCTTTTACGTGAATTCTACAGCCGATGTCACTATTTTTTTTTCTTTTTTTATCAGGATTCAGAATTATTAACCCTTTATTAATTTGATACTCTCGGTGTCTAAAAATGTATCGACGACTTAATTTTTACGACGACGAAGGACGTAATATTCAAAGGTTAACTTATTATCGAGTTTAATTAATTTGATTAGATTTATTTCGCTTGGATACTTAACATGCCGTGAGATTTCAAATAAAATTTTTATATTTATGAGAATTCGAATTCAAGACATTAGTTAAACAATAAGGAAACAATAAGGAATCACTAACACGAAGACAACTTTGGAAAAAATCAGGGCATTTCTCAAAAAAATTGCTGATCAGTGCCATCAATCCAATTCGTTTTATTTGTTTCTTTTAATTGTCCGTAAGTGCAATACAATGTTTTAATAATAAAAATTTAGGTGATATATGATAATATGATTTTCAGATTAATTTGGCAATGATTAAATTTATGATTCAGCATAATCAATGTCCATCTAACTTAATGTATAATCAGTTGATAAATGCACTATATTGAGTTTAATGTAGGATATATCAAAGCCTCATTTTTTTTTTTTTGCTTTTTCTTAAAATTAGTGTCATCAATACAAATGAAATATGAAAAATTCAATTTTCAAATAAATAAATTCTCTTGTTAATAAAAAAAACTCCTGCAATTGATTAGTAAGATTTTGTTTAAATCGCTAAGAGTTTAATTTCTAAAATCATCATTTAGTCAGAATCTTTTATCTTGACTCCAAATTGATTAGTTGCTAAAGAAAATCCCTATATCCGAACAAATTTTAGCTACCACCAAATAATTATTTATAAAAATAAATCAATGCAAAATATATATGTGGTTTGTGTTTGAGTATGGAAATTTGAATTAGAACTTGTCTAAGTTCTAAATAGTTTGACCAGAACTAAAGTTTTGATTTACATGTCACGTTATGCATTTTTTTTATCATTTTTTTGTTTTCCAAGTTCTTGCAGTAAACTGTTTTTTTTTTCTTTTTTTTAACTTTCAATTATTTTTTAATGTATATATATATATTTATTTATTTATTAATGTATCATCATTCAGCTTATAAAATAAATTATTTAATTTAATATGAAATATTTTTGCTAATTATTTATTATACTTTAATTAATATATAATATAGTAAAATGCTATTAGTTAATATTTATTGCTAATATTATTCATTAAACCATTTTCATAGTATATTAAATAATAATTAAGTACAATATTTTGTAATATAATATTTGCTATATTATAAAAATAAATATATTCATTTTGTTCTAACTTTTTATCTATACACTCACTGGAATTTATCTATAATTAATTTTTTAAATCTTCATTATTGCATTTTTTTTCAAACATCAAATCAATTTTTTTTTATCTAATCAATTCTCAAGAACCAAGAAGAATTTAAGTTCATATATCCAAGCGCTAGGCTTGAAATGACTTCTCTTATTCTGTTTTGTTTTTTTAGGCTTATGTTTGAATCTCCAACAGTTTGCAAACATAATCATATCATCTATCTATGCAATCAAATATAATAGGTATATATGAGTTTAATGGATGTACAAACCAATTTCTATTCATGAAATTGGACATAAGTGGAAATTATAATTTAGAAAACAAAAACTAATTATTTTGGAAAGAATAAATTAGATCTACTTCAAATAGTTAAATGATTTGATTGACGTAAAAATTCAATTCCTGACGGAGAAAAAATAATTTACACAGCCTGGTTAGATTTAGGTTGATTTTTCGGTAAATCAAAATCTATCCCTTCGAGATAGATTCACTCGGAAAAATTGTAGGGCTCCTTTCTATTTGTAAATTTTTATTTTTTTATTTTTTCAATTACGAAGAAAAGGTATATGCCATCACAATCTAAATTTTAAATTCTTACTATTTATCTTCTTACGTAACATCTTAATACAATCTTAATTTGCTCACAAAATTATTTAAATATTAATTAAAATATATTTATGATAATAAAAATTAATTTAGATAAAGTTTATATTTTTTTATTTTTAAAATGTTTTGATATATTTTAGTTTATCAATCTATAAAAAAAATACTTAATGATGAGTAATTTAATATTTAACCACGGAAAATTTATAAAAAAAATTTATTTTTAAAATATATTTTTTTATTAATAATTAGGATATTATGATTTTATGAAAGATCCCCACAATTTTTTGCATATGAATATATATATATATATATATATATATATATATATCTTGTGCATAATGTTGTCTCTGGACGGGAGAAAGAAGAGAAAAAAAATTGAAACATTCAAACACTTGTGAGTTTAAGGGTGCGCTTGTCCCGTGGGCTTTCCCCGTTGATCGTCGAGTTATTTTACTTTCTTGTATTTTCTCTTTTCAATTCACTTTTGTACTTAGTTTTGTTTTCAAGTGTGATAGTGATAGTTTTGTAAGATGCACTTCAGAAAAGTGCACCCCCTAGCTTGTCCTCCACATCACACGTTGCATATTTACCTCATAAGTCGAAGGTATATATAGTAAGGGAAGACCGCTAGAGTTCCCCCAAAGCTTTTATAATTCCTTCTATTACTCAACAAAGATTTCAAAACTTTTCATTATCAAGCATGGTGCATTGAGCGTGGGGTGACAACGCATAAAGCGTCTCAAATGATCGAGCATTCCGCCTAAGTGCCCGTTTGTTCACAAACGTCTCCACCAAAGCGTCCACTCAGAATCAAGCTTTTCAAAATTGTGGCATTCAGAAAAGTGACATAAGCAAGTTTTCGCAAAGCGCTCAAAAGAGCTTGGTTAGACATTGAACACGTCTAGACACCACAAGGGTTAGTCGAGCGAAAAATGACCCGTGACAAGTTGGTATCAGAGCAACTTTTCTAGGACCGCTCAAGTTGGTGTTCGACGATCATGAAGGAATGACGTCGAACTCAGAGATGACCAATGAACCTGCCGCACAGGCCGCCTAGAGTGAGGGCGCGCCCGCTCGAAGGACGTCATGATCGTTTTTGAGCAACGCCTCGGTCAGTTCCAACTGGACGTGGACGAGATGCAAGACCAACTCGCAATGCACGAGCGAGAGTTGGAGAAGACGGTGAATCTCGCAATAGTGCAGGACAAGATGATGACGTTATATACGCGGCTCGAGTCCATGGAGGCGATAATCATGGACATGCAGGAGACCTTGGACAATGGTCTCTCAAACATGAAATTCAAGATGGAGCAAAAGTTCAAGACCATTCGAGAAGAGCTCAAGCGATGCTATGGAGATGGGCGATATCCCGAGACGTCCGCCCGCATAAGACAAGAATCGATGTGCCAAAGCTGAGATCCTACAAAAAGGTGAGCGGTCGGGAAAGGAGATCAATGACTTCCTGTGGAACGTCCGAGGGTACAAGGAGGCCTTGGACGTGACTTCAAAAGAGAGGATGGTGAAGACCGTATCCTTCTACTTGCAAGATACGGCGACTCTATGGTGGCGGTGTCATTGTGATGATATGGCATGTGACAACGTCGATCCCATTGAGAGGTGGGACGACTTCAAAAGGCAGTTTACCAACTACTTCTATCCTACTAAGTCGGGATTGGAGGTCAAGATTGCGTTGTTCAACATATGCCAGAAGGGCACGTTGAAGAAGTACGTAAAAGAGTTTATCAAGCTCTGTCTACAAAACTCTCAGGTGAATGAAGACACATTGCTGATGATCTTCGTCAAGGGTTTGAAGTCTTGAGCTAGGACGGCGTTGGAGCAATGAGATCGATCCAACCTTCGCTCGCTAGTAGCTGCTGCTGAATCGATCGTGGAGTATGTCAAGTCAAGCACTCCACCACTAAAGCCCTCGGGCAATAACAATGGTGGGAGAGAGAAGCAAAAGTCACAAGGAAGCAAGCCGCACTATCAAGACAAGGGGAAGGACCCTAAAGACAGAAGGCCTAACAATGACAGATTCAGGAGAGACGAAAACTCGCCAAAGCCTATTTGCAAGGGTCCACATTGGACAAGCAATTGTCTGCAAAAGACGACAATGAATACTATGTATTACCCCGACGAGAAGGATAAGGAGGAGACGTATCTCTCGATGCACGTTCTCAGCGCCATCAACGTCTCAAAGGGTTCTTCATCGGCTGCTCGACATTATGCGGACATCGAGTTGAACAGACAAGTCTTCGACGCCCTCAACGACATGGGAGTATCGGAGTTGTTCATGTCAGAAGTGACCGCTAAGAAGCTGAAGCTACCACTAAAGAAGACTTCCGTCATGTTCAAGACAGTGAGCGCGAAGTTTATCTTGACCACGAGAATTTCTACTAGAGTGACGGTTCACATCGGCAAGTGGTCGGGAAGCTTCGACGTGACGGTGACACTAGTGAATGATTATGAAGCGGTGGCAGGTATCTCTTTTCTACGACACATTGCTACATGTGTCATCCCACTCATTAACTCGATGGTCATCTTCGATCCCAAGGGATCTTACAACGTTCCCGTGAGGTCAAGTGAAGATTTGAAGCAGAAGATCATCTCCGCCATGCAAGTGACGAAAGGATTGTGCAAACAGGAGCACACCTTCTTGGCAACCGCCATCTCGGAAGATCCGGGGATCTCCACTCCAACACCTCCCAAAGTTCTTGAAACCCTTGAAGATTTTGTGAACTTCATGCCTCTGAAACTCCCAAATTGGCTACCTCCAAAGCGTGAAGTGGACTATGTCATCGACTTGGTCCCCGGATCAAAAGCCTCAAAAGTCGATCAAAAGCCTCATATGTCATCAACTTGGTCCCCTTATCGGCTAGCCCCTCCAGAACTCGCAGAACTCTGTAAGTAACTCATCGAACTATTTGATGCAGAATATGTGTGGCTCTCGAAGTCTCCATATGGTGCATCGGTTCTCTTTCAGAAGAAAAATGATGGTTCCCTCCGGATGTGCATCGACTACCGAGAGCTCAACAAACTTACGGTGAAGAACAAGTACTCTATCCCATTGGTAGCGGACTTCTTCGACCAATTTGGCAGTGCAAGATGGTTTACCAAGTTGGATCTTCGTTCGGGCTATTGATAAGTCCGAATCACAAAAGATTATGTGCAGAAGACGATGTGTGTCACAAGATACGGCTCCTACGAATTTCTCGTGATGTCTTTCAGTCTCACCAACGCCCCGACAACCTTCTACACTCTCATAAATAAGGTATTGCAGTCATTCCTTGACAGGTTCGTGATTGTGTACCTCGACGACATCATGATATACGGTCGCACTTTGGAGGAGTATATCAAGCACATTCGTCAAATGTTTGAGGTGTTGCGACAAAACGAGCTCTACGTCAAGCGGAAAAAGTGTTACTTCGCTCAACCGGAAGTGCACTTCTTGGGACATGTCGTCGGAAGTAACAAACTGAAGATGAATGGCGCGAAAATTCGGGCCATCATGGAGTGAGAGTCACTCAAGCAGGTTCCCGACGTGCGTTCGTTTCTTAGCGTAAAATTAGATCTACTTCAAATAGTTAAATGATTTGATTGACGTAAAAATTCAATTCCTGACGGGGAAAAAAATAATTTACACATAGCTAGACCGGTTAGATTTATGTTGATTTTTCGGTAAATCAAAATCTATTCCTTTGAGATAGATTCACTCGGGAAAATTGTAGGGTTCCTTTCTATTTGTAAATTTTTATTTTTATTTTTTCAATTACAAAGAAAAAGGTATATGCGATCTCAATCTAAATTTTAAATTCTTACGATTTATTTTCTCATCTTAATACAATCTTAATTTTGCTCACAAAATTATTTAACTATTATTTAAAAATATGTTTATGATAATAAGAATTCATTTAGATAAAGTTTAACATGTTTTCTCTATTTTTAATATGTCTTGAGATATTTTAGTTTACCAATCTATAAAAAATAACTTAATGATGTATAATTTAATATTGAAATATGGAAAATTTATATAAAAAAATATTATTTCTAAAATATATTTATTTGTTAATAATTAGGATGTTATGAGTTTAGAGAAGATTCCAATCTTGACAATTTTTTGCATATGAATAAAGATTGAAAATACAATCACACATAAGTAGTGATCTCCAAATCTCCAAATGGAAGTGTGAGACACTTTTCTTTTTGTTTATATTATTATTGATCCATATAAACGTCATTGTTTATTACAATTTGAAATGCTTACACTGTATTTTGAAATCCCTATTTGACACATTTAGTTAGTATCCGGTTTTATATTTTAATTATGATATATATATATATTATGTTACTATTTAAATAGTAACATCAAAGTACATTATTTAAATTCGTAAAGTTTCAATCATAAAGTGATGAACAAAAGGCATTTAAAATCAATGTCTCCCTTTTTAAAATGGGGATATCATGTTCTCTAGTACTTTTTAATCATCAGAAAACTTATAAATCATACTTATCTCTTTTTGTTTAAGAGTTTTTTATCATTCATAATGGATAGAGAAGAACATGTTTCTAAGGAGAGACGCCCACGTTAAGTCCAAAAAAAATTATAATTTAACTTGTGTTTCATCATATCTTCTTAATTGGTTGGTTATTGTTAGGATTTGGGTACGAAAAAAATTATACACCAACAAATGCATCGATAATTTAAGGCGTCGTAGAATTTTATTAGATGAAAACTTATGCACGAAAAATTGTGCATAAGTTGAAGTCATTTAATTTGCATTTTTTGAAATCTTGTGTTTAAAAAGGAGAAAATTTATTTAATTTTATATTTTTTTAGATTTTATTTCTACCTAAATTTAGATGATTTTGTTGTAGGAAATCAAGCGACAAGAAAATGACTGAAAATAAATTGCAAATGGCACTTACAACAATAATAGCATCCGTCACAAACTTGCTCATCTTTATCGCAACCATGCCTTCATATCATGCGAGGAAGGGCCCCAAATATGTTGTCACAAACACAGTCGTGACTGAACGTATCACGGAGCGCGTGAAAAAAAAGGCAAAAGCATGGTCTCAGTCACGACTATGACTAAGCCTGTCATGGCATGACGGTGGGCGGTTTCAAAGCAACTTTTTATACCATTGTTGGATAGATTTTTTTGTTTCTTTTCCTGGAGAACGAAAAATCTATAAAGGGAGATGTCATAGAACCTAAAGAGGATGAGCATAGTTTGGAAGGGTAGAAAGAGGAGAAGTGCAAAAATAATAATGAAGCTATGCCGAAAACTCGAGAGAGGACGTGCTCAGCCTTTGTTTTCTTCTTTCTGAACTTTGATTTTCAGATTGGATATTATTTTTATTAGATTAATCTTTTATTATGTCATCCTAGTTGAACCCCATCTATGTATTAGATTTTTTCTTAATCTAAGTTTAATTTGAATTTTTATTAGCATTGCAATTGTGTTTAAGCTTTCCTTTGATTTTATTAACTATGAATTGATCGCTATTTTAGAAGAAATAATTATTTTCATAATAATTTTTAATATTGATCTTAATTATTGTATGTCACGATTAGAAAAATTAAAAGAGACCTAATTTGTGAAGTTATTAAGGTGTTTTGAGAAAATCCTTAATTTGAATTCCGATTGAATGCATCTTTTGATTAGTTAGATAAGTTAAAAATCGAGAGGATTAATTTATTCTAATTGTTTTTAAGATAGTAGTTAAAGTTTGAAAATTGGTTAATTAATTTTGGGAATTAAAATTTATTATTTATTCAACTAATTCTAAGTTTGAAAAAATTCATTGCATTTTAATGATGATAATTAGGTGCGTTAATAATCAAATCATTATTTTTCTAAATGATCATTTTCTTTATTTTTTATTATTTTATTTTATTCTCATTTGAAAACAAACTTTTCTTAATCTCTCAATTAACAAGGTTAAATTATGATTTTAATTATTAACTGGCATATACTCTAGTCATCACTTTATTACTTGAGCGACTAATGCACTTATTAGTGTTTGCTCGTTTTGACCGCATAAAAAATAAAAAAGAATTACAAATCTGATTATTTTGTATTATATAGACACTCTCTTTATAGATGATAAAAATTATAAACCGATAAGGATTGCACATTAATCTCTCAAAATAGGACGCTCGTAGTGCGAGAACAACTTTTACTTCGGAATGTCTTGAGAACCAAATGAATTTTCGGTTGGAGAGTTATAAATCAATCTCTAACTTTAGAGGTCAATGATTATAATACTTATCTGTTGTATGTATACAAACACATTGTTATGAACTCAAGCTATAATATGTGATCTAAGAGTTTGAAAGTGCACTTCAGATAATTTTTGTCGTGTAATTGCAATATAATTGTTGGATTTATAACATATATAAATCATAGAGGTCGTGGAATAGCATTTGCAGTAGAAACGGATCGTTGAAACTTTTTTATGAACACTTAACGAACGCACTTATATCTCGAGATCGAGGACCGAATCTTGAAAGAACGAAACACTTTGCCACAATACAAGTACCTCTGGATGAACATACACAAAAGCATAAAAAACATGCCTTAGACCTTTGGTATTAGTCCCTTTTTATAAGTGAGGGAGATTTGAGTGAGGAGACACGTCATTAATTGCATATATCACTATGCGTGATTGCACATATCACACATCATTAATGTTGATTGCGTATCACATGATATGCAAATTACGTATATCACACACGTACAATGGCGTGTCTCGCAAGAGGGGCAACAACCAGCCACCTACTACCCCAGGTGGGCCACACACATGGCCCACCAATGCCCAACGTGGGCGTTTCCCAACAATAATGTATACCAACTATTTGGTAGAGGACCTTTCTTAAATATGTTATGTCAGTATGAAGTATGTTAGCAACGACCCAACCACTTACCAGCATCCATATAGCATCTGCACATTCTGGGTTTATACAAAGCACAATCTCTAATTCTCAATCTACGAAGAATTGGATGTATGACGCTTGAAAACTGTGGATACACTTGCAGAGCTGACAGTGTAACAGAGTTACAGAGGCAAGAAATGTGAGATAAAATTGTGGATACATTTGCAGAAACAAACAGTTTATTATACTTACGGACGCAAGAAATGAGAGAACTTATAGTGCAAGACGAGAAACTTGGAACAGGCAAACGACATCAATGCAAGACATGAGAAACTACGGCGGTCCTCTCCTGTGTGATTTTAATGTGTCCATTTCCTCATTCCAAGATGCGTGCTGTTCTTCATTGCATGGAGAATCGAAATGTCACATGAAAAGTAATATCTGTACTCACATTCAAACTTTGTGGCAGTTGCAGTATGATATGGAGAATGATAATAATGAACTCAATTTCTGAAATCTGTTAGGAATGGTGCTACAAAGCTCAAACTGCGGTAGCTTTGAGAGATATGAAGTCGGAGATCTTGTTAGTGTAGTAATCTGGTTGAATGGAGTTATTCGGGCTTTGAAGCGTTTCCAGAGAAGTCACACCTAAGAACAAGGAATAACTTGGTTTTAAAAAAAATCAACTTAAACAATTAAATAAATAGAACATTTCAAAAAGTGAACTAATTCTCTTATCAATTGATGTAAATGATTTAACAAAATACTGGAACGAAAACTTTCTGTTATACCAACATGCAAGAAGCACTTCAACTTACCTGAGAGAACAAGAAGAGTTTTGCAGCCACCATTTTGCCCAAACAGTATATCAGTATCCAGCCGATCTCCAACCATACATATTTGGGACTTGAGGATACCAAATCTGACAAAAGTTACAAATATAATTCAGAAAAAAAGGACAGCAACTGCACATTTTATGCATTGTAATTCGCTTTATATTTCATTTTTTCCCAAAAGAAAATCCCACAATTATATAGGTGTGTGTTAACTATTGGGCAATCAAGAATTCTATAGAAAGATTTTATAAGAAAATACCAGAACTTATTTTTTCAGAATTTCTAAAGAAAAATACTGTTTTATGCTTTTGCTTTTTTGCAGAAAAACAGGAGGCCAAACGTTCAGTAGAAGGGGAAGTGATTACTTATTTGATAAGTAATCCATCATGAAGGTTGAGGGCTTGCCCACAACTATTGGCTCACGCTGAGTCGATCCACAAAGTGCTCCAACCATTGAACCTCCACCTAACCAGGAAGACACAAAATGTGAAGATACTACTAGGCATTACATGACAATTTACCACCAGTTGCGACACTAGTGTAAAAGCTTATCAGACATATGACATATAAAAAAATGCTTTCTTCATGCCATCTAGCATTTGGATGGTATGAAATTGTAGGCATATTTACTGAGTTCGTGTGCAGTAGTATAAATGTCCAAATCTATCTTGGTAAATGGCAGATATTGTATAGTATGATGCAATAGTTAAGAAGCAAACCTGCCCACTCCTGAGCATCAGTGAGATGAGTAACAGCATCACGATTTGTTGCTAGAAAAAGGCATCCAGGATTTTCTCGTATGCAAAGTGTTCCATACCTTCATCATAAAAAGAGCACAAATACAAATCAAATACACTTCGTTGCAGAAACTAGAGCAGGTTTCATTAAATGTACAAAAGCAATCAATCTACTATCGAAAATACTCTCTATCTGAATTAGTTTATAAAATCCATTATTTGATAACCTGTGCATAATAATGACAAGATTTAAAATCTAAATACATGATAGCGCTAAGAATAAAGTTGCACGATTATATAATATCAACAACTTTAGCTCTATGAAATTTGCAGAAAGTAAGCAACTTCAGCAGATCAAGTTTGGAAGTTGCAATGAGGTTTCACAACTAGTAGTATAATGAACATCATACTAGCAGATGCAATTAGGATCTAGAGGTCATTTAAAATATATGATTTATAAGATACACTGGTATCTCAGTTTCTTGTGAGGTACAAGATAAAACACACAAGGGTATTAAAGGAAAGATATTGTGAGGCACATAAGCTGAGTAAATCCACAAATGAAAAAGAGGAAACAGTACCCATACGAGAATTGACTAGCTTAATTATCAAAAACTCTAAAACAACATTGTGTTTGTTTTGTCTTTTGACCCTATTTTGAGGCACTGAATATAACCATTGATAATTTTATGGTTAATAATACTACTTTTTGCTGCTTATTATATGACAAAAATTTAGGAAGCAAGCATGAGACTTACTGAACTTTATAATAATTGAAATAACGATCAAATCCAACCACCACAGCTCCTACCTATGGAAGATAAGAAAACATAATGAAAATAGTTGCAAAAAGAATAATATTTGGAGTATATACAACAACATAATGAAAGAAACATTAGAAACTATGATTTTGATTGGTGATTCCGGAAGAGAACCTTACATTCTCATCATGCTCCATTAGAAAGCCAGGTTTCAACTCAATTTTCTTGTCGGTGTGTGTCTGAAATGGGTTTACTCATTAGTTACTCAAATGCATAAGGTATAAAAGAATCATGACCAGAATATGAAGAAAGTGAAATACTCTATATCAAAACTGGAACTCATAAACAGAAAAATGAAGGATTTGTCTAACAGACTACATTCAAGCCTATGCATTTGCGAGTTGAGCATGACTACTCGGGATGATGCTAACGCTTTCTGACGTTACACCTGGATGGCAGTAATATCAATCATTCTGCATTTAGTAGTTTAAGTTCAACCGGGATGACTACCCAATTCCACGGCCATGATTTCCCTCTTCAAAAAGAACATGAACCATTTTGCAAAGAACGTTCCTTTATCCCAAAGTACTCGAGCTAAATTTCACCAAAAAAAAGGAAGTGTTTGACTTAAAACAGTTCTTGTTTCCAAGTTGTTAATTCAAGTACATATTCAAATAATTGGATGGAACAATAAAAAGTGCATAAAGAGCCATTTGACAAATGAAACCGCTTTGGTAAATAATTCTCATTTTCAACTATGAAGCACATTTTAATATTTCAAATGTATTACTTTCTCTTGTGTAATGAAAACGTTTTTTATATGCCTAAAGGTGTTTTGGCATTCTTTGCTAGCCCAAAGTCTAATGTAAAGAATAAATAACTCTGCAGATGAAGGTTGAACTAGAAACTTGGCTTATTTTCCTTTTAGTGAAGCCAGTGGTATTAAATGTATATATGTGCAGTTCTATCATTGTCATGGTGATTATTGAATTTATGCAATGATACCAGTTTGTATTACTTAAGAAAATAGAATGTTGGTTAAGAAAATAGTGGATAATTCTATTAGAAGTTTTGCTATAATCATGGTAACTACCTCTCTATGTTATAAATACATGCATGAGTTTTATATTTAGGGCAACCTTTGAAATGTGTTTATCAACTATGTAATTGGAGTTTGATCCATTCTATGGACTATTTATTATAGAGATTCATCTTCTCGAATAAACAAAATTATTAAGAATAATAATAATTGTTTTAAAGATTCTAGCACCTTTCCTAATAATAATATTTTATCTTATTTTCATTTCCACAGTCTATAGTCACTTGTAGTTTTCAGCATCTATCACCGCACTTCATACTCAAACTATCCATGCGCACCAAGTTATATGTTACAAAGACCTTGAAGATGGAATTACATAGACTGATCATTCATTCAGTGACATATATGTGAGCCAGATAGATCAGGATAAATCATGGAAAATGAAAACCTACAAAGAACAATCAAAGTGACTTTTTTTTGTCATTTACAAAAGATAGCTGATTGGATGACCACTTAGGTAACTTGGAACATACCGGACCACCAAGATACTGAAATCCTGCAAGCTCCAACTCTTTAAGAATTCCATCTTCACCTATCACATACACCTGAAATTCAGGAGATTGTTTCAGAAACTGAAGTCATTCACGCTCTGCATAATCCTTAATGTAAAGGCTGGCAAAACCTTGTGAAACACCAGAGTTTATTACATCTAGTTTAGATAAACTATGCAATCATGAGATAGCGGACCATTTGAATTGCTGATGCCGACAACCGTACCAACACCATGATACAGCAATATTTAACAATGAACGTCTTTTTCTTCATTCATACATATTTATTCCATTTTTTAATGATTAAAACAGAAGTCTTTATGGTTACTAATAGAGCGGAATGGCGTCGTACGATCCATGCAGCCGATCCCACCTAGTGGGATAAGGCTTTGTTGTTGTTGTTGTTGTAACACAGAAGTCTTTACTGGTGTGAAGTTTCAGAAACAAGACGATAATAAGATATGACATTCATGGATCATTGGATGCCCCACCTTCTTATCTTTTGGGAAATCTATCGACTTCAAGTAGGCAGCTGCAGCAAAAGATGAAGCAAATATCTCTTCCTGCACGCCACAAAAGACATTTATCACTAAGGGTGATCGACATCATGAACTCTAAGATCGATCACGAGGCAAAAACAGTTAACAGACCTCGTTAACATTCAGCCCCAAAGTCTCGAACTTCTTTCCATACTGCTTCCTAGATTTCGTTGAATTGTTCGTAACAAAAACCAGCCTTTTCCCCTGCAAAAGATGCAGAAGATAAACCAACTTCCCGTAATTTCCTGATCAAAGAAGCAATCAGTCGTCAAAGTAAACGCATTTCTGCACGGCAACGACAAAAAGGGCAAACCTTTGATCTCAGCATTTCGAGAGTCTCCGGCACACCGTCGATCAACTTATCGCCCTTCCAGATAACTCCTGCGGAAGCACCGAAAAAGATCGAATATTTACGACGAATTCATAGCCTAAAATCCCCAAGGGAGGCTGCAGGAGCCGGAAAACTACCGTCGCAGTCGAAGATGAAGGTCTCGACGGAGTCGATGAGCTCGTCAGCGTTCTCGAGCTTCTGGGCCGAGGAAGAAGCCCTGGCGGCGACGGCAGTCGATGGCGCCATAGCGGAGTTCGACCTGCTTCCCCTGGCGGCAGAGAGAGCGCGGGAACGGAAGGAAGGAGAGGAGGAAGACCGGGGATGGAGGAAACCGGAGAGGAGCCTTCGGCCCGCGCCGGAGACAGGGCGGAGCAGAGCTTTGGGCGAGGAGCACGAAGAACTGTATACTCTTGCGACCAGCATCTCCTCCCCCTCCCCTGTTTCTTATATATTTATATGTATATTACAGTTGGGTATTTATCACAACACCAGCAAAGCAACAACTCCGTTTTGATCCTTGAAACGTTGGGAGATTTAAAAAGGAGAGATGAGTGATTTAAATGGAGATGATGGACTTGGCGTGCAAAAGGGGTGGGTGGATGTGAGTGCATGGAGTGGAGTTGTGCGTGTGTGTGTGTGCTTGTGTTGTGTAGTGTCATGTGTGGCTCCTGTTGTGTGTGGATCCAGGATGCTTGGGGGGATGATGTATATGAAGCTTTGATTGTGGAGTATGGCCCTTGATGAAGAGATGAAGAGAAATTTGTGTGGTGACCAATTGAGATTCCATAAAAGGATGCACATGGACCTGAAATTTGGAGTAGTTTATTGTTTCAAAAAATATAAAACATTTTCTCAAGAGTAACAAATTTTAATTATTTGGATGATCATTCTTCACCTATTTATAATATGATTAAAATATTGGTATCAAACTTCTAACCTCTATTGATGAGAAATTGTTAATCAATTTTTTATTGAATAAATTTCACCAAATACTCTTTAACTTTGGGTTCTTTCTCAGCATTATCTTCAAATTTTACTTTCTAACAAGATTATCATCCATCTTTTAATTTATTTTACTAACTAATATTTTTACCTTATTTTTCCGATCTCGTTGTCGACGTGTCGACCACGCGAAGATTTTCACTCTCCTCTACGCAAATAGTCGTCTGACAGGGAAGCAGAAGGAGGTTGCCCCCCTTTGCAACCTCCGATGAGTCGCTTGGATGTCATAGAGAAGGGGGGCAACCCACCCCTTTACTTTGTGCTCATCGACGCAGGGAAAGGCAGGGTCGCCCCCCAACCCCCACCCTTTTTTCCCTACGCTCGTTGGCGTAGGGAAGGGGGCAGAGCTTCCCTCGTTGCAAAGAGGGGGGAGAAGAATCAGCACCAATCGAATTTGTGAGGAATGTATTGAGAGAGAATTGAATTTTGTTAGACAATGTGTGGTTGGTAAAACAAGGATTGATTCTTTAGCAAAGTACGGAATGTATTGTCAAATATTCAATATGATTTCGTAAGGTCTATTTTCGTTCAAGGAATTCTAGCCAATTGAAAGGATGCCAGTTACCTTCATTTTTTATTTATTATTATTTTATTTTTTTATTGATGTTACATTGGATAGTTGCTTACGTGGAGGAGAGAGAAATCGTCGCGTGGGCGTCACTTCAACAATTCGATCGAAAAGTGACATCACAAATCGAAAGAGCAGTTGGTGAAACAAGAGTAACACTGAGCAGATGTCAAAGTTAAATAACATTTAGTAAAATTTATTCATTTTTTACTCTCCAAATTTGATCAGTTATCCAAAGATTAAGTTGTTACCATTTTTTTCCTCAAGCTTATTGATCAACTTTTTTTACATCTAACCTCTATGGGTAAGAAATTAATGTCAAAAGGAAATGTCGTGGCAAATTTATGTACTAGAGGAGTCCGATTAGTTAAAAAAATTAAGCTTGTTTGACGCAATAAGATTTATTTGACCTTTGATGGTTGTCAATGTTAAGTCGGACCGGATTGACCAATTCAACTTGTTCAACGATATGAAAATTAGTTTAACTGTTGAATTAGAAAAAAAAAACTAATTCGAAGTTTAAAGTGAAGAAATAAGAAAATAAAAGTAAAAATAGAAAACAAAAAAGTCGAAAGTATTTGAATTAAGAATGAGTAAAAACTACAAAAAGTAAATATGGAAAATTAATAAAGAAAGAGGAATTGATGGAAATAGAAAAAGAAAAATATTAAAATGAAAGTAAAAAAATAAAAAGAAGTAAGAGTGATATATGGAAAATAAAGTAATATATTATCATCATAAAATAGCATGGAAGAATAAAATAAGAGAATTGATATAGTATATTAATAATAATAACTTAAAGTTTCTTTTATGAAAATTAATATATGTTTATTATATTTTACTATAAATTATACGTTATGACTAACTTTTTTATGCTTATATGATATTGATTATGTATACATCTTTAAAAACTATTATAAATAATATTATCTAATAAAATTTAGTTCAACCAAATTAAATTTCATTCAATCGATTTAATCATTCAATCAGCATTCAATCCGGTTAATAGTTACTCGATCATTATTTTTTTAATTTTTTAATATAAAAATGTATTTAATATACCAAAAATATTGTAAAATACTTTATTTTATATTTTTTAAGATTTTAA
This sequence comes from Pontederia crassipes, assembly GCA_030549335.1. Lineage (NCBI taxonomy): Eukaryota > Viridiplantae > Streptophyta > Magnoliopsida > Commelinales > Pontederiaceae > Pontederia > Pontederia crassipes. Next base: position 25,751,230 of record CM060190.1, read on the forward strand.
TGATATAAAATACTAAATAACTAAAAATATTTGAAAAATAAAAAAAAACTCAGATCATCATATGGGATTGAAATTTTCTAACTCGAATTCGACCTACTGACGTCTCTGGGTTGAGTTTTTTCTTTTTCACTTCTCATTTTACGTAAACAGCATTACGTAAGATCAACTCCAATTATTGTGATACTTGTTACATGCAGGTGGCAGACCTATAATTTGTTCAAAGAGAGAATATTTTATTGGAAATTAACTGATCGATTAAACTGTTAATTAACTTTATTTTAAAGGTATTCAGTGTACAGGAATCCACAGAGAAATAATAATTCATTTTTCATCGCTTTAGATTTTGATGTATGCAAAAAAAAAATCTCGTTAAAAGTATCATTTGACTTTTAATTTGTGATTGCTCGTTTGATAAGTAAAAGTCGATAAAAGCATTCAAGATGCAAACTTGAAATGCCATTGAGCAAAACATACTATCTTCTATTTGTCCAAAGCAAGATATAGGTTCAATATAGATTTACTGAACTATCATAGTGAAAACATCACTTTAGAGAAGCATGTGGAAATCAGTTCAACTGTTGAACATTAAGCATTGGATAATAAAACTAGGTCCAAGATTGGTGAAACCGTGAAAGACCTGAAGCAAAAGAAAGGAAAAATAAATTTATTTTCCTATCTTACACAAACTTGAGTGGAAAACTGCAGCCAATTTGAGTGAGGGTGAAGCCTCTGTACGAGCCTTGTGAGAGACATGACTGTAATATTGATTCTGATAAGATTAAGTGATATAATATCCCATCTGATAGGAGTGGATTGAATATTCGCATTGCCTGAGTAGTATTGATACTTACTCCACCTAAGCAGCAGAAGAAATTTAAGCTCAAGTTCCAAACCTTGATTTTTCTTTTACATTATTCAATTCATCAATAATGCATGCATATGACTGAAGAAACTTTGATCAGCATACCTGAACCTGATGCAGAACATCACATCTTTTGCCTCCCAAATCTCTCTTGGCCTCTTCCCCACAAAAAAATGAAGTGTCCAAATTTGTCCTTATACCAAATAGTTGTGCTTTATACACGAAACAGTTCTCCATCTAGGAGCATGATGTCCTCAAAAAATATACAATGTTTTTTGATGGCTCAAATCAACCAAGTCTTGAGTTGAAAATATTGTCTCCTTTCGGAAGGCAGTCCTTGTTTCCAAGCAATAATAGCAAGGCTTGGTTTTTCCAACTAGAGATTTTCAAGACGAAGATCACCAACATACACAAAAAGCAAAATCTTTAACTTTCTTTACAACATTTCAAGAAGCTTTTGTTCCTTGAGAGCTTGCTAGCTGTCATTCTCAGCATACTATTTTATTAGTTGCCACAAATTAAACCATCTGCATACCAACACAAAAACCAATTGTTCAACACTAGTTGTTCTTGTTTCAACATGGACATTCTCTATCCTTGTTAAACTTGAGTTGAATGAATGCCAGCATCTTAACTTACCAAATACTTCTGCTACCATATCTAACACATCTGTCGCTGTTTGATTTCTCAAGATCTCTACAAAACTTAGATTGAATCGTTATACGACAATTCATCTTGACTCGTTAACTCAATATCTAGTAATATACAACAAAAGATATGCTGGGTAGTATATCTCCCCTGATCATCTAATTAGCTGATTCCTCCCATGAAATAGCTTGCATTGAATATGTTTTTCCCCAGATTATTCATAATTTGAAGGGCTACCTTTGTCTTCAAGCGGTAGATTGTCAAACCAAGAATCATCCAACATAAGTGACAAACATTCAGATTCTGTTGGCCACTCAGCACCCACATCTATATCATTATATATCACAGGTTTGCATATTCCACCCCTACGTTGGGCAATAGCTTGTAGGCGAAGATTGCAATGAACAAAAGCTAGGTCGCTAAGTTTCTCCAGCTCCATCTTGCTACGGCTCTTAGCATATATGTCCTCAAAAGTTCTCCAATTCCATTTAAAACTGTATGAACTGCATGGCTGGCTCAATATGCGCATCGCAGCCCTTCGCAAAACAGGAATCTCATAACCATATGCAGCCCACCAATCACCTAGTAGTAAATGGAAAAGTGAGATAATGTACTTACAGACAACGAGATAAACAAAATTACAGTCTACGATATAAATATTGGCGCATGTACCAGGAGCATTTACTGTCCTTCCCATAACAGCAAATTCGCTTCCAATAGCACCTTGTGCATTTAAGTATACAGGCTGCTCCTTGGTGAGTTCAATTCTATCTTTCTCTTCAGGAAACATTTTCCACATAGCAGCATGGAAGCCATTTCTCGTGTTTGCATCAAATTTGAAATTTGGATTGTAAAAGATTGAGGGGTTAAGAAAAGATGCTGCTGCATATAAATGAGAATCAATTTGCAAGCTCCACCTTCTATCTATTATTTCCAGAATTGGCATTAATTTTTCCTCAGATCCTTTATAAAATAGTTTAATTGCATGTTTTGCCATTTTAATGCCCTAGTATATGTAGTCAATGGAAGTGTTAATAATGCCTTGAATCTGAACTCAATTGGTCCCCCTACATAGTCAGGCGCTTCAGCAGAATTCCCCTACGGGGGTCTCGCTAGTTTCAGGAGATTTATTTAGAGTCTCATTCCGTATGTAATTCTTATCATCTGTCAAAGGGAGTGCCTATATAAACTCCCTAGGGGTCTAGACCGAGACCTATCCTTGTAATCATCGTTATTCCATAACAAAGAGCCGCCGCCATTTTTCTTCTTCGCGTTCTTCTATATTTCGTGCGATCCCTCTCTCCCTCTTTTCGTAACAAACTGGTATCAGAGCCTTAGGGTTTGTCAGCGATTCTCGATCAGTAGGGAGATGGCGTCGCACAATGTGAGCGTGGAGAAGTTCAAGGCAGGAACAGTTTCGGGTTGTGGCAGATCAAAATGCGGGCGCTTCTGAAGCAACAAGGAGTCTGGGCGCCGCTCTCAAACGTGTCGAAGAACAAACCAAAGGAGGAAGATTCCAAGGGCAAAGAAAAGAAGATCGACCTCGCAACTTTGGCGGCACAGGAGGAGAAGGCGCACTCGATGATTCTGTTGTGTCTGGCGGATGAGGTGATAATCGAGGTCGCAGATGAAGAAAAGGCGGCCGGTCTGTGGTTGAGACTCGAGAGTCTATATATGACGAAGTCTCTCACCAACAAGTTATTGTTGAAGCAACGTCTGTTCTCTCTCCGCATGCAGGAAGGTACCCCTCTGAAGGAACATCTTGATCAGTTAAATTCTTTGACGATGGAACTCAGAAATATCGATATTAAGATCGAGGATGAAGATGCTGCCCTAATTCTGTTAGTTTCACTTCCTCCATCATATGAGAACTTCGTTCAGTCTATGATTATCGGGAAGAAAACTATAAGTCTGGAAGAAGTAAGATCGAGTCTTCATACTCGTGAACTTCAGCATAGGGCATCTGAAAATTCTGCAGAGACTCAGGCCGCGGGTTTGATATCGACCGCAGAGAAGGGACGGTCCTCGAATTCGAAGAAATCCAAATCCAAGAAGAAGAAAATCACTGCGAAGGACATCTGTAATTACCGTAAGGAACCAGGTCATTGAAACAAAGACTGTCCGAAGAAGAAGACCCCCGTCGCTTCGGTGGCACATGAAACAGGGAATTCCGAAGATGATTTGGTTCTAACTGCTTCTAATGAAGGATGTCTGGAGGATAGTTGGGTTTTGGATTCGGGGTGTTCCTATCACATGACTCCGAATAAAGATTGGTTCTAATCTTATCAGAAGACTGACGCTGAAAATGTCATCATGGACAATAACGCGTCATGTCAGATAGTTGGGATCGGTTCTGTGCAGATCAGAACTCATGACAATCTTGTGAGGACGCTGACAGATGTCCGCCATGTTCCGCAACTGAAGAAGAATTTGATATCACTTGGAGTCCTCGACTCTAAAGGGTGTCAGATCAATGCTGCTGGAGGCATCCTCACGATCATGAAGGGTGATGCTACGATTCTGAAGAGGGTCAAACAAAAGTCCTTGTATGTATTACAAGACAAGACAGTCTCTGGCGTTGCTGCAGTGGCTAGTTCATTCGAATCAGATAGGTCCAAGCTGTGGCACATGCGGCTTGGGCATATGAGTCAAAGCGGGATGAATATCCTCAGTAAACGAGGTCTTCTAGGAGAGAAGAAGATATCTGAAATAAACTTTTGCAAGCACTGCGTATTCGGCAAACAGCGAAGGTCTCAGTTTGGCAAGGCAGTGCACAGGACAAAGGCGACACTTGACTACATCCACGCCGATTGTTGGGGTCCCTCTCGTGTTCCATCATTAGGAGGTGCGAGGTACTTCCTATCTGTAATTGATGACTACTCGAGGATGACTTAGGTATTCATGATGAAACACAAGAGTGAGTCCTTCAAGGCCTTCAAGCAGTGGAAGGTTCTGGTGGAAAATCAGACGTCGAAAAAAGTGAAGCGTCTTCGTACTGACAATGGTTTGGAATTCTGTTCTGCTGAATTCGACCAGTTCTGCAAAGATGAAGGCATTGTCAGGCATCGCACAGTCAAGGATAATCCACAGCAGAATGGAGTTGCAGAACGAATGAACATGACACTTTTGGAGAGAGCAATGTGCATGCTCTCTAACGCTGGCCTGAATAGGACATTCTGAGCTGAAGTTGTTAACATAGCTTGCTACTTGGTGAATCGAAGTTCGGCGACTGCGATTGATCTCAAGACTCCAACTGAGGTGTGATCAGGAAATCGTGCTGATTATACTTGTCTGAAAGTTTTTGGTTGTCCAGCATACTATCACGTCAATGAAGGGAAGTCGGAGCCAAGGGCTAAAGAAGGGGTGTGGGATATGGTGCAGGAGTGAAGGGCTACAGAATCTGGTCTCCTTCAGAACACAAAGTCATCCACAGCAGAAGCGTGACCTTCGATGAAGCATCAATGCATCAGTTGAAGATGAAGGCTGAAGAGAGTGTCAGTAAAGAGGTGGAGGTTGAAATCACTCCAATTGAGGATGATGCTGAAGGATCACATCAAGAAGCAGAACCAGAAGGTGAAGAATCTGATGAGCAACCTGAAGAGGAGTCAATTGCTGCTAGACGTCATCGCAAAGAAGTGGGTCCTCCTAAGCGATATGGTTTTGAGGACATGGTTGCCTATGCACTGCAGGTAGCTGAAGAGATGGAGTCCCTAGAGCCGTCCTCTTATAGGGATGCCATCACATGTGCCGAATCTGGACAATGGATCGCTGCTATGGGTGAGGAGATGGAATCTCTTCACAAGAATCAGACGTGGGAGCTGGTCAAGTTGCCTAAAGGCAGGAAGGTTGTTGGCTGTAAATGGATCTTCAAGAAGAAAGCAGGAATTCCAAGAGTTGAAGGCACGAGATACAAAGCACAACTGGTTGCTAAAGGTTATAGTCAGAAAGGTGTGGAATAATGAGATATTCTCACATGTTATCAGACATACTTCTATCAGGGTGCTACTTGCTCTTGTAGCACATCAGAATCTAGAGCTCGAGCAACTAGATGTGAAGACTGCTTTCCTCCATGGAGAACTTGAAGAAGACATTTTTATGAGCCAACCAGAGGGATTCTTCATTCCAGGAAAGGAGAATCAAGTTTGCAGTCTGAAAAAATCTATGTATGGCTTGAAGCAGTCTCCCAGACAATGGTACAAGAGGTTCGACAGCTTCATGATCAGTAAGGGATTCAATCGAAGTCCCTATGATTGTTGTGTATATCACAAGAAGGTGAAGGATGGCTCCACCATCTATCTATTCTTGTATGTTGATGATATGCTTATTGCTGCCAGAGACATTACAGACATTCAGAATCTGAAGAAGCTCCTCAGTGTAGAATTCGACATGAAGGATCTTGGTGCAGCACAGAAGATTCTGGGGATGGAAATTCTAAGGGATCGCGCACAGGGTAAACTCTTCTTATCTAAAAAAAGTTATATTGAGAAGATTTTATCCAGGTTTGGAACGTCTGGAGCGAAGCCTTTGAATACTCCATCAGCTGTAAATGTTCATCTTTCTGTTGCCTTCGCACCAAAGTCAGAAGCAAAAAAGGAGTACATGTCTCGGGTTCCATATGTTAGTGCAGTTGGAAGTCTAATGTATGTCATGGTTTGCACAAGACAGGACATTGCTCATGCAGTCAGTGTTGTCAGCAGATTCATGAGCGATCCAGGAAAGGAGCACTGGCAAGCAGTGAAGCGAATTTTTTTATATCTGAGAGGAACATCTGATATTGGCCTCATCTACAGAAGTGATAAAAGTGTTTGGTTGCAGGGTACTCAGATTCAGATTATGCTGGAGATGTTGATGGAAGACGATCTATGACAGGCTATGTCTTCACTTTGGGCAGTTCAGTTATTAGTTGGAAGGTTACACTTCAGCCATCAGTTACATTGTCCACCACAGAGGCTGAATACATGACACTGACAGAAGCTGCCAAGGAAGGCATCTGGTTAAAAGGCTTAGTTGGAGATCTCGGATTAAATCAAGAGCAGGCTATAGTGTACTGTGATAGTCTGAGTGCAATATGTTTAGCCAAGGATCAAGTACATCATGAAAGAATCAAACACATTGATGTCAGATATCACTTCATCCGCACTGAGAAGAGGATCAAGGTGAAGAAGATTGGCACTGAAGATAATCCAGCTGATATGTTCACCAAATCTGTTCCTTATGGCAAGTTCCAACATTGTTTGGACTTACTTAACATAAATACTTGGTAATAGTTTCAAGATGGGACTGACGGCGGCATGGCGTGCTTTTGTGCTCTGAAGATGATTCAAGTCAAGGTGGAGATTTATTAATAATGCCTTGAATCTGAACCCAGTTATTCCTCCTACATAGTCAGGCGCTTCAGCAGAATTTCCCTACGGGGGTCTCGCGATTTGATTTATTTAGAAGTATTCTGTATGTGATTCGGATTTGATTTATTTTCTTATCACGAGATAGGTGTCCTAGTTTCAGGGGATTTATTTAGAGTCCTAGTCCGTATGTAATTCCTATCATCTGTCAAAGGGAGTGCCTATATAAACTCCCTAGGGGTCTAGACCGAAACCTATCCTTGTAATCATCGTTATTCCATAACAAAGAGTCGTCGTCGTTTTTCCTCTTCGCGTTCTTCTGTATTTCATGCAATCCCTCTCTCCCTCTTTTCGTAACAGGAAGGCTTATCACCGTCAACCATTCTCAAAAGCTTAAGAAGCAGCTCAGACACACCAACAGTTTCATGAGCTGCTTTCCAAAATCTTTCAAGATGTAACAGTGACTTGATTACTTCTGCATCTGCTCTTCTGTCATCTGCAGATGATAACCAATCAATTCGTGAGAACATGCGCTTCAAATTATCTTCTTGAATCACAATTGCCCGCAAAGTTAGAAAATGAGTTGCAAATCTTGTCAGCTTCGGATGCATCGCCTTCTCCACCAAAGAATTTTTTCATTGTATTTAAGATCCATCCATGACCATGGATATATGTAGAAATGTTCTTGGCTTCTTCCAGAACCGTGCTTACCCCATCATTCTTACAGATATCCTCAAGCATCTTCTCTATACAAGAAGAAGCACATAGAGACCAAAATATCGAAGGATACTTCTTCGAGAGAAGATTTGCAGCAAAAGCTTGGCTGTTTGAACTGTCAGTTATGACTTGTACCACATTTTCCACACCTATATCCATTATAACAGAATCAAACAAGTCATACAAATAATAAGCGTCATCAGCATGGGATGACACATCCAATGATTTCAGGAACTGGGTGCCTTTAGGCGACGAAACTGAAATAGCTAAAAGTGATCTGGACCTACCATCTGACCAACTGTCAAACAAAATTGTACAGCCTGTGTCTTTCCATTCATCCTCTAGATTTTTATAGTTATCATATATTTCTCCTTTAACTTTGTCCAATAAAGTTGACCTCAACACTTCAGAAGTCGGAGGTTTATAACCTTCTCCACAATCTGCCACCGCATCAATCATTGCCTGATAATAAATGGATTGAGAGGCACTGATCGGGATAGAGTTATGGAAGAAGAAAAGAGCAATTTTCTTATCAACCGCATTATATTTTTCTTTCTGAATATCATTTATACTAGGTTGTGCACTTGGGGAAGGTTGAGCAAGCAATAAGGATGGGCAGGTACTAGCATGTTGTCCACTAGATCCAACATTATTAATATTAAAATCAATTGTTGCAGAAGAACTATGGTGGGGCCTATTCTGAGCACAATCCAATTTTGGTTTCTTGGCATCTTTCTGCCTTTTAGGAGTGCTCAAAATGTTGCGAATGGTATCCGTTACACCATTTGGAACTTCAGAGCACGGAATTACTTCTTTGTTCTTAATTTGTGCTAAGTGGAACTTCATTCTATAAACTCCACCACTAAACGCAAGGTGGCAATAATTACACCTTTCTGTCTTGTTGCATCAATCATAACACTGATCCCAGCAAGCATCCTTTTCTCTCACCATTGTCCTGAAAATGTATCCATGAACATTAATGGTAAGTTGTCAAAGGAAACTATATAGATAAATGAATAAAAAAGAACCATGAAGGCAGTTCTGTTTCATTGTCTAAGGTAAGTCCATTTAAAACACAACAACAAGAAGAATTAGTTTGAAATAGAGAGGTTCAAGAGAAAGAAAGAACACAGGTAACTTTAAGCAGCCAACCACAAACAAGTTATTGAAAGACAAAAAAGCTGGATGACCTTTTACCGAGAAACATTCAAATTCAAATTCAAATTCAAAAACTAAAACCCGATGATACAGTCCGCATGTTTCTTCCTTCTACTTTCCTCCTGTCTGTAATTCACATCTGAGCACTATCCACTCAACTTGAAGTATTCACAACATGACCTCATCAGTGGCTTTGGAACTTACAATAACAAACAAGCATTAAAAGGCTCAACTCACACTAAAAAGTAATTTAGTTTACATATCTTGTCTCATGTGCATTACTAAAAATGCCCGGCTGCTGAAATGAGCAGAGAGCAGAATCACCGGCACCCATAAATCCATAACATCAACAATAACAACAAAGTCTTATCCCACTAGGTAGGATCGGCTGCATGATTTAATCCATGTTCATGAGATTCGACAGGATTTTACGCTGGCTGTCGGGGCCTAACACAACCCTCCTCCTTTATCCGAACTTGGGACCGGCTATAAAACATAGGCGGAGTTTCACTAAAATCACCTGAAATACATATCCACCAAAATTTCATCGTGGTATACATCGAGGATCAGCTTTAAGCCCGTATCTATTTAACTTAGTTATTGATGCTATAACCGAGAGTATCACAGAGGAGGTACCTAAGTGCATGCTATTTGCGGATGATATAGTACTTTTAGCGGATTCAAGAGAAGAGATTAATACAAAATTGGAAATATGGAGAAATACGTTGGAGTCAAAGGGTTTTCGTTTAAGTAGGAATAAAACAGAATACATGCATAGCAATTTCACAAATAAACAACTTAGAGACGATTTGAAAGTTATGCTAGGGGAGGATATAATTTCTCAAGTGACAAAGTTTAAATATTTAGGATCAATTGTAAGACAAGATGGTGAGATTGATGACGATGTTAATCATAGAATTCAAGCTGGTTGGTGTAAGTGGAGGAAAGTCACTGGAGTTCTTTGTGATAGAAAAGTACCCAATAAAGTTAAAGGAAAATTCTATCGTACTGCTATAAGACCAGCAGTGTTATATGGTAGTGAATGTTGGGCTATGAAAGAACAACATGAACGTAAAGTGGGGGTAGCCGAAATAAGGATGTTGAGATGGATGTGTGGTCATACAAGATTAGATAAGATTAGGAATGACCATATACGTGAACGAGTCGGAGTGGCTCCTATTAGTGAGAAAATGATAGAGAATCGTTTGAGATGGTTTGGTCATGTTCAGAGAAGACCATTAGATACGCCAGTAAGAAGAGTAGATCAAATAATCTGGAGTCCGATTAAAAGAGGGAGAGGGAGACCAAGGCGGACACTTGGCGAACTAATAGAGCAGGATCTATTGGTGAATAATATACCGAAAGGTTTGGTTACTAATAGAACGGAATGGCGTCGTATGATCCATGTAGCCGACCCCACATAGTGGAATAAGGCTTTGTTGTTGTTGTTGTTGATAATGGAACTTAAATCTACAGCCTAATTCCTAACTAGGAAAGCAGAGGACCCCTAATTTGCTGCTTCCACACCTTAGAAAGTCTGCATGATAATGAACCTGTAAGCACTCCTGACTTTCAACCCCCTCTAGAATTTAAAACCATTTGTTCTTTCCCTCAAAATATGCTCAAATGGGTCTTGTAGAAAAATATACGATCGAGAAGAGAGGATATCAAATTAATTCTGGAAAACAGAATGTCCTGGTACGCCATAACATTATGGCGCTGGCTTCATCAAGTCAAATGAAACTCCTATCATATATCATATAAAGAAGGTCCCGCCTGCACTAGAATGAATTTTGAGCGCACGAATATGAGAACCAAATATCAAAAACTTCTTGGAGACAGATCAATCCAGCTTATTTCTGATAGAATCAGACTCAGCTTATAAACCGTGTTCAGATGTTCAATCCAACCATAGGAAAACGAACTGTAATCACTGCGGAAACTTTTCAGATCGAATTGTGATATTTCTCGAAAAAAGAAATCGTGAACCTAATCAAATAGGCTAAGCTTGCAAAATATCGAGCACCCTCCTCTCTTTGATTGAAGTCAATAGTTTCTTCTGCGAGAAGAATCAACTGCAGACCACACTTCTTTGTTGCGACGATTCTTCAGAGGTTAAAATAGATCGAGATGGCCGACACATGCTTCGATGGAAAAGAAATACCGGCATAACTGAAATCACATAAGTCCATAACATCATTTCTGCATTTTATGATTTGAAAATTAACTATAATAACAATGTTGCAAATGGATTATAATATAAAATAATGGCATCAGCTGAATAGGTAAGACCAATGTTATTAAAACCGGACCGACCATCCGACCGGACGACCAACTGGGTCGTGGTTGGACCGGTTTGATCGGATTCAACCGGGTTCAACCGGATTTTATTAAATTAATATTTTTAAAATAATTATATATATAATAAATATTACATAATGCTTATAATTCATAATAAAATATAATAAACAAATATTTAATTAAATATTAATATTCATAAAAAGAGTTTTTTATTAATATAATATATTAATTCTTTTATTTTATTCTTCAATACTATTTTAAGGTGATAATATATTAATTAATTTTGACATATATCATTCTCGTGTTTATTTTATTTCTTTACTTTCATTTTAATATTTCTATTTTTTTATTTCCATTAATTTCTCTGTCCCCATTAATTTCCATATTTATTTACTTTTTTATAATAAAAAGATATTAGAAATTTTAATATTCATAAAAAACTTTAAATTATTATTATTGATATACTATATTAATTATTTTATTTTATTCTTTGATACTATTTTGTGATGATAATAAATTAATTTAATTTAATTTTTTCATACATCACATTTACTTCCTTTTATTTTCTTCTCTATTTTCATTTTAATACTTTCCTTTTTTATTTCCATTAATTCCTCTCCCATACTGATTTTCCCACATTTATTTCCTTTTTAATTTTTACCAAGTCTAATTCAAAATTCAAATACTTTCTCATTTTTACCTTCCTCTCTAACTTTTTATTTCCTATTTTTTTCACTTTAAATGTTGAACCCGATTTTTCTGATTTAGTGGTTGAACCGGTTTTTACCGGTTGAACCGGTTTTTGGCCGATTCAATTTTAATTCCGTTTTTTATATTAATTCGGACCGGACCAATAGCCGGTTCGTGGTTGAACCGGCCGGTCCGGTCCGGTTTTAATAACCATGGGTAAGACAACAATAAAATGAAAAGGAGCTTAGCATGGCAAAGGTGCCATGCAAAAGGCAGTATCCTTCTTTTTTACTCTTTTCTTTGGCATAAAAAAGAAAAAAAGAATTGCATAATAGGTAAGTAGTGTTCTTGACTTACTACTTTGGCATAGAGTATGATAAAGCGAGCGACGGAAATTGCTTTCAAGTTTGTGCTACCCCAAAATAAAGACTGATTACAGGCGAGTATGGCAGGTAGGTATAGAATCTGTGTGTGGCTTCTTTGAACCGGGTGTCTTCTACCATAAATTACAGAAAGAGATGGCTGCCCTCATCTGATGTTTCCTGTGGTCTATTTGGTGGGGAAGAGGAGGATACTTAGCATCTGTTCTATGATTGCTAAGGAAACTTCTGCTGTTACCAGATGCCAGTGGGTAGATGTATTATCAGAAATAAACTTTTTTGGAACAAGGGTATAGCGCAGTGGCGCACACCATCACTCAGAGATCAAGAGGTTACGAGTTCGAATCCCAACAGTGAGGCGTATGTACTTCTTTATTTCCAGTCTTTAATTTCCTTGCATTAGGTCTCTGGACCTCCCTATGTACAAAAAAAAATAAACTTTTGATATTGCTGTAGACATCAGGTAATAATGACATATGGACCAAGATGTAAAAGAACGCTGCCGCTAGTTGTTATGAACAAAGGAACGGATGTGTCTTCAGGGAAGAGCATTGTTACATGGACATCAAAAGAACAAATACATATGACACATGGGTTCCTCCAGCAAAGCTGAGGATTTTCTGGGAGGCCCTGTGGGGATTGTGCAAACAGATAAGTTGGAGAGTTTCATTGACGACCTTTTTGACTGATTCGCTTCAGTGCAACCACGTCATTTTTTGTGATGAGAGATATCAGGTGAATAATATTGTACATCATATATTTTGTCTTCTTTGGGACTAGGGTTTTGGCTAGTGCTTGTACTTTTTACTACCGCTTTCAGCTGAGGATTTTTCGCAGGCCCTACAGGGATTGGGCAAACAAATAGGGTTGGAGAATTCCATTGGCAACCTTTTTGACCGATGCCTAGATCATCTGGCGCAATCATGTTATTTTTTGTGAGGAGAGATGTCAGGTGGATAATATTATACATCACAACTTTTGTCTTCTTCAGAATCGGGGTTTTGGTTAGTGCTTATACTTTTTACTGTCGCTTTCTGCTAGAGAGTATGCCACACGTACATGGTACTCCTTTTATAATGATATATACACACATGGGTGACAACCAAACCCGATAGTCATCATCTTTCTCCTATATACATATATATGACACATGGGTGGGTGAATAGGAGATAGCTGTAGGGCATGCTTCACTGTATATAATGTCCCTTGTCTATGTAATTTGAGTAATTTCACTTTGATAAAATAGGATGTCTACCTCTACTGGTAGGCATGCTCTTAATTCTCACAAGAAAAGGAACTTTTTCTAGAACTATTTTCACAAAGGAATGCTTAGTGTTTTTTTTTAGGGGGAGAAAAGGATGACAACCAAAAGTTGTGGTTGTCATCCAGATATATATATAGCTGTGAAAAAAACATCATGTACAAGTGAAAGCTCTCAAGAAGAGATCAACAAAAGAGGGAGGGCTGCACAATCCCTAACCAAAGCCCCGCTTCAAAGGAAGCATGAAATACAATGCTCTCAATCGTGCCCTGCTCCCCACAAAAAATGATCCGGTTACGCTGAAGCCAAATGGCCCAAGTATCAACCAAAAAAGATGCCGGCAGTGTTCTCCACCTCAATCGCTGTCCAGACCACGAAGTGAAAGCCATAAGGGCTCAGCTGCTGAAGGTGAAGCTCCCAAGGTGGCCCAATTGCCCATCTGCATCCAAAACTCCCGTGAAACCGTGCGATAAAAAAAGAGGAATGCTTAGTTTTCAGTCAGTTATTTGATTCATCTCTAACTTTTCCAAATTATTCTAATGAGATTAGAACTTGTAAGCAACTAAGATGCTTCCAATTTCAGTGGCACAGACCGGAAAAAATCAACTTTGAGATTATGTTCATAAGATACACTGAATTAAGAGCTCTAAATCCCTAAGATCAGTATTAAGCTTCTGGATGACTATGTTGCTATTAAGCTTCTGGATGACTATGTTGTTTATCCTCACTCGCAGTTGTATCTTGTTATATGCCTTTTCGTACTTCAAAGAATCTGGAATTCTGGATGATTAACACCTTCCATCTCAACAAAAAAGTTAGCATGAACTATGAAGCTTAACCAATTTCAATCATTTCAAATTTTAAGGAAAGAAATACTAGTTTTCCCTAAAGCATGATTCCTAGTAAAGAAAATTGTACCTGTGCTATCAGATCGACAATGAAGAACAAAAGTAATAAAAAAAAGCAAATCATATGTATGCCCTGAAGCCATAGTAAAGCCAAGTAATCAACAGCTGACCCACATGAAGTGAATTCTAATTTTACAATTACATAGAAAAGATGAAAGACTTTCCATCTTTGAAGGTATACTTGATCTTCACTTATTACGACCTAAGCTGATAAATTACTTTCATGGTGCAACATAATCAAAACAAACTTACTCTACATGTTCATGTGTGTCATCTGAAAAATATTAAGACCCCAAAGAATATTTGCATTTCCAGATGCAGCTTGCTATCAAGCTGGATTCCCCAGTACACTTGGTATAGTCCAGTAGTTAACCCATCCCATTAAAAAAGTAACTTTCAAATTTCAATAATTCATTGCCTCAATTTTGCAATTCGTAACAGATGTTACAGGATGCAAGATTGCCACATTGATCTATTAAACTTTACCAAATGCAATGCGAACCTCCAAAGGCCCCTCCTCACTTGAACGCTACCAGCTCTACCATCAAACTGTATTTAGTCTCTGTAAGACTGCAACCTTTTTAGGCGGACAATCACATAAATATTCACCGTAACGCGATCCATATGCCAAATTGCACAAAAAAAAATGTATGAAAACCGCGAAACAGATTCGACATTCATGAGACAAATGCGAGCAGAAAGTTACCCTTCGAGAGTTTGAAGGTACTATCTTTAAGTTTCAGTACAGCAAAGTCTTTTACCGAGCATTAGGGTTCGAACTTTCAATTGGCAGAGCAAGCCATGGAAGACAGCAGAAGTTTTTTTTTAAGGAAATTCATAATATTAAGTAATAGCTAGTTTAGAGCCCGAGTACAAAAATTTCCAACCAAAAATTATCGCAACTACCAAAATGCGCGAGATAATATGCGGCGATTTCAGTGCAATACAATGGTGGGACTAATAGTTAAAGATGGTTGCCCATATATCAGCGACGATCCCACATAATTGCCAAGGGCAGCCAAGTTTTCGGTTGACGATCCTCACGAGTGTCGTTGAATCCGAATAAATTTGGATATGTGATAGCCTGAGCTGCTTGCACTTCATGATGCCAATGAGCAAAGCATGTGTTTTGATCTCCAATATCGATTGCATTAATACCTGCAAAAAGAAAAGAGCCGTCGTGAGAGAGGGTAAGGTATTCAATATCATCAACCTCAACTGGCCCAAGTGAGCCATCTGAGCTAAAAATAGCTTAGTGCTGAGGAGGGGGCTCCCACTAGATTCGCGTAAGTGGATCTTGAGGGCAAAGTGTCTCAGGTGTGTGGATGCCAGCGTAATCATGATAACTGACCAGAGTCATTTCCCAAATCAATTCCACGATTGCGCGCCGGTCCCTAAAGTGCGCATCATTATCAAGATTCCAAAACTCCCACGGGCAGTAGGCGAAAAGGGATAGGAGAAATATTTTTGACTACTAATCCAAGTTGGCTCCCTCGTGAGCCCAAGACCGAGGTGCCAAGAAGAGGAATGATAGAATATAAAGCGCAATTTGCACTGAAAAATGTTTGTTCTGTGAAAAGGGACATTGGAAAATGAGGTGGCCGTTGGTTTCCAAATGAAGGCCACAGAGGGAGCAAGCCACATCAATAGTATCGTCAAACAAAATAATAGAGTTTAGCGTGGGCAATTTATTATGCAAGAGTTTTCAAAGAAAAATGTGAATTTTTTGTGGAGCCAGAATCTTCCAAATGTTATGCCATGGCAGCCCTTCAGTAGAAATCGGCGGCATAGAACAACGACTAATATGATAATAGATTGACTTTACATTTATGCATCCGTAGGTATCCTTCACCCATACCCACGCATCATGAAGTAGAAATATAAATTCGTTGAATTTGAGAGCATAAATCCACGCCAAACGTGGTCGAGAGGAGAGAACTATTTCAAGAACCATTAGAGATGAAGTGATTGACCATCAAGGTTTAAATCCATCTTAATATAGGTGGAAAGACGTATGAGGAAGATGGTGGATATCCCGAGTTTCATGGGAACAGACGTTGAGGCTCCAGAGCCAATGCTCTTAATAAAATCGGTTCTAAGGGCGTCGATAGAGTTTAAGATCATCTTCCAAGAGTCAACGACATGGGCGTGAGGTATGTCCTCCCAAATGTTTAGGGCCTATATTTAACATGCGTAAGATTGGTTCAAATTGTAGTGCGTTTATTTAACAGATCTCGTATACGCTTTGCAATAAGGGAGTGTCTAATGTCCATAAAATTCCTTATGCCCAAGCCCCAAAAACCCGATGTCGAGAGGTACACAAGCATATAAGGACCCTGGACCCCACATATGGAGATCGTCCGCTGTGGCGGCGGAGGTGAGCATCGGAGTTCCGCGGTGAGGAGGGAAAATTAAAAAGGGAAGTCAAGGGAGTAATTTTGCCACTTAAATTCTCATTTTTGTCGCCAACTTAAAGTAAGTAACCAAATGAATTCAAACTTTGCATAATTTTACGAAAAGATTAGGTTATCATTATTTTCACTCTAAAATATTTATTTCAGTTATTTCAATTATAATAATATATTTTAAAGTGAAAATAATAATGTCCAAAAATTATAACATAATTTTTTCATTTTTTTATATAAATTAATAATATGAGTTTTAACTTAAAATATAATTCTACAATCTCTTAACTCTAAAGATCTTCCAATGTTACACAACTTTCGTTGTAGGTTTACTTTCAATTTTTGGATCAAAAGAAATTAATAAATAATATTGACTCCTATACAACCAGTAAAGCCACGTAATTTTTTTAAAACTATTAGAAAAGAAGTGCCCAATTCAATTAGAAAAAAGACATTCAACGATATTACTCGTATCACTAAAAACAGAACTCTTTTTTAATTTCCTCATTATACGTAAAAGAGACAACAACAATAACAAAGTCTTATCCCACTAGATGAGATCGGCTACATGGATCATACGACGTCAATTCGTTGATCCATGTTCATGAGATTCGATAGGATTTTACGCTGGCTGTCGGGGCCTAACACAACCCTCCTCCTTTTATCCGGGCTTGAGACCGGCTATAAAATATAGACGGAGTTTCCTGAAGAAGAACAGGGTTATTATACGTAAAAGAGACACGTATAAATAATAAAAAAAAAAGAGAGGGGAATATGTAACTAGATTGCCTCATTATATCATTACTTGTTGTCAAATTATTTTTGAAGTGCATGTTCACAGGGCCGGCCCAAGGCCCAAGGAGGCCCAACATAAATGAGACCTCTTATTAATTAGCTTCACTTGCTTTTGCTTGGACCTCCCACTTAAATGAGGCATCCTACTAATTATTGTTATATATATACTCATATTATTAATTTATATTATCCAAAATTAATTTTGAAAGCTCATTATTGAGTGCTCACAGTAAATATTGATTTTTGTCATTAATTTAAATCATAATTGTTTCTTTATTTATTTGTCATCCAAAATTGATTGTTCAATATATTCTCATTAATAATATCTATTTCAAATGAACCATTCTTAATCAAATTGTCATTTTCGCTCCTCTATTCTAGAAGTCATTTCCTTACTTATTTAAAAGAGTTTAATTCCTTTGTGTTTCCAATTTAATTTCCTTCAATTTTTTATTGCATCCATAATTTTATTTTGAGAAAAGTATGATAGATGCACCCTCTCGAAATAATTTTATGAAATATTTAAGATCAACAATGTTAAGAAAAAATAAACATTAGTTTTAATTAATATTTTTATACATTTTTAGAAATTAAAAAACTTATATTTATATTAAAAACCCTACGGTTCCATTTTGCTTCAGGCCCTCCAACATGTTGGGCCGGCCCTGCTTGTGCATGGCACAAGCCTTTCAATTCGTTATCGAAAATTTAAACCATTAAATTAACGATCCGTAAGAATCATCGAATAAATTTGACTCGCTCAAAATGTTTTATTTTCTTTACACTTAAGTGTTTTTTTAATAAAAGTGTTCACCTGACTCGAACCACCATCTCGTAAATTTCAGTTCAACGTGAGATTCTTCCTTTTCAACTAATGATTATATGGACCCAACAAATCAATTAAATAATATTAATGATAAATATGGTACACTGTCATTAACATATTCGTCCATTTGCAAATGTGACTGTAACGCCCCCAAATCGACTCCCGCCACGTGGCGAAGACCAACCTGAAGGCGCTACGGCATGTTATGACTTGACCATAATATTGACCATATCTCAGTCAAGAACCGAGACACGTCAGCGGAAAATAATAAAATAAAAGAAGATAACATGAATATGCGGAAGTCTAAAAAGTGGTTACAACATGAAGCTATAAATGCAGAAGAAAAAAGGAAACTAGTAACACTCTAAAAAAATTCTATAGTTCATGTGTTGTCCTATCATCAGAGCTTCATCACCACACGCCTACTCCACCACTTCACTGACGTGGTCCTGTGGAAATCAGACACAGGGGAGGAGGTCCTCCCGTAAGCTTTACAGTCTAGTGGGGAACCACATGATATACAATGCATAATATGAATAAAATAATCAGAGACAAATAATCATGCTTGACTTGAACTTGAAAGGATAACATGGCAGCATCATAAATCATGATAAGGATAAGATCAGAGGATATCATGAATCAGGAGAGTAACATGATGGTTAATAAATTTGAACTCATAGCATACTTGAAAATCATGACATTAACTTGACTTGAACATGCCTCTTGATCTTGGTTATTAATTAACAATCAGGGTGACTTTAGGTGCCTTTAATTTTTGGGGTATGCCCAGCAAACGATACGGCCTTGTGCGGGTCAGTGGATGATCAACCCATGACTAAGGGAGCGACTCTTATCTTGATGCACTTGGCTTGGACTGGCAACTCATTGTTAATCTTTCATATGATCTTCTTAATCGCTTTGAATAACTTGTAGCTCTTTGTTCATTGTTCAATGAATACAATGAGATCAATAAGAAAATAAATCAATAGATCTTGGAAATCAATGAGAGATCCTTGTAAGGTCAGGAAAGTAGGATCAATTGTACATAGGCAATATTCATATTAAAAAGATAATTAATTAATAAATCTAATAAAAAGGTTTTTAAAAATCGGTATGAGGTAAATCAGGAAAAAGAATTCATGTTGGAATGATAAGGCAATCGATAGTGTTCATATCAAAATAAGGGAAGACTGATGGGTAGATAACCAAGGTCTGATGTGGCCGGGCACGACCGTGACAACCTAGTGGCACGACCGTGACAACCTAGTGGCACGGCCATGTCGATCTGAATGGTACAATCGGGCACGTAGGTAGTGGCACGAGCGTGCCATAAGAGGGCACGGCCGTGACAGAGGGTGATGGTGATCGGTCTATCCTGGTGCGACTGGGTACTTGGTCATGGCACGACTGTGCCGGAAGGATGGCACGGCCATGACCGGTCGGATACTCGATCGACCGACCTCGACCGACTTTTTACTTAATTTCATCGGGTCTTAGCACGGGGCGTGCAAATGTCGTGAAACTGCCGTAGCAATAATGGCACGGGCGTGCCAGAGAGGGGCACGGTTGTGACGGCGGCCGATTCTAGCCGGTTTTAATTCGAAAATCACATGAATCTCTAACATACTTTTGTTCTACTCTAATTCTACATCCTCGCAATCATCAAGGCAAAATAGAACAACCAGAATTAATTCAAGCAGTGACTAATTCAAAAATCAAACAATCAATCAATAATCAAACAAAACCCTAAAAATTCTTCTTGATCCTTTTCGTTCCATAATTAATTAGGGCATGGATTTGAACAATTTAGAGGTCATGCAAGGTGATTTCGATTCACCCACCTGTTAAGCGTGATTAATTTATTTTCCCATCGATTCATTATTGTTCCACGGCATATGTGCTTCAGCGTGCTCCTTCCTCATGGTGCCCACTGGCTGCAATAAATTAGCATCAACGAAAGGGGTCTGAGGAACGTCGGTTGGGCGTGCGCAAGAGGAAAAGAAAAATAGTACCTTTCTTGTTCCTTGAAGAGGACGTGTGCATGCTGTACGTGAGAAGAGATGAAAGAGAGGAAGGGAGGGAGGGAGAGAGAGAGAGGGAGAGAGGTGTGCTTTTGTATTGGGAAAAAAACGTCGTGCGGCTGTTGGTGAGAAAGAGAGAGGGATTTATAGTTAGGTTAATTAAAGTTATGGTTAATGGGCTATTACAGGCCCATTAGTTTATGTTCCTCTTTTTTTTTTTGATGGTCGTTACAGTGGCGGTTCGGAAATGTTTGCGTCTCTTTCTCGAAGGATGACATTAATATTGCAAAATCCTTCAGAAATTGCGCGAAATGAAAGTTATTAGGATTATTTTTTTAAACTAGGGAACACAAATTCCGCTTCACGCGATTTAAATTATTATTTCATAGTAATTAGAGATTTTTATTATTTATATGTGTAAAATATAATTTTAAAATAAAATATTAAGTTAGTTTATCAAATTTTTTAGATATTTTTTATAATGCATATTAAAAAAATTTAGATATTTTTATAATGCATATATTCAAAAATTTGAATATTTTGAATAATAAAAATAAAAATGATAATTCGCTAAAAAATTATCACAAAACAAAGACAACATATGTTGAAAAAAACACATGCCTTGACATCTTCATGACATTCAGCTTCTAGCAGTTCTTTGATGGACATTCGATTCAAAAACACCTCTTCTTCAAGTGGTAGGTTATTACACTCTTTAGCTTTAATAACTTCAATTGCAGTTGAAGTTTTAGAAAATTTTTCGACCAAAGATTTTATATAATCAATTTTCAAATTGACATATATCTTCGAAACAGTAGTAGAAGAAAATGTCACTTCACCTAAAAGGGGCAAATATCAAATTATGTGACATTTTTTTAAAATAATAGTAAAATATTAAAATCAAGAAAGACATGTATTATGTTACCTCGAAATGTTTTCACTAATACTGAGGTAACTATCACAATGCAAAGGCCGCTTTCCTTCTTATATAGATTTGGTACGAAGTATTATGTTTTCACTTTTTCTTAATATTTACTTACTAATCTGTCACAACTTCGATGTCTCTTTTTTTATGGCCCGTCCCAATAATTTCAATTTCAGAAAATCCTGATAGGCATCCAACAATGTCTACAACATAAATGTTAGAAGCAGAAGAACATTAAGAAAAAAAGTATTGGATCAAAAAAGAAAACACAGAAAATTGTTTGAAGTAGGAAAAAGAAAATAAAAACCTGATAATATCCTATTATTATTGACACGAGACTCAGCCAATTCTCTAGTTAGAAAAGAATATCCTTTGTTCATTCTCAATTGGCCGATATTAAGTTAAACTTGGAACAACTTTAAATTTTTTTAATAAAAAAAATGCCACCTTCCATCAATAGATGCCTAAATCGTGCAACCAATTTTTTTCGAACTGAAGCATGCATCAAGTTTTCCTGCAAGAAAAGGAGGCCACAAAAAATAATAAGCATAAATTATTAAACAATGCAAACAAATTAGGTTGATAGGAAAGATTTAAGTCGATAGGATATGGACCTTTTCATCAATTAAGACCATATCCAAACTAATTAGCTCTCCATTTTTCTTCAAGTTGATGGCCTCCCAAATTCGAACCACAATTAACCAATCATCTCTTGCATTGCTAATCTCACTTAGAAGTGAATAGTCCATAGTTAAGTATACTCTTTAGCAAATCTCACTAAAAAAGAAAGAGGAGGTGTGCGGAAGGAAGTGAGAAAGGAAAGTCACCTTAAATAGCTTCAGGAATGATGAGATAATAGAATGGTGTATAACTGAAACATTTTAAATGGTGAGTAATCATTAATTGTTTGAAAATTATGTATTGAGATAACATATGGCAATTAATAAGTCCGCATAACTAAAAAATAGGTGGGGAAATACAAAGAGTCTGAATTAAAATCATAACATTTTATAATATTTGGACAGTTTCCTTTTCTACAAAATTAGACTATTAAAAAAATCAGACTCTTGGAAAAGAGATTATTAGAAATATATAAAGAGAGATGTTATATAAATATGACCACATTTTTCATATAAATCATTTATTAAATAGTAAATATGGACAATTAATTGGTATAATCATTTGTTTCATTTTAGTCTTTAGAAACATCATGCCATCTATAACAATCAAAAAATTTTAAGTTATAATAGAATTAAAATTTTTTTAATCATGTCACTCATGATATACACATAAATGGTGTCATTTATGTCATACGTTCCTTTTTATGCAAAAAAATGTGGCAAATGGCGCCATTTATGTTTATAAGTGGCAAATGGTGTTATTTATGTCATACATGTGCTTTAAGTTATGACAGTCAAAATTAATTTTTTTTCATCATGTCATTCATGATACACACATAAAGGGTGGCATTTATTCATATGTTTTTTTATATGCAAAATATTGTGGCAAATGATGCCATTTATGTCCTACAGTCAGAATTAAAATATTTAATTTAATATAAAATAATCATGCAAAAAGAATGAATTAGACAATCTTTGATGAATCCTCGGAATTATTCCTTTTTGCATGAAAAATGCTATAAAGATAAAAATGTGGTCTAATAATATATTTCAAAATCATACATGTATCAACTGTCAGAATTAAAAAAAGAGAGATATTAGACAATCTTTGATGCATCTTTGGAATTATTCTTTTTTTTGCATGCAAAAGAATGTTATGTACATAAATGTTAAAACTTTTCAATTAATGAGTGAGATGTATAATATTCTTAAATGTGCCATTTATAACATTTACAATTAATGTGTGCCATTTATAGCATTCTTAAAAAAATAAGATGTAAAAATTCTAAAAAACTCAGAAAAAAGATAAATAGGAATGCTGAACAAAGAAGCAATGTAGACTATTCACAAAACTATCATTGAATCCTCTGAATTATATATGTATCAAATTCTACAAATTCGAACCACAATTAACCAATCATCTCTTGCATTGCTAATCTCACTTAGAAGTGAATAGTCCATAGTTAAGTATACTCTTTAGCAAATCTCACTAAAAAAGAAAGAGGAGGTGTGCGGAAGGAAGTGAGAAAGGAAAATCATCTTAAATAGCTTCAAGAATGATGAGATAATAGAATGGTGTATAACTGAAATATTTTAAATGGTGAGTAATCATTAATTGTTTGAAAATTATGTATTGAGATAACATATGGCAATTAATAAGTCTGCATAACTGAAAAGTAGGTGGGGAAATACAAAGAGTATGAATTAAAATCATAAAATTTTATAATATTTGGACAGTTTCCTTTTCTAAAAAATTAAACTATTAAAAAAATCAGACCCTTGGAAAAGAGATTATTAGAAATATATAAAGAGAGATGTTATATAAATATGACCACATTTTTCATATAAATCATTTATTAAATAGTAAATATGGACAATTAATTGATATAATCATTTGTTTCATTTTAGTCTTTAGAAACATCATGCCATCTATAACAATCAAAATTTTTTTTAAGTTATAATAGAATTAAAAAAAATTTAATCATGTCACTCATGATATACACATAAATGGTGTCATTTATGTCATACGTTTCCTTTTATGCAAAAAAATGTGGCAAATGGTGCCATTTATGTTTATAAGTGGCAAATGGTGTTATTTATGTCATACAAGTGCTTTAAGTTATAACAGTCAAAATTAAAATTTTTTTTTATCATGCCATTCATGATACACACATAAAGGGTGCCATTTATTCATATGTTTTCTTTTATGCAAAATAATGTGGAAAATGAAGCCATTTATGTCCTACAGTCAGAATTAAAATATTTAATTTAATATAAAATAATCATGCAAAAAGAATGAATTAGACAATCTTTGTTGAATCCTCGGAATTATTCCTTTTTTGCATGAAAAAATGCTATAAAGACAAAAATGTGGTCTAATAATATATTTCAAAATCATACATGTATCAACTGTCAAAATTTTAAAAAAAAAGAGATATTAGACAATCTTTGATGCATCCTTGGAATTATTCCTTTTTTGCATGCAAAAGAATGTTATGTACATAAATGTTAAAACTTTTCAATTAATGCGTGCCATGTATAATATTCTTAAAACGTGTCATTTATAACATTTACAATTAATGCGTGTCATTTATAACATTCTTAAAAAAATAATATGTAAAAATTCTAAAAAATCCAGAAAAAAAGATAAATAGGAATGCTGAACAAAGAATCAATGTAGGCTATTCATAAAACTGTCACTGAATTCTCTGAATTATATATATAGATTTTGCATGCAAAAGAATGTTATGTACATAAATGTTAAAACTTTTCAATTAATGCGTGCCATGTATAATATTCTTAAAACGTGCCATTTATAACATTTACAATCAATGCGTGCCATTTATAACATTCTTAAAAAAATAAGATGTAAAAATTCTAAAAAACTTAGAAAAAAGATAAATAGGAATGCTGAACAAAGAAGCAATGTAGACTATTCACAAAATTGTCACTGAATCATCTGAATTATATATATATAAATTTCTCTTAAATTATCATAATTTTTCATATTTAGAACATCTTTAAAATTTATCATATTTTTCACTTTACCCTTTTCGTCTCTATTAACTTTTCTATTGTTTTTCTTTTTTCAATTTATGAAAAAATTAAAATGGCCTTTCACAAACTATTCTCACTTTTAATATTAAAATATAATATAAAAAATATAAATATAAAAACTTCTACCAAAGGGAGGGCATTAATATATACTAATAAATTGAAAAAAAGTATATACTTTAGCTTTTTATATTCATTTTAACATAAAAAAATGAAGAGAGTTCGTGAAAGGACATTTTAATTTTTTTATAAATAAAAAATAGTAAAAATAATAGAAAAATTAACAAAATGAGATGAAATAATTAAAGTGAAAAATATGATAAAGCATAGTTCGAGTTAGATGCGAAAAATGTTGAGGTTGGGACTTTAAAGAAATAATCCATTTTTTCAATTAAAGAAATCAACGGTCGCTATAGATTAAAACTATTATTATTTCATTTTTCTTGTAAAAAGCACTTATTCATTTTTTCGACTATCACTTCATAAAGTGGTTGAAATGCTGAAAGCCCTTATCCACTTAAATGACACAAAAGTTGATTATGTTGCTAATCAGTATTCCTTACATATGTTTGGTCATCTTCTTTAATAGGAGCAAGGTTACACAATAAATTCTATTTTCAAGGAAGTAGAGGATCACATTGGTTCCACTCGCATGCTATGCCTATAAACATAACTTTTAGCCCAATACAGAAAGTTGAAGAAAGCAATCATCTGAAAGACGCTGAGAAACCAATAGAACCTATCGAGGTGGCTCCTGTTCAAGTTGCTCCCTTCAAGCCATCCCTGTGCTCCGTGGCCATGTCTAGTGACCTTGTTCACGGTATCAACTACGAACGTGGCCAGAAAGGAAGACGCCCCGAATATGCACCAGAACAAGGACGTCCCTATGGACTTCATCCCCCTCGAGGCCTCGCCGTTGAAGAACTCCATCATTCCGACGAACGCGGTCACGTCGAAGACGCCGAACAGGAAGAACTGCGGCACCAGCCAAAACATGGACATGGGCACGCCGACCCCGGCGTCCTGCAGCCCATGCTCCCGCGCGACCCGCAGCCTCCTCCCCTCCACCAGGGCCGCGACGCACGTCGCGAGCGCCGTGGACGCGAGGCCGACGCCGACGCGCTGCAGGCGAGTGATGCCGCCCACGTAGCCTGTCATCCTTCTCAGGATGGGCACCGCCCAGCGGTCGTAGATGACGAGAATTAGCATCTGAAAGATGACTGGGATCACGTAGAGGGAGGCCGGGGACATGTGGATCCTCCCCAGCCTCGTGTTCATGGTGCTCCCTTGCTGCACCGAGAACGTCAGCAGAAGCGTGTTAGGCGTGGATCCGACGATGGAGCTCAGGAAGAGTGGAACCATGCTGAGGACGATCTTTGTCTCCTCCACTTGGGTGACAGGGCACAATGTCCAAGATCCAGTGCCCCCAACTGCAATGGAAGCTCGATCCAAGAATCTTTGACGTACAAACAGCAAAAGGCGGTGAAGACACAGTACATATGCAACAAATCTGACAAAACCTTGGTAATACTTTTGACTTACTTTAGACCTTTCGTATGGGAAAGCAGCTCCATGTCGATGCCATCTGCCTTGTCAGTCTGATACAAGTCTTCAGCATTTTCTGGAAGCTTCAACTTCCTCTTTCTGAATGCAGCCACAAGAACCTGAGAGGTCAAATTGAAGGCTCAAATGAACAGGTACAGGAGATATATAACTTGAATCCCTGATGCAAATGATATGATGATCGATGATCGATGTTCTCTTAGAAGAATTACTTGTAAAATCCTGGTGAGAGGACTCCCGGTGGGTATCTGATTGCGATAGTAAGGGAACCCGGATGCTACCACGAGCAGTCCCAGCAAGACTGCAAGTGAACACAGTCCGAAGCCAAGGTCCCAGCCATGGCTGTTCTCCACCCACACGATGAGGCTTGCTCCAATAAAAGATCCTAAAGAAATTGCAAACGTGAGCCAGTTGAAGAAGCTCGACTTCTGTCGCAGCTCCGTCGGATCGTCGTCGTCGAACTGGTCGCCGCCGAGCGAAGGCGAGCAAGCTCGGGCGCAGCCTTCGCCCAGGGCAACGGCGCCCATGGCCAAGTAAAATAGGACCGCTTTGCGGCCGCTGACTTCCTGGCAGTCGTTGCCTTGGCCGTTTACGTCGCACCGTGGCGGTAGGAGTGATGGGAGGTGTGCTTGCAGTGCCAGCAATCCGAAACCCTGTCAAAAGAGACATGTATGTAATTTAAGTCTTATCTTTAAATTTCCTTCTTCGTTCTTTTCTGTAATTTGTAAATTGTCCTCATCAAGATATGAATCCCGATAGAAACAAGAAGAAACTATGACTTCTCCTGATAAAAATGGATTCGGCACGCATATATGCTGTTCTAATCAGCACATCAAGATTATATTGCTGTGATATAAACATTGCAGTGATATATTGCTGTGTCTATATACCAAGAACTCCAGCGGCGCAAACATGCAGATGACTTTGAACCGCTTGATGTACGAGTCCGAGAGAAAGGCCCCGAGCAGAGAAAAAGCGCAGGTCGCGCCGAGCAAATTGGTAACGGTGGTCGACGACTTCGCGACGCCGGCGTGCATCGTTCCGCGCATGTAGCTGACCAAGTTCAGCACCGTCGACATGTTTGCCGTGCTCGTCATCACGAACATGACTGCAAAATGAAGTAAAATCCTCAAAATGGTTCAACATTAACCTTTTGCCATTCAATTCGAAGTTTCAAACACTATTATATTATGCATTCAGACGAAGAAATCGGCCACTGATCCCCAACGGAGGTGATCACTAGCAACGAATCACGTAATCCTAGTAACCAAGCAGATTCTTTTTTATGAACTACTGAGCAGTTCTGATTAGCAAATATGGCGACGTGCTACGTAGCACTTACAGTGGATGAAGTAGGTTGCTCTAACACCTCCATGCTTCTTCTTGTCTATTGATCCCCCTCTCCAATCTTTGAATCCTTCAATTGCCATGGCGATGAAGAAAAAAAAACTTCAGGTCTCTCTTTTAGTGCTTCTCATATATAATTGAGTTCGATTTTTTCTATGAATCTCTCTGGTTACAGGATTGAATTCTGCTCCTTAGGTAGATATACATATGACTCCACAAGTGATCATCCACAAGTTTTTTTGGATCAATATAGAACTGTTAGTGCGACATCTGACTTGTCAGCTGTTGACAAATTATTGGGGAAAAAGATTTCTTTTTAGCTGAACCATTTGGCGAAGTCTGATTTCATTCTTAGATGATGTATTTAGCTTATTATCACAGGCATCTGACAAATATTACTATGACTCTCTGCTATACATTGACTAATGGCTTTCATAGATATGACAGGCTGCATGCAGACAAATTAATTGTCTTGTTATAATTTTCAAAAGATGGTTGATCAATGCAAATATATAATATATAATATATGCAATTGCTCCCTTGTTTGCTTTCTATAATTTGACTGTTCTCAAATAGTGAGTACACGGTGCCAAAGTTTGATTGTGACAAGTGCATTTTCTAGTGGGACTACAAATTGCCCGGGTCCATTGTCTTTATGTACAGGCGTACAGTTAGCTTGTTATTGTCTTTATGTTCATACTGACCAAAACGGATACTTATGATCAAATAAAAATTTTAAGAATCAAACTCAAACATCAATTTTTTTAAAATTTTAACTCCTTCAGGCTTTTAAGAGACTGGTGTAAATCAGATCAATTATGATCAAACTAAAATTTCAAGAACTGAACTCAAGGCTATCTATTATCACCTTAAAATTTTAAGACTGTGTCCGTAGAAGTCAACCAATTTGATTAGATTGAGAGATTGTGGCATTAAAACAATCACATGGTTAATATAACCGTGTGATCATGTCTTTGACTATTAGAATCATAATAATGAATGCTGACCTTCGTTGAGAGGTGCAATTGTGGAAACAGAATCAAATCTTACGTGATTAAGATATTGATATGTAATAAATGAATATATTTATGTGTATATATATAATATACATTTGATTGTTTATTAAGTTTGACTAACTATTTGTTTACATTTGACTCCCAAAAATTGCTTCAGTCATGAATTGACGACTTGATTATGCAACAATGTTATTAAAATCGAATCGACCACTCGACCGACAATTGGATCGTGGTTGGACCGGTTTGATCGGATTCAACCGAGTTCAACCGAATTTTATTAAATTAATATTATTTAAAATCATTATATATAATAAATATTATATAATGCTTATAATTCATAATAAAATATAATTAATTAAATGTTAATATTCATAAAAAGAGTTTGATTTTTTATTATTAATATAGTATATTAATTTTTTTATTTTATTCTTCAATACTATTTTAGGGTGATAATATATTAATTAATTTTGACATATATCACTCTCATGCTTATTTTTTTCTTTACTTTCATTTTAATATTTTTATTTTTATTTTTCTATTAATTCCTCTCTCCCCATTAATTCCCATATTTATTTACTTTTTTATAATAAAAGATATTAAAAATTTTAATATTCATAAAAAACTTTAAGTTATTTTTATTGATATACTATATTAATTCTTTTATACTATTTTGTGATGATAATAAATTAATTTTTCATACATCACAATTACTTCCTTTTATTTTCTTCTTTATTTTCATTTTAATACTTTCCTCTTTTATTTCCATTAATTCCTCTCCCATATTGATTTTCCACATTTATTTCCTTTTTAATTTTTACTAGTTCTTGATTCAAATACTTTTTCATTTTTTATCTTCTAACTTTTTATTTCCTATTTTTACTTTTATTTTCTAATTTTTTTCACTTTAAATGTTGAATTAAATTTTCCGGTTTAGTGGTTGAACCGGGTTTTGGTCGATTCGACTTCAATTTTATTTTTTAAATTAATTCGGACCGAACCCGCAGTCGATTCGTGGTTGAACCAATTGAACCAACTGATCCGATCCGATTTTAATAACCATGTGCTGCAGCATTCTCTAGGTAAATTTTATTTTATAATCTTAGAATTTCATTTTTGACAAGTTTAATTTTCTACCTTCATTTTATTCTCTGCCTTCAATCTTTACTAGACGTTCCTTCACAATCCTTTGAATAGATATTATTGTCGATGTTTTACTTCTTCATAAAATTGTACACCTATGATGACAAACTGCGTGTTGTAATCTTTTAATAGACGATTGATTTGGTTAAAAGAAAATTGAAATATCGACAATAATCAGTGAAAGAGATTGCGAAAAAGGATAATAATGAAGATTGGTGATACTATGTGCGTGTGTTCGCGCTGTGTTCGTGTGCGTGCACGTGTGTGAATATATTATGTCTAAACCATCTTATCAGTAATACACAATATAATGGGAGGTTTAAATTAATTATAATTAAATTTTAGAAATACAATGTTTCCTCTAGCATACAATGTTTCCATGACAAATTTGAAATAACGCAAAAAAAATTATGGCCACTTTTCTTCTACTGCGGGATATTTTGATAATACATTTATATTATTATATTAATTTTTACAATTGGTATTAGAGTCTAAATTTTTTTTCTCGTTTTAATTTTTTGAATGCACTTTCAATTATAGCACAACGAACATTTCGTTGTCAATTTCGGAACTAATTCAAGTAGAAAAAGTGTCAACAATGTTCTATTACTTTTACCAAAAGAAAATTTTAAAAATGGTTCGTTGCAGTAGAAACACTATAACGACGCTACAGTTGGACGATAGACGAAAGGCCTGTTGCACTATCACAGTGATGTGCACACTCGGCCAAAGTGACGAGCACTATAGATGCACGGTCGAGATTGTTTTTTGAGAATGGAAACAGAATTTTAGAAAATCCGAGAAAATAGTGGAAATGAGAAAAATAAAATTTTGGATCCAAAAAAAATTAATTTTTTTTTCTGAAATGGTTTGTGATATATGTGTGACAAAAAAATTTTCTATAATATTTAAATATGCATATTCGTATTTATGCATACATGATTTTATATATTATGCCAGATTATTATGTGTAATTGATATTCATGAAAATTATTATGTCATATTTATCTAAGTATATGTGATATGTACATAGTTACTTTTGATATTAAAAAAAAATAAGCATATTATAATTGATTATGCAAATTTGTATTTTGTAGTAATTATGTGATTGACTAGTATGCAAATCGAAATTGTTTGTATAGATATAATCATGTAATACTTAGAAAATATTTTGAAATAAATTTTCTGAAAATTGTATGACATATGATTTATGCATATTTATTATTTACATGAATCTAACATGTTACTTGTCATACCTAATTTGTTATTATGAATTTAGAGAAAAAAATTAAAATTTCATTTGAATTTGATATCCATGCACATAATTATGTTATATTTATTTAACATGTATTTAAGTGTGACACTTATGTGAATTCACATTATAATTAAAATATGCACACTAATAGTTCATTATGCAAATTACATTAAGAATTATTTTCTTTATAAAAGAACATGTGAATATATGACAATATGTTACATATTATGCATAATATGTGTTATGTGAATCTATACGTAATTAATTCGCATAGTTATGTTAAATCATGTACAAAATTTTTTTTAGCATGTTTATTTAAATCTTTAAGTGAAATTTCTACAATATTTATGACAAGTTAAATTTCTTTGTGAAAAGAAATATGTGCATATATATTTTTGTTACACATGAAATAATTCACATATTTTGATATAATGCAATGAAATTGATTGATATCGTATGCATGATATTATGAATTATTTCTTTATACACATAATTGAGAATTATGTGACATAAATGTCGAATTATGTGTGTCACATAATAATGTGATTATTTTGTATGTTAATAATCATGTTAATGCTAATTATAAGTGTGGTAAATAATATTCATTTATATAACCAATGAATTATATGATATATTTATATATGATTATTTATGTTATGTTAATTTTGGGTGCATAATTTTTTGTGAATTATAAATATGGCATGTTTCATTAAAGTTAGGATGAAATAAATATGCATTTTTTTTCTGAGTTTTGAAATAGTTATGAAACATAGGTAGTACAATAATCATAATAGTATTTTTGTTGAGGGGCGTGCGACATAACACCGTCTTCATAATTACTATAGTCACATGACATGGTAATTTTTTCAATTATTCTGCTATCAAAGTGAAGGGGCGATGATTTTCTAATTAGCACATTACAAATGAAAGGAAGAATTCCCATGACAGGATCTTGATTGTCTTAGTCAAAATTATGAAAATGATACGTTAATCGCATCAGATGATTTTTAGATGATTTTGAATGTTCGTTTTTCATAAATTATTAAAATAGTACCTTAGTACATCATATTATATTTAATGAATGATCATTATTTTTTTAGGATAGTGAGAGGTGAGCGGGAGTCATTACCTTAATAATATTATTATATAATTATTTATGAATATATATGACAAGAAGACATGCAAAATTTAACTTATTTTCTTATGTTATTGACCATAGACCAAAGGCGGAGGTAAGGTGCAGGCATTGAAAGTATAAAAATATTATAGTAGTAATATTAGCACATATCAACTATCACCTTGTTGGTCTCAACTGCTGTTGAGATTGCATGAGACACAAGTTTGATTCTCTCTACTAACACTTTTTTATCCAAATTATAGCTACATATAGAAAATAGTCTTCTTTCCTAAATGCCATGGCATCCCTTCAATTCTGTAAAGTATAATATCCTTTTTGTATTATTATTTTTCTTATTTTAATTATATTTTATTTTTCATCACATACTCAAATATAATTGGATTTTATTATTTTTTCATATAATATTAAATTTGTGCCCTTCATGCAAGTGCAAGGTATTTAAATTTCATTTTTTTTTATTTTTATGTGATTGTGTCATGTATAATACATTTATTTTATGCAATTATTTCACTTAATTTTTAAACAATTATCTCTTTATTATTATGTATCACTTAAATTACTCAATTATTTAGTATTTTTTATATATGGGGATATGAAAATATTAATTAAGTAATTTTTCATGTTTACTCTACATTAACATGTTTAAATTAATTATCATGTTAACTATTTTAATTTATTAGGAAAATTCTAAAACATTTTTACCATTAATTATGTCGTTGAAAAAAATTTAAAAAGAGATTTCCTAATCTTGAAAATGATGAAACAATTGGAAAATAAAATTTGAGTGAAAATACTCTAAATGAAATATCATATTTTTTAAAATAGAATCATATTTATTTAACCATTTGTTCGTCTGATCTTGGAGATAGAATATACAAATTTATTAATTATTTTATTAGTTGAACGTTAATCTTTATCTTGGTAGTGAAATGTGAACCCACTTGACTCCGCCATTGCCATAGACAATGACACAAAATTAAGAGTCATGACCAAGCTAAAATTAACAAGTCAACAATGACACATAACAAAAGATAATCTATGTAGAGCACAATCACTATCATGATTCTCATTATCTTGAGATAACATAATCATAAAAGAAGAGAGAGCTTTACATAATTGTTATTTACATCAAATATGTTCTACATCTATACGTAATAACAAACTTAAAGGTTGATCTAGAGAATCTTGATTAGATATTTAAGGATGACCAGATGATATTTGATATTGATATTATGTTTGTAATATACACTATCTAATCCATATTGGATTCTATATTATATGGCTATAATCAATTGAATATATCTGTTGTAGTATAGATTGTAATGTCCCTGATATAATAACAATTTATAAATTTTAATTAAAGCACTAAAGTATGATTAATAATTATATTATGATAAAGCATATATTCTATTATGGTTAAGTATGCATGTGATTTGTAAACATTGGATTTAAGTCTAGTGGACCAATCATATGTCGTCATGTGGCATATGAATATATATATACGTGTAATAATAATTAATATATAAAATATATGAATAAATTGCATGGGTTATATTATTCTAATTTATATTTAATAATAATTAATCCATCTTATTTAGAAATGAAATTAATGATTTTGAATGTTAATTTTTAATTGGACAAAAATTTCAACTCCTGACATGCAAGTTGTCAGCAAGCTCAACCGACTTACAAAGGTGATAAACATTTGAAAAAATTCATAAGGTCTCAACATTCTTTCTAGCAAATACACAAAAAATTTTAGAGCACAACCCATTCCATAGACTTTGAAAGAAATTTTATAAGGAAGATCATTCAAGGTGAAGATTCTAATCAGGCTGATGGTGTTTTTTTTCTAAGATGTTCTTTCGTATCAATTCTTTCTTAAAACTTATGAAATTTTACATGTACAATCCTTTTTTAGTTTTATTTATATGATATTTGGAATCATGTTAATTGGAGTTATGATACGAAAGTTATGTCATCATACCATATTATAAAATAAAGTTGTTAGTCCGAATTGTAAATTAGGTATTAAATTGGATATGTAACAATATAATTTGATATTTAAGTATCCATAGGGGACTTAACTTAGCATCTATTTCCAATTAGAAATCATTCTAAAATATTATGTCTACCTCATGTTGTCTCATTAAAAAAATTTATTGTGATCATTATAGATTGATATGTCTCATAAAATTTTTATGGCTTATACCTCATGTTGTCTAGTGTATGAAAAATTAGAATCACATGAAAAGAGAAGGTTTGTAGGAGTAATAAAATGTTAAACTAAACATTATCCTGTCTGCCATTGTAAAACTTAGAAGAGAACATGATCTTATTTGTCAAAATTGTTATGATCATTATTTGTTAAATAAATCTTAAGAATTTTGGGAACGAGACTTTAGGATATCTACTTTAAGAGAAAATTTAAATTACTAAAATATGAGTCATCTACTAATTGATATAAATTTTAGAAGCAATGTCACTCAGTCTGTTGAAATCGAGAATTAATACAAAATATTGGTTGGGTGTTGATTTTCTTGAAAAGAAATGAGAAGAGTATCTCAAACTTTTACTGATTAGTTTTTTTAGAAGCCTATGTTCATTTATAATTAGACACATGAGATTTGATCATGTATAATATAAGATATGAATTTTGTTCCACCAAGCATACAATCTGTCAAAACAAAAGATGTGCATACTCAATAGGGTTATGTTATAGAAATCACATGTGTTAAAAGCATTAACACCATTCAACTTAAGGTATATGATTCTTATAGTACCATGTGATATGTGTTTATGTTGATTTCATGTCTAAATAATATTATGAACATATATTATGATTATAGAAAGAAATTTTAAGATAAGTGAAAACGTAGGATGATCCATTGGCCTAAGGTGTAAGAATGTAGAGGGAGCAAGTTAAAGAAGAGGTATATAAGGTGGATCCATGTGCTTTTATTGCATTCATTGTTGTAAGCATTTGTTTATGATATAATGTAATATGAAATTTTATGCATCATTGTGGATCCATACTCACACTTTGTTTGAGTAGTTATGTGTCCATAACTTTTAGCTATCAAATTGATCAAGTAACTATATATTCCTAACATGTTATAGTATATGATCTCAAGGGGTTGAGTGACTATGCATATTTGATAGGTCATAGCTTTCCTTTAGTTGTAGATGTATTGTATGATCCATTTATGATAATGACCATATATTTGAATCAAATATAAAAAAAAATTATCCATTCATGGTCCGCAAACTCTTGAGTTTGAGGTGTAAACTCTTATGAATTTAGCCATGAAATTAAATAAACTCGAGCGGAATCAGACTTGGAGCTAAACTCGAGTAAACTATGGTGGACTTGGGGTAGACTGGAGTGAACTCGAATAAACTTAACCAAGTCTACAGTTAGAATCATCCAGATGCAAAGTCAAGTATTTAACCAAGATTTGATGACAAAGTTGCAAAAATAGCATTGAACCTTCATGATTTAATAATTAAGGATATTTTATATTATAATTTGCATGAATCTTGAACTATTTTGATAATTTGATGTACACTCTTTGAATTCTTTATGTTTTAACGTGTGTTTGCATCGACTTATATAGTGTATAAAGTGCGATTAATTGTTAAAAGTGATGAATGATTATACAATTCATATATGAGTGAGTTGAAATATGACCAATGAACCAATTACATTTGAAATAAACATATAAAAACTATTTTTGCCAATATTTATAGTATATAATATTAAATATATATAGTCATATACATATGCTCTATGAGTTTGCATTTTGAATTTATGTCTCTATTTTACTAGATGTAGAACGAGTCAAGATAAACTCTAGATTTTGAAAACCTTAAACCCGTTAATGCGAGTAAAAGATTGTTAGATATATGTCCTCATGAGTTTGACCCAATACTCATGCACATAACCATATGCATAGTTATGGTGGTTATGAAAATCACTCTATGGATACTTATGGTGGTTTTGCAAATCACCACATGAGGCATATAAAAGGTAGGTGTCAAGCCTTCTTCGTGTATGCAGCCCAATGATCATCGTTGAAAGGTGATGAAGGCTTTTCACAATTCGAACGATGTCCTAGTATATGTATTGTGAACACATGATTTCTTTTCACACTTGATTGAAGTCCTGACGATAAATCTAAAATAACGTAAAAGGGTCTCCATCGATTCCTCTTCCGTCCAAGCTATTTCGATAATATCCTCCTTTAATTAGTAACGACTCCTTCAAATTCTTATTCATATATTCATTCATCATAATCAAATGAGATTATCCAAATTAATAGAAAACAAAATTCTACAAATAACGAGGTTGTAATTAGAAAAAATAAAAATTCACATTTCATGGTACTCGTATTTATGAATTGTGTATGATACGTCAATGAAAATTTCTTTTATACCTATAATATTGCATAAAAACATACAATAATAAGAAGGAAATATGTTAAGTTGATAATTTCATATGTACACAAGTTCTCTTCTTAATATCATCAACAAAAAAATAAGTGTTGTTAAAGTTTACTTTTAAATAACAAAAAATTCAATCATGTGTTAAATATTTCACTTTCTCCGACATAGGTTATTTATTGAGTAAATTATGCCAAATACTATCCAACTTTGATTGTTTTCTCAGTGCTATCCTCTAATTTCACTTTGTAACAAGATTGATCTCCATCTTTTAACTTATTTCACCCGATACATTTTCACCTATTATTGACGGTTTCCTGATCGTCTATTGATGTGGCGTCTAGGCAGTAATTTTCTCTCTCCTCCATGCAAGTAGAAGTCTAACGTGACATCATTAAAAAAATAAAAAATAAGGGGGTGTGTCACCCCTGCAAGCTCCGGCGACGCCCCCCTCGAGCTCGCCCCAACCCTGCAAGTTCACAGGGCCTGCATGGAGCTCGTAGAGAGGGCGACTGTTCCCCCTTTTGCCTGCGTACACCGATGACACGCGCAGGAAAAGGGACGTCTTGTCGGAGCTAGGGGGTGACGGCGCAAAAGGGCGCCCTCAGCATGCTCAAAGAAGGAGGGGGCCTCCTGCGACCGTCGGTGGTTCTAGAGGGAGGGGCGACTCCCCCTCCTTCTTTACGTGGCTTTTTTTATTTTTTAATTATTATTTTTATTTTTTAAAATTATCATGTTAGTAAATGTTTATGTGAAGAAGAGAGAAAATATCGTGTCAGCGCCACATGAGCTATGCGATTGGGAAATAGATGATCGATAATGAAAAGAGCATTCGGTGCAATGAGTTAAAAGATGAAGAGTATTCGTATTACAAATTAAAGTTGGAGGACAGCGTGGAACAAAGATCAAAGTTGAAAGACATTTGGTGTAATTTATTAATTTTTTTTTATTGTGCAATGGAAGATTGATATGGTGGTTGAATGAAGATGAAAATAAAAGGATCTAATAAAATATTCATAGAAAAAAATTCATGACTAACATCATAATAAGCGGACAGAGTTGAGAAATAAAATTTATAATTTTAAAGACAATATTTACAAGGAAAATTTTTGACACTTCCAACTCTTATCAAATTATCTCTGGAATTAAGCACCCTTGTGTAAGAAATAAAATAAACCTAGAAAAATGACCCATTTATTGTTGACAATATTTTATTTTTATTAGCCGAATAAAAAATCATATTATTAAAAATTAATGAGTTTGACATTATTTTTAGGAGTGCCGCAAAGTGAAATGGCTCCCAACACTGAAATGAAGTTTTTAAGAACACCTCCCCGCCTTTTCTTCTCCCTAAACCCCATCAGAACCCTAAAAACTCTAGCAATCCCAATCGAAACCCATCCAATTCCAGCCCCCAAATTCGATCCCGACGCCCATGCTGCAAGCATTCGCTCTCTGCTGAGCGCGTCGGCGCCGGACGGCTGTCGCCGGAACCTGGACGATCTCCTGAAACCATTCCGACACAGGCTGGACTCCGCCCTCGTGCTCGACGTCTTGAAGGGCTACCGCGAGCTGGGGAGGTCCAATACCTTGGAGTTTTTCTCATGGGCGGGGTTCCAGCTGGATTTCCGGCTCGAGGATGCGGTGGTCGAGTACATGGCCGACTTCCTTGGACGGAGGAAGCTTTTCGACGACCTCAAGTGGCTCCTGAAGACGATTGCGAGGAGCAGGGGCCGCGTCTCGGCTCGGGTGGTCTCGATATGCATCAGGTTTCTGGGCAGGGATGGGAGGGTTCGTGAGGCGCTCCAGCTGTTTGATGAAATGTCATCGGAGTTGAATTGTCCTCCGGACAACATGGTGTTCAACAATGTCTTGTACGTTTTGTGCAAGAGGGATCTTTCTGGACAATACATTGATGCGGCGCTTGCCATATTTCGGAGAATCGGTCAACCTGATACCTATTCATACAGCAATGTGATAATTGGGCTCTGTCGGTTTGGGAGGTTGGAGAATGCATTCGAGGTTTTTCTTGAAATGGGGAAGGCTAACTTGCCTCCCACAAGAACAGCAGCCAATATACTTATCTCACAGTTGTGCATGTTTGGCTGTGGGAATGGGCTGGTGGAGAAGGTCAATGTTAAGGACTGCCGAAAGCCATTTGACATTTTGGTTCCAAATTTGCAGGCAAATGTTGGTTTAGGACCTGCTGTTGAGGTTTTCAAGGCGATTATGAAGTTGGGTTTGCTGCCAAGTTTGCATGTGGTGAATGCACTTGTTATGAAACTATGTAAACTTCAGAAGATTGAGGAAGCAATTGATATTTTAAAGGCAACCAGTAGTAGAAATCCAAGTTCTTCTGAGATGAATTACAGCATTGTGATCAAGGCACTCTGTGCTGTACGCAGGATGGAGGAAGCATGTGGTATGTTTGAGACCATGTTAAACCAAGGTCTGAAACCCAAGCTGATTGTTTACAATTCTATGATTCAGGCATTCTGTAAGTTGGGGAAGGTTAATGAAGCACAAAACTACTTCGATATCATGAACAAGAGGAGGTGTGAGCCTGATTGTGCAACGTATACTATGCTAATCCATGCAAACTGCAAAGTCGAGAACTGGGAGAAAGCCTATGTTTTATTGTTGGAGATGGTGGGATTGGGATGGCACCCTCATTTTGATACTTATAATTTGGTTGATGGATTTCTAAAAAGGCAAGGAAAGTTTGATCTCTCGAAAAAGTTGGAAAGAAAAATAGACGTTCAGGAATTTTGTGCTCATTGTAAAGCAGGCAGGCTTGATGTTGCTTGTAATAAGTTAGCTTCCATGTCCGCTAAAGGGTTCTATCCTCCAGTTTATGCAAGAGATGCATTTGAAGAAGCCTTCCGGAAGGCTGGCAAGTTGAAGATAGCACAAACATTGCTTGAAGAAACAAGAAAAAGCTTATGCCTAAACTGATGGTTAAGTTTTCTTCATGCAATTGAAGACAAATTTTCAATAAAGGATTCTTTTATTGAAACGAGGTAGATCAGATGTATACCAATTATCTTTTTTAAATCATTCTCTTTTGGCAAATTTTCATTCAATGACCTAATGCCTTTTCTTCTTGTATCCACATGCATCTAGATCCATTGCCTTGGGGAAAGCATGAGTGCATGGAAATGTGCACATGCCATCTCACTGGTATGTACTGTATATATTTTTACTATATGCAAATATAGAAAATAAAAGGCATGCTGATGAATATTTTGGTTTGAAAGGTATGTCATAGTACTTGCATTGCATGGTTGATCAAGTGTGTCAGTCAAGGAACCCAAAATAGCTAGATCAACATGAATTGAAAATGTCCAGATTGGATCCTAGATAATTTTGGCATGGAACTGAGGTAAGGATGAGCTTTATTACTTTTTTTTAGGAGTTTATTACTTATTTTCCTTAATCCTTTTAGAATAGCATAAAGATAGACAACTTAAAACATATCTACCAGAAGTATCGAAACACATGCTGTTCGATATCTCCCGAGAAAAGGAGTACTCCCAAAAACATTCAAACTATTTTCTCTAGCTAAATTTGCAATACAATGTACAGTCCTATTAGCTTCTCTGTAGATGTGCCTAATAGTATAGGTATCAAAGACAAAATGAACCAGCAATCTGTCATAATATGTTAATGATCGTTTAAGTAGGAATAAAACAGAATGTATGCATAGCAATTTCACAAATAAACAACTTAGAGATGATTTGAAAGTTAGGTTAGGGGAGGACATAATTCCTCAAGTGACAAAGTTTAAATATTTAGGATCAATTGTAAGACAAGATGGTGAGATTGATGACGATGTTAATCATAGAATTCAAGCTGGTTGGTGTAAGTGGAGGAAAGCCACTGGAGTTCTTTGTGATAGAAAAATACCCAATAAAGTTAAAGGAAAATTCTATCGTACTGCTATAAGGCCAGCAGTGTTATACGGTAGTGAATGTTGGGCTATGAAGGGACAACATGAACGTAAAGTGGGGGTAGCCGAAATGAGGATGTTGAGATGGATGTGTGGTCATACAAGATTAGATAAGATTAGGAATGACCATATACGTGAACGAGTCGGAGTGGCTCCTATTAGTGAGAAAATGGTAGAGAATCGTTTGAGATGGTTTGGTCATGTTCAGAGAAGACCAGTAGATGCGTCAGTAAGAAGAGTAGATCAAATAATCTGGAGTCCGATTAAAAGAGGGAGAGGGAGGCCAAGGCGGACACTTGGCGAACTAATAGAGCAAGATCTATTGGTGAATAATATACCGAAAGGCTTGGTTACTAATAGAGCGGAATGGCGTCGTATGATCTATGTAGCCGACCCCACCTAGTGGGATAAGGCTTTGTTGTTGTTGTACGATATATTCATAAAACAAATATCTGCTGTAATTTGAAGTTATATTCACGATCAACTCCATGTTGAATAAAGGTCTTCACTTGAGTCAGAGTAGAAGCATGGTGGCGTCACTATAGGCACTGTGTTTTTGGATGAAGACCCACTAATCTGATGTTCGGAAACTCTTGACTAAATTGATGACTCTAAAATTTAAATTCCAGATTGTTATTTTTTCTGATCTTCAAACTTGCGCTCAGGCAATGAAACTTATATATACGATTGTGTATATTTTGTAGAACTTGTATTCTTTAAATTTGAAAAAGAGGAAAGTTATGGTCCTATGGATCAACCAATGGCAAAATACAGATCATAATTTTGTATGTAACTATTCTTTTTATCTATAAAGACAGATTTTAAATTCGTACTGACTGAGTGTCCAAAATTAAGCAAACTATGTGTTAATGGACTTATTACAACCTGCTGTGCAATTGCCGTGGCTGGTGCAATTGAGCACTCATCACTTGGGTTATCTATTAGTGGATGGAACTTGGGAGAACATGCTGTGCTGTGCTGTGCTGTGCTGTGCTGCTTTAGGCTGATTAGTCATCATCATCAATTATTGGGTTTTAGGTTGCAAGTGGTTGGCGAAAATTAAGAGGTCAAATCTGACAGCGGAGAAGTCAAATTAATACATGTATATCTGATATGAATAATATTTCCATTATATATTGTCATAATTAATTAATCACAAGTCAATTTAAAGTTAGTAGAAAATTTTCAACGGTCACATGGTAGTTGATGCATCTCCTTCTTGTCTACAACTGCTATTTTAAGTCGGCAACATAATAACATCAGCATGAATAAGAAAAACATAAATGATCACTGCAATTGATAAGACAAGTGAGCCTCGCGTATACTTAGTTATCTTGGCATTAAACTAGTCAGTATAAAAAAATGTAAAGATTTATCTTCATTACTATGAAATATTCATATAGTTGCCCTTGGAAACCTTTGTGTACATGGATACCAAGAGGAAGAGGGAGATACGAGATTGACATTTGGAAAGTGTCTGTTCAGAGGAAAGTATTGCACAAGCAAATGCATCAGTTTTTTTCGTTTTTGTTCACCAATTATGTATCCTCCACCTGTTCCATATCAAGGGCACAAAAGCAAACTAAAAGGAGGCAATAAGGTATATCAGTATATGCCACCTTTGAAAACAAAATAAATAATCATGAATTATCTGATTATCCAAAAATACTCTTAGGACAAAAGCGAAATTTGAACTCTATACAATGATTGGAGAACTTGAAATAGAAAAATAATCGTTCAACTACAGTTCAAAACGCAGCTCCATAAATATGTATATGTGAATCTTTTATGAATGATTTATAGGGTTATTTTCATAAATCACCTCTAAATTATGATTTTAATTTTTTAAATTTCTAAACGAATTTATTTTCAATTTAATTCTGTTGTCAACTTTTGTCAATTTTTTTGTTAACTTCATTTTTTCTCCATTTATGAAAAATTGAAATTACTCCTTCAACATTAAATAAAAAAAAGCATGGACGGAGCTCGTCGATGAAGAAGTCTCAGCGTTCGATAACGATGACAGAGAAGATGATGAGCTCCGGTGGGCTTTCGGGAGGTCCCCCCACTCCCACCCTCTGACCTTCCGCAGAGAGAAGAGTGATTTATGGAAATAATTATGATTTATATGCTCTTTATTCATTTATTTATGTTATTAAGGCTGAGGTATACGTTTACTCTATCAAAGATAAAAATAAAGCTCAAAGTATTGGCCATTGAAGCAGCCATATCTTTTTGTCTTCCATTCACATGCTTGATCTAAAAGTTTTATACATATAGACATACATATATCAGTTAAATTGTGTAATGTCACATTTATGGTGCTCGAGGTTTGCATTAATTTTGTTTTTTTATTTGAATGGTAGCTCATAAATTTCAAGTAGAAAAAAAATTAAATAAGAATAAGATGATTTCTCTTTTACGTGGGCAACATTGCACCAATCAGCAGCAAGTTTATTCAATGAAGCTTATAAGAGTCGGATCACTTTAATCAAAATTGCAAATCTTCCGACATCATTTGCTGCAGCAGAGCTCACGAGTACCAGGAATGCCTCATATATTTGATATTTCTGAATTATGGTTTTCTTTCCATTTCAACATGGGCATATTGCAAACTTGGAGGGCTTAATTACGAGGAATGTGCCACTACATTTGGTTCAAAGATCTAAGGACCTTTTTTAAGAGCGTGGCATTTGATTTAGCTCATCAGAAATTGCACATCCAAGTATGACCAAGAAATTCCAGCAGTTTTTTTTTTTCCTACATGGAAAGTTAAACTGGAGGTTTTACTTGGGCACAGTTCGACATGTAAAAAAGTAGTACTTACTAGCGGTTCCTAGCGGATAGCACAGTTCGAGATTTTACTTAGGCACAGTTTGCATATAGATAAATATTTTTTCCTAATAGCATTTAAATGTTTGAAAGTTAATAGAGTGTAGAAATAACAGTTTCATATTTTATTCCTATTACACCCTCATTTTTTAAATAAATATTTAATTATTAAACATCATATATTATTTTTATTTTAATATATCACATCTTTAATTTTACTTACAACATAAATAAGATTTTAATTTTGAAGTAATCAATATTTTTATATTAAAATATTTTAAAA
The DNA here is from genome assembly GCA_030549335.1 of Pontederia crassipes. Classification (NCBI taxonomy): domain Eukaryota; kingdom Viridiplantae; phylum Streptophyta; class Magnoliopsida; order Commelinales; family Pontederiaceae; genus Pontederia; species Pontederia crassipes. The sequence continues at coordinate 25,795,109 of CM060190.1, forward strand.
AATATTATTATTTAGAATAAAATTTTATAAATTAAATTTTATGAATATTATGTGTATAAAAATGATTATAAATTATACCTCATGTTTATTTTTGTCATTTAATACAATAAATTAATTTAAAATAGCTAATCGTTATACTCTAATCAAATCACTATCCTGTAGTCGAACCATTATCTTTTAATCAAATCGCTAATTTTGCCAAACAAAGCATTAAAACAAAAATGTTTTACTTGTCACCTAATCAACCATGTTGGTTAGGCAAAACTCATTTATCATGTCAAATTATATTCTTGAGTTGGCTGAACTTTACGGAGGATTGAAGGTTTTGAGTAGGGGTGTTCACCGGATCGGGTCGACCCAGTGAACCCGACAATCTGATCCGACCCGACCTAATTTGGGTCGAGTCGGGTCTTGGTCGGGTTAGACCCGACCTGACCCGAACCCAACTCGATGAGGGTTCGGGTCGAGTACGGGTGGGAAAATCCCAACCCGAGTCGACCCGACCCGACCCGATGACCCGATTATTATTATTATTATTTATTTATTTTACTTTTTTTTATTTATTTTTAGTCCTATAGTTAATTTAAAATGGAAAAAAATTAAAATAAAAGATTTTAATTATGAAAATAATGCTCAAATATTCAAAAAAATATATTTTATAATAATTATTAATTATTTTTTACATTAAAATAAATATAAAAAATTAAGACAAAAAATTAAAAAAAAAGGAAAAAAGGGTGGTCGGGTGACCCGACCACCCGACCCGAATCGGGTCGGGTTGGGTCGGATTTTCTGCCCCCAAGGGGCTTGACCCGACCCGACCCGACCAAATTTGATCGGGTCGGGTCGGATTTGTTCACGGGTCGGGTCCAACCCGACCCGTGAACACCCCTAGTTTTGAGGGGGTGGGGTGAAATATGGAGGTGTGAATCTTGTTTGAATTATTATTTTATATTAGTTAATTAGGAGGGATGGATTTGGTGAAGTTAAACCATCCTAACACCATATTTCTCATTCCACGAAAAATTGATGGAATGAGAAGGAATTACTAAGTATAGACCAAATTATCTCTCTCTTCCTCTCTCTTAATATTATGATAATTTTTATCTATATTTTATTTTAAATTTATCTTCCATTTTTAACTATTAAAATAGATGAATAAAAATAATTATAGGAAAATGAATAATATTGTAAAAATTAAACAAGAAATACAAGAAAAATAAAATAAGTGAATAAATAATTATATAATAAATACTTGTTAGTCATTAAATATTATAAATAGTTTAGTATATAATGAAAGGTAAAAGTAATTTTTACACAAATAAGATTCTTATTACCTTATCTCATATCTTGTATTTATTATTCAAACATAAACTTTCTAATTACGCACTATACTTCAACGCCCCATTATTAACATACCATTCCACACAAGTTATTTGCCAAACAAGCCCTTAGATTGGATATAAGTTCAAATTACATTCTGCATATTTTATCACTCCATATTATAACAAACACTTCTTATTGAACTCATTGATTAAGGACCTCCCATCCATACATGTAGATACATTTTAGTCCATGACCAAATAATGAGCTGAAGTTTCAAATCTATCTGCAACAATCAGGAACAGAAACAAGTATGGAAGGCAAGAAGTGATTTGAGGCCTTGGACCAAATTGTCATACCCGGAATGACTAATGCTTTCAACACATGCGATAGAGGGCAAAAGCTGTTAAACATTGTTTGATACGTATGTTGAACTGTATTTTATACAAGCTGTAGAATACGACAAAACGGTTACAGGTTTTTTCGTTATTACTGTAACAATGAACTCTGTGTATAGCATATAAATACAAGCCATGACTCACGACTTGCGTGTAGTCTTTTTCTGACCAATTCCTCTCTACTTCTTGTTTTCTCGTCATGGTATCAGAGCGGTTATCAATCTGAAGAGCATGAAGAATATTTCTGGAAATCTGGAGATCGTCAAGAAGGTTTCTATACTGATTCATCAATCTCCAGTCTGAACAGAATCAGGCTCATCAAGTCCTTCTTGTAGATCGTATTATAATCCAGATCTGTTTCAGTTCTTCTCGTGCTTCAAGAATTCAGAGTTTTTTTCTGATTGATCTTCTGATTGTTTGATTATTCAATTGGATTTCAAATCTATGGCAACTACATCTGATTCTGTCCATTCTTCTACTCATACTTCGGCTGTTTTAGCTTTAGATCACACTCATCCACTGTATTTACACCCATCTGATATACCTGGCCTCGTTTTGGTCCCTGTTCGTTTGAATGGCTCCGAAAATTATTTGAAGAGCATGAAGAATATTTCTGAAAATCTGGAGATCGTCAAGAAGGTTTCTATACTGATTCATCAATCTCCAGTCTGAACAGAATCAGGCTCATCAAGTCCTTCTTGTAGATCGTATTATAATCCAGATCTGTTTCAGTTCTTCTCGTGCTTCAAGAATTCAGAGTTTTTTCTGATTGATCTTCTGATTGTTTGATTATTCAATTGGATTTCAAATCTATGGCAACTACATCTGATTTTGTCCATTCTTCTACTCATACTTCGGCTGTTTTAGCTTTAGATCACACTCATCCACTGTATTTACACCCATCTGATATACCTGGCCTCGTTTTGGTCCCTGTTCGTTTGAATGGCTCCGAAAATTATTCAATGTGGAGCAGGGCATTCACTAATGCTCTTTTGGCTAAAAACAAGTTGGGTTTCATAGATGGAACCTGTCGATTGGAGCAGTTTCATCAGGATCTACATTTCCAGTGGAAGAGGTGCAATGCCTTAGTTCTTTCTTGGATTATTTCCACAGTTACAGATGGACTTCTTGGTAGTATAGCATATGTTTTTGAAGCATCAGATGTTTGGAGAGATCTACGTGAGAGATTTAATTCTATCAGTGCATCACGAGTGTACCATTTACATAGAGAAATTGCTGCTCTATCTCAAGGTTCTTTAGGAGTTACTGAATATCACACAAGGCTCAAGATGTGTTGGGAAGAGCTATTTGTTGTGCTTCCTTCCCTGGGCATAATAAATCCTGAAAATGTTGCTTATTTTCAGCAATTGAAAGTGTTTCAATTTCTCATGGGTTTAAACGAGTCATATGCTTCTGTGAGATCTCAGATTATATTAATGAGGCCATTTCCTCTTGAAAATTAAGTTTATGCAACGATTTTGGAGGAGGAGCAACAAAGAAAGATAAGTTCCTATTCGACAAACCATAGTTTGGCAAATTCAGTTGTTGCTGTTCCAGATGCCAACATGGTTTATCAGAATCAGAATTCAAAATCGTTACAATCACAAAAAGGAAAGAAGAATAAAAATGTAATATGTGATTATTGCCATAAACCTGGACACATCAAGGCAAATTGTTATCGTATTGTTGGTTATCCACAAGGATTCAAGTTCACCAGGAATAAGACTTATGCAAATGCCAATGCAGCTCAAACTAATGTTATGAATTTGCCTGTGGATCTTCATCTTCAGGATATCAATACAGCAAATGCAAATTCAGCAAGCTCAACTGATATTAAGAACATAGAAAATACTCAAGTGCCTCGAATTATTGGAGACCAGTATCAACAGATATTGAAAATCCTTAATCAGCATTCAACTTCTGCAGATGCTATGGCCAACATGGCAGGTAATGAGCTGTTTCATTTCCCATCCTCTACAACAAGCTGGATAGTTGACTCTGGAGCTTCAAATCATATGGTTTCAGATCAGAAGTATTTTTCTGATCTTCAGCAGCTAAATTAAGCAAAATAGGTTAAACTGCCTAATGGAAATGTCTCAAATCACTCATGTGGGTGTCTGTCCAGTGAACACCCAACAAAGCTTGAGTGATGTCTTATATGTGCTTGAATTTCAGTATAATCTGTTATCAATGTCTAAACTCACAAGTGAGCTATTTTGTGCAGTTGTCTTCTATCTTGACTTCTGCCTTTTTCAGGACCTTTACAATGGGGCAATCAAGGGGATTGGTAAGCAGCTTAATTGTATTTTTTGCTCACTGGAGATGCTGTGGAAGTGAAGCCTTGTGGGGTTAATGATGCTGCAACTGCATTAGACAATAGTGTTGTTCTTTGGCATCATAGATTAGGACATGTTCCATTTGCTAAACTGAAAACTATTGATTCTTTGAAAATCAATGGCTCTTTTCAGTCTCGACATTGTTATGTATGTCATATGTCTCGACAAACAAGACTGCCTTTCCCTTCTAGTAATTCTACTTCTAAATCTTGTTTTGATTTAGTTCACATGGATGTATGGGGTTCATATAGAGAACAAACATATGATGGTTATCGTTTTTTTCTTACGATAATTGATGACTTTAGTCACATGACTTGGGTTATTTTGCTTAAATTTAAAAGTGATGCTGGGCTATATTTGCAAAGTTTTGTTAATCTAATAGAGATAGTTTCAGTCAAGAATCAAGGTTATCAGAATAGATAATGGATCTGAATTCACTAATATGGCTTGCAAATCATTTCTATCCAATAAAGGCATTGTTCATCAAACATCTTGTGTTTACACACCTCAACAAAATGGGGTGGTGGAACGTAAGCATCGCCATATCCTTGAAGTAGCTCGGTCACTTAAGTTTCAAAGTAATCTGTCAGTGCAATTTTGGGCAACTGTGTTATTACCTCTGTTAATATCATCAACAGTCTACCATTATCAGTACTGCATGGTCAGAGTCCTTTCAAGCTGCTGTTTGGAATTGAGCCTAGTTTTGATAATTATCGTGTGTTTGGTTGCCTATGCTATGTTTCTCACCTGAATTGTTCTGATAAGTTCTCTCCTCGAGCTTCTCCTACCGTGTTCTTGGGGTACTCTTCGACTCAAAAATGATACAAAGTAATGGATCTCAAGAGTAGGTAGTTCTCAGTCAGTAGGGATGTTCATTTTTATGAAAATATTTTTCCTTATTCTAATCCTGCTGATTACAGTCTTGCTACCAAAGAGAGTAATTCACTGCAAGTGTCTCCATATTCTGGTCTTTATGATGAATCCTTTCTTCCTGATCAAAATTTGCCTTCTGATAATTCTGTTTCCTTGCCTGCTTCGACTTCATCTTCTCCTTCTAATAATGCTCCCAATGCACCCTCTTCTGAGGTGGTTCCTTCTGTTATGTGTCGACGACCTCGGCGACAAACTAAACCACCAAATTGGTTGCATGACTATGTCACTAATGCTTCTTCTGTTGCTCATCCTATTTCTGACCAGATTCAATACACTCATTTACCTTATCATTATCAAGCCTTTTTTGTCAGTCTTAATGCTCTTTGTGAACCCTCCAGTTTTAAGGATGATGCACGAGATCCACATTGGGTAGAGGCCATGAAGTTTGAGATGAATGCATTACAGTCCAATCACACTTGGGAGGTTGTTCCTTTACCTCCCGGAAAGAAGGCTATAGGCTGCAAATGGGTCTATAAAATCAAACTTAATTCTTCTGGTCATGTCGAGAGGTATAAGGCAAGGCTTGTGACAAAGGGCTTTACACAACTTGAGGGTATCGATTATAAGGAGACTTTTTCTCCTGTTGCCAAGATGACCACTATCAGGTATTTGCTCAGCATTCTTGGCCCCTCTTTCACCTTGATATAAATAATGCATTCTTAAATAGCGACTTGTTTGAAGAAGTCTATATGCACCTGCCTCCGGGCTTTTGTAGTCCGGGAGAGAATTCTACTAATTTCGTGTGTCGACTGCAAAAGTCTCTTTATGGTTTAAAGCAGGCCTCCAGACAGTGAAATATCAAGCTGACTGAAGTATTACTAGCAGCTGGTTATGAGCAAAGTCGATTGGACTACTCTATGTTTACTAAACGTTGGCAAAAAGATCTAGTTGTTCTTCTAGTATATGTGGACGACATTGTGGTTACAGGAAGTAATCTGAGACTGATACAAGAAGCAAAAGAGGTTCTGTTCACACACTTCAAGCTTAAGGATCTTGGGCAATTGAAGTTTTTCTTAGGATTGGAAGTGTTAAGAAATGAGCAGGGGATTATTCTGAATCAAAGGAAGTATTCGCTTGATCTTATTGCTGATGTGGGAGTTTCAGGTGCTAAGGTTGTACATGTTCCTCTGTCAGTGTTCAAAGTTAACGTCTGTTGAGTATGATAATTTGGTAGGAAAGAGTGCAGGTGATACAGATAATATTTTACAAGATGCAACAGTCTATCAACGACTTGTTGGACGACTGATCTATCTTACCATCACTCGGCCAGACATAGCATTTTCTGTGCAACATCTCAGTCAATTTATGCAATGTCCAAAAAATTCACACATGGAGGCAGCTCTACGGATTGTAAGATATCTGAAAGAGGAATCGGGCAAAGGAATTTTCTTCTCTGCAATTCCTAGTACAAAGCTGCACAGCTACTGCGATGCAGACTGGGCAGCATGCATACATACGAGACGATCAGTAAGTGGGTATTGTGTCAAATTAGGAGATTATCTTATCTCGTGGAAATCTAAGAAGCAGCCTACTGTGTCTCGATCTTCTGCTGAGTCAGAATACAGGAGCATGGCTAGTTTAGTAGCAGAACTGGTATGGTTGGAGCGACTATTGACAGAATTAGGAGTTCAGATTCAACGTCCTATTAACATTGAATGTGACAACAAAGTTGCACTACATATCGCCAACAATCTCATTTTTCATGAAAGAACGAAGCATATAGAGGTGGATTGTCATTTCGTTCGGGACAAGATTGTCGAGAAAGTAATTGAGCCGTGTTATGTTCCTTTAGCAGAGCAGTTGGCAGATGTTTTTACAAAATTTTGAGCATCAAACAACATCAATATTTGGTATCCAAACTAGGCATGAAAAATGTTTATCATGTCTAGTTTGCGGGGGAGTGTTAAACATTGTTTGATACGTATGTTGAACTGTATTTTATACAAGCTGTAGAATACGACAAAACGGTTACATGTTTTTTCGTTATTACTATAACAATGAACTCTGTGTACAGCATATAAATACAAGTCATGACTCACTGATTTGCGTGTAGTCTTTTTCTGGCCAATTCCTCTCTACTTCTTGTTTTCTCGTCAAAAGCAAACAAAAACTTGATACCGGAGACAAGAAGTAGATTACACAGATCAATCAGTATGGTCCCCTGAGGACAACCAACCATGCGCTGACAAAACAAAACACAGGTCCATATCTTTTTGTGAGAAAGAATGGCATTGGAAGTTTCCTTGGCACTAGGACTATGCTCCACCGCAAAGAACTACCAGAAGGTAGGTTCAGAGCTGCCAAAGCCATCAAGTATCTAAATTTGGTTTGTGACTCTTATGGCTAACTGCAAGAGTGGGCACCAAAAGTTTTTTTCAATGCCACCAAGATAACATCAGTTGTCTGCATTATATGTGCATTACATTCAGTTCTGAATTTCCAGTGTTTTTATAGAGTGCCAAATGATGGAAGCGGAAATTCAACAACACAAAGATAATGCAATTTAGGAGAAAACAGCAAGTTCGAGAGAGAACTCATAGCAGGACAAAATATGATAGGGGAAAATTTTCTTTCATTAGACTTGAAACAGGAATAAGGTTTAAGTTGCTGTACTGATATCTCAGAGCAGCCTCGCATTTTATTGCCCAATAAGACATTAGAAAACCAACTTCTTTAGTGTGCCAAAATTCAGAGTTCCCGGCATCAGGCCATTACATGGGAAGCGAGTGATTCGGAGCATCAAAGATGGAATACAGCTACGAACAGACAGCAGATCAGTAGAGAATTTGCTGTGTAGAGAACAGCACCTGTCGCTCATTCTCATAAAGAAGGATAACATCATCAACAGCTAACTGCAGAATCATTTGTTATTCTTCTCAGTTAAAATCAACTGCATAATCTAACAGTGAAAGCAACTGCTTGGGCCCAATATTTCAGTCTGGCTTTAACTTCCTCAGGCTTATCACCTGAAAGCAAAAAGAGAAGGAAAATTTGAGGACCAGATTGATTCCTTTGTTTATATTTTCTGTTGACAGCACAAACTATTGAATGGACCGAAGAAATGCTGAAACATCGAAACAACTATGTTAAGAACTAAACATGAGTACATTGACCACCAAAATTTGACAACATGAACGAAAGTAAATTAAAACCTCAAACATCAATTAGTAATCAGGAAATTTTCTTCAATAATTGCACTGAAACATCAACTAGTAATCAGAAATTTCAGGCGCTCGATTTCTTTCATAAAGGAATATCAGAATTGAAAGGTATAACAAATGTGAACAATTCTTCGAATAGCCAAAGTGCTATCGAAACAAACAACACAACAAATAAAGCTTTATCCCACTAGGTGCTATGGAAACAAAATAATAAAAAAAATGTGACAACAAAAAGGTGAAACCTCTGTCGCATATCAACCTTCATTGTTCAATCCACGAAAGTTTATGAGCAAAAATTACCCAATTCTTTCAAAAAACTCGAATCTACCCTTTGCCAAAAAAATAGGGAAATGTATGTACAGCCAAGATGGAACAACAGTAGAAAAAAATGTCGGTTGTTTATCACAGATCTCAACACAATAAGAAGGAAAGTAAGGATTTTTATCCTTACCAGGGCTTGATATCTTCCAGCTGGCGATTGGAGGAGAAGCCCCCGTCGCCGCGGGCGCCGGGCATGGTTGCTCCACATGCATCGCTTCACTGGCCGGAGGCGCCGACTCCAGCGACCGGCTCATGGAGTAGCAGAGCTCGAGCGCCGGCAGCGTGCCGCAGAGCTCGGGGATGTCGTCGTAGCTGAAGCTGAACCCGAGGTCCAGGCACCCCTTGAGCTCATCCAGGTCGTCGTCCGTGAGACTCTTGGTCCTGGAGACGACGCTACCCTCGTCCGACGCCTGATCCGCCGCCCCCTCGACCGGCACGTCGACGTAGCCTTCCAAAGTCGGTCGACCGCCCCGGCGCGGCCAGGACTCGACAGAATCTCGCCTGTTCCATACCGTATCCGCGGAGAGCTCTTCCTCTTCCGCCTCGGCCTCGGATGACGACGGAGACGGCGGAGGCGACCGCCATTGCTCTCTAAAGGTGTCCATCGACGCCTTCTTCTTTTCTCCGCTCTTCTTCTTGATCTGCTTCTTCTTCCTGCTAGGAGGTCGTATCGGAACAGGGGAATCGGTCTCGGAGGCAGAGGACTCTGTTTCGCAGTATCTCGCCATCGTCGTAGTGTTCTTCTCGTCTGCGTATTCCCGTTCTTTTCTTTTTTTTCCCCCTCTGCGTTTTGGGGCCATTTAAAGAGGCGACGGTGGCGATGATTTAATCGTGGGTAACCACGATGGACGGTTGGATGCGTAGTTGTGGTGGCGTACGGACAGTTTATTATTATATTATTATTATACAAAACGAATCCGAATAGTTAAAAGAAAAACTTATTTTAGCTGATAAAAGAGATTATCTAAACTGCAGGATTTTATAATATATTGGCTGCTATTTTATGAGATTCTGGTATTCATCTTTGTTTCGTAACATATAATGTGTTGGATTCCTAATTTTAGCTAGTGATGAAGTGAGATCAAATAGAAATAATTCTAACTAACACTTTATCATGTCAAACAGATCCGAAGAAGAGTTGATTTATTGTTACTTGTTTTTAACAAATTAGAGATTTTTTCCCTTCTTTTTTTTCCTTTTTTAAAATCCTGATAATAATAATAATAATAATAATAATAATAATAATAATAATAATAATAATAATAATAATAATAATAATAATAATAATAATAATGCAATGAATAATCAGATTCTTACTCAATGACGCAAGAAATCCAACCAAGTTGTTAGAGAAATTATTTTGAGCACAAAATCTTAGAATTTAAGTATACTTGTAGCATGATTTCCAACTCCACTTTTGTCCCTGAAACTTGTCCACCAGTTTCTCTGCACCAACAGCCATTTCCCACATTATTTGCAATTGATGTTTGCAGCTACAGATCTCCTCATCGACATGGTTTTGCCGAGGAGAATGAGAAACTAGAGTGTTCATGGTCGGGTTGAACCTAACCCGTAAACAAATTCGTTAGTCGGGTCAAGGCATTTTGGGGGTCACATGCCATCCAATTTAACTCGATCGGATCGGGTCACCAATATATATATATATATATATATATATATTCTTACTTTTTTACATTTAAATAACATAAAATATTGTTTAATATTTATTTTAAAACATAAAATACATTTTATAAATATTTATATATTATTTCTACATTTGAAATATTTTCTTTCACTTTTTAAACATTTTTTAAATTGAATATAGGCTTAAATAAAAAGAAAATAAAAAATATCAAGTATTCAAGTTGCATAGATCGACTCGGGTTGAAAAATTTCAACCTGCACTCGCCGACCACTGTCCGGATCGGATCGAATCTAGATTGATGCAACCCGTCCTACTCACCAGGACAGCAGTAAGCATCAAGCCAAATCTACTTGTTGTGCATTCATTTCACAGCGCATACAAGGCTGTACATATTCCAATTTATGAATCATACTGCACACTGTGAGATCATGTAATGTCCTTCCATTCAATACGAGCGTTTGTTGAATATATTGCCCGAACTATTCAAAACATATTACTTATTAGCCTCATGAAAGTATAAATAAAGCCGAATGACAACAAAGATTCTCTTTTTCTTAGGAAAAAAATTGCCTGTGAAGGAATTTAAAACTTCCAAAATATGATCAGCAAAATCATGGCACTTCAAGATGCTCCATACCAAAAATCTTTAGAACTGTATCTTGAAGGATACAAAAAAACAAAAAGGTGAAGGAAACACTTCACTCCAAGAACAAGGACAGGCTTGCAAGTAAGAAAGCTGCGATGTTGAGTATACATCTCCCCTCTGCACAGCAAAAGCCTTCTTTAAGGTTCATAGATCATTGGCATATTCTACCTCATTTTTTTTTTCTCTCCTTCTCGAGGATTACAGCTGACATATAATATATGCTGAACACAAAAAGCTTGTTGGCAGTTGTTTTCTCTTGTACCTGAGAATGTCCAGCTTTTTAGTCTCATTTTTATATGTGTAGGTGCTGTATATTTATACAGCTGAGTACCTGATATTTCCGCTGGCTCCTCCACCTAACTTTTTGGTTCCAGTTTCCAGGTAATAAAACATCAGATTTGAATGTTGCAAGTGCATGCCAAAAAGCTGAATAGAAATTGTCTTATGACGTAGAGGTAGATATGCACACCTAAACCAACTTTTTCCTCTTGTTTTTTCCCCTTTATTCTTGGAGAAAGGATAGCTCTTAATATAAAAGGATGACTAATGTATCCTTCTGCATTTACATTGAAAGGTTAATACATTCATTCCATTTCAAGTATTAGGAATCAAGCCGTCATGTTTTTTATTTGCTCAGGAGATCAGATTTCTGTTAAGATTATGCAAATTATGTTGCATTTTTTAAAAAATTTTCAGATGTAGATTCTTTGACAAAAGACTAATAAAGTTTTATATGCTGCTTTCTATTGTATTATATATACATCAATCATAATTCAGAAGAGAACATTTTTCTGGTTTGTTGCTCATGTATACAGGACAAGTTTTGGGAATCAGCACCAAGTCATTAGAAGATGCATGCATGCATGCATGGTCACTTCATAGTAGAACTTTGGGCATAACATTTGTGAAGGTACATGGTGGTATGTGATTTAAGATTTGGAGCTCTGCAGAGGGTAAAAACAAGAAGTGGTGTCATCGCGGTAAAATAATTTGCAACACCAAGGGCTGAAGTAACATGAGCATTCTTAAGAAGGATCACAGGAGAGAGAGAGAGAGAGAGAGAGAGAGAGAGAGAGAGAGAGAGAGAGAGAGAGAGAGAGAGAGAGAGAGAGAGAGTTAAACCTTTAGTCATAATCAACGGATCTCTAAGTACCATGAACAACTAGTTTGTAGTAGCCTTCTTTGTGTAACTAAACTAATTATTCCATGTGTTTCAGGAATAAAAGGCTGCATAAAAGTATTATATTGTCCGTCATTTTTAGTCTTGAGCAGGATCAGAAGGTTGAACAAAATTAGATACCAGAGCATGAAGATTTCTTTCTTAAAAGAAAACATATTACTTCAATGGAAATCTTCCCCAATTCAGACACCTTGAGATTGTATTAATAGTGTGAAAAAGTTTGAGGCTTAAGTAAATTGATTCAGATGAGCTTTTGTCCACATATCATTATCTTTATTTCAAAAAAGGTGTGCCATTATATATGTGAAATTAGATATGTTTGGCACGTCGACAACTGAGGGGGAAATATATATTTTTTAATATGAACACTGACGAGGTTTAAACTCAAAACTATTAAGTTCATGCAATTAATTGTGCTACTGACTTTTTTTTTAAAAAATTAAGCCGAAAACTCATTATATTTCTCATCTCCTCACGTTGCATCTGGGTTTAGAATTATACTAGCTAGTGATTGAGAAAGAATAAAAAAAATATTTATTTAAATAATATCAATCTTTTTTAAGTTTCCCAAGTCAAGAGCGCTAATAAGATACATATCTACTTTATTACTGATAAGCATACATATATGCCTAGGTGCATACATAAATTATGCTCATCCAACTAATACTAAGTAGTCTGCTCAAGAATAATCCACCAGCTCAGCTTGCTGTTGGTGTTATATACCTTTGCCATTTCTTTATCCTTGCATTACATGTTTTCATTATGTCCCCTGATATTTTTTGACATATATATTGAGACTAGTGTTCTAAGTCTTCCAAAGTTGAAAACTCACTTATCATATTAGGGGATTGATATCTGATTAAAAACTCACGTATCATATTAGTGTTCTAAGTCTTCCCCTGATAGTTCATTTCGTTGCTCATGATGAGAAGATCCGTACGTAGAAGCCTTGCATTACAAACTTCTACCTTACTTCTCCGGGCTATGATGAGATACACTGAGCATACATTATTTATTAGAAGCACTGTTAAAATAGCACTTAGCTACTATTATAATATAATGCCCCAATCCAAACAAGAGAGAGAGAGAGAGAGAGAAACCAAATTATTAGTTGTAACAAACTCTCTCTCCTCCCTTTATAAGTTAGTCTACATCGAGTATGAGAGGAAGTTGAATCGAATCGGACATGTTGTAGAAACTCGTCAGGGAATTATATCTATCACAATATTAAGGTAAATTTTAATCTTGTGGATTCATGCCTCATTTTCCTTGATTCATGATAAAGTTATTCATGATAAAAATATGATAATTAGAACTTGATAGAAGTGATTGCTAGCTTTCTATTCCAATGAGAATCTTTAAAAAATACTCTTTGTAGATAGAGTTATAAAAATTTCAAATCTCATCTCTTAACACATGATGACAAGAATAGGAGTAAATGTATTGTGATATTTTCTGAGAACAGTTGACAAATGATTAAGATATAAAAATTTTATGTGTGAGACAATTGTTTATTTTTAGAAAAAAATAAAAGTGATGGTATATAATGTTGATACGTAAAGTTATAATTTATTTATTGAGTGTAGAATGAACATGTTCAAGCATATCCAACATTATCTCACTACAAGAAAACTCGGGATTACCGACGGTCGTCCCACGGTTTTTTCGACGAAAACCGAGACGTTGGAAAAATGGTCGTCGCAAATTAATTTCCGACGGTTCGGAAGGAACCGCCAAAAATTTCGACGGATTTTCGACGATCGTGACCGTCGATATTTGCGGCGGTTGACAAAACTGTCGAAACTTCGGCGGTCACGACCGTCGATATACCGTCGAAAAGAATTTTTATAATTTTAAAAAAATTAGCCAGCTAGCGGCCGATGTCGGATCCGTCCGCCAGCCGACCGAGGTCGGATCCGGCCGTTGGGAGCTGGATCCGCCGCCAGGCGGCCAGCGGCCGGATCAGAACGCCCGGCGGCCGATCCCATCGCTGGGGCCGGATCCGCCGCCAGGCAGCCGGATCGAAATGCCCGGCGGTCGATCCGTCCGCTGGAGGCTGAATCCGACCGCCCGGCGGCCGATCCGGCCGTGAGAAGGCCGATCCGGCCGTGAGAGGCCGGATCCGGCCGCGAGAGGCCGGATCCGGCCGCGAGAGGCCGATCTGGCCTTCCGGTCGGAGAGAGAGACGCTGGCGAGGGAGAGAGTCGTCGGTGCGGGAGTGGCTCGCTGACGTCCGGTGCGGGAGAGGGTCGCCGGCGGGGAGAGGGTCGCCGACTGGTGCTCGCGGGCCGAGAGAGAGGAGAGGAGAGGAGGGAGGCCGTCGAAAACGTAAATATTAACTATTTTTAAAGTTACCGACGATTCTGTTCGACGAAAAATAAAATAATAATATAACAAATTATATAATTTATTATTTTCCTTTTCGACGGTCGTAACTGTCGGAAACTCCATCGCAAATTGCGACGGATGGGTATCCGTCGGAAATATCGACGTTCCTAACCGTCAAAAAATAAAATAATAATATAACAAATTATATAATTTATTATTTTCCTTTTCGACGGTCACAACCGTCGGAAAATCCATTGCAAATTACGATGGATGGGTATCCGTCGGAAATATCGACGTTCCTAACCGTCAAAAAATAAAATAATAATATAACAAATTATATAATTTATTATTTTTCTTTCCGATGGTCATAACCGTCGGAAAATCCATCGCAAATTGCGACGGATGGGTATCCGTCGGAAATATCAACGGATTTCAAAGCGTCGAAAATTACCCGTCGAAAAATGGCAATTTTCTTGTAGTGTCTATTATTAGTTGGTTTTCTTATCACTTTAGCCTCACTACTGATTGATCAATTACATCTTTATCATTGATTAACAATCATAATGATTATTACCTTTATGCATTTGAGCCCTTAAATTATCGCACCTTATATATTGAGTTTCTTTTGAATTATCTAATATTTACTTATCACGTTATATGACCTATCATATATTGATTTATGATCAAATGATGATTACATACATCATTCATCATGACAAGATATCATATGCCTCTTTATAATCTTATTATGTTATTAACTTATTATTACCGAACCCTCAAAGATAGTATAGATTAAACAAGATAAAAGATGAAAATTGTATGAAGAGCTTGATTGATTTGACGACGGTTAATCTGACCAAAAAGGAATTGAAAGATACTCCACCGACCCATTTTTAGGGAGTTGAAAGACATTCCGTCGGTCAATGTTAAAGCAAGTTAAAAAATACTCCATAATAAGTCTAACATAATGAAAAATGAAATGAATGATTATTGTCTATGAAGATAGGCTATGCCCAATGATATGATGATTACCGATGATGATAGGCTATGTCCAATAAGACGATGATTATCGATGATGACGGACTATGGCTAATGATGTTCTTGATTCTTTTATGAATATCTTTGTTTTATGATTAATTATGTCTTATACCATTCTGATCTTAACGATTTCCATTATGATTATTTCATTTCATGATGCTTGTCTATGTCTGCGTTGATCTCAAATCTTCATATGATAATGAATACTTATAATGTCTTCCATGATTAAATAATGATTCCATGATTATAATGTTATATCTATGTTGTAATCTTATTAATCCTTATCATGATGACTTGTAGTTATGTGATTAATTATTCCATATGCATACGATTCATAGTATCATTATTATCTTTATTGTGACACTTCTCTTGTTGTGATGTTCATTCTTATTGATGACTATCTATTATACTCTATGCTCTATGATGATTCTTATGATTATGATAATTGTCACACTGTTGATGAGGTTCCATGATTATATAATCAGTTATCCCTTGTTCTCTTTATTAATATTTATGATTACTCTCAAGACTATACTTATCGTGATATGTTATCTATTAATGATTATCCCTTCTATTCCATACTCTATAATGATCCTTGATATTAAGAATGATTATGTTTTTACGATCAATGTTCCCTTTTATTATGATTCTAATAAGAATTTATTATGTTACATTTTAATATTATGATGTCTTACCATGTGCTTATAGATTATAATAATTAACACATCATGATGATCGTATCTATGATCTATTTGCTCATGAGAGGTTCAATTATCATGTGTATTCAATATCACAAGTAAAGAGACACCATCCACAAATGAAGTTTCTAGTTGGTATTACGATTCTCTTTATATTATCTATTTATTTATGATACTTGAGACTCGTTTTATATTAACATTGCCAAGGCTTCATATAGTTTTGCTATTTTTTCTTCCGTTTCTTTGGTCAATCAAGGTTCATGTTTTAATCAAAATTATGTCCATGCAAGCAATATTTTATAACATCTCTTAGGCGTGTTCTACCATGCGTCTTGGGGCATTACATATAATACTTGCATACTTTTCTTGTACGTTTTGATATAAATGTAAATATAAAAACAATCAAATGAACTATTATAACAAAAACATTTGAAACGTGTAATAGCAATTCTATAATTTATGTAAAATGCATTCAAGTTTACTACATTGATTGGGCAGTTGAATCGATATTTTTTAAAACATTCATATTAAACTTCTATTTATTTAAAATATTTTTTGTGGGGTATTAAAATTGATATTCAAAATGTTCATCGGACTCGAATGCAGATAGATATGAGGAAATGTTAAAAATTAAGTTCTATCAATAATAGCTTTTCTCAATACGATTACAACTAGAAAAAAAATATCGTACATGATAAAAGAAAAGCAATCCGATACCTATTTTTTTTAACGAAAATTATTAATTTCTGACCATCTCGTTTTAATATTTCTGGACTTGTTGAGCCCAATTAGTAGCGTGGCCCAACCCACAGATGACGCTTCGGTTTCCCTGTGCGTTTCCCCAGTAGGTTCTCAGTTCTCACCAAATCCATCTCCATGGCCGAAAAGTGGAATTGTTTGATTCGATCAAAGAGAGCTGCTCAAGGTCGTACAGCTGAAGGAATGCTTGAAAATTAAGCGTAAGCATCATTTATCCTTGACGCGTGCCTCAGTTCTTCTCATCATGTTTGGTCTGTTTGCAAGTTTTGGGCATGGTTATGATGTTGTGCTTGGTTACCTTAATCACAATTCAGCAACTATGGCGTCCACATTTCGGCTCCATCTACTTCGCGACGCTATACGAACTGGAACCCCACTGAACGCTAAAGCATGTTTTTCTCTAGATTGTTTGGAAGCTTTCAAGTCGAGATTTTCATCTTGAAGGTCGTTAAAATGTGTTTTCTTTTATGAAACTTCAGCAAGGGAAAAAAAAAACTTGATTACTTTCCCTTTCTCCTTGATGTGTGGAGATATGTAATATGCTCTGTTGTTAGTTCTTAAAGGCGTGATTTTTTAAAAGTTTTCTTTCTTTCTTTCCTTTTGTCCTGGCATATAGTTTTTTGTTTGAGCGTCTAAAAATGTTGAAGGTTAACATATATTCTCCTTCTCCTGAGTTGTCAGGATTGTATTCTTTATTTGGCTTCAACAAGAAGAACCCTGTTTCGATTCTATCTACTGGTTTCATGATTCAAACTCTTTTTTTTTCTTTTGATAGGATTTGTAGTTAATACTCTTGAGGCTCAGTAATGTCTTTCTATGTGATGAAGGCATGACATGACTTATGAGTAATTCAGTCGGGCTAACTGCTGGTTCAGAGAATTGCATGTGGGGATCATCAGCTGTGTTGAGGAGGGGATCATCAGCTGTGTTGAGGAGGCAACTATTTTTTATAAGGTCTTTGCGTGGGTGTTCTTGCCGGGCATATCTACCAAGAATGCAAGGAGTTCAATGCATCAATGTTTCTTCTTTTGAGGCTGATGCTGAGAATGCTATTCGGATGATAACACCAGTACTGGATCCTATTCGATACAAAGGCCAAGCAGGTGAATTGCTTGTGAATTGCTTTTTCATTATATCCTGATTGGCGTTGGTTTCTTTTACCTAATAGTTACTAGCATAAAGAGCTAGAATGTTCGATACACATTCAAAAGCGAAGACCTCCTCAGGAAGTCAGTTTAAGCATGACAGACATAAAAATGTGTCTTCAATGTCTCATTAAATCTCTTGCAACCCATAGTATCAAGAAGCGTTTGATAAGTTGACATACATAAACAATGGGCTAGATCGGCGAACAACATTCAGAAGATTGCGTATACTTAAATTACATGCTCCTTGCAGTGCATAAACCATCATTTGAGATTGCCATAAAAAGGATTTACTAGTGACTAGGACAAAATGAAACCTCCCATCAAAACTTTACATGGTATACACTATTCCATAAACATGTTTCTTGCTAGTACTTGCGTCTGGTTCCATATGACATAGGCGCAGCTATAGCAAAATGGATTAAAAAAACACAGATATTGACCTAAGTACTGCAACCGTTGTAACATTCATGACGTAGAAGATAGATGTATAACCTGTTTGTCTTGACTCTTGATGACTTCTCAGGGAAGACAACAACAACAACAACAAAGCCTTATCCCACTAGGTGGGGAAGACAAAACTTGCAAAATATTAATAGACTGCGAACTGATGAGAATCACTTGAAGTTTGTATCATTGGCAGAAATTAACAAATTCGAAGAGTTTGCTTTTCAGGTGGACACTTAGTTTGAACACAATCCTGTCCCAATGGGTCACACAAGAGAATTGATCTTCTCTCCAACTCTTATTATTTGCCATTGAACCGTTCTCAAAAGGAAAACTCTTCCTACATAGATCGCATCAAAGGAATCAATATTTAAATATACTTTTAATTTTTTTTCTAGTTCTTGATGATTGTCAAATCCACTATTAAATTTGTCTCCTGATTAAGTTTTTCTTTAATGTTTATCTATTGTTTAAGGTTTATTTTTATGTTCATAGTTAGCCCCTAAGTAGTTATGATATCTTTCAATGCTCTGTTGATTTATAGTAATGCTGCTTGTTTGCTCACTTTCTTTCAATAAAATCATGGCGAAACTCAACTTACCACATTAGTTCTCTTCTTCAGGAAAAATTGCAGTAATTGGTGGATGCCGTGAGTATACTGGTGCTCCATACTTCGCTGCTATATCTGCTTTAAAACTTGTGAGTATTACTTCCTTCCATAATCCTTTTCTGTTCATGCCAAAGATTTTGAGCACCACCTTTCATCATGCTTATGAGATACTTTAATGGTGTTTTGTCTGAATATAAGCTTAATATCTTGCATAGGGTGCAGATTTATCGCATGTTTTCTGCACGAAAGATGCTGCAACTGTTATCAAAAGTTACAGCCCTGAGCTAATTGTTCACCCAATACTAGAAGAATCATACAGTGTAAGGTAAAGAAATAATGAAACTACTTTAATGACATATAACTTGTAGATTTTTTTTATTGGGTCTCTTGTTTTAATAGGGATAATGAGAGAACTTCTGTTTCCGCTAAGGTCCTTTCTGAGGTTGCTAAGTGGATGGAAAGATTTGACTGCATCGTTGTTGGTCCAGGTCTTGGAAGAGACCCATTTCTTATGGTATTACTAATTATTTTACACATTTTAAGTGCATGCTTAATCTTCCACTATTATACTTATTTATATCTTCATTTATACATTGTTTCTCCATTTCTTCTCTAAATCATGAGTCGTCCCTGTTTATCTATCACTTGATTGTATGTTGTTCCATTGTTTCCACTTGAGTCGTCCCTGTTTATCTATCATTTTCTATTCTTAAATTTAAAGCTATTAGTTTCACTCAATTCTCTTATGATCTATTTCCTCTTAACTAATTTATAAGTTCACTAATAATCTTGGAATCTCAACGTTCTTCAACAACTTTTTCTCTCTAGATATCATTTACAAAAGATAAGTCATGTGATTGGTGAATCAATGATTGAATGGAAAATTAAAATAGAAGTCCCATTTATTAATTTTAAAAAAGGACATATTTATTAACAAGAATAAGTCAACTTCGTAGTGTTATATGCTAATTCATTGACATTAAATACACTAAAGGAGAAAAATGAATGAACTTTTTTTGTCGTACCTTATCGCACCCGTAAACTGATGGCACATCCATGATGACGCTATTTCAAGCCTCATGTTATCTCAATGAGCTACATTTTTCTTGGAGAAATTTGGTCCATCTCATGCATGTTTGTGGTTGTGATCCCAATTTCTAGTGTAATATATCAACATGGGAATTGGTTTAACATAAAACTTGTTCAACGTGGTTAGGATTGTGTGAGTAACATCATGAGGCATGCGAGGGAAACAAATGTCCCAATGGTCATTGATGGGGTATGTAATCCCTGTGTCTCTTTACTCACCATATCTAATAATTATTCCATAAACAAAACATTAAGGATTTGGTCATGAATGCTGAAGCTAATTATGCTTTGTAGGATGGTTTGTTTCTTGTTACTAACAATCTTGACCTAGTCAGTGGAAATCCCTTAGCTATCCTAACACCAAACATAAATGAGTACAAGCGGCTTGTTGAGAAGGCCTTGGGGTGTGAGGTGGATGATGGAAATGCAAGTGGACAATTAGTATCACTTGTCAGGCGGTAATCACTTCTCGTAGAGAATTTTTCATTTCTCTTGTCATTTGTTCAAATTGGCTTGATAATTTCTCCATATATTATCAGGATTGATGGGGTAAATAAGGCTTTGTTGTTGTTGTATTATCAGGATTGATGGGGTAACTATTCTTCGTAAAGGGAAAACAGATCTTGTTAGTGATGGTGAAACAGGTTTGAGCTGAAATTCTTGATGTTTGATTGACAGTGATGACTACTGAGCATCAACTATTCATTTTCTCTAGTTATAAACTTGTCTCCGATTGGTTTATTATCTTACAGTCCAGAGCGTGAGCATATTTGGATCACCTAGACGTTGTGGTGGCCAAGGTGATATACTTTCTGGCAGGTTTGTTTCAAACTAAATAATATT
Organism: Pontederia crassipes; assembly: GCA_030549335.1. NCBI lineage: Eukaryota > Viridiplantae > Streptophyta > Magnoliopsida > Commelinales > Pontederiaceae > Pontederia > Pontederia crassipes. The sequence goes on from CM060190.1 coordinate 25,816,009, forward strand.
TTCCTTCATTCAACTGGTATTACTTGTACAGTTTCCTCTCAAAAAATTACTTGAATACAGTCTCGAAGCCTTAATTCTTTCTTGCTTCTCCTGCCCTAGGGCAGTTTTGAAAACTAATAAATTGATTGATGCCACTTTGTATTTAATTAGAAAGATAGCGGGTTGATTAAGAAAATAATAGGTAGTTACAATTTATATGTTTTTAGTTATTAGTTTGTCATAGTTATATATAGGTAGCCTTTCAGATTTGAAATAAATTGTTGAAAACTTTGAAAAGTGAGTTATCAACTTTGTAATTGAAGTTTGGTTCACGTTGAATTATTTTACTATGAAAATTTGTCACTTCAAATGGATAGATTATCATTATGATTGTGTTTAGGATTCTTAGAATTCTACTAGTAATAACATCTATCTTATATTCATATAGTCTCTTATATTTACAGTGTCTATGATGTCCCCCAAATGTGACATACAACCTTGAGATTTAGTTGGATTCACTTGAATGCTGCAATTGTTCTATACAAATATGTATGGATCAAAATGTATGACATTTAATTTCTCAAGTTCTGTCAAGTTTGTTTTGGGAGGATCTAGTACATCAGGAGAATTTCACATATCATATATACAGATAGATATATTATTGCCTAATCCACATAAGTTTCTTAAATCTACAGCCAAGCCAATATTTTTTTGCATGGCTGAATCTAGAGCAAGTATATTAAGTTAACCTTGATCCAGCATTATATATCATCAGTTTGGAGTAAGAGTAATAAATACAGTTTGGATGTGGACATGGGTGAACTTATAAAGTTCCTACAAGGATTCAGTTTCCTTGCAATACTTCTCCTTCACTTGTAAGTTGTAAAAATGAGATAAATTTATCATCATGTGACTCCCTCACAAAAAATCAAAAGAAAAAAAAAACAAATAATTATGCAACTCATCTTACTCTTTTGTTCTAATGCTTTGTTTCCTATTTCATGCTTTATCAGTGTTGCAGTATTCTCATCCTGGGCGCGCAGGAACTTGTTGAATGCAAAAGAAGCTGATAGAGAGAGGTTTGCCATTCTAACTGATTTACAATTGTTCTTACAGGGGTGCTGCTGCTTCAGCCTATCTTGATTTTGCATGTAACTGTCTCTTGCTTTGGTTTTGAATTTCCAAGAATGGCAAACCCGATGATGCTTGGCTGCATAGCTGGTTCTGCACTACTCAGGAGAGCTGCATCACTTGCCTTCCAGCACAAGAGAAGGGCAACCCTCACGACAGACATTATAGAGTACCTCGGACAAGTACATGCTTTCTGTGATACCGCTAGTTTCTGATACAAGTCTCTTTGAGTCTCTTTGTGTCTTAGAATTCTGATATATTTCTGCAGTCTGGAAGAAATATGTCCTGCCAAGTGAAACGACATGTGACTACATGTTTCACCCACCTGAGCTTGCAGTACAATGGTCAAAATGGAACAGTGACAGAGGCAAACATGTTTATAGCCTTGAGACGTTTACTTGTAACCAATGATAGGATAGAAAAATAATCTTATGCAGAAGCCAGACAGAATCTTCTGTTTATTGTGTAAAAGAGCAAAAGATGATTGAAAAAATTATTTCTTATGAGAATAATACTACTTCATGTGTAAGTGAAAAAAGAACAGGAAATTTTGCAAGGGATGGAACGATCGAAATTTGATGTTGCTGCAAGATTCCTTCAAACACACAAGAAACTGCCACCGGATGCTTTCTGATGATTGTTCACACATCGAGTGGAGAATTGCCACCCAAGATCCACTACTGTGTCAATTCAACTTTTTTTTTTGGTGCCGGCTCGAGTCTACGGGAGGCCTTCGGTGTTCGAGACTACTAACAGCCGACTAATCTAGAGCCGAAAAGATAAGCAGTAAAGGCTTGTGTCAATTCAACTTTGATTTGTAAGAAAACTACACCTCGACTACTATAACGTATTTCACTAAAAATTCTTTTGACGATATATCGTATGTTCATCAGTTGCATAGTATAGGTGGACTCCACCTATCCATTTTCTCTCTCCAGTTGTGTTTTTCCTCTTCGACGTGGCAAATAAAAAAAAATGCCTCCTCCGCATATTCATCCTCGCTGAGTAGTTGTTGGCGCAACACAACTTCCTCACTCATTCTCCTACCCATGGAAGACGCCGACGATGACTCCTTGTTGGACAATGAAGAAAACGATGCCGAAGGAGACGTGAATGGTGACAAGATCAAGTCAGCGTCCATCGATCATCTTGTTTAGCCCTTTTTCGCTCATCGACTTTGGTGGATTGTGGATGGTGCACTCCGGCGGGGAGCCGAAGCAATCCATGTAGCCCTTAAGGTTGCCTTAGATTTGGTGGTGATATTCTTGGGCAACTTGAATATTTGAGCTTTGTATTTCCCCCTACTATGAACTTCAAGAAAAGTTAAATTGTATAAGAACTTATTCGATGAAAAACAATTGTTGTTTGAATCGTCGACATTGCCATAGAAACTATCTTGGGGGGCCAATTAAGATGGTGCATGCACCATACATAGAGGAAGCGGTCGGCCCAAGAAATTGTGTGACTCATTCATGGGTATCAAAGCATGAATCTCCTCCTTACCTTTTTTTTTTTTTTTTTGCTTCGACGACTTCATTTTCAGTAAGCAGTTCTTCTCATTCAATAAATCATGATCACTTACATTCCAACAAATGGTTTCCCTTAACTCCATTGACAATGTCAGCAATCAAGTTTGTCATACCCCGCCTTCGTCGAGGCAATGCCTCTGCAACACCTCTACAGGAAGATTTGTTTTTTTAGACCAAATTGTTTTAAACACAAGCACCACCTTCACTAATTTCTTCACCAATGTTTAGCGAACTCGCGGACAGAGAACCATTGTAAAATTCCGTCGGAGTTGTTCAAATTTCAAAAATTAAATTCACCATTATTGACGACAAAGAATATGGTCCAGAGAATCACCCATCAAAATTGAGACCGTCACGCCGACTTGCCAAAAGCTTTTGGACCTCCATAAACAAGTTAGCACTACGATTGGACTTCCGTTGGTTTCCATCCAACATTTGTAATGATATGAAAATCATCTTGGACATTTAAAAAAATTTCGCGCCGTTAGCTCGTTCGCCGGAAGACTTGACAATTTAGAGAAAATTATAATAAATAAAAAAAATTATTAATCAAATAGACTCATATTTCATAACATTAAATGCCTAAACTCTTCGTTTCATCATTAGCTTTATTATTCATTTAGAATCTTATGACTTATTTAATCCTAAGCATATGTAATACTTCGTCATGAGCTTGAACTCTCATCCATCACTTGATATTGGTTATTTGCACGGATTCAAAGTGTAGGGTTTTCCAATTAGAGCATATAAAAATCATGCTATTCTATGATACTACATGCGATACATCATCATAATAATAATATAAAAACATGCATGTCATGAACTATATCATAAACTTTACATGATAATACATTATGCTTATCATTCATTCTTAACATGTCATTCCTAAAACATAATCATTTCAACATACCTGTCTCACCTTGGAGTCATCATCTGCAAGTACCATATCATAAGAACATACATTCACGACACACATAACATATATCACATAGACATATCATTGCATTTCATTTCCATTGTCATGTGTACTCTATGAGTTTCTTTATAACTCCTTAATCTTTATTCATTACTTGACATTGTTTCTTTCTTTCTTTCTTTTCATTCATTGCTTTATATTTTCTCGTGATTACGATATAACCCTTTGGATATTCATTCATTCATTCATTTTTCTTTCTTTTATGATGTCATTGGGGTCATTATAACCTTGCATACACTAACATTATCATATGGTATCTTTCATCTTTACATTGAAAAATCTCAAACATCTCTAAGGTGATGACATTATTTTCTAAGAAGTTTCAATCACCGTAAAGTGAAAGACATCTACTTTTCATCTTTACATACATGACTTATTTTCATTACATTCATCATATGACATACTTTTTATTTGCCTAATAGTCAATACAGTTTAACATTCTTACATCAGTCAATCAGGCACTGGAAAATCTCAAACACTTTATGGGTGATGACATTATTTTTCAAAGAAATTTCAGTCATCATAAAGTCAAAGGCATTTACTTTTAGAAAATCTCAAACACCTTTTAGTGATGACATTATTCCTCAAGAAATCTCAATCACTATAAGGTGAAAGACATTTATTTCTTATCACATCTTTCATCTTTACATCATTATTACTCCATAAGGCACTGAGAAATCTCAAACACCTTTTAGGTGATGACATTATTTTACAAGAAGTCTCAATCACCATGAGGTGAAAGGCATTTACTTTTTGCCTTCATCATTCATCTTTACATCATCATTACATTTGTCCATAAGGCACTAAGAAATCTCAAACATCTTTTAAGTGATGATATTATTTTTCAAGAAATATCAATCATCATGAGGTGAAAGACATTTACTTCTTTTCTTCATCATTCATCATTACATTAGTTTATAAAGCACTGAGAAATCTCAAACACCCTTTCAGATGATGACATTATTTTTCTAAGAAGTCTCAGTCACCATAAAGAGAAAGACATTTACTTCTGGAAAACCTCAAACACCTTTAGGTAATGACATTATTTCACAAGAAGTCTCAATCACTATAAGGTGAAAGGCAATTACTTCTTACATTCATCTTTCATCTTTACTTAGTTGAAAGCTCAGGGTAACATCATTACAACTAGGCCAATGGACCTTAGAAAATCTCAAACATCCTTTCAAGTGATGACATTATTTTTTAAGAAGTCTCAATCATCCTAAGATGAATGACATTTACTTCTTGATATTAATGAGTACCGAGGTATTTCCTTCAACTTTATACTTTATTAGGGTCATCAATACATTAAGCATCCACATCAATCAATCATCCCCTATTCTAATTATGGCTGAGCATACATTTCTTATATCTCCGTTTATACATAATTAACCATCATCGATCATCAATCATCAATACATTGTAATGATATCATGAAAATATTTTAATACAGCATAGAACCTCTCTTTCGCTCGGTCATGACCGTGATGGGTTGGTCATGGCCGTGACAGAACCCCAAAACAACCCCTTCTGTCACAGTCGTGATTGGCGTAGTCACAGTTGTGCTTGTCGCTTATTTCCCATTTTCCTTCTCGCTCACGGTCGTGACTGGGAGTGTCACGACCGTTCTTAATTGGTCACGATCATGACAGAACATGCCACGCTCGTTCTAGTGCCTTGTACGATAGGAGATTTTAGCCTCTCGGTCATAATTCGATCGTTCACTCGAAATTCTTAATTTTTGAGATTTAAAACTCTAATAAAAATAATCTAAAATATCATAAATATTTTAGGTAAGACCTCTTAGCATCTATGCTCACAGAACACATTAAAACATGCAAATTTCATTCATTAATGAGATTTAGAACTTTTTCTTAAAAATTCATACAACTAACATAATTTATTCTCTGCACGGTATTCTGGCAGCAGTCACTAAAATATTAATAACTTAACTTATACTTGTTCTTTTTAGATGATTTCAATTTTCATAGAAAGATTATATGAACCTTTTAACTTTGGAATACATTTCAAATAATTCAGTATTTCTAATTTACTATACGTTTTATAATTTGGTCTCGTTGTTATCCGAAATAGCACGATAGTAGTCCGATGTTTGGATCATAACTATTTGTATACATCTTCAAATCATATGAAATCAATTTATGTGACGAGGGCTTTCCATCCATATATTATTTGTGATTTTTGAATAAGTAAAACTTATCCTAATAATTATTACAAAACAATAACAAATTTAATAAATTTATGCAACATAAATCATGCAACCCTCAATCAAAATTCCTATCAAGAATAGGGTATTCTTAAAACTCTCAATCCAAACAAAAACATCATTGAGAGGGGAGAGAGGGGTTTAGATACCCTTTACATACCTTTGAATTTTAGATCTAAATCCCCATTTTCTTAATCATCGTGTCCTTCTTCTCCATCTAGAAACTTCTAGATCTTCTTGTACATTTTCCAAGAAAGCTTCATCTTCTCTTTGTTGATCTTAAAACATAGCCACCATGAAGAATATGGATCTAGATCTCCTAACCTTAGGCTTCTTTTGGTGGAGAAGAAAAAGAGAGAAGAGTTGGCGGCTAGGTTTCTGAGGAATTAATAAGGTTTTGGGTTCTTTATACAGGATTTACATTAGAGCTTTGATCAAAAGGCCCAAATACTCTTGACCCAAATTTTAGGATATTGCAACATTGGTGAAAGAAACGACAACTATGTTGATTGCTATGGAGTTGTCAAAGCTAGAAAGTCTATCATTAATTACTACACGTGGAGTCACAAAATAAAGGGGACACTGGGTAAAGTGCAGTCCCCATGATCTTTAGAAGAAGAAACTCACATTATCTTTCCCTCTCATTGCACATATGGAGGGCAAAACTTTGCTCCTTTCAGTCGCCACGATCGTTCCAACCTGAAACAAACACCTGTCTAGGTCCTTGTCCGTTCCGATCCTAACAACATTGCATTCGACCCATCGAAGCTATGTCACCGAACCAAAAAGACCAAGTGCATGAGGTAGCGAGAAGACAAATGAGAAGAGTTGTATGCAAATTGAGGTTTTGGATGCAATTGTCGTTCCATTTGACAAAATTTAAAGGGTTGTGTAATGATATGTTAGGAAGCCTTTACCCTCTCATTATGTGCAAATTTAACTAGTTGTCTTCTTTGCACAACAAGATCTATAATGCCCCCAAATCACATCCTGCCACGTGACAAAATACGCTTCGAGAATACTTACGTGTGCATCATGTTGACCAAAATGAAGACTTTGATTGGTCAACTCAACATCATATAAAAGATGAAAGATTAATCATCATTAAATAATAAAAAGAGTATGACATCTTAAAATGCGGAAGACTGATAAAGAACTTTATATGAGTCCAAAGGAAACTAAGACATCAAACTAATATGCGAAAAATAAAAATCTAGCCTATAATCTAAAGAACTCAAGACACCCATGTACGGCCACCTATAAGCTTGATTGGTCACTGTTGGTCACCTTCATCATTCTGACCTAATCCTACATTTAAGAACATACAGGAGATAACCTCTCTGTGAGTTTTATAACTCGGTATGGAAGTAATCATAAGACCATGATACTAGACAAGAATCATAAAAATATAATCATCATATAAAGAGGAAGTAAACATGATCATAATATGAATAAGGAATCATATATACAGAGGGGCATATGAACATGAGAACAATATGATCATATGTAAATCATCATAAAAATAGCAAAAGTGGATCATCATAAGGAAAATTCTTTATTCATATGTTTTTGTCTTTTTTATCATTTTATTATTCATCTTTAACTTATTTGGAGTATATTTCAACCCACGAGGAGGTTTGCCTCAACTCATCCATCACCATCATCATAATTGGCAAAACCAAACCATAACTGATCGTAGTCAGCCCATAACCTATTCGTCATCGGTCCATCATAAAAAGCTTTTCATTTAACGATTTTTGTCTTTTATCTTGCATCTTTTAGTTAATCTTTAATAATAATTAAACCAAGGTTACAAGATAAGATCATGGAGAGTAAATCAAAGGCATAAATAGCATAATCATCATCATACTTATATTAGGATTAATCACATGAATCAGGGTTTAAAAGGTCATAAAAATTAGCCTAATCTAGTCAGAACCCGGGCCGAGTTGGGTGAAACCTGGGCCAAGTTCATAAAGCATCTTCTCAGGAAAAACATGGCATAACCCGGGCCGAGTTCGTGCTTAATAGGTCGGTCAGCCGATTCGACAAAAATAGTTGACCGCTCGACAAAAGTCGCAGCCGAACGTGACTTCATCGTAAAACTACCCGGGCCGGGTTATTCTCAACCCAGGTCGGGTTGGTCTTCATCGCAGAGCTCTGAGATCTCGACAGGCTGTGTTATGGTGAACTCTGGTCGGGTTCGTCTTACGTAGAAACGTCATGGCAGAAACATGGATTTTCCGATCATCTTTCCTGCGATGACCGGCATCAAGCAACATCATAAATCACAGTACTATAACTAGGGATCGGCTAGAGCATGCTTTAAGTCCAAGATTCTATGACAACTAGGGATTCGACTAGAGCACGCTTCAAGCCCAAGATTCTATGATGAATCTATCATAGTTCCATACCTTGCAAGTTTTTATCCAAGAAACTAATTTGTTCTTCTTCTTCCTCTTCCTCTTCCTTTGTTCGTTCCTCTTGGTCCCGACACGAGATTCCCGGCGTCCAAGTCCTCGGATGGCTCTCCTGTTGGTCGACGACGGATTAGGGATGAGAGAACAAGAAAAGAGCGCATGAAAATAGAAGAAACCTAGGGCGGATTTGCAAGGAGAAAAGGGGCTGATTTGTTCGTTTTAATCCCACATATATAGGAGAGAAGTTTGAGATCCATGGGACTTCAAGATCTAATTTTATCTTTCTAAGATTTGAATCTATCTTTTCCCCTTTTTATTTCTTTTTCCTATTCGAGTTGAGACTTTATCTTGTATTCCTCTTTTTTTTTTAAGTCTCGGGTATTACATCATAAACCCCTTAAAATAAGATTCATCCTCGAATTGAGTAAGAAGTCAGGACTTACCAAATAGTGTAGGGAATTCTTTTCACATCTCAGACTTGAGTTCCTAAGTTGCTTCGTCACCTTGGTGATGACTCCAAGCCACCTTGACTAGTGGTACAACCTTATTATTGTGACGTTGAACCTTGGTCTCTAGAATCTAGAACCTTGTTCCTCATAAGTCAAATCATCTTTGAGATTTGGTTCTTCATACCTTATAACATTTGTATCATCATGTTTATACTTTTGGAACATCGAGATGTCGAACACATTATGAACTTGCCCATATGATGGAGATAATATTAGTATACAAGCACATTTTCCAACTAGCTCAAGTACCTCAAAAGGATCCACATATCATGGGCTGAGCTTTTTTTTTACTGAATCTCATCACTCATTTGGTTGGGGAAACCTTCATGAGTACCACTTGTTTGGAAGTTTTGTTCACATCGTCCCTTATCAGCATAGAACTTTTGTCGTACTTGAGCTGCCTTCATCCTCTGTTGTATTAACTCGACACTTGCTAAATATTCTTCTGTTTGCTTCAGTTCTTTAGCATCCAAGAACTTCCTTTCACCTACCTCATTTTAGCATGCAGGTGAACGACAGGATCTACATATAGAGCTGCAAAGAGAGTCATGTCAATGCTAAAATGGTAACTGTTATTATATGCATGTGAAACTGAGCAGTCGGCAACCCTGTGTCTTTGCCTCCTCGGCCGCTACGTTGGCGATCCCAACACTCTCCAACATGTGATCCCGAGCCTCGAGCGCACTGCGGAGCCATGCTCCCTAATTGAAATTGGTAACCCTTTTATCCTATTTACTTTTGCTAATGTCGATGACCGCCTACACGTTCTTACGGGCGGCCCTTGGAAATTCGGTGGAAGTCTTCTCACAGTGTCCCAGGTGGTGCCTTTCTTTCGACCGGATGGCAACAATACCCTCGCCGCCCCCACCTGGATTCACCTCCATGTTCTCCCTCTCCAGCTTCGCTATCCTCGCTCACTTCGACGAGTGGCGATGACATTTGGTTTAGTCTTGCAAGTGCCCTTGCACGAGTCTGCGTTGAGTTGGATCTCTCCAAGCTGCTCAAGCAAGGACCTGGGTTTGCCTCCCTAACAGCGATCTCTATCTTCAGCAGGTGTTGTACGAGAACATCCCCACCTTCTGCTTTCACTGCGGTATCGTCGGTCATCAATTCGAGTATTGTAGCACTGCTCTTGCCCCGACGGTGGTGACCGTGCACAGGAGGTGATGTTGTATGGCCCCTGGCTACACGTGGTTCATTCATTCCCTTGCCGAAATGCCTGGTGGCTCAGCGCCCAGGATCACGGCCGGTGGTTCAAGCCCAGGATCCCCCAGCCTGGACCTCAACTACCTTGTGTCGGACACTAAGCTACCGTCGGTGCCTGAGCCATCGCCCCAACGGCCCCGGAGCACTGGCGAGGGGAGGTGTGTAGTGTCAAGGTCACAAAGTTCACTTCAAAGATGAGTTTGAATAGAAGAAACAATGCTAGCGTGTACATCATATAACAAGAAACTAAAACCATCCAACGAAATAACAACATGAATAATTTGCGAGGAAATAATGAGCGGGGTAATTTGAGCATCCTGGCCAAGTCAGGCCATTAGGAGAATGCCATCAGAAGCATCGGTGGCCTCGGGGGACACTTCTTCCCAGTCGGGCCCACCTCAACGGTCGAAATCATTATAAGTATGAACATTTTTTGTTCTCCCACCCTGAACCCCATGATATAGTCAAAGAACATTGGTCTTTTGACCAGCCAAATGCTAGCATCACCCATGCCCTAAGCCAAATCAAATGCAACGCCATCAAATGGAACAAAGAATCATTCGTGGACCATTATCGTAACCTATGGCAGCACTCTCCCTAAATCAATATACCTCAGGATTGTTGGCCTGAGCTCCCCTCCCTCGACTAAGCATGGCATGACTCCCTGATCGCCCCGGTTACTCATGCCGAGGTTACTACCACACTCTAGAGCATGCCCCCCGGCAAGGCTTCGGGTCCTGATAGCTTTACTGTTGAATTCTACTGGACTTATTAGGATATTGTTGGAAACCAAATTGTTAGGAAGATCCAAAAAATCCTTTAGCTCAAACATCTTGCCAAAAGATTGGAATAAAACCTCACTCATTTTCATTCTGAAGACACCTAACCCTACACGTGTGAAAGACTTTCGACCCATCTCACTTTGCAATGTGCTATATAGACTACTGTCTAAAATCCTTGCAAATCGCCTGCAGCCCACCTTAAACTCCAGGATAGACCAAAATCAATCCGCTTTCATCCCGGGGCGGTCCATCCATGATAACTTCTTGATAACACATGAACTAGCTCACTCCTTAAATCCTGGTAGACAAAAATTTATGTTACTCAAGGCTGGCTTAGAGAAGGCATTTGACCGTGTTTCCTAGCAAGCACTCTGCTCCATCCTTACAAGAATGCGTTTCCCAAATAATTTATCAAATGGATTCATCTATGCATAACCTCCCCAGTCTTCTCATGCATTATAAATAGGGAAGTGTCCCATCCTTTCTCGGTGTACCAGGGTATTAGGTAGGGAGACTCAATTTCTCTATATTTATTCATCATTACCTCCCAACTCTTTTCCTCAATTATGACCCAGCAAGTTGAGCATGTTGAGGCTGGCTTGATCTCACCCTTCCGAATAAATTCATTCATCCTAACCCATCTCTTATTTGCAGATGACCTGCTCATTTGCCTAAAAGCAACAAAAAGAAATTGAATCAATCTTAAGATGATCCCGAACATTTTCCAATACCTAACTAAATAATAAGTAAATACACAAAAATTTGAACTTTTCCTACCCCCTCTAAGCACCAATCGCCGCCGTCGACAACAGTTGAGCTCCATCTTGAACTTTAGAATCGGGTCTTTCTCTTTTCAATACTTGGGCATTCCTATCTCACCAAAGCATATCCCCAGCAGAGAGCATCACTCAATCATAAACAAAAGTTTCTCTCGCCTGGACGGCGGCGGGGGTTCTAAATCAGGCGGGCCGTACCACACTTATTAAAACCACACTCACCTCTATCCCCATTCACTCGCTCAATGTAACTAATCTCTCTGGAAGCACCATCGCTTCCATTGAGCGACTCTCGCACTCTTTCTTGTGGGATCCCGACGAGGGTCGTCGGGGCACCCACCTCATCAGCTGGACCACTGCCCAGCTCCCCCGCCATTACGGGGGACTTGGTATCCGTAACCTTCTAGATATCCCTCTCTCCCTTGTGGCCAGACGCATACATTAAACAAACGTCCCAGCCTATGGACTGATCTCATTCAAGAAAAATATGGACCCCTCAAGCTCTGGGAGGATATGCCATGAACCCATATCGCGAATTCCTAGAGAATAATCCTAAATTCCATTAACACTCTTAGACTTGGATTTCTAAAAAGCATTGAATCAAAGAACTCAACATCCATCATTCTCGATCCTTGGATATTCACCACGCCACTCATACGTACACCCACTTATATCAATATGGAAATATGCCTTGACAACCTCACGGTTAACCACTTCATCGCCAATGGTTCTTGGATCTGCTCTCTTCTCTCTGTCACCTTTGGCCCGGATTTATGTTCTCAAATAAAACGTATATATCTTTCTTCTACCGCCAATGATGACTCATGGGTATGGGTGAATGATACCTATGGATGTGCAAATGCTAAGTCAATATATTATTATGTTAGCCGCCGCTCTATGCCGTCGAATTTCGCTGGAGGGCCATCGTGGCAAATGGTTTGGAAGATTCTAGCTCTGCGCAAACTACATATCTTCCTTTGGAAACTTTTACACACTAAACTGCCTATGCTTGATACCATTGTTTTATTTGATAACACCATTGATCCAGTTTGCTCCCTCCGTGGCCTTCATCTGGAAACAAATGCACACCTTTTCTTTCAATGTCCTATCGTGCAACAACTTTGGAATACCTTTGAAAATAAGTTAAATATCCTATTTCAAAATCGCTCTACTTGGCACCTCAGTTCTTGGATTCACGAGGGAGCCCACTTGGATCAACAGTCTAGAAAATCTTTTCTATCCATTTTTATCCACCGCTTTTGGGAGTTTTGGAATCTTTGAAATGAGGCACACTTCATATCACGGTGCACAATCGTGGACTCGGCCTAGGAAAAGACTTTGACCGGCTTTCAAGATTATGCTGCCGCCCACGCAGGCACCTTACCTCCAAGATTCGCACAGGCAGGTCCGGTGGAAGCCCCACCCCAGCACCGAACTATCTTTAGTTCATATGGTTCTCTCGGACTAGTTGGGATATAAGGTATTGGCTACTTAACCCTCGCTCACGATGGCTCTTTTATTTTTGCAGGTTCCTCCAACATACCAGCGGACTCGGTTCTGGAAATCGAAGCATGTGCCATGCTCGCCGACATCCAAAAGTGTAGCGAGGTTGGCCTCTCCCACGTTCAAATCTATTCGGACTCGAAGTCCCTTGTCAAGCTATCCATGGCGCTTGAGGGGAATCGTCGCCAACATTTGGATGGTCATCACGACCACTAGCCCGACCGTTGTATCGCAGCGCCAGTCAAGCGGTGGATTACCTTGCCTATTTTGGTCGCCAACATCACAACGATAATTTTGGCCGGCCATACCACCTCCTAGTCTTGCCCAATTTTTGTACCCAAATTTCACTGAAACAATTATTTAATATAAATAAAATCACCTTTTGAAAAAAAATTATATAATCACGATATAACGATCCTAATTTGTTGGTTGTATATTAATCATACAAAAGTTGGTTGCATATAAACTACATTTTAAGTATGAAATAATTTGATTAAGATTTGACATGTACGCGCGTAAACTTTAAAAACTAACACATCCATTCATGATCCCTTCGCATGACACTATTTTATATATTAAACATTAAATAAAAAAACAAATCCACATATCACTATGACATAGTTCGATTAAGATATTGTGGTGCATTAAACTTTAAAAAACTAATATATATTCAGGCACATGAGACTAATTTTTATATGTATATGTTAAATGTAACGACCCCAATTTTTGAGAGTTAGGAAAATAATATTTTATTATTTATTTTGAGAAAATGACTATTAATATTATTATAATAAATAGTTCCGAAAATAAAGGAAAATAGGGGAGGAGTTTAATTAAGGATAAAAATGTATTATGGGATATTTATTTAAATTCGGAATTATTTAATTATTAAAATAAATCAAAATTGTTAAAAGGGATTAATTAAAAGATTAAATTTGATTAGGATTGTAAGTTATAGATGAATTGGAGATAAAAATTTAAGAGCCCTATAAATAAATCCTTAGAGTCAATCGTCAAAAGAGTTTTCTTCTCTATGGATTCTTGGTGTCCGACGGCAGAGGCATGGCAAGGCATGATTCAACATCGAACGGCTACGAGGTACGTTGGAGGGATCCGTAGGTATAATGCATCGTATGATTATTTATTTAGATTAATTGTCGCACTGCAAATTGTGTGATAATTGATTTTTGGGTAAAGTGCTCCCTCGCTTTTCTTAATTATTGAGAAAAAAATATAACACATCGGATAAAAGTTAGATTAAGGGCGCATACGCACTGGAGAGATAATTAAGAAAAAAAAGAATTGCGTGTTTGCGTCGAATAAAAAAAAGGGATTTGCGTCAAATAAAAAGGAGGGATTGGCATCGAACTAGAAGTGTCCGATGGATAAAAAGAATTAAGAAAAGGAGGATCTCTCGGGAGAAAAAAAAGAGATTGGAGGGAGAAGAGAGATTGCAGCCGTATGGTAATAGTGAAAGAATATTTGGGGGATGTAAAGAATTGGAGAGAGAAGAGGTGAGGGCGTAAGGATGTAAAGAATTGGAGAGAGAAGAGGTGAGGGCGTAAGGTGATGTGGACAGAGAAATTGAGAAAAAAAAAGATATAGGTTTATGGAAGAAAGAGATAAGCAGATACAGAAAGGATTTTGTAAAAAGAAAATAATAAAGAAGTGATAGTTGGCGGCCAGAGGAGGTAAGAGAGAGAATTAAGAGAAAGACAAAAGTCAAAATAAAGAAAAGGGCAATGAAGGCGCATAAGTGAATAGGAGAAAAAAAACATAAAATAAGAATAATAGGATATCTCAGCCACCGAAAAGGAATAGAAAAAAAAATATATTTACTGAGAGAGATCAGGGACTCACTTATTTTGATATGATTAGTAATAGTTAATTGACAATTTTATTATAATTATATTATGTTATTATTATGATTTATTAATTGTAAAGTTATTATTTATTCTGATTATATTATTATTGATGGTGTAATCATATCGATATGATTTCTGATTATATTCTTATCATATATAATCATTATATCAGATCATATTATCATCATATTTGATCATATCTTGTTATTATATCCAATCTTATCACTGATTATGATACTGATCCAGTAGTCTTTCTGATTAGGTCTTGTTTCACATAAATTAAATTATTAAAAGATAGACATTTTAAGTAAACAAGATAAAAGCCGAAAGTTACTGTCCCATGTTCACCGATTGCCACTAAGCCGGGACCAATTGAATTGAATGGGGCAGATAGTGTAAAAGCTATGACTGTCTTGTGTATGGCCACTCGTCCCCCACCATACACGAACCCATTGAATTATATCGGGCTTGTCGTGGCACTGATCCCCCACTGGTCTGCATGAAAGTGGCATGGTGTTCCTTAATTGACTGAGCGCTCCCATTGAATTGAATAACTCCGAACATTGTAAATTGAATTGAATTGAATTAAAATCGAATCGAATTGAGTTGGATTGAAATCGAATTGAATTGAATAGATCATGGTCATTTGGATACTAGCGTTGACTGACATTGCCTCCGCCCATTGAATCGAATGAAATTGTTATTGACTAATAACCATTGATATTGAATTGAAAATTGTTAAATTGAATAGTGTCATAGTGATCAAACATTTAATTGTTAAATCAATATTGATGTCTTTTTCTGATCATTCCTATTGATTTATGATTTTATTGTCCTATTATTATATTAAATCATCGATCCAATTGATTAGGCAATTATTAATTGCTATCTCTATTGATTGGTCTTTTGACCATAACTTGATATAGTTGCTCATATTGATAAATTGTTATATTGATAAATTGATTATTGTATTAATTGCTCAATTGACTCATCATTGATTATATCTTATTTTCGATTGAGCATATTGATTGTTTAGTAGACCCTACGTACTGAGTATTTTTATACTCATGGATATTTCCATATACCTGGATCCGTGCAGGTGAGAGTACTTTGATAGAAGATGATCCTGCAGGTGGCTATGCTCAGTGATAGACAGATGTTGCACATATTCTAGATTGAGTTGTCTAGTTTTTTATTATTTCCGCATTTATTAGAATTGTGAACTTATTAATATTTTAATTATTTTGAATATAATGGATTATTAGATGTTATTATTGAAAAGTCTTCCGCATGTATTATTTATATTCCGCAAAAAATATTTTATAGAAAATTAAGTAGCGTCTTTGGGACGACTCTGAGCACGTGAAAGTCACGTGGGTCTCAGGGCGTTACATAAGGTATCAGAGCAAGGTTTAAAAAGATATTCAAGGATCGCTAATTACCCATTTTCCGAAGAGCGAGAAAACGAAAGAAATATCGAGACCTACAACAAGATACCATGACAGTCGAGGACTACACGATCGAATTCTTAAAGTTGGAGAAGTATGATACTCGACGTCAATCAGAGAGAAATCGCGTTAAGCAATGGGTGGAAGGTCTCAAGCCAAGCCTTCGAGGACGGGTAAAATGTTGTAACTATCAGACCCTTCAAGATGCGAAAGAATTTGCTACCATGCTTGAAAATGACGACATAACAAACGCAACTCAACCGAATCAAGAGGATATAGATAATGATCAGAATCATATTTGGAGTAAAGATAGAAGACATCAAAGAAGAGAGAAGCGACATCAAGAAAACTACAACCGAGGAAGGCCATATCCAACACGGAATGATCCTCCACCACATAGAGAATCATGTAACTACTGCTACAAAATGCATCTCGGTGAATGTTATTGGGCGATGGGAGCATGCCTAAATTGTGGCAAGATGGGTCACTTCGCAAGAGATTGCGATGAATCAAAATGGGTCCAACCTCTACGACAATAATAGGCCTCCAAGAATGGTGCTGAAATCACTCAAATAAATTGATATATTATGACATCTGACTTGAAGCTTAATCAAGTCAAAATTGTAATCTCCACTCCAACTAGTCTTTAGATATTTTGCATATCGAAATAGCATGTGTTATATAGAATGAATATAGTTTATAGTTTACTTTTCATTAAAAAAGTAATAATAATTGACCATTGAAAAGTAGAGTATTTAATGGAAGCACTCATATGACAATATTTCTAAGGAGGTTATCGATTAGTTGGTGCTCATAATTTACCGTAAAAAGTCGAGCACTCGAACTCAATAGAAAAAGTGATGAAGTGCACACATAATGGTATGGAAGAAGGACAACATCCAAGTATGTTAAAAAATTATAGTATAGTTATTACTACATTGGTTAACCCAAGATCGATGATATTTCAATATATTCGTCAAGCCTAGAGGAACATGCAGAACACTTGTAGATTGCACTGCAAACATTAAGAAAAATAAGTATGCGCCAAAGTATCGAAATACAAATTTTGGCAGAATGAGATAATGTTCTCCAGAAATATCGCATAGATGGAATATCAAAAGATGAATGCTATAATCAAATGGATTCAACCAATGGACGTGTTAAAGAGGAAAAAAAAACTTCCTTATACTTGCAAGACATTTTTGAACAGTCGCATTAGACTTGCAGAATATTAGCGGAGAGTCGCACCAGATTACTACACGATAGTATTGCCATGGACGAACCTCACCAAGAAGGACAAAAAGATATAAAAAATTTTGAATGGCTCAGGAAAGGCTAAAAAATAGGTTTTAAGAATTGGAGAAGAAATTGACAACGATGTCCTTCTTTTGAAAAGACCTTCAGGCCGAGGTTATGTCGCCCACAATGATGCATACAACTCCCACATGGCATGCGTCTTGATACTACATAGGAAGAAGATAGTTGCTAACACATCAAGACAATTAGATATCGAATTAGCAATTACGGTCTTCACCCCAAGAGTCGGTGACACGTGTAGGGTGAAGAGATTGAATTCTCCACGGACCACCAAGATTGAGGTACACTTTCGAACATGTGTAGAAAAGAAAGAGGGTATCAAATTATTGAAAGATTACGAATTTGTCAAAGGAAACTCAATTGAGCATATCTTAAGCAGAAATGTCACTTGCTCATTTGGCGGTGAGCCGACAGAATATGAGCATTGAGCAATTGTATCATTCAAGTCAGTCTAGTGACCAACAGTGATGGTGCAAGGATAGCAACACATCTTACATATAATCGAAATTACTATGGAAGGTCGGCAAATGAAAGTGAAGCATCAGAGGTCATATGGTGTACTACAAGAGTTTGAAAATCCTCAATAGCATTAAAAAAAAAGATAACGATGGATGTTATTAGAGGGCTTGACATGGACACAATGTGATATGAGTAATAGATGATCGATATATTAAAATAGCCAATGTCATACCCATTAGAGAAAGGTTAGTCCATCGAAAGCCTCATGGTCATTTTTTTAAGGAGGTTATCCGACTACATGGAGTGTTGATATTCATCACGTCGGATAAGAATCTACAATGCATAAACCAATTCTGATGGAGCATCTATAAAGCAATTGGGATGTGGTTGAACTTCTAGATCACCTTCCATTCACAGATGAATGAGTAGTCTGAATGGACAATTCAGACAAAAAAAATAATATGTTCTGGACTTGCATTAGACTGGAGTGATAGTTGGAACAATCAGCTCCCACTAGCGAAGTTAGTATGTGGCAACAGTCGCCACCCTGACATAGGCATGCCACTTCATAGTCATGTATGGAAGACATTATTGCTCACCTATCAGCTGGAGCGAGGTTGATGGATGACAATTCTCATCATGAGAATAACTGACGCACATTCAAAAGGATGTTGACAAAATTTGCTTCATCAAGAAATGTTGAAAGTAGTCCACATGAGACAAAAATAGTAGGTTGACATAGTGAGATTACAAGAATTGAATCAAAATGGAGATATAACATACGTAGGACACATCACGAAGATGAAGATGATATTTTAAAACGGAAAGTTGAAATCAGAAAAGATTTTTCAAATTTGTTAGGTAGATGATGTAGTTTCGTTTACGCAAATTCGAGGAAGAATTTATTTTTAAGGAGGTTATGATGTAACGACCCCAATTTTTGAGAGTTAGGAAAATAATATTTTATTATTTATTTTGAGAAAATGACTATTAATATTATTATAATAAATAGTTCCGAAAATAAAGGAAAATAGGGGAGGAGTTTAATTAAGGATAAAAATGTATTATGGGATATTTATTTAAATTCGGAATTATTTAATTATTAAAATAAATCAAAATTGTTAAAAGGGATTAATTAAAAGATTAAATTTGATTAGGATTGTAAGTTATAGATGAATTGGAGATAAAGATTTAAGAGCCCTATAAATAAATCCTTAGAGTCGATCGTCAAAAGAGTTTTCTTCTCTATGGATTCTTGGTGTCCGACGGCAGAGGCATGACAAGGCATGATTCAACGTCGAACGGCTACGAGGTACGTTGGAGGGATCCGTAGGTATAATGCATCGTATGATTATTTATTTAGATTAATTGTCGCACTGCAAATTGTGTGATAATTGATTTTTGGGTAAAGTGCTCCCTCGCTTTTCTTAATTATTGAGAAAAAAAATATAACACATCGGATAAAAGTTAGATTAAGGGCGCATACGCACTGGAGAGATAATTAAGAAAAAGAAGAATTGCGTGTTTGCGTCGAATAAAAAAAAGGGATTTGCGTCAAATAAAAAGGAGGGATTGGCATCGAACTAGAAGTGTCCGATGGATAAAAAGAATTAAGAAAAGGAGGATCTCTCGGGAGAAAAAAAAAGAGATTGGAAGGAGAAGAGAGATTGCAGCCGTATGGTAATAGTGAAAGAAGATTTGGGGGATGTAAAGAATTGGAGAGAGAAGAGGTGAGGGCGTAAGGATGTAAAGAATTGGAGAGAGAAGAGGTGAGGGCGTAAGGTGATGTGGACAGAGAAATTGAGAAAAAAAAAAGAGATAGGTTTATGGAAGAAAGAGATAAGTAGATACAGAAAGGATTTTGTAAAAAGAAAATAATAAAGAAGTGATAGTTGACGGCTAGAGGAGGTAAGAGAGAGAATTAAGAGAAAGACAAAAGTCAAAATAAAGAAAAGGGCAATGAAGGCGCATAAGTGAATAGGAGAAAAAAAACATAAAATAAGAATAATAGGATATCTCAGCCACCGAAAAGGAATAGAAAAAAAAAATATATTTACTGAGAGAGATCAGGGACTCACTTATTTTGATATGATTAGTAATAGTTAATTGACAATTTTATTATAATTATATTATGTTATTATTATGATTTATTAATTGTAAAGTTATTATTTATTCTGATTATATTATTATTGATGGTGTAATCATATCGATATGATTTCTGATTATATTCTTATCATATATAATCATTATATCAGATCATATTATCATCATATTTGATCATATCTTGTTATTATATCCAATCTTATCACTGATTATGATACTGATCCAGTAGTCTTTCTGATTGGGTCTTGTTTCACATAAATTAAATTATTAAAAGATAGATATTTTAAGTAAACAAGATAAAAGCCGAAAGCTACTGGGCCCATGTTCACCGATTGCCACTAAGCCGGGACCAATTGAATTGAATTGAATTGAATGGGGCAGATAGTGTAAAAGCTATGGCTGTCCTGTGTATGGCCACTCGTCCCCCACCATACACGAACCCATTGAATTATATCGGGCTTGCCGTGGCACTGATCCCCCACTGGTCTGCATGAAAGTGGCATGGTGTTCCTTAATTGACTGAGCGCTCCCATTGAATTGAATAACTCCGAACATTGTAAATTGAATTGAATTGAATTAAAATCGAATCGAATTGAGTTGGATTGAAATCGAATTGAATTGAATAGATCATGGTCATTTGGATACTAGCGTTGACTGACATTGCCTCCGCCCATTGAATCGAATGGAATTGTTATTGACTAATAACCATTGATATTGAATTGAAAATTGTTAAATTGAATAGTGTCATAGTGATCAGACATTTAATTGTTAAATCAATATTGATGTCTTTTTCTGATCATTCCTATTGATTTATGATTTTATTGTCCTATTGTTATATTAAATCATCGATCCAATTGATTAGGCAATTATTAATTGCTATCTCTATTGATTGGTCTTTTAACCATAACTTGATATAGTTGCTCATATTGATAAATTATTATATTGATAAATTGATTATTGTATTAATTGCTCAATTGACTCATCATTGATTATATCTTATTTTCGATTGAGCATATTGATTGTTTAGTAGACCCTACGTACTGAGTATTTTTATACTCATGGATATTTCCATGTACCTGAATCCGTGCAGGTGAGAGTACTTTGATAGAGGATGATCCTGCAGGTGGCTATGCTCAGTGATAGACAGATGTTGCACATGTTCTAGATTGAGTTGTCTAGTTTTTATTATTTCCGCATTTATTAGAATTGTGAACTTATTAATATTTTAATTATTTTGAATATAATGGATTATTAGATGTTATTATTGAAAAGTCTTCCGCATGTATTGTTTATATTCCCAAAAAATATTTTATAGAAAATTGAGTAGCGTCTGGGACGACTCTGAGCACGTGAAAGTCACGTGGGTCTCGGGGCGTTACATTAAAAGTTAAGGGATAGAGGATACTGAAGAACTATAAAGACGGAAGTCAAATAATTATGTGGGGCTTCAAATAATTTCCACTTTCCACGTCAAACTGGTCCACGTAAGAGGCACATAAGATAAAAAAAAATAATGTGTAGAGATTTTAAGCTTTTTGTAATTATAAATTTAAATCACTCACTTTTCGATTTTCGCATCCTAGTCACTCATATTATCCATTCAAAAGTTAGGTCACTCATCTCTGAAATTATTTTATTGTGACCTGATTTTGATTTGCAAAACATATCTTGTATAAACTATTCCAAAAATATAGTAGCCACTGAGGAGGTATTTAAAAAAAAAAGAATGCTACAAAAAATAAGGGTGCATTAGAGAATTTTTCTACTTTGATGAGTAGCAAAAAGTATAGTGAAGTTTTTTTAGTTATAAATCAAGATGTTTTATACAAACTTAGATCTAAAGTCTAATATAAACAAAATTAGCAATCGTTGTTCAATGATGTTTTGGTGCACAACACTAAACATAAGAAAAATAATAAATTGTTATATTGGGAAAATAAATTTTCATTAAAATTAATTCATTCCAAACTTTATGTAATGCTCATTCAATGACAGATTTTGTGATCTTTTCTTGGTGTCTAACAATTCTCAATTGGTTGACTGATTGTTTGATATGATATTTTTTTTATACTTACGCGAAACCTTTGGGGATTCACTAGAGATAATCCTAATAACTAATTATAACAATCAAACTTATTTCATATGATTTTAAATCAAACATTTTTTTCTATTAACATTTTTAATTATCCTCTTTGCATGTTGAATTTTTATTTTATCCGACTAATTTAGTTTGACATAGAAATGATAAAGATTTAAATTTTGTCCTGCAACACCTTGCAATTTAAAAAAATGATCATGACGGATAGGGCTGAGCAACTAAGCGGATCCGGTTCCGATCCGAATTATGTCGGAACAAAAATTTTTTGACCTGGTACCGGACCCGGACCCGGCCGGATCTGGTTTCGAGTCAGACCCGACAATCCTAGAATGTGACCAAGATTGTGGCCGGGCATTGTCGAGAAACAGGGGAGGGCGGACGCCATTCAAATGATCGGAGCGCGTGCTTGACGCTCCATGATCCGACGTCCGGATCGGCCTTAGTGGCCAAATTCGGCGCCTGGCGGCCGGATCAGCCCCTAGGTGAGCCGATGATGAGCCGGTCCAACCGCCAGTGGCCAAATTCGGCGCCCGACAGTCGATCGGCTCACCTGGCGGTTGGACCAGCTCATCATGTGCCAGATCGAGAAGGAGTCAGGAGAGGGGAGGTCGGCCGGAGTCGTCGCCGCTGTCGCTGCCGCCATCACCGTGAGATAGAGAGGGAGAGGGCGAGAGATGGAGAGTCGGAGAGAGAAATGGAAGAGAGAAAGTGAGATGGTGAAATGAAGAAAGCAAGTGGAAAGATAGATGTTTTATACTAATAACTCGGGTCGGGTCCGGGTCCGGGTCGAGTATTTGGATTGCAAACCCGGTCCTGACCCGAAACCCACCGGGTTTTCTATTATTTGGATCCGGTTCTGGCCCGGATTATATCCGGGCCAAGTTATTTTCTCGATTTTTCGGGTCGGTGCGGTCCGGGTCGACTCGGACTGTGCTCGGCCCTAATGACAGAATGGAATCATCAAAATGGATGCCCAATGGAGAGAGCGAACGTTCGCTTCGAAATAAGTTTTCCTGAATGGATGTAAACTCACTCATTTTTATTCCAAAATTAAATGAAATGATAAAACACATGGAAAGTTATCATAGGGATGTCTTTTGGACCAATGGGCATCAACCCACCCTTCAAACCTATTTTAATTTCACCCTTATTCCCTTCCTCCTCTCTTTTTCCATTCTACTCATTTCTCCTCTCTCTTAATCTTGGTACACTCGTGCTTCTTGCCGTGGACGAAGCAGAGAGTGAAGGAGAGGAGTTGGGACGTGACCAAGGTGTAGGAGGAGGAAGGGGAAATTAAGGAGAAGAAGGAAGAAAAAGTGTGTTAAATGGATATTTTCCATAGAACTTTTTCCTAAGGATAGAAGAATAAATAGGAAGGTTTAATTCAAAGCTTTAAATGTTAACCCATGAGTGAGAATAATGTTATTATGCTTAGAAAGATAGCATGCATGATCTAGGCAAGTTATTCATATTCATATGATTTTATCTTCATGCTTATTATTGTTCCTATGTTAAGTGAATTTCATGTTTAGAATGATAATTGTGATTGCTCTTAGTTGGGTATGATGACATTTGATGATGATTTTGATAGTCAAGGTTACGAAGGAAATGGATCAACTATGTAGCTATTTGATTCATGTCTCGAATGCTTAGTTCAACATGGGATTTGACTATGAGTTATATCAGATGTAACATGATTTAGATTTTTTAAGTCTACTAGATGAACTCTTATGTTGATCCTATAGTGATTATGGACTTGGACTTGTTTATGTGTACATATGTTGTTCATGAAATAATTGATTAGAGGACATGTATAAGGCTTGGATGTTTCTTGACTATATACTTGAATGATATATGCTTTACTGGACTTGGGAAGTGTATTGGACGTTAAAAACTTGATTGGAAATATAAGAACTGCAATGATCTACACCTAAGTCAATCTATGGGACAATCGGTTGGAGAACCTAGTGTCCGAGAGCTTCGGTCAAGAGGAGACAGCCTTCCGAACGAGCGATCACTACACCGAGTGGGTGCCCGTTCTGATATGATTGATTGTCCACTCGGTGGAATGTCACTATCGTCCTACCTAACATTTAGGATTCTTGTCAAATCGGTCGCCCACTACAACCACCGGTTGACCACCCATTTGTTTTTAAACTCTCGAGTCAACTTATAAACTCTTATGTGTTTAAGATTCTAGAGTATAAAACCGAGTGAACTCAATTCAAAATTCGAATTTGGTAGTTGACTCGAAGACTCGCAGTAAACTCGATAGAATAGGATGGAATCGGGTAAACTCCGTCGAGTTCGCATGTGGACTCGGTAATTTCATTAATTAGTTATTTGATTATATTTTGAGGGTATAATTTGAAGATTAATGAATTATGCTTTACTTTATACATGTTTATGTTAATAATATACTTTATAGTTATATTATAATATATTAAGTATGTATTATCTATACATTATATTACAAATTTTTAAATATATGATATATAGAATTATTTTGTTAGTAGTGAATAATAAAATAAGGATTACAAATTATTGAAGTTAAATTAGGATAATTGGGTCATCCCGATTTAAACTCGATCAATTTGGTATGACTTGGTTCTCTGCTAGATAAAGACTAGTTTAGGATGGAATTCATATCTTGAAGACCTAGCTAAAACTAAGTTAGGTCTAGGACGGTAGTTAGGGGTGCACACGGGCCGGGACGACCGGTAGCCCCGGCCCAACCCAGATTTTTTGGGATTTTTGGTAATCGGATCAGGACCAGGTCTCATTTCCTTGAGACTCAGGTCCCTGATCCGGTCCCAACCCAGTTAAATATATTATATTAATATTAATATTATTTTTAAATATTATATTTATGCTTATTTTAAATAAAAATTTATATTTTGTTTGGTATATATCTTAAATATACATTATATTATATTATCATATATATAATTTAATTAATAGTTATCATACTTATATAATAATATTATTTTTTCACTATTTTATTAATTATTTTATTTTTTATGGGCAAATTGGGACAATCGGGAATTGATCGGGATGTCTCGGTTCCGGACCTGACCGAGACCGAGTCTCCTTTTTCGAAAATCCAGAGCAAACTGGGTTGGGACTGGGTCGACCGAGACCCGGTCCCGGACCCGGATTTGCTCACCTCTAACGGTGGTGACTAGGTTCGAAACCCGATTTGTGAGATATTTTAGTATATTATAAGGTTACGCATAGAATCTATGAGTTTAAGTTTCGAGTTTATGACTCGAGTTTACCAAATACAAGATGAGTTTACGTAAACTCTCAAGTTTGAAAACCCTAGACCACCTTGATATGAAAATAAGATTGTCGTTAAATCCTTCATTCAGACTGGCACCGGATCGGGTGCCCGAATTAGATAGAGACTTGCACTTTTATGTAATGGACGATCACTCATTAGATTGGGTGCCCGACAGAACATTAGGCATCCACTCCATAGATTGGATGTCAAAAATAAATAGACTTGCATCTTTTATTAACGAACACCCTCTCACACCTTTTTTTAATGGATACCCGCTCACCAGACCGAGCACCCAAAAGCATGATCTGCCAAGAGTGTTTGGAAGAGAATGAGCGTCCGCTCCATAAATTGGACATCTGAAACCCATACAAAACCCAATTAGGATTCTTTTTATTGACTTAATTAGAATCCAATCATGTGTATCAATCGTATTTACTCTTATATGATTTCTCATAGACAACTTGGAGCCGCCTTTGCTCCTTATGACATGGTTTGGCTCTCATGACATAAAGATAGTTTAATGTTAAGGAAAGATAAATATGTAAAATGTGAGGTGCCTTTACCTATACTATGAATGTAAATATGTTTAATATAAGGATAGGTAGTGAGATTACCTTGAGTTTTTGTTCATGTTGTGCGAGATTATTCCACCCAAAACAACGAAGAGAAGTTTTCATCATTGTTGTATTGCAATCCTCACGTTATCATAATGCTATAATGTAATTGGTCATTTGTACTATGTTGTATGTAAGCCTCAGTTCTAGTGGTATGCGATTAGTGATGTATTCGAGACAAGACTTTATATTGTTATCTCGGGATTCCCGAGCTTATGTATTTATGTATTATTTTTCTTTCAACTTTCTCATTAGTGTTATTCTTATTATTTTTTATTGGCTAATCAAGATGTAAAGTCCACATAATGATATCGAACAAAAATCTTTAGCCGCATCGCAAAGATTAAATTTTGATATATTCATAGTAAAAAAACGTCTAGCTCATCTAGAACAACACATATAAAAAATTCTAGAGTATTATTAAAGTAAAAGATGCAGTGCAACCTATCAAAGAAGAATAACTAAGAATGGTAAGAATGAAACAAAAAGAAAAGAAATGTTATATTTGTTTATTGCTTTATAATTGTTTAAAGTTTATCTACTTGTATTAAATTATCTTATTCATATATATTATATTATGTATCGGACGTAATTGTTCATGAATATTTCATGTTTTTATGTTTGAATCCCACTAATTGAAGAGTATATGCAGACATGAGGGTCAGTAAGATGGTGTAGTTGCACATGGGGATATATTATTAAAACATTTATTATTACTATTTTGATCTAATAGTTATGTGATAATTTGTTAAAGTTAAAGGACTATTGAGGACAATGAATATATTAGTTTTTACATTTTAATAAAAATAGTTTATTTAGGAAAGCTAAAAATGATATAATTGTAGATAATGCGATTCAAGAGAAGTCCAATTGCTATGGAATCAAATAGTGAATTTTGAAAATGTTACTCTTAATAAAGCAAAATATATGTTTTTAAGAAGGTAACCCCTCCCCCATGGTCCATAAAGTAGTCACCATCAACAATCCAATGTAGGCAATTGTGGAGAAATTAGTGTGTAAATCAACTTACTGATAAATTATCTTCTTAAGTAAGATTTCAATTTTTTAATCAATGTGCACACAATAATTTTTTTATTTGAAATGCATATGTATGTTACTTTAGAAAACTGGCTTAATTTATACTAACATGGAACCCTATTTTTTATATTACTATTACCTCCACCTCAAAGAAAAAAATGAAGAATATAGAAACTAGTGATAAAATAGAGATTATCATTGAATATGTGACAACAATTTTTAAGTAAGGATATTTATGTTATTTAGAGGAAATCCTAAAAAAACTTTAGGCTATGATCTATAAAAAGCCTCCAAATATCCCCCTCTCTTCTCCCCCATGTGACGGCTGCAACCAGAGAGGAGGAAGAAAAAGAAGAATATGAAGGAAGAGGACAAGGACAAGGGAAAGAAGATTAACATTAATGAACAACAAGATCATAAGTATGTAAATGGGATCTGAACCCTCTCTTCTCTCGATGATATTTTGTATGGATTGAGAGCTCCAAGAATATCCTAGAGGTGTTGGTGATAGAGGCATTGACTCCAAAAGAACTAATGAGATAAATTCTAGCAGGGATTCGACAAGTTCGACTACTCAAAATGTGGTTGCTCCAACACCACCACAATTAGCTCAAGAACAAGCTATCCAAATTGACAATGAAGATCAAGTAGGAGTTGATTTTGATGATTCCATGTCATCAAGAATGAGGGGTAATCATGGCATGGATGCGCCTAATAATCAAGCTGATCGAATGTTTATAACACTGAATTATGACAGGTTAATTTTTTACTATTGTGCTATTTTTTAAAGTTTATACATATCTTTCACATTTATACATCTAATGATTTTTTTATTGTATCATGTAGTTTCATACCTAATTCGATTACTCGGACAATTGGTATGATAGTGAAAGATTCTATGCAAACTGTCTGTATATGTTGGAAAAAGTGTCGCAAGAAACTCGTGAAAGGATGTGGAATGTATTTAAGGTATTATTTAACAATAAATGACAATAATGTGATTTGTATGTAAGAAATTTTGTAATGTTTTAACATTAATTTGATTATTTTTCAGGTAAGATATGTGTGGGAGCAATCAGATATTCTCATTAAGGAAGCATTTATTAAGAAGTGTGATGATCTCTACTCTCCCACACTGTATCATGCAAGATGTCATGTGATGAAGAAACGTAATAAGACGCATATAAGTGAAACCAAAGGATTTGGACCATCATGGATGGAAGGAGATGTTTGGAATGACATGATTGATTTGTGAATGGAAGATGAGTGGCAACAAAAATCAGAGGCTGCAAAATAAAATAAGCTCACTGAAAAAGAGGGTGGAATCACAAAGCATACCACTGGTTCCATGCCTATGACAGAACATCGGATAAAACTTGTATGTTAACTACACTATTTGAATATTTAATTTTTTTTTCAAATTGTGCACTATTTTCTAGTCATATGCTTTATATTTTTTGTAGGCATAAAAGTTAGACAGACAACCAACTGACTATGAAGTTTTTTAGCATTGTCATAAGCGTCGAGGTAAAGAAAAAACTGGTGAATATGTTGATGGAAAATCAAAAAAAGTTTGCGTAAGTTTTTATATAAAAAAATATTTATTCATCCACCTTATATATTGTGTTACTTTTTCTAACATACTATGTTTGTGCTGAATTTAAGAAGATTACAATACATCTCTTAACACCAAATATGGTTTAGATGTTAGCTCTCAACTAGGATTTGATGCTGCTATGTGGATTGATGCAGTAGGAGCTCCAACAAAAGGAAGAATATATGGATTTAGTGCTGGAAAATATGCTCAATCACTAGTAAATAATTCGAGTCATGATGTATCAAAACACATGGGTGACTCTTCTTCAAATATTGCTATTGAGGATGATTTGCAACGTATAAGAGAAGAAGTGCGTGAAGAAGTGCGACAAGAATTGCAATAAGAATTAGATGATCGCATTAAAAAAGTGAATGCTGGAATGAAAGAACGTGTTCGTGCACTTGTATTGCAAATTATTCAACAAGCAAGTAGTCTATCACCTTCTGGAGATTCTGTTCCACGTCAGTAAGGTAATTTATCTTATTTATATATTACTATTTTATGGTTCTTCATTATTTTAATCATTCTCTATTTAAATCACTAGATTTTAATATTTTATGTATATATTTGATTACATGTTTCAACTTTTTATATGGAGAGGAGATCACAATTCATCAAGGAAAAAAGTGGATATGTTGTGTGACTATAATTTGCTTAAAGTTTCTTTCTTAAATTTGGATAATCAAAACTTATGTAGTGGATTCAATATTTTGAATATTTTAATTGCAAATGTTTGAATTTTTGGCATGTTTAGAAATAAATATCTTGCATTTTATTATTTTTATTATATAATTATTTATGTGTAGTAGTGCATTCGAAAAATGAATTGTCACATAATTGTTGATTCACTAAAAATTCTGTAAATTTATTATATTAAATAATTACATAAAATTCTGTCACAATTTCATCAAAATAATTAATAACGAATCATCACAATTTTGTCACAAAATGTCGACGTGAAATTTGTCACAAGTCTATCACAATCATAATCGTCACAAAATGATCACAAATAATTATCACAAATTTGTCATAAATATTGTCACAACATATATCCGTCACAAATTAATAGTCAGTAATCCGTCAAAAAATCATCACATTTGTGACGGGATACACATTTTATTAATTATTTTATCAAACATTTGTGACAAAAATATTTTAATCTTGTGACGATTGTAGCCGTCACAATTTTTTTGTGACGAAAATAATCCGTCACAACATAATTTGTGGGTAAAAAATCAGTGACAGATGCAGATTGTCACAAGTTTATCATAGAAAAGTATTTATGACGGAATACACTTATCCTGTGACGAAATTATATCCGTCACAGATACTTTATTTTCTTGTAGTGAGATTTGATTGAGTTGCATTGATAGGATCATTAGATTTGAATAATATATATGCTTAGATCTATATGTTTTGATCCATATTAAATTGTGATGATTAGATCTATTGATTTCATGCACCTAAGGAAGATCCTTGGTTATTTAACAATGTATCATGCCTAGATCAAAGATATCAATGTTTTAGGGAAAACCCTAGATTATGTTATTTTCATGATTAATATGGCATTGCTAGTATGTTTTTATGTTTATGATTTTATGTCCTAGAAGTGTTCTACATAATCTATATGTTTCTCCCTTATTTTCACCTCAAAAAATAGTATTTTCAAGTTAAAAAATCGAGATTCTAGGATGTCGACACGATGTGCCAACCCTAGGAATGGCTGTGACCAAGCAGACGAGATCAAATCGATGAAAACATTTTCGGTCGCCCGTATTACGGTCGTGACAAGGCCAAGCACGATCGTGATCAACTTGGTCACGACCGTAAGCGAGAGTGATGAATGCAAATTTTGGCTAAGACTATGAATGACTGTGAAAAAGGCTGAGCATGATCATGACAATTATGGGCATGACTTTAACAAGGTTCAGCACTGTCGTGACATTGTTGAGCACGAATAAATTTGACATGTCTGGACACGGCCGTGACCGCTGAAAAATGTTTTTCACCTTAAGGCGATCGAAACTTCTGAAAATAATGCCATCGTTCAAAAGGTTCTTGAGATTTCTCAACATCCTATTAACAAATGTAGTAATGTTATCTAATGTCTTTAATTAAATAAAAATGAAAGATGGGATAAGAAGTAAATATCTTTCACCTTATGAAGATTGATACTTATTTGAAAAATAATGTAATTACCTAAAAGTATGTCTGAGATTTCATAGTGCTCTATTAATAAATGTAATGATGTTATATAATATTTTCAATTAAGTAAAGATGAAAGATGTGGTAATTAAGAAGTAAATATCTTTTACCTTATGATGATTGAGACTTCTTTGAAAAATAATATCATCATCCAAAAGGTGTTTAAATTTTTTTAGTATCATATTAACTAATATAATGATGTCACCCTGTAGTGACTATTAAGCAGAGATGAAGTATGCTATATGATGAACATAATGAAAGTAAGTAGTGAATGTAGAGATGAAAAGTAAATGTCTTTCACTTTATAGTGATTGAGACTTTTCAAAAATTGATGTCATCACTTAAAATGTGTTTGAGATTTTTCACTATAAAGAAAGATATCGTATGACAAAGATAATGTGAGTAAATAAGGTATCCTAATAACACCATAGGATAATGAATGAAAGTAAGATGAACGAATATCCAAGGGATTATAAAGTAATCATGAGAAAATGTAAAGTAAAGAAGGAAAGATGTTAAACTCTAAGTAAGGATTAAGGAGTTATAAAGAAATTCATAAGAAGCACATGGCTATGAAAATGAAATGCTATGATGTGTTATGTGATGTATGTTATGAACGATATGAATGCATATTTTTTATGGTATGTTACTTACATAGGATAATTTTAAAGTGAAGTATGTTAATATGATTATGTTTCAAGAATTTCATGTTAAGAATGAGTGATAAATATGATGTAATGTCATGTAAGGATCATGAAATTCCATGATATGCATGTTCATATATTTATGATATTATGATGACGATGCATCACATGTAGCGTGTATGATCTTTACATACTTTAATTGGAAAACTCCGTACTCTGGAACCGTTTAGGTAGTAAAGATTAATGATGAATAACAACTTAAGCTCATAACGAAGTGTTGAAGTTCTAATAGATGATCACTATGTGATGAAGTCCTCAAGAATATGAGATATTAGAAGAAAGATGTTACATGATTATGAAAAAGTTTTTATTTATTATGATTTTTTCTAACTTGTTAAATCTTTTGTTATTAAATGATGTATGACGAACGAGTTAACAATGTGAAGTTTTCCTAAATGATCAAAATTTTAAGAGTGAATTTCGGGTTGTCACAGAAGATGACATTAATAATAATGACTTTAAGGTTGTGTTCGGATGAAAACTTTTAAGTTCTTGTTAGTTTTTGAAAACTAATCGATTAGATAGAAAAGTTTAATTTTAGTGTTTGGATGAAAAATGTAATGATGGAGATTTAAAAAAAAACAATTGGTCGAGAAGTTTAGTAAGTGTTTGAATAAAAATTAAGAATTAATGATATAATTTATTATTTTATGAGGTATAAAATTATAGTAAATTAAAATATTATGTATTTATTTAGTTAAAATAATAATTACTAGCATATAAAAAATATTACACATAATTATTAATTTAAAATTTGTTAAAAAAATATTTTATATCGTAATATATTAATATTAATTTTGATTATTTTTTTCATATGTTATTAATATTATAAATTACCAAAAATATTTATATTGGGTTAAAGAATTTATTTTATAACTTGAATGATAATATGTTAATAAATAAAATAATATAATTATTTATTATTTAAGATAATATAAAAATAGTTTAATGAATAATATTAACATTAAATTATAAGTAATAATATTTTACTAATTAAAATATAATAAAAAATTGAAAAAAAAAAGATGAAATAAAAACTGTGTTCCAAGGAGACTAAGTTCTCACTAGAATTGAGAAATTGCGAGAATTAAAATTTTCAATTCATGTAACATGGCCGGAACTGACGGAAGTTCCCATCAATTCCAAGTGTTCGACAGAATTTATGGAAACTAAGTTAAATTTTGAATTTGAGTTCCTATGCCAAATGCTGTCTAAGAATATTAAAATTGTCAGGAGGAAAATATTATCCCTAGATATTGCAAAAGCATGATTGAATGAGGACATTTTATTAACCACCATATATCTATCTATTATTCGTTTGAACGTTAGTGAATCTCGTTCATACAACGATGAAACTTATTATCCTCCATTCTTCCAAAACCATTGAGCTACTCATTGTTGTCAGACTGTGTTTTCAAAAAAAAATGAACAAAATACTTGACCTCTTTTTTTTTATCAGATTTATTATCACTTTTGTTTTTTTTTATTGAAGAAGGATAAGGTTTGTTTATAAAATCATGTGAGAACTTTATATCTATCGCTTTTATTTATGATAACACCACTTTCCACACAAACATATTTTCTTCCTATGTAATAAAAGCTTTTACCATTGTAGAGGTAATGATATGACAAGTGCCTTTAATAGAATAATGTAAAACAAAAATACATGAGTGTTTAAATAATCAAAATTTTTACATTTTCCATTTAAAATGAATGGTAAAGTTTATAAATAATTAAACCTTCATAATATATATTATTTATATATTTATTTGGCTTTCAACTATTTCTTCGCGGATCACCTAGGACATTTATTTTTAAATACCCATCATTATTTAATTAGTATTAGTATGTTATTGTAATAATGATGCCAGGGTAAAAAATGAATATTTATTTAACTGTACATTAGATCAAATCTTATTTATAAAGAAACTCTACTTTCTAAAATAGTGTCAACAAATTTTTTATAACGTGTATTTTTAAAAGTTTATTTTAACATTTAAAGTTTAAATTAATGAAGGAATTTCAATTGATATAAAATTTTGTGGATAATGTTTTCACCATTTTTATTGATCAAAATATAGTTAATATTAGACATTTTCAAAGACCGGAAAGCATGTCATGTGCCAATTATACATTTAATTTTATAAAGAATCAATTATTCTATTATCACTTTTTTAAAATAATATACATTATCCATATAGGATATAGGTCATAAGTTTGTAAAATTATTACAATATAATTTGATAATTATTCATATAAGAGCTTTAGCACTCTATAATTTTACTGCAATCTAATTTCAATTTCATTATATAAGCATACTTTATTTTAGAATAATTACTATAATATTAACATGACTATGAACAACTTTTAAAATTTGAATTCATTGTTTGGTGTCCAAATTATTTTTACCATAACTTAAAATTTTTAAATAAATAAAAAATATATATATCTTTTTAACACAAAATGATAGTATTTATATAAAGTAAAAATTCTAGAACTCCTCGGTAAATAAAATTATTTTTTCTACATATTTATTTGAATATGAAATAATTATGTAGTATAATATTATTTTTTCTATGATCGACTTTTTTATATTTTAAATTGAATCCAAAAATGCATCATTGGCGTAAACTAAAAAACAGTTTTTCTAATTTTCCTTATTACCTGTGCATTATATTATTACATTAACATTTGTCTAATTTTTTAAGCTTATCTATA
This sequence comes from Pontederia crassipes, assembly GCA_030549335.1. Classification (NCBI taxonomy): domain Eukaryota; kingdom Viridiplantae; phylum Streptophyta; class Magnoliopsida; order Commelinales; family Pontederiaceae; genus Pontederia; species Pontederia crassipes. The sequence goes on from CM060190.1 coordinate 25,850,496, forward strand.
GCAAGGGCATCGATGGTTCTCTTCGTAAAAGGAAACCACTTTGTGGTGGTTATTTGTAGTTATAAAATAACTACAAGTAATATATACAATTAAATGTTACGAAGTATGGTGTACATTTAATATAAAGGGTCAGACAAATAAATTTGCATGTGACATCATGTAGATTAATAATAATATAATTTCCTTAAATAGCACGTTATAACCATTCGCATAGTATTTGTTTACAACCTACTATGCCACCATTGTCTTTTATCTCTTTCTTGTTAACATCCACCACTGGAAGAAAGATTATGTCACACCTTTTTATTGATTAAGTAAAAAATGTCATCATAAAAGAATAACATGTTAGGCTATTTATAATATATGATATCATTGATGTTAAAAGTAGTATAAGAATTGGTGGGTAGCATAATAAATGTTGACTAAGGTTAAGGTTTTATATATATTAGATTCTTAATATTTTCAAATAAGGAAACTTGTCATGTACATTTTAGATTCAATTGAAATAAATCTTCGATCACATAATGTGTTACATAAATAATTAATAATATGCTTGATCATATAAATCATATTAAATTATGAAAGAAAATCTTGAGGTAGAAAAATCTAAGAAAGAACCATAATATTGTAATACTTAAGAAACATACAATAGAAAGAAGAATAATTAGAATAAAGATATAAATAGTAAGAAAACAACATTTAAGGAATATATCGTTGTTGGGATTCTAACGCTATAATATTAAGAGAGAAATAAAATTATTGTAGAATATATATAAACAAATATGAAAATGTTGCAAATTTAAATCAAAATAAATAAATTATGTAGACTAAAAAATAATAAATCGTGAGGGACAAAAAAAACTTTTCTTGACATCATTTCTAAGGAGTTGTCAATGGTTGGATTTCGACAACATATAATTTAACACAATCGGACTACATTTTAATTGATATCACCTAATAAATAAATTCATCTCTGAATATTGCACGAACCTAAAAAATGGCAAAAAGAACATTGTCAAACAAAAATAATCGAAATAAAAATAAATCTGTTAATAAGAAGAGTGAGTAATTAATTAAGCTATTTGCACTTAAAAGCAATAAATCTGGCGTATGGAAAATGAACAAACTAAATAAATTTTACCACTATAATATGTTCATACAACAAAATCGATGAGACTTTGGATGGAAGCACGATACTACTTTGAATCGTTCTTTTTAATTGAGTTGCTTGGCATAGTGCTCAATGGATTCAATCATTGTATATGTGGGTGGTTAGATATCACTACTATTGCCCACTACTCCAATAATGACCTATGTTATGTGTTGTTAATTGGAGTACTTACTTATGTTTTATAATAACGATGGTATATTAATTTGAAATCTATATACGAAGAGTGTGTGTGTGTGTGTGTGTGTGTGGGGGGGGGGGGGGGGGGGGGGGGGTACCAAAGAAAAAAATTTCACGTACAAAAAAAATTGTGGAGTCAAGTTAGTTTATCATAGGTATTTATAAATTAACATTATATCTTAACAATGATAAAATTAAAACGGTTGCTAACTTAGATAACCACCATCAAGTAATTTTTACAGTTACTAACAATAAAATAAAAATGATGATATATTAATATTTTTAATCAGATATATTTTGTTTAATTAATTTTAATTCTAATTATCTAGAATCATGATAAATTAAATTAAAATACTACATTCAAAATTATTATGGAATTAACTAATTTTATGATATGGAAACATCCCCATGTGCCAAATTAAACATTATATGGTTTAGAGTGATTTCCAAATTTTTTAAATGACATCATTTGGATAATTGGATTTCTAATTTATTGAATAAAATGATATATTTTGTATGTTAATTTAGAATAAATATTGACATTTATTTAATAGTTTACATTAATAATAAAGCTCTAATAAGTTTGATAATTATATAGCATTATGTTTAAGGATTACGAATAATTATTATCCATCACTCCAAAAAGTTATATAAGATATAAATAAATATATAATGATACATGACAATATATTATGGTGCAAAATGTCATCTCCTCTTTGCAAACTTCCTTGTTTTTAATATAATATAGATAGATATATATGAGTAGAATTGTTGATATTATTATCCAATGGAGATATACACATGAAGTTATTACATTTATTATTTAAGGGTTTGAAAATTTATTTGTATTATTTATAGGTATGGGCATGTGGCATTTCAAAAAAGTGTCAGATGTCATTCTCTCCTTGTAAGTACTATCTCTTTAATATAATATAGATTATATATGTATTGTATCATACGTATATATTTAGGCTATAACAATGGAAAGAAATTATCATGAAATGAACCAAGAAAAGAAGTATTTATACATGCATTAATATTTATCTTCCTGCATATATCCATATAATCCATAAGGTTTATATATTTTTTCCTCTCCCTAACCTATACAAAATTTCTTCTCAAATATCTTCTCTTTCTAGGGGTGTTCACGACCCGATGAACCCGGAAATCTTATTTTATATTAAAAATAAAATAATAAATATTTTTTATATTAAAAAAATAAATAAAAAAGAAAAATAGTGATCGAATAACTCGACCATCCGACCGGGTCGGATCGGTTCTGATCGCAGCCCCAAAAAATAGAGGATCCGACCCGGCCAATCGGGTCAAACTCGACCCGTGAACACCCCTATCTTTTTCTATCTCTATCTCTGTCTATCTCTTTTCTTTCTTTGACTCTTTTCATTCCTACATTTCTCCTTTATTAATTGTTCAGTTTTGGAAATTTTTTCTGAATCTATCGGGAAAATAATAATGATCCAAATTCATATTGTATCATGATATCATTAATCTTATTAAGATGTTTTGAGAGAAAAAAACTTAAAGTTGTATCTCGATATATTAAAAGCAAGAACAAGAATGCTCATCAATATTTTTCAACCTTTTGTGTTTTTTTAATAATAATATTATTATTTGCATATTGTTTTGTCAATATTTAGCTATATAATATTGATGTGAATTTCGGAGACATCCGATAAAATTGGAACAAAGATGACACACATATCGAAAAATTACGATGGAAATTATTTCTAAAATCCTAAAATTCTTATGAAACACATTCAAGAACGTCCTTCTATCAACAACTAATAAAAGAAGACATAACATTAAGAATTTTTGCACTAGTCCGTTGTTGAAATCTAATTTATAATTTATTCCACATTTATTACTCTTAATTCTTCAATTTAATTAATAACTTAATATTTATTTTTTCATATCAGGTAAATGAAAACATTATATCTTTCAATACACACCAGGTTCTAGTTTCTTCGAAATTTTCATTTGTCAGAATTATAATAAATATTTCTTATTTTAAAATTTCTTGTTAATGTTACGTTTGCCTTTTTAATTTTAGTAATTGCCCCATCCCTCGATGGCTTCCACCAAATATATATATATATAAGCGGGAAAATAGAAAGATGCTTCTTTCCGATTCCCCCTCCTCTCCCATAGCCTCAAATCCCTAACGCCTCTCGTCCCCCTCGACTCCGATCGATTGCATCCTCCCCCCCAATTCGATTCGATTCCAGGCCCGATCGCCGCGATTCGTCCCCGGGACCGGCGGGATTCTAGGGTTTCTCTCGCGCCTGGTCGCCGGCGGAGGGGAGATGATGGATTCGGAGGACGACATGCAGGACGCCAACGATCTCGAGTCGCTCGACGACGATTTCTACAGCGGCGAGACCGGGATGGGCAGCGACGATGGTGATGCTGACTACGACTTCGTCGACAACGACTCCGACTACTCCGACGACATCACCTCCCACCGTCAGCAGGTGAGTTCGAATGAACCCGTTGATCTTAATTGATTCGGCTTGGCGTTTGGAATTCCGAGCTGTTTTGATGCATGTTTAGCAATCCATGAGGCGATGTGGTGTGGATTTTATGAGAACGTTCGAACCATGAGACAGACGGTGTTGGATTACTTGTAGGGTTGATTTTTATTTTATGCCAAAAGCGTGTCCTTGTGCCAGACACTACGGGGCTGTTTGGTATCGGGTTATCAACAAGAACTATGTATTATTCCAGTGCTTGCATCCAAACGACGTCAGAACAAGAATAAGTTATTGGACAAAAAATGTTCATGTCGGCCATATGTCTTTAGCATTGGAAATTGAAAAAGCAAGAATAGTATGTTCTTGCTATTAGCATGAACAAGGAACGAACTATTATTTTTCTTTTTTAACATTTTTAAATAATCAAGACTGTACAGAACAAAAATGTTCGTGTACAAAATTGCCCTTGTTCTTGGGGCAAATTAACCTCTCACCAAACAACCCCTACTGGGATATTGGTGCAAGAGTGATATTTCTGACATGTGGGTACGGTGTGATTATTATGCGAAGATGGGGAGACTTTCTCGAAGATGGGATTGGCATTTTATTGTATTTGCTTCTGAATCTGCCTCTCAGCTAGTAGGCGAGCATAATAACGTCCGGTTGTTGCAATTATTGTTAATTCGCGTTCATATGTTCTTACGAGGAAGCAATTATAATTTTTTTCTATCTTACGTCCAGGGCATTAGCTTTTGAAATTAGATTCTCCCATTTGATTATGCATATATCTCAAATGAATAAATGACCAGATTTTGTCTGGTCCTCTTTAGGCATTTGTGTCTCCGATTTTATGCGTGTCAAAATCTGTAGGACAATATACTTTCACTTTCGGTTTTGACAGGCGTTGCCTTCTGAAATGAACACCTCTTGGTTTGTGTGGTGTATTCAGGTCTCCTTTCACATCACTTGATTTTTAAACTTCTAATCCTAGACTGCAGGGTTACCTTTTTCACGACATTATCATATTACCATTAAGCCGAAGAAATTATTAAGCCTATTATTCCTATGTTAAATCAGTATTTTGATATAACATAATAATTTGACTCTATGACTATTGGTGTCTATGTTGGATTTTTATTGCCACATTCGTCATTGTTGAGTTCAGGTTTGTGGGCTTGTGGCAAAGGCCCTTAAGCAAATATCACCTTGTGATAGCATGAATATGTATTTAAGTGACATTATTAAGATTTCATCTTTGCCATGCTATAGAATAGCAGAATTTAGAAGAAGCTGTATGAATGATACCCCAAATTTTTTTGGGACTAAGGCTTAGTTGAACATGGTAAATTTTGACATAAGCTCATTATTTTTGTTTATTTTGTTAAAAAGTAGACAGATTAGAATCCAAATTAATTTCTATCATGCTCCAATGCAGGTTAGTTGCCTCAGTGGCATGTACTACTGTGTCTGGGAGTACTTCTGCATAGTTTATTCTTACTATCCAGTTTGTCTTAGTCCATTTTTTTTACCGTTTCAGCAAAACTATACAATCATGAGTGAACTTGATATCCGACAGCGGCAAGAGGAAGACATTAACAGGGTATCTACTGTGCTTTCTATATCAAGATCTGCAGCATGCATCCTTCTTCGACATTTTAACTGGTATGTTTACTTATTACCATTTATATTAGAAAGTTCCCGCAAACATCTCAGAGATATGATATATGGCAATGAGTTAGTTTCTTTCAAGATGTTCTCATTATTCGCTTGATGTCATTTTTTAAAATTTCATTATATGAATTCTGGTGCGGCGTTTCGAATAATGGCTCGTGTCGGGTTCATTTAACTCTAATGAAGGGGCCATAATGCATAAATCTGATGATTTGTCCTTGTCCTTGCGGGTTGTGAATGCTATGGATAGTCAATGTCATTTAGATAGAAGTTAGTTTACTTTAGGATGTTTTATTTCATTTTTGGTTTACAAATTCCTTGATAGCTGCTAATGTGGACACTTACTATTTGAATTATTTTTTTAATATGAATGTTAATTCTTTTTTTTTTAGGGGGTATGAATGTTAATTCTGTTTAATTCATCATTGGCTATATGATATGGCCCCCTCATACAAAAAAGAAAAAAAAAAACACTATGCAGTATGCCTTCTTAAATGACTTACTTCTGCTCTATGATGGTTCTCTAACTGGAACTACTAGATGTTTTCTTTGCCTTTAGTAAATCTCAACGTCTAGCTTATACTTCTTTTTTGTTCTGAGTGAAGGAGTGTTAGTCGGGTACATGATGAATGGTTTGCAGATGAGGAAAATGTTAGGACGGCTGTTGGCTTGTTGGAGAGACCAGTGGAGATGCCAAATTCTAGAGAAGTTAGTTTCACCTTTGTTATGTATTCAAGAATTGATTTTCTAATTGATAACGATACGCTGCTTTCCTTGGAGAGGCTTAGGCGTTGGATTTACTGGTTTAATTCTTTATCCCATACAGTATTTATTACTTATGAGATGTGTATGTTGGTGACAGCTAACATGTGGAATATGTTTCGAGGTCTATCTTCGCGATAAGATGAGTTCTGCGGCTTGTGGCCATCCTTTTTGTGGAACTTGCTGGAGAGGTTTGCTTTAATTACTATATTCAGATTTTAGATGGTTGCAAAGGTCTCTTACCTAGTATAAGCATGGTTTGTCTTTCTGAGTTGCTTTAAAATCTCAGCATGTGTAGGCTCTACAATATCATTTCTAGGAGTCATAATTCACTCCGCGTAGTATCATTATCAAGCCTTGTGGTAATTATCCAGTTGACTTTCAGACACATCTGGAAGCTTGCTTGATTGCTCTGTTTTTTTATTGCGCAACTGAATTGCAGCTATCCAGTAAGCCGATTTAATAGTAGCCCTATTCAGTATTCACTAGAACCTTGTTTTACTTCAATCTGACTGTCTATCACTGAGTGAATGATACAACACCATTCCTTTAAGTTCTAGTGCTCCCTTTCTGGAAATAAGTTCCAGTACTCTTTGGATGATATTCCTCTTGATGTTCTTGATACTTCAGTACACCACTGCCTTAGAGTCTCAATATCATTCGACAATGGGATTTCGCCTACTTTTCTACATTAATATTATCAACACATTTACCCCCAAGCCAAACTCCGTCTATATTTTATAGCCGGTCCCAAGCCCGGATAAAGGAGGAGGGTTGTGTTAGGCCCCGACAGTCAACATAAAATCCTGTCGAATCTTATGAACATGGATCAACGAATATATTGAGCGGATGATCCATGTAGCCGACCTCACCTAGTGGGATAAGGCTTTGTTGTTGTTGTTGTTGTTACCCCCAAGCCTCTTCTCAAAAAAAAAAAAAGAAGGGAAAAATACCCCCAAGCCCATTGTGGGAGTTCTCTTTGATGCTCTTAAATAGCAGCTGTGACATGTATATTCCGAATGAACTGATTTATACACTTCCTTTTGATCATCATTAAATTTTTCTATCCAAAATCTTCATATTAGATCTTCAACCTACAGGTTATATTAGTACCTCAATTAGTGATGGCCCTGGTTGTCTGATGTTAAGATGCCCTGATCCATCATGTGGTGCTGCTGCTGGCGAAGACATGATTAATGTTTTGGCTTCTGATGAAGATAAAAAGAAGTACTATCGTTATCTTCTTAGATCTTACATTGAAGACAACAGAAAGGTATATTTCAGTGATTTGATTTAGTTTACACATAATTGTAATTGATGCAGAGATAATCGTGAAATATTTTAATGCATAATGGATTCTTTTAACAACTAATTTATGAGAATAAAACAAAGATGACAGCTACCATGATTTTTTTTTGAAAGTAGGAGAGGATGAGAGCCATGTGCACTCATCCATAGATTTTTCCCTTTGATTGCCCAAGACCTGACAGAGTGACAGAAAAAAAGATATGTTTCCATATTGACACATAGGCTATATTTTGGTGACAACATGCATGATTGCTAAATGCATAATACCTTTTTTTTAGAAGGTCATATAATAATGCATTTCTGGAAATTACATGTCTACTTTTGAGAATAGTGATATCATGCATTAACTTTATTGTGTTTCTCAACTTTTTTTTTTTGTGTTGTTCTCTCTTTGGTATGCCTTTTATCTTAGAATATTTTATGATGTACATAAGTATGCCCCAACTACTGCATTTATGAATTCTGCATTTGTATTCATCCATATTATAATGAACTTTTGGATGGTAAGATTAACTTCCATGTGTAGAAATTTTGAATCATAATAATAATTACTGTGTTTCTGAGTCAGGAAGATTTCTATACATCGGTGTCAAGTGTCTCCTTTGGCAAGCAACTATTCCTTTTGTGTTTTTTTCTTCCACCACAAACTTAGAGGGAAATAATTTAAGAAAAAAATCATTGCATAGTAACAGAAGGAACAGTTAGTTTTCTATTAGAATCTATAAACCAGAGTGCTTTTCCATTAGAATGCTATAAGCCACTAGGCTTGCTATTTTTTCCTGTATTTTTTTTTTCAATTTTCTCTTACTAAATCATACATATATTTTTTCTTATCAGCATTGACCATCGCTAAAATGGAGGATAATTCAGTATTTATGGTTCAATCATGCCATTAAATTTAGCTTAGTTAAAAGAATGTATGAAGACAACAATGTCCAATCACTTCAAAAAAAAAAACTCTTTCAACAATCAACGACCTTCTTTACTCGAAAAGAATTTATTGCCTTGTATTGGATAAAAGTTTCATTGAAGTTCAACTATGGCAGCATATTCAGTTCTTTCACTCTTTTACTTCTATTTTTTTAATTCTTTATTTCACTCTTTCAATCCTCATAAAAGCCAAACCATGAACAAAGCAAATAACAAAGTTAAGAAATGAAAACTGAAACGAATTATTTTATTGGCTAATTATTATCTATCAATATTCATTTTGATTTTAATCCTTTGGTTTTAATTCATGCATAATAAACATTACTCCAATGCTGCCTTTAGAAATTCTGTCAATGTTTCTGTTGGTGCTAGTTGTCGGCAGCCGTTCTTTTTTTAGTAAAAAATATAATTAAATGAAAAAGAAATTAAAGTAAAAGTTTATGGCAATGCAAAATAACAATAACAACTTCTTCCTTCCATCCAGAAAAAAGAAGAAATTGCTGTAATGCACAAAGCATAAGGGAATTCCCTGTGAAGTTAAAAACGAAGGAAATCCACAATATAGATATCAGCTTTCAGTTCCAAAACTTACGTAACCTCTTACCTTAAAATAAAAAACTTCCACAACCTCTTGCCTTAGAAGTGAACTTAATGAGTAAATTTTCTGGCAGGTTCTATGTGGTCTAATGCCAAAACTTGCATAACTCCATTCTTGGAAAAAAAAAAACGCTCAACTTATTCTTCTTTCGTGATGTTGCTTTTTCTCATATTTCACCTTTAAAGCATTGTAGAACATGAAGCAGAATAAACGTTTATTATACTGTTTGCATGTTATCACTATGTTATGGCTAGTTTATTTGTTTGTTAACAATTGGGTGAAGTACTTTTGTTATTATATGCATGCCATGCAATATGCTGTATTTGCAATCTGTGATATGAATTTTTGCTTGTCCATGTTTATAAGTTTCCGCATCCCAATTGAATGATGCATACATTTTGTTAGTTAAAGAGTAAAATATGAATTATGGTACTATGATGGCACAAAATCTGGGGATTGGGGAAAGCGTGCCTTTTTCCTTTTTAATCAAATAATTTCTCATTTTCTTGTTTCACTACATAGACTAAATGGTGTCCTGCTCCTGGTTGTGAATTTGCTGCGGAGTTTGTGATGGGCAGTGGAAACTATGATGTAATATGCAGGTGTTCTTATGGCTTTTGTTGGAATGTAAGTGTACCCTGTGGAAAATGCATCAGTCCTTCCGCGAATATTGTTAATTGCATTCTTACATGAAAACATGCAGTGCACTGAGGAAGCTCATAGGCCAGTTGACTGTGGTACTGTGGCAAAGTGGATTCTGAAGAACAGTGCTGAATCTGAAAATATGAATTGGTAATCTGATATCCTTTTGTTTACTTATGATAAGTTCTGAAACTTTGATGGTTTAAGTCCTTTAGCCACCGAAATGTCAAATCACAAACTTGGGTAGAAGGCTTTGCACGCATGTACCTACCTCCACCCTCACTAATTGGGGTGCAGTTGCAGCATTGGGTTTTCCTTTTCTAATCATTTTCCACAACTGTTTCACAATGATGTTGGATGTTCTCATGACCTCTCAGAAAGGTCTCTTCATAGCCTGTTCTCATGACCTACACTTTGACTCTGGTGTGGTTTATAATTTATAGTAACCTATGATCTAATTCTCCAAAAAAAACCCTATGATCTAATTGCAGATCCTTTGAAGTAGTTTTGGGTTATTATAGTCGTGTTGTTGACACTTTGTGGTGCATGATATCATATATCTTGTTAGTATGTTTATGTAATCATTAAAAAGAATAGTTTGTTTACTGTATTTGTGAACATGTCTGTGCTTTTGTATGTATAATAATGTTTGAACAAGCATTACACTGTATCTTGGCTTAAACATTTTGTAATCTTTTCGAGTTTAATTGGTCAGTTTAACTATTTTATTGCAAAGTCGTATGATGAACTCAAATGATCATGTTTCGTTATATGTCTTGGCTCTTTGCAGGATACTAGCAAACTCAAAACCCTGTCCAAAGTGCAAGCGACCTATTGAAAAAAATCAGGGATGCATGCATATAACATGTACTCCTCCTTGTAAATTTGAGTTTTGCTGGTAAAGTAGTTCTTCAATTGTAAATCAACTGCTCTCATAAATATCTTGACTGTTTCATCTAACACGCTTTTCACATTTTCATTTTAGGTTATGCCTTGGTGCATGGTCAGACCATGGTGAGAGGACTGGAGGGTTTTATGCTTGTAATCGCTATGAAGCTGCAAAACAGGAGGGAGCGGTATGCTTGTCTTTTCTTTTCCCAGTAAACCCAAAGAATACACTTTCCTGATGCTCAATTTTGCTTCATGCATGCATACAGTATGATGAATCTGAAAGGAGGAGAGAAATGGCTAAAAATTCTCTTGAGAGGTATACACACTATTATGAACGCTGGGCCACAAACCAGTCAGTAAGTCAACCGGCATTTTCACACCTTTCTGCAACCTGTAACCTTCATCCATGCATTCCTGTCCCTTTAGCTCTTTTCTGAAAATTAGATTTTGGATTGTACTTCTCATATGGTATTGCCTTACCATGATCAGTTCCTGTACTCTAAATTTTTCATATTTACATCTGAATTTACTGTATTGGTGTGCTGTTTTTCTGCTCAACAGTAAGGCAAGGAAGAAGCTTAGGGGGTGGGGGCACGCTTGATGGAATAACTAAATTGCTTTTGGTTATGTTTAGCACTGGTAGCTTTGGACTTGGAGAAAATTTTATTAATAGTTCATACACTGGATAGTTCATATTATTTCGTAGAATGATGTTCCTTAAGATTTAGTCATCTTTTTTATTGTTATTATTTTTTGACGGATTAGGATTAATCATTTTACTTTGCTTCATCCCAATTTTTTTTTAAACGAGAAAGGACGACTAGTAAGCTGGTAGTCATTCAAAAGTTTCATTAATAATAATAGTAGGGGTTACAAAAGTTCAATAGGAAGACCAACAGGAACTTCAAGGCCATGAAACCAAAATGACATCATCACACTACTGCATTTCAAAGATGACCTCTTTATTCTACACATCGTTAACCACCATCACTCTTGCATCCCAGACGAGGTTGACAAGAACCACACCAGTCATCCCATAGTACGAAACACCTAATTCCTGAGGTGGGCACTGTTATCCTTTAATCAGTCCCCAAAGCCGCCTTCCGCAGCTGGACGTCTCACGATCTTTGAAGCGTTTGGGTTACGGACATGGTTTCGCCTGACACCACAAGCCTGAGACACCAAAGCAATGATGCCTGGGTCACATACCTGAATGGATTCAGAATCAACCAATGCAGTTGAGTCTCCAGTCACATCTGATGTGTATGTAACCTGCTCTTGCTCCGCTGCAGGACTCTGGTCAATGCTCACCGTCTGCTTGAGTCCCAAATGAGTGGGCCCGGACCTGAGCAAGGAGCTACCTGTGCCAACAAGGGTCCAAGAGCAACTGCCTCATCTCCCGTGGCAGAAATTTTGGGAGATGGTGGAGGATCTGCATTCAGATTGTCTAGCCGTGGCACAATGTTCTTCAGCTGACGCCTCAGGTCCTGGGTTAGGGGTTATGGGCCGAGTGGTCCCTAAGCCAGGCGTCAGAGCCATGGTGACAGATTGAGAGCCAAAGAGGGGGCGTTACCGGTTAGCGGCTATGGGCCGGGTTATCCCTAAGCCAAGCGGCGGAGCCATGGTGACCAATTGAGAGGCCAGAGAAGGGACGTTATCAGCCTCAGCCATCGCCGGCTGAGAATGATGGCAGGAGGTCGTGGCGATTTGGGTGTGTGGGGGGGGGGGGTGGGGGGTGGGTGCCCTCCCCTAGGCTGTGGTGGGCATCGCCAGCTGGATCCTGCAAACTCTGGCAATGCGATGCCGAAGGAGATGACCGGCGAGGTGAAGTTGGAAGAGATGGGCTGGTTTGGGGTCGGAGATGTTCAGGTGGGGCGACCGGCTGGGATGGTGGTGAAGGCGGGTTGGAGGTGATGGTGATGGGAGTTCGCTGCAGGATCGCTGGCGGCTGGGCTGGCGGGGGCACTGTAGCAGACTGAGGTCGGGGCTGAACGGGTGAGTCTGGCTCGGGTCTGATGGACGTTGGAGATAGGTTGGGGAGGGTAGGTGGCCGTCTGCTGAGGTATGCTCACGTGTCTCGCCCATGTGTGTGGGAGATGCTGATGGATGGATAGAGCTTGCAGTCACCACTGGATGGGGTGAAGCTGGCACTCGGCCGGCAGTGACATCCGCCCACGACACTGGTACCCGAGATTCGCAGCTGAAGGCGATAACTGTTGACACCTTGATGCAGTAAGGAGAGAAAATCAGCAAGAATAATGAGAAATCAGGCTAGAAGATGAGAAAGATTGATAGAGGAACAATTAGGGTTTATGAGAAAACCACAAAAATCTGTAATTTTGATAAAAGAGAGATTATGACGGCTGAAAACCCTATTGGCAGCCTTAAATAGTAGGGTTACAAGAGGTTATAAATTACTAATCAATCTCCACCCTTGATTAACCCACTTTTAATCAAGACCGTTATAACTAATCATGACCCTTATAACTAATTAAAAGGTCACATTGATGACTAATAAACTAAAATACCAGTTTTAATTAAAATAACTAATTTTAAAAAAAAGCTCCTGCGTCAATCTCCTCAGCTTGAAAATTTTGGCTCCTTGGAAAAAACTTGCTCCACATCAGCATACATTTTGGCATCGATCTTCTTGAGCTCATCTTCATTAATCCAAGTGCTTTCAGTAGCAGGTTTACCCAACCATTTAACCAAAAATCTTCTATATCTGTTACCTCTACGAGAACTGACCTCTTTGACATCCAACACATCTTCCACAAACCATCCTTCTTTGGTGCAAGTAAAGCTGGACAGGCACACGGACTTTTGCTTTCACGTATCAGACCCTTAGATATCAACTCTTCAACTTGTCTTTGCACCTCAGCACGTTGTTTAGGTGGCATTCTATAAGCCGGCAGATTTGGTAAAGAAGCTCCTGGAACCAAATCAATTGCATGTTGAATACTTCTCATCGGTGGCAGACCTTGCGGTAAGTCTCCAGCAATCAGATCTGAAAAATCCTTCAAAATTTTCTCAACTTCAGGTGGTTGGTGGGATATTCCTCCAAGTGGTTCACCTCCAACTATCTTGTTTGCTAACACATAAACAATCCCAACTTCTTGGCATACTAATTCAAACTTCTCAGCACACAAACAACCATTAATCTTATTATTTTTAGATGAACTAGCATCTTGCGTTTCCTCTTTCATTGGATACAAGGTGTACTTTTTGTTACCCCTATGAAAAGAATGTGTTTGGTTTAGTGTGATGCTCCATGTCATGATCATACAACCACGGTCTTCCCACAAGAATATGCCCAACATCCATAGGCACAACATCACATAAAGCTTCATCTTGAAGATTACCTCCCATAGTAAATTGTACCAAACATCGAGTAGTGACAGGAATTTCATTACCTTTCTTAAGCCAACGAATTTTGTAAGGATGTGGATGTTTTTCAATAACCAATCCCAACTTCTTTACTGCATCTTTAGAAATGACATTTTCCATGCTACCACCATCTATAACTAGATCACACACATTCCCGCCACAAAGAACACGTGTTCTGAAGATACTATGCCTTCTCCAATTTTCTTCTTCTTTAGTTGTGGTAGTTAAGACATTTCAAACCACCAATGATTCTCCTTGAACAGGGAGAACATCTATTTCTTCACTTTCATCCACATACTGATCATAAATAGGTTCTAACTCTTCATATTCTTCATCTTGCAGCTCCACTAGATTAACTCTTCGCTGTGGACAAGCATAAGAACCATGACTCTTTTCACCACAAGTGAAACAACGAACTTGTGTGTTGTTTCCTTTAAAAATCGTAGGTGCAGAATTATTTTGTCCACCGTAACGCATTACAGCTTTCCCCTTATCATCATTTTTATTTGCATGAGTTCCTTGATTGGTTCCTTGTGCAGATGTGTTATTTTTTGTATTTCCAACAGCACCAGTACCCTTTTGCATAATGCCTCCTGAGCGCCCTATTAAAGGTCTACGCGCTCCATATCGACATACTCGTTTTTCAGCCAATAAAGCTTGCTGTCGGGCATCTTCAAGAGTACACACACGAGCAATAGGCATCTCATCTCTAATAGATTGGTTAAGCCCAGCAAGATAACGAGCAGCTACTTGCTCATTTGTTTCATTCAACCCAACACGAATTGATAAGTTGTAAAACTCTGAAGTATACTCTTCAACATTCATACCTCGTTGTTTCAAAGAATGAAACTTTTCATATAAATCCATTGTATAATCAGCGAGTAAGAATTGTTTTCGCAGCTTCGTCTTCATATGCTCCCAGGTGCCAATTTTCTGTTTACCTTGTCGTTCATGTTGCTCTTCAATTCGCTTCCACCATTGAAGTGTTGTCCCTTCTAATTTCAATTTCACAAATAACACTTTTCTATTTTCTGCCATAGGTTTCCACTCAATAATTTTCCAGACCTGTTTCCCAATCTAAATAATCTTCAGCATGCATCTTTCCATGAAAATCAGCAACTTCAATCCTAATTCCACCACCGTTCAGATCTAGGGCATGAATCAACCTATCCTCCAATCGACCTCGCACCAAATTTGTATCGGCTCCAACTTCATGAAAGGGATTATCAAAATACCCTTGATCAGTATCATCTTCCAGACTACCTTCCAATATGTCTGTTAGATCGTGGCCACCTTCCGGAATCTCCATATGGGCTGCCACACGTTCCTGTCGCTGTAAGGCTTGAACACTTCGCGACAAATCTTCAATCATTCGTCGAATCTCTGCCATCTCTGCGTGCTGTCCAGGGTTGCCACGTCCTCGGCCTCTACCACGTCCAACCATGGTTCAAAAACAAAGAAAACCCTAATATTTTGTAGGATTTTTTGCTCTGATACCAATTTGATGCAGTAAGGAGAGAAAATCAGCAAGAATAATGAGAAACAGGCTAGAAGATGAGAAAGATTGATAGAGGAACAATTAGGGTTTATGAGAAAACCACAAAAATCTGTAATTTTGATAAAAGAGAGATTATGAGGCTGAAAACCCTATTGGCAGCCTTAAATAGTAGGGTTACAAGAGGTTATAAATTACTAATCAATCACCACCCTTGATTAACCACTTTTAATCAAGACCGTTATAACTAATCATGACCCTTATAACTAATTAAAAGGTCACATTGATGACTAATAAACTAAAATACCAGTTTTAATTAAAATAACTAATTTTAAAAAAAAGCTCCTGCGTCACACCTGCCCGCAACACCAGCGACGATGGCGACTGGCAATCCGGCCATAATTCCACCTCCGCTGTGACCCTAGCCAT
The DNA here is from genome assembly GCA_030549335.1 of Pontederia crassipes. Lineage (NCBI taxonomy): Eukaryota > Viridiplantae > Streptophyta > Magnoliopsida > Commelinales > Pontederiaceae > Pontederia > Pontederia crassipes. The sequence continues at coordinate 25,866,449 of CM060190.1, forward strand.
GTCTGGCGAGCTGAGAGAGGGGAGGATGATGGATAGTGGGTTGCCCAACCGCTGAACCACCGCCGTCACTACTTCCAGCCAGAGCAGATGGAGTGGCAGTCCCCTAATCTTCAGCATCCGCACACTTGCTGGCGACTTTGCCAGTGAACCATCATCCTTGTCCATGGCTGCCACACTATTTTTCCTTTGGGGGGTAGAGCGTCAGGTGCTTCTAACAGGGTCCGGCGCTGCTGGTCTGAGCCCGGGATGAGGAGGCAGGAGCTTGGCGTGACGTAACTCAGGTGGAATGGTGGCAACATGCCCACCGCTCATATGATCGTGCACCAAGTCCAGAGGAGTGCCAGAGAGGTCGTCGATTACACATTCCTGCAGGAAAGCCACATTCCGCTGGAGCTCTGGTGACCAAGGGATGGTCACGTAAGGAACAGAAGATGCCACAGCAGCAGCCGTGATTGGTGTTGGCTTGCGCTGAGTTGGGGAGGCGAGAGGAAGGTGGCCTGTCGGTGACGATCGTCGCCACATCAAAAGCATCTCATGGGCGCCACGTAGAGCTTCTCCTGGCACCTGAAACACTGGAGAAATGGTGGCCCGGACGTGGTTTGAGGGCCGTTGGGCGAACGACGGTCGCACACTCATCGCCGAGGTGATTGACTGTGGGACGCACGGTGAACAAAGCTGTGCCGTCGCCAGCGGGGCTGTCAGAGACGGAGAGTGGAGCAGGAAATGGGAGGAAAGTTGGACTGGAGGCTGGATTGTGATGGTGGGGTGGAAGGGGCGCCGGTGAAACAACAAAACAGAGGCGGCAGAGAGGAGAAAGTTCGCCCGGGCGAGAGGCCATGGTGGCAGAGGGGAAAAGCTGAGGAGAAAGAGGTGATGGGGTGCAGGAGATGGAGTTGGAAGCGGCCGGATTATAGCAGGTGGTGCGGCGAAATGTAACAGGAAACGGCGAGGCAGAGACAGGAGGAAAAAAGGCGGATCGCCGCTGGTGGCGCTGCCGGCAAAGGTTGGCGGCGACGGCAGTGGCAACGCCGGAGGGGGTCATCAGCATTGGCAGTGGCACCTCGGGGGATAGACTTGCGGCTTGAAGGTGGGTCACGAGTGCCCTAGGCACTGTAGTGCACGGGTCATCGGCGTTGGCAGTGGCACCGCCGGGGGTAGCTTTGCGACTTGAAGGTGGGTCACGAGTGCCCTAGGCACTGTAGTGCACTGTAGCACGGGTCTCGACATGTATCTTTGTCATTGAAAATATTTGCCATCAACATTTGTTGTTTTGGTTTTAGTACAAGTAAATGGCTACTACACTTCGAAGTCATCCTTCAAAAAAAAAGGCAGCAGATTGTCAATATTTAGATAATAATCATATCTTTTCTTGTTGCATTCTGTAAGAGATATCCATATTTCATACCTAACATTATCACATCACTTTTGTGCCTAACTGTTTCTGCTGGCATGGTTTACTTTGACATGGCAAGTAATGATTCATCCAAATTCAAGTAGTTGAAATTCTTGGACTTCCCATGTCAGTCCTGCCAACAATTTATTTATGTTTCAATTTATTTTTGCGAGTGATTTAGTTTTTATCCATTACACTTTCTTTTAAAAGGGTATTGCACATGGGAATTTGTTCACTCAAAAATAGATGATTTACATATTGGAGCATGATCGGCATTCCATTAATTGCCACATAATGTGCTAATACGCTAAAAGAAATTGGAATTTCCACTGTGAATAAATCTCAATCTTTGATTTTCCCTTGGTAGAATTGGTTTACTAAAACTGCTTATTAGAGGAGTGTACATACTTTAGATGACCTATACATATAAACTTGAGATGTCAGGGGGTGCTATCATCATATGGATGGTAAGGTTAGTCTATTGGAGCATGTGGTTCTAGAGCACTTCTTTTACTTTGAAATGATTACTTCGTTGTAAGTTGAATTTCCGTGATGAAAGATAAAATGTTAGTATCGAGGACCTATTTTGTTTCCTCTTCTGTATTCTTGTCTGTTTCTGGGTGTTCAACCAATATTTTCATACGCAATATCTCATTGTTTTTTTAATCACAATGCATATATATGAGATGATTCAGTAGACTTTCTTCTTTGTTTGCGTGATTAGTCTTTTTATGTTTACTTCTCTATTCATCTTTGTTGTTGTGGTAAATAGCTATTGCTAGAAAAAGGTAAACAATCATTGATTTTTGTAACTGCAGTCAAGGCAGAAGGCACTTTCGGACCTACATAGCATGCAAACTGAAAAGGTATGAAGAGCTTTTCTCTTGGTCCATCTGCCAGTCTTTTGTGTGCTTATTCCGTCATGCATGATTTCTTGTGGCAATGTCTGAGAAATAGTAACCTGAAATAGTTCATACCTTTTTTGTGACTTTTAAAGAATAGTAATCTCTCCAGATTGTAATTCAAATAGGGACATGATTCTGCTTGTGCTGATTCTGTATTCAATTAATGAAAGTGGTTCTCTATATATACTAGGGGAAGGGAGTTCAAATAAAAAAATAACTCATTTCTTTTATGTAGCTTGAGAATTTAAGTGATAAGCAAAGTCAACCGGAGTCCCAACTGAAGTTCATAATAGAAGCCTGGTTACAGGTTGGATCTACCTTAAAATAAAAATACTATGTTTTTTATATTTATTTCAAGAGCAACCCTCCTTACCTATAGCCCATAACTTTTCAAGTGCAGATTGTAGAATGTAGACGAGTATTGAAGTGGACGTATGCGTATGGTTATTACTTACCAGAGCATGAACATGCGAAGAGACAATTTTTTGAGTATTTGCAAGGTTCACACTGCTTCTACTGATTGTTTCTGCTAACATGTTTCTTTTATTATTTACTCTCCATTTCTCAATATTTAGGTGAGGCTGAGTCTGGATTGGAGCGCCTTCATCAATGTGCAGAGAAGGAACTCCAGGTGTATCTTGAGGCTGAGAGTCCTATGAAAGATTTTAATGATTTTCGCACTAAGCTTGCTGGCTTAACCAGGTACCTCTGTAACCAATAGATATATGGCTCTGATTGAAAGAATAGTTCATCTTGCAAATAAGCAAATATTTAGATTGCACAAGAATTAATGGCCATGATTTTGCACAATTTGATAATTCAAGGGTTGAAATTTCTATATTTTATTAAGAAGTCTTATTTAATGATTGGATCTTTTTATTTTTATATTCACTTAAAACATGAGATTCGACAGGATTTTACGCTGGCTGTCGGGGCCTAACACAACCCTCCTCCTTTATCCGGGCTTGGGACCGGCTATAAAACATAGGCTGTCGAATCTCATGAACATGGATATCCATGTAGCCGACTCCACTTAGTGGGATAAGGCTTTGTTGTTGTTGTTGTTGTTGTATTCACTTAAAACATGAACTACATACAGCCATGCTAACAACTTTCATGGTGAATGGTTTGAGGGATATAACAGGCTCTACTTAGGTATGCATGGTCATAGATAACTCAGGATTTATTTTAAAAAAATCCATTATTCAAGCATTATCAAGAGAGTCCGCTTCATAATGAATGGGTTACTGGTGGAGAGTATTTGCAGAAGGCAGATTTTACACACCACTATACTTCTTTAATGCTGGAAAGGGGCATAGACATGTAAAATTGATTAGATTGCATTCTTCCAGATGCGTTGAGGTTTAGTCAGTTGTTTGGTACATATTTTGCTTGGACTTAATGATTACTATGTCTCAAGTACAATCTTTTAACTTTGTATCCTTGTTTCTTTTTTTTGTCATCTTTGTGTACATGGCATGATTGCCTTGTTTTCAATGCTTTGCGATGTCCTCAGTGTAACTAGGAACTACTTTGAGAATCTTGTGCGTGCCTTGGAGACCGGGCTGAAGGATGTTGGCCCTTCCAATAATAACCAGGCCACGTGTAGCAAGACTTCAAGCACCAAGTATTTGAGCGTTAAGAGCAAGAGTGGAAAGGTAAAAGCAGTTGGGACGAGTTCTAGATCTGGCGGCGCCAATCGCCCCTTGGATGATAGCAATCTATGGTCTTGTGATCACTGCACCTATGCCAACCCCAAATCTGCCAACACATGCCAGATGTGTGAGCATCACCGATAAAGATCCCCTTGGGACATGAACATTCTCTGTAAAGAATCTACATATAAGGACTTTTTAGTTGGCCCATCTTTACACCTAATGTGAAGACTGGTATTCTTGACCTTCAGGACTGCGACCGCTGCAAATAAAATACCAGAAGGAAGACTTGAGAAAGGAAAATAGGAGAAAAAAGGGATAAACTCTGCCATTGTTTTGGGTTTTGTTCCTCGGGGGTACAAGATGAACAATTGGCCTCAGTTGTCTCTGTATATATGCTTCTGCCGTTTTATTTGTAACGCTTTGTTTATGAACACTTTGAAATAGCGTTCATGATGCCAAGGTGCCCATTGGATCTTGTGGCAGTAAACTTGCTCTTTTCCATAGACTTTCTAAATTGATATTTCAAAACCATCAAACTGAAGTTGCATCCCGGATCGTTTACAAAACATCTGTGACCCCTTGTGTATTTTGTTGACAGTTTACAATTAACATCTGTGACCCCTTGTGTATTTTGTTGACAGTTTACATGCGCAGTTTGTATTGTCACCTCTGGTTACTAATGCGGATCAAAGTCGCACTATATCTTTTATTATTATAAAGGGAGGCCCCGAAAATAAATGGGTACATAAACTTCATTGGTGAAAATTAAACTCGTGATGAGAAGGGTTGAATCATCGTGTCACGTTTTGTTTGATAAAGAGTTATTATTTAACGTATATAGATTGTCAGCGAATGTGCAAGAATTGATTGATGGAGATAAGGGGAGGCAAAATCTTGATCCTAATTAGACATTCTAACATGCAAAACATTAAGGGGTGTTTGGCAAACGTCTCTCGTGATTTGGTTTCCGAGGTGGAATAAGGGTCACGTGTTTTCAATTTATTTTTTTGAGTTGACATTTTTCTTCTTTTTTTTTCAAACTTTTTTTCTTTTATCATTTTCCTTTTTAAACCTCTCATATATAAATTAATATATTTATATTATATAAAATATAAATAATAAAGGATTAATATAGTATTCTTTAGTACTTATTATTTTATTAAAAAAGTTTAATTTTTATTAAATATAAATTATTTAAAAATTATTTACTATTTTTAAATAATATAATTTTGAACAAAATTTTTGGCATATTTTTTTAATATATATTTATTTTTAATTTTTTTTAACAAATTTTAAATTTATATTTATAATATATATTCTTAATTCAATCACTCACTAAAATTAATCCATCACATCTATTTTTTTTTCTATCACATCAATTATCTTATTCATCATCATCAAATTTTACTTCATCCAAACACACCTTCAACTAATTGGTCAACTCAAACTATTCATAAAACTTAGTAAAACTTCAATTTTCGTTGCCAAACGACTCCTAAATATTGTAGTTGCAGTTTGGACGAAGAATACTCTTTTGTCCGATCTCGATATTCACATAATAAACGACTTATTGAACATACATAGATCTTTTAACATCTTGCTTAACAAAAATAAAAAGGCAAAAGAAACATGTTATAAGGAAATTTGTTATCTTCTCTACGATACGTAAGATTAACCACAATACATCATAAACTAAACCAATTATGTCAGATTGGCGTCCTCACAAAGACACAAAGACGTCCTTCAATAGTCATCCATCCTGTCTATCTTTTGCTTATTCCATTTGTAGGCAGCTTTTGGACGCGTTTGGCTTTGCCCGGAAAGAGGTGCAGTTCGTGGGCACGTCAAATGCCACGTAAGGTCTCGGCTTGCGATCGAGAGCCCCGTAACTTTGCAAGCCCTTCTGCTTTTCCCATCTTGACGATGGCCATGGCGTAATTTCTTAAACCCTAGCCGACGAGGCACTTACGAGCCAACGCGCTCTTGAGTCTACACCCCGGCCAAGGGTTCTTGGCGACCTTGCCGCCGTCCAAGAGTTCTCAATGCAGCCGAGGAGGAGATCTGGGCCCTGCTACTTTCTTGATGTACAGGAGAGAGGGAGAGAGGGACATTGAGAGCAAGAGAGCTAGGGGGAGAAAGAAGAACTAGATATAGAGTTTTCGGATTACCAAGAAAACTTGATTAGTTACCGTTGTTGTCTCGTATGACCAAAATTTAAAATATTTTCTTATTACAAAAAATACCCTCCTCCTTATTGCACCCAGATTACTAAAATGCCTTGGTAGTTGTATTAATACCTGGGAAAAAAATAGCAACTTCTAGTGGCTTTTTTAATCGCGATCACCATTATTACTTTTAACTTCTGAACTAATAAATTTTTAATCAAGTTTACCATAAAATCATATATAGTTCATTGATATTTACATATTTCCTACTTTGTTCATATATAGTTATTATTTATCATATTTATTTTTAATCCTGCAATGTCAAGTCCCTCCAGATATATATATATATATATATATATATATATATATATATATATATATATAAGTTGATAAAAATGCCACAAGATTTCCCTTCACATGCCACCTTTTAAAATTTGGATTTTCCTATCTTAAATGTCCGGACTTCCAAACTTTTTTTTTGTCTTGAGATGTTACTTACCATATACGTCCATGATACAAGCATTACATTCAATTTAAGTTTAAATGTATTGCTATAAAATAGTATTTTTCATTGCATACCACATGCATAGATGACTATATGCATTAGTATAAATGTATAACAAATATACAATTTGTGGGAAAACTAATATTTTAGCACGTAATATTGATAAAAAAATAACAAGCATATGTGTGTGTCTTCGTCAAGGGTTTGAAAGGAGCGACAGAATTGCTTCAACCTCCGCTCGCTAGTCGTCGTTGCCGAATCGCTCGTGGACTATGCCAAAATGAGCGCCCCACCACCAAAACCCTCGGGCAAAGACAATGGTGGGAGAGAGAAGCCAAAGTCGCAAGGATGCAGACCGCACTACCAAGACAAAGGGAAGGGCTATTAGGATAGAAGATCGTTCAATGATAGATTCATGAGGAATGGAAAGCCACTAAAGCCTTGCTACGGGTCCACATTGGACAAGTGATTGTCCGCAGAAGACGATGGTGAATGTTATGTATTGCCTCGACGAGAAGGAGAAGGAGGAGGCATGTCTTAGTTCGATGCAAGTTTTCAACGCTATCAACGCCTCGAAGGATTCCTCATCGGTTGCTCGACTTTATATGGACATCGAGTTAAACGGGCAAATCTTCAATGCCCTCATTGACACGGGAGCATCGGAGTTATTCGTGTCAGAAGTGACCACTAAGAAATTGAAGCTACCACTAAGAAAGACTTTCATTATGTTCAAGACGGTGAACGTGAAGTCTATCTCGACCACAAAAATTTTCTCCTGGACTGAAGGTTCACATCAGCAATTGGTCGGGAATTCGATATGATGGTGGCACCGGTGGATGACTATGAAGTGGTAGCAGGCATATCTTTTCTGCGACATATTGCTTCATGTATCACCCCGCGCACCAATTCGATGGTTATCTTCGACCCCAAGGGATCGTACAATGTTTCCGTGAGGTCGGTAGGAGATCTACAGTAGAAGACCCTTCCGCCATGCAAGTGGCGAAGGGGTTGCGCAGATAGGAGCATACCTTCCTGACGACCGCTATCTTGGAAGATCTGGGGCCCTCCAATCCAACACCTCCTAAAGTTCTTGAGTCCCATGAGAACTTTGCAGACATCATGCCCCCGGAACTTTCAAAGCGGTTGCCTTCGAAGCGTGAAGTAGACTATGTCATCGACTTGGTCCTAGAATCGAAGCCCTCACATGGAGTCCCTTATCGGCTAGTCCCTCCGGAACTCGCAGAACTCTATAAATAACTCACTGAACTATTGGATGCAGGATATGTTCGGCCCTCGAAGTCTCTAATTGGCGTCCCCGATTCTCTTTCAGAAGAAGCATGATGGTTCCCTCTGAATGTGCATCGACTACTGGGCACTCAATAAGCTTACGGTAAGTAACAAGTACCCCATTCCTCTGGTGGCGGACTTGTTCGACCAACTTGGCAGTGCAAAATAGCTTACCAAGTTGGATCTCCGTTCGGGCTATTGGCAAGTCCAAATTGCGGAAGATGATACGCGAAAGATGGCATGCGTCACAAGACACGACTCTTACGAGTTCCTCGTGATGCCTTTCGGCCTCTCCAACGCGTAACGTATTAATATATGATGTACACGTAAGGATGATGCGTAGGTCCTCGAAGTGTATTTTGTCATGTGGTGAGGTGCGATTTGGGGCGTTACAAAGACGTTCTTAAATAGTCATTCATCTTGAAATGGAAATCCCATTGATTAGGTGGAAGATATTCATCTAGATAGCCGCTCAAATGATAATTTATTTTTATTTTCTTTCCATTCTTTGCTCTTTCCAATATTAGACAAATAAAATATAAAAATAATATAAAATTTCATATAATAATAGTAAAGAATATTATTACCATGATTATTATCATAATTATTAATTTATTTAAATATTATTTTTAATATTGCTATTCACATGAATTTCATATTATTATTATTTTAAATATTATATATATTCATTACCATTATTTTCATTAAAAAATATATGAAATATTAATAATTACATTTATTTAATTTATTAATTTTATGATTTTTATTTGAGTTTTTGGCTGGATTATATAATATTTAACTTAATATTAGTAATAGAAGATATTTTAGTAAAAGTTGTATAGTGTTATTTAAATTGTTGGAAATATTACTCTTACATGGTAAATATTGGTAATTTAATAGGTGATAATATTTCTGTTAGGCAATGCAGATTGCTAGATTATGTGAAAAGGTAATGTTGCATACCCTCGAAGATCTGAGCGGAGCATAGGAAAAAAAAAACTCATTTCTCATTTTTATTTTCCAATGGATTCATGGGCCTTTAAAAAACTTATTTCTTGCTGTAAGATAAGCCCTAATTTATCCTTTTATAAAATGAGAAAAAACCCATGAGTAGATAAATTCTAGAATAATACCTGCCATTTAAGCGTGCCCATATCGTTTTAATGTTGTTTATTTAATTTATTAAGGTTCAACGATCTTAAAATAATATTATTATTGTTATTATTCCGTTGTTTGCATTAAGATATTTTATTATATAAGTAAATTTATTATGTTAAATATGTCTTGAATAATAATAGGAGAAAAAAAGAAGAAGCAAAAACTGAACTTCCCTCTTTAGATCTTGGTCCAACTTGAAATCAAGATCGAGGCCTTGTAGTGAACTTTGATTTTGCTGCCGCTAATTTTATTATTATTTATCAAACTTAATAATTCTAATATTTTTGAAATGGATATTTAATTATAATAAATAAATGTTTGATAAATAAATTTATTCTCTTTGAAGGTCCCCAGTTTACTTAATATATTTTCTTGGGATTTTGTTTTCCTATTTTCTTTAATTTGTTTATACCCGTAAGAGCATTATTTTTATTTTTGCGTCGGTAGCCACAAACTTAATTAAGTTTTACCCAAGACAATACTACCTATGAAGTTGAAAGCTTATCTGCATCAACGGCTCAATCATATCTTGTTTAGTTCATCCGTGATTTGAACATTACATTAAGTTCACGAAGAGTATATTCAGATGTTACCAAACTTGATTTCTTCATATATTTATTTACCTGCACAATTTTATTCACGTGGAATCCTTCTTTTATCATCCAAAACTTTTTACCCATAATAAATATATATATATATATATATATATATATCTCCATAACTTTCTTTCTTTTTTTTTATCAAAGTCATACTCAAACTTATCAGTGCTATACTTTTGACTCACTGCTAAGCTTATCAGAACAAGAAACATAACATTAATTAGCATAACATCCATACAGTGTTCAATAACTCAATTAAGTCTTATATACACACACTCATGCACTTTTATGCTTGTATATATAATAAATGATGAAATCCAATATACACACACTCATGCACTTTTATGCTTGTATATATAATAAATGATGAAATCCAAAATCACTCTTCCCGGGAGAGTTTCGTTTCGTAAAAGAAAACAAGAAGAAAGAGAGAGGAAGAGAGAGAAGCTACGAAATCACACGCAGCTGCTTGCTGAACTGCAAGAACGAGCAGCAGGCCGGTCAACGAGGCGGGACATGTAATCTTGCTCCTGTCTTTCCAGATTCCTTAAGTCCATCCTCATGGGAGAGGAGGCGATGTCATCTTCATCCACCACCCGGGCCTCCTCCTCCTTCTCTGGTTCAGGGCTACAGCTGCCTGATGAACTGCAAAGACTGAGAGGACGGTCGACGCAGCGCCGCATGTAGTCATGCTCTTCTTCAAGATTCCTCATGAAATCTTGCTCCTGCCTTTCCAGATTCCTCGAGTTCATCCTTGTGGGAGAGGAGGCGATATCATCTTCATCCACCACCCGGTCCTCCTCCTCTGGTTCAGGGCTACAGCTGCCTGATGAACTGCAAGGACTGTGAGGCCAGTTGACGAAGCGCGACATATCGTCCTGCTCCTCTTCTTCATGATTCCATAACAAGTCCATCCTTGTGGGAGACGCCATATCATCTTCATCCATCTCCAGCTCCTCCACCTCTGGTTCAAGATTAATTACGTTGTTCGCGGCGGTGGTAGATGTAGTAGTAGTAGTATCAGTCGCCGCCTCCTCCTCCTCTTCCTCCTCCGGCGGTTCAAGATTTAAGTCGATCAATGGACAAGGCCGAACAAAACGTCAGTTCTTGCGGGCCCTCGAAACCTCCGCATGGCGTTCTGCTGATTCACAACTTCTTCTCGTCACGGCGATGCCTCGGCCAGTAACCCTCGAGGCGCAGACGGGCGAAGGAGACCTCAGCCGGCTCTTGATCGCTCTCCTCCTCCGTTCTTGGACGCATTTGACTTTGCCCGGGAAGAGCTGCGGGTCGTGGGCGCGTCGAATGCCAAGTAAGGTCTCGGCCCGCGACCGAGAGCCGCGCAACTTTGCAAGCGCTTCTGCTTTTCTCATCTTGACGATGGCCATGGCTTAATTTCTTAAACCGTAGCCGGCGAGGCACTTACGAGCCAACGCGCTCTCGAATCTGCAGTTCTTGACCAGTCCACGCCGCGGCCAAGAGTTCTTGGTGACCTTAAGCGCAGCCGAGGAGGAGATCTGGGCGCTGGTACTTTCTTGACGTACAGGAGGATGGAGGTGGAGCTTTCTGCCTGCCACAGAGAGAGACAGAGAGGGGGAGAGAGAGAGAGGGAGCGAGCGAGAGAGGGAGAGAGAGAGAGAGGGCAAAAGAGAGCGAGGGAGCGCGAGAGAGAAAGAAGGACAAGATATAGTTTTCGGATTACCAAGAAACCTCGTTTAGTTACCGTTATTGTCTCGTTGGACCAAAATTTGAAATATTTTCTTGTTACAAAAAAAAAACCCTCTACCTTATTACACCCTGAGTAATTCTGTTTACTTATTACACCCTGATTAATTATGTATTACACAAATGTCAAATGTTACGAAGACCGCAAAAAAAGAAGACAATGACTAGATGTCAGGAAAAAAAACATAATCCAAAAAGCTGAAGAATTATCAAGCGCCAGGGGCTTGTCCAATGGAGATACTCTAAAATTACATTAAGAAAAAAATAATCATTTAATATGCCTGAGTTCTGAATTCAGTATTGGAACACACACTATGATACTGATATAATCTAATTCAGAAATAGTAAAGACTTAATATCATCAATATCAATTGGTGTTAAAACATTACACAAGTTCACTTCGAAGTCCAGACAATACTTAAGTTTCTCAAAGAAAATCTAATTAAGTTGAACTATTGGATCCCATGATGAGAGACATTTAACAATAAACATCAAGCATGACTGACTTGCATATTTTTTGAGGAAAAGTATAAACTTACAAGGGAACCTTTAAAGATAGCTGTTACAATAATACATCTCATCTCATATATTTGTAGGAATTTTAGAATAAAGAACATTCGAAAGAGGTCAACATTGACATAACACGATTCCCTGTTGTTTCAAGCTGTTGATCAGGAGTTTATTCCTGATTCTGTAGGCTGCGGACCGTGGCCTCATTATGGGAAAGCCTTTTTCAGCAACCTTCTCCTCCGACCCCATGGAGCTTCCGTCCTCTGTGGTGGACTGCCCTCATCCCTTCCTCCTCTCTCATCTACACCTGACCTCCCACAAGCCCCTACCCGCTCAGGCATCCTCCTGCTTCCCCCCTTCTCATCAGTTGCCTAAGTCCTTGCTCTCAGTCGCCAAGGCTCCCGTCCTTCTCCGCCGATGCACATGTCACCTAGGCAGCTTCGAGAACTCCCAGGAAGCTACATCCTCTAAAGTTGTTATTTCGTCCTCGGATATTTCCCAATATTCAGACTATCTCAAACTGTGTCTCATCGGTCGTTTTGTGGGGTCTTGTTGCGCTCCGGAACTGCGTCCGCCTGCTCTGGGGTTTGGCCTATCCTTGTGTCATCTCACCACTAGGTAACTCTTTCTTCCTTTTCACATTCGAATCTGAATCTGCTCGCCTGCAGGTCCATACCGGTGGCCCCTGAGAGTTTGGCGGTCACCTGCTCCACGTGTCTTTGATCTCTCCCTTCCTCCGCCTTGACTTAGCATCTTCACTCGATTCCCTGCTCTACCTGCAGTTCCTCAGACTTCCCTTGGACCTTTGCAACCCAACCTCCCTCAAGTGGATCACTGCTGCTTTCGGCAACCTACTTTGCATTGAGGAATAGGCCATGTGCTCCGTTGAATCACCTTGTGCCCGTGCTTGTGTTGAGGTAATCCTCTCCTCCCCTCTTCATCAAGCGACTTGGATTTCATTGCCGAATGGCGACAGGTGCCTTCAGCAGGTCATGTATGAGCATCTCCCTACTTCCGCTATCACTGTGGCATCATCGGTCATCGCCAGGAGGTCTGCCCGTGTGCTCCGGCCAGGGGCTAATCGATGGCGGCACTATTATTCGGGCCATGGCTGCATGCGGCGGAACCTTACTGCCACCCAGCTGCCCGCAACAGGTGGATCCGCCTCGTCTCTCCCTAGATCTAAACCATCCGGAGGGCCCTCATCCTTGTCGGGTGCTCGCCGGCCGGCTGGTAGTGCCCGGAGCATGAAAACCCAATGGTAGTGCTTGTAGCGCCATCATGCCCGTTACGGGAGCCCTCTCTCCTAACTCTAAGTCATATGCCCCTTCGCCCTCTATGCTGTCCCCTGCTAATGTCTCCCCTTTTGTACCTCCGGAACCCATCGCCATAGTTAATCACAACGAGCCAGTGGCGCATGCATCGGCCAGCGTATGCGCACCTGTTTCTCCACTTATCCCGATGGAAGAGAACTCTTCCCAGGATGATATGGAGGATCCAGATCTGGTCCTGCCCCAGATCTGAGTGCAAGAAGTCCCTCATGCTAAAATCAACTCCCCGTACCACTTCCCTCTCTCTCAGCCCATGGCTGCCACCGGTCCCGACAAAGTGCAAAGGTAAGAAAAAACCTTCTATTTCTTTCGATAACTCACACTCGTCTTCTATCGTGCAGCCTCAGGTTTCGAGGAGTGCATCGGAACCTGCTCCACCATGAGGATTCTTGCGTGAAACTGCCTCAGGTTCCGGGCAAAAGTCAGAGATAGGCTTAGGAATCTTATTACTTCGTATTTCCTTGATTTTGTAATTCCTATAGAAGGTCATGTTGGGTCTCTAAAAGCTAAACAGATTATTGGTCGCCACGGGCCCTCGTGGTCGGGCACCAATTGCGAAGGCTCTGTTTCTCCAAAGGTATTATCCTTGCTTGGTGTAGGCAGGATACTCAGGTTACTCCTCTCCTTAACTCAGATTATGTTCTTCATGCTATGGTTTCCTATGCTGATTTTCATTTCCTATATCCTGCGTGTATGCTAGTAGTTTGCCTGCTGATAGAAATCATTTATGGAATACTCTTAGTTTGATTAACTCGTATGATTTTCCATGAGCCTGAATCGGCGATTTTAATTGCATTCTTTCTTCTGCGGACAAAGGGGGGGGGGGGGGGGTGGTAACTAGTTTAGAATCTCTAAATCTTCTATCCTCCTACAGAACCTTATCAACTCTCAAGGCCTCATCGATCTCAAGCCCTCCGGTATTCCTTTCACCTAGTGCAACAAACGAGTCGGCCAAGCTCGTATCCTCTGTAGGCTTGATAGAATGTTAAGTCAACCACTTCTGGCTTGGTGCACTCCCTGGTCTAGAACTTTTGACCCTTCCTCACTGTGCATCGGATCACGCCCCATCCTCTTTCAATTTGACCTCCAACTACCCCGTCCATGTTCGTTCAAATGCGAGCATTTTTTTATTCACCCCGAAGCTAAGGACATTGTTAGGCGTCATTGGTTGTCTCCTTCGTGCCCACTCCATTCAGGAGACCCTTAAACGTATCCGGAAGGATACCATCCGCTGGAATTGGGAGGTCATCAGGCGTCTTGAGGTGCGTGCTCAAGAAGCCTTGACCGCATCTAATGTTTTTTCGTGGGCTGTCCATCTCTGATCTAGCTTCCCTTAGAGCCACTTACCACCTCCACGCTGCCTTACTATGCGAAATCAATGTCAAATGATGGAGTAAGGCCCGTACCTCATGGCTCCAACATGGTGACCGAAACACAATTTTTTTGGCCTAAGAGCTCTCTCACTCGCTCTCTGTTGGACGTGCTAAACACATGTTAGTCAAAATTGATATGGAAAAAGCTTTTACTGTGTCTCTTAGGATGTGATTATCCAAATCCTAAACCTCATGAATTCCCCTCACCAATTTATCACTTGGATTGACCTTTGCATCAGGTCCCCTATTTTCTCCTGTGTAATCAATGAAAAACCATCACCTTATTTCTTGGCTTATCGCGGAATTCGCGTGAGAGATCCGATCTCACCCAATCCTTTTATTATTGTATCTCAGATCTTCATATCATTAATGGATCATCATGTTGAGCTAGGCCTTATTAACCCCTTCAAACTCAACTCCTTCTCCCTCAGCCACCTCATGTTTGCCGATGACTTATTTGTATGCATCCGTGCCACACAGACCAATGGTATGCAGCTTAGATCAGTTCTCTCCTTATATGAATCCCTCACGGGCCAACACATCAATCTTCCCATATTTTCTCTATCGGCACTCATTTGGTGCCTTGGAATCTCACAAGGGTCCTTCCGCTTCACCTACTTGGTGTCCCTATCTCTGCAAATTACATTCCCATTAAGGAGCAAGGCTTTCTAGTTAAACGTTTTACTGCTAGATTCTTGGGATGGCGATGCAAGCTCCTTAGTAAGGCCGGACGCACTACCCTCATCAACTCATGCCTCTCCTCGCTCCCACCTACTTTCTAGGGGCTACTTACCTCTCAGCGGGCATTCTCAGCTCTCTCCAACTCCTTACCCCGAACTTTCCTATGGGATTCAAGTAGTGGTCGGAGAGGGCTCCACATGATCCGCTTGCCTACTATTCAACTTTTTCATGAGGAGGGTGGTTTAGGTATAAGGAATATCCATTTTGTTCGCTGATCCTTACTTGCATGCAGAATATTTAGCCTCCTAAATAACTCTCAATCCCCTTGGGCGAGCCTTGTCCAAGCCAAATACAGATTCATATGCCATTGGAATCCCCTGCCCTCAAAGGGCACAGGTCCTGGCGTCTTATAGATGACTCCCTTGAACAACTCCGTCTGGATTTTATCAAGTCCATTGGCTCGGATCACAATACATCTGTTCTTTTTTACCTTTGAGTGTTAGCCATTCTGCTGAATAGACTGCCTACTTACCTAAATATGGACTTTGATATCTGCATATCAGATCTCAAAATCGACTTTAGCTGGAAGACCACATCTTGTTCCAAATTTTTTGAAAATAGATTTGTGATGCTATTTCTCCTCGCTCAGCCTGTGATGCTGCGTGGGTTTGTGCGACCGACGAGCATGTGCTCCCAAATAATAGTTCAGTTTAGATTTATTTTTGTAATTTTCTCATGGCATGCATCAATTTTGTTTTATTTATTTCAATTATTTCTTGAACTTCCCAACTACCTAGGTGTGCATTATTTTATAGGAAAATCTCTTATTTTGGTGGAAATTATCAAAGAAAAGTATGCGAGCAGAAAAGAAGGAAGAAATAAACCTTGGAGGAGAAAATAAGTTTTCCTCATGGGCTGTAATGGATATATAACGCCCCTTCAGCTACTTATCGTGGCCCGTAAGATGCTACTCAAGGTCCTCATAGAAAGACGCACTTAAATTCTTCACCGGCCGTAAGAGCATGCTAACGCCCCTCCTGGTTGGATACACAGACCGTTATGGACTATTTATGGAGAGAGACACTCATACGTCACAAAGTCTTTACAGGCCGTTATGAAGCTTTCACGACACACAATAGAACCGTCATGTAATGAAGACAGATCTTATGTCAGGCCGTAACACTTTTGTAATGGGTCCCACATAATGAAGAGCTTAACCAAAGAAGAATTTAATGGGTCGTTATATGGAATTACAACCCGCATCTAATTTTGATCCCCTCCTTTACCGGTTGTAACATTGATTTAGGAAAATTGAGCATAGTTATATTACGGGGCGTAATGCAGCCATTGCGATGTACACAAAAGAGGTATATTCTTTTTAGAAACATTACAGGTCATAATAGGAACCTAACAACTCGGTATAACAGCAGACACGTCGACTTTCGCGAATTACGCCTGCAAAAGAAAGAGTCAAATTCATTACGGGTCATTAGACATAGATCACGGGTATAACTTACGGGCTGTCATGGAGTCATCACGGCACATACAGAAGCCGAACATAGAATCACCCGAGTTACAGTTACACTCCTCTTATGGGCCGTAACACCTATATGAAAACTTTGAATCGAAGTTGAACTCGGCCGTGAACATCTCATCACGGGCCGTTAGGAGTGCTGATTTTTGTTGATCATTGATTTACCAAACAGATTTTGATTGAATCAAGATGCCAGGATGGTGCCCAGCCTTCTAGAAGATTTATTTGATGATAAGAGCTCTGAATTGGAGATAAATCATGAAATTCTTGGGTCAAAGAGGAATTTAAACTACAGATCATCCTTTGGTTAAATTTTGGACTCCCAACTTATCGAGATTTATCGAGAGCCTCGGAATTATAAATAAAAGACCTCAAAAGACTTAAAAATTCATGCTTGAGCCCTGGGAAGTTGTGCCTCATTGCAGAGAAGGAGATTTGAAGCCAAAAGGTCGCCGAAGGAGAAGAATTGCACAACAACTCGTTGGTTAGTGCTGTGTGATCGTCTAGAGGTCCTGGAGGCTGCAAACCTGTCTTTCTCCAAATACTTGGATGCACTTTTATCTTATTTTTCATAGTCCATTAGTTTTCGTATTTGTTTCATAAAGATAGATTGTTTGGGCCTCGTTCTTATTCAATTTAATTCAATAAGTCAACTTCTTTTGATTATGTATGTTAAGTTCAATGCTTTTTTATGAGTAAAGTGATTTCTAAAATTTGACCATAAACGTACAAGGAGTGATTAATTCCAGAAGTGATTATTATTTTGATAATCGATCTTTTAATTTTAAGTTGAAGCATATATAACACATATTCGATAATTCATCGTGTATGCTGAATAGTGTATGATTTGTTATTCTGTCCAGAAGTATGGGTGAATAATAGTTTAGGAGTTACATTTTCTAGCATCGTAATTCTCTATGAAATTAGTAATTAACTCGTCAAATGCAATTATTGATCTTATTTGGATTTGGGTTAGTTTGATTTAGGTTAGTTTGATTTACTCGTCTAGAGAAATCAATATTTTAGGTGCTCTTAATCTGTCTCAAGAATCGACCCGAGTGTTTCTATCATGATTTGATTAGTTCAGAGGTTCATACATATCTAACTTTACATTGATC
Source organism: Pontederia crassipes (assembly GCA_030549335.1). Lineage (NCBI taxonomy): Eukaryota > Viridiplantae > Streptophyta > Magnoliopsida > Commelinales > Pontederiaceae > Pontederia > Pontederia crassipes. The sequence continues at coordinate 25,884,388 of CM060190.1, forward strand.
ATCCATAATTCTCAGATATCATCACCACTTAATCTTTATGCATCAATTATTTATTTTCTATAATTTTTATATTTCAATCTTACACCCAAAAAACCCTTTCCTTCTCTTAGTAGGTTTTTAGGATAGGATGGATTTAAATAGTTCCTCATGGGATAGACAACGCTACTCTACACTCTATTACTTGATATCACTAGTGCACTTGCTAGCTATTGTGTTGTTATATATTTTTTGCATCAGTGTACGTCTGGTCGTGCCGCCATCTGGCTTAATTGTCTTTCCAAATTTCGAATTGATGCATCCTGTCTCGTAGCTCTAGACCCCATATTCTTTTGCAATGATTGCATAGTATCTATTATCTGTGCCATCATCTCCTACATATGATTTGATGATTGATATTGGGGGAGCATCAGTTTGCCTTATCAGTATATAATCTTTTGATGGACCCGAAGGTTAGCCTTGATTATGATTATAGACAAACTTTGAATTGTTTCTCCAACCATAATCGTTGCTCCTAAAAAATGAGTTGGAAATAAATTTAACATTTTCATTTGAATCAGAAGTGTTACCTGTGGGGCAATAATTTCTAGAATGCCCTCGTCCACAATTGATGCAACTAATCAATAACATCATCTTTCCAAATTTTTGATTTAGTGTCTCCAGCTGAGCCACTACTTCAGAAGAATTTCTATTCTCTACCGCATGAACACCATGGGTTCATCGAGGAGGTCTTTTTTCTTGACTATATTTCAAGGCAACAGTTTCAATGATATCTAGTATCTCCTTGGGGCATTTACTTCCAAGTACCATCCCTCCGACAGATTGGTCCAACTTGTCTTGATCTGAAGATCGCAGTCCATGATAGAAGTCTTCCATTACTTACCATTTTGGATTTCTATTGCCAGGAACTTTTGAAAGTAATTCCATATAAGGTTCCCAAACCTCATATAATGTCTCGCCATCATCTTGAATAAATGCCCTTAACTCTCTTCGATATTTGCCTATTTTTTGTGGTGGATAATATTTTCCGATAAATTTTTCTACCAGCTCCAACCATAACCATATGAAAGCTTTGTCATGTAAAGATTGTGAAAATAATAAAAGACGAATAACTTCAGTAGAAATATTCTTATTTTTAAAAGTGCTCAAGGTAGCCAAAATTTGTCAAGGTGGTCATGAGGGTCTTCATGTAGTCCTCCACTGAATTGTGATGCTTGTATCATCCTCACGATTGCTTGATTGATCTCGAAGTTATTTGTATTCATTTCAAGCAGCACAATGCATGATTCTTTGTCACTATATTTTGCTTAGACATACGCTCTCATAGAAAGCTCCGCTTCTTCTTCTTCTTCATGACGATTATTTTGTGGAGGAGCTATTTCATTTTGTTGTTCCTGTGTCTGTTTTTGCATGCTTGTTCAGACATCTTTCTAATATTCTTCCTTAATCAACGAGCAATTCTTACAATTTCAGGATCAAATTCCAAAAGTGGATTTGAACTCCTGGTGAGATGTATGGAGTTATAAGAAGATTTCAGGATTAGTTGTGATTAGATCCTCAATAATGCCTGCAACAACTAATTGTCAAAAAATTAAATAATAAAATACATGCAGATAATGAATCACAAATAATCGATAAAAGATTTTAACTTCTTGGCAATGGCTGAATTTATAATTTACAAAATGAGCCAAAAATTTGATGAAAAAATCAATATGAATCGATCGACTGAAATTAAATTCCATGCAATTCAGAATCAGAGAAAATATCAAAATAAATTCTGGCCGAAGTTTGACAGAAAGATATAAGTTCAATGAATTCCACGAGTAAAAAATAACACCGAAATGTTTAGAAATTTTAATTGCAAGTCACTTGTCCAAACGTTTCAGAAAACACTCCCAGATTGAAGATGTGAAATTTCCAAACGATAGAGTCGCCAAACTATATCCGAAAATAATTATATTCAATTTCATAACTATCTGTTAATCCCCAAAATCCGTTAAGGCGCAAAATAAAACTCTGTCGATTAGAGTTGGGGCTTTCAGAGGGGTTAATACAGAATCCGAAACATGAGATTAAATACGGTGACTAATAATAATAGTTAATAATTATGGCCGAAAGATAATTAAATCGACTCCAGGGCAGAAAAATTAGTCAAATCTTTGCAGACAAAACTCTAGGCGTCAAGTCAACGAAAAAATTGAATTCATGCAACCCTCAAGGTGTGACGCCAAATATCAGAAATAAATATTACGACCAAAAATAAACAAATTAACACTTGGAAAATTTTGTATTAATCAAAACCCTTGTATAAAATGCATGGCGACAAATAATAAAAATTACGACCAAGAAAGAATAAAAGTTGCACTCGGTGTAAATCGGATTAAGTCAAAACTTGACCCAAATAGGTCGACAAACAGAAACCATATATATCCTTGCCGAAACAGAGCCAAGTCATAATTGTGTGCATTAATCATGGCGTAAAACAAAGTTCAAAAATTCAAAACATGTGGGCTGCAAAACAAAAAGTTTAGAACTCATAAATATTTAAAGAATAATAATAATATTACAGAGACATATTTACAGAAAATTTATTTACAAATTTTATTTACATCTCGTAATATCTTATAAAACTAAAAAATTAATTAATAAAATATTCTGTGGCAACGACGCAAAAAACTTGATGCGTAAAATAATATAGCAAAATAAAATCGCTAGCAAGTGCACTAATTACTCAAGTAATATGATAAATAGGATTAAAGAGAGTCGAATCCTCGAGGAATTTATTAATTTAATATTTGAATTTATAAATTAATAAGAGAAGAAAAACATAGGTTTTGAAATTGTAAAATAAAATAGAGAATATAAGATAAGATAATGGTGTTGAAGTTAGGTCTTAGGATGGTAACAAATTAAGAATAAATATGTGAAGAAGAAAAAATAAATTAAAGTTCTTAAGATGGACTAGGAATTTTCCTAAGTTATTAATTTACAAAATTAAAATCACAGAGTCCACAAACTGATAATTCTATTATTTAATCAAGCAAATCAAACTACCTTAAATTTAATCAAAACCGAAGTCCCACAAATTAGTATTCATGCAGATGAGATTAAAATTATGATGCAATAATATGAAAATTCTTGACTATTAATCACTCCACAAACTGGTATAGATTAACAGATCACACAGATCTAATTCTCCACACACTAGTTATTAGACCTATGTCCATATTTTAATTTCACAATAAATCATTTAATTTAACTAAATAAAATCTGAAATCAAGTAGTCCACAAACGAGTAATTATTTAACTCAGAAATTTAAATAATTAAATCAAAAGCATTAAACACAATTAAAAATTGATCAAACGAAATTCAATAACAAAATAAGGGCTCACAATGTTTTCCTTCAATAATAATCTCCTAAAATAAAATAATTAAAAACTTGGAAGAGTTCATCCTAGAATTGCAGAGAGATAATAACAAAACAACAATAATAATAACTGGAATAATTACACCAAGAATAAATCAGGATCCTCGAATGTTGTTGGAGCGTCTAGGTCGGTCATCCAACTCTCTTTCTCTTTCTTGGTCAAAGCCTGTAGACTCTCGACACACCGTACAAGAAAACCAATCAAAGCACCCCCATAATGGATGATTCATCGTGTATTTATAGCTGTATATGGACTTTAAGTTGATCATGATTGATTCATCATACGACTGGATTTAATCCCACTAGATAAAAGTTGATCATGGTCTCTTCGGATCTCGGCCAAAATGATAACTTCTTCTAATCATCATGCCCAACATGATAAATTCTTCTTATCTTCACTCCCTTCTATACGCCATACGTCCGATTGTGACCAACAAAAATTGGTCATGTAGGGCAGAATCTTTATCTTACGCCCAAAAGAATAATTTTACATTTCTTTGATCCCAAGGAAGTTGGACCTAAGATTTACCCAATTAAGGTAATACCTCAATTTGGCGCCCAATGATTTCAACTCGTAATGATAAATCTTTGGCCGTGGCACTTGAAACTCTTCTTTGTTTTTGCTCCCTTAAGGATAACATCTTGATACAATAAAGAACTTGGCGCCTCAATTATGTTTTACGCCCAATAAAGATAAAGTCTCTGATAAATCTCGCTCAATTATGTTTTACCCCTTATCTCATTTGGCATTAATTCAACTCCCTTGCAAAATAATTATAAAAATTAAGTACATCCTTTCTTAGTTAAAATATTCAATGAATTAATAATCAAGATCGATAAATCTGGAATTATGATTAAAAATGACTTAAAATGATGCATGCCATGATCAAATTACAAAAATATTAATTAAAATAATAAATTAAAATATGTTATATTTTGCGTGCATCAATTATTATGATCCTTTGATTCTATTTTATGATGACATAAATTTTGATCATGCTTTGAGTCCTAATAAAGACAACTTAAAAGTTGTCAGATAAAAGACGAAAAATATTAAATGGAGAGCTCTTTTTGTGATGAACCGGTGATGACCACTTATGGGTATGAGGTAACTATGGTTAGTTATGTACTGGATTTGCTTGTTATGATGGTGATGTTGGATGGGTTCTGGCCTCCCCGTGGGTTGAAATATATTCACTGTAAGTCAAAGATGAATAATTAGATGATGAAGAAGATGAAACATATTAACAATGAAATCTTATAATGATTATTGGCTCTTGCCACTCATTTGATGATTTGTTTCATGATCTTTTGATCTATTATTAATATGCTTTAATAATGATGATTCAATTCATGATTATCTATGTTCGTACAGTGATTTTTTATGATTCTTTATATGACGATGACCTCATAATCATGATGATTGGCGCTTGTCATTTTTATGATGATTTTATTGTGATCTCCTTGATCTCTTGTTCATATGCCATTTTGCCTTATCTCCTTACTCTTAAGATATCTTTATGATTCCTGTCTAGTATCATGATCTTATGATTGTCTTTACCTTACTTCCATACTGAGTTGCAAAATTCATAAGGAGGTTTCTCTCCGAAGTGTTCTTAAATGAGGACTAGGTCCGAATGATGAATGTGGTTAACGATGACAAATCGAGCTCGTGGTGGCAGCACATGGGTATCCTAAGTTTTTTCATTTATTTCTTAGTTCTCTTATCTTATTATCAGGATGATGTATTAGATGAGTTTTTCAAGACTCATATGATTATTTTTTCATCAGACTTTCGTATATTTCATGATGATGTTATCCACATATAATGCTATTCTTAGCTGACTAGTCAAAGTTTTTTTTATCAATATGATGTACACGTATGTATGATCCGTAGTGTCCTTGAAGCATATTTTGCCATGTGGTAAGGTGCGATTTGGGAGCGTTACAAAAATGTCCTTGAATAGTCATCCATCTTGTCTACCTTTCGCTTATTCCATTTGTAGGAAGCTTTTGGACGCGTTTGGCTTTGCCTGGGAAGAGGTGCGGTTCGTGGGCACGGTGAACGCCATATAAGGTCTCGGTCCACGCAATTTTGCAAGTTCTTCTACTTTCCCAGTGCTTCTACTTTCCCATCTTGACGAAAGCTATGACTTAATTTCTTAAACCCTAGCCGGTGAGGCACTTACGAGCCAACACGCTCTCGAGTCTACAATTCTTGATCAGTCCCCGCCATGGCCAAGGGCTCTTGGAGACCTTGCCTCCATCCAAGATGACCTTGACGATGTCCAATAGTTCTCAAGCGCAGCCGAGGAGGAGATGTGTGCCCTGCTACTTTCTTGATGTACAAGAGAGAGAGAGGGACAGAGGGAGAGGGAGAGCTAGGGGAGAAAGAAGAACTAGATATAGTTTTTGGATTACCAAAACGTTGGATCTAAGTTTTAATGACATAAAATTATATTTTGATGATACAAACTTCGAAAGATTAAAGTTAAGATGCTGAAAAAGTTTAAGGAAAAATGGATAACTTTATGCGCTACACTTTGATTAAATAATTAACTATGATCTTATTAGATTTTGGATGAATCATAAATATCAAAGTTGTAAAGAATTCTGTTAGCTTTCATTAGAATCCAAAATTATATAATTTAGATAACTGTGTAAAAAGTTATGCTTAAAATAGTGTAGGGCGGTCGAGCTGCCAATTGGAACACAGGTCGACCGATCAGGTACACAGGTCGATCGATTCAGAACACAGATCGACCGGTAGTGCAGAAAATGTCCATTTTCAACATACAGAATGTCAAAACTGTACCGGTCGAGGTACCGGTTGACCGGTCCAGAACACTGGTCGACCAGACATTGCAAAATTCACCAACAGTCATATTTTTCATAAAAGAAAGTGTACCAGTAAATCGATCCATATGTGCGGTCGACCGGAGTCTGAGTCAAATGAATAGTGGTCAAATTTGATGGAAAAAAAGTGTTGAATAATTTTTGGACGACTTTCTCACTTGCTGAAGCCTATAAAATGAGTGTCAAAACCAGAAGCAAAGGCATCCATCTAAGCATTGAAGCAAAACTTCAAGAAATCAAAAGAAGATTATTTTTCTTGAAGTTATTATTTAGAATTTTTTCTTTCTCTCTTCCACTCTTGTGAGCTTATCTTTGTAAAAGAGAGAAACATTTTGTTCAGAAAAAATAAAGAGAGCTCCTGTGTAAAAGAGGTTCTAAATCTTACCTCTTGAGCGAGAGAAAAAGATTAGCTTCTTAGGAGGAGAGGTTGCCTTGCCTCTCGAAGCGGAGAAAATGTGGTTGATGTAAAGGGCTTTCTTCCTTGCCCCATTTGAAACAAAAGAAGGGATTAGTAGAATCTCCGACGGTCACGAAGTCGAGAAGTCGGTACGAGGACGTAGGTCAAGGTGTGGCCGAACCTCGTCAACAACCACCGTGTCTTTTCATTTGATTTTCTCTCTTTCTCTCCCAGTTCATATTATGCTTACGATTTGAATTGCTTTATTTTAAAAGATTTTAAAGAATCGGTTTTGTGCTTCCACGACGATCTTTGTAAAATCAACATTTTTTATTTAACACCAATTCACCCCCCTTCTTGGTGCCCTTTGAGATCCTACAATTGATATCAGAGCGGGTTACTCTCGTTTTAATTTTTTGAATCATCTTGTTTTAAGATCTAATCGTTCTTAGATCTAGTCCTTTTAAAATTCAATTATCTTATTTTAAGATTTAACCATCTTAAGAGATATGACATCAAGTGGATTTGTTTTCGTCGAAGGACAATCAATTAGCCGTCCTCCCCTTTTAAATGCATCAAATTTTTAATATTGAAAAATTAGGATTCAAACATACATTTATTTTATTAATATTAACATGTCAAAAAAAAGGGGAGATTGTTGGATCTAAGTTTTAATGACATATAAAATTATATTTTGATGATACAAACCTCAAAAGATTAAAGTTAAAATGCTAAAAAAGTTTAAAGAAAAATGGATAACTTTATGCGCTACACTTTGATTAAATAATTAACTATGATCCTATTAGATTTAGGATGAATCATAAATATCAAAGTTGTAGAGAATTCTCTTAGTTTTCCATAGAATCCAAGATTATCTAATTTGGATAACTGTGCAAAATGCTATGTTTAAAATAATATAGGACGATCGAGCTGCCAGCTAAGTTTAATGATATTGTGAATGGCTTAGCCTCTTTAGACGAGCCTAGAACTAACTCTCAAAAAGTGAAAAAGATTCTCAGGTCTCTCCCCTCTCAATGTCATACAAAAAGGACGGTGATAAAAAAAAAAGGATCTGAATAAATTAAATTTTGATGATCTTATTGGCTCACTTCTAACATATGAAATCGAAATCCAAGAGGAAGAAGAATCTAATGCTCCAAAAAAGAAGACATTGACTTTGAAAGCAAACAAAAATAAAGATAACTCAAGTGAAGAAGAAGTGGACGAAAAGAAACTCGCCCGCTATAAAATAAAACTTGACAAATATTTTAAGTTGGTGAAATCTAAAGAAAAGAGTGAGAAGCCGAAAAGAGGATTATGTAAACATCACTCAAAAGACAAAAAAGATATATCTCAGAAGGAGAAGAAGAAGAAATATAAAGAGCCAAGTGAAGATGAATCAAATGACTCATCAAGTTCTTCTAGTGATGATGTATACTTGTGCTTAATGGTACACAATGATGAGGTAACTTGAAACTCTTCAATTTCAAATAATAACTCATCGAGATTTTTCGAAGAAAATATTTCTTTAGATGTAAATGAAGAACTCTCCTCTCTGATAAAAAATATTTTTCAACTAAAAAGAAAATTGAAAAATTACTATATGAGATTGAAAAACTCAAAAATGAAATTGAAACTTTGAAAATTACACATGCATGTGAAATTGTAAAACTAGCATGTTCTTTAGAAAAGATAAAGAAGGAAAATGACATTTTGAAAACTCACAAAATAAGATTATTTTTCATGTGACGACAAATAAACTTAGGAATTATTTTGGACATGAAAATTCATATTGAAAATCCAATCATCTATATGGTAGAAAATCACATCTCAAATGTTTTACATGTGAATTTTATGATCATTATGCATACCAATGCAAAATAAGAAAATCTTCACAACATGGGTTAATATGGGTTTCGAAAGGAACATTATCTAACAAAATCGGATCTAAAGAAGTTCGCGTACCAAAAGTTAATTATTTTTCAGGTATGCCTCACATGCAAATGACATATGGAATTGAAAATGTGAAGGCATAAAGATTATGATAAAAGTATCATCTATTTTTTATGTCACTCAAAAATTCAAAACTACTATTTTTTTGAAAAAGAGGAAAATTTGTAATAGTGATAGGGGGAGCATGATTAAATTTTATTTTGACATATCATGGACATTATTGTTGAATCAAAGTTTTATGTCATATTTTGATTCTTAATATTTTTTTGACTTTCATAAATTGATTTTCATTATAAAATAACCATAAATTTAGGGGAGTTATTATTCAAAACTTGCAATACTCTACATGTCTATTATATGACAAAAGGGGGAAGAATAAATTTTTTTGAAAAATTGATTAAGAGGGTGTTACGTATGGTTTCTTATATGCTTCATATATAAATTATGCTTTTTGATGAAATAAAAGGGGGAGAAATATAAGAAAAATATGATTTGAATATCACTTTATATGAAGAGTTCCTTACAATTTATACTTATGTGAATATCTATCATTGTAAGGAAAGTTGTGTTAGGGAGTAAAATTGATTTTACAACTTATTTTATAACTTTTTCGCAACTTATACATTTTTCTTATTTCTCGGTTAAAACAAGTAGACCGGTCTAGAACACAGGTCGATCGGTCCATAACACAGATCGATCGGACATTGCAAAATTCGCCAACGGTCATATTTTTTCATAAAATAAAGTGTACCGGTTGACCGGTTCATATGTTCGGTCGACCGGACTCCGAGTCAAATGAACAGTAATGATCAAATTTGAAGGAAAAAAGTGTGAAATAATTTTTGGACGACTTTTCACTTGCTGAAGCTTATAAAAGGAGTGTCAAAGTCAGAAGCAAAAGCATTCATCCAAGCATTGAAGCAAAACTTCAAGAAATCAAAAGAACATTATTTCTCTTGAACTCATTATTTAGAGTTTTCTTTCTTTTTCTCTTCCACTTTTGTGAGTTTAAATTTGTAAAAGAGAGAAATATTTTGTTCAGAAAAAATAAAGAGAACTCTTGTATAAAAGAGGTTCTAAATCTTACCTCTTGAGCGAAAGAAAAAGATTAACTTCTTAGGAGGAGAAGTTGCCTTGCGTCTCGAAGCGGAGAAAATGTTATTTATGTAAAGTGCTTTCTTCCTTGCCCCATTTGAAACAAAAGAAGAGATTAGTGGAATCTCTGACGGTTTCGAAGTCGAGAAATCGGAGCGAAAACGTAGGTCAAGGTGTGGCCGAATCTCGTCAACAACCACTGTGTCTTTTCGTTTGATTTTCTCTCTTTCTCTCCTAGTTCATATTATGCTTACGATATGAATTGCATTATTTTAAAAGGTTTTAAAGAATTAATTTTGTGCTTCCACGACGATATTTATGAAATTGATATTTTTTATTTAACACTAATTCATCCGCCCTCTTAGTACCCTTTGGGATCCTACAAAAACCTTGATTAGTTACTATTGTCTCGTATGACCAAAATTTGAAATATTGTCATTACAAAAAATACCCTCCACCTTATTGCACCCGGATTACGAAAATGCCCTGGTCGTTGTATTAATACCCGGGAAAGAAATAGCAACTTCTAGTGGCTTTTTAAATCACGATTACCATTATTACTTTTAACCACATGGATTTACTTTTAATTATAAATATCTACCATTATTACTTTTAAATTTTATTTTATTATTATTCACATGAATTTCATATTATTATTAGTTATTATTTTAAATATTAGATATATTCATTACCATTATTTTCAATTTAAAAAATGAAATATTTATAATTATATTTATTTAATTTATTAATTTTATGATTTTTATTTGAATTTTTAGCTGGATTAGATAATATTTAACTGCACGATTTTATTCACATGGAATCCTTCTTGTTCTAACCATTGTGAACTCTTCTTCATTCATGTGCTTAAATTTCGATCCATTTATCATCCAATGAGCATATTATTTTTTTTCCCATAATATATATATATATATTATAACTTTCTTTCTTTTTTTTCTTTTATCAAAGTCATGCTCAAACTTATCAGTGTCGTACTTTTGACTCACTGATAAGCTTATCAGAACAAGAAACATAACATTAATTAACTAGCATAACATCCATCCAGCACTGATAAGCTTATCAGAACAAGAAACATAACATTAATTAGCATAACATCCATACAGTGTTCAGTAACTCAATAAAGTCTTGTATACACACACTCATGCACTTTTATGCTTGTATATATAATAAATGATGAAATCCAAAATCACTCTGCCCGGGAGAGTTTCGTTTCGTAAAAGAAAACAAGAAGAGAGAGAGACGCTACGAAATCACACGCAGCTGCTTGCTGAACTGCAAGAACGAGCAGCAGGCCAGTCAACGAGGCGGGACATGTAATCTTGCTCCTGTCTTTCCAGATTCCTCAAGTCCATCCTCGTGGGAGAGGAGGCGACATCATCTTCATCCACCACCCGGGCCTCCTCCTCCTTCTCTGGTTCAGGGCTACAGCTGCCTGATGAACTGCAAGGACTGAGAGGACGGTCGACGCAGCGCTGCATGTAGTCCTGCTCTTCTTCAAGATTCCGCATGTAGTCCTGCAAGGACTGAGAAGACATGTAATCTTGCTCCTGCCTTTCCAGATTCCTCGAGTTCATCCTTGTGGGAGAGGAGGCGATATCATCTTCATCCACCACCCGGTCCTCCTCCTCCTCCGGTTCAGGGCTATAGCTGCCTGAAGAACAGAAAGGACAGTGAGGCCAGTCGATGAAGCGCGGCATGTCGTCCTGCTCCTCTTCTTCAAGATTCCATATCAAGTCCATCCTTGTGGGAGATGCCATATCGTCTTCATCCATCTCCTCCTCCACCTCTGGTTCAACATTAATTACGTTGTTCGCGGCCGTGGCAGATGTACTAGTAGTATCAGTCGCCTCCTCCTCCTCCTCTTCCTCCTCTGGCGGTTCAAGATTTAAGTCGATCAATGGACAAGGCCGAACAAAACGTTCGTTCTTGTGGGCCCTCGAAACCTCCGCATGGCGTTCTGCTGATTCACAACTTCTTCTCGCCACGGCGATGCCTCGGCCAGTAACCCTCGAGGCGCAGACGGGCGAAGGAGACCTCAGCCGGCTCTTGATCGCTCTCCTCCTCCGTTCTTGGACTCGTTTGGCTTTGCCCGGGAAGAGCTGCGGGTCGTGGGCGCATCGAACGCCAAGTAAGGTCTCGGCCCGCGACCGAGAGCCGCGCAACTTTGCAAGCGCTTCTGCTTTTCTCATCTTGACGATGGACATGGCTTAATTTCTTAAATCGTAGCCGGCGAGGCACTTACAAGCCAACGCGCTCTCGAATCTACAGCTCTTGACCAGTCCCCGCCGCGGCCAAGAGTTCTTGGCGACCTTGCCGCCGGTCCAAGAAGACGTTGACGGCGTCAGAGCGTACTCAAGAGCAGCCGAGGAGGAGATCTGGGCGCTGCTACTTTCTTGATGTACAGGAGGATGGAGGTGGAGCTTTCTGCCTGCCACAGAGAGAGACAGAGAGGGGGAGAGAGAGAGGGAGGGAGCGAGCGAGAGAGGGAGAGAGAGAGGGCAAAAGAGAGCGAGGGAGCGCGAGAGAGAAAGAAGGACAAGATATAGTTTTTGGATTACCAAGAAACCTCGTTTAGTTACCGTTAAGAGAAGTAATATTCCAGCTATGATTAATAATTAGCTACCGAGATTAATGTCTAATAAACTTAATTAGACATAGATAATTTTAAAAGTAGATTGGAGGGTATCATTATCCAATTGGCAATCACTAAGAATTTACTAGTGGATACGTGGGTTAGTGCATGATGTGGAACCATGAGGTGTCAATTATATGAGGGGTCAACTAACAGCACCCCAAGTCCGGACACCTCATGAGGGGTCAACTAACTTAGCACACCAAGTTTGCATGAGCCACACGACAGTAGATGAAAGCTAAAATGAGCCAATTAGTAGATAAGAAGAATTATCATGTTAACTAATTAACTATAATACGATTTTCTAATATGGGTTGAGCGATACATTCGAGGATAGTAAATCATTCATGATAATTAACTAATAAATAACGATAATTAATTTGCCAAAGTACTTATATGAGTTTATTAATACTAATAACATTACATATAATTAGATTAAGTCAAAGCAATTAATAAAGGACTAACTATCTCTAAATTTTTGCATGAGTTAATTAATCATATCAATTAACTTACATATGCTAATGTTTCAATATGATAACTTGATCGAACATGGATAAAAGAGTTACTTATTAAATCATTGACTAAGCTAATTAATAAATTAACTTAAAGATAATTTGGATATTAACACTATTATAATGGTGGATAAATGAATACAATTAACGTAAATATTTGAATTTACCTATGAGATAAAATCTTGGGATGTTATAGTACTAGCTCATCAGGGATAGCTTATTCATATTGGTCAGTTTTTGTCACACCTTATAATTGGCCTTCAAGCATATGTATAAGACGAGAGAATATATTGCTTACCTATATGATCTTAGGTCTTCAATCTCCTAGTAAAAGTTTAGATGTATACTTAAGACCTTTGATTGATGAACTAAACATGTTGTGGAAGGATAGTGTAGTTACTAAGAAGCAAAATTTCATTATGAGAGCCGCATTAATGTGGACCATAAGTAATTTTTCAGCATATGGAATTCTGAGTGGTTGGAGCACAAAAGGTAAAATTGCTTGTCCCATATGTGGAAAGAATATAAAATCATTTACTTGAAAAATAGTAAGAAAGTTTGTTGGTTTGATTGTCATAGGATGCTTTTGCTAATATAGAATTTGATGTGTCGCAATCAAAACTCATTTAAAAAGAATACAACTAAGTACGCATTGCCTCCAAGTCATTTGATGGTATAAGAAGCGCTAGAAGAAGTAAACAAATTTCATGAAGTCTCATTTGGGTTGAAGGCCGGTTCTTACAAGCAAATTAAGTTTGGAAATGAACATAATTTAAAGAAAAGAAGTATTTTCTGGGAGTTGCCTTATTGGTCTTCAAACTTAGTACGATATAACTTGGACGTCATGCATGTGGAGAAGAACGTATTTGACAACATCTTCAACACTATTATGGGTGTTAAAAGAAGAACAAAAGATACAATACAAGGTTGCGAAAACATGAAAGTCACGTCCGCGGGTCTCGATTTGGTGCAGGGCATACAAAAATGTCCAAGACATATTAAGTGCCTAGGTTGGGAGTCGTTATGTAAGAAATTGTAAGCTTACATTTGAATTGTTTTTATTAAATTTATAATTGTTCAAAGTCTAACTATTTTATGTTCATACAAGATGGATGAACAATGTCAAAGAAAGTCGAAAAAGGCAAGAGATAACAGATTTTCTAAGCCCAAGGCCCACATCCACACAAACGGGTCCATTCGATTTGACGAGCATCGACGGTGCATCGTAATGTAGATACCTGTCGACTTTCGTATGGTCTACGAGGCCACGCATAAGAGTCGAAAGACCAACGAGTTGGTCACGCCCACTGCTCGTAGGGTTTTGCATTACATGTTCACTTGGTTGGTATTGTTAGTGCAAATGATTTTTTTAATGTGCAATGTTTAAATTTTTTAGGATCCGTATAATGAGAAGATGGTTGAGAAGTACGGAGATGAACTGAGTACTCAGCCAAAATAATTCATGTTTTTAATTTATATAACACATTATATGTTTATGCATTTTTTATATTATATAATTTATATAATCTATAATATTTATATGGTTGTATATTTTTTCTATTTTGTAGAGGACATTGCTGCTTGGGAGGAGGTGACCAACACGACACAAGGAGGATACCTGTGTGGTCTAGTCACAACCGCTTAGGTACTTAAAAGGAGCGGAGGATATGTAGGCGGCCCATCTGCTCCGAGCTCATCTGCTACACATGATGTGACGTAGCTATCGCAGCATTTAACTCCTATCATGCAGGTGATTCAAACGATGATCCAGGCACATAATCAATCCCGACGAGACCAAGGACTAAGTGCGTCATTGGATGTCCGGAATGATAATGATGACTACCAAACTTAGGATAGAAACTTTTGCATGATATATTATGATTATACTTTTGAGCTAATTAGTTCAGATTATTAGTTATACTTTTGTTATTAGATATACGTGCAACAGTTATACTTTTATTAGTTTAATGTTCCTATTGTTATCTTTGATTTGATTTGATGACTGTGATGAATGCATTTATATGCATTGTATAATTGTATGGTGTGAGAATGGAAGGGAAGAAAATATAACTATAATGGGGCAAAATTTTCTACAATTAGCGCCTTTTTAATGTTTCATTAGCGACTCGAGAAATGTCGACGCTATTTTAAATATATCATCATTAGTGTCACGTTAGCGGCACATTAGTGTCGTCATGTTTAGCGTTGAAAAACATCATGTTGGTGCCACAATAGCATCGACTTAGCGTCTCAATTTATCGTTTAAGTAGCATCGAACTAGCGTTGCGAGGTAGCGTCACATTAACGTCGAAGTAGCATCACCTTAGGTATAAATGTAGTGTCACATTAGCATTGGAATAGCATTGCAAATTTTAGCGTCTCTTTAGCGACGCAATTCAACTGCTCACAATAGCACTTTTCGTCATCTTAATGTCGGTTTAGCGTCGACTAGTGATGCTAGTTGCGTCGTCTATGTGTTTGGCGCCATTGCGACACTAATGGCTACAGTTTCCAGACGTCTCATTATATTGACATCATGTCAATCTAAATCGATGCCATTATTTTCAGTGTCGCATTAGCATCGCGAAGCTTGTGTCCTTATTTGTCAGTTTTCTTGTAGTGAACGGGGATCGTAAAATGAAGGCGATTACAACTCTCGAATAAATATGTAAAGATATTGATGGTTTAAAGCACATCAATAGCTTAATAAACTCAATATCCACCGAGAAATAAAAACGACACCGGCTTATGAAATAATTGGATATTGGTTGAACTAACTAATAATAAAAGAGTTTATGACTATTTATAGACATTTTACAATCAAATCTAAAATAATCTAAGATCTAGAAAGATAAGATAATAATCATAACAACAAAAATCTAAATAACCTATAAATCTAAAAAGGAAAACATAAAAATAATAACTAATAGAATATACTTAGTTGTCCTACATCATTATGGCAAATCTAAATAAATGCCCTGCCATGAAATATGGCTAGAGGATCAGTTTTGAAATGCATGCTCTATTCAATTGCAATGATTTAGAAGCAAGGTGATAGAAAACTTATACATTTTTTTAACAAGGAAATAGAAGTTTATGTTGGGCGGTTCCCTCCTCATTGGAATTCCAAATTAGCAATAAAATGCTATAAGTTATTTGAACTTTTTGATTATCAATGAGTTAAAAAAATCAACATGTTTGAAAGTATATATTATAAATAATAATTAATATGTATATAAAATAAAAATAGAAGATGGGATGAGCATGTTGGTTATAAAAACTAAAATAAATAACTAATCAATGATATATTGTGAATTCTCAAAGAATAGAAACAATATTGTCAAAAGGCAAGTAAAAGTAGCATGCATAGGGATGAATATGAAGATGCTAAACATTCAATAATAAAGTACCTAACTCAGCAAAGTAAAAATATTTTGGAGATGCTGAACTTTCACAATTAGTGTAAGTGTAAATTACCTCCTGCATTCTTATGAAATCTTCTTGCAACATGATTTTCAAGATCATGCAAGACCAAAAATAATAATAATTCCTAGAAATTGAGTAAATGAAGACACATCATTGTCTAAAGACAAACATCGTTACCAATTCTAGATATATGAATAAAGACAACAATAGTAAAAAAAACTGTCATTGCAACAAAGTTAAGGATTGACATAAGAGTACTAACTCCAACAATGAAAAGCACCCTTCTTACATTTAAAGTTCAAGTACGGAATGTTTTTCAACAACAATTAAAATGTAATTCAATTACTATGAGCATGAGGACCAAATACAGCACAGATTATCATAGATTTTTTTACATTATTTGGGCAACAAAGTATTGTTTTTAATTTCTTTGGATCCTCAACAAGGAAGAAAAATGCATTTGTTAGGTGTTTTGTACCAAATTGCAAGTCCTTGAGCAACTTATAGATATCACTATATGGAATAAGAGGTGATGGAGGCGGCAGGGGCGGTGAAAAGGCATGATTGAAGACGCGATTGAAGGATTCAGTTGATTCCTTTAAAATTATTGTCACTTCTTGAATTGCATTGGTAATTGAATTGCTTTGGATTACCTACATAGTTTTATGGATATATATATATGCAAACAAGGGTTATATATATATATATATATATATATATATATATATATATATATATATATATATATATATATATATCCAAACAAGGGTTTAGTTTGATAAACCCCACTTATGCCTCCAAAATTCAACTCATCCATCCAAAGCCCACCATCCAAACATACCCTTAGGAGCCATTTGATATGAGATAATCTAAATAGATTATCGATTATTTTATTTAAAATTTTTAGTGTCCACCACATTATCTTATTTGGCTATGACTCATTATCGATAATTTTAATTGCTCTAGTAATCTTGATTATCACCCCACTGATAATCTAGATAGCAGACATGGGAGTGGAAATGCATTTTGACGAAAATATCCATTCAATTAATTTTTTTATTTTAAATATTTTATTAGTAAATAAATATCATTCAACTTCATCTTCTTTATTACTTGGAATATTTTACAAATAACTCTTAATTTTGGCTCATCCTTTTTATATATATTCACTTTCTATTTTTTTTCCTTTATTTGTTTATAGTGATATGTTATTAAAATCTCAAATATTTTTTAGGGGTATTTTGGTATTTTTTTCACTATTTGTTTTGACTATTATTTATATTACTAGTACTTAAAAAATATTATAATATAATATTATCGGTAATTTAAATAGTGATAATTTATCTAAGTGATGATCCAAATTATTGAATAATTAAATTGGTAATGCCCCAAACAGCTCCTTAATGTCACTCTTCTTAATCCATTTATACCACCTTAAGTCACTCCTCTTTATCCAAAATGAGAAGATGAAAGGTGGTTTTTAAATCACTATAAAAACATAATATGATACACCCTCATCATATTTTATTTTTATGATTATTTTTTGTTCCTCAAATATTGTATTTGACTGATGATAGACATATTTTATTTCTTCACCAATGATAAATAAATATTTTATTTGATCAGAATAAATTCATCATGTTTTATTTGTTATCATTATTTTTTGTTATTAACACTTTTTAGACCAAATTTAGTGTAAGCATAAATTCATTGGTGATCAATAATCTACATTTCAATACTTACTCAACTATACCCAAAAAATAAGTAATCCAAAATTGTTTGGTTATTAAAAAAATTGGAGATGCAAAAATATTTATAGCCAACATAATAAGTTATATTCATTAATATTAAAGATATGAAAACATGAAATATATTTCTCTAACTCGCAGAAAATAAAATATGTTAATTAGTTAAATGAAATATTTGTAGAAAAAAAGTAAAATATGTTGAGGGAGTTTGTTATTTATGAAATTTGTTAAATGAAATATGCCCCCCCCCCCCCCCCCCCCCCCCGCGCTTTTGCATATGTAATAAATAAAATTTATTTATATAAATACAAAAACATAAAATGTATTTACGAGTAAAATATAATACAAAGAGAACTTATTTTGTAATTTACAAAAAATACTCACGTTGTTAAAAAAATCAATACAAATTAATTAAAGATGCATTTACCTATGATTATTTTGTTATGTATAAAAAATGTAACTAAATATAAAATCTGATTAAAAATTTAATACATATTAATTAAGGATGCATTTATGCATGATTAGTTTATTATAATAAATAACAAATATAATGGAATATAAATTGACAATATGTAATTTCTAAAAAAATAGTCATGATGTTCAAATTTTTAATACCCTAAAATGATAATACCAAGTGTCGGTGAAAAGAAAAATTATGCATCAAATTAATTGGATGTTGAGATGGTAATTTAAAAAGTATATTTTTTTAAAAAAAAATCACAAAAGAGATAGGATGAATGGTAAAGGAGGTGTGGGATTTAGTTTATATAAGAAACAAAATGAAATTATATAAACATGAAAACCTAATATCAACTAGATTACACTCTATTTTTTATTATCAATATGAAAACAATGAAATTTAATGAGTCAACGTGTTATATATAAAATTGTGATCATGATCTTGAAAATTTAATACACATAAATTAAAGTTGCATTTGTATAATATTATTTTTATTACAAAAAGTAAAATGTAATGTAATATAAAGTCAAAATGAAATTAATGAAAATTTAATCATGATGTTGTAAATTTAGTGGACATTAACTAATGATGACTTTGTGTATGATTAGTTTTTACTATGAATAAAAAATATAATGGTATTTAAAGAGTCAATACCTTGTGAAAAAATTCATCTCAATGTTGAAAATTTAAGACAACAAATCAATAATGAGAACATCAAGTGTCTGTGCAGACAACTAAATAATGTATCAAATTAATAGGGTGCTGAGAATCATGGGATAATAGTTATACATTGTAATTTCAAAAAATATAAATGATAAAAAAGTTGAAAAGAGAAGATTTATATGTGCCGAAAATTATATATATATATATAAGATTTTAATCCCTTTCGACCTTTTTGTCTTTTTTACCATTTTTACCTTTTTTCCTTTATAATTTATAGAAGTAGAAATTAAAATTTATGGACTTATAGGGCCTTAATATTTTATATAACAACTTTATTATTATTATTATATAATTATACATTTAATATGATATTAAGTAAATAAGTTAAATAATGTAATATTAAAATTTATTTATTCGTAAAATGAATACTTTTATTATACTTGGTATTTGATACATAATATTAATTAATTGTTAATATGTAAGTTATTAATAAATATAGTAAATAGTATATATATAATTTATTTGTAATTCATAACATTATATGAGTACAATTATAATATGCTTAGTATGTAATGTTAATGAAATTTGTTCTAGCTGTAGTGTTTCCATTGCTTTGTAGGGTGTCAAGAGAGTGCAGGATTGAACACAGACCTCTCTTTTTATTCTTGCCCAAATTCCAACAGGGAGGTTTCGGATTTATTTTCTAATTGAAAGGACCATGTGACTAGTGTGTTCACTAGATCGAACCAGGTCTATTTGGATAACCGGTAGAGTCGGTTCTGAACCAAACTAATCCAATCCGATTACCGAAAGATCCGGTATGGATTTTGATTTTCTCAATTAGCCAAAACCCCTGGTGATTTGGTTCGTAAGATCTAGTGGTAGACATATTTTAGTCGAGTCAATTCAAGTCGGACCCGACCAAGAATATAATTTGATCCAATTGAATTTGTATCGGTTCAAGTTATCTGATTCGATTAACTACTTCAATACAAAGAGCACGACTCACTCATACTATTGCAAAAGAATAATATGATTGATCGAACGATAAAAGATCATTCATTTATTTATTTATCTTTTGAGAATACTATAGAGGATTCTTTGGTAGGATCCTACGACTAACCTTTCAATCAAACTAAGAACTCGTTTAGCTTAGCTAATATAAAATAATTGATAAGTCATTTTAAGTGATTTATAAGTTTAGTCAAACAAACTTTACAGACAACGACAATGGAAGTAATAAAAATTGAGATTGTTACGAAATAAAAGAAAGTAATTAAATGACTTTCTATGGGCATTTGAAAGGGATAATAAATTAAATTCTAATTCCTCAAAGTTTCTGGCGAGAGGGGTCATAGGGGCGCCCCTTTTATTATTATTATTTTTTCATATTTGTTTAAATAAGCATTTAATCATAATATGTGTAGAATTTATTTCTTGCCGAGAAAATATATTTTATTTTAATATATTTTTTATACCAAATATGGTAAATGATTAGAATTGAAAATAATATTACCTATGGCAGCCATATGTCCCATATAATCATTTAATTTCATTTTGGTTATTATATCTTGTAACGTCAAATGTGATGACACTTGCAGCATTGGCTGCTCCTCCCAAGCTCCATCGACGTTGACAATCAAATGGCCATGTGCCGGGATATATAGGAATCAGATCATATTTGGACGCCGAGCACAAACAAGGAATAAAGTGGATTTTTACCAAGGCACGGCCTATGTGTTAATGGAACCTGAAACCCTAATTAACATTGCAGCAGCAGCAGCGACAAAAGAAAAAAAAATATAGCATCAAGGACGGCAGCTCTTTTCTTTTACTGGGATTCCCCATGCCCAAAGATAAGATTTAAACGATTATGATAGAAATGTAATTCCTTGACGAAATGTATCTTGTGATATAATTCTGCTAATTAATTGTGTATTAAAGATAAAAAGCGTCTGGAGGACGAATAATTAACTAAAGTTGCATAATGATTAAAGATTAACCCTTGGAGATTACTAGCCAGGATTCCTGGCACTCTTTCAACAACTGCAAACCAAAACAACAAAAGGGAGCAGCACGAAGGACGGGTGAAGCATCTGCACCCGTCTCAGGTTACCGAAGCAAGGCTCCTGCATGCTTTAAGGTGAAAGGAGCTCCACTAGGCATCTTAATGATTTTGCACACTGCATGGTGTATATGCACATCTGTCTTGGAGCAGCTTTCTGATGACGATCTGAAATGAGTGAGTGGATATTAATTGGGTGAAGAGTGAGAAAGGTCCACTTCCAAAATTCTTTGTTATAATATTAGTATGATGATGATATAATTGTTCAATATGAAGTTTCTGGCCGTATGCATGGCATGATAGTTGCACCAAGTCAGTCAAGGCCTTATCAAATGAAATGCATTTCTAATACCCACGTGTAATAATATTATCAACGACGCAAGCGAGCGGCACCGTCGCGCATGCCGAGGGAAAAGGGCGTAACGTGCAATTTTAGTCTAAACGCCCTCTCTTGGATCCTTAGATTTTGATACCAATCTTTGGAGGTCGTTTACACTGCTCTCACGACCACCTTTTTGTCTGCGCCTCCCTCCTGATAGAGGGCATCCGATTCTTTGCCTTGCCCCTTTTCTCTTTCCAAATTGTTTCAGTGCAAAGTACCCTTCACGCCCCCAGCTGGAGTGTTCATCCAGGTTGGCCCTACAAATAGGCAAGTGAACCTGCATTTCCCACCACCATCACCCACCCTCCCTCCTCTCTCCCCCATCCCTCTTTAAGCTTCTCTTTCATCTTGAGTTCGAGCGCGAATGGAGAACCAGCCCACCACCGGCCGACAATGGTTCCGACTGGCCTCACAGGCCAGGATGGAGCCACCGGCGCAGCCTGCAGCTGCAGCGCCGCAGCCACGTCGAGGACCTCCCATTCGACAAGCATCCATCTTTCTCGGAAGGTCGAGCCTCGCACTTGATACGACTACTCCAGCTAATGAACCACGCCCAAAACAACCGAATGCAACACCACCACCATCGCCACGGGTGGCAGCACCACCTCCGCAGGCAGTAGTTGCACCACCTCCGCAGACAGTAGTTGCACCACCCCCGCCACCACCAGTGGCGCCACCCAAGGCCCCAACACCACCACCATCGCCACGGGTGGCAGCACCACCTCCGCAGGCAGTAGTTGCACCACCTCCGCAGACAGTAGTTGCACCACCCCCGCCACCACCAGTGGCGCCACCCAAGGCCCCAACACCACCTCCTGCTAGTGTGCAATCCACAACTGAGGCGCCACCCAGGGCTATAACACCACCTGCTAGTGTACAATCCACAACCGCGGCACCACCCAGGGCTATAACACCACCTCCTGCTAGTGTACAATCCACAACTGCGGCGCCACCCAGGACTATAACACCACCTAAAACAATCACATTGCCTAGGACTATAACCCCGCCTACAGTGCCTGCTCCAACCAAGACACAAACACCACCTCTGGCTGCAGAACCGTCGGAAGGAAAATACTACAAGGAATTAACATCGGCGCCGGTTACTGAACCACCTAAGCCAGCAACACCAGCCCAACCTCCATCTGCTAGAACTAGCAATGGCAGTGTCTCAAATATGGAGAAATCATTGATGTCAAATTCAGAAGCAATGCCTGTGGTTCTGAGTCCCATAGCAACGAGAGCTCGGACACCTCCGGAATCTCCAAAGGTCATCAAGACCTCACCCACTCCACCCCAATCCCCCAGGATAAAGCAGCAGCTGTCTGCAACCAATATGAAGAACAGCTCAGAGCCTGAGCCGAAGAGCATTGGCTTGCAGGACAAACCTGAGGGGAATTATATTGAGCAAGGAGAATCGCAAAAGCACATTAAACAGCAGGCTGATGCAAGAAACGTTCATCCATCATCCCCCAAGAAGGAAGAGAAGCAAGCAACGATGTCGAATGGCAAGGCATTGGCCACGAAAAAGGATGAGAAGGAGATGAGGATCATTACCATCGCCGGAGAGAACTATGGAGCCATCATGGACTTGGGATCTCGTCACCAGCTTCATGGCAGAAAGCATCAGTTTCATCACCCAAAAAGTCATGAGGGGGAATCCGGCAGGGATGATGAGAAGTCTGGTAACATGTCAAACGCAGCGAGCAAAACTAAGTCCATGGTATCCCTGACCAACAGCAATGTGCAGTGCGTGAATAACTCTATTCTGTTCAACGCTTCCTCTGTGAATCAAAGCCCTGGTGTGCACATCAATTTCTCAAGGCGCCACCAGACAAATACCATCAGTTCTACCCCTCAAGGTGGCCATCAGCCTCTCCACTGAGATCAACCACGGAGCCAGCAAATGAAGTAATTATGATGCAAGAAAAGTGCAAATGGTTCAATAGACTGGTTGCTAGATAAATTCTGTTTACACCTATATGTTTCATTTCATGTGGATTTATTGTGATGGTTGTTTCTTGTTGGACCTGATTGTGAATCGTCTTTCCTGAATGAATAAACATGCTTGTTAATTGAATAATTGAAAACTATGTTGCACTGATCATCGTGGTCAAATAATATGGATTTCTTTCAGAATATGAGAATAACTATGCTGCATAACTGCAGAAGCAAGCATCCATTTTACTTAATGTTTCTAAATATTAAACGAGCAATTTGCATACAAGGGGACCACTATGTACAGAAGAAGAAAAGCTAAAGCACGTAGAAAGAAAAGAGGACAATTTAGTGAGCTAATGGAATATTTATTAACCTGATAATTACAACATTAACTGAATGGAAACAGAGAGGGCAGACGACATTAATTGTTCTATAACTTGAACTGCTCCCACATTGTTTCCTTTTATAGATTCATGTACATATGACAAACAAAGAGATTTATTATTCTCTTGAGTAAAGACAAAACTTCATGTACGTGTTAGTCAAGAGTATGATACTTACAGAAGCATTAGTCATAAAGCGACCTAGGGATCATCAGGCTGCTTGCGTTTCATCGGCAAATTTAACATGACTGCATCATCTGTGGAAGCAGAAGCTCCATTCTCATAGCCAAGAGCACGGGCTACTACAGAGTCACTTACCACATCAAAATTGAGTCTTCCATTAACCCTCCTATCACTGCAACCACAGCACACTTGAGAAATGACCAGAAACCCACAATGTTTGCCGGAAAACAATACTTGTATATTATTGACATACCAATTGAGACGGTTATTAATGGCTTTTAGATCACTAGAAGGACTCTGATAAGCATGAGTGCTTTCACCGATGCATGCATAGTAACTCCGGGAGCTTGGTGACAATAAAGTGTCCATCTGTGATGCAAATTTTCCTTGGGTTAAGGCTATATGCATATTAATATGCGCAAGAAGTCACAAATTGCACTGTAGATACTAGAACAAAAAATGTGAGGAGATTTCCTAGGCTTGTCAATCTATTCTGCCTAAGAATGTACTATTGTATGCATCTACTGCGCTCTTGAGTCTTGAGTTAGAAGCCAAGCTAAAGCAAAAGCAAAATCAATGTTGTGGCTCTTCTGAAAGTTCCATAGTTGCTGTACAAATTCCTGGCCTTCTGTCATCAATGTTAATACTGAGGTACAGAACACAACTGCTTATGCCACACATCATCCATTTAACTCCCAAGAGTAGGTACACAGTACACTTAATTGGCTACTTTCTCTAGAACCTAATCATCAGACTCCTGCTAACTTTATACATACCTATAATAGTATGCCATCTAAAATTCTTAAGATCAGATAAGCCCATTAGCAGATCTCAGGCTACAGAAGTTCCTTAATAATATGGCTAATCAAACCAGTCATCCCCCATTGATCTTCAGAAATCATGAGGCAACTTCAATAGTTGAACACAAAGATAGTTATTGATAGTTAAGAATCTTAAGATATTGCATCATGTTCGAATGGGATGAGCAATCATGCACAAGGAGCAGTAGCTAAGTTCAATAATGGAAAGAGATTGCTAATTGTTGGAAAATGGAAAGAGAGGGTAGGCAATGTGGTTTTTTTCTCAGGAATATTAAAAACACAGATCAGTGTACTCATCCTGTCACATTGGTCAAATATGTTTCACGGATGTAACACAACATAAGTGTTAGTACAATCCGAGTAAAGACAACAAATGTATCTCTTCATTTGGTGTAAGTAAACTGATTAATCTTTTCTTCTGGAGAAAACTATCCTAACAAACTTAGCCTTGTTCCATATTAAACCAAATTAACCCAAGTACGAAAGCAATTAATGACATTTCGAGCTTAACGAAATTACATTGGTTAGTTCACAAGTAAAATATCATGCAGCAATTCAAAGTCAACAAATAAAATGAAGCCAACCAAGGCTGACACATTGGTTTTTAATAAATGATAAATTCGTTTTCTTATTAATTGTTCTTCGCACATCCCAAAGAAATGGATTGAGCCAGTTTAAAAAATTGCCTAATCAATCTTCTGACCTTCACATGAGATCCATGTTTTTATTTCAATTTATTGATTTAATATGTGCATTTATGTTAATTATACCCCATTCCTCATGCTTCCCATTCAAAAGTATGGTGTTTTAGGAATTTGACAAAATTGGTACTATGAATTAATGATCACTTGTACAACTAGGTTAAAGATATCACGAACCATCCCAGGTGATTCAACATTTGTGTGTTTTCTCCATCTACATAAATCTTAAAAAAAATGCACAACATTGTAGGCTTGTAGCGCCCATCACTTATTAAAGACTATTGCAGTGTCTATTTAACGAATTTTTCATATTTTCCAAAAATGCTTTCATCATCTTCACATAAAAATAATGATGGGCCTCAAAATCAATATATGAATGGAACTGGAACTATCATCAATGAGTCATTAAATGCCTATAACACAAATCCCTAAAGAAGAAATAATTCCATTTGATAAACTTGTGTTGTTTTTTTCTTTTCTTTTTTGAGGAAGCATTTGATAAACCTGTTTGCTTCAAGAAAATCACGTTGTGGAGGAAAATAGATTCTGCAGAAAATATTTTCTAAACATGAGTTATTTTACTAGATTTGATTGTTTATGGGAAAATAACAAAGAAATATATTTGTACTAAATATTACACAGTAAACTCCGCCTATGTTTTTATAGCCGGTCCCAAGCCGGATAAAGGAGGAGGGTTGTGTTAGGCCCCGACAGCCAGCGTAAAACCCTGTCGAATCTTATGAACATGGATCAACGAAGGCGTCGTATGATCCATGTAGCCGACCCCACCTAGTGGGATAAGGCTTTGTTGTTGTTGTTGTTGTAAATATTACACAATAATTATATCGCCAGAGATGGAGAATGTTTTCCTCTTTAACCATCAATTTAATATGGATGTTTAGTCAGCCAAAAAAATTTGTTGGCCAAACACTTTGTTCTGTTAACAAACATGGGAAAATAGAGAAGTGATTTCCACAAATATATTTTCCCCATAAACAAACACATTTGTGGTTTACCATTTACAAAGATGATCCAAATGCTACCTTACTTGAAATAGCTATGTAATATATTCGAGCAATGCATACCTTGGTTTGTCGCAAAGGAGAAACATAAACGTTGTGGGCAGCAGATACTTTTTTCGGCGACATATCCGGGAGTTTGGGGAAAGGGGACAATTTTGGTGAACATGGGGCTTTTCCTGTTCATAATATAAAGATACAGATAGGCTTCATAAATATACTTAGATAAACTATGCCAAAAACTACTTTAAGAAAAAATATGTCAAAAAACTAACAGACTAACCATCAACGCCGCTCTTGTCATCCATGGAGATTCTTGTGGGAACAAGCTCCACCAATAAAGGCTTTACTGATGGAATGTAAACTTGATTATAAAATGCTATAATGTCAACATGCTCCTGCACCATTCTCTGTTTCAAATAATATCATTTTAGCAGTTCCGAAGTCAGCAAGATTAACAATGTTGAAAGAGCAAAAGATACCCCATTTCCGGTTGCTGATGGCACACCAACGAAAATGCTTCGAAAAACTTGAGGTTTATATTGTGGCTGCTTTTTATAACTGTTTATGATACTCCGGAAGGTCAGACCTATACTAGAAACCTGACACAAAAAACACAATATAAGAAACTAATTTTTCGCAAACAGAAAATTCCACTTTTTGTTTGTTAACTAATAATAAGCATCATCCAATTTTTTAAGCTACTGAACCTTAGAAACTCCATACAAGCTGCACAAAATGATTTGGTCGATGTGCCGGTTGAAAAAGAGAGTTGTTCGTTGATTGAGGACTTTTTGGAATAGACCGTACACATGCTCTGTAATCTGAGAATAAAGCTCTAGGCTCTCACACAAGCTTCTGATCCTGACAGCAGCTAACTTCAATATCTAGGGATATGCATTAAAATGTTAGATTTAGAAATGAAAAGTTTTAACATAGCATGAATTAGTAAGTGTGTCGATCGAGTTTTACCTTGTTAAAGAAGACTTTGATTGCTGTATCTGCACATGAACCACTGCCTCCAGATTTAGGTTGTGATGGACTGGAAACAAGGCATGTTCAAAATATGTGTATCATATAATACCCATAATTCTGCCCAACTTCAATAACTTTCAGAAGAAACTTTTAAAGAGAACACAAACCTGGCAAAGGTCAACTGGAGAGATGGTGATTTAGCTTTGAGAGAATTAAATGTCAACAGACGTTCTTTTACTGGTGATGTGAAGGAAGAATACTGAGGTATCAATGTCCTATAATCATTACATAACCTGTTGGGATGTTGAGTGTCATCATCATGATCTGCGATAAAATTTACATTCAAATTAATATAAATTATCAGTATTGTTAAACTAGGGAATAAGGACACAGATATTATGAGTTCAGAAATCTTGCAAGCACGCCATCTATGACGCCTGAAATAAACAGTTAAAAGAAAATTTAACTTTCTTTGCAGGAAAGAAACATGCAGAACATGAAGTTCCTTGGATATTGTTAGCAAATGTTGCAACAAATTATTCAGGTTGAACAGATCTTAAAAGGGAATGACAAAACATTCATGTTATTAATGATGCTCTCTTTTTTGTCTCCATCTTATAAATGACATGTTTTTTTCTCATTCCAGAAACTGTTATTGTTTATGTTGAAGAACATTTGAGATTGTAGTCATTTATAACAACTGGTGATTTAACAATGGATTTCAAGGTGGTTCAAAACGTTCTCATGTTGGACTGAACCAAAATAAACTTATTGAAGGTGTGGGACACTCTAAACATATATTTAGCCAACTCTGCAATGGATAAGCAAAACAAATATATTAGTCGCTATTCGATTCCTTGCATAGTCAAGTAGAACTTTGTTTTTTTTAATGGTAGCAGTTATATTGTAAGATGTAAATAAACTCTCCATAGGGTTGAAAGTATCTTGCAACTCTTTGAGTGCATGGCAAACAATATTTCTGAAAGATACAAAAGGTGGATAAATAATTAGTGACTACAGACTAGAAAAGATATCCCAGATGGAATCAACTTCAGAAATTGCATGCAGCATTAAGATTCTTGAGGTGATAAATTAAGCCATCTACAAATTGATCGTGTCTAGAATTCATTCTCATTGACAGGTCATGGCTAAAAACAGAAAAACCCATAAAAACCATGCATGCAATTATCAGTCATTTCTACCTTCAAAAAAAATTATCAGTCATATTTCATATGTAAAGAGAAAAGTAATGTGAAGTACTCTCCCAGAACAGAAAAAGTAAAACTTGCATGTATGCATCTGTGGTTCCCATAAAAAACATGTATGCAATTATCAGTCATATTTCATATGTAAAGCCCATGGAGATCAAATATTCACATAGTGCCAGTCATAACCAAATAATCTTAATTTGAGGATAAAGTACAGACCTGCCAAAGATCCACTAGTTTCAGAAGTCTCAAGATGGTAGCCCCCAATAGGGATATCATGATGGATTGCAATCGCATCGAGGGATGGCATTGGTTCGGCTAAGAGCATCAAGCTGTTTATCTCTACTGCATGAGCTGGCATTGCTAAGATCATGGAATTGTACAGTGAGGAACCTTTTTCCCATGCCATGCTTTCCAAAAGCCGCTCTTCCAAGGAATTTAGGTGCCTTTTTAGCTCTCTTGGGAGGGTTTCTTCATGCCTAATGAAGATTTCAATTACCTTGCTCAAATCAAATGCTGTTAATCCAGTCCTCTCTAAGACAGCCGGAAACATTAAAATGACAGTTTTGTGAGTAGCTAAAACTAATTCAGCTGAACAAGCAAGCATACAGCGGTGAAATTGCTCGTTCAATAAGAGTGCAGTGAGGTTATGACTGCCAGGCAATTGAGACTCTGCATGACAGACTGCCTCCAAAACCCTAAAGTACAACTTAAGGGCCTCCATTTTTCTGTCTCTTGCCCATGCGATGTCTTCACTCATGTTTGCACTCTGCAAACTCACAGATATACATCGCTCCCTAAAAGAGCTGCTTGGAAAAATTGCCTCCAAGATTATATCAGCCCTACGTGTAATAGAACTGCTAACATTCTGATCACACTGTGAAAATAGATGCTCGAGCTTTGATGAAGGTTTCGACGAAAGAGGATAAATGATGTCCCTAAGCCATTTTGCTGTTGACATTGCAGTTCTCACCGGTGTAACAGGAACAAAATTGGAGAAACAAGCAGGATCAACTGTACGAGGTGATGAAGGAGACCTAGGAGCTGGTTGGCTGACCATCCTGGTGGTTGGGGTAAATTTCACAATCTTCTCCTGTATGAGCATAGAAAGATTCATCAGAAACAGATTTGCCTTCACCATGTTTAGAACTGAAGCAACAATGATAATTCACGAAGCAACATACATTTATGTCGGCACTTCCATGCATGCTCGGGTCACCAACTAAGCAATCTTCATCATCAATAAAAAGGCGTTCATCCAGCTCACATTTGGTATTTAGTGCACTCGTGTAATCTTTCTCTAGAATAGCCAAATTTGACTCAAGCGACTTGTCCTCCAGCAAGTCCTCAAAATACAACAAACCATCTGCACATAGGAAACACTTGTCAATACAAAAGAAATTAACGGACAGTAAGAAAAGTAGGTAGAAGTCCCTTAAGGGCAAAGATGAATCCGAAAGCACTATCATACCTGTATTAATGTGAGACAAGTTTTCAGCTTTAGCTTCAGCATCCTGGCATGGCTTCTGTCCTAAAATATCTACTATCAAGCTATTAGCCTTTTCTATGGCCCTCCTGAGATCATCTTCAGAGGTATGATAAATGTCACATAGAGAAGCAAGAAGGTTTACGCCCTTGTCTGATTGCTTACCTGGAAAATATACATGAAAAGAAAAAGCAATATCATAAACTTCATTATCAGCGATGCCAAAAGGAAAGGAAAATCTTACTCAGAAGAAATTTTTTTTAAACACGAATTTAAGGTCTTCGGGACCAGATGTTAAAAGTAAAAAATATAAAAATCATTACCAAAACGGGAAGAGTCTTGGATGGAGAATTTTCTGAACTGAATGGGAACATGAAGAATAAGTATTGCCTGAAATAAACAAGATAGTTAATTAACTCAGTGAGATATAGATAAAAGCTTGATGCAGTGGGAAGCATGCAACATGAGTATATACAAGCCCATTTGAGAGATATTGCAGATTTGCAATTATGGAAAGCAGGAGATAAGAAAACTAACCAATATAGCAACTAGTCCATTAGTACATGTGACTAGATTTTTATGTTGGCCAATATAGTGGACTCGAAGTGCCAAGAATAACAACCATCCGAATCGACGGAAGCCTAAAATTTTGCTTGTACTAACAGAAACTGTAGCATTTTGATCACTTGTCGAAATAACTGGCAAGAAAAGCTCCATGTATGATTTATTGTAGAACCTGACGAAAACAACACTGCCGTCACAACCAATGCTGATATCCTATTCTTAGACTGAGATATAGGGCAATAATGAAAGCAAGTAACTTTTTTTAGTAATAAATATCAATACTAAAACCAAAATATAATAACAGCAGGAACATGCATCCCTACATGTAGGGAAGGCAACTGATGTGTACCCACCTTAGATACTGGGAACCAAACTTGATCATCGTCAATGATAAAAGCTCAATTGAAAGTTCAAATTGAAGATCAAATATATATACAGACATAAACTACACTAGGAAAAGAGTCAAAATAATTTGCCAAATGGCTTGGTTAAATATGCCAATGGCAGAATGTACATGAAATATGAAAAGAAAAACTAGTTTAAGTGAGGCATTTTCAAATTCCTAGAACATGTTCATCAGTCCATCCCAACAAAACATTAACATTTGTGTTATCATTCTTGGAATTTCACTCTTAAGAAAACTTATACTTGGTCATTTTACCACACAGAGCTGTATAAAGGTAAACAACCAGAAAATCACGAATTGACTACTCTCCAAGCAGGTAATTTCCAACAAATGAGGCTAAACAAAGGCAAGTTACACAACTTACTTGCTCAGATCAATTAACTGCATGACATTCTCCTGCAGTTCCTTCAACTGGGACATCAAATGCTAGATTACATCACCAAACATAATGAAGAATAAAATTTTAAGAATGCACAAGTAACAAAGAACTGCAATTTGACCTCAAGCCTCTTCTGCCAATCAGGACCGTACATACTGCTAAACACGCATTCAACCTTGAGACAGAATTGTGCAATATCTTTGAAGAAATCCAACAGGCTAAAGACATTAAAGAAATATTACCGTCAATCCATGAGCAAGAATTGACAACGGAATAAAAAAGGAAAAAAAAGTACTTCAATTTAGCGACTCTCAGGATTTGGCATAACGTGACCCTGCCTTCTTCCTCTCCCATCTTCTCTTTACTCAGCCGTGAGACGCAATACAGGATGAATGCTGAACAGTAACTCTGCACTTCTTCCACCTACAGATTCAAATTTTGGACTGATTCAATTAGAAAAAGAAGGAAACATAAAAATAAATGAAAAAGAAGAAATTTTTACATAAACTTTCTGACCAATTAAAAAAATAGGAAGCGAAATATAGCATTCATTTTACAAGGGAGGATAGCATTACTGGTTGGCTCCCAAACGAAGACAGGCTCGCGGCGATGGAACTTTTGCTCTCCTTGAACACAGTCATCGCATCCTTCTGCACGACCTCGCCTAGGGCTAAACCCTACAAGTCAACCAGATCAAGATCAGACGCATAAGATTTGAAGATAAAAAAAAAAAGGACTGAAAATAACACACAGATAAAAAGGAAACCTTGCAGAGCTCGGTGAATCGAGCTTCCAGGGAGCAACCTCCTCCAGGCGAATTCGGTCCGGAGTTCGAAGGCTTCGCCTCCTCCATGCCTTTGCCACTTGTCACAGGCCACTCCAAATTGCCTCCGGGAATCAACCGACGCTTCGGATCAAAAAAGAGCAGAAGCCAGAAGAAAACGGGAGCCACCGGCCGTCCTCGCGGATCCAACGGCCGGAGAAGGAGTCGAGATGCGGCCGATCCAGCAGCGTATGGGCGACGGCGTTGGATCTTCAAATTTAGAGGAGATTATAAGTTTATAACAAAATTCCTCGCCAAGAAACCTTTTTTTGCTGCTCTTCTCCTCGGGCTCGGATCTCTTTTCACTCACGTTTTTTTTTTTCACTTTTTACCGTTCTTTATTGTTTTATATATAACTATTATTATAATACAACAATACGGCAGTATAATTTGTAAAAAGCTACATAACATAACCCTTCTCAATATTGGCGCGGGAAAGTAGCAGAAACGCTGGGAACGGAGCCAACTGGAGAAGGACGCGTGGACATTGGCGCTCTTTTTTTTACCGCCAGGAGTACTCGAAATCGCGTACCTCAAATTTCTAATTAAAGGTATCATATCATCATTAACTTTTGTTCAAATGCCATCATATTAATCTAAAGCATTTGATTTAAAGTATATGTTAAATATTTAAAATTAAGACCACTGAATTATCCTATGATCAAGTTATATTAAAAACATATGATTAATTTAATGGTTGTAAATTTAATATTAGATTATACTTTTTATTATCCAATTATTCCAATAAATATATTATAATTTTCGCTAAATACTTTTCGACTTTATTTTTTTCTAACGTTATGCTCCAACTTCACTTCGTAATTAAATTGTTCTTTATTTTTTAATTTCTTTCATAAAATGTCCTTTGGATCGGGAATGTTCAATTTCTCAATCGTTTTGTGCGCATTATTTTAAAATAAAAAATATATAAAACACTAAGATACTATTAAAATAATATTAAATATATATAAGAGGGGTGGCGTGTCACGGGGTCATTCTCAAACACTAGATCTCGTACGACGACTAGGCAGATAAGTACCTACCTAAGCCTATTTTGACTAGCAGCAGAAGATTTATGCTTGAGACGACTATTGCCGAAGTCGCTCTTGTAGGCATTCGATCATAAACATGACTAGAGTGTTGGACTACTCGTCATAGGTTTGTGCAATTAAAGTCTGAAGGGGCAGCCGAGGAACCACGAAACGCCATGAAGAAACACGATGTGGGTTGTCACTCCATGCTCAAGGTCATGACACTAGAATTAAACGAAAGCTAGCTTGTATTTAATATGATGAAACATAACATACATCTGGGCCTCGGAAGACACTAGTGAACTCCTCCCAATGTATCGTAGATAGAAGTGTCTTATTACATATGGAAGATGTAAAAGACATGGCCCTACACGTAATGCCACATAACTTGGTCATTCATAAGGATGACCTTACAAAATAAATGTCTTAAGGGCGGATAACTTCATACTTCACAATATTACGTAGTGCGGGGCGGTTGCATGTATTCCATTATTTCGGCGCTAAACGGCCGAGAGCTTTAAGTTGAGCGGCACTAATGTCGCGAGGTTTCGCGCTTCATGTCACAGGAAAACGCCTCGTGACGTTCTCCATCACCAAAGTCGGTGACGCCCCCAACGTCATTGTCTGAGCTTCGATCTTTCGCCTTCCGTCTTGACTTCGCTTGTATCGTTAAAGTTCACCTTCTTTACCTTGACTTCTATTTCATCAACATCACGCAGCGTCAAAAATGCCCGCTCCTTAGGGTCTCGTTGATGACTCCTCCCTCAGGCCTGCTTCATCCAATTTAGGGTCATCACTTGTGCAACGCTAGTGGAGTCTGTCATGTGCGGTCTAACTTCATTAAGCAAATATTCGTCAATCAAGTCTCTGTTGACTTTAGTTTTTCTCGACTTGCGCAGTGTCAACTTGTGTGATTTGACTTCTTGGAGTGAACCAACTCTTGTATGCCTTCAGGAATAGCTCGGAAAAAGAGTTGCTTCGGGATCGTGGTAGAACACGATGAAGAGTCTCGTCATTCGACCTGCATGACTTGACTCAATGTCCTTATGTTGCAGGTGGTTGTGACATAAGACTTCCTTCCGTCGAATGCAAGGTACTAGACCATCTCGCCCTCGTTGGTCTTTATGCAACTCCGACGGCTTGAAACAGCACAAGCTATTTGATGACAATATTTGCAACTTGTCTGCTTCGAATGCTTCAGGTCACTATGATGAGCGATAAGAGTCTCCCCACGAATATTTTAGGATGCTTTGTGGGCTTTGACTCAACAGCTCTATGTTGCCAGTGGTTGCAACGTAGATCTTCCATCCACCAAATGAAGAGCATAGGACCACCTTACTCTTGGTGATCATTTGACGTTTCGATGGCCTTGGGACAGAACAAGATTCTTCGATATAGCACTCCATGCCTTGTCTGTTCCAGGTCGCTATGGTGAGCGACGAGAGTCTCCTCATGTTCCCTTGTGGTTCAACTCGATGTCTCTAAGTTGCATATGCCTACAACGTCGAGCCCTTCATCCATCGCGTGAAGAATGCAGGAACACCTCATCCTTGACGGTCATTGGATATCTCGACGATTTGAGATGGAGCAAGGTTATTTGATACGGCTCTCTCTCCCTTGTCCACTTTAAGCCACTATAGTGAGCGACGGGAGTCTCCTCACGTCTCCTTGCGGTTCAACTCAACCCCTCCTGCTTTGATGGACATTATCTTTGACATAATAGCTTCCTCTTTGCGACTTGATCTACTCTCCCCCACCATTGCTCTTGTCCAAGGACTTTAGTGGTATGACACTTGTCTTGTCACGAATAACTTGGCAGTGGCAACTAGCGAGCGAAAGTTGGGCGATCTCGTTGTTTCAACTCCATCATAGTCCAAAGCTTTAACCCTTCTGTTTGAAGTACACCAATGTTGGGTCTCCCTCCACCTCGGAACACTGTAGGCAGAGCTCAGTGATACTTTTCACATCCTCCTTCAACATGCCCTTCTAGATAATGTTGAACAATGCGACCTTGACCTCCAATCTCGACTTGTCAGGGCTTGCATAATTGATGAGCTGCTTTTTTCTTCTGTTCCATGTCTTAATGAGATTCATGTTTGCCACATTCCATATCGTCGCGATGGCATTGTCATCATGAGTTTACCACATCTGGCAAAATTCTTGAGACATGCATTATTTCGATCTTAGGACCTTCTTTGAAGCTTCGGCAACACCTTTGGGTATCAACATTCTTATGCTCATTCGTGAAGAGGATGCACCTCATATACTCATCCCTTTACAATTCGAATGAAGCAATGTCACTGTGCTTGTCGCCAAGATCATACACCTTTGATACACTTGTCCACCGGACGACTGACTTTTATGAAAGAATAATCGTTCCGGATCTTCACCGATCTATGGGGATGCTCGTGAAGATGCTCCGTTTGGATAAGCGAATTAGGGTTGATGAACTCATGACATGAGTTTTCAACTTCACATCCATTTCCATTCGAAGGGACGACGTCATCGGTGTGTCCTTCGAAACTTTTTGGATTGCAATCCATAGAGGCCGCTTCGATTACTCGAGGCATTGACCGATAGGAAAGTGCACTCCTTCCTTCGATTGGCAGTGGAACGCTTGACAACAGCATGTCAAGGTTCACCCAATGCTCGACGCTCAGATCGTTTGCCAAATTGGTCATTGAGTTGAGACGTCGATTTGCATTGGCATGTAGCCGGTTCGTCCCAACCCTTCATGAATGACATCACGCTGCTTGCGGGACGACACTTGATGAGGTAGGCAAGGCTGACAATTCGTCTTCAAGTGTTTGTAAGTAATTAATGTTTTTGCTTCATCTGTGAAAGTCATCTTGGCGCGGCAAGCAAGGCTAAGCATGACAAGATGCTTGCGAAAGGGACAATGAACATTGATGCTTATCCTTGAGCCAACTTCTCTCGTAAAGCGGTTGAGCACTTCACGTTGCACGATTGAGCATGCAATGCGACGTTACAAAATACCGAACAGCGCCAGCACGATAGTGCATGACCTACAGTCCCTGAATATGACATGGGTCCTCCGAGTTACACAGCGTTTGAGTAAGCGACCTTTTGGTATGGGTAGCACAAGACCATCATGCGGAGCATATGGCCACTCTTGACATAGCGCGACACTTCAAGATTCTCGACTGTATACTTGGGGTGGTTGATATACTTGAGTGAGCGAAGCATGACCGTTCCAGTTAGGCAGGGCGATCAATCCATCATCATAATGCATGACAGACGTTCTTTGACACGACATTGATGTATGAGGAACTTGCTGTAGGGCACAACTGAGCGTGCGGCGAGAAAGCTTGCCAGGCATTCCTCGTTAGCATCCATGATCAAAGACCATCGTACCAGTGCACCTGGGAGTAATGGAATTTTTGAGTGGAATCACTTTTTCTACGTCAGGAAATGTCGCGATGACACAAGTGAGTCATCGTCGCTGGGTAATCTGAGCATGATGAACTCCTCTGATACCACTTATCACGGGTCATTATCGGACACTAGACATCGTGCAGCGACTAAGCGGATAGGCACATAGCCAAACCTATTTTGAATAGCAGTGGAAGATTTATGATCGAGATGACTATGCCG
This sequence comes from Pontederia crassipes, assembly GCA_030549335.1. Taxonomy (NCBI): domain Eukaryota; kingdom Viridiplantae; phylum Streptophyta; class Magnoliopsida; order Commelinales; family Pontederiaceae; genus Pontederia; species Pontederia crassipes. Next base: position 25,921,552 of record CM060190.1, read on the forward strand.
AGAGTCGCTCTTATATGCATTCGATCACGAACATTACTAGAGTGTTTGACTACTCATCATAGGTCCGTGACATTAGTGCGTTACGACGCTAATGCAAACACTTGGACGCTTAAATTGGAAGGAACCACGAGACGCCATAAATGAATACCGATGTGGGTTGCCACCCCATGCTCAAGGCCATGACACTTGAATTAAAGGAAAGCTGACTTGTATTGAATATAATGAAACATAACATACATTTGAGTCTCGCAAGACACTAGTGAACTCCTCTCAGTGTACCATAGGTAGAAGTGTCTTATTATATATGGAAGATGCAAAAGACGTATCCCTACGGGTAATGCCACGTAACTTGATTATTCATAAGGATGGACTTACAAAATAAATGCCATAAGAGCGGATAACTTAATACTCCACAATATTACGCAGTGCGGGGCGGTTGCGTGTGTTCCATGATTTCGACGCTGAGCGGTCGTGAGCTTTAAGTCGAGCGGCACTGGTGCCGCGAGGTTTCGCGCTTCGTGTCACGAGAAAACGCCCAACCTACAAAGCGTCCCAAAGTGACCCAAGCGATCAAACGTCCGTCGAGGTGTCCGTTTGTTTACAAACGCTTCCACCGAAGGGGCCACTCAGGACTAAGCATTCTAAAACTGTGGCATTCGAGAAAGTGACATAAACAAGCTTTCGCAAAGCGCTTAAAAGAGCTTGTCTAGACATTGACAGTTGGGGTTGGTCGAGCGAAAAACGACCCCGTGACAGGCGCGCCCCCTCTCCCTTGGCTTCTCAATATATTATCATTAGTCTCATTTTAAAAAGTAAACGTTTACAAAAATATTTATTTAATATACTCATTCTATGCATCTTTTATTTGAATACTATATTTTTTATTGATAAAAGGTATTCTAGTAAAATGTGTATTATCCACAAATCTTTTATTATAAGAAGATAGGGTTATCTCAATTTTGGTGCATTTTTTTGTCTTATATAATAGAAGTAAAGGTAAAAGTGTCATTTTATACTTATTAATTAATAATTTTGGAAACATAACATGATAGAAGGGCTTGAGTGGTAAATTAAATAGATATAAATGTAATCGTAGTTTATATATTTTTATAAAAGTAACCCTTAATTGACTACTAAATTTAATAGTTTAACTAAGCAAGTCATGTGGACTATCTTTGCAAATCATATTTTAATTCATTAATTATTTTTAGAAAAATGAATATTTATTTCCTTTCACAAAAATTTCATCGAAAATTCTAACTTTTGCTAAAATGCTGTTTTTTTACTGATTAAAACGGTTAGGTTTCAAGAGTTATTTTCATTTTCTATCTATATTATATCTTATTCTTTTTGTTTCCTTAGTAAATTGCAAAGATACACTTCTTTCCATTTATTATTCATAAATTTCCATTTTATAATATAAATATGTTTTTATTTCCTTTGTTTATCAAAGAATTTTACGAATTGGGATATTTGGAAAACACTTAAAAATTTTCAAGAATACATCTCTTACGAGAAAATCTAAAATATAGGTAGTGCTATGGCTTCAGTTTTCTTGTAAATTCATATATTATCATGATCTTTTTTCCCTCTTTTGTTCATTTGTTTTTTTAGATCGTTTAAAACAAGTTGAATAAAGAAAAAAAAACTGACTTAAGAAAAAAAAATGCTATTTTCTAAAAAGAACTTGAAATGTGTTGTCCAAATAGGTTCAACAAAAAAATATAATACTAATAAATAAAAAGGATGAATATTTTAAGTGTACTTTTCTGTTGATTTTTTCATAAAAAAATTGACCTTAAAATTTTGTGTAATTTTGTAAATGAAAAAAAAACTATTCAAATTTCTGTTAGAAGAAATAAAAAAACTGATCTTACGTTTTAGATTTAATTTAAAATAACAATAATTCTTTAACAAATTATAAAAATTAAATACATCATATAATGTTAGAAAAAAAATTCAATCCTAAACTTAACTTTTCTATCTAAATATATCAAAGTAAGATATTCTAATTAATTTTATATTAAAGTTCATAAAATAGATTAATAACACAAGAATATTCAAGTTCAACTACAACTCAATAATATACTTAATCAATCTAATGAGCACAGATAAAATAAAAAAAACTATTAAATATTATTTGAAACTCAAAGTAATTATTTCTAATAAATATATATTTTAAATATATATAATTAATTCAATTTGAGTCTTTTTGTTGTTTTGTAGGAGTCTCAACTTAATTTTATGTAATTTTTAAATAATCTATTTTAAAATCAGATCTGAAATTTTATTTATTTTTTTGGTTAATTCTTTTTGTGGCCATATAAGTTTTTTGGATGTATAAATTTTTAAATTAACCCCTACAACTTAGTAATTTTCATTTTTGGTTCCACATATTTTTTAAATCTTTAAAGTATAACATTGATAATTTCCCCTTTTGGTTTTAGTTATTTTTTAAATCTTTAAAGCGTAATTGATAAATAAAAAAGTTAAGGAAAAAATGATATTGTTTAGAAAGAAATCCATCAAATAAAAATATGAAGTTAAATTAGAAAAAATGGGCCCAAAAGTGATAAATAATGAACTATATATAATTCAAAAGGGAGAACAGTCAATATTATATAACAAACTATCTTCTATTCAAAGGAAGTGTTAATTTGATTTTTTTTTGAATTATAATAAAAAAAATCAATTAATGGTTTCATTAATTTTCACCTCTTAATTAGGACAGCGGATAAAACTCGTCTCCTCGTCCCCCCTCGTCTCATCGCCGCCTCCAAAGGGCCATTCTGGTGGGGCGGGCGAGGGAGCGAGCGGCGGAGAGCGATCGGCGCGCTCCCCGGCGCTCCCACGGAGGCCAAATTACAAGGCAAGGCCCGGAAGAGAGGGAGAGCGAAGAACGGTTTGTGTGGTGGCCTTGTTCGTAGCGCTCCTCGGCCACCTCCACGGCTTCCTCTTTCTCTCCACGGCTTCTTTTCCTAGCTCTCTGCCCGTCCCCACGACACCTCCGCCGAAGTATGAAATTGTAGGGTTCCTCCTTTGGGTTGCGTTCCATTTGTGTGTTTCCCCCACAGATCTGGCGATTTTGGTGCATTTTGGTTGCGTTCCGCAGTTTCCACGATTGACACAGGGTAAGGCAGCGCGATGACGGTGAAATGTGTGCTACTTCCTTTTTTGTTTTCTTTGGCTTGTTGAGATTTGATACTCTTCTGACGGATCTGTAATCTAGAGATTTGGGATGGGGAATATAGGAGTTGTGTATGACGGATCTGTAATCTAGAGATTTGAGATTTGATACTCTTCTGCTAAATTTTGCCAGATCGATGACTTTTCTGGCCGACGACGGTCGAGTCTGATCTAGAAAAGGTCCCGCCTTTAGGAACTTTTCTTCTTTAGCTACTCGCGACATTTTATGTAGGTATAAAAAATTTCATTACCGAGACATCATTTCTGTTAATGTGGATGAGTTGTATTGAAACATGTGTTAGTGGAACATTCACTATTACGGAAAGGTGGTTTTAGTAGAGCAATGCTTGGCTAGTTTTTTGCCCATGATAAAATTCATGCATTTTGCTTGTTGGATTAGGGTTTATCTGTTTATGGCGTTGTTGGAATTTCTTTTTAAAAGGTTCTGATTCAAAATCTGAAGGAGTCCTGTGAGAGGATCTCCCTCCTAAAAAATAAAAGGAGTCCTGCTATTTTTTCGTTCATCTTCTTGTTATTTGCTTGTGTTCTATAGAGAGATGGTCTAATTTAGTCATAAAACTACTCATTCTCCCTAATTAGTGGATTGATAATTTTGGAGGATTTAGTCACTCCTTTTCGAACCTCTTATGGCTAATATAAAATTATTGTTCAAACAGAACTTTAATAATACCATCCCCCTCCCCCTCCCCCTCCCCCTCCCCCTCCCCCGATTCTCCGCCACACCCTTTGAAAACCCTCAATCCAAACAAAGCCCAAAGGTTCTTTTTTTTTCTTTTTTTGAGAAGAAGCCCTAAGGTTCTTATTCAAAAAACTGTAGGAGTTCTGTTGTGAATCTCCTTTGCAAAATTCAAGGAGTCCTGCCATTTTTTTTATTCATCATGTTGTTCTTTGCATGTGTTCTCGCAACTGTGTTCCACAACTTTGCCTGCTTTTAATGAAGAAATTATGTTTAGATCTTTTTGTGGAATGAGAAGTTCATATTGATCAATAGTATATGTTTTGTTCCTAGAATAGCTTGTGCGCTTAATTTTCTTGCCAAAACTGTCATCTTTTCCAGCTCTTGGTGCCTTTGAGAATTTTCGAGAGATCAAAATGATTTTACTTGAGATTGGGTTCATCCTTTATAAACTTTAAGAAAAATCTTGAATATTTCATCCTTAAGTGCTCAGTGCGTAGAGGTTGATGTCTTCACCTTATGGAAAGTCGACAATGGCATTATGCTCATTATCGTTTATTCAACTTCATATCACATCATCTTAGGAAATCTAAACAAACTAAGATAGAAAAGAAAAAGAAAACGATAAAGTGTATACTTGTAACATGAAGTTCATCTCGAAAGGTCATATGATTAGGTCATTGCCGCTGAGCCCATTACAGTATGGCTCATTTGTGCTCAACACAAACTACCAATTCTATTCTTTTCTTCACAATGTGTCGTAGTTCCTCTAAAAAATTTCTGTTGTAGTTATTCACTTTATCAAGTCAAGCAACAATATTACAGACCTAAAGCGCAAGATTTTTCATTGATTTGAATCTTTATGTGATATTTTCTGCACAAGTTTCGCAGAGTAGATTGTTCTTTTCTAAATGTCTAGGAGAGACGTAATTCATGATAACATTGATGAACCTATATCATGAAGCTTGTTATTGTCAGCGTTAATTATTCTCGGCACTGTTATTTTCGACCTTGCCAAATCATGATTAATAAAGTTGTATATTTTGTTGAAGGTCATTAGGTTATTTGTCCTCCCTTTCTTTTGCTTCTGCTTTTTCCGTGGGAAAGATTTTGGATGTATTCTCATCTCAGTGATTCCTCGAGTTAATGATTTTTGTCTCGTGGGCCTTTCTTGAGCAGTTCTGTGCATTATTTGTATCTTCCATTTGGCGTCTCTCTGATTCTTATCGATATTTTTGGTCTGGGTGTGAGCTCTGTTCCCTCTAGGGACATTAAAGTGTTCAGAGTTTGGTATGTTGGGACATTAATTATATGTTGCCTGACAAACTCCTTGGAAACTTTACCACTTTAATTTTTAATTAATGTTTTTTTCTACAACAACAACAACAACAGCAACAACAACAAAGCCTTATCCCACTAGGTGGGGTCGGCTACATGGATCATACGACGCCATTCCGCTCTATATCGATACTAATTATATGTTTTTTTCTACAATGTCAACAAATACAATTTATTGTCAGCTTTTTCCTGCATTTTATAATAAATTTCTCTCATTGTGAAGGTTCAGGAGACCAACAATATGGAAAACAGTCCAATGAGACTTACCAATCTGGGTCAAGTACACCTGGATTACATGCCTGATAGGAAATTAAGATTTTGGCAAATTGATAGCCAACCAATTGCTAGATCAGAGGTTATCTGTCCTCAACCTCGCCGAGCCACAAAAGTTCCTTTCCTGACAGATGGTATACCAAAAGTAACTGGCAAGCCAAAAAGGTACATGCTATTATCATTTCTTGTTGTCTCCTAGGGAAGAATCATTTACAAATTTAACCTCTGATAATTCACTTTTAGGTTAGTTCGTCGCATTATCTTGTTACCTAGAAACACAATTGAAATATATTTTTGTAGTCTTGTGGAGTATTTTATTTGTTAGTTCCATGACATGATTCGGTCTCCATTGTTATAAGTTGCAAAGCCTTTGTCATACTTTTCCTGTGAAGAAAGTAATCCACTTAATGGAAAGGAACTGCACGTGTTCTTGAATTGTATTCAATTAATTGTTTACAAGTCCTCGCAAAGTTATTAACATCAGGTCCTCTCAAAGAGGTTAACATCAGGACAAAAGATGCTTTTGTGACTTTGTTGGTTGTCTGAAGTTTGATTGATTTTATTGTCTGCTAATTATATCGCATATTGTTCCTCAGCATGATGCCTATGTACAAAGTTGATTGTTCTCAGGACATTCTTGATCTTATACTGGGGAAGGTACTTTCCTCACTTTGACCAGCACATTGAATTGGATCTGTAGTATTAGTTTCTTTTGACAATTTCAATCTAAAGTGAACTCGCAACTTGTCATTTTGCTAGGATGACACTGAAGTTGACTCAGACTACTTTTGTGGTTCTCCTCCTGTCCGAACAAGCAACCCAATGATTCACGATGCAGAGTTTATTAAACAAACCCAGCCACCAGTTTCTCCAATGGCGAGCTCCCCTGGGGTGAAATCGGCAGGGAGAGTAGGGTCTCCCACCTGTGGATCTTCATTTGGGGGTAGTCCCAAAGTGAGAATTGAAGGTTTTTCTTGTGGGAAATCTGATTCTCGTTGTGTTATCTCTGCCGTGCTTGCTTGAACGATTCTGACCTTAGGAACCAATCCTACTGTAAATTTTCCCCATCAATGCATCTTAGTTTCCATGCTGAAAGCTAACAGCTGAAGCTGTCGTATAGTCGGTCTCGGGTCCTGTAAATATCAGTGTCGTCCATGTACTTAGAACATGTCGGTACAAGAGTTTTCTTGGTTGACTGGTTTTGTCCCAGCTAAGGAAGCTGGAATGAAATGGATGTAGTATCACATAAGCTTGTAAATAAACTTTGTTTCTTGTACCGCAGGTTACAACATTATAAGACTGGAAACTGTTACTGTTTTATTGCTGCCCTATCGACCTTACCAATTATGGAAGAAGTGTTTTGAATTTTGCACCCCCACTGTTGCCTTTATCTTTGTGTTACCATCTTTTCAAACTCTGCGATTGCAATTTTTTCTGTGAGAACTTGCAACTTTTGGTCTCCGGCAAATTTTCAGTCGGCCATGTTTTGCTGCAAGAGCTTTTAAAACAACTGATTCAATCAGATTTTTAGGTAATAATATTATTACGATTATCACTTTATCGATAATTTTAGTTTCAGACAATAAATTTACTTCTGAAATATATTACTAATATAATAATTTACTTTTTTTTAATCCAAAATCATCATGTCCCCTTGCTTTTATAAGTCTACTCATTTATCATCCCCTTGAACATCTTTGCTTTTATTTTTCTCATTTCCTCTTCTTAGCATCTTTCCTTCTATTTTCTCCATTTAATTTCTTTCCTTTTCTTGTTCTTATTTAATGTTTCCTTTTCTATTATAAAGTGTTCTAAGATTTTCTATAATTTCCAACCGGACTGGCCGATGCTGTCTGAATCTAAAAATTTAGTGCATACATGCAAACCATCTAATATTCCAAGATTATATTTGTTGCACCAATATTCTAATCCATATAATGCACAATATATATGACAAGTGTCCAGAGGATTTATACTAACGAAAATAATCGATACATGAAACCTCTTATATACCTTAAATTGATTGATCGAAAAATTAACTACGAATTTATATTCTATTTTTTGCACGAACCGCGAACTTTATCTCGTGCGGACTACCACATTTGTGATGCAACAAATTAATTTTCTCCGATCGAAAAATTAATTACGAAATTTAGATGGAGCTCGATTCTAATTGGATCCTCCGTCAATTCATAATTAATCTTTATCTCTTTTTTATTATAATTCGTCTCTTATAATAATTTATCATTAATTAATTAATTCTAAATTTATCTTTATTTCTTATCTTGATCTTATTCCCACAGCTCCTTATCCCTTATCTCAATTCATAACTTATCTCAATTATACATTTATAATATACTTTTTATTTCTTTTTTTTATAAAAAAAATTAAATTAATTAATATAATAATATTTATTATCTCTTATCGGACAAGTGAATGAATCGTGCAATAATATTTAGGGGATCGTTTATAAATCGACTTAAAGTTGGAGAATGATCCATATAATTTACCCGATTTTGTAGCGTTAAATGATGTGAATGAGAGAGAAACGACTCACGTGTCGGTCACGTATGCAAGGCAATCAGGAAAACTATTATCACTGGTCAAGAGGACTAATCGTGCAAGAAAATTAAAGATGAAGGACGTTCTGATTACAAATTGAAGTTGAAGGACCGGTTTGAAAATGACTCAATGTTGAAGGACTAATCGTGTAATTTACTCACGTATCAGTGAATGAACTGTAACACCTGACAAAAAGAGAAAAATCAAGGAAATAGAAAATGAGAAGAGTAGACACTTGGCAGCTCACCATTGGACCCCAATTCCGTTTTCTTTTCCTTCCCACCTAGTATATAAGCCAACAATTGCCTTCTTTCATCACTTTTGCTCCTATTTTCTGCAAAAATCCATCGTGTAGCTAGTGATGCCCTAGAACTCCAATCCGAGGTTGTGTTGATGTGTACTACCTTTGCAGCTTCAGATCAGCATCAAGGAGCAATGAATCTAGAGCAAGAGAAGGGGTTGCTGGAATTAATTACTTGGGAGAGAAGAAGGAGAAGGAACTCCAGGAAGGGTGAGGAAGAGAAAATATGTAAGGTAGATCCCTACTTTGAATGTAAATCAAGGTAGATCTAAGCTTAATTGAACTTAAATGATCATTTAAAGATTTTTCTATAGGTGTTCTTATCATTAGAAAAGCATATTTGTGAAAGAAAATTAAATGCATGTTTAGGTCATGAAAAATTTAGGACTTTGAGTGCTAGAAATTGATTACTGATCATGATTGGTCGATCGGTGCATATGAAGTGACCATGACGGTCGATCTTTGACATAAGGTCGTCGGTGCATATGACATGACCATGATGGTCGATTTTTGACATAGGATCGGTCGACTGGTTGATTGCCAAATAGAAGCGTAATCGCTTCTGTTCTTGACCGATTAATCGAAAGTCCCAATCGGTCAATCGTTCATGGAATTATGGAAGTCATGATGCAAACTTCCACGTATCAAGTGATAACAAATAAGATACTAACCTAAATTGATTAAGCATGAATATCATTGGACCTTGGGTCATATTGGGCTTGATAATGCCATTTCGATGATTATATCCATGCTTAATATTGGTGAGCCTAAGTATTGATTATCGAATGAAACTAGGTTAATGTCTTACTTAGAGATTGAATTGGATTGTATAGTTATTGAATTTTGTTTATTGCCGCCCATTTTATCATTTTATGTCATATCATGAAATTACTAATTTTATGGCTTGGGCTTTACATACTCTAATTGATTGGATTTCCTCTGCACGGAATTTTTGTACGCTCAATGCACTCATTTAGAATCATGTTTAGAATGTTGTACTAAGCTGCCCATGTTGGATTGCAACTTTAATGTGATTTATGAATGTAACTTGAATGTTTAAGTTAACATTCCTTATGTGTACGTTGCTGCCATGTACAACTTATAGATTTTAATGATAGTATGGATATAATATTGTGTGATCATTTTATTGGCCCTTATTGCATTGTTTCTGATGCACTTATATAGTTTTTAATATCGTTTGGAAGCATTGTGGCATTCCCGGACAGCATTGATGCGCATTGAGTTATGATTTGACGACAAATGAGCTGTTGTCCCGAGGGCGTTACAACTTAGGTATCAGAGCCTAAGCCTAAGTATAGACTAAGGACAACCTAAGGATGGCTCTAAGTAATTGCCTATGTCATGATAGAAGTCATCAACAATAAGATAGAGACAAGGGCAAGGAGGCCAGTCATGATGGGGGTCCGGTAGATCAATGGAAGTTAATGGCAAGCCTAGACAAGCGTGCCAAATCTTTAAGAAGGAGGTCCAATGATTTTGGACAATCTACTTATGAGAAGTTCATGATTAATATGAAAAAGGCAACTTCAAGGTTGGATGTGATTTTAGATAAACTGAAGGTAGTAAAGTACAATGTAGAGCTGGTCACCCATCAACTTGTGGATCATGGAAGATTTTGGTGGAAGTGTATTTTGAGAATCAAGTATTCAAGAAGGGATGAAATCACATGGAAGAATTTTGTGAAAACCTTTGAGAAACATTTTCACCCACAACATGTCAAGGATCAAAAGTAGGAGCGTGCCTAAATTGTGGACAATAAGAGCATTGGATGAGAGATTGTCTTACAAAGAACGAGAGTCCTCAAAACAAAGTCAAAGAAAAGATGAATGAAGTCTCACAAAAGAACCATGGTAGGGTCTACACAATTCAAGGCCAAGGGGCTCAAACCTCAAATGAAATCATTCAAGGTAACCTTCTCATAGCAAATCATCATGCAAATATATTGTTTGACATGAGTTCCATGCACTCATTTATTTCATATGATTTTGCTAAGTTTCTGAATGATATAATGATAACGATGAATTGAGAAATGAAGATACTAACTTACATATACAAAAAGATATATTCCTAATGTGCCAATGCAAGTTGAAGGTTACAAATTATCAACTGACTTGGTAGTGATTCAAATGGTGGATTATGACATCATATTACGCATGAATTGGTTATCTTATTATGATGTGCATATCTTTTGATGATAAAAGGAATTAGTGGTTAATACCATTAACAGACATCAAATAGTAATTCGAAGGATAACTTTCGATGAAAAGAAGATGCTGATTTCAACGATATAGGCAAATAAATTGCTAAAAAAGAGTTGTCGAGGATTCCTTGCAAGTGTCACAATGAATGAGCGCAATCTAAAGCCTTAGATTGGATTGATGTAGTCCTAGATTATCCGAACGTGTTTTCGAAACAACAAAGGGAGATTGAATTTCACATAGATATAGCACCAGAGACAACACCCATCACAAAAGACGCAATTACAAGAGTTGGATAAAAGTTTTATCTGACCAAGCATGTCTTCATGGGGTGCACCGGTACTATTTGTGAAGAAGAAAGATGACTCATTAAGGTTGTGCATCGACTACATAATGCTCAACAAGGCTAAAATCAAGAAGTACCCGTTGCCACATTGACGATTTGTTTTATCAATTATCATTGTCAACGGTCTTCTAAAAAATTAGCCTAAGTAATGGTTGCTATAAGCTACGTATAGTTGAGGACGATGTGCCCAAAATGGTGTTTAAGTTGAGGTATAACCATTATGAATTTTTGGTTATGTCTTTCGGACTAATGAATGCTCCTACAACTTGTATGAACTTGATGAATCGAGTTTTCAAACCCTTCTTGGACAAATTTGTCATCATGTTTGTGGATGACATCTTGGTGTACTCATTGAGCCCCAAGGAGCATTAACAACACTTGTAAATAGTGCTGAAAATTTTAAGGCATCACCAATCATTTGCCAAGTTTTCGAAATATGAATTTTGGTCGGACCAAGTTGTGTTCCTTGGCCATATCATTTTAGGAGAGGGCATTTCTGTTGACTTGACAAAGGTTGAAGCTTTGATCAATGGGGAAAGGTTGAGCTTAGTGATGGAAATTTAAAGTTTTTTAGGCTTGACTGGCTACTATAGGAGGTTCATACAAGACTTTTTGAAGATTACAACACCTTTGAGAAGCTCACAAGGAAAAGAGAAAAGTTTGTGTGGATCCAACAATGTGAAGAAAGTTTCCTAGAGTTGAAGAGAAGACTTAAATCACCACTAGTATTAACTTCCACGAGCAGCGGTGTATTTGTAGTTTATAGAGATGCTTGTGATTTCGGTTTAAGATGTGTTCTAATGCAACATAGGAGAGTAATTGATTATATATCCAGGCAACTAAAGAAGCACGAAAAGAACTATCATATCCATGACTTTAAACTGGCAGCAGGTGGTGTTTGTATTAAAAATATGAGACACTATTTATATGGAGAGGAGTTCGAGGTGTACTCAGGCCATAAGAGTTTGAAGTTCATCTTTTCAGAAAGAAAGCTGAATATGGGACAAAGACAATGACTGAAATTTTTAAAAGATTATGAATTGGGTTTTTTCCTTTGACCTCCCTTGAATTATGAACCTTTTTTGCGTCTACCCATAACTTTCATATTTTCCGTAGACCTCCCTCAAACTATGCCGCTTTTTTCACTTAGGCCCATCCGTGAACTTTTGTTAACTTTCCCATTAATTTTTATTATTTTAATTTATGAAATTACCCAATTTCCCTCCTACATCTAGGTCAAGGTGGAGCTCACTTATCTGAACTGGGCAAGAGTAATATGATTATTTCATAAATCAAAATACTGAAAATTGACAAAAAAGTTAACAAAGGTTAACGGATGGACCTAAATGAAAAAAATCACATAGTTTAGGGGAGGTCTGCAAAAAATACGAAAGTTGTGGGTAGGTGGAAAAAGTTTACAATAGAGGGGAGGTCAGAGGAAGAAATCCTTATGAATTTGACATCAATTATCACCCCGGACAGGTGAATGTGGTAGCCAACACTTCGAGCCGAAAATGAGATGGATATATGGCATGTAGAGTGCATAGATGGAATATGACAGATTATCATACAATCGAGTTCCAATCCAATTGTTGGTCGAACCATGTTAATGGCCCAATATGGGATTCGGGTAAACCTTGTTGAGTAAATCATTCAAGCACAAAGAGGGGACCCCAAATTTCAACATATGACAGCTTTATGTCACAAAGAAAATATCAGATTCAGATTTAGTAATGACGCACAATCCGATTCCGGAATAGGATTTGGGTTCCAAGTGATGAAGATCTCAATCAAGACATATTAAGAGAATGTCACAAGTGAAAATTCACAATCCACCTCGAAAGTACAAAGATGTATAAAAATCTACAAAGAAGTTTTTGGTGGAACAACATGAAAAAGGAAAGGGTTATTTCCTTATACCTCCCCTAAACTATCGTAATTTTTCGCATCTAACCCTATTATATGGACCCACCGTAGCGCTTCCCTAAATTATTCCATGATTTTCACTTTAGTCCATCCGTCTAGTTCTGTTAATTTTCTCGTTAGTTTTTATTTATTCGATTTATTAAATGACTAAAGTACCTTTCTTTCATCTGTTTTAATATATAAAAGTTTAAAATAATATATAATAAATATTTTAAAAAGGATGGGGGTACTACTCCCCTCCTCATCGTTGCCCAAAGGGGCCGACACTCCCCCTCCAGTGTCGAAACGATGTGTGTGTGTGGAGTGAATTCAAGGGGGGCATCACCACCCCTTTGTCCGGCGTCGCGGCGGCGGCGGGGGGGGGGGGGGGGGGGGGGGGGGGGGGCTCCCTTCGACATTGATGAGGAGGGGGCATAGGCCCCCTCCTTTTTTAAAATATTTTTATATATTTTTAAAGTTTTAAATATTAAAAGAGATAAAAGAAGGGTAGTTTAGTTATTTAATAAATTGGAAAAAAATAAAAAATAATAGAAAAGTCAATAGAACTAGATGGATGTACTAAAGTGGAAATCATGAAATAATTTAGGAAGGCACTACTGTGAATTCATACATTAGGGTTAGATGCAAAAAATCACCATAATTTAGGGGAGATCTAAGGAAATAACTCAAAAAGAAATTACCTAGTTTGTCTCCAAATGTCTAGTGTGTCAATAAGTGAAGGTTGAATATCAAAGGTCATTCGGTTTAGTCCATCCTTTGGATTTGTCTGAATGGAAATGGAAGGAGATAATTATGAATTTTGTAGTTGGTTTACCAAGAATGAAGAATGGCAACGACTCGGTGTGGATGATTGTTGATATGTTCACAAAATTAACTCGCTTCTTACTTATAAGAATAAGGCAATCATTGGACAACCTAGTTGCATTGTATGTTAAAGAAATTATTTGATTGCATGGAATTCCAACTTTCATTGTAACAGATAGGGATCCGAGTTTCACTAGTAAATTTTGGAAAGAATTTCGAAATGCTTTTGGAACAAAGCTAAACTATAGCACCGCATTCCATCCTCAATTGAAGGGCCAAAGCGAAAGAACAATCCAAATCATCCCTACAATAAATCAGGTCATTAGCGAAGAGATACGTAGTCGTTAAAAGTTATCATCTTGATGTTAATACTCATCAACGACAAGAAAAAGCTAGTCGCACCTCTTCGCTATAGGTCCCGCCGCTAAAATGTTTTAGCGTCCAGTGTACTACTACTATTGGGGACAAATATATGATCGTCAATACATTTTTAAAATTTTAAAATTCTATATTTGATAAGATTCAAACCCATTCATGTTCAAAACATCAAGTATCAAATCAATTATCCATACAACATTCAACTCGAATATTCACATGCAACATCCAACATTTTAATTCAAATGTTTACAAACTTCCAAATAACTCTTCTAAAAGAGCATGTTCAAAAAGATATAGTAAAACTTCCAAATAACTCTTCCATTCATCTTCCTTCCCATTCCAATGAACTAAGAATAACTAAAAAATCTATAAAATCAAAATGAGAATTACTATTGACAATAACTAAGAATAACTTTACTCAGAAGAAATTAAGATAGTGTACTCACCAATAAAAAAATTCAAATCCCCAAAACATAGTCATTGTTGCTTCCAACACAATAATTTTAATAAATAATCAAAGCTTAAAATTTTTACAATAATGTGGCATCATTTGACTTCCATTGATATGAAGACTTGCTCTTTTATTAATCACAGATGAAATGTCTTCAAAAACTCCCAAGGAACACAAAGACCTTTTCCCCGCCCTCTTCCAAGAGCACCTAGTGCAATAAAATTTTGCTTCGACGCTTTTGAAGTCGATGTCATCCCTTTTCCAAACTTTGTAATGGAAGTCTTGTTCACTTATAGCAATAAAAAAAATAAAAATCAAGTTTAATATATATGCATTAACATAATTTCCAAATAATGTGAGACACGCGCATGCAATCCATCTGTGGATGTCAAGAATTATGTGTAGACAGAGAAATAAATGTGAAAAAACATGTCTTGACGTCAATGCCGAGAAAGATGATGAATGGGCGGCGCAACCTTCGTCGTATTGGCCCAAACACATGCGGCCACCATAGAGGGCGGAGGCGGCCCTAACGCCGCCACAGCGTGAGGCGCGGCGGCCTCCTCCTGCATAGGGTCGGCCATTAATGGCCGCCTCACGCACAGAGGCCTCCTCTCGCGCAGAGTCGGCCCCGACGATCGCCTTTGCATGAGAGGCGGCCGCCGATGGCCACCCATGCATGAGAGGCGACCCCGACGATTGCCTCTATGCAAGAGGCGGCCGCTGATGGCCACCCCTGCACGAGAGGCGGCCGCCCATGGCCACCCCTGCATGAGAGGCAGCCTCGCCTATGGCCGCCTCTGCACGAGAGGCGGCCATCGATGGCCGCCCCTGCACGAGAGGCGGCCGCCGATGGCCGCCCCTGCACGAGAGGCGGCCTCGACGATTGCCTCTCGCACAAAGGCAGCTCCAACGATCGCCTTTGCGTGTGAGGTGGCCATCGAGGCTGCCTCTCGAGTAGAGGCAGCCGTCGAAGCAGCTGCGTGAGGCAACGTCGGGGCCGCCTCTCGAGTAGAGACACCCGCCGAAGCCGCCTCTGCGCGTGAGGCGGCCGTGAGGGTCGCCTCTGCGCGAGTGGCGGCCGCCGATGGCCGCCCCTGCGTGAGAGGCGGCCCTCGGTGGCCGCCTCTCATGCAGCTCATCCAAGTCCTTTGTCCGTGTGCGAGAGAAGAGATAAATAACGATCGTATGTATAGTAAAAAAAAAGGTTAGAATTAGATGATTAGTTATATTTTAATGGTTATTAACAAAATTATGACGATAAAAATAATTTTTTTAGCTTTGATCTTAAAATAATAAATATTTTATGTTTATATGTTCATAATTTTTTAGGAAATATGTATATATATATTAAATTCTAATCGAAGTTAAATAATTGAAAAAAGATACATACAAATAAAAATTGAATAATTAAATGTTATTAATTATTATAAGTAAAGAGATATTGATATTCTTAATTCCATTAACAAAATTAAATATTAAAAATTAAAAGTGAAGATATTTGTTTATCTTTTATTAATGATATTAAAACTTGAAGAATAATATTAAAAATAAAGTATAATTTTTTTTATTTTGAATTTTAAAATAATAAATAATAATATTTTTGGGTAAGAAGGAATATAAAAATTCAGAAGAAAACAAAATGAAAAGAAATATATCTTATCAATAACATTTTAAGATTTTTTTTATTTGACTCATCAATATTTTTAAGGACAAGATGATAGTTGTTAATTTTAATATTTTTAACGTCAAGCCCAATCTTGTAAAAATATTTAAGGACCAATTATTTTTTGTCCTTATTGTTGATGACCAGATTTTTATTTGGTCATTAATAATAGTGTTTAACGACCAAATTTGAATCTCTTCGTTAATTATGATCGCTAAAAATTATTTTCTTGTAGTGCATGGAAGACATGTTGAGGGCATGTGCTTTGGATTTACAAGGTTCATGAGATGAACACATAACATTAGTCAAATTTGCTTATAATAACATCTATCATTCAACAATCAAAATGACACTGTTTGAAGTCTTATATGGTCATCCATGTGGAACACCGATATGCTGGTCGAAAGCAAGAGAAGGGACAATTCTAAAGACAGGACATTGTGGAACAATATGCCGAAAAAGTTAAGCTAGTTAAAGGAATTTGAATGCGGTAAAGTCGGCAAAAGACCTACGCCGACTTGGAAAGAAGAGGGGTGAACTTTCAGGTTGGTAAACATATTCTTTTGAAGACTTTACCAATGAAATGGGTTATGAGATTCAGCCGAAAGGGTAAATTAAGTCCAAGATACATTTGGTCCTTTCAAAATCTTGGATACGCTGCCGTCATCTCATGCAAACATTCACAATGTTTTTCATGTGTCGATGTTGTGCAAGTATAATCATGACTCTTAACACTATTGATTGTGTAAGAACCCAAACGTATGAGGAGTATCTGATAGATTAAGTGCTGAAATTTAGTGAAAAGCATTTGCACCACAAAGTTGTGCCAATGGTCAAAGTTGCATGGAAACATCATCAAGGACGAGAAGCAACTTGAGAACTTGAAGATGAAGTGCGACAGAAGTTCCCAAACCTTTTCAGTAAGTTCAAGTTCAATTAAATTCGTTGACGGATTTCTTTTAAGAGGGGTAGAATGTAACACTTGGCAAAAGGAGAAAAATCAAAGAAATAGAAAAGAGAGGAGAGTGGACACTTGGTAGCTCACCGTTGGACTCCCAATTCCACTTTCTTTTCCTTCCGACCTGGTATATAAGCCAACAATAGCCTTCTTTCATCCCTTTTGCTCCCATTTTCTACAAAAATCGAGCAAGTAGTGATGCCTTAGAGCTCCAATCCGAGGTTGTGCTAAAGTGTGCTACCTTTGTAGCTTCATATCAGCATCAAGGAGCAAGGAATCTGGAGCAAGAAGAAGGGGCTGCTGGACCTAGTTGGGAGAGAAGGAGAAGGAGCTCTAGGGAAGGAGAAGGAAGAGGACATCCTTGAAGGAAAGCTTTGAAAGCTAAGGAAATAAGTATGTAAGGTGGATCCCTATCTTAGTTGTAAACCAAAGTAGATCTAAGCTTAATTCAACTCAAATGATCATTTTAAGATTCTTCCCTAGGTGTTCTTATCATTAGAAAAGCAAGTTTTTGAAAGAAAACTAGATGCATGTTTAGGCCATGAAAAACCTAGGACTTTGTATGGTAGAAATTGATTATTAAAACATGTTTCTGGTCCTGAATGAGAGTCATTCATGTTCTGTAATGGTGTGGCAATTTGATTGAAGATTTGAATTAGAAAACATAGAGAAAAACAACTAAGGATCACACTGCTAATATCGATCAAGACTATTGATCATGATCGGTCGATCGGTGCATATGACGTGACCATGACGATCGATCTTTGACATAGGATGGATCGATCGATCGGTGCATATGGTGTAACCGTCAAATCTTTGAGTATGATGTGACCATGTCGATTGAGTTTTGGCATAAAATTGGTCAACCACTGGAATGGTTTCGACAGACTGATTGATTGTCAAATAGAAGTGTATCTGCTTCTGTACTTGACCGTTCTAATCGGTCGACCACTCATGTATAGTAATAGATTGTTTATCATTTTATATTTATATGATTGATAACATAGATGCTTTCGGAATGCATGCTAACTCGTAAATAGAAATTATTTAATGAATTGGTTAATTGAATGAACCCCATCAAAGGGATAGAAACTGAGGAGTCTGTCATATTGGGAGGTAGAGACCTCCATATTAATTGTATTGAACCCATACGTGGGTATTTGAGAATAAAGAGTTTCCCGTGATCTAACTAACTATTGAGATTAAGGAAAATGTATCCTCTGAATATTGTTAAAGGCTCATATAATTGATTGTTAATTGATTTACTGAAAATGGAGTTCTCACTTGCCTTAGTTGCAATAGAAATTATTTAATGTATTGATGTATTGATTGATTGAATGAACTCCGTCAGAGGGATAGAAACTGATGAGTTTGTCATATTGGGAGTTAGATGTCTCCATATTGATTGAATTGACCCATACATGAGTATTTGGGAACAAAGAGTTTTTCGTGATCTAACTACATATTGAGACTCAGACAAATCTGTCCTCCAAGTATTGTTAAAGGCTCACATAATTGATTGTTAGTTGATTTATTGAAAATGGAGTTGTCACTTGATGAGAAATCGGGATGTCTATATCGAGATGAAATTATGGAAGTAATGGTGCAAACTTTCATTCATCAGTTGCCATATTGGACTTGATAATGCCATTTCAATTGTTATATTCATACTTAATATTGGCGAGTCTAAAAGTAGTGATTATCAATAAAACTAGGTTAGTGTCTTACCTAAAGATTGAATTGGATTGTATAATTATTGAATCATGTTTATTGCTGCTCATTTTATCATTTTATGTCATATAATGAAATTACTAATTTTATGACTTGGGCCTTACATACTCTAACGGGTTGGATTTCCCTTGCACCGGATCCTATAGAAAATCAAGGCTAAGTGGCATTGCTGCTTGTAATAAAGATGGTTGCACATGGCATGGCTTGCCTAGGATTATGTCATTTTGTTTATGGTCAATAGGTCTAATACACTTATTTAGAACCATGTTTAGAATGTTGTACTAAGCTGCCCATGTTGGGTTTGCAATTTTAATGTGACTTATGAATGTAACTTGAATGTTTAAGTTAACATTTCTTATGTGTACGTTATTGTCATGTACAACTTATGGATTTTAATGATATAATGGATATCATATCGTGTGATCATTTTGTTGGCCCTTATTGCATATTGTTTCGCTGCATTTATATAGTTTGTAATATCGTTTAGAAGCATTCCGGCATTCTCGGACAGCATCACCATGCGTCGAGTCACGATTCGATGACTATCCGGAGGCGTTACAACTTAGGTATGAGAGCCTAAGTATAGATTAAGGACAACCTCAGGATGGCTCTAATTAATTGCCTACGTCTAAATTGTCTTAAAGTAAAGTCCATGTGCAATTGTCATGAGCAGCCATCGACAAATAAGAAATGCATATTGGTAAAATATCCTTTTTATGCATATTGATTTCTAATGATCTAATGTTGGATTATGATTTTGATTTTAGAAACAGGACAAGGCAATGCATCTCACTGGTCTAGCCGAGAGAGTGCTGCATCTCTTGTGTCGTGACAGAAATTATGAACAACAAGATAGAGACAAAGTCAAGGGGGGCAGTCATGATGAGGGCCCGATAGATCAATGGAAGTTAATGGCAAGTTTAGACAAGCTTGCCAAGTTTTTAGCAAGAAAGTCCAGTGATTCTGGACAATCTACTTATGAGAAGTTCATGCTGATCGGGATCCAGACAAGACAACTTTGTGATTTTCGGATAAATTGAAGGTAATCCATTGCAAAGACAAGTACAAAGTGGAGCTGACCACTCATCAACTTATGGATAAGATTCTGGTGGAAGTATGTTTTGAGAACCAAGTATTCGGGAAGGGATGGAATCACATGGAAGGATTTTGTGAAAACATTTGAGAAACATTTTTTCTCACAATATGTGAAGGATGAAAAGGAGTTTGCAAATCTGCAATAGGGGACATGACCGACATGACCCTAACCGATACTTGAACAAGTTTCTTAGTTTGGAAAAGTATAGTCCTTTCATTCCGAAATAAAGTACGAGGACAAATAGATTTATTGATGGGTTGAATTAAGGAATTAGAAGGCAAATTATGTATTATGAACCAACCACCCTCGACAAAATATTTAGACATACTATCAAATTTTGAAGGTAGCACGAGTCGCAAAAGAACTTCTACAAAGGAAAAGTCCTATAAAAAATTAAGGGTACAATAAAACAAAATCTTCAAAGAAGACAAACTTCACTCCTAAACGAGGATGTGTCTAAGTTGTGAACAATACGGACAGTGGTGTGGGATTGTCCTACAAAGAAGGAGAGTCATTAAAACAAAGGCAAAGAAAAAATGGACGGAGTCCAAAAAAAATTTTTGATATGATTTGGACAATTCAAGACCAAGCGTCTTAAACCTCCAATAAAGTGTCGTAGCAAATTAGAATGAAAAGTGAAGTTAAGTTTTAGAATACGAAGAGGGGGATGGGGGTGATGTCTCGTCAGTGCGCACAAGGAGTATCTCGCCGGATGGACTTAATTAGTGAAAAAATAATATAATTCAGGGAAGGTTTACGAAAAATTCAAAAGTCGTAAATAGATGTGAAAAAAATTATAATTCGGGAGAAAAAAATCATAAGAATTACCAAAGTTAAGTTTTAACCATTAACATTTGGGCTCCCACTTTTTACATTAAAATTGCGTTATCTTATAGGTCGAGTGATATTAAAGTATTATCTTTTTCATGCACGACTCCGGTCCTTCGGGGACACCGACACAACCAGTAGCTCCTTCCTATCAACTTCTAGGCTGCTTTCGCCACTTCTAGTGCTCTCCACATCCACACGTGTCAACATCATGCATCCTCGCACGAAGCCACGACACCACGACCGCATCCAGTGCCCCCGTACGACCCCGCCACGTCTCCCCTCCTCTTCACGCTTATTTATGCCTACCTTCTTCTCTTCGATTCGATACGTATCCAAGTTCTTTCAAGTTCCAAGTTCTTCTCTATTCATAAATTTACGACTCCTCTGTCTCATCGCGTCTTCACTTCCATTATCTTCCATAAACATTTGCTCTGTTCCGTCGTCGACTGTAATGGCTACCAGGGCGGCAATGGTAAGTCATTGAGTTAACCGTCTGTCTACAATATTACAAAGGCTTTTGACTACTAGTTGCTTTTGTGTTTCTTCTCCGGCAGAACTACTGGAGGTCGGTGGTGTCTGGCGGCGGTTGCCGGCTGTTTGCAACCTCGACGGCCCCTAAGATGCAGCCCTACACAGCAACCGATTCGTTCGGCCACCAAGGCGCCTCTAAATCGAAGTCCAAGTTCGTTTGCATGTTCCCTCTGATATCTCTCTCTTTCTCTCTTTCTCTCTCTCTCTCTCTCTCTCTCATTGGCCGATGTGTTTTGTTGCGACCAACAGGGGGCAGTTCGTTCCCGTGTACGTGTCCCTGGGGCTGATACTGCTGTCGTTCAGCCTAGGGTTCCACACGGCTAAGCTGCAGCTGCGGGACTCGCCGAGCGTGCGGGTGAGCAAGAAGAAGCGGGAGACGGTGCCGGAGGTGGAAGACCCCAACCGGACAGCACTTGAGGCCGACCGACTCGTCAACAACTCCGTCCTCCGCAAGGTGGCGCAGCTGCAGGACTTCGACGCCGTCCGGGCAGGCATGGGTGATCCCACGAGGGGTGACACAATGTGCGTACATATGTATACATGATTCAACATGCATATACCATTTAACAGGAGCTGAACAGCCTGAACTGATGGCGTCTGGTTCTTTGTTTTCCCTTCAATTGCATGCAGTAACGCGGCGAGGAAGGTGGAGACGTTGGAGTCGGTCGGAGTGGATCCGGCTGCCGGTGGCCTGAGGCGAGCTGCACAACATTAGCAGAAAACTAATGCTTTTTTTTATCAAGAATAAAGATGTCATTTTGCTGTACTGTTTATGCTGTTTGCATGAAACATCAACATCGTACAAAGTCTGATAACTGAGAATATATATTCCACATATGACATATTAATAAAAACTTTTTTTTTTCATTTTCTCCGTTATGGATTTTGTAGTTACTAATTAGACAAATTTATCCAGAATAAAATATTTTATGCGTGTGTCAAAAAAGCTTCCAAATTAAACTTGGGGCAGGGTTGAGTATTATCATCTATATAGTAATTAGATATAGACAGCTGAAGATTTGTATATAATGTGAGCACTTGGGCATTAGTTTTTTAGAGTAAGATTCAAAAGTCTGAGTTAGACACTAATTATAAATTTTGGATATTCTAAGAGGAGGTAGATTTTCAGAATTTTAACTTTATTTTAAATCGTAATTGAACTGTTACAATCGAAATTAGATTCTTAGAATAAGGTTTAAATCATTAAGTTATAGACACTCATACGTTTGATGATTATGTGATTGAAAATTATATTATTTTATGATTATAAATTTTCGCTTCGAACTAACAAAGTCAATCCACAATTTTCTTACAATTAGGACCATTTTTTTTTAAGCTTCATCCAGAATCTTGTAATAGAGAAAAACGAAAATACAAATCAGATCTGCCATAAGAGACGGTATCCGTGACAAATCAGATATGCAAATATACTTTCAAAACTATTAGAGAAACCTAAACTAAATGCTCAAAAGATCATAATTTTTAATTAAATAAACGGAAGTATAAATCATTAAATAAGAAAAAAGAATCATTTGAAACATTAAAAAATTTTAATAAATCATTTGGAACATTAAAAGTAATATTATAGAATTCAAGATCGTAGTCCAACATTTTTAAAAAGTCAAAAGATTTTCAACGTAAGACTTTAAGATTTTTAAATTAGTGTGTAATTTTTATTGTCATGAGGTGAATCGTCATTCATTCAAATTATTATGCATATGCACGGATCCGAGATGCTGAGATTTTCTTATTAGAATATGTAAAGATTATGTAATGTAATGATCCTAAATAAAATATTACATGATATGTATTATTTTTATATAAAAAAGTAACAATATGCATGTCATGTCTTAATATATGATCTATATATCAAATATTAACATAATTCTATCATCATGCATATAAATAATTGTATGGAAGACATGTAATTATCGTCATACTTATAGTATGGACATTCATAATAATCATTCATGTCTCTCCATTAAAATGTTCTTTGCAGGTCCTTGAACATTTTAGTGGTTCCAAGATGGATAGCAAACTCTGATTTGTGGCATTTAGTCAGAATTTCTTCCTTGAGCTCGTTATCTTCATGTACCCATAATCTGCCTTGAAACCTGATGGTTCCATCTTCTTCCATCATGTAGTCCGGTTGTCCTTTTTCACATAGAGCCTTCATGTCCTTGTACTCTGGATCTTCTTTCTGTGCCTGTGCTATCCTTGCCACTAGATCAAATTGAATGACACAATGCATCATCAACTTCCCATGAGCACTTTCTTCAATCAGAGTCCATTTGCAATCATTAAACATGCCAATAATCCTTACCATTTTTTTGCTCAAGGCATCTGTTATAGAGTTGGCTTTCCTTGGATGATAGATAATACCAAACTCATAGTTTTTGAGAAATTCCAATCACTTTTTTTGTCTTATATTTAGTCCTTCCGAGTAAACACATATTTGAAATTTTTGAGGTCAGTAAAGACTTCAAATTCCTCTCCATATAAGTAGTGTATTCATATCTTCAGAACAAACACTACCGCTGTCAACTCCAAGTCATAAGTAGGATAATACCTCTCACGAGCTTTAGTTGTCTAGAGGCATAAGCCACAACTCTTCCATGCTGCATCAACACACAGCCTAACCCAGTTCCACTGGCATTACTGTACACGGTGTAGCATCCAACTCCTGTGAGAATTCTTAGCACATGTGCAATGGTCAATTTCTTTTTTAGCTTCAGGAAGCTCGCTTCATATTGTTGTATTCAATTGAACTTTCCTTTTTTTCTGATTAACTTTGTCATGGGAGTAACAATCTTTGAGAAGTCTTGGATAAACCTTTTGTAGTAGCCAGCTAATTCAAAGAAACTCCTCTTCTTTTGAGACTATGTGTCCCAAAAACATTACTTGCTCCAATCAGAATTCACACTTGAAGAATTTGACATACAACTGGTGTTGCCTCAACGTCTCCAAACTATTTTCATATGCTTCTAGTGTTCCTTTAGAACTTGATGAATAAATTAGGATGTCATTCACGAACACTATGACAAAATTGTCTAGATGAGGCTTAAAAATCATGTTCATCAAATTTACAAATGCTATAGGAGCATTCATTAGACCAAAAGGCATGAACAAAAATTCATAACGACCATACCTGCACCTAAAGGCCATTTTTGCAATGTCTTCATCAGCTACTCTGAGAGAGTAGCTGATGGTATCCATTTCTCAAATCAATTTTTGAGAAGATCGATGCCGTGGACAGTTGATCAAACAGATCATCAATACTAGGCATGAGTATTTGTTCTTGATGGTCACTATATTCAACATTTTGTAGTTTATACATAACCTCAGTGACCCATCATTCTTCTTCACAAACAGGACATGTGCATTCCATGGGGACACACTTGGCCTGATGAAGCCTCTGTCAAGCAATTCTTATAGTTGAGTCTTCAACTCCTTCATCTCTACTAGTGCCATTTTATAGGGAGGCTTTGAGATAGGAGCCGTCCCTAATATGAGATCAATTTGGAAATCGATCTTTCTTTTCAGAAGTAATCTCAGGAGCTCATCGAAAAATACGTCAAGAAAATCTTTAACTACTTCAAGATCTTCTAGTGGCTTGGGTTGAAAGTCACTTTTGATGATTCTTGCTAGAAATCCTTGGCAACCCTTGTTCGGTTGCGTTTATCGAGGAGATCAATATATTCTTTTCTCTTGATGGTATTCCACGAAAGATCACAGAACTATCATCTTTCTTGTCTATTTGAACCTTCTTCTCGTGGCACCTCAAGTAGGCATCATGGTAAGATAACCAATTCATGCTCAAAATAACATCGTAGTCTACCATAGGTAGTACTACCAAATCAGCGGAGTAATTTACAAAAGATAAGCAAATGCAAATGATATGAAAGAGTGAGTAGCACCAGAGTCAAACAATACATTTGCATAGTGATCTGTGATAAGAAGATCACCTTGGACCACATCATTAGACTTCTGGGCCTCATCCACTTGCATGGTGTAGACCCTTCCAGGTGCTTTCTGCTGGCCTTCAGCTTATTTGCCCTTGCCTTTATCTACATAATCAGCCTTCTTTTCAGTGCAGTCTTTGGCAAAGTGGCTCATATTGTCACAATTCAAGCAAGCTCCTGACTTCATACAGGATGGAACTTGTGACATAAAGAATAAGGTTTGTACCCTTGTCCACCATCGCCTTTTGAGTAAGACTTTAAGTCATTGTACTTTCCTTTGGTTCTTCCTAGATTCCTTGTCTTGTTCTTACTTTTTCTGTTCATCAATCTCTCGAGCTAGATTAGTTGCTAGGGAGATTGCCTTCGCCATAGTCTCAGGGTCTCCACACTTCACATTGATCCTCAGGCAAGGATTCAGCCCTTTCAGGAAGTGGTTCACCCTCAGCTCTTCATCTCCTTTAGAACACTGTATCTCTCAAGCTCAAGGAACTTGTTGAGGTATTCCTCTATAGTCAAGCTACCCTGTTGTAGATTCATGAACTCAGCTCGTTTCTCCCCCTACATATGGAGGAAGGTAGTGGTTCCTGTAGGCTTTCTTGAAATCCCTTCAGGTGATCTCATCATCTTCGTCGAACTAAGTCCTTATCACCGATTTCTACCAGTGACGAGCCTTGTTAGTGAGTTGATGCGTGGCCAAATTGACCCTATGCCTTTCAGAGCAATCCATTGCTCTGAATTTCTCAACGATCACATTCAGCCAAGCTTCATCCTTGTATGTATTCCTGTCCCCATTGAAAGTAAGGGGATGCAACTTTAGGAACCTCTCGATTTTTGAACCTGACCGACTAGAGTGACCTGAGTTCGCATTTTTTCCATTGCCCTCACCATGTGGGTCATGCTCTCAATGAGCTCTCTTTGGTCTCTGCATTAGAGGGACCACCATGTTCCATCCTTCACATAACATTAATTAACTAATATAAGTTTTAATTTAACAATACAATCAATGGTACAATACTTACATACTTTTAACTTTGGATGGCCGCTCATGACGATTGCACATGGACTTACTCTTAACATTCTATAACATACTTAGCATAGGTCCTAAGCATGCTCTGATACCAAACTATAACACCCCGAATCTCACCTCCAAATTGTCAAGGACAATTTGGTCATTCGGTTGTGTTAACCCGTTTGCCATCACATAATTATAAAATAATATTATTTTCAATTGAATAAGTGGAAGCATAAATCATTAAATAGGATAAAAGAATCCTTCCATAAAATGCGGAAAACTTCATGAAACATCAAATGTAATGTTATTGAATTTAAAACGTCACCGTTAAACGATAAAAAAATCTTAAAGACCATAGTCCAACATATCTTTTCAAAAACGTAGTCAAAAGACTTTCAACATAGAACTCCAAGACTCCTAAATTAGTGTGCAATTTTTATTGTCATGAGCTGAGCCGCCATCCATTCAATCATTATGCAACTGTACGGATCTAGGTGTAGAAGTTTTCCTGTTAGAGTATGTAAAGGTCATGCTATGTAATGTGATGATCCTAAACAGGATACTACATGATATGCATAATCTTTATATAAAAGAAGTAACAATATGCATGCCATGTCTTAATATATGATATAAATGTCAAACATTAACATCATTCTATTATCATGCATATAAATAATTGCATGGAAAACATGTAATCATCATCATACTTATAGTATGAACATTCATAATAATCATTCATTCAATCCATAGGCAAATAAGTGAGATATCCTTATCATAACTATTGCCTCCATAACTCTCCTCAGGGTTGCTTTACAACCCTTTCGAACTTCCACTTTCGTGGGATATCATTTCACAACTTTCCTCAGGGTTGCTGTATATAATCCTTTGACTTTCACTTTCGTGTGACTTCATTCTATTCGATCGATCATTGGTCCTTTCCATTAGGTTATATCTTTTGATAGTTGGGACTTATGTCGTTGCCCTCTCAATAGGCTAACTAGGCCTAGGAGACAATGCTCCCCTCTCATTCAAAGGTGACATCAGGATGTACACACCATTGTCGATGTATGTAATGATCATTTTGGACTCTCGCCCGAGGGCCACATCGGAATGCACACATCGTTGCCGATGTGTGTAACGATCATTTCGAACAATTTTTTGATAAAGGGCCATAGATGGGCGACATGTAATCATTATGCTTTTCATAGAACAATCATTTACGTCGCTCGATTTTCATATTTTAACCTAGTTACGTGGGGACATGCATATACGTGTATCTAGGTTCTTATAAATCATCAAGCATCAATACATACTATTAATACCTTGAAAATAATATTTAATATATTATACAAGGTTTCTATCGCTATCACGACCATGATATAGGTTGTCACAGCCGCGACAGAAGCCCATGAAACTCGTTCCCTCTGTCATGGCCGTGCCTCCACTCGTCTCGGCCGTGCTTGCTCTGTCACGACCGTGACATGATATGTCACGGGCGTGCTAGAGCTTTGCCTTAGCCGTTTTCCAGGCTTTCTGTCACGGGCGTGTCATATGTGTCACGGTCGTGACCAAACGTTGGAAAACTGCGCTACGCGACTTTTTCACGATTTTTCATAAAAAAATTTGAGAAATCGATATACAATATTATGAATCAATACATATATATTTCTTAGGCATTCTAGGATCAAAAGGGCACGAAAAACATGTAAAAAATTCAAATTTTCAGATCTAGGGTTCATCCCCAAATCATGAACAATAGGAAGAACATGAATCATGATAACAAATCCGATTCTAATTCTTGCACATGGCATAGATCTAATCATAGAATCTTATTCATGTATAGATCTAGAGCGAAAACTCTCAATAAAAATCTATCATGAGGACAAGGTGCCCATAAACTCTCAATCCAATCATGAAAATCACTGAGAGAGGAGAGAGGGGTTTGGATCTTCCTCCTCTTTCTTTCTCTTCTTCTTCCTATTTTTCCTTCTCCCTGACCTCCTCTTTCTCCTTCCTTAAGCCCTAGCCGTCAAGGTGTAGATTAAACAGAGAAAGAGAGAAAAACGAAGCCTTTTACAGGGGGAGATCACGAGGGTTTGAACAAAAAGTCCAAATTATCCTTGATGGAAAATCATGATATTACATCCTTCGTAGTAATTTGCGTCAATCGACGGGCTAAAATCCATCGTAATTGTGACGGCAGGCTACGATGAAGAAAATCCTTTCGTGACGGCAAACAATGAACATCCTTTGTAGTTGCGCCATCAGAATATATATCCTTTAGAAAAGAAGAAAATCCTCTCTAAATATCAACAATCAAAATGCTGAAATAATTTCTTCCGCTACACTTAAGTTGTTATAATTATATTTATAATATATAATATAATATAAATATATAATTAATATTTTAATATTAATGATTTCAATGGTTGTCTTCAAAATTATTGACAAAAATATTTTTATTGATAATTTCGAAAGCTAAATTCCATGATAGTTATATTTATAATAAAAATATATAATATAATATAAGTAAATGATTGACATTTTTTATGGGTCTAATCTTCAAAATTACTAACGAATTTAGTTTCGTCCGTAATATCGAAAGCTAGAGAGAGGGAGACGGGAGAAAGAGAGCGAGAGAGGGACAGAAATAGGCAAGAAAATTAGGCGAATTTTTCTTTTAAAAATAAAGTTTTCAACAATCCTATCTTTCGAAATTATAGCAAATCTTCCTTCTCTCTCCGGCGTCCACCATCTCTCCGGAGAAGGTGCAGGTGGCTTTAGCCTCCCTCTCCCTCTCCCTCTCTTTCGACTTTCGTTGTTAGGCATCCTATCTGGCCGCTTGGCATAGAATCCAGCCACCTGTGATTGACCTGCTCGGCGTCGGTTCCTGCTGCAAGCTGCTGAATCCACCGGCTGCAGGTGCCACCTTGGCCACCAGATTCGGCGGTCTAATATTTTTTATAGTTTAAAAAAGTTTTTGACAAAAAATTTAGAACTCCTTCGAAGGTTTTACCCGTCGAAACCTCCAATGACTGGAGTCTCCAATGGGCGTTTCCTGTTGGTGGTTCCGATAGAACGACTCCCGTCAAGCCTTTCAAAACTTCAGACGAGTGTTCTCATAAAAATATTGACGATTTTCTGTATATGTCAAAAATTTTTACCAACTAAAATTATTCCAATGGCTGTCTTTCCGCATTCTTCCAATGGTTGTCTTTCCGCTGAAAAATCCATTGGTAATTAGATTTTCTGATGGATTTCACGAAATTTCCGATGGATTCATGAGATTTCCGATGAAGTTGGCCGTCAGAGATCATTAAAAAATGTCGTAGTGTAAAGAACAAAGAAACATATAATTTTGCTCACTTGTACTGTATTTGCCGAAATTAATGCATAGACAATTAATGTTGTAGTTCTTCCGTAGTAGTCTGAGCATTGTCTCATCTTTTCCCGCACTCAAACAGCAATATCAGAAACGAATTAAGATTTCATACCAAATATGCAATTCTGATCTAGTAATCAATATGTTAACTATTGAAGCTATGTAATTCTGATAATAACTCTTGATGAAAAAAAGAAGGGATCCCAAACATTAGGAAGACAAAATTTGCAGACAACTTTCATGTTGGACTACGGAATGATGCTACAAGTGGAATAGCTCCGAAAGAACTACAGTTAGGATAAAGAATCTCTCAGCATAAACAAATTAATACCCACTCATTATCCATGTAACATCTAAGTCGTCTAAGATGGCATTTCAAGGCTTATGGGACAACAGAAAAAATGTCCAGAATTTAACTTGCCCTCTTTAAAACTATCAAAGTGGACTTTGAAGAACATAACAAAGACTCACTTGAAAGAACATCCAGTTCTAGGTGGCTCTGAAATGTCAGTTGTTAGAAAGCATGCAATAGCACAAATGCAATTACCCACACATCATCTCTCGCAATAATTTACACTTTTTTTTTTCTATAAATCAAACCAGCTACATGCATGCAGCATCACCGATGACAAAACGGCCATCACTCCATTTGTTAGAATTGAAAAGAGTAAGCAGCAAACATTTCTTCCGACCTGAATTAGGCAAAGATCTCAATCCTGTTCATGTGCCTGGGGCATTGGTTCCAACAACTGGATTTAAACCATTTGTTCAGTGGATTCCACTTATCTTTTCTCTGCTAGTATATCCATGTTCCATGCTGAATTCAGCAGACAAAGCTTCAATATCATGTGTTATTTCCCACTGACCTTTGTAGCTGCCCCAGCTTGAGTGTGTTGGTTGGGTGCGACTTCTTTGTAGCTGTCCAATGCTTCCAATCTGGCTTTGTATATCTTCAAACTCTTCCGGAGCCACAAGCATTCTTTTGCCACCTATCTCCAAGTCAAAACTTCTATTTGCAACATCTGGACTTAATACACATGCCATAGATCGCGAGGAAGTGAAGGTAGCTGAATCTTTTTTGACCTTTGCCCTGAAATTGTTCATGGACTTGGGAATTTCTGAGAAAAATATCTCCTTGATATTTCGAAAGCAACCTCTGTTGTAGGGATTCATTTTCCCATCATACCGATATCGGAAGTTTTCATATGTGGTCTGCGGCAGAATAAGTTAAATGAGATATTAGAGGTAAAAGAGGTGAAGACACAAATAGCTGTTAGTTAGGAACAAAATAATGCAAACCTGATTAGTACAACTTAGGTAAAAGTGAAAGCATGTCAGCCCCCCAACGAACCAAGCTGCGATGAATGTGTAAATGATGAGGATACCAGAAACAGGCGATTTTGTAAGAGCTTTCCATAGATTGCATTCATATGCTCCCATGATATTCTTCAAGTTAATCCAGCAGAAAGTAAAGACATACAAACATAGTATGGTGGTTGAGGACACAAACATAAAGAAGAAACGATAATTCCTCTGCACGGACAAATGCAAAGTTAGATCCCTTGGGAGATCCAAATCCCCAAATTACTCTTCTATGTCTTCAACAAAGATACAACTGGGAAGCTAAATTACACATCAAAGGAATTTGGTTAGAACATGTATATTAGCTCATTTCATGACTTTAATGCCAATAAAGGACTCATTTAAATTGTTGAAAATGGATTCCTATCCAAGTGACCAGCAGAGCTGATTTCTATGATTCTGATATTGAGATAGTATATATTCCATTGAGATAGACAAAAAATATCCAAAATGATCATCAGTGTGTGTATCCTAACAAATGACCGTTCAAAAAATTTCTTTTCATTTGACAGTCGAATGATGTCAGCTACACAGGTATTCTTAAATTACTTTTACTGGATGTTGGGATTGCATATATATTCAAGGTCAAACTAAGCTGTTAACTTTGTTGCACATCTGAAGTTCAAGTTCCCATATCATACACAAGACATGAATGAACTAAACAACAACAACAACAAAGCCTTATCCCACTAAGTGGGGTCGGCTACATGGATCATACGACGCCATTCCGCTCTATTAGTAACCAAACCTTTCGGTATATTATTCACCAATAGATCTTGCTCTATTAGTTCGCCAAGTGTCCGCCTTGGCCTCAACTAAAATAGAAAGATAATTTTACATAAAATGTCAGACAAAAAATTGTTAAACCTTACCCTCCCAATACATTGTCCAACCCAAGGGCAGTGATGATCAAAACGTTCAACACAGTTATTGCATATTGAACAATGTGAGCAACGAGGTGGCCGATAAAGCATACATGTATGACAATACTTGACCTTCACAACAATGCCATTTACAAAAACATCTTTGGTGGGTGGCAAAGTAGGGATACTGCTCTGACTTCCTCCCCATTCTGATAAATTGGGAGAAGCACCACCATTTTCTTCAGGTTCTGGAGGGTGTACATTACGAGGGACAATGCCAGGATCTCTGCCAGAAGTCAGAAGGAGAATAACAATATCCTGTGGTTCAATAAGAAAGAGCCTATTTCAATATCAATTTTATGGATACGACTTAAACTGTCAGTATAGATAGCACTGAGAACCTATTTTGTTTGTTCTATCATAATTGGCATTGTTCTTGCTGCTTTTATTTGCTTTTCATAGAGATTCAACTAGTTGCTTTGTGCATATCTAAAGCTATAAAGATCTGGAATGATGAACTATAAGAAAAAGGACGACAAGTATAAACTCACATATGCTGCAAAGACGACGGCTATATTTATAATGAGATTCCCGATTTTGTTTTCGAACTCATTAATCAACTGCTGTGAAAGAAACACTGCAAACAGAATAACTGGACTTGCAATTAAAGATATTGTGAGCAAAAGTGACCTTGCATCAGGACCAAATATAAGCCTCCCACCAAGAAAGAATTTCTGAAAGATAATGAAGGAAACATAAATTTGTCAGCATTATCCATAGTAATATGACTAAAATGTAGTGATCACCATCAGAAAAATGAGTGGTTGCCGGATGACATATGTAATTATCATTTATATGATAACTGACACAAACTTGTGACAGTCAATCAAAGAGGAGGGTGACACAATCTACTAATCTTAATTTAATGGAGATCCTCATTGTTCAAGAATAGTTTTGCAATGGAGATGGAAGAGCAAGTGAATCCACATAGTTGATCAGTGTTCCTGGCCAATAATCCACCACTTATAAGTTACAAGGGGAGAATTGTAAGTGATCTTCTAGCACGTAATTACATAGAGATCATAAACTTTGAATTTCCACAATTGTATATTTTGAACGACATTCTCATTTTTTTCCAAGATCACGAAGATTAGAAGCCTTTACAGACAAGCCGAAAAACTTATATCACACTTTCAGATCATTTGGAATGAGAAAACACAATGATTAGCTCGTAAGCTAGTGTATAGAAATCATGCATGCCAATGCGAAGAACAAGCTTAAGAAGAACGTCTCACATTGCTTCCCTTCCATACTTGATACACTCTTTTCGGCGGGCCCATAGTCTCGATGATACGACTATTTGATTCTGAGATATGCCTTGGAACAGGTTTGTCATACATCTTACCCTGCATCCTCTCACAGATCCTAATGCAGGACTGACAATCCAGAGACCCAGCTCAACAACAAGCCAGAATCTCGATCAAAAGTGTTGAATCTTCTGCTCAAAAACATGTTTGTAAGGCTCCAGAACCCTTTCTTCTTCCTTCTCTGGAACTGCACGAAATTAGATGGCATTGAAAAATTGCAACAGAAAGATTGTTTCTTTTTGTTCTTAATGAAAATCTCAAATTCATCCCAAATTGTCAATACAATTAAAGAAATGGGAAAATTTAAAACTTTTCTTCCTAACCTGATAAATTCGAGTAAAACAACACAATGGTTAATAATCCAAACCAAAAAAAAAAAAACGCTGAAACAAAAAAAAGGGGAAGTTTAGACATTTGTCAACTTTTTTATTCTAGTTGAAATAGATGACCAATTTAGAGGAAATTTCTGAAAGAACACAATCAGGAGAAAACAATGACGATTAACTTGAAAAAAAATGGGATTAAATACACGAGTAAAAGAAATCCAAGAAAAAGAAAGAAAAAAAGGAAGGGGAAGAAAAGACGTTTAAAACGGATGATCGCATAGCGCCCTTACCTCCTACGAAGGGGAACCCGAGCCATCCGCCCTCCGAGGGCCTCCCGCGTTTTGGCAACGGTTCACTTGGTCGCCGGCGAGCTAACGGCGTCGCAGCAGGAGGAGAGGGTCCGGGCGGTGGTCGCCGGAGACGAGTGGGGGCAGCTAGGAGTTGGCGGCGCCGATCTCGTCTGGGTAGAAGGCGCCGGGCTCGGCGGTCATCGCCGGCGAGTTCAGCTCCGCCTCTTTTGGCTTTTTGTTTGTTAAAAAAATTGTAATATGACATACGAGGTGGAGAACAGCGAGACATATTTTTTTATTATTTAAAAAAAATTTAAATGCTACCTAAAAGTGCAAAACTTTGCCGCTACAATCCGACGCTTCTTTAAATTTACAGAATCGTCCTCATCTTTCCTACAATGCAATTTTATGATACATCTGGACCAATTTGAAAATAACTTTACTTTTCTTTATTTTATTCTGTTTCTTTTTAAACAATTTCAATATTTTTATGTTGGATATGACTTCTACTACATATAGTTAACAATAATAAGTTTTTGATTTGGACATGATTACTTGCAGCAAGCTTGATATATGTTTAGCATTTTGTTCTTCACCAATTTCCGTAATTCAGATATATAATTTCCTAATAAGGATATTGCACTTTATATATTGCTCGACTTATCATGAGAGAGAGAGAGTATTGCTTTATTTCCTTAGTGAATGAACAGTTTAAAAAAAGAATATTTAGTAAAACATAATTTATGTTTAAATTTGGAGGCAAGCAAACCATCAATACATATTTTTTAGTAGGTCTCTATCTGATAGCGATAGATCCAAGTTGTTCTGATATCATCTCATTAGCCAATTATTTGATGCATTTGGCATATTCTTGGAGGATACATACATTCTCTCTCTCTCTCTCTATATATATAGATCCTCTTTATTCAAAATGAATATCATTTAGGCAGAGAGATTGCGGCCTAGGAGTTAAAAAAATGGTTGTTTTTTTTTCTAAACATGACAAATTGAAAGTAGTAGAAAGAAAACATAATTCATATCAATAGAATTATATAATTTACCCACATATTAGAGATTAATGAATCTCTCTTTATTTTGATGTAGAATGTTTATTTTCTTATCATCTATTTAATTTAATAATGATACAGTATTAAACTATATAATTTATACATGAAATAATACATAGTTGTCAGAAAAATCGGACAAAGTAAAAGATAATATATATGAAAAATCATGACCATCGAATAATGAGATTACTTTCACAATGGTGAACTTCACTATTTAGGTAGTGGAATGAATTAGTATATCATTATTTTTTTAATTTAATAATAAAACAATGCTCTACATCCATGTCGAATGTTTTTAACTACCCATTTTTCTCTTTGTACTATTTCCTAAATAATCATATGCGGCAACCATGAATGGTTACAATCAGGGTAATTGTATTGTGAGAATATTAATAATTTTAAGTTTAATTTTTAGAATGATAAAAATTTATTCATGTCATTTTCAGTCCAATATTAAATTAATCATAAGCTAATAATTCTCAAGTTCAAATTTTTAGAATTATTATTTTGATCAGAGTTAATTCACGTTACTTTCGTCTCAACATCGAGTTAATCAAGTACTATGATCGAGAAAAAAAATTATCTGCTACACTTCAAGAAAAGCATCTCCTCACTTTTCACTTGTTAAAAATATAAAATTAATGTTGCACTTCCTAACAACTTAAGATTTTAAAAAAATGGATCAGCAAATCAAATTTAATATGATATAGAGACAAAAATTTTGATTTCAAACTTCGTTAACTTTTTATTAAATTTTTTTTCCCTAGTCGCCCGTAACGCAAAAGATGCAACACAAAAAGGCACGAAAGTGAAGGAGAGATCCATCATGGTTTCGGATTTCGATCTTCGACGAAGAATCTTGCAGGCAGGTGCTATCGATTATAAAGTTTACACAACACGACCAATACAAAAGCAAAAGCATCCATGCACTTAGCTGTATAGGCTTACTCATTACTTTTCAATACTTTCATCAGCGCCACTTTTTTTTTTCAAGGCTGTCTTTCTTCAATATTGTAAGCACGTAAACAATCAAATCCGATATTGGGGCGAAAGTAAAAATGATAAATTTTAATTAAAACGATAATTTCAGAAATCAAATCTCCATTATTAGCTTTCATTTACTCTGGATTTTTTTATCGTATCAACTATTGTTTGTCCTTAAAATTTTGCTTAATCCTATGTGGCTGTTTGACGGATGGAATTAGATGGAATCGTGGTGGTTCACATTTGATTTTTTAATTTTTTTTGACGTGATAGTTCATTTATTTTTTTTATTTTCTCTTTCACACATTATCTCGTAAAACAATTTATTTGTTATAAAAAGATTAATTTACTATTATTTATTACCAATTTAAGCTGTGAACCAAGTATCGAGTGCTGCTCTCACAGCTTGCACTGCTTTTGATGCTGAGAGCAGCATTCCTTAGTATTGATGGACTATATACATTTCTTGAAAATAAATAGCTGGAACCTTTAGTACTGGGAGTCACACTTGAAGTTGAAGGAAGAATATAAAAAAAGTAGGATAAATGGATGTATTGGTTGGGATGAAAATTTTTAGTTATCTATTAGTTTTGGAGAACTAATCGATTTAATAAAATATTTTAAATTTAATATTTGAATGAAAAATATAATGATGAGAATTTAAAAAGTTGAATTGATAAATAAATTTTAGTAGGTGTTTAGATAAAAAGTAAAAATTAAAAATATAATTTATTATTTTATGGGATATAAAATTATAGCAAATTAAAATATTGTGTATTTATAATTTATAAAAATATATATTAATATTATAATTTATAATTTACAAGAAATATTTATATTTATATTATAATTCATGAAAAATAATAATATTATAATTTATTATTTTCATATGTTATTAATATTATAATTTTAAAATATATTTATATTAAGTTAAAATTTTATTTTATAAGCTGAATGATAATATATTAATAAATAAAAATTATAATTAATTATTATTTAAGATAATATAAAAATAATTTAATGAATAATATTAACATTAAATAATAATTAATAATATTTTACTAGTTAAAATGTAATAAAAAATTGAAAGCAAAAGAAAAAAAAATCGAAAGCTCTCGCTGAAAGCGAAAACTTTGGAGAGTTCTCCATCTCAATCACATGTTTGGAACTGATGAGAACTTTAAGTTCCCATTAGTTTACCTATTTGGCAGAACTGAGGAGAAGTAGACCAAGTTATGAGCTACACCCAAAATCAGGTTAAATAACTCACCACATGTGAACACTTTTATCAAAAGAGTTCAGCCAAAAGGAAAAGAAAGTGGAGGATTCTACTCGCCACTTTGTAGGTCATCTGATAGAGCAGAATTTGAAGTCGCTGGCATGCTGCTTTGAATGAGTGCTGGTACATCAGAGAGCAGAACTGGGGGGTGCTACTGGTGGTACGCTGCTGCTGTCTGAAGTAGGAAGCATGCACTGTACCAAGTTAATGACCAATTATATAAAGTCAAGTATGTTATATGTTGTTGCTTGTTCGGTGGTGATGAATGTTCCAACTTCCAAGGCTCCTTGGTTTCTCTTTTTTTTTTTTTTCCGGTGAAGGTCTCCTTAGTTTCTTGATATATACAGTTCACCCCTTCCCTTTTATTATAATTGTTCATAGGACAATCCATACTAAGAGCTCATAAAATGTAGCTAACTTGTAGCTACAAAATAAACGAATGCCATGATCTCTGAAATTAGAAATTCTAGAGGATGCCAGCAAGTTTTGGACAATATTAAATTAAGCCTACAAATACTAAGAAACGCTGCAGAAGATATCATATCATATATGGTTGCAAAAATTCATACATGCACGTGTGGGATATTCATGCATGGATACGCCTAATGGGCATTCATGCTCATGAGCCATCAACTGCATGCACGTGCTGCTTCGGAGATAGCTCAATGGGAGTATATATGGAAATCCGTGCGGCCCACACGACTTGGCCTGCGACCTGCATGGATTTTAGCCAGATTGGCCGATTGGCCCCTCACGGGCCGGTCTAGGCAAATCGTGTCGGGTTATCTAGCATTTTATTGGACACGTCCCAACTCAAATCCGATCTGATGAGCATAATTTTTTATTATATAATTAAATATTTAATCATATATTATTAGTTTTATAATTATATTATACATATATTTAATTATATATCATAAAATTTATAACTATATTATATAAAAACTATTTCTTGTACATCTAATAATCCTAATATCATATATTATAATATTTTTTTATTAGTTTTGTTATAGGGCACATGTTTTTTAAAATTTTTTATTTTCTAAATTTAATACATATAGAAAAAAAGGAAAAAAAATAAACGATCCGACCCGGCATGACCCAAGCCAAAACTGTGCCGGGTCGGCCAAAGTGTCTTCCGGCACGACACGATTTTGGATCATACCAACCCAAAATGGTCAAAGACACGATCAAATCCGATTTGATCGGTCCAAGCATGACCCGACACGGTCAAAAAGTCCATCTCTAGATGGAGGCGAATTAAGTCAACCTCTTTTTGAGTATTAAACAACAGTTATCCAAATTATTACAAGTTTGATATGGGACACATACGTACGGTATTCTTGATACACGCTAAGAAGTAAGACATGCTGACCTCAATTAGCAAAATCACAAGGTAAATTGGTATTTGCCAATTTTGTAAGCTTTGACTACGATGCGAGTCTTTTGCTCATAAGGGTCTACCTCAACAAAATCTATAGCATCTTCTTTAGGAGGGTACTTGAGTTACGAGGTTTTTTTTCAGAAGAAAAGTAAGTATT
The DNA here is from genome assembly GCA_030549335.1 of Pontederia crassipes. Taxonomy (NCBI): domain Eukaryota; kingdom Viridiplantae; phylum Streptophyta; class Magnoliopsida; order Commelinales; family Pontederiaceae; genus Pontederia; species Pontederia crassipes. Next base: position 25,960,281 of record CM060190.1, read on the forward strand.
CATTAAGTAATGAGAGAGCTTTCATACAAAAAGGGTCGAGCACCGGAGGGGGGTGTCCCTCTAAAAAATCGTCACAAAAAGTTGTTCATCCTAGTTTTGCAAGGTAATAAGCTAGCTGATTGTGCGAGCACGAACAATGAGATACTGTTGTTGGTGCAAGACTTAGTATAGTCATGGAAACTGACCAGGACTCTCTACCAAGCTACGCCCATGTAACATGCCTATGACGGAAGTAAATGTTATTGCGCAAATTCCATTTCTCCCAGAGTGTAAGGGCAAACATTGAAAGGAGAAGTTTTTTAGAAATGATCCTCTCATTAACCCAAGAACCTTGGTTCCAGGTTGAAGAGAGACGAAAGGCGATGTTGAGTTTGTTTTGCATAATTGTCCATAGTTGCCAAGCAGTGGGGCACTCAAAGAAGAGATAAATGTTTGTTTCCAAGGTAAGACCACAGAGGGGGCAGTTTGGATTGACATTGCTGTCAAAAAGTAAAATGGAGTCCAGTGTGGGTAATCGAAGTTGAAAAAGTTTCCAAAGAAAAATGTGAATTTTGGAGGGACTGGAATCTGCCATAACACTTTCTAAGGCTGCTCGCCAGGAGGATGTAGCGGTAAAGAGTGGTGATAAACAAAACTATAAACCGGCTTGGTATTGGATTTTGTTTATCGCCACTCTTTACCGCTACATAAGATAGTTTTAAATATTAAGGATCCTTTTTAGGTTGTGACAATTGCGCTTTATGGCACGTAGTCAGACGAGGAGGTCATCGACAAAGAGAAGGTGTCTGAGTGAGAAGGTTTTGATTTGATATGGAAGGATGTTTCCCATGGTGACATGGGAGTTCAGAGCGAGGAGAGAACTTGTGATACTAGGATGAATATGTATGGTGAAAGAGGGTCCCCCCTGTTTGATCCCTGAGGTACCGTTTATGACATAGGAGAATATGGGAGAATGAATGCAAGTGTTTATACAATATATGAATAGGGGCGGGAAGTTCATGCATTCTAAGATGGAGTTAACAGAATCCTAGGAAATCTTGTCGAAGGCCTTCTCCATGTAATGAGCATGAATTTATGTCTCCCCGAATTTAGGGAATATACTAATTCATGAGCTACAAGGATATTTTCCTGTATACTTCCACTAGGGACGAAGGCAGTCTGTGAATGATCAATAAGGTCTCCAATAATTGGTATTAAACGGTTCGCAATTACTTTGGATAATACTCGGTATAGTATGTCACAGAGAGATATGGTTTTTTTTTGAATTATTGGATTTTGGAATGAAAATAAAAGATGTGTCGGCCCAGGTGGAGGGAAAGGTGCCATGTTGGAAAAAAACAATAATAGTGTTTGTAATCTTGGTGCCCACAATATTCCGATAATGACGATAGAAGTAAATGGTGAAACCGTCCGGTCCAGGTGCCTTTCCGGTTGGCATACTCCCTATTACTTGTTTGATTTCAGCCGATGTTACAGGGGAAATTAGTATGGTAGTTAAGAGTGAATCCAGAGATGAAAACAAAAGCTAAGCATCCGGGTCGATGGTAAGTGGGGCTGTTGTTTCCAAAGGTTTTTATCAGACAAACAGGTTTTGGATGGCCGAGTTAATTGAGATTTGGCTGCCTTAAAAGTCTTGGATTTCATGGATTAAGTTGTGCCTCTGTCTAATGATGGTGGATAGATGAAAAAAATTTGTGTTGCGATCACCTTGGCGAATCCAGTTAGTCCTCGATTTACTCCACTATTTCAGATTGATTTGCCTGAGTATGGTGGAATGGAAGTGATATGCCGAGCGGAGGAATCGGAGCTCAGAAGCGGAGAGGCCACACGGAGCATCCAAAATTTCAGTTAAGAGTATCTTGGGCTCGAATTTCCAGGTGTCCTAGGGAGTGCTTGTTTCAATATAAGGTGTCGGCTTTGATTTTGTTGAGAGAATTTGTAATACTATCAGGGGAGGTATCATTTGTACCTAAGTTCCAGTATCTGGTGACAATATCTCGGGCTTCGTGGTAAGATAGACAGAAGGCCTCATATTTGAAGGAACAAGATCAATAAGATCTAGTTTTCGTTTGGAACAAGAGGGGTGTGTGATCAGAGGCACATCGAGACAATGTGTGCAATTGAAGGTTTGGAAAATGTTCTAACCAATGATGATTTAAGAGGATATGGTCTAGCCGGCAGTGGGTGCGGGTCAAACGATTGTTACACCAAGTATATTTGATACCAAGGGAGTCGATATCAATTAGGTTTTGTTGAACAATAAGATTCCTAAGGGTTCTAACTGATTTGGACAAACAAAAAAGGGAACCGCCAACCTTATCATTAGGGGAAAGTATACAATTAAAGTCACCAACTAGAGCCCAGGAAAAGTTTGCTATATCTATCTATCATAGGTTGTTCCAAAGAGCATTTCACACTACTGGGATTGTGCTAGTGTAGATACATGACAGAAAGAAAGTAAAACCATTATGAGTAACTCCAACATGCAAAATCTGGTTAGAATTAAAGAGCGAAGTAACCTGAGTATCGTAGCTACGCCAGACCAGGACAATGCCGCCGCCGGCACCTGTGACCTCGCAGTAAACACCATTCTAGGTAGAGCCCAGAAGCTTGACGACCTATTTAGCTTTTACAGAATCCGCATGCGACTCTAATAAAATTACAAAGTCTAACTGATGAAATTTTACGAGGCTATTAATTCTATCCCTAATTTTAGCCTTGAAGGCGCCGCGATAGTTCCAAGCGAGGATCCGCATTACATGTGGGGGAGGGGGGGGGGGGGGGTCGCCGTCCAGGCCATGAGCCTGCACAGACTGAGCAGATGAGCTATCAGGATTTGCTTGGGAAATATGTTTACCTGGACATCGATTGTGAGGGACCTGAGGGTTGAGCTTCGAAGTAGGCGGCTTTGGGAGAAGGATCCTAGCCTTCTTCTTTTCAATGCGCGTAGGGGGCAAAAGATCTGGGTCCGAAAGTTCTTCTCCGGAGGAGACCGATGATGTCATTTCAAGATCTGGCACCACAACATACTGGAGGCATTGTGTTAGATGGGCGACCATAGTGTCATGAGATGGTGGTGTAGGGGTTTGTGGAGTTTGCTGCTGGACGAAGGGAGTGGGGGGGGGGGGGGGAAGTGGGTTGACAGGACAGGACTTAAACCAGCTACGATAGTTGGACACAGCACAAGAGGAGACCCCTTGAGGAAGGGGGTGGTGGGGGGGGGGGGGGGGACAATAGATGGATAAGGGGAAGAGGAGGAGACCACCGTTGGCAGCATGCCATCGGATTGGATGTGATGGAGGGGGGTGAGGGGGGGGGGGGGGTGGGGATGGGATGGATACACCTGTGGGAGAGGGCTGGGGGGTGGCGCCTGACTGGATGGGGTGGTGGGTAGGATGGGTTGCTCCGGCGTGGGGTCGCACCGGGGGGAGGAGGGGAGATCGGGCGGTGATCAGAGGGGATGAGAGCGGCTTCGGAGTGAGAGATGTGTTTTTAGGATTAGGAGGACGATTGAGATTAAGCGATTTGTGGGAGGGGGTGCGTGATGGCACCACGTAGTGTCGCGGGGAAGATGGCAGAGGCGGGTGGGGGACAGCTAAGGTTGCGTTTTCTTGGGTGGGGATCAGTGTGTAGAAGGATGATCCGACTGAGTAAGATGTGGTATTTGTGGGTGAGGCAAGGATCGGTGGCGTCACATGCTGAGTTGTAGCAGCATTGTCCATGCTAGTGCCCGCTCGGAGCTGAGGTGGCTATGCCCAAAGAGAGACGTTAGAGAAATGAGAAATGTTAGAGGGGGATCCAACTGTTGGACTTGCGAATCCCGGTGAGTCGTCGGCGGGGACTGGTGAGGGGTAACAGGTCGGCGGGGAGGCTGTTGAGTTCCTTCCCTCGCCTGGGCTCAGGAAGAGCATAACATCTTGACATCGCGACTGTCCCTCCATTGTCTTCGTCCGACAGGAGCACGATTCTAGGCAGTGATCGACGATGCCACAATTGAAGCAAATGGTGGGAAGGCCTTCATATATCGCATGCTGGAACTGTGGGGAACCATTTGGGAGACTGATCCAGACACCCTGCTTGATAGGTTTAAAAAGATCTACCTCAGTGCACATGCGAGCCAGGGGATGGAGATCAGATGACAGTGCTTCTTTGTCAATGCAAAGTAGCAGGCCGAAGGAAGCAGCAACGCGTCTGAGGGACTGCAGGTTCATGAGCTCCAATGCGAGACCCAAAAATTGGATCCAAGTAGGGGCGGTCATCAAATGAGCATCATCCGAGCGAAAGAAGGGGGGTACTTGAGCCACCGATAGGATGTGTCCACAAAAGCCCCATGGGCCGCCGGTAAGGATTTGCAGTCGATCTTGTTCATTAGCAAACGCAAAAAGGAAAAATGAGTTACGATGTTTGAGATCTTGAAGGGGGAAGAGGTGTTTCAGAGGCCCGAGAGTTCTTGGCACAGGGTGTCCAGATCCCCCATGAAGCGATCGAGAAGACAACATTGCAAGATGGTGGCAGACTCGGCGATGCCCTCATTTGGGATGTCGACTTCTTCAGTGATGGAATCCTGCAATGAGCGAAGTTGACGGGGGGAGATGCACGATGATGAACGAGGTCGAGCATCGCATGCCTGCCTGCCACGGACGATATCGGCCCAGGATCTATGGGGAGGTGGGAGAAGGCGAGGCAGAGGCTGGGCATTCTTGTAGCCTGGATGGGAGAGATTAGGAAGAGAGGAGGGGAAGGAGTTTGAGGGTGAAGGTGAGGGGGGGGGGGGGGTGGTGGGATGGGGTGGAAGGATCGGGTCCGGTGGAGCAAGGTTGATGTCCATTTGGGGAGGAGGTACCTCCGACAGGGTGCCGAAGGTGGGGCGGTGGCAGGATTAAGGGTTAGGGGCGGCAGCGGACCACATTCGCTCTAGGTTTTTTTTCCCTGCTAGACTTTCATATCCATTACCATTTGTGATTACTATCTCCGCAAAATGAAGCTTCAAACCTGAGTTACGATGTGATGGTAAACAACAAACTCTTGGACGATAAAGGGTGAGATCCATCTTCTAATTGACTAAAGGAATCATGGCAGCACCAAGAAAAGGATTGGGTTCAGTTAACTCCCTCAATAACATATATATGCACTTAGTATCAAGTTCCAATCAGTATATGTAACTACAGTCATGCATCAAATATCTGGAACCCTTGTTTGGAGGTTGACAACTTTTCAGTGACAATGGGAACATCACACAACATCGGTATGAAATGAAAAAGACTCCTAATTCAAACTGATAGGAAAACTTTTTTCACTGGGCAAGCTGCAAGTGAGGTAAAGCGAATAAGTCCATGGCGCCATTCTTCATTCAAGCCTCCATAATGGTCATGATGGAAGTGACCCATAATGTAAAGCATCTATTGTGAAAAATGTATCCGGAAAGATCATCAAACTTAGGGAAAGCTAGATAGGTTATGGACTTATGAAGAAACTGGATTAGTCATCGGATTAGTCATGATACAAAAAAAACATCAGGAGGCCATGAAGGCGACAACCGATCATGTTAAAGAAAAAAAAAACAAGCATATACAAAAACCAGACAATGCAATGTGACTGCTAAAATAAGTAGTCTAGAATATGTGTCCATAGCTGGGTCATAATGGTTGCTATGGCTATGGTGAAATTGTGCCACTTGACCATTAGATGCCAGTCTTGTGTGCAAATGTAGCCATAGCTCAATCTCGTAGTGACGTGGATAGGTCTATAGCCAATTCTTATGTGACCAGTTCTATTGGCCACCACATGCATACTACCATTATGTAACATACGGTAATTTCCAAAAAAATAAAAACTTTTATTATTATCTGACGTTAGACTTTTGAGTGATCGAAATTAAAACGGACACCCGATGTCACGATGAAATTGGTAGCTCAACCGACACAACACTGGACGTTCGAAATATTTTCGAGCTTCCCGAAGTCCAACAAATAGAAAACTGCCAGAAGATCAATGTTGCTTCTCTCTTTCATTTCCTTGCATTAACTCCTCGATCGGTAACCCCTCCATGATTTTTGACATTCAAGGCACGATTAATCTCCCACTTGAATGCCTTTAAAACCCCATTCTCTTTTCCCTCCTCTTCTTCTTCTCCACTTTTCTCATTCGCCCTAGTTTCTTGCCCGTTCGTGTTCTTGCCTGACCAGAGGCTGAAGCAGGAGCTTTGCATGTCCATCAGCCGCCAAGGGAGTAGGAGGGAGCAGGGGAAGAAGCTAGAGCTCGATCCAGCGAGGACGCACCACAAAGCACAATAAAAAGTTGTATTTCAGGACCTAAGTCATGGGATAAATTTCTTGATGAACTTGTATGATCTAAGGACCTCGTTAGATGTAGGATTCATGCTAGTTAGGAGTAGAGACTATGTTATATGAATTTATGGAGTTTCATATCCGATTTCAGTAACTTTACATTTTGGCCGAATGTTAATGCATGGTGTATGATTTGTTCACATGATGACTGATTAGATCTATTAAAGTACAATTTAGATAGTTCATTGTATGTCCCTAAGATGATATTTCATGCTGACAAAAAACTAGGATAGATTGGAAAAATCATTTTATGCTTGATGACAAGAAAGCTTGACAAGTTACGACCTATGAAAGAAATGATATGCATGCATGTTTAGAATGTGATTTATGTTTACACATGCTTCTGAATCATATTGTATGTTAGAGATTATGTAGGATCTGCTTAGATATATGTTTTGATTGTAAAATTGATTGAAAATGTAAGGATAAGCGGATGGCTAAAATCTTTTCGATCGTCCGATTCGATTAGATAGGAGAATAGAGACTGCTATATCATATGATGGAAACTCGATCGATCGACCAATATAGACCAGAACGAAAGTTCAAAATCCTTTCAGACGACTGAACTGAAAAATGTCAAGACTCGTTAATGGCAATGATAACAAGTTGGTTGACCAAAAGCTTTTCGGGCGATCAATCTGGATTATCTCATCAGAAGGACAGTCGACAGAGAAGTTTGATCGACCGAGGAAGAAGATGACACTATTCATAACGAATGTCCGGTCCAGTTTCGACCGAACGAAACTCGTGACCAAAAGTCTGAAAGACCTTACTCATGTGAAAATGAATGACCGAACCTCTCTCAGTCGACCGATATAACATGATATTGAAATGAATAAAGAACGATCACAGAACAATCGACCGCTTCCTTTTCGATCGACCGAAGAACACTAATAAACAGGCGTCCGCTCCTTTTCGAACGATCGTTGAATGGACTTAAAACGGACGATCGTTCGACTTTCGGACGTCCAATATGTGGACAAGAAGAATATGACTTTAATTGAACCCCTTTGATTTCATAAGCTTCCGTCCACCTGATTGAAATCAAATGATATGATCCTAAAGATGAATAAGAACTATGCTCCCTACAGCCTTGATCGAGAGGCTCATGAACGACGAAGGGTTACCATTTACCTATCTAGACGAGAGTTTCTCCCCACAGATGTTTCTTCCTTGCACGAGGTCATCTTACCCGATGGGACTGGCCATGGCACTGATTCCCCATTGGCCCACTATGGGCTAGATAGTGCACACTTGTGTGTCTGCAATGGTATTCTCCGAAAGAGAAGAGCTCTTCCAAGTTATGAACAAGATGAGAGAGTATGAATGACCAAAGATGAATAAAAGGATCTTGCCTTTACAAACATGAACAATGAACATGAATGATGAATACGAATGATGAACATGAATGATGGACACAAATCATGAACGTGAAAATGAAATGAATGAACATGAACCCATGATCTTTTTATTGATTCTTCGTAATGATCCATTCTCTTACATGATTTATATGTTTGTTGTTGGATCCTAAAGGGCACCAAGAGAGGGGAGGGGTGAGGGGTGGGGGGGGGGGGGAGGTGAATTGGTGTTAAAAATTAAAATATCGATTTTATGGAAAATCATTGTGGAAGCTTAAAATCGATTCACAAATCTTTAAATCAAAACAAATCAAATCAGATCGTAAGCATATTATGAGAGAGTGAGGGAGAGAGAGAGAAATCAAACACGATAACACAGGTGGTTATTGACGAGGTTCAGCCATATCTTGGCCTACGTCCCCGCTCTGACTTCTCGAACTCGAGATCGTCGGAGATTCCACTAAAAAATTTCCTTTGTTCCAAATGGGACAAGGAATAAAGCCTTTTACATAACCACCTTTTCTCCGCTTCGAGAGGCAAGGCAAATCTCTCGTCCTATGAAGCTAATCTTTTCTATCGCTCAAGAGGTAAGATTTGGAGCCTCTTTCACATAGGAGCTCTCTCAATTTTTCTTACAAATTTATTTCTCTCTTTTACAAAAGCAATCTCAAAAGAATTGGGGAGAGAAAGAAGAGAAAGCCAAAATGATAACTTCAAGAAAGAATCTCTTTTTTGATAACTTAAAGTTTTTCTTCAATGCTTGGATGAGTGCCTTTGCTTCTGGCTTTGGCACTCTTTTTATAGGCTTTAGGATGTGAAAAATTCGTCCATAATTATTTCATAATTTTCTCATTCAAAATTGATTATTACTGTTCATTTGACTCGGAGGCCGATCAACCGCACATATGGACCGGTCGACCGGTCTATGTGATCGTTACACGATTTCTTCATCTTTTGCGCTTGATCGATCGACCGGTCCGTCTGATGTTTGTGGAACATCTCTATAGCTTTCCCTACCCATCTCCCTTGGTTTCTTAGAAAGAAAGCTTCAAACAGTACCATTGGCCGAAGTCTCACTAAGAGTACTTATAGAATAAAATTAGCGGTTTTCTAAATATCTCCCTTTCGGCCTACAACGTGCTGAGATAGATCTAGAGGTTTGCCGTTCTAGGACAGCCGGTACATCGGCCAGTATCATCTCTGGGGCAGGCTCAATATTCATCAGTCGACTGACATCTCCTATTCGGTCGACCGGTATTCTCTCGACCGGCCTTCTTTGCTTTGACTGGTAAGTTGATCGACCTACAGTATTTTGAGCATAACTTTTTGTATATTTATTCAAATTAGATAATCTTGGATTCTATGGATAGATAACAAGATTCTCTACAATTGTAATATTTATGATTCATCCAAAATCTAATAGGATCATAGTTAATTATTTAATCAAAGTGTAGTGCATAAAGTTATCCCTTTTTCTTTAAACTTTTTCAGCATTGAATCTTTCGAGGTTTGTATCATCAAAATAAAATTTTATATGACATTACTACTTTGCTCCAACAATCTCCCCCTTTTTTATGAAAACAAACCAAGAAATATGAAAAATATATAAGTTGTAAAAAAGTTGTAAAATCAATTTTACTCCCCCTAAATCTTAGCTTTCCTTACAACACAAATAATAATTATAAGGTACTCTTCATGTAAAGTTATGTTCATATCATATTTCTTCTGTATTTCTCCCCTTGTTGTTTCATCAAAAAGATAATTTGTATATGAAGCATATAAGAAATCATATTTAATTCCCCCTCATATTGTCCAAAAAAATTATTCTCCCCTTTTGTTATATAATAACATGTAAAATGTTGCATAATAAAGAGTTAAATAATTACGCAAAAAAAATAACTCATCCTAAATTTATGGCTATTTTAAAAATGAAATCAAATTGATTTATGGGTTTTTGTAAGCCACATGTTTAAAAAAGAATTGCGTTAAGAATCAAAATGTTGCATAAAACTTTGATACAACACTAATATCAATTGTTGGAAGATTTTAAATGCTCTCCTTATCATTATGACCAATCTTTTTCTATTATATATATATATTCCTCTTTTCTTTTAAAGAAATCGTAGTTTTGAAATTTCGTGTGAAATAAAAAAGTAAGTGATTTTTTTACCACAACCTTCATGCCTTCACATTTTCAAGTCTACTTGTCATTTGCTTTGCATGTGAAACACACCTGAAAAATAATTATGTAGCGTTTGGTACCAAAACTTCTTTGGATCCTATTTTGTTAGTCATGATTCCTTTTGGAACCCATATCATTCTATTTGGATTCTATTTTTGTATTGATATGCATAATGACCATAAAATCCACATGTAAAGCATTTAAAATATGATTTTCTATCATAAGAATGATTAGATTTCCAATAAGAGTTTTTATGTCCAAAATGATTCTTAAGATTATTTTTCGTTGCATAAGAAATAGCTTTATTTTGTATATCTTTCAAAGATGCATTTTCTTTCTTTACTTTTTCTAAAGAACATGCTAGTTTTACAACTTCACATGCATGCGTTATTTCTAAAGAATCAATTTCATGTCTCAAGTTTTTATTTTCCACAAAATATGTATTCTTTTCTTCTTTTAATTTTTCAAGCTCATGTAGCAATTTTCCATTTTCCTTCTTAGTTGAATAATATCTTTTTATAAGAGAGGAGGATTCTTTATTTACATCTAAAGAAATATTTTCTTCAAAAGAGTTCGATGAGTCATCATTTAAATTTGAAAGATTAGAAATTACTTCATCGTCGTGTGCCATTAAGTATATGTATGCTTCGTCACTAGAAGAGTTTGAGGAATTACTTGTTTCACTAGACTCTTCATATTTTTTCTTTTTACCTTTATGAGATTTTCTTCTTTGTGGTGTTTGTATGATCTTCTTGTTGGCTTCTCGTTCTTGTCTTTTTTTTAAGCAACTTGAGATACTTATCTAGTTTTCTTGTGTAAAGTGCGAATTTCTTTTCAACCACTTCCTCTTCACTTGATTCTTCTTTTTTTGTATTTGCTTTCAATGCCAATGTTTTCTTCTTGATCTTCTTGGATTGGGATCTCATAGGTTAGAAGTGAACCAATAAGACCATCAAAATCTAATTTGTTCAATTATTTTTTTCAATCACGGTTCTCTTCGTATGCCATTTGGAGGAGAAAGACCTGAGAAACTTTTTCACTTTTTAGGACCAGATCTTGGCTAGCCCAAGGATGCTAAGCCATTCAAAATATCATTAAATCGTGCAACCATATTATTTATGGATTCATTATTATGCATTTTGAAAGAATCATATTGATGAATTAAAATATTTAGTCTAGATTCCTTAACTTTATCCGTTCCTTCATAGGTAGTAATGAGCTTCTCCCAAATCTCAATTGCACTTTCACAACTAGAAATTCGATTAAACACAATAAAAATATTTTTGACTTTCCAGTCAAGTTTTTCAAATTTTTTTTCTTTCAGCAGAATTTGTAGGTAGTTTTTCATGAAGATAATAATCTTTTTCAACGATGTCCCACATGTCAATATCAATAGAACAAATGTATGCTTGAATTCTAATTTTTCAATATGCAAAATTTGATGCATTCAAAAGGGGAGGACGACTAATTGATGTCCTTCAGCAAAACTAAATCCACTTAATGCCATAGCTCTTAATATGATTATATTTTAAAACATAAAGATTAAATCTTAAAATGATTTGAACTAAAAATGATTAAATATTAAAACAAAAGCAACCAGCTCTGATACCAACTTTTGGATTTCAAAGGGCACTTGGGGGGGGGGGGGGGTTTGAATTGATGTTAAAAACCAAAGTATCGATTTTATGAAAAATCATCGTGGAAGCTTAAATTCGATTCACAAATCTTTAAATCAAAATAAATCAAATCAGACATGAGAGGGAGAGAGAGAGAAATCAAATACGATAATACATGTGGTTGTTGACGAGGTTCGGCCACACCTTGGTCTATGTCCCTGCTATGATTTTTCGAACTCGAGGCCGTCGAAAATTCCACTAAAACATTTTTTTGTTCCAAATGGGGCATGGAAGAAAGTCCTTTACATAACCATCTTTTCTCCGCTTTGAGAGGTAAGACAAACCTCTCATCCTGATAAGCTAATTTTTTTTCTTGCTTAAGAGGTAAGATTTGCAACCTCTTTTACACAAGAGTTCTCTCAATTTTTCTTACAAATTTGTTTCTCTTTTACAAAAGCAAGCTCAGAAGAATTGAGGAGAGAAAGAAGGGAAAGCCAAAATGATAACTTCAAGAAAGAATATCTTTTTTGATAATTTAAAGTTTTTCTTCAATGCTTGGATGAGTGCCTTTGCTTTTGGCTTTGACACTCATTTTATAGGGTTTAGGATGTAAAAAAATTTGTCCATAATTATTCCACAATTTTTTTGTTGAAAATTGATTGTTACTGTTCATTTGACTTGGAGGCCGATCAACCGCACATATGGACCGATCGATCGGTCTATGTGATCGTTGCACGATTTTTTTAACTTTTGCGCTTGATCGATCGACCAGTCCGTCAACCGGTACATCGGCCGATATCATCTCGACGTCAACCATAAAGGCTCAATATTCATCGGTTGACTATCATCTCCTATTCGGTCGACCGATATTGTCTCGATCGGCCTTCTTTGCTTCAACCGGTAAGTTGACCGACCTATACTATTGTAAGCATAATGTTTTGCACAGTTATACAAATTATATAATTTTGGATTCTATGGATATCTAACATGATTCTCTATAATGTTGATATTTATGATTCATCCAAAATCTAATAGGATCATAGTTAATTATTTAATCAAAGTGTAGTGCATAAAATTATTCATTTTTCTTTAAACTTTTTCAGCATTGAATCTTTCGAAGTTTGTATCATCAAAATATAATTTTATATGGCATAAAAAATTTGCTCCAACATTTGCATCATGCACTTTCTGATGGAATTATCTTATGACTTATATGACTGATGCACAAAATTCATGCATAATTTTTAGGTCTATTTATTTTAGTTTTAGAAGTCTTTTATGTTTTAAAGTGGGAAAATTATATTAAATGCAAGAAAATTCTTTTGATATTTATTATTAACTAAGCCTAGTTGAATTTATGGCAGAGAATGGAAATGCACTAGAGTTTGGTCGAAAAGGCCGAGGAAAATGACTCCCAGCAAAGGTCAGAGCTGTGCACTACTTATTCACGCCCGTGCCACATATAGATCTTTTGGAAGCTCTGTCATGGCCGTGCTATCATTCCTCACGGTCGTGCTATCATTCTTCAGGGCTTCTGTTACACCCGTGCAAGTTCACTTTCACAAGCGTGACAGAACAATGGCGAGCAGATCGTTCTATCATGACCGTGCGACAATTAATCACGGTCGTGCGAGATGAAAGCTGGAAACTATGTTGTGTCACGACCGTGTGACAAACAATCATGGCCGTGCTTCTTTATGACTGAAAAACTACATTTTATCACGGCCGTTCAACTTGAACGTCACGGCCGTGACGGTGATATTTTAGGCCATTTTTATTCACATTTTTTTATAAAATTTCGGATTGTTGAGTCAAGCTATGGGGAAATCTATCTAAGGAGATACCAAATCAAGTGGAAGAACATCTTTGGAGGGCAGAAATTTAAGGCTGAAAGCTTGGTGAAGGCGATCATAGGCTACAATGACGTTCTTCTAGAAACTCGAAAGAGGGCGGTAGAATTAGGAATAGTTCCTCTTGTTCTTTATTCTTTTCCTAAAACATTATTTAGATTGATGTACTCTAATTTTATGGAGTAGTTCTTTAGGATTTTTCTTGATTAAATCCTACTTTGTGTGAGTTATTCATATATTTAGTTGATAGATCAATAGCATGTTTGATGATTTTATTAACTTTTGCTTGAGATTTGTTCCTTTGAATCTTTTTATTATCTGAAAAGAAGTTTTAAGATTCTCTAGAATTTCTTATGATTTTTCTCTTGCAAGCCACTTTTGAAAAATCGCAAAAGATCCAATTGTGTTGTTGTTAAGGTGACTTGAAAAAGCCCTTAACTTATATTTCAATTGAATGCATTTTTAGACTTAATAAATTAGATTAAAAACCAAAAGGATTCCAAAATAGGATTTAAACTTGAAATATTGGTTAAATCAATTTGGGAATTTTACTTTATTAATTCATCATCTTTTTTCTAAAAATTTATACACGAGTAGTGGTATTAATCAAGAGAAATCCTATTCATCAATTCTATAATTTTAACCCCATTGATCATAGTTCTATATTTATATTATTTATCCTTCTTATTTTCATAAAATATAAGGTTATTATCTTTTCTCAGTTTATAAGTAAGATACGTTATTAATTATTTCTTGTCATTGTGGGAATGATATTTATACTTATTATTTTATTACTTGAACGATTAGTACGCTTGCTAGTGTTTCTAAATTTGCATCAACGACTCATGCTTAACTTTTTGTTAACGGTTGAGCTTGCTCTCCTATGTGATCCTCACATGTACTTAATATGTATGTTGACCAAGTTGATGTGTGTGCGACGGTTACAGTTCGAATGGCGTATGCTCAAAGTTATCCTAGAGTCTAGTTGGAGTCTTTCACTTTTTTTTTATATTGAGTTGTATTTGGACTATTATGGGACCTATTGTTATTGTACTATGGCATGGACCTTTATATGCATTCTTCTTCATTTGTTGTATTATTTTATTTATTAAGTCTTCCATTTACGTGTCACTTTTTTGACCATTAGGTCAATGAAAGAGTCAAAGAAAGACCGAAGAAAGTAGCAACCAAAAGAAAATTTCGATACGTGACGGGGCTAAATTTTTGGGCGTTACACATTCCATTCGGACAAGAAGTGTGTCTTAAGCCATTGTTTGAATAGTTAAATTAGCCTAAAATCATAAATTAGGATTGCATCCTATAATTATAAATTTTGAATTTTTAGATTTGACATCATTTTAATATACAAAGTATTTGTATTTTGAATCATATGATCAAACTACTATTGATCTAGAGGTTCAAAATATGTGATTGCACGATTGTGATTGCTAATTATGTCTTGTATTTGAATTGAGAAAAAGGGAAAAAAGGTAAAGGAAAGAGAAAATTTATTTTTATCTAATTTGAAAGGAGGGAAATATTATTTTTTTTTCAATTCCAATTTGAAGAAAAGAGGTGAAAACATGTTAACATATGAAATGACTATATTATCTTCAAATTTATAATATTTTATTATTACTTGACAAGGGCATAATCATCTTATAAAATTAATTTCTAAATATTTTCCTCTCTTCCTTTCCTCACTACAACATATGTAGTTCATAGCCAGAAGTTAATAATCACAATATGTTAGTTCGTGATAATAATCATATCTTATAGTCATGATTATTATCTTTGTCAGTATTAATGAATTTATAGTCACAAATAATTTATATCGTGGTATAATGATTTAGTAATTTTTATGATAATTTGTTTTGGCAAATAATATAAGTAATCACCACAATTTTGATTTTCTTAATAAACTATAATCTTTATCATCAATATTTTATAATTAAATTTAACAAAAAATAGTTAAAATTTAATAGAAGGATCTAAGTGTCAAATTTGGGTAAGTTTGGAGACTAAAATTTGAAAGCTTATAGTTTAGGGTTAGATGTGAAAAAAAGTTATAGTTGAGGGAGTGCTAAATATTATTATCATCTTGATTGTTTAATACATTATTATTTAAAAATTTAAAAATGAAAAATTATAATTATACTTTAGGTTTTAATGTTATTGATAAAAAATAAACTAGATATATTATTTTTTAAATTATAATATCTATTTATTCTAATACTTAAATGATAAAATAAATTCTTTGTTTTTTTTTTACTTTTTTGTATGTCTAACTTCTTTTAAATTATTTAACTTTAATTAGGATTTAGTTATATATACATATTTATATCTTCTTAACATTTTTATTTCTTTAAATAAATGATTAAAACACAAAAAAAAATATTTATTATTCCAAGATAAAACTGTAATGTGTTTTTTTTACCGCCAAGAAAGAGACTATTTCAGGATTAGGTATAAATATTCTTTTTAACCTAATCTTACTTTCTTCGTGCACTTCCTGCGTATTCATCTTCGTCAAGTATTAATTGTATTCATCTTCCTCAACACTTCCTGGTTCGTATTCATCTCCTCAACAAGTATGCCTTCGACATCTCTTCATCTTCCTCTTCTTGCTTCTATGTTTCTTGTGTCAAGCGAGATGCCTATGCACGTCCGCACCCCTGCCGCCGCCTCACATGAGGAGGCGGTCGTTGATGGCCGCCCCAAGGCGTGAGGCGGCTCGGCCGCCTCTCACGCTGGGGCGGTTCGTTGGCCATCTCTCGCGCGGAGGCAAGTGAGCCGACTCTTGCATGGAGGCGGCGTGCTGGTTGTCTCACGCGTTGGGCCTAAAACAGCTACATTGAAGAAGTTTTGAAAATTTTTATAAAGAAGTTGGGCCGAAAACATTAAAGGTTATCCCTTCCCCTACGTGTCCATTGAGGATACAATACTCGAATAGAATTTGAAGTTGGTTTCCTTCCTTTTCCATTCTTGCTTCCTTCCTAAGTTTTTCAGTATAGGGGTTAAAAAACTCACCAGGTGAAATGGGTAAGTGGATAAATTATCCATGGGTAAACCGACTTAGTAAGTTGGTTATAGTGAACTCTCCACTTTGCCCCTTAATTTGACCTTATTTAGATCTAATATCATTTAAGTAAATGGCTTGGCATTTATTTTATTTTATTTTATTTATTATTTAAGACATTGCATATAAATAAGAAACTAAGCTTCATTTGGATTCAAAGAAAATATTTAAAAAAAATAAATTTTCAAAAGATCGAAATTTAAATTTTTGTCCGAAGAACAAAAATCATAATTTTACAAAATTTTCAATTTTGCACTATCATTTAACCTAACTAATATTCCTCTTAAAATTTATTAAAAATAATATTTAACATACTTTCATGTATAGGAATAATTACTGGCACTTTAATTTTTTAAATTCTAATATTTTTTAAAAGTCATTTTTCTTTATCCTTAGTCATTTGCCATCAATTTCAAGTGTTGGAATCTATAGAGTTATATGATAACACATTTGTCATAATACATTTCAGTTATATAATATATAATTAAATTATATAATCTTATGAGGATGAAATCGTGTATATTACAAGTATTCCTAATTACACTATATAGATAGTGAGAGTGCTATCATATTGATTATTTCTCTTGTGAAAAAATATAATTGTCATATTTATCAAATATGTTGATTTGACGAGACTCATGAGTAATTGACTTAGTGCAAAGTCTTACGGATAGTGAAGACTTCAATATAACATTTTTTATTTGCACTACATAAATAGTGGAAATGTTGGATACCATGACCATATCAGTCAAGTGAGAGATGTTGGATATATGACCTCTATAGTCATTAAAGAAATGACAATTATAGTAATAATGAGACCATTATTATCACAACGATGGAAATAGCGTAACAAATATATTTGACCATTATATAAGGGCATGATAGGATGACGAACAGTAGTGGACATACATATCAGTATAGCTTGATATCGAACATGATGACAGGGTGACGCTATGTCCGAATGATCCCCAAATAATTTTCACCATTTTTTCTTTCAATTCATGGATATGTATCTGTTTTTTACATATATGTAATAAATACTTTGAGAATTTGAACTCTATGCCTCTTATTTGGAGACCTTGCTGGAGTTTGCATCATCGTCCACAACACAAACATAGGACATTGTGACCTGCTGCTGCCCACAATCCACCACTATATGTTGGGAAGGACCACAACATACAAATATTATGATGTAGCATTTTTTTTCTATAATATATATCTCGGGAGGAAGAAAAATGATAAACCATAATCAAACCCACGATTTAAGAAATCGAATTCTTGACTATTATCATAATGTTGCTAATAATTTCTTCGAAACAAATTTGATCTGGTATAATAATATTTTGGTTCTATATATATTCATGTTCCATGATAATGCTTGTTTTTAATTCACTACAATAAATCTGCCAAATAGCGCTGCGTATTAGCAACTTAAATATTGTCACACTAATTCGATGCCAATCACTACAAGAAAATCGCGATTTTCCGACGGATAATTTCCGACGGTTCTAAATCCGTCGCAATTTGCGACGGATTTTTCGACGGTTCCATTTTCGACGGATTTTTCGACGGTTATGACCGTCGGAAATAATTTATATTATTATTTAATTTTTCAACGATTAGGAACGTCGATATTTTCGACGGATATCCATCCATCGCAATTTCCGACGACTTTTTCGACGGTTATGACCGTCAAAAATAAAAAAAATTAAATTATGTATTTTTTATATTATTATTAAATATTTTCGACGGATTTTCCGACGGTCACGACCGTCGAAAATTAAAAAATTAATTATATAATTAATTATATTATTATTTAATTTTTCGACGATTAGGACCGTCGATATTTTCGACGGATATCCATCCGTCACAAAATCCGTCGCAATTTCTGAAGGTCGTAACCGTCGGTAAATGTATAATAATATCATACAAAGAATATTTTAGTAATATAACTAGCGACGGTCCAAACTGTCGCAATTACCGACGGTCAAAACCGTCGGTAATGATTACCGACGATTTAAACTATCGGTAAAATAAAAAATAAATATTATATATAACTAAATATATTTTCGACGGTCACAACCGTCGATAATTATAAAAATATTTAATATTTACGTTCTCGACGGCCGCAACCGTCGGTAATTAAAATTTCGTTATCCCGCTTTTTTTCCCTTTTTCCACTTTCTTTCTACTTTTTCCCTTTATATATATTCATCATCCATCTTCTCTCTCTCTCCCGGCCGCGAGCACCCCCTCCCGCCCGTCGGTTGCCGGCGACCATCCCATGCCGGACGCCGACGACCCTCCCACGCCGGACGTCGGCGACCCTCTCCCGCGCCGGCGTCTCTCTCTCTCTCTGCTGTCGGCCGGCCGGAGGCCGGATCCGGCCGTGGCCGTTCGGATCCGGCCGTGGCCGTTCGGATCCGGCCTCCAGCGGTCGGATCCGGCCGCCTGGCGCCGGATCCGAACGCCAGGCGGCCGGATCCGGCCGCTAATTTTTTTTATATTTAAAAAATTATTTGTGACGGTTGCGACCGTCTAAAGATCGATGGCTGCGACATCCGTCCAAAGTTTCGACAGTTGCGACCGTCGAAAAGTTGTGACGGCTCGAACCGCCGGCCTTTTTCGGCGGTTGCAACCGTCGGAAAATCGACGGTTCGAACCGCCGGCCTTTTCCGGCGGTTTCAACTGTCGGAAATATCGACGGTTCGAACCGCCGGGGACTTTTCCGGCGGTTGCAACCGTCGGAAAATTTCGACGGGTCGAACCGTCGGGGACTTTTTCGACGGCCAAAATCGTCGATATTTGCGACGGATTTTTTTAACCGTCGAAAATCCGTTTGCGACTAGCGTTTTTCCGACGGATCGATTCCGACTGAAAAATCGTCGGTAATTGCGTTACCGATGATTTTCGGGCTGATTACCGACGGTCCGGACCGTCGGTAATCCACGTTTTTCTAGTAGTGAATATTGTCTAAATAGCGACCCCTTGAGTCGACAACATGAGATGCTAAGTGCCTCTCATTAGTGTCTATTTAGCATCGCATTGACACTACACTGTGTTGGCGCTAAAAGTGGCACCATCACGATGTGACGTCGCTACTATTATCACGCACCAAAACTAGGAAATGCACGATAGATTATTGTGCTATATATTGATGTCGACACAATGCGGCACTAAATTAGCGTCACCGCTTTCTCAACGGTAAGCCGATGCTAGTTCAAGAGGCGATATTGGCGTCGGAGCCTTGCGATGCTATTGTTGGACGGAAGTGACACTATTTAATTGCATCGCCGATGTGATGCAAATGTGTTAGAAGAACACATACATACATACATACATACATACATACATACATACATACATATATATATATATATATATATATATATATATATATATATATATATATATAGAATTCACATATATACCTATGTTGATTTGTATTTAAGTAGGTAATATTAATTTGCATAACTATATTTGTTACCTATACTATAGTTTAATGAATAAATAGATTAAATATTCCTAAATATATATATGTTACCTACGTATGTATTCCTAAATATACATAAATACAAATGCACATATATGTACATAGATACAAATATACATATATAGTAATTATGGATGTATTGATGTATATAAACACAAACATATATATGTATATATATACATACCTAGATACATACATACAACACACACACACACACACCTATAACTATACATGTTACCTATACTATAGTTTAATTTATATACCTATATGTGTAAAATATATTATACATACAATATATACATACATACATACATACATACATACATACATACATACATACATACATACATACATACATACATACATACATACATATATATATATATATATATGTTACCTAAACTACAGTTTAATTTATATACCTACACGTGTATGCACTAGTGTCAATATATTATTCAATATATATATCATATCTTAATTATTGAAAAATTATTTTTATATTCTTAATCATAGAATTATGAGGGTTGAATCAAGTGACATGATTTTCTTACAAAATTTAAAATTAATACTGATAATTAGCGCCACCATAGAGATGTGATGGAGTCGACATGGCATCAAAATAGTGTCAACATGGCTTTTGACGCTAACATGGCACAAATTAGCATCTCTTTAGCGCCCCAATCATTGTCAACACTAAGTTAGAGCCCCCATAGTGTCTATTTAGCGCCGCTTGTTCCTGATGCTACATCGACGTCTCATGTAGGTGGTGCCATATCGACGTTAATGAATTGCTATTTTGTTTAGTCATGATTTAGAGCCACGATAGCAACACAACGTTGAGTCGCTATTCGACTTCTTTTGATTATTCTCACTTAATCCTACATATGTATAAATTTCTTCTAATTTAACTAATAAGAAAAATATATCACATAATTCCATGTTGATAATTGTATGATTTAACAAAAGGATCCATAGATCTGTGGTACAAGTTTATATATGTGTATATATACATATATTGACATAATGAATATGTGTATATATATGCATTATATATATATGAATATGAAATTAAACGATAGGGTTCTTCTTAGTAGTTAGATCACCTAACGTAAAATTATGTACACATTTATTAATATAAATAGTATAACACATATTATATATATATATATATAAGGGATTAATGGAGGTGTAACACCCTTAGGTGCAACATTGTGTAACACTTGTTCCAACGATCCAAATGAAATAATCTAGATCTAATCCAATGGTCGTGAGCTCTCGACCTCCCCCATCACGACCTCCCCACCGGCGATGCTGCGAACTCCCCATCTGGCGACCACCGGTGATGCTCTCAATGCTGCGACTCCCTATCCGACGACCACCGGCGATGCCCTCGACCCTCTCTTCTCCCTCGCGCTGTCTCTCTCTCCCTCCTCCGATCACTGCCACCGAGCGCCAGATCTCACCATCTACGAATCGAGCTTCTTCATCGAGCCTTGAGAGCATCATCATCGACCTCTGCGAGCACCGTCGCCATCGCTGTGATCATCGTCGTCAAGCCCTGCGAGCTCCGCCCTCGACCAACTCTTCTCCTTCCCGCTCTATCTTCACTCCTCCTATCGCCGCCTCCACAACCCGATCCTCGCCCCATTATCGATCCAGAATGCCGCTTCCGCTCCCCGATCCGTGCCGTCATTGCTCCGAGCTCTCCGTCGTCAATCTGAGCTCTCCGTCGTCGATATGAACCTGCACGTGGGTCTGGGACCTTGGGGGGTCGTCGGCCAATGTTTGCGGGGGCGGGGAAGATGGGTCTGTCGGCCGGAGGGGAAGACAAGAGGGGAGAGGGGGTGCGATCGCAGGGAGAGGGAACATGAGAAAGGGTGCCGACGATCACAAGGGAAGGGGGCCGATGGTCATCGAGGAGAGGTCGCAGGCGAAAGAGGGGCGGCGGCGGTCATAGGAGAGGGGAGAAATGCGTTGATCAAACTGATCTAATGGTCCAGATTCGGGTGTTACGTAAAGTTCACTAAATGGGTGTTACACAATCATTAAACCCTAATGGGTGTATACATGCATATATGTGCATATATACTTATATTGATATAATTAGGTAATATACACTTATATGTACATTCATTAGTATAAATTATATATATATATGTATGTATAAAATAGTTCATCTAATATGGATACCTACACAACCAACAGTGGTTGGCTCAACTGGTAGCAGAGTTGAGTCCCAAGCGCTCAATGGATGCTAATAGCCCCATGTTCGAGTCTTGGAGCTATCATTTTGGTTAGGATTTATTCCTGCTCTATCTTTTCGACTCCAAATTAGTCAAGTGCTAGTAGCCTCAGATATCGGGGGTCTCCTGCAGACTGTATCCAAAAGATATATGAATATCTACACATACACATACATATAGATATACACATACAAACAACATATATCATATCATATCTTAATTAATTTTTTAATTTAATTATCTATAAATTATATTTTTTTATCTCCTTAATTATGGAATTATGAGAATTGACTTAAGGGATATAATTTTCTCCATAGTTTAATTAAAAAAATAACAGCACCATGTCACCGCAGCCTCGAAATAGCGTCGTGACTTGTTGGTGCCACTTTACCGTCAAATTAGCATCGTAGACATTGCGTCGCTAAACTCGATCCATGTGCTCGTCGAAGAATGAATCCTAATCCTCCACTTTTGTTCAATCCTGCGCGTTCACCAAAGGCCACAAATGTGAAAACTCATGGTTATCAGAGGCACCGATGGCGCCGTCCCATACCCGCCGACCCCGGCCGCCCCTTCCTCTCCATCGTCGGCCACCGCTTCTTCGATGGTGATGGCATGATCAACGCTGTTTGACTCACGGCCTACGCGTGTCGTTACATTGAGACGGAGCTGCTCTAGTAGGAGCGCGCCATACGGGAGGCCATCTTCCCCAAGGCAACTAGCGAGCTACACGGCCACTCGGGCATGGCCTGCCTCCTCTTCTATGCCCGCAACCTTTTCAGCCTCGTCGATGCCTCGCGCGGGATGGGCGCCGCGAATGCCGGCCTCGTCTACTTCAACGACCACCTCCTGGCCATGTCCGAGGATGACATGCCTTACCACGTCCGCCTTGCCCCTTCCGACACCCTTGAGATGGTCGGCCACTACGACTTCGATGGCCAACTCAACTCCTTTGTCATCGCTCACCCGAAGCTCGATCCCATCTCCCGTGAGCTCTTCATACTCAACTACGACTTACTTAATATGATTTTAGCTTGATGCAATTTTAATATGATTTTATCTTGATGTAATTTTAGCTTGATGATGTAAATTGATCATGCCGTAATGTGAAATGTGAAATGTGATTAGATCCACTGTGAATTGTATATGTAAATTAAACTTGTGCAAGGAAATGCTATTTAATTATATGAATAAATAGTATTTAGCGTCTCTTTAGAACCACATTGGCATTGTAGTTTTTAGCGCCACCTAGGCGTCTACACAGTCGTAATTTAGCGACGCATTAGCATCTAAGTAGCGCCACAGGCAATGACGGAGCTACGTGGGTGCATGTGTGTGGAAGTGCACCATCGAAAATCTCAATAATAATTACTTAATTGTTCATTTTGATATATCATTTCTTGTGTCCTATTGATTTCAACAAATTTTCATCATTAAAACGTTGCAGGGTCGAATCTTGTGATCCATTTTTTATTCGTCCTATTTAAATCATTTCCCTATCCATCAAGACAGGCTCCAGTCGGCCCCTTTCCATATTTTTGTTTTTTTTATCATAACCAATTATTAACTATAAAAAAACTTAAACATATTTGTAGTATTTTGATATTTTTTGCTTAACTTTATTGTTTTTATATTGCTATAAATTTTAGCAACCAAAGATTAGTAGTTTTTTTATTATTTAAATTATAATTACTTGTCATCTTGAATCACTGATATACACTTATTCTCCTATTTTAAATATATTATTAATCAAATAAATAATTTCATATATTTATTCTCTTATTTAATTATGTGATTTATGAAAAAATGCCCTTGTGATTGCAAATTTATGAGTGAAAAATATCAGTTATATTTTTATTATCTAGTTATGTAATGTCGAGAAAGTATCTTTCATTCAACTTTTTTTTTTCCATTTACCATTGCTTTAGGTTTTGGCAACAAAAGGTTATTTAATTTTACTATCTGAATTATAATTTACTCTTCATCTTGAATCACTAATAATTAATTATTCTCTTATTTCAAATATATTAATTTTCAAATAAATTAGTATCCTCTTATTCAGTTATGTGATTTTATAAATTTTATGTCTACACATGTTAGTTATGAAATTTTAAATTTATGAGTGCAAAAATTTATAAAAATATTCGTAGAATTTGTTGAAATATTTACTTAGTCAAAAATAATAAAAAAAACATAATGAAATATGTTTGATCATTATTTTAAAATATTTAGTCAATTCTAAAGTTTGTAACTATTATATGTATATTTATCAAAATTATAGGAAGCCTATAATTTTAATTAGTGAACCTAGTGAAATTTATTATTGGCTCCGCCACTGGCCATAGGCGACGACGAGGACAAAGATATGGATTGTTTTAATGTCATATTAGCATTAGAACAATGTCTCGTTTTAGCGTCAAGTTGGTGTTTTAGCGCCTAGGTAGCGACACATATTACCACTTCTCAACGACACTTTTCGCGTCATTACAACGTCGTAGTAGATGCTAATTCATCTACCGTCTTTGCATCATTGCAATTACAAAACCTAGGCGTCTCATATGCATGGCACCGTGACGACGTTAAAGTGTAGCTAATTTTTTAGTCACAATTTACACTTTAGTGATACATTGGTGAGTCGTCGTCAAATTTCTTTTGCAGTGATAATATCTCGAGCATCTACTTATTTTCGTCCTTTGGAAGTTAAGGAAGATCTCACCATCTTTTTGTGTCGCCATTGGTGGTTGATATGCCAGCTTTTCTTCTCTTTTTTTTCCTTTAAAGAAAATAAGCTTGTGAGCAGATTAATAATTGACTCGATGGAGTTTGACTATTGCGGAATCCCGATTCAGTGGTGAATGCACGTGCACCCACTGGCTATACCATATAATAGTTAGTGGTGGCTAGTGCTTGGAGCTTGTTTGAAGAGGTCATACGTTCGGAACTTGTTGTTTGATCATTAAACATAGGTTTTTTTACATTTTAATTTATCAATAAATACAGTCTATACTATTACCATAAAAAATAAAATGACGCACATGATATAATAAAATATTTATTCTCTTTTAAACTATGTATTTATTCTTATTATATTTTGTATAGGGTAGAATAATGTATTTATAATTATCTTTTATCTCAATTAGCTTAAATGATTAAATCTCATAATAACTATCATTTATTTGTATTATTTATAGCATTTGGAGAATATAGTTCATCATCTCATTGCTTGAATATGCTAACACGTAATTTTTCTTGTCTTTAGTTTCATAATAAATATATTTTATTTTATTACCATCACAAATAATATGGAACACATTATATTAATTATCATGGAGATATTATTTCTCTTTTTTAAATTATGCATTTCTTCTAATTATATTTTTTATACGAGTATTAGCGTATTGCATGACAAAAAAAAAGAATAATATATTTAATATTTATATTTTATCTTAATTAGCTTAAATTATATAATTTCATGACAAATATAATTTATTTGAATTATTGATATCATTAAGAGAATATATTTCATGATCATGCACTTAGTTTAGATTTAGTACCATCATTTTATGATTAAAACATGTATGCATATTCTTTCTGCATAATTCTTTTTTGTATTTTGAAATTGGAACTAAATTCCATATAATTTATAATAATTTTTAACTTTGTAATTGAAAAAAATTACAGTAATTTTATAGTTTATACAAATAAAATAATTATGTGAACCCAGTCAATTTTTAGGCGGGCTCCGCCGCTGTCCCGATTGATTGTTTGGACGATTTATTTTTCATTAGCATATATAATCAAAGATATAAATAAGATATTAAACACTAACTGTTAATTAAATAATATTAATGGAAGACTAAAACATGGGTCTCTCCCCTTATACTCTCATGACCAACTTCTTTTTTAAAAATAATATTTATACTCTCACTCGAAGAGACGACATTAACCAAACTGAAGTAAGAAAGAAAGTAGCAGCACTGATGTCGTGGGATACGCGGAAGCAACACAACTAACAAAGGAGATGCGAAAGGTCGATTTTGTGGATACGAGGAAGCAACACAATATGAGAAAGGAGATGGCAAAGGTCCGAGAGAAACTATGCAAATTAATTAATCAAATATTTTTAGACAAAAGCGACAGGAAAATGTTACGTAAAAGAAATATTAATTTATCTCGCTCAAAAAACTTCGTTCGTCATTGTGTGTGAGATGCCAACAAGTTCCTGTTGATTGAAGTCTAAGATAAAATGATGGAATCACCAACGTACAGGAGTTAGTTTTCATGATAGTTAGAATATCCAAGCGTGAAATCTAAGAAGACCAACTACTCCTCGTATCTAGTAGCGTTAGATTTTGATTAATGTTTTTTCCCACTCTTCCAATTTCTTAGGATGTTAAGAATTATATATATTTTGTGACGCCTCAAAATCGCACCTCCATCACATAGGCAGTCAGATTGATCCTGAAGGCGCTACACTGCCTATTGCTCTACTGACCTTGATCATTCAACAAAAGAGCTTACGTGACATGAATATTATAATAATAATTATAATAGATAGCTTTAAATGCGGAAATTAAATAATTAAAATGTCACGATGAAGGACTCTAATGCGAAAGTTCATGATGTCTCATATTATAGAAAGTATGCGAAAGTTCATGGTGTCTTTCAATATAGAAAATATGCGGAAGAAAACATGATGTCTCATATTATAGAAAGTATGCGGAAGTTCATGGTGTCTTTCAATATAGAAAATATGTAGAAGAAAAAGTGATGTCTCTGAACAATAAAATGATTTAACAGATATGCGATAAGAAAGCTTGGAGTAGAAAGATCAGTCATGTGCAGCGTTCTCCAAACTCTGCGCCCTCCATCATCTCCTCAGTTGACACTCTCACCTGCAAAATTCCAATGCAGGGGAATAGAATACCCATGAGCAAAGATGCCCAATACAATAATAATAGACAGTGAAATAAGGATCGATGATGATCATGAAATTAATGTATAAGTCTTTAGTAATATCAGTACTCTGTTATTTACTATAACAATACTTTATCTTTGCATTACTCTGCTTTACTTTGCAATGTCTCTGCTATGCTATGCAATACTTTACTTCACAATATCTCTGCTTTACTTTACAGTGCTTTGCTTTACATTGCTCTGCTGTACATTGCTTTACTTTGCAATTGCTTTACTGTGAGTTGTACTACGTCTTTTACATTACTAAATTATCCTTAGAGTTGGTTGTCCTATGCGAGCTCGACTTTATTAGGTTGGGAAGCCAGAAGTGCCTCTTTGATTCTCTGATGCTAGAAAGCCCACAAAGAGAAGAGGGTGGGTGTTAATACCTCACCCAGTTCGAAAGGTATGAGGAAGAATTCCTACAATCCAGGAACAATGGTCGGTTACAAGACCTGTAGGTTCACCGTCTCCTCAGCTAGCTACCTGTCCCTCTGGCATAATACTTTAATTTTTAAAGGAAGGGGTATGTCCTTTAGCATCACCCTTCATTCGAGATACAGGTGGAAGAAAACCTGAAATCTCAGGAATAGTGATCATTTAAGATAGTAGCGTTGCTGTCACCTCAGCTAACTATCTATCCCTCATCTGCTTTAATCTCTGATCTTTGCTTTAACTTTGGGGGCGGCACATAGCAATCCCATGTCTTTGTCCTTGCTTTATTTATTTTTAGTCATTGTGAATCTATGATTTAGAACCCAACGGAACGTTGGTCTTTGTACAATAGGACTCAGCCAGTGTAGATGAACTGGTTAGAGTCTTAGTTATGTTTGGGGTAGATTAGTCCGATTGGATCAATTGGGTATCTGTTAGAATCGATCGACCGTTCCTGGTGGACCGGTCGACCATTCCTGGTGGACCGGTCGACCATTTCGTTGGCACCGGTCGACTGGTCCTCTGGGATCGGTCGACGGTGTTCTTTAATTTAGTTCTGTGGATCGGTCGACCGATATGGGTGTCGGTCGACCGTTCATCAGGCCATGAAGATGTGCACCTCGCATCAGATCGGTCGATCGTTCCCTGGATCCGATCGATCGATCGCAAGATCAAATATGTCTGTCAATATATAGATCGGTCGACCATCGTGGTGAGGCCGGTCGACCGATAAGGGAGAGTTCATGTGGGTTCTGTACACAGACCGGTCGACCGTTCTCTGGAATCGGTCAACTGGATCATGATGGACATAATCTATGCAACTAACAATGAGAGGAAGGTGTTTATCCTAATTACCATGCCAATCCAAAGCGTATGCTCTCAGCATGTCTTCCAATCTCTAGATTGTCCTCTCCGATTGGCCGTCCGTCTGAGGATGAAATGCTGTGCTATATCGAAGCCTCGTTCCAAAAGCATTCTGGAGACTCTTCCAGAATCTGGAGGTGAGCTTGGGATCTCTGTCAGATACAATGGCTGTCGGGATCCCGTGAAGTCTGACAATCTCTTACACATATAGATGCATGAGGCTTTCAAAAGATTGTTTCACCTTAATGGGTAGGAAGTGAGCCGATTTAGTGAGTCGGTCCGCTATAACCCAAATGGCGTCGTGCCCCTTCAGAGTCCGAGGTAGGCCTGTGATAAAATCCATTGATATTTCTTCCCACTTTCACTGTGGGATGCCCAGACTCTTCAAGGTTCCCTGTGGTTTCTGATGTTCGATCTTGACCTGTTGGCACACTATGCATTTGGAGACATATTCTGCTATCTCCTTCTTCATGTCTGGTCACCAGAAACTCCTTTGTACATCCTTGTACATCTCCGTACTCCCGGGTGGATTGCAAACTCAGATTTGTGGCATTCATCTAGCACTTCTCTTCGGAGTTCAGGGTTGTTCGGTACCCACAGCCGGTCGTGGTACCTGATGCCACCATCCGAAGAGAACTTGAGATTCGTTGTTTCCGTACTTGTCTTTATCATCATACTTTGATACTCTGTGTCTTCCACTTGTGCTTCTATGATCCTTCCTATCACATCCGATATTATGCGCTGCATCATCATTTACGATCCATCGTGCCTCACTTTTGGTGTCCATTTGAACAGTTCTTCCATGAGTTCGAACCGTCGTAGGCGCATGTAGGCTAAGGATCCTTCCCATTTTTGACTGAAAGCGTCAGCTACTGAGTTTGCCTTGCCGGGTTAGTAGTTAATGGCAAACTCGTAATCTTTCAAGAATTCCATCCAATGCTTTTGACTCATATTCAACTCCTTCCGTGTAAAAACATATTTTAAGCTTTTGTGATCTGTATAGACCATGAATTCTTCTCCATATAAGTAGTGACGCCAAAGCTTGAGAGTGGATACTATGGCTGCTAGTTCGAGATCATGCGTTGGATAATTGACTTCATGCTTCTTCTGCTGTCTGGATGCGTACGTCACCACCTTCCCATGTTGCATTAATACGCATCCCAATCTTGTACCACTCGCATCGCTGTAAACCACGTAACCTCCGTTGCCTGATGGTAATGTTAGGATTGGTGCTGAAGTTAGTCGCCCCTTTAACTCTTGAAAACTTTCTTCGCATTTGGGCGACCAGATGAACTTTTCCTCTTCCCTTGTGAGCTTGGTCAGCGGCAATGTTATTCTGGAGAAGTCCTTGATAAAACGTCTGTAGTAGCCGGTCAAACCAAGAAAACTCCTAATTTCAGAGACGTTCTTTGGTTGAGTCCAGTTGGACACTGCCTCTACTTTTGCGGGATCCATCGCAACTCCATCTTTAGAGATGATATGTTTGAGGAACATGATCTGCTCTAATCAAAATTCACATTTTGAAAACTTTGCATATAGCTTCTTTGCCCGCAATATTTTTAGCACAGTCCTCAGATGCTCTCTATGTTGTTCCACGCTTGACGAATAGATGATGATATCGTCAACGAAGACAATTACGAACCTATCCAGGTGTTCGTGGAAAGTTCGATTCATGAGGTCCATGAATGCTGCCGGGGCATTCGTCAACCCAAACGGCATCACCATGAACTCATAATGTACATATCTTGATCGGAATGCTGTCTTCGGAATATCTTCTTCTGCCACTCTTAGCTGATGGTATCCACTCCTCAGATCGATCTTTGAGAACACCAGCTGATCAAATAATCATCGATGCGAGGTAGTGGGTACCTGTTCTTTATTGTGACTTTGTTCAACATTCTGTAGTCGATACAAAGTCTCAATGACCTGTCCTTCTTTTTGACAAAAAAGAACAGGTGCTTTCCAAAGTGAGACGCTAGGCCTTATGAAACCTTTATCCAGTAGCTCTTGAATCTGGTCCTTCAATTCCTTCATCTCTGCTGGAGCCATGCGGTATGGGGCTTTGGAGATTGGTGTAGTTCCGAGCGCTACTTCAATGTGAAAGTCTATTTCCCTCCTGGGCGGTAGACCACTGACATCCTCAGGGAATACATCAAGAAATTCCCTCACCACTTCTATGTCTTGAGGAGTCTTCTATGGTTCCTCTATTTTGGTTTTACTGGCTAAATAACTTCTACATTTTTTCTGAAGTAACTTATGTGCCTTTATGGCAGAGACTATAATCCTTGGTTCTTTTTGTGCAATACCCCTGACTATAACTTTATCTGTACTCTGTGTGCCTATGATTACTTTCTTTTTCTTGCACAATATAGAAACATTATGTGAGGTTAGCCAATCCATGCCCAATATTATATCATAATCTCTCATGAGGATAATGATAAGGTTGGCAGGATGATTCTTTTTCTCTATATCTATGGGTACATCGGGGAGATACTTTGTAGTAATTAGGGTGCCCTGTGGGGTTAAGATGTTCATCTTATGCTCTAAATTCATGGCAGCTAACCCTAATGTTTTGGCACATTCTTCAGATATAAAGGAATGGACCGGAATCGAACAACACTTTAGTAGGTAAACCGGCTACGAATAGCGTACCTCGAATGACATCAGCATCATTCTACGAAACATTCTCTTCCAGATTGAAGAGTCTTCCCTGTACCAACTGCTGTTGTCCGCGTCTCGAACAGTTCACTACGATATGCCCCATTCCGCCGCAGTAGTAACAGGCTCCTGACTTCATTCGGCATTCCCCAGCATGGGTCCTGCCACAGGTGTTGCATAAAACCCGCTCACCTTGTGCGGGTGGTGCTTGAGGGGCTTTAGGAGGTTGTTGCCTCTGCTGTTGAGCTGGGTGCCTCTGCGCCTGTTGGGGAGGTCGCTGCTATTGCTGTTGCTGTGGTTGCTGTTATGGTAGGGGAGGAGCTTGTTATAGCGGACAGTAGGACTGCTGCTGTTGTTGACGACGGTGGTTCTGTTGAGGCGCTGCATATGGGTGGTACCGGTTATCCTGTCGTTGGTGTTGTCGGTTATTCCCACAAAACTGTTGCTGTTGCTGGGAACTCTGCCCCACATTCTGCTGGGCCTTCTGAGCTTTTTGTAGGTCTTGGTGATCCTTTTCAGTTAGAGTAGCTAAAGTGATGGCGTCTTCTAGAGTTTTGTAGTTCCCAGACCTTGTATGAGATCTCAAAGTGGAGCCCAGTCCGTCCACAAAGCGTTTGGTCACATCAAGTTCATCCATGGTTAACCTAGAATACTTCTTAAGTCTGATGAACTTCATCATGTATTGCTCCACTGTCATGGTTCCTTGCACTAATTCCAAGAACTCTTTCTGCTTTAAGTCCTTTTGGAACTTCGGGTAGTATCGCGTCTCGAATGCCTTACGAAAATCTTCCCAGGCAACAATTCTTACCCCGGGAAAACTGGTGGCCTTTCTTGCTTTCCACCATTCCTACATCCTTTTGGAGGGTGTCCCCAGCGAAAAGTACTTTCTTGTTCTCAGGCACATCGAGAATGTCGAACTTATCCTCGATGGCCTCCATCCATTGCTCTGCTACTACGAGGCCTCCTTCTCCGTTGAACATTGGAGGTTTTGACTTCCAAAAATCTTGTAGTGTGCAGACGGAAGGGACTTGACATCCTTGCTGAGCTAGTGGTTCTAGTGGAGGAGGAGAAGGTGGAAGTGGAGGTGGGTATGGTGGAGATGGGGGAACATATGGGTTCTCCCCTTCAATGTAGTTCTCGGCCTCACTGGTATAGACATATTCTCTTCTTTGATATGACATCTATAAAAAAGACCATAACAATACTTGAGAGGGGCACATAAAAATCAAAGATTCTTAATTCAAATAAAAATCTTAGATAACAACTGAAATCAAAATACTCAATATTCATTAAAGCAAACATTATTCTCTTGATAAGGTTCGAAAAGCATAAACATATGTCTGAGGCGCACTAAGGCCTTCACATCGAAATACATAAAAACACTAATCACTACATCTAGAAGACTCCCCAGGGAGGTTGGGGCACTTATCATCACCGTGTCCCTCCTCATAACAGAGATCACAACACTCCTCTGGATCAGTCTGACTGATAGGGCTCGCGTCTCTGAACTGCAGTTCCCGTGGTGGTGCAGGGACTTTTTCCTCATCATCGGAGGATATGCAAATCGGATAGTCCACACGTCCCCCTCTCGTATACGAGTGCCACCTCTGATTTATCCCTTCACGTATCTCTGTAGGGTAGAAGTGGCGTGGAGAGAGTAATTCCGGGTCATAACTCCCTACACTCTCTAAGTCCGAATCTGAATGCTCCGATCTCTCTAGGGCAGGCTGTGGCGGGGTTGGAGGATCTATGGGCCACATACGTATCCTAACGATATGGCCCCTACCCCCTTCGTACAATTCTGGTGACCATGCGGCGTGGAGGCATCTATAACACAATTTAATTTAATAGCATAAGTATGATTCACATAGGAACGTATTTATTACTTACTTGAGGAGTGGAGCCGCAGATGCTTAAGAAGCTTGCACATGACTTTACTGTGAGCTGTGTATAGTATGAACAATGAATGCCATGCATGAACATCTACTCTACTATGATCAATGAAGGAGCCAAGAACTTAGGCTCTGATACCAAACTATAATGCTCCCAAAATCGCACTTCCCGCCACGTAGGCGGTCAGATTGACTCTAGAGGCGCTACACTGCCTATTGCTCTACTGACCTTGACCATTCAACAAAAGATTTACGTGGCATGAATATTATAATAATAATTATAATAGATAGCTTTAAATGCAGAAATTAAATAATCAAAATGTCACGATGAAGGACTCTAATGCGGAAGTTCATGATGTCTCATATTATAGAAAGTACGCGGAAGTTCATGGTGTCTTTCAATATAGAAAATATGCGGAAGAAAACATGATGTCTCATATTATAGAAAGTATGCGGAAGTTCATGGTGTCTTTCAATATAGAAAATATGCAGAAGAAAAAGTGATGTCTCTGAACAATAAAATGATTTAACAGATATGCGATAAGAAAGCTCGGAGTAGAAAGATCAGTCATGTGCAGCGTTCTCCAAGCTCTGCGCCCTCCATCATCTCCTCAGTTGGCATTCTCACCTACAAAATCCCAATGCAGGAGAATAGAATACCCATGAGCAAAGATGCCCAGTACAATAACAATAGACGGTGAAATAAGGATCGATTAAAATTAAAATTTATACAAAATTATATTCTTATTAAATACTAAAAATATATTAAAAATTTAGACAAAATTTAAAAATTACAATCTCCTCATCCTCAAAGGGTCATCGTCATCATCATCGTTGCCCCATCACCGCCACCACCATTGTCATTTCCACTCGCCAATGACAAGGGGCAAATTCGCCTCCACTCCTTGTTGGGCGGATCTGACTTGAGATGGTCGGGTCTACTCAACAAGGGGCGGATCCAACCATAGATGGCCAGATCCAACCTTACGATGTTGCTGTCGCGGAAAATGGAGAACCAGAGGAGGAGATCACGTAAGAAAAAAATCGAGCGATGCTAGAGGAGGAGATCATCATCAGAGTTCGGAGTTCGTTGGATATCAAAGTTGAAGATGTCAATAGATGGAGAGAGAGTGCATGTGAAGAGGGAGTGTCAGCGGATGGACACTACAAGAAAAACACCTATTTTCAATGGACAAAAATCTTTTGCATTTTTTGACGATATTTGCGACGGATTAAAAAACCTTTCGAAATACCGAAGGCCAAAAAGTTCTTCACTGCTATGGACGAAAAATTCTTATGGGTAAAACACCGACGAGCCTATTCATGTGAGAATTGATAATAATATAGGCTAGCAAGTGCATTAGTCTCTCAAGTAATAAAGTGTAAGAGAAAAGTGTCGAACCTACATATAAGTGATGTGGGAAGTGATATAATGTACATGATCTGTTAGCTTATGCAATAAGCTTGGTTAGCAAATATCAAAATAATCACAATAAGATTATGTGGAGTCATTGTGAATTATTCGTATATTTGAGAGTCAATGTACAATTGTGATTAACATACATAGTGGATTCCGTATGGCTATAAAATATATTCGATGATGACATATTAATGAAATTTTACATGTGATCACTCATTTTTTATTAGGTGGTACAGTTGTTTCTTTAAGTTACAAGAAATAAGATGTCCGAGACTGAGTATATTATGTGATATATGATTCAAGTGTTATCTTGAGGAACTATGGATGAATATGCTCATAGGACCAAAGTGTTGTGATAATCAAGTTGTAACAAACTTGGTACACATTAGATCCAATAGTTCAAAGAAGAAACATATTGTATATTGAGGACATAGTGAAAAGAAAAAGGTGGCAATGATCCATAGGCCTAACACTAACATGATTTTTTACAAGCGGACTAAAGAAGGGATATTAATCAAAGTGTTAGTTTGATAGGACTTAGGAATTATTGAGTCGGATCGAAGTCTTACGGATAGTGGTTATATCATCCCCGATTAGCTCTTCACAGAAAGTGGGAATGTTAATTTAATGATTAATTCTCTCGTAAAGAAAAAATGCACCTGTGATTTGATGGGATTCATAAGTGAAGGAATTGATACAAATAAATAGCGGTATTATCGGAATACCTCATAATGAAAGACAGATCGTCGAAGACTTTTCTATGTTGCTTCGAACTCGTTGTCGGGAACCCAATCACGTATCGAAAGAGAACACGTATTCACAATTCAAAATACTATTATGGACAATATCGAAATTAGAGGAAGTGTGATAGCCTTTCGAAGGCTTTCTGTGTTGAACTTCTCTATGCACTTACGACACCATCACACACACATATATATATTTTGATTCATGTGTCTCGTAACTACATGCAATGTGCAAAAATTGCATAGCAATTTCTCATCACGTGGACAACATGCACATCAAAGGGCGTCAATGCCCAAAAATCTCCCACTCGCACTTGATGGGCATTTACCCATCTTTGATTTCTATAAATGTCCGGTATGGCAAATGGATGGAGCGACCCACGAGTACATCCACAAATGAGAGAGAACTATAACCTATTAGGGATACATAGTCACTCAACCGCTTGAGAGCTTATACTATGACCTATTAGGGATACATAGTTGCTCAATCAATTTGAGAGCATAAATTATGACTACATAACTGCTCAATCAACGTGTGAGCTCATGCTATAACGTGTTATTATAGCTACTCAACTTTCATGCGAGCCAATATTATGTTTTATCAATAATACATAGCCGCTCAAACATCCATGTTACTCTCTTTGCTTTGAAACACCTTGCTTGCACACTCCAGACGACATACGTCTTATCATGCATGATTTCGGTTGATCCGTATTTGCACGTTTACGTATTTGGCCAATTGCATCACAAATACCATGCAACATCAGTGAATCTTCCTCTCGTCCTCATATTTCTTAATTCTAAGTCAGCTGCTTTTCTAGTCATGGCTCGACGGGCTGCAACTTCACTAAAATAGCAAACACTAACACATTACCTTGAAATATGATAAAGAGTTTAAGGGCAATCTCCGAACTTGTTTAGTCCTTAAAGTCTCATACTCTGACGAAAAACTATAAAGTACTGAGGTTCATAACCAAGTACTGAGGTGGAAACTTTCACTGAAGGAGCATACGTCATAAACTCGTAACACCGCATATACTGAAGTCCAAACGTCTACCTATGACGTCCGACCTGAGTCCTCCCACTAGTCGCTCAAAAATTGACGCCACGAGGTCTCACATTTGGCTTCTCTTATCAGGCTACATAGTGTTATATATAAACTCGCGTCTCTCGAACATATCAAGACGATCTTATATCATATATTTGGATCTAAATCATTTCCTCTCCGCTCGCTATACAATAAGCGCCGAGGTGATTATCCGTGTGACAGATAATCTCGTGCCTGATTGATATACTCTACATGCTTTATTGCAGTCTTTAATTAACTTCAGAATAAAATTGACATAATTTTATTCATCATAAGAAAGTTTAGAATATATTATCACATAAGCCTTGTGCATATAAAAGCGTTAGTCAAAACGTGGCTTAATAATTATCTCATACTTATATATGTATTCATCAACCTTATCTTCTTCACATTGTCAAGACATACTACACATCAATGTGTTTTCCCTTATAATGGTTCATCCTTTTTATCAAGCAATAGTGACGTACTTGTTGTAACGAAGGGCATACTTGACCATTGTCAATACATGAATAAAAGAATTTACTTAATCAAAGGGCTTCATACCATTATTGAGTATAACACAAACTCAGTATTCATAGTTGACTACTTTATTTAGTTTTACTTTAGCTAAAATTTGCAACAATGTCATTCTATAAGGAGATATACTTTTGCTTGTTAATATCGCCATCTTAATAGGCGTCTATTTATTAAGAAAGTCTATAACTCGATTTCCATCATAATGCAAAGTGAGTCAACACACCCATAAGGTATCATATTATTCTCTTAATCATCATCCAACATAGGCGCTCTACATTAGTATGTAAATTTCTCATTTGACCAATGACACAAATATCAGACAGCTCAACTTATTGTGCATGTCTGATCACTGACCATGTTTACGAAAGGACATTTTCTTACTTATAGAGTCTTAGAGAAAATCATGAGATTCAAAATTATCTCTTTTAATAAGGGTACCGGTCAGTGTACAATTTCTCGTAGAATATTCAATTTGTCTTTATAACAGACGACTCTTGCTACAAAGCAATAAATTTACTTGAACAATTCTGATTTAATTTTCACATCCGGTGTGAATAATTGTCTCACCCATATCATTTCTATAAATCCTTTATTACTAGAAAGGCATTAAATTCTTCATTAATAGAAGAAATCCCTTATTACTTCTAGCTATACATAATATTACTTCACATATAATGTCATGATGACATATTTATCCATAAAAATAAATATACACATAATGATATTTATATCATTATTCAGATGAATACTAAATCCATAAATAGATCGTCACAAACTACATAATGCGCTCAATACTTTTACATTTAAGCATTCAAATAGCTTTATGTAAGTTTCATCTAATACGTCTATGAATCAATAGCTAATCTTTTGACGAACGAGATAAAAACATAATAATTTCTCTATAGTCAGCACTCCTTTTGCGACTATTGTTTTTCATCACTTTTAAATCTCTTATCATCCATATCGACTTCTTTCGAGACAAGACGGATGATTTAACAAGTCATTGACTTGATTTTCTTTTTTAGACTCTAACTCTTTGCATTAATCCATTTTCTTTATCTAGGTCGAGAGAGCCTCCATCACTTATTTTAGGCTCATGTTCATTTCATATAGTCATTAGATATTGACTATGTGAAACGCAACTCATATGTTTCAATAAATGAACATTAATTATGAGTTGACTGTGAATTACTCTCACTCGGAGTGAGGTGTGGAAAGAGAATATGGAGAAAACACAAATCAATCCACATACATTGTCAACTTTGAATCATCAACTTCTAAAGTAAAGATGTCTCATTCAACCAAGAAATATATTCATGTCACATCTTTACTTGAATTTTCAGTCACATTTACTGATTTAGGTAGCATTAATAACAACATTACAAATATAACATTACAAATTTATTTGCGCCATAAATTAGAGTAGATTATGGGTTCATCGTATTCGCAACACTTATAATTACGAAATATAATTAGTATCATAACTATATCATGTTCATCACTAGACTATTTGAATAAGTCTCAACCATTTTGCAATATTAATTAAATCAGCAAGACATTAACCTTGCGATCATAATTGAATCTCCATCTAAGTTCATGAATTTGTATACAATAATTCAAGTTACCAACTTAGATAAATCATATGTATGATTTTATAATGCAAAAATGTGATGAATGAAACCATATATAATCTTAGACATTCAATACAAATGAACTATTATAATTTTCTGTTAATAAATGATTTTCGTATTTTCTTGTCAATTAGACATTATTACAAAAGTAGGCAAAAATAACTTTAATGAGAAAATATATTTCTCAAGCTAGTCTATATTTATATTGACTCAAAAAATATCACAAATTGACTAGCCAAAACTTTTGGCAAACTTATTTACGTCACATATGACATAAATATTCAACTTGAATATTAAAGTAATCAAAACATAGAGGAATTTCAAAAAATTATCATAAAGGAATTTCATTAAAGATAAAAAAAATAATGATCAAAGTGAACACAGTTTATGTTTGTCCAAAAATTAAAAAAGTAGATACTAAACAAATATCCACTTTGAAACAGCGGTATAGTAGGACAATGAGATAAAAATATTATCATTTTGCAAGTCAATCATTTTTAACTCCCATTTTCACGTTGTTTCCAACTATGCCCTTTGACTTTAACGACTAAGTCATGCAACGAATTCATCATCCTTTAACTACATGATAAGTTGTATTAAGAATTTTCAATCCGCAAAGAATGTGTCTCAACATCCAAATCAACATTATCATAAAGCAAAACTAACATACGACCATATCAACATCTTTCAACTCAATGCAAGCACGAGCGAAAAATATCGTATTTGCCACATGAGTAGCACATTGTTTTGCTTTTTATGAACTTTGCCACTATGAACGCTTCTCTCAACGAAATGAGTAGCGCAAGCCCTTCTTAGTATCTATACAATATTTACTAGACTATGATCTCTGTCGAAAACTTATAGTAATTTTCTTATTTTGACATTGACAACATATGTCATAGTTGAAGATGGCACACATTCTTCAAATAAATGTCAAAATATTTGATATTTTCACTAAACATCAAACATGTGCACAAGTTAACTATACTTATTAGAAATAAGTAACTATCACGTGGTCATTCTAAAAAGTATGATCAAGATTCTCTAAATCAGTCGTCAAGTTTATCATTACATATAGATATATAACATATATGTTGAAGAAAATTTATGTAAGAGTTATTATTTTCTTAATGAATCAAGATCGTGAGAATTGTGATAGTGATCATGCTCGACAGAGGTCATCTTTTGTCATGTGTCACTTTTGACATATTCAATTGCAAAGACTCCTTTTTTGTGTCACTTATGTATGGTCAAACTTACATAAGAAAAATGTTAGTTTTTGCATGTCTTCTTGTCGCATATATTAATAAATAATGACATAATAATATTTT
The DNA here is from genome assembly GCA_030549335.1 of Pontederia crassipes. NCBI lineage: Eukaryota > Viridiplantae > Streptophyta > Magnoliopsida > Commelinales > Pontederiaceae > Pontederia > Pontederia crassipes. The sequence goes on from CM060190.1 coordinate 25,999,982, forward strand.
TAAGACAATGACATCGAGATGGTCGCTATGCTTCCACTCATCTCCCACTATAAAAAAAACAATTATCATTCATTAAAAATAATATGTTGCGCCAAGGTATATTATTCTAATCATTTTGGTAAATAATCGTCCAAAATCATCTAAAAAATATATGATGTGATTAACATACCATTTAAAAAAATGTGGCCAAGACAATCCTAGTTCTGTGATGAAAGCTCTTTCTTACATTTGTAAGATGCCAATTAGAAAAGCATCACCCCTTCACCTTGTCACCACAATAATTAGAAAAATATCATCACGTCATGTAAACATAATAATTCTTGGAGACTGCGTTAACAATACACCAAGTAAGTCCATAAAGAAAGATGGTACTACATTTTTCGCTAACAATCTCTTTTCAGTCTTTCCTAAATATCCACATGTCACGCACCACTCAATAAAAATTGTTACCATGATCATCATACAATTTAGATGCCTTAGTCCTATTTGGACTACCTATGTTTCATAATATCAAACTTATTTCATCTTAAGTTTTATGAAACATGTCACATTCATAATTCATAAATATTTATGCATTCAAAGTAAACATTGCATAAATTATATGAATGTATATTGTGCACACAAATAATCATACAATTCATTTACATATAAATGAATATTATTTGTCACACTCATATAATTAACATAAGCATGATACAAACATACAAATAATCACACAATCATTTTCACATGTCAAACTATACATTTATGTCACATAAGTCTCAATCATGTACATAAATTCGTATCATGCATGTCGTGTTAATTAAAAAAATATATGTGCACATTTCTATTCATAAAGAAATATTTGTGTTATAATTAATGTGCATATTTGACATGAAAAAGTGACAAAAAATAGTTTGTACATAACTTAATATAACTATGTGAATTAATGGTTCACATATTCACATGACATATATTATGCCTAATATGTAACTAAATTTCATTATGCACATATTCTTTGCTAAAGAAAATAAATTCATATTACATAGCACAAATCATATATTAAACTAATAATGTGCATATGTCAATTTTCATATCAAATTACATAAGTGTCACATTTAAATACACTTTAAGTAAATATAACATAATTATGTGAATGAATATCTAATTCATATAGAAATTCAATTTAAGTGTGACACACTACACTTAAAACATATCATGTAATAACACATATGAAAGAATTTCACTTAAATTCATAATCACATGTAATGGATGACAAAATAATATGACTATTTCATTTACTAATAGATATGCATAAAATAAATGTCATACAATATTCAGAAAATTTATTCTAAAAATTTCCTTATTAACATTACGTGATCACTTAATATCACTTCTATAAAACAATTTGCATATTCACATAATTATTCAAAAATAATAATCAATCATAATGTGATTATTTTGTATTAAAACTAACTAAGTACATATCACTCTTACTTAGAATTAAATGTGACATGACAACCAGGATACATATTAAATTATATGAAATTCACATAATTACTAGGCATATTGTACAAAATAACATATGCATAAATATTAAATGTGCATATTAAATATTCTGGAACCTTGCAGAAAATTATTCATAATTTTCTAATCAATAATGTGCATAAATTAGAAATAATCTAATTTGTCGTACATGTTTATCATGACATAATAAAACATGTAAAATCCATAATAACATAAAAATGCATACATTCATGTCACACATATATCACACATTTTTAAGAAAATATTTCAGAATTTTCTGAGTCCAAAAATATATTTTTCTCATTTTTCTATATTTTCCCAGGTTTTCTATCATTCTGTCCTATTTTTCAAAAAAAAATGATTCTGTTTAACTGGGCTGCGCATGGCTCAAAAAAAATGCAGCGGGCCTCAGGCCTGCGCGCGCTGGCGCATGGCGTGCAGCGGCAGTGGGACGCTGGCACATCGCCCGCGCATCGTGCCAAGCGCGGTGCGCAGCGAGCCAACCAGCAGTACAACGGGCTTTGGGCCCGTGCAACTGTAGCGCGCTATGCACTGGCATTTTTATCTTTGAACAGGCCGCAGGCCCATGCACAGACATCCTTAAAAAGACGTGTACATTTAATTATTCATTTATGTTCACTTGAATTTTTGGCAAAATGTTGCATTTATTTTTTCTTGTTCATTTGTAGGCTGAAATTTAAGAACTTGTTCGATTGGAACCGACACTTACACTTATAGAAGTACTACAGAGATGTTTAGGATTTCAAAATCATAGTCATGTCGTTGGCTTTAGAGGCGGAATAAAGGCAAATGATTTGAGAGGAACAAATTTAACTACTAAATGAGTTGTGGGCCACTTGACAAGAGAACAAGTCTTTTCAAGAGGAGAATGAGTTTTTGAAGAATCGCTTGGACTCTATAGAAATTCAAATGCAACAAGTAGTGCAACATTGCTTTGGACAATCTAATGCGCAAAGTCTAACAACACAGGAATCAGATAATGAAAATTAAGTGGTTTGTTTCATTATATGTTCTATCTTAAATTGCTTTATTTATTTATAAGTTATTATTTTTTATTTTGTTGTTAATTCAATAGTCATTGCACATTTATTAAAAAAACTTATGTATTTTGTGAACTTTACAGATTTTGAAGATATGGAAACAAAGAGATGCAATTGAAAGCTCAAACAAGTTATTTTATTTTTAGGACAGTGTAAGCATTTTTTTGAAGGGAAGGAAGAAGATTGATGGGTTAAAAAAATTGAATGCTAAATGTTATTGATTTTGACTACTATGAATATTTGTTTTCTTGAATAATTGTTCTTTTTTGAAGTTATATGAACAATTCATCGTAGTAAATTAATTTAACTTTTGTATTATAGTTTGTGAGTTTGTTTTTAGTTGAATGATTGCTGAGAAAATGTGTTGTAGATCATCTGTCATTTAAATCAATGTGTGATAAAGTCCATGTAAATCAATTAATTAGTATACTATGTTGATTGATCAATTTTAAGCAATGATAGTCATTAAAATAATAGTTAATGATCAACATAGCAATTTTAATGATTTCAATAAAGTTAGTCATAAATATAATAATGATCAAAGTTGTCATCTTTAAAAAGTATTAACGACCATTGATTAATTAGTTGGTAGTAGTGATAGGGACATGATAGTAAGTCGTTGAAGATTATTAATGACAAAAATATTTTGACCATTAATGAGTTTATCGACTAACTAAATGGTCATTATATAACTTTAAAGACCGTTTTATTTATGGTCGTTCCTGAGGTTTTAACGACCGGATTAATACTCGCAAACAATTATCAACGACAAAGATTATGATGTCATTAATGCGTTTAACGATGACCTACATGGTCACTATATGGATTTAACGACCAAAGTATTTCTAGTCGTTGATGAATTTTAATGACAGAATTATTAGCCGCTAAAGATTATCAATGATAAAGATATTTCTAGTCATTAATGTATTCGACGATTAACTAAATAGTCCTTATATAGATTTAACGATCGGATTATTTTTGGTCATTGATGATTTTTAACGACGGGATTACCGGTCATTGAAGATTATCAACGACAAAGATATTTTTAGCCATTAATGTATTCGACGACCAACTAAATGGTCCTTATATGGCTTTAACAACCGGATTTTTTCTGGTCGTTGATGACTTTTATCGACGAGATTACTAATCGCTGAATATTATCAATGACATAAGAAATTTCTAGCCATTAATGACAAAGACTCGGCCCCTTTCCATATTTTATTTTTTCTATCATAACCAATTATTAACTATAAAAAAACTTAAATATATTCGTAGTATTTAGATCTTTTTTGCTTAACTTTATTATTTTCATATTGCTATAACTTTTAGGAACCAAAGATTATTAGTTTTTTATTATTTAAATTATAATTACTTGTCATCTTGAATCACTAATATACAATTATTCTCATATTTTAAATATATTATTAATCAAATAAATAATTTCATGTATTTATTCTCTTATTTAATTATGTGATTTATAAAAAAAATCTTCTTGTGAATGCAAATTCATGAGTGAAAAATATCAGTTATATTTTTATTATTTAATTATGTAATGTGGAGAAAGTATTTTTTATTCAACTTTTTTTTCCTTTTACCATTGCTTTAGCTTTTGGCAACAAAAAGTTATTTAATTTTACTATCTGAATTATAATTTACTCTTCATCTTTGAATCACTAATAATTAATTATTCTCTTATTTCAAACATATTAATTTTAAATAAATTATTATCCTCTTCTTCAAATATGTAATTTTATAAATTTTATGTCTACATGTGTTATGAAATTTTAAATTTGTAGTGCAAAAATTTATAAAAATGTTCATAGAATTTGTTAAAATATTTATTTAGTCAGAAATAAAAACATAATGATATATGTTTGATCATTATTTTAAAATATTTAGTCATTTTTAAAGTTTGTAACTATTATATATTTATTTATCGAAATTATATGATGCTTATAATTCTAATTAGTGAACCTAGTGAAATTTATTCCCGGCTCTGCCACTAGCCACATGCGACGACAAGGACAAAGATAGGGATTGTTTTAGCGCCATATTAGCATTAGAATAACATCTTGTTTTAGTGCCAACTTGACGTCGGCAATACCAGCGCTACTTTAGCGCCTAGGTAGCGACATATATTACCACTTCTCAACGATACTTTTGATGTCATTACAACGTTGTAGTAGCATCGACTTGTGATGTTAGTAGTATCGTCTAACGTCTTGACATCATTGCAATTACCGAACCTAGGCGTCTCATATGCATGGCGCCGTGACAACGCTGAAGTGTAGTTATTTTTTTAATTACAATTTAATGCCACTTTAGCGATACATTGGGGAGTAGTTAATGGTCAAATTTCTTTTGTAGTGATAATATCTGGAGCATCCACTCATTTTCGTCCTTTGGAAGTCAAGGAAGATCTCACCATCTTTTTGTGTCGCTATTAGTGGAGTGGTTGATATGCCAACTTTTCTTCTCTTTTTTTTCCTTTAATAATTGACTCGATGGAGTTTAACTATTGCCGAATCCCGATTGATTGTTTCGACGAATTATTTTTCATTAGCATATATAATCAAAGATATAAATAAGATATTAAACACTAACTGTTAATTAAATAATATTAATGGAAGACTAAAACATGGGTCTCTCCCTTTATACTCTCATGACCAACTTCTTTTTTAAAAATAATATTTATACTCTCACTCGAAGAGACGACATTAACCAAACTGAAGTAAGAAAGAAAGTAGCAGCACTGATGTCGTGGGATACGCGGAAGCAACACAACTAACAAAGGAGATGCGAAAGGTCGATTTTGTGGATACGAGGAAGCAACACAATATGAGAAAGGAGATGGCAAAGGTCCGAGAGAAACTATGCAAATTAATTAATCAAATATTTTTAGACAAAAGCGACAGGAAAATGCTACGTAAAAGAAATATTAATTTATCTCGCTAAAAAAACTTCGTTCGTCATTGTGTGTGAGATGCCAGCAAGTTCCTGTTGATTGAAGTCTAAGATAAAATGATGGCATCACCAACGTACAGGAGTTAGTTTTCATGATAGTTAGAATATCCAAGCGTGAAATCTAAGAAGACCAACTACTCCTCGTATCTAGTAGCGTTAGATTTTGATTAATGTTTTTTTCCCACTCTTCCAATTTCTTAGGATGTTAAGAATTATACATATTTATATATTACGAGTTCTAGATTTAAAAAAAAAAAGAATGCCGTGTTGGCTGATATATATGCTTCCTTCTGTAGAAGAACACATCATAATTCCTTCCATCGAGTCCTCGGCATCTCTCAATTTCCACCAGCTCCATGGCCAAACTCCACCGGTTCCTCTTTCTCTCCCTCCTCTTCTCCCTCGCCATCGCCCCTTCGACGGCGGATCGCCGGGACAACCTCCTCCTCCAAAGCCAAGAGATAGTCCGCAGGCCGTTGCAGGAAAAACTCAGCCACCTCAAGTTCTACTTTCACGACATCCGCAGCGGGCCCAGGCCGACTGCCATTCAGGTCGTCTCGCCGCCGTCGAACGCGACTTCCTTCGGCATGGTCACGATGATCGACAACCCCCTGACGCTGGGCCCGGAGCTGTCCTCGAAGCTCGTGGGCAGTGCGCAGGGGTTCTACGCCGTCGCGTCCGATCGGGCGGATGTCAAGGACATGGCCCTTCTCATGGCCATGAACTTGGCCTTCGTGGAGGGAAAGTACAACGGGAGCAGCATCGCGATACTGGGGAGGAACGCGGTGTTCACCGGCGTCCGGGAGATGCCGGTGGTCGGCGGTAGCGGTCTCTTTCGGCTGGCTCGCGGGTATGCGCAGGCCAAGACGCACAGCGTCGACTTCAAGACAGGGAATGCGGTCGTGGAGTATAACGTGTTCGTGACACATTATTAATAAATTTATGTTTTATGTTTTCGTGCGGATGAGATTGTGATGTATGCAACGTGTATGGGTTGATCTATCTATATATATATATATATATATATATATATATATATATATATATATATATATACTAATAATTTTGTAATGTGCATGGTATAAGAATTCTGGGAGTTGAAGTCGGCTATCTATAATGGCGAAGAGAATGTTGACGTAACTGAACGATGAATAGAGATCATCGAAGAGAAATTCGAACTATTAGGTTACACCGAGAGCAAGAAGGTGTTGTTATTTGCCGACACCCTCACGAAGGATGCCAAATACTGACGGAAAACAACAAAAGCAACTTATACATAATTTTTTTTGGTAACATATATGCCAGTCGATATAGGAAAAAAAATATACATAGAAAAAAAGATGCATGCCATGGATGTTTAAATTGGCCATTGTAAACAATCATGGCTAATTAATAAGTAACGTCTGCTGTGGAAATCTTGAACTGGTGTGCAGATTTGTAGATGCAATTGGTCATCGTTTATCAAAGAAGTATCTTGGTTTATCATATACGTGACATTATGTTTCCTAAATTTATAATACCCCCAAAAAATTAATTGGTATTCCTTTCACTATAGAAAATGACATTTTGCGACCGCTATTTTCATCGCAAATCACACACTAAATCTGCTGAAAGATGTTTTTCTGATGCATTAGCGCCATTGAAAAAACACTTGCCGCAAAACTTTTATCGGCGGATTAGAATCTCCATCGCAAGTTCGATAGATCAAACAGTCAGAAATAAACCTTTTGCACATAAAAAAGTTCTGAAAGGCGTCATGACATATAAATAAATTCATAAAAATAAACCTTTTTCACATAAGAATCCATAAATTCCGAACGGTGATAAACCTATAATTAAAATAAACCTAAAAATTTTTATTTTACTAATATATATTATATTAAAATAATTATATTTATGAAAATATATTAAAATTAAAATTTTTACAAAATTATATTCTTATTAAATATTAAAAATATCTTAAAAATTTAGACAAATTTAAAAGTTACAATCTCCTCATCCTTAAAGGGTCATTGTCGTCGCCATCGTTGTCCCTGTCGCCACCACCGTCATCGTCATTGCCACTCGCCAATGACAAGGGGCAGATTCGGCTCCGCTCCCTATTGGGAGGATCTCACTTCAGATGGTCGGGTCTATCCAACAGGGGCGGATCCAACCATAGATGGCCAGATCCAACCTTACTAAGTTGTCGTCACGAAAAATGGACAACTAGAGGAGGAGATCACATGAGAAAAAAATCGAGCGATGCTAGAGGAGGAGATCGTCATCGGAGTTCGGAGTTCGTTGGATATGAGAGCTGAAGATGTCAACAGATGGAGAGATAGTGCGTGTGAAAAGGGAGTGTAAGCGGATGGACACTACAAGAAAAAAACCTATTTGCAATGGACAAAAATCCCTTGCATGTTCGATGGCATTTGCGACGGATTAAAAAAACTTTTCGAAATACTGAAGGCCAAAAAGTCCTTCGCTACTACGGATGACAAATTCCCGTCGGTAAAACACTGACAGGCCTATTAATGCGAGAATTGATAACAATATATGCTAGCGAGTGCACTAGTCACTTAAGTAATAAAATATAAGAGTAGAGTGTCGAACCCACGTATAAGTGACGTCGAAAGTGATATAATGTACATGACCTATTAGCTTGTGCAATAAGCTTGGTTAGCAGATATCAAAATAATCACGATAAGATTATGTGTAGTTATCGTGAATTATTTGTATATTTGAGAGTCAATGTATCATTGAGATTAACATACAGAGTGGATTCCCTATGGCTATAAAATGTATTCGATGGTGACATATTAATGGAATTTTTACATGTGATCACTCATTTTTTATTAGGTGCTATATTTTTTTCTTCAATACAAGAAAATCGAAGAATAGCGACCCAATGAATGAGATGGTATTGTCGCGCTATTGAGTCTCTAAAACATAGAGTGTCACTTTATCGTTTAAATAGCGTCATTAAAATGTGACGCCGGTAGTCGGTGGCTAATGACGTCACAATAGAGCCAACAAAAGAGGAGACGTTACTAGTGTCAATGGTTGATGCTATCTTGACGTTACGAAGACGTGTGATGTCTGGTTGGGAGCAGTAGACAGACGTTGCTAAGGAGATGCTAATGTGGCATGATTTAGGAGACTACTTCGGCGCTCAAGAGACGCTAACATTATGCGTTAGTTGACGCTATTTCGACGCTTCTGTGAGGCCAACATCATGTTTGTTGCGTCGCTAATGAGACGCTAAGGTGATGCGATATGTCGACGCGAAGGAGATGTTAGAGTGACGCTAAGGACGATATATCTAATGTAAAGTCGACTATTTGGGCGACGCTATGGAGGCGCTAACTGTAGATTTTTTTGACCCATTACAACCATATTTTTTCCCTTCCCATACTATACAATTATATAATGCATATAAATGATATTCATCATAGGCATAATATGAAAGCATCACAGGCACAATATTTAAGATAAGAATATGAAAAGCAATAAACTGAACTAACAACTATACATATATCTAATAATAAGTCTATAAGCAACAAAAGTATAATTTCTATCCATGGTTCGTGTCTATCTTAGGTTTGGGAGTTATTGTTATTGTTCCGGATGTTCGATCCCGATGAGTTCGGTCCATGACCTCGCAGGGCTTGATTCAGCGTCGGGATGAATCCATGAATCGCCTGCAATAGCAAAACCAACTGCTGCGATAATTGCTACGATATTGCTGCAATAGCTGTGTCATATCAGGTGCAGCGGATGAACTCAGAGCATATTAGCTGCTTGCATATCCTCTGCTCCTCTTAGGTACCTAAGCGACTGTTCCAAGGCCACACAAGTATCCTCCTCGTATCGTGCCGGGACCTCCTCCCAAACAGCATGGTCCTCTACGAAATAAAAAAAATTTATACAATCATATAATATATTAGTTATATATCAAAAAACACATAAATTAAAAACATGAATTCCTTCCAAGAAATATTACCTGATGGTTGAGTACTCAGATCATCTCCATACTTTTCAGTCATTTTCGCATTATACTCAACAACAACAAAGCCTTATCCCACTAGGTGGGGTCGGCTACATGGATCATACGACGCCATTCCGCTCTATTAGTAACCAATATATTCGTTGATCCATGTTCATAAGATTCGACAGGATTTTATGCTGGCTGTCGGGGCCTAACACAACCCTCCTCCTTTATCCGGGTTTGGGACCGGCTATAAAATATAGGCGGAGTTGCATTATACTCATCTTAAAAAATTTAAACATTGCGCATTTTAAAAATAGTGCACTAACGTCAACAACCAAATGAACATGTGATAAGGCTTACTAGAAGCCTACGAGTAGTGGGCGTGACCAAATCGTTGGTCTTCCAACTCTTATGCATGGCCTCGTAGACCACGTGAAAGTCCACGGAACCGCCTTCTTTCTCCTCCTACAATAAAGTTTCAAATATTATAAAATAAGTATAAGTTAAAAGTTTGATTAATTGAATTTATATGTAAATTATCATGCGCCGCCCCTTGTGTGGGTGTGGGCCTCGGGCTTCGAAAGTTGGTTAACTCTTGCTTTTTCTAGCTTTCTTTGCCATCGTTCATCCATCCTTTATGAACATGAAATACTTAGAGTTTAAAAAATTATAAATTTAATAAAAATAATTTAAAGTAAACATACTAACTACTCCCTATATAGGGACTCCCAAACCGAGCGCCTAATATGCATTGGGCATCTTTGTATGCCCTGCTCCAAAGTGAGGCCGACGGGCATGATGACCTTGCGAAACTTGTACAATCGATTTCGGAGGCGTTTCGCAGTGACCTCCTCAAAACCTCTCCGGATCGTCCCTAACTAAGATATGGATGAAATTGATTTGCCTCCTACACAATACATTAAAACTTAGTAATTTAAAAATAATATAAAATATATTATGTAACCCAAATAGAAGGCACAGTATTCACAGATCACCAAGCAGTGAGGCACTTGATCAACAAGAAGGAATCCAAGCCAAGGCTCATTAGATGGATCCTATTGCTGCAAGAGTTTGATGTTGAAATTAGGGACAAAAGAGGCAGTGAGAACCTAGTTGCTGACCACCTATCAAGGATGGAAGGAGTTCAGGAGTCCTCAACACTTCCTATCAATGATGCCTTCCCTGATGACATCTTGATGGCAATATTAACTAATCAAATTCCCTGGTATGCAGACATTGTGAATTACCTAGCCTGTGGAATTGTCCCTCCTGACTACACTTATCAGCAAAGGAAGAAGTTCTTTCATGACCTGAAGGATTACTACTGGGATGACCCCCTCTTGTTCAAAAAGTCCCCTGATGGTATGTACAGGAGGTGTGTACCACAATCAGAATTTCAGGATATATTGGAGGCTTGTCACTCATCTCCATATGGTGGACATGGTGCCACACAGAAAACTGCTGCCAAGGTCCTACAATCTGGTTTCTTTTGGCCCAGCCTATTCAGAGATGCCCACTTATATGTGAAAAGTTGTGATGAATGCCAAAGGGCGGGCTCTATCTCAAGAAGGAATGAAATGCCTCAGCAAGGAATTCTGGAGGTTGAGATATTTGATGTATGGGGCATTGACTACATGGGTCCATTTCCTAGCTCATATGGTTTCAAGTTTATCTTATTGGTTGTGGACTATGTATCTAAATGGATAGACGCCATCCCTACCATATCTGCTGATTCCAGGGCTGTGATCAAGCTGTTCAAGGAGATAATCTTCCCAAGATTTGAAATCCCAAGGGTGGTCATAAGTGATGGAGGGAGCCACTTTATTGAAAAATGCTTTGAGAACCTCCTAAGTAAATATGGAGTTAAGCATAAAGTTTCCACTGCCTACCACCCTCAAACCAATGGCCATGCAGAGATATCAAATAGGGAGATAAATGCCATATTGGAGAAAATAATTTCATTGACAAGGAAGGATTGGAGTTTGAAGCTGAATGAAGCTCTTTGGGCATACATGACAGCATATAAAACCCCAATAGGCATCTTTCCCTACAAACTGGTTTATGGAAAGACATGTCATCTTCCAATTGAGTTGAAACATAAGGCCTATTGGACAGTCAAGGCACTCAATTTTGATATGCATGCATGTGGACAGGAGAGGCTTCTACAAATTGTTGAGTTGGATTAGATTAGGCTTAATGCCTATCATAATTCAGAATTCTACAAAGAGAGAACCAAAAGATGGCATGATGGCAGGATTCTAAAAAAGGATTTTAAAGTAGGAGACCTTGTGTTGCTATTCAATTCTAGGCTCAAGTTATTCCATGGAAAGTTAAAATCAAGATGAAGTGGACCCTTCAAAGTTCACAAGGTTTATCCTTTTGAGGTTGTGGACCTTCTGAATGACAAAGATGATATATTCAAGGTCAATGGACAGATGTTGAAGTTGTACAACCCCGCTACCATGGATTCAGCAAAGGAGGTGCTGAACTTGGAAGATTTGCCTAGCTGATTTCAAGTAGAAAAATGTCCAGCCTAAGACATTAAATCAGGGCACTTCTTGGGAGGTAACTCAAGTCATTTTACACTTAACCTTTCTATTTTGCAGGAATAAAAAAAAGGGAGGAATCAGATCCATCCATAAATTGACAAGAAGGGAGTACCCCTACCCTCATTTTTTATTTTCCTCACTGAAATCTCAATGATAACTGATATAATATTTTCTCTCATTCTGAAATCATCATATTAATATCTGAATAATCATGCAAATCAGTTATCCCAATCCATTTTAGCTGAATTTTAGTGGATTTCAATGAATCTCAATGTATTGTTGAAATTGTGAACTCTAAAAATCTAATATTGATTACCCCAATGATATCTCTTGATGAAACACCTGAAGACTTGTATTGAAATGCAAGAACCATTGGATAGGATTCAAGTGCCCAATTCCATACATTTCATTCCCTCCCTACCCTCTCCCTTGCCTTAACTTTCCAACACTATGGATAGTGTTGAGGCTAAGTTTGGGGGAGAAAACCTGATGCTTTTCTAATCCTTACACCATGTTTTCAATTGATTTTAATATTCATATATCATTTATCACTAGGTTATCGATAGATTTTGTAAGTTATCATTGGTTATCACTCGGTTATCACAAGTTATCAGTAGTTATCACTAATCGAGTCCAATTCAAGTTGTGCCTTTATTTTGACTCTAAAATGGGTGAAATACATTATATGACAGATAGTACAGTCCAATACCAAGTGGCCAACTTGGCCATTAGTCTTGTTGCTTTAATTGGCTATTCAATTCAGATGCACTTGAATAAATTTTCAGCTGAAAAATTTTTCTTTTTGTGAATCACACTAGCTGATACTTATGGATTGAATTAGTAAATCAAATTTCTAGAAGAGAATCAAGGCTCTTGTTGCCATGTTAAATAGAAAAACTTGACTTTTGGGGTAAAGGGATCTAAACTATACTTGAGTTTGAACTATTGCTCACTTCATGAACAAGATAGAAAAATGAGAAAAAGAAAAAGTAAAAAGTTGCATGCATGCATAGAAAAAAGGAAGAGAGCAAAACTTCCAAAGGAATCTCTCTTCAATGCAAAACGAAAAAAAATTAGGAGAGCAAAACTTTCAAAGGAATCTCTCCTAAAGAAAGCATGAATAAGAATTAGGTGCTAAACTTGTTTATTTGCATTTCATGAATAAAAGTCAGGTGTTAAACCTGTTTAAGCAATGAAAATCTGTTCATGAAGGGATTTGTAGTTCAACTTTGTAATAAAGTTGACAATTCCTACAATTCAAATATGTTATTGCTAGTACTTCTTCCATGGCTTAAATTTGCCTTAGCCTCTGTGATTCCCTAGCTAGAAATTGAGTTTTTGGAAAGAATGAAGTGTTGGCAAAGTGGGAAACTCATTGGATTCAATTCAACTGACTTTTACTTCATTTGTGGACTTTTAATTCAAGTTTGTCCTTAATTTCTGAATGTTTTGCTTGAGGACAAGCAAAAGGCTAAGCTTGGGGGAGTTTGATCACTAGCTGATCAATATAATTTTTTATCCTGTTTTAGATGCATTTCACCCTATCGAATCCCTAAATTCCCTAACTTTTGGCCAATTATGTTTGAAACGCATGGATTGTGATAACTAGCTGAGCTTTCTCATTTTATACTTAATTCCATGTGCATAGAGGTTCTGAAATGCCAAAATCCATAAATATTTTAATTCTATGTCATGTTATCATTTTTAGGATAAGTTATCACTCCTATATGTCAATTTATCATTATTTTGAGTGAATTGATTTTCAATGATTTTTCCATTATTATTATGAATGAATCATATTTTGATGATCATATCTCAACTTGTGCAAAATATTAAGTTCATTCGAACAAATTATCATTTTTCCAATGCCAAGTTATCGTTAAAGGGTAAAACTTTCATTTCGATATGCAAAACTGTCAAATCTGCACAAAGGCATTAAGCAATCATTTTATTATTATCCTAACTCATTGCTGTTCAAATTTGATCATATTTGGATAATCACAACTAAAGTTATGATAAGTTATCATTTTTAAGGCAATCATTTGGCACCCAAGTTATCATTTCTATGAAATCTTATTCATATTTAATTTTTGACTTCACTCACTTGCCACCCTAATCCATTTGATGCCTCTAATGTCTTGAACCACTTGTATTTGGATAATTTCCATTATTAGTGCAAAGTTATCATTTTCGGGTTCCAAAACCATTAGTTTTTCATATCGATTTCCATTCTTGCACAACACCAAACTCCTTTTGATTATTGAGCTGAGTTTACTTGCTTTCCTAATCCTTATTTATTTATTTCTTATTAGAGGACTTTGATGTTTGCTGTTGTGGATTTTCTAGCAGGGAAATGGAGTATGAATTAAGCCAAAAAGGGGGGGACCACTCCTTTGCTGTCCAAAAGCTGCTGCAGTCAGTTGGAATGCAGGGACCATTGGACAGATGGCTGAAATCAAGAGAATAGAACTTTCTGATGCTGATCAAAGGGTGGACATGACACATATATAAGCTGAAGAAACCCTGGAATGGAGGAGGAGGTCGGCCATTGCAGGAAAGGGAGAAGACAACAAGGTTTTGGTGTTGGAGCTGAAGTGCTGGAAGGAGATCTCTCGACAAGCTTCAATTCAGATGACTTCCTTCTGTTCTTTACTAAATTTCATATCTGATTTTGTAAACATGAGGAGCTAAATCCCATGCCTCCTAGGATAGGGTAGTAGTCTAATACATATTGTGGATGGATTAGGGATAAGTTCAAACTTCCTGCACTGATTTCTGAATTCTTAATTTTTGGTTTCACAATTCTGAATCTGAACTGTTATGAATCTGATCTTATCATTTGAAGACCCTATTTGTATTTATAACTGAGAAGTTATCATTTGGTCTAACCCTTGTTCAGGAATGAATTAAGGATCAATGCCAAGTTCTGAATTCCAAATTATTTGATAATATGATTTCTGATTTTATTTCTGAATTCTGAACCAATCTGATTTCTGATTTTCTGAGTTGTCTAAATCTGATTGTCATTGGGGATTGAATTAATTGCACAACTGAGAGGTTATCTTACATCCTAATCTTGTTCAGAAATGAATTGAGAAGCTTTGACATTCCTATGATTCAATTCTGAAATCACCTTTGGTTTTCCTGATTTAAGTGCATTGCTGATTTCCCTGAATTTAGAAAATCTGATTGTCCATTGTTAAGCCCCACTTTAATCCACCATTGAGAGATGGTTTTAAGGCCTTCCTTGAGATTCAGAGATGAGCCAAGGAGCAAAGACAATTTCTGATTTCCAAAGTTGTGAATCTATGCATTTTAATTCCAATTAATTAGTGTGAAGTGTGAATATCATTTTTAATTACAGCTTCGAGGTTGAATCAAGGTCCTCTTATAGTTTAGAGATAAACCAAGGAATACTAGCACTATTATTGGATAAGTTTCATTCCTGCCAAGCTAATTGAAGTGATTTCATTATTTTGTGACCATACTTTGAAGTTATCATTTCAGATTTTATTGAAATTGCCAAAAAATCAGCATGTAACCTGAATTGAACTTAATGATAACTTGATTTTCAGTGAGGATCCTTTTCTAATTCAACTTGGCTAATAATCATATGACAATATATTGTTTAGTTCTGGTCTAATTGAGCTGTGAAAATAGCCATATTGAAAGTTGAATCAGATTTGACTAAAAAAAGTGATAACTTGTTCATTTCCATCCATAATTAAATTAGATGAATCCAAACTCTTAGGAGGACCTTTCTCATTTGTAGATAAACCCTTTTAGACTCTAGATTAGCATTTACAATTCAGTTCAATTAACTTTTCAGCAATCTACAACAAGTTATCATTCTGCATTCCTAAAAGAAAAAAAATTATTTTCACTTCCTTTAAAAATCTGTTTTTGCCACTTTAAATATGATTAGTCTAAATTGTTTTTAGGTAGTCTAGGACTTCAAATCACTGTGGATATGAAATTTAGGGTTACTACAACTGACCTGTGCACTGCAGTAGAGAGTGAGTTAGGGAGTTGAAATAAAAATTGAAAAAATTGACTTTTGACCCAAAAATCAACAAGTTATCTTTACACTCCTTTGTATCACTATCACGTAATGATTGTCATCATAAGAAAATACATAAAATTTTTCTCATATTTGAATTTATGGAATATACAGAAAATAACCTGGTGTGACATGCCGATCGTCGTCGCGCGATCGAAACGTCCCGACTATGTGCCCCGTCGATGGTGGAGCAACTATCAAAAGAGCAAAATATTTAGAAAACTCTATCATCTACTATGTATCGCCTACTATGTGACACGTACTTGGAGTGATACGTGGAGCCGACCCACCAATGGATCACCTACTATGTGACGATCCGGCTATGTGCCCCATCAACGATAGAGCAACTGACATTATTAAAAAATGAATTTAACTATTACAATCAACTAGAAATAAGCAACTAACAATAAATATAATACATGATGGTCGTAATGGCTTACTCATTTGGAATGAACGCCTAGAAGAGCGAGATGACCCAAGTGCTCGACCTTTAATAACCATGACTAAAAAAAGTAACAATCTTGTCTTATTATCGGTAACCATACATAACTAAAAAGAAGTAAGAAGCTTGTGTCATTAGAAGAACTACGGATTCATTCGCTTGTTTTGTATTCTGATTCATTTTCATCATCTTCGTCGTCGTCGCTATAATCCTGGTTTGAGTCATCATCAATGAAATTGTCAAAGTTCACTTCCTAGAGATCATTTGAGTTGAACTCTTCCATTGGCTCAGCGTCATCAACCAATTAAATATTCTCAACTCCATCAGCATCTCATTCACTCTATCTTCTTAATAGTAATCATCCATGGGCACATCATTGTAAATGGATGATATTTTATTATCATCTACCATTGTTTCTTCTAAGAATAGTCTACTTCTCACCTTGCATGCGCCTATCATTCATCCTTGGTTATTTTAGATGGATACTTAGTGTAGTACACTTGTTGCGATTGTTCCGTCAATAGGAATGGATCGTATGACTGAAGTCTCGATCGAGGGTTAATAACCATCAATTTAAACTTTTGATCGATCTGAACTCCTTTCTCTGGATCGAACCAATGACATTTTATCACCATGACTTTGTTTGATTTTCCCAAATAAGACAATTCTATGATGTCTTTTATAACACCGTAGTAATCAAAGTCGTTGTCCTCGTACATGCTTCCTAGAACACATATGGCACTATTAACAATTGAACTTTGTCGGTTATATTCTTCTGTATAGAAGTGATATCCATTGATTATGCCGCAATAGTTTTTAAATCTTGTATTTTTAAATCTCTGACTGAGCCATTAATAACCTACAAGAAAAATAACTAAAACTTTATTAAAAGTTACAAACTTAAGTAATAATTACGAACAATCGTAAAGAATTTTCACTTCACATCTCAACCACTCAACATTCCATATGTTGAAAAATCACTTATGGTCCACATTAATGCGGCTCTCATAATGAAATTTTACTTTTTAGATTTGTCATAGGTAACCACACCATCCTCCCACAGCATCTTGAGTTCATCAATCAGAGGTCTTAAGTAAACAAATAAATTTTTACTAGGAGATCGAGGACTCGAGATCATACAGGTAAGTAATATATTTTCTCATCTCATACACATGCTTGGAGGCAAATTATGTGATTCTGCAGAAAAAGCCAGATGAAGTGCATCAAATCGTTTCCATGCCTCAACATTCGAACGATGTGTAATGAAATTTCGATCATCATGTGCTCCTTCTCTATGCCATATTATAAATGATGCAGTTTTTTCAGAAAGGAATAGTCGTTGTAATCTTGGAACAATGAGAAAGTATCTGAATACTACATTTGCCACATATCTTTTTTTGAACTTTGAGAATTCTTTCTCGCCTTGTATCTGGGCTCGCCACAAATAGAACAACTCATAAACTTTCCTTGCAATACAACATGCAATGATTACGACATGCATCAATCTTCTAATATTCCAACCCTAAATCTATCATCAATATTTTGCACTTGTAAAAATGTCCCAGTAATTTCTCTGAAGCTGAAAGCATACTCTTAATAATGGCAAGCATTCGGTCAAAATAATTTTTGCTCATATTAAATTCTAATTTCACGCATCCATCCCATAAATGTTCATTTGCTTCTGCGAGAAGATTATAAAATTTAGAAGTCGAAGAATTCGGGTCTTCTTTAATCAATGTTTCACCAAACTTTTCTCCTAACATTGCATCTCGTATCATATCCCCGTACGAATTGCTCGAGTCGCCCACATTAGTATCTACATTAGTTGTCTCTTTAACCAATCTTTCTTCGCCATGAGAGAACTAATTTTTGTATGTCAGTAAGAAACCATTGTAATATAAATCCTTATGCACAGCATATCTTACTTTCCACTGATAACATTTGCACTTACGGCACGGACATAAGATTTTTTCATATGAAGAAGTAACACCTTCATTTTGATATGCCACATTATTAAATTCATCAACACCATCCTTATATTATTCAATTATAACACCATGTTTATTCTTCCAATGATGAATCTAATTATGATATGGCTTTGTCATTTTTGTAACGGATAACATTAAGCCATATGTCAAACATGTGATTTTGAAGTTACGAAGTCCAAAATCACATGTTTCAAGTACTTGATCGTCGTATTCAGAATCGACCATAATCTACATTTTGGGTACCAAATATTGATAATTTTTTTCCCAATTTCTAATGTCTCTTTTTTTTCATAATCTCGTTTTATTATCAAGAATGTGGATGTACATCCTTAGTAAATTTTATGAGAACATAATAAAAAAGAGGTACTAGAATTATAAAAAACAATTTATCAGTATTTGATTTCAAATTAAATTCAATCATCTTAAGGGAAACTATAACCTAATAACTCATAATCGTGGAACAAATTAGTTCTGCTCATGCATTTACTATAAGAGAGGTGGGGAACAAAGCAGCATGCAACCAGGAATCAATCATAAATGTCGAACGTTATGATTAACTCAACCATCTATAAACTAGGAATTAGATTAATTTCAAGTAATTAATTAGGAATTAGATTAATTTCAACTAATTAACTAATAATTAACTTAATATGGTATTAGATTAAAAAATAGCAAATTAACTAGTCCTTATATTAGTTTCAAGTAATTAACTAGTAATTAACTTACATGCATTAGATTAAAAAATAGCAAATTAACTAGGGATTACATAATAGATGGTGGCGGGCTCGTACCTTCTTAAGAGAAGAAGGATGGCGACGGGCGAGGAGGAGGGCAAGCGGTGGAGGAAGGCGGCGGGCGACGGCCCACACCGGACGGAGAAGCACAAACGACGGACGGAGGGCAAGGCGGAGGGCGGGCCATGGAGGAGGCGAAAAAGGCGAAGGGCGGGCCACGGAGGAGGCGAAGGGCAGCGGAGGCGGATGGCGGCGGAGGAGGCAGAGGGCAGCGGAGGAGGATGGCGGGGGAGGAGGCGGAGGGCGGCGGGCCATAGAGGCAGAGAGTGGAGGAGGGCCATTGGGGGGAGAAGGTTGGCGCAAGGCGAATTGAAGGAGCAGCGGGCGGGTGAGTTCGACCGTCGGAGCAGCGGGCGTCGATCATTGGAGCAACGGGTCAAGCGAGTTCGACGACAGTGAGTTAGATGAGGGCGGGGTCGGGTGTCGGAGCAGCAGGCGTCGACCGTCGGGCATCATCGGTCGTAGTGAAAATCGGCGAGCGAGCGTAACAGTAAAAAATGAAAACGCAAAAGAGGGTAGGGATTTAAGTTAAGTATTTAGCACCTCAATTGGACGCGATGCTACTTAGTCGCTAGGGGTGTCATAATCAAGACGCTATTTTGAGACTGTAGGGACGCTATATCGAATTTTCTTCCTAATTTAAGATTATATGTGCGAGATTAAGTGATAATAATATGTATATGTGCTCGAGTTATAAATGTGTATTTATATGTCAATATGTGCCCGATCAAGTGAGGGTAATAAAAAGTTGGCTAATGCGGCGCTATAGAGAAGCTAATGTATCACTAAGATATATTAGCGACACACTAGCATCGTAGTAGCATCTCTACTAACTTAGCGTCTCACTTTGGAGACACCAGGGCGACGCTAATAGGTTTTTTATATTCTAATTTTCTATTATATGCATGTAATTTTCTTTATCAAAATAGCATCTCATCACATTGTGCCCCGTTCTGGTTGTTTTGTTCCCTTCCCACAATCTAAAAATTATGGAATGCATATATAATTATCCATGTATGTGTATATAAAATTATAAGTCTATATGTATATGTGTATATAACAAATTGTGTATATATATATATCTAATATATGTGTATGTATATGTCTACGTGTGAGAGATTAAGTCACAACAATGTGGTTATCTATATGTATTATAAGTATATACATGTATGTATATGTCTATATATGTGCGAGATTAAGTGACAATAACGTGTATATGTATACGTATTATAAGTATATATATATGTATGTATATGTTTATATGTGCGAGATTAAGTGATAATAATATGTATATGTGTACTTATTATATATAAGTATAAGTATATACGTGTATTTATATGTCTATATGTGCCCGATTAAGTGAGTGTAATAAAAAGTCGGCTACTGCGACGCTATTGAGTCGCTAAAACATATTAGCGACACCATACGTGTTAGCGTCCCAATAAGGAGACGCCAATAGTGTCTCTATAGCGTCGAGCATAATTGCGGCTCTAGTGTGGTGCTACGTAGACACTATTGAGTCTCCACTATGACGCTAAAATGAGATAATTTGTAACAAATCATGTCTCTTAATTCAATCATAATAATTTCATGATTAAGAATATAAAAATAATATATGTATAATTAAGATATGATATATACTATATGGATAAGTAACGTATATAATATAGGTAACAAATTATATATTTAGGAACACTCCTATGATGTAGACATATATAAGTAATTATGTAGGAATACATATATATATTGAAGGTACATATACAATATCTAATTTATTTATTGATTAAATATAGTATAGATAATATATATGGTTGCGTCAAAATAGATAACATATAGCGGTGTAAATATAGATAGTCTATATATAGTTATCTATTTCTTAATTAACATATATAGTTATGAGATACCAAGTAAGTGTTAAAATAATGCTTCTTCATATTGACGTCTACATAGCATCGTATTAAATGTGACGCCAAATAGCATCTCCATAGTGTCTCCGAAGATGTGATGCTAGCGACGCATCGAACGCTGTTGACGCGAGAGCAACGCTAGGTTCTCCCGCACACTTTCGCTTCATGGCACACAATAATGTCGGCTACCTAGCGTCGCTATGGCGCCTTACTTAGCGTCTATGTCTCGAAACGCTAGGACAATGATAATGTGATACTATTGAGAGGCAAGTAGCGTCGCTTATTTGGAACTCAACTGAGACGCCATAACGGTGTTCTTGCATCGACTTAGCATCACCATGTTTCGAGACGCTATTTGGTGTTGCTAATCGTCAGTTTTCTTGTAGTGCTTGGAGTTACAAGAAATAAGATGTGTAAGGCTGAGTATATTCTGTGATATATGATTCAAGTGTTATCTTGAGGAACTATGGCTAAATCTGCTCATAGGACAATGTTGTGATAATCAAGCTGTAACAAACTTGGTACACATTAGATCCAATAGTTCAAAGAAGAAACATACTGATATAAGTATCACTATACTGAGGACATAGCGAAAAGAAAAAAGGTGGCAATGATCCATAGGCCTAACAGTAACATGAGCTGATTTTTTACAAGCGGACTAAAGAAGGGATTCATGTTGCTGTTTCTCATAATGACTTTCATTTCTTGTGCTAATGTTAGTACCTTGCTTGCTGATAGAAGTCTTTTATGGAATACTCTTAGCTTGATTAAGTCATATGATTTTTCATGGGCCTTAATCGGTGATTTTAATTGCATTTTATCTCCTGAGGACAAAGAGGGTAAGCAGTTTAGAACTTCTAGATCTTCTACTCTCCTGCAAAACCTCATCGACTCTCAAGGCTTCATTGACCTAAAGCCCTCTAGTATTCCTTTCACCTGGGGTAATAATCGTGTAGGTCAAGCTCGTATCCTTTGTAGACTTGATAGAATGCTTGTCAACCATTGTTAGACCATGCCCCTATTCTCTTCCAATCTCTAGCTACCTCGCTCGTGCTCATTTAAGTACGAATACTTTTGGTTTATTCACCCCGAGGCTAAGGATATCGTCAAGCATCACTGGTTATCCTCTTCATGTGCCACCTCCATTCAGAAAACCCTTAAGCGCATCTGTAAGGACACCATCCGCTAGAATTGGGAGGTCCTTGGGCGGCTTGAGGTGCGGGCTCAAGATGCCCTTGACCGCATCTTGCTGCTGGAGGATCTTGACGTATCCAGAGGCCTATCAGCCCCTGAATTAGCTTCTCTTAGAACCACTTACAACCTCCACGCTACCTTACTTCGACAAATCAATGTCAAGTGGTGGAGTAAGGCTCCGACTGCTTGGCTACATCACGGTGATCGAAACACAAAATTTTTTCACCTTGAGACCATTATCCGCCATAAGCAAAACCTCATTCTCCAGGTCCATCTTGACTCTGGTGAGGTCATCACCCAGTCTCATCTTATTGAAAAATATTTTGTCGATCATTATGTTAACCTCTGGAGTCCACTATCGAGCCATGCCATTCCTTCTAACCTCTAGCCTAATGTACCCACCTGCGATCCTACCTTCTTTACCTCGCTTACCAAGCCTATTTCTAATGAGGAGGTCCATTTGGCCATCTGGGGAATGACATCCGGTTGTACGCATGGCCCAAATGGATTCACTCTTGATTTTTATCAAAATTATTGGGATATTGTGGGGCACCGTGTAACCTATGTCATCCAGCAAGCCTTTGAAAACAACCACCTTCGGACCAAATGGTGTAAAACCTCTCTCATATTTATACCTAAAAAAGACTCCCCTTAACCATTAAAGACTGCCGCCCCATTTCCCTTTGTCATACTCTTTATCGTGTTTTTGTTAAAATTCTAGCCAATCGCCTTGAGCCTTCGTTGGACAGGCTGATAAGAACCTCTCAGTCTGTGTTCATCTCAGGCCGAAACATCCAGGACAACATTTTACTGGCCCAAGAGTTCTCCCACTCCCTCTCTATTGGTCATGTTAAACATATGTTAATTAAAATCGATAAGAAAAAAACCTTCGACTGTGTCTCTAGGATGTGGTCATCCACATCCTAAACCTCATGAACTATCCTCACCAATTTATCGGATCAATCTCTATATCAGGTACCCTATTTTCTCGTGTGTTATCAACAAAAAACCATCACCTTATTTCCAAGCTCATCGTACTCTCACCCTATATCTTTATTGTTGTGTCCTAGATTTTCACATCGCTATTGCAGCTGCATGTGGAGTCGGGCCGCATTACCCCTTTCAAACTCAACTCCTCCCTCAATCATCTCATGTTTTCTGATGACTTACTTGTGTGCATCCGTGCCACCCAGGTCTATCCTCATATGAATCCCTCACAGGCCAACGTATTAACCTTCTTAAGTTTGCAGTCTATTTTCCCGATCGCCTCAACCCTCGTAGGCATCAGGCACTCATCCATTGCCTGGGTATCTCTCAAGAGTCCTTCCCCTTCACCTACTTAGGTGTTCCTATTTCTGCTAACTACATTCGCATCAAGGGGCAAGGATTTACGTGTTTTACCGTCGGACTTTTCGATTGGCGGCGTAAACTTCTGAGTTAGGCCGAGTGTACTACTCTCATCAACTCATGTCTCTCCTCTCTTCCCGCCTACTTCCTAGGGTCTACCTATCTCTCTACGGGCACTCTCCGCTCGTTCGAGCGCCTTACCAGAACTTTCCTCTGGGATTCTAGTAATGGTCGAAGAGGGCTCCACTTGATTCGTTGATCTACTTTCAACTTCCCCGCGATGATGGAGGTCTAAGTATTAGGAACATCCACCACGTTCGGCTCTCATTACTTGCACGTAGAGTTCTTAGCTTTCTTAACAACTCCCAATCCCTCTGGGCGCATCTAGTCCAAGCCAAATATGGGACCTTATGCCTCTGGGATTCCTTACCCTTTAAAGTTGTTGTCTGGTCCTGGCGTCTTAACCTTGATTCTCTTCATCACCCCGGCCCAGGATTTATCAAGTCAATTGGCTTCCGTGGATATCGTCTGTCCCGTTAATTAGACTACCTACTTATCTAAACATAGATTTTGACCTCAGTACCTTGAAAGTATCATACCTCATTATCAACTCGACCTGGAACACCTCCTTTTGTCCCAAATATTTTGTAAATCAATTTGTGAGGCTATTTCCGGTATTTACTTTCCTCGCTTTGCCTGTGATGACGTGTGGGTTTGGGCAACCGATGAACATGGGCTCCTAATGCTAACTCTATTTATAAATTCATGTTTCGATAGGCTTTGTCGACACCTGTGGCTGGATGGCAGTCGTTGACTGTGATCTGTCGTTCCTCCCAAAATCCACTTCTTCCTTTGGAAACTTTTTCCATAAACACCTTCCTACTATGGATTACATTCTCAATTTTCACTCCACCATTAACCCTTCTTATCCCATTTGTGGCCTTGCCATTGAAACCATTTCTCATCTTTTCTTCTCTTGTCCTCTCACCCTTCAGCTTTGGGATATTTTTCAATCAGAGCTCCATTGCTCTTTTTGCTTCTTCCCCTCATGAGATTCCAGCTCCTAGATCCATGAGGGCGCCAACCTGGACCTTCTATTTATTTTTGCTTTCTGCCTTTGGCCCATCTGGAATCTCAGGAATGATATACATTTCAAATCCAAGTATGCAATTGCCAAGGTGATTTGGGAAAAGGCTATAGTTGGTTTCCATGAATTCTCCTCGTGCACAACCCATGCCCCTGAGGCAATCCACCCCCAGAATCTTGCCAGGATTCAATGGGAGCCCCCTTTCCCGAATTGGGTTACTCTTAATTCTGATGGCTCGTACATACGGGCCAATGGATCCAAGAGATACGGTTTTTTGCTCCGCTCTCACTCTGGTGCTTCATTTTTGCAGGCGTCGGTGCTGCTAAATCTTGGTCAGTCCTTCATTATGAAGCTTGGGCGCTGCTCCAGGGATCCACGCGTGTGTTGCCAACAAAACTACTCATGTCAGAATATGATTGAATTTGAAAGTTTTGGTTCACCTGATCAGGCGCTCCCGTCCTTGCCCGTGGCGCCTTCACAATCTCCTCTATGATATCGTGGATAATCTTACCAGGATTGCACTTACTTCTATTGTTTTCTACCCCAGAGCTTGCAACTCTGCCACATACCACTTAGCTGATTTTGGCCATCAAAATGATGAACATTTTTAAATGGACGGTCATCTTCCTGTAACTCTTGTAGTCATCCTTCGCATTAACAAAATTTCCTTACATTTAAAAAGTTTTGAAAAATAATAATAAAAAAAATGTCACGAGTCAAATTATGTACTTTCAATTCCTTGCATACCCTTTTTTAAAATAATTGCAACTATATATTACCTTTGCCATCTGGCAAAGCTTATCTGTTGAGGGCCTGATCAGTTGCTTAGTTTGCGTAGAATTTATACCTTGCACGCATGGGAAGAATTCTGCAATTCTTGTCATCTGATATATTCTTTATTATAAGATTTGAGAAAAAAAATAAAGTATCCTAGTGTATGAGATAAATTCACTCCCTTTGGTGCCTCCTATTATTTTCTTTTTCCTTGGGTAGAATGTGAGATACTTAGTTTACAACACCTTCAACTAAAGTTGTCATGTCTTCCTTTAAAAGAAAATAATTCCAATCTTACTTGGAAAATCTTGAAGGTAAAATGTATACCGAATCTAAATTCAAATTATAATCGTAAAATCATATGATATTAATTCTTTTATTATAAAAAATTTAGAAAATAACTGTAATGGACCTAAATTGATATTGTAATCATATTATAATTTAATAGCGTATTTTTAAGGTCCATTATTATATAATTACTATTATTTTCTATTTTCATTAAAAGTATCATATTGTGCTTCATAATATATATATATATCGAAAAAGTTAGTACCAACGATTAATGGTTAATTAAATAATACAAATAAATTAATTATGAATAAAACATATTTTTTATGTATTTTATATTTTACTTTTATCTTAAAATTCTCTATCGGATCCCATATTTTGAATCCTTAAAATCACTTACCATTCTTACTCTCCTGGCCTGATTACTAATAATTAATCATGGCCGATACTTCTTTATGGTAGGTCAAAAATCTGTTCACTTGCATATCACAAACTAATAAAAGCAAGCTTAACCTATCAGCACACACCTCAATTCTCGTTTTACAACGTCTGCTTAATAACAATTTCTTCTACAAGTAGCCACCTTTGCGTACTAAAGCAAGTAGGGCAAGAACCAAAGGTGGTTGACTCAATTAATAGTAAAGTTGAGTTCTAAGTACTCGTTAAATGCTAATAGTTATAGGTTTGAGTCTGGAAGTTATTATTTTGATCAGAAAATAAATCATTATTGATTTATCTTTTCAACTCTAAATTAATCGAGTGCTAGTCGAACATCGAAAATCTTCTGTAAACTCGGACCGAGAGGCCACATAAAAAAAAGCAAGTAGGGCATTGGTCACCACTCATCGATCCCCCCACCTACCCAACTTTGTGCACTCAGCAAAAACAAGGACCAATCTCTTGAAAATCTAAACATGACAGATTGCTTCCATCTGTTGGAGACTAAGCGGCAATTGTACTGTTGGAGACTAAGCGGCAATTGTATAATGCACATCTGTCGTAACCATGCTCACAAAAATGCATAGCTGCAGTGCTTTTAATATCGAATGGATTCGACCAATTCAATTACCAATTGATAGTCAGTTTGATCAGATTTGACATTAAAAATTATTTTGATAAAAAGCCAAATTGAATCATATCAATCCGGTCAAAATTGGTTCAATTCAATTTTTTTTGGAAAAAAATCAAAAAAGCTGGATATAATAGAAAAAAAATAAGAAAAGTATATTAGGAAAAGCTGAAGAAACAGGAAACATTACAAGCACTGCTAATATTTTATCATGAAAGTGAAATCATCATGAAACAGGAAAATCCAAGTACTTGCAAAATCACAGGCAGTTTTCTGCTTCTCCGTTATGATTTTTTCTTCTGCTGAATGTCACAAGCTTGCACGTTTAGAGTATGATGTCGCACCTAAATAACTGAATTAGTCAAATTCCAGATTGCTAACTCTTGAATTACATGTTCTATGTCGGAAAAAAGAAACTCTAACCAGATACAAGCAGGACTGCAGACAAATCCGAATACCTCAAATCTAGAAGAACTTGTGGCTAAGAAAGCTAACATCTAAAAATGCAGAAAAATGGCAATTCATTGCATTTAGAAATACTTTACACTATAATATCCCTGGGGATACTGTAGTACCAACCATGGAGAAAAAGGAACCCTAAACCTTTTCCTTTACCCTAACATATGTACAACTGTCCCACAAGGAATCCTCAAAGCCGAACCCTAAAGCTGAGGCTTCATAGTAAAATGAGAGAGAAAAGTACCAGGGCCATTTCTTTATTGGAAGAAAAAAGAGAGAGAACAAGGGCCATATACCTACTACGTGCAGCCAAGTGTCGCCCACACCGACTCTTTTCTTTAGCTTTTTTTTTTTTTCCTTGCAACATTGTTGTCTTTAGGCTACTTCACCTTGCTCTCGCTCTCACCTTTAGCTTTCCGTAGTACTCCCTCAGCTTGTAAGCAGCCTTCTTGTCGTAAAAGTTTAAACAGAGCACTCGAGTTGCATAGAAGTTGCGCAATATCTTCCCTTCCCCCTCTAAAAATCACCAAGCTCTTGCCCTCGTATGCTGGTCGGATGCATTGTCTTCTGAAGCCATCTTTTCGCCTGTCAAATATTGCTATCATTTGAATCTTGTGATACTAAGTTCTTTTTACGTAGGTGGCATTCCAAAGTGCTTCACGTAGAGATTGAACTACTTTTTGACGAAATCCCTCTTCCTTCATTTGTCTAGTCATCTGGTTTGGTCTTTGATCGGCACCTAATTAGAGTTTCAGAGATGAAGAACAGGGCCTCCGCGTTCCTGAAGCAGCTCATCACAGTCGTCGTGACCACGTTGAAGACCAAGATGATGGCCCTCAAGAGCAAAACCAATGCCTTCAGAACCAGGATGCTGATCTTCCGGCTTCTTCAGACAAGAAAGTTCTTATCAATGTAATGTTCGTCTCAACCGATTGGAATTCCCTGAATAGCCTCTTCCACTATTTATAGGCGCATGCATCGTCCAGTCCACCCCTTTGAACCGCGCCTCTTCCCGACGAACGGATGCATCATTTCGCTAGAGGTTGCCTCCGGCAACCTTCCAAGCGGTCGCGCCGCTTCGCCGCTTGTGACCAATATAGGTCACCATATAACATCTCCCACTTGATCGTATTGGTCACGCAATTCTAACACTCCCACTATTCGTGTAGTACAATTTACGACTTCGATACTCCCACTATTCGTGGAGTATGGAGATGATATTTCGAAATTCATTATTCATGAAACTTCATTCTGACTCAATTATTCCTAAATCTCATTAAACCAACATGTTTAATGAATGTTCCAGCTGCAATTTTCTTAATAAAAGAATCAGCTAACATATCACTAGTAGGCATATAAGTTACGGTAACTTCTTTCTTTTTCACTATATCTTGTATATAATGATATTCGATCTCAATATGTTTTTCTTTGGAACTATTTGCTCGTGTATCAAGCTTATTGCAGCTTGATTATCACAGTACATCGACAGTAGTCCACTGCATATATTGAGCCCAAATTCCATAAGGAAACATTTGATCCATACCGCATGAGTGGTTGCCATACTGCATGCTATATATTCAGCTTCTTGTGTGTGTCTCGCCATGTTTCTTACTATCCCAAGAAACATCTGCACCACCCAGCATAAATAAGTGACCCGATGTGAATTTTCGATCATCAATATCTCCACCAAAATCCACATCTGAATATCCTATTGCCTCAAGTGTATCAGCTTGATATGTTAATTTCAATTATGTTGTGTCTTTCAGATATCGCATAATCCTCTTTATGGCTTCCCAATGTGCCGTTCCGGGATTATTTTGAAATCTACTAACCAGGCTTACTGGATAAGTCAAATCAGGCCTTGTACACAACATAGCATACATCAAGCTCCCCACTGCTTGCGCATATGGGACCTATTGTCCTGAATTAGGACATTGACTCTTACTGAGTCTTTTTTCTACAACGAGAGGTGTTAGTGCTGGATTGCTATTCTG
The DNA here is from genome assembly GCA_030549335.1 of Pontederia crassipes. Lineage (NCBI taxonomy): Eukaryota > Viridiplantae > Streptophyta > Magnoliopsida > Commelinales > Pontederiaceae > Pontederia > Pontederia crassipes. The sequence continues at coordinate 26,029,438 of CM060190.1, forward strand.
CATTCCAAATTTTATCAGTATCTTGTTCAAATATTGTTCTTGACTTAAGCTTAATGTCATTAAGCTTCTATCTCGAGTAATTTGAATTCCAAGGATATACAAAGCTTTCCCCATGTCCTTCATTTCAAATTCCTTAACTTTTCTTTAACTTCATTAAGCATTGTGACATCATTTCCGGCGAGCAAAATGTCATCGACATATAATGACATTATAATGAACTTGCTCCCACTATTCTTGATATACACACAATGATCCAATTTGTTTGCAACGAAATCAAATTGAATGACCGTCATATGAAATTTTTGGTACCATTGACGTGATGATTGTTTTAAACCATACAGTGACTTTTCAGCTTATAACCATATTCTCCTGACCTTCCACCTGAAAACCATCAGGTTGTCGCATATATATATCTTCACTCAACTCTCCATTGAAGAAGGCAATCTTAACATCCATCTGGAATAATTCCAGATTCATATATGTCACTATCACTAAGATGATCCTGATAGATGCAAACTTAGCTACCGGAGAATACGTTTCCTAAAAGTCTATACCGGCTTGCTGAGTATAACCCTTGGCAACTAATCTCGCTTTGTGCTTCTCAAGAGTACCATCTGCTCGGTACTTTTTCTTGAATACCCATTTGCACCCTATGCATTGCCGACCAAATCACATAGTTCCCAAACTCCGTTCTAATTAATAGAGTCAATTTCTTCTCCCATGGCGGCCGTCCATGATTTCGACTCAACCGAAGTCATCGCTTCATTATATGAAATAGGATCTGTACAATCCTCTATATTTACATCCACGGAGTAACACGATGCCTCGCATTCGTACAGAACATACTCTTCAAAGTGTGCGGGTCGTGTCCTGGTTCTCTTGTTGCCTATTATACACGTGGATTTTATGGGTCCACCCATTTCTTCCAAAGGATTTTCATCTTGTATAGAATCTTCTTCCACGATTGGTACCTCGGAGTCGATTCCATTATCCCCTCGGATAATTAGAGGTTCATTATGCACTTGTTCCTTTTCATTTTCAAGGAATGTTGCATCGCGACTCTCAATTAATCTTTTTTCTCTGTGAAAGAATCTATACCCTTTGGATTGTTGACTATATCCAATGAATCTGCATGTCAATGTCCTAAAATCAAGTTTGTCCCCCAATTGATTAAAAACTAGAGCATGCGCTTTACATCCCCATTTCCGGAGATGGCCTATATCAGGCTTCCTGTCATTTCACAATTCATATGGCGTGATTTCTACAGACTTTGTGGGAATTCTATTTTGTATGTAATTTTCAGTTAATACTGCCTCTCCCCAAAAACTTTTAGGAAGGCCTGCGTGGGACAACATACACCTTACTCCATTCATCAATGTTCTATTCTTTCTTTCTGCCACGCCATTTTGTTGTGGCATATATGGCATTGTAGTTTGTCTATTAATGCCTTCCTTAATGCAATAATCATTAAATTCTCGGGAGGTGTATTCTCCTCCTCTATCTGTCCTTAATGTTTTAATTGGTCTTCCCAATTTCTTCTCTACTTCCATCTTACATCTCTTGAATGCTTCAAAAGCATTCAACTTCTTATCCAAGAGATAAACATAGAAGAATCTTGAAAAATCATCAATGAATGTGATAAAGTACTCCTTATTCTTATGTGTCATGACACTAAGAGGACCACAAATATCACAATGAACCAATCTTAATAATTCTTTTAACCTTCTTACCCTCGAAAATGGCTTTCGAATTATTTTTTCGATCAAACAATGTTCACAAGGCAATGTTCTTACACTTGAAATTCTAGGAACTAGGTTTATTCTTATGATTTGTTCCATCTTTATTTTCCTTGGATGTCCTAATCGGTCATGCCAAAGATCATAATCAAAATTCACACACAGAATAATCAGAAATGGCATCCACATTCATTGATATATTGTCAGTTACAATAGGTAGGCAAAATAAATTATGTCCAGGAACAAACCTCCCGACAGTAAGAACTTTTCTGTCCTTACCTATAGTTACCCTACCATTATAAAACCTAACTTCAAAATTTTTCTTCAGAAATATAGGAACAGACACAAGATTCCGACGGATACCAAGAGCATATAACACATCATTAAGAGTTAAGATGCAATCTCCCAAATCCAGCCTATAATTCTCAACATCTTCCACATCAAGGTAGGTGTTGTTGCCCATGTATATTCTTTGTTCCCCCTTCTTCAATTCTTTGAAGTCAGTCATTCCATCCTTTGTCTTGGTGATTTGACGGGTCACCCCTGTGTCGATCCACCATCCCATAGAGTACTTGCAGCGTTGCATTCAATGACGCCAACGAATTCGGGCTTTTTGCCTTTCTTATCTTGCTTTGCCTTTTCTGTCCTTTTGTCTTGGTGCAATTTGATTTCAAATGTATTCCACAGGCATAATAGGCTCCACGCGGCGGTTTTTCACGTTGTTCCTTTGACTTCTTGTTCGGATCAAGCTTTTTGAAGCGAGCAGCATTCTACCCCCCGATGATCTGATCTACTGCTCTTTACCTAGCCCCCATTCCGCCTTTCCACTTTATGAGGATTTCGCCTCTTCTTTAGTCTTTCTAATGTTCCGATCTCTCTCTTAGTTGGCACAAAAGCAGGGTCCTTCTTTCAGGAAAGGCCTGGACCCTTGACTTATCTCGGGTATCTTGGGCGCCTCATCATCGTCTTTTCTACGTCGAAAACCTCACTTTTTCTTTTGCAGTTGGCCAAGTCTTGTTCAATGGCCAATTGGGCTGGCAAATTTGTCACCGACTTAATATATCCATTAAGTCGCAAAGTCGTGGCAACCATGTCAAAACTGGGAGGAAGGCTATTTAGCACGGTGGCAATCTGTAAGGGTTCAGGAATCAGCTGTTGCTAAATCTTTAGCCAGCAAAATTATTCTATTGACATGATCTATCAAATTTTCTGACTCTTTCATTTTACAAGTGTTATACTTGTGCAATAACAACTGAATATTTATTTCAGCTTTAAAGTCATATTTGGCCTTTATAGCCATCACGTGCTGTTTTTTGTGATTCGAACACCCTTATCAAATTATCTTCCATGTGCATCAACATGAAAGATTTTGCCTTCTTATCCTCTCTCTCCCACTTGTCATGTGCTTTCTCGTGTGCCTCAATTTCTTCTGGTGTGGCATTCTCGAAAAGCACAGGACAGTTATTTTCAATAACTTTATCAAGGTTATTGTGCATAAGTTTATACTTAATCTTACGACTCCACATATCATAATTCACGCCATTTAGACGTTCAAGTTTTGACAGCTCTATTACAAATAACTTTGAAGTCATTTTCTAAAATTAAAAGAAAAATGATAATTTTTATAAGAAGCAATGTATCTAAGATTAAATAAATGCACAAATAACACAAATGATTTATTATGTAAAAAATTGAAATAAGAATTATGACAAAATTTGAGTCCTAAATAAATATAATTAGAATGACTAAAAAAATATGAATTCAACAAATAGAATGTAAGTCTAGAACATTAAAAAAAATACTGTAGAATAATTGAAAAAGAAGTTAATTCAAATGAATTAATCCTATTTTAGATAGCTACCGTACAAAAAATAGTTTAAGCTAACCAATTACTCTCTGTCAAAAGGAAATTAAAATACGGCAAAGATAATAAGTTAAGCTAATACAAGAGACTTATGTAAATACAAGACAAAGATAAATGAAATAACAGTGGTCAGTGATTGCAAAATGTGCAAGTAATTATGGTCTAGATGTTTAAAAAACAAAAGAGTAATAGAGATTGACTTAATTATAGGATATATAATTAATAGAATAGTTCTTAAATAAAACAAAAAAAATATGAATTCTTAAAAGAAAAATATAAGTCCAGAACGTTACTAAAAAAATTAAAACACGGGGTAAGTTCGAATAGATAATTAATCTTATTATGGATAACTATTGCACAAGACAAATTATGCTAAGTGATCAAATTATAAAATTATATGGGACAATGCGGAAAAAAAATAAATGAAATAACAGTGATTGCACTAAAAGAAAAATATTTGTAGATCGATTGGGCTACGTTTGGGAGCAGAAATATAATAATAGCCACTATTTTTTAACTTTAATTATGGACAATAAATAGAAATACTGCTCTCTAAAATAAATAACACGTTAACTGATATTCAGAAGATTTTTATATGACTAAAATAAGATTAAATAGCCTATATGCGTATGACGGCCCAAATAGAGTTTTTATATCTTTTATACTTAAAAAAAAATGGCTATGTATGGTCAAGTGTACAAAGACAGGTTGTACGATGATGATTAAATAACTTGAATTCCAGCGGCCAGGATTAAATGCTACAGTATTTTCGCACTGTTCATCTTCTTCCTTATTGCCTGCGCGTACCTGGTGGCGGATGTCGAGTTGCAGAAAAAACAGGGGCAATCCGAAATGCGTCCTGGCTACTTTGTGGATGACCAAAACACGTCGAATGATGAATCATAAGGAAAAATCTTTCTCGATTCGTTCAGAAAGCCGAGGAAATCGCTCTCTCACAGGGAAATCGTAAGGTTGCCGGAAGAAGAAAAATGAGCTCTGATACCAATGTAATTCGTCTCAACCGATTGGAGTTCCCCGGACGGCATCTTCCACTATTTATAGGCGCATGCACCGTCCAGTCCACCCCCTTGAACCGCGCCCCTTCACGACGAACGGACGCACCGTTTCGCCAGAAGTTGCCTCCGGCAACCTTCCAAGCGGTCGCGCCGCTTCTCCGGCGGTTGCTCCGGAAACCTCCTGTGACCAATATAGGTCACCATATAACAATGAATGCAATCAACCATAAGATCCACGCCCTCATAGGCCAGGACAAAGGCGAGGGAGATGGCCAAGGGGGTGAGGACCTGAGCAAGGCCGTAGTGCTCTGCTCTACAATGCGGCATGCAGTGACGCCTTGAGAACTCCCACGCGGACAGAATCTGTCTGTGTTGCTGAAGACTACGAAGAAGAAGATGATGACGACGACGATTACCCCGATTTGACGCACTCACTCTTCGACCTGGAAGACGAAGATGACGGGCTTGGCGACACCACGGGGTCCGTGATCGACCTGGTTAGGAACTCACAGAAAGACGGCGCAGAGTTCATCCTGGAGGATGAGATCGACCACGTGGCAGATGTGTTCATAAAGAGGTTTCACAGGCAGATAAAGATGCAGAAGCAGAAGTCCTTCAAGAGGTACCAACTACCAAGAGATGTTGCGGAGGAGAGTGTCCAGTGGAGGAGAGAAGAAATAAAAAGATCGTCAGATGAGTCACTTAGTTGTGTGCATGTTTGCATGACCATTTTGGCTTTAATTCCTTTTTTTTTTGTTTTTTTTGAGGTCGTATATACTTTTATCTACATTGTTTTACGCGGGAGTTTGATCATTTAATGGCGTAAAACAACGTAACCCGTGCACGTATCCATAACATGTATATGATAATATTCCTTGTTCGTAGAAGAAGAAGGGTGCCCAAAATACTCACACATTTTAGACCTTATATGATGATATTCATGAAAGAAATAACCTAGATTGCCATATTTTTATTTCTAGTAAATTACAAAGCGGAGGGAGCAATAAGATTATATATATATGAGTCATATTATCGTACGATTATAAATTATGATCGTACCATGCAATGACTATTGGAAAGGTCAGATTACTTATTGACAAAGGAGATTGAAAAGTGATGACACAAATTGAAGGTTTGCCACGAGAAGTATATGTCATATACAAAATCTTTTCGCTAGTAATATCACTTATCATAGTCAGATATAAGTCTCAGAGCTACACAAATTAATCAAATGATATTAAATTTAAATCTTTATCAGATCATTTCAAAAATTATGATAGCAACTGAAGATAAGTGTTGTCCTTCATCGTCTTTGTTCCAAATTCATGCAATATATATGTGAAAAAAAATGCTCTGAGGGGTAATTTCTTGCAAGTAATCTTTTTAAATTACTAATAATTTAAAGTTAAATTATTTATGTCCACCACATTATCTTATTTTCTTTATTATAATTTATAAGCAATCTGAATTGCTCAGTAATACATATTGTCTGCGAAGTGATAATGCACATTGATTAAAAGGGGATGTATATCTAAATTGTCACGTACTTAAGTGGCAATTTAATTTTATCTCCTTTCCATTTCTCCCCTTTTCAATTTTAGAAAAATAAAATATAAAATAATACAAAAAAAATTATATAATAATAAAATGTTACCATTATTAGTATCATATAATAATATTAATTTACTTTAAATATTATTTTATAATTGTTATAAATTCACACGAATTGCATACCATTGATAATAATTTTGAATATTACATATATTTATTACCAATATTTTTATTTAAAAATATTTATTAATTTTTTAACATTGTCATATTTATTTAATTTATTAATTTTATAATTTGTTTTTTTCCAAACTAAATAAATTTTAACTTGACATTAATGAGAAAAGATAATTTAGTAAGAAAATATGCATTACCTAATAATATTTATTATAAAATGACATTTAAATTGTTGGAAAGATTACTTGTACATAAATAATGCATATTATTGATAATTTAATAAGTAGTAATCTTTATGTCAAGTAACATAAATTGATAGATAATATGGAAAGATAATACAGTAAACATTCTTTGAAATTAATGTCTACCTGTCCAATTTGGCGCACTTCGAGTAGACTCGCACGTCTAAACGCATTAGAAGTTATATATACTCTCAACTGATACAAAATTAATAATATGAGACCGTGATTGCTCTTCTCATCATAATTTCTTCAACATTTGAATATTTTTTGCATTCAATAGAAATATAAAAAAAGCAACTTTTGCAAGTTTTGTAAACATTTAAAACTGCATGAAGAAGAAAAAAAGCAAAAGTTCCATGATCCATCCAGATGAAGATTAATATTTAAGTATTCATATATGTAAATTGCAAATGTTGAATTGTTGGAAATTTATACTTAAATATAAATTGCAATAGTACGACAACGTTGGGATAGGATTGGTTTCATTTACTAAGCTTCGCAAAAGAATGGCAATGATTATGAATCATTGCACGAGCAAAAAGAAGGACGTGATATGAGTTTTCATCAATTTACAGGCACATAAGTTAATAGTGTCGTAGTATTGCATTCACTTATCATATTTTTTCCTCTAGAAATAATTTGCTTCTAATTTTGGGAGATATTATATATATATATATATATATATATATATATATATATATGTTCATCATTCGCCCTTGTTTTTTTATGAATATTTAGTATACTATACTTTTCCACCAAAACAAATGGATAGTAATAATAAAGTGGAAATTTAGTAAAACTTGAAAAAACAATTAAAATTGAGAATTGTGTTCTTGCTGGAAAAAAAATCAATATTCCCTAGAGAAATAGGATCCTGGTTTTTTTTTATCACATAGAATATCTCATGTCTTCATTAGTCCATAAGTTCCAAAGTATCAGTGTTATCCTTATATCATATATTCGAAGTAGGAAATGGTTAAAAAAAAACGAGAACAAAAAAAAATTTTGACAAAAGAAGGCAAATGATAAGCGGAGCGGCCTACAATGTGTTGGGCTGTTCGTTGAGCGGTCCATTCCGCATCTTCGCGAGGGGTGAAGAAGGGATGTTCCAGAAATTTCCGAGACGGTCGGATTGGACACAGCCTGCTCAACAGCAAGCATCTGGTCGTCCACTAATAGTTAGACACGTATACACAAAGAAATGTTCCTGCATTCTCGTCGTATTGAGTCCTCCACACGCCAGTGTGAGCAGAGGGATCAACCCGACGACTACGACGTGGCACCTTCCCATTGGTCATCTCGACGTGTCCCCTAATGTGATTGGTTATCACTAAGCGACCGTTTCCTCACGGGCATCTCGACCGTCCGTTTCCTCCATAAGATCACCATCCGGATCGCTCTTTCCGGCTCACACTTCTTTGAGGGGGTTTTTGGAATCTCGACGTCGTGGAGAGTTTAGGAGTGAAGGATGCGGAGGCTCTCGATCGTGTCGCGATTTCTCTTGTTGTTCTTGGTGTCGTCTTTCTGGGTGCAGATTTTGGCTTCGGATCCGGTAATTTTTTTTCTCTTTAATCTGAATATTTTGTTTTCTTTTTTGCCGGGTCTCTGGTGATGACGCTTTCGGTTTGATGCAGCTGTTCTATGAATCCTTCGACGAAACGTTCGAAGGGCGGTGGGTCGTGTCTGAGAAGGAGGATTACAACGGTATTGCTCGAATCATCTGCTCAGTTACTTAATAGAACTAGATTTTGCTTGTATTTAGCTTCATTTTCAGCAGATCTGTATAAGGATTTGATCCTTTCTTGTAAGTGTTGTTTCATGCGAGAAAACGTAGATCCGATCAAAATGCATAAGTTTTTAAGCTGTTTCTAACATTGTAGTGGTTGAGCTTTAGTTGATCAACCATTAATCTTCCCGTCAGTTGCTAGTTTGTGCATTCAGGTAGCTAGATGTGTTTGATGCTCATTGATAACATGATATTATAAGGATTTCTTTTCTTGATGGTTGGTTGGGGAAAGTTGGCAGTTTCTTTATGGATAATGCTGTTGGAAATTTGCATTTTGGCTCCCTAGTGCGCCTTAATGCCAAAGAAGTTTAATGTTATTTTGCGTGCTGCTGCTTGTATGCATATGATAATTTCGTAGCTTGTCTCGATATCTTGCCATACATTACCAGAGCCGTTGAATCATTTGAGAGGGTGTTTTTTTTCTTTTCTCTTGACGATGCATGTGTTTTGACTTTCTTGATTCATATGTCTTTGGGGTTAGGAGCCAAATATTTTCTTTCTCTCATAGAGAAGTAACTCACTTTTTATTCAAATTTGTCTTTTCTAACCAAGGATGGTTGGCTCAACTGGAAGCAGGGTTGAGTCCCGAGCGCTCGCTGGGTGCTAATAGCCCCAAATTCGAGTTTCGGAGTCGCCACCTTGGCCAGGGAATTACCATTACTACTCCATCTTCCCGGTTCCGGATTAGTCGAGTGCTAGTAGCCTCGGACACCGGAGGCCTCCCGTAGACCCGGGCTGGCATCCAAAAAAAATTTGTATTTTCTAGCAAATTCCATATCCTTCTTGAAACTTGTCTTTCGTAAGCAACGTGTGTATTCTATGACATTGTCTTAGTTGGAGTCAACTACCAAATTGTTTCGAATGTAGTTACTTTTATTGACACATTTGACATTCTTTCTGAAAAGTGAAAAGATGAAATGGAACTAGCGGAATGCAACTGTATGCTTGTATGAACACAAATGAGTCTGGAAAATGGAAGGATGAAATGGCACTAGCAATGGAAATGCCACTATAAGCTTGTATGTACACAAATTAGTCCGGTAATTGTGAGGAATAATTCACTCTAAAAAAAGTAATACGAGGGAACATTAGCTACACAACTTATACAGTTCATTTAACACATGCTCTGGGTATATCAGATTTGAGGTAACTATTATGTGCACATAAGAATTATGGTAGCATTGTGCGATCATTTTCTCAAGGACTTGATTCATCATTCCAGATATTTGAATCTTATCAGACATGTTAGTTGTTAAAATTTAGCTTTTTTTTTAATTATCCTTAATAATATATTCCGGAAGCAGCTGTTGCTTAATTTTAGTTTTAAAAAAATCTCTTTTCATTTGATGCATATACTTTACCCTTGAGGCAGGATATTGGTGATTTTGTTGCAATATTGCTTCATTCAATTTTTTTCCAAGTGAAAATGTTCATCCATTTTTTTCTTGTAACTTTATCTTAACCTCTTTTTTAATATCCAGTTCTCCCCATTCATGCTTAAATAAATAAATTTATGTCTGAAATGCTGAGAAGTTACATCCATGGTGTTATTGAATCGTTAGTTTGGTACTATATTATTTATAGAATTTTATACCATCCAAGTTGATGTTTACCATGCGTAGCCATTCATTTTATTGAAGGATAATTATATTACATGCAATGTATAACAAACAATTTAACTCCGCCAATCTCTCATTAAACTTGTTGCCAAAGATCCAGTTTATTTGGAAAGTTAACTTTGACATTATATTTCTTCTCCTTTTAAGAGAAGTTAATATGGATAAACTGCAACTGGTAATTCTAAAATTAAGCACTGGGTTCTCCAGATAAATATTGTTTTTCATTTTATGTTGCCTTTACTGTTGCTGTCGCCTATGTTTTGACTCTAAGAGCATGTGTTCTTCTCTTAGTTTCATTGCTTGTGCGTATCCTCATTTCAGGTGTATGGAAACACGCCAAGAGTGATGGACATGAAGATTATGGGCTCCTTGTGAGTGAGAAGGCGAGGAAATATGCTATAGTGAAAGAACTTGAAGATCCTGTGACTCTTAAGGATGGTACCACTGTACTACAGTTTGAAACTCGACTCCAGAATGGACTGGAATGTGGTGGAGCCTATCTGAAGTACCTCCGGCCTCAAGAAGCTGGATGGACACCTAAGGGGTTTGACAATGAATCTCCCTATAGTATCATGTTTGGACCTGACAAATGTGGTTCTACAAATAAAGTGCATTTCATCCTTCAGCAGAAAAACCCCAAGAGTGGCAAGTTTGTGGAACATCACCTCAAGAATCCCCCATCAGTCCCATATGATAAGCTTTCTCACGTTTATACTGCTATATTGAAGCCTGATAATGAGTTGAGAATTTTGATTGATGGAGAAGAGAAGAAAAAGGCTAACTTCTTATCCGCTGATGACTTTGAGCCAGCCCTTATCCCACCCAAGACAATTCCCGATCCTGAGGACAAGAAGCCTGAGGATTGGGATGAGAGGGCTAAGATTCCAGATGCTGATGCTGTAAAGCCTGATGATTGGGATGAGGATGCACCCATGGAAATTGAAGATGAGGAAGCCGTCAAGCCTGAAGATTGGTTGGATGATGAACCAGAGGAGATTGATGATCCTGATGCCAGCAAACCAGAAGATTGGGATGATGAAGAGGATGGAGAGTGGGAGGCACCAAAGATTGAGAACCCAAAGTGTGAAGCTGCATCAGGCTGTGGAGAGTGGAAGAGGCCGATGAAGAGGAATCCAGCTTACAAGGGTAAATGGCATGCTCCACTAATTGATAACCCTAACTACAAGGGTATTTGGAAGCCACAGCAGATTGATAACCCTGAGTACTTTGAGCTGGACAAACCAGATTTTGAAGCAATAACTGCTATTGGTATTGAGATCTGGACGATGCAGGATGGTATCTTATTTGACAATATCTTGATAGCTGCTGATGAGAAGTTGGCCGAGTCTTACAGGGAAGAGACATGGAAGCCCAAGTATGAAGTTGAGAAAGAAAAGCAGAAGGATGAAGAGGCAACTACTGGGGTTTCAGGTGGACTTTCGGGTTTCCAGGTAATGAACTGATGATTCCTCTTGCCCAGTTCTCTAGTTTCAGCCTTTCAGGCTAATATAATCATGCCTGTGTATGTGTATCTGATGTTGAATTTAAATTTATCTCTAATGCCACTCTAATTGTGTTATGCAGAAGAAGATATTTGAGGTTCTCTACAAATTTGCTGACCTTCCTCTATTAAAGCCCTACAAAACCAAGATTGTTGTGAGTGCCAAGTTCCCTTTTTATCTTAAGCAAGTCAAGATTATTCTGTTCTTGTTTTTGCCCATCCTGGTGCATGAGGGTTTTTACTGTTTCCAAATAATCCCACAATGGCACTAACAAAACTCCAACCTGTCCTTGTAGGATATCATTGAGAAGGGGGAGAGACAACCCAACGTGGTCGTTGGAATCCTGGCATCTGTTGCAGTAGTTATTCTTACTGTGATACTTAAATTGCTCTTCGGCAAAAAGAAACCTGTGGTTAGTCGCTTGGGTCCAACATAACGTCCTATTTCCTTCCCACCATTGAACATTTATCTTAAACTATTTTGAATTTGATTTCAGGCCCCGGTTGCACCAACAACCAAACCAAAGGCCGAAGCTACTGAAAGTGATGCTCCAGGGTCTGGCGACGAGAAAGAAGAAGACGGTGATAAAGATGCAGCAGCACCTCGTCAGAGGAGGCCTAGGAGGGACACATAGGGTAGATATTCTTTTTGGGTTTTGAAAGTGCTACTTTAGTTTTTTAACACCTTTGAACTGTAGTAGGGGGGTCTGTGGTGTATATGTTTGAGAAGAATCTTGATCGCGGCGCTGCCTGCCCTTTTAAAACCTGAGCGCAAGTTTCCCCTTCACCTTTTCTGGGTCGCACTTGCATTTTGTTATCGTAGTCGTAGACACATCAGCTCAGCTGCTATGAACGAATACATGAACTAGGGGACTAGTCTACTTCTGTATAAATAACTCTTGAGATTTGCGAAATCCCTTGTGTGTGTGTTTTTTTTTGGTCAAATTCTTTGTTGATTTGAATATTTTGCTGTGACCTGATGCGTGCAGTAATTGTACAACTAATGGGCAGATAAATATTCTTGAATTTTCTTTAAATGTGTCACCTGGTCTCATGTGCAAGCTTAGTGGAATATTAGCATTGAAAGAAAACGGAGCGACACTAGAATGTTAATCATTTTTGTTGACAAGAATGAAGATGGCAGCTGATAATTTTCACTTTCATTGCCTTTCAATTTTTTCTTATGTCATGGGCAAAATATTTTATATGTAGAGACACTGTGTCCTCTCTTATTATCAAATCGTTTCCTAATCGTGCTCAATGAAAAGTTCATCGGTTCAATATAACTAGACATCGGAATGATTTTAACACTTCATTTTTCCTTTTGAAACTTTGAACTTTTTACTCTTTGGTTCGTTCATGGGCTATAGAGGAATGAATTTAAATAAAATGCAACTATTCTCTAGGATAATAATTTTGTTAATACCAAGGTGAAAAAATATAAGGCTATTTAATACAAAAAAATGAAATAAAATATTATTGTACTAGTTATCATAAAACTGTAGGTGGTGTTCGGTTGGTGGCAAGAATAGATTAAAACAAAGGTAATTATTTATCCATCTTCAATTAAATAAGCTATTCCACAAAATTAGTGGAATACTTTATTTCACAAAGTGTTATAACTTCTCTAATATCGACTTTGGCCTTGCTTTTTCTGTAAAAATAATATGGTACTTTATCTATTATTCTCCAACTTAAAATAAGTTATGCTGGCCATTTGTTGTGCGTTATTTTTATTTTAATAGATGCAAACAGCTAACTAAGAATAAGAATTTTTTAAAAAATATGAGTTCGCTTCTATGCTCCCTTGTTATTCTATTTTCATCATTTTATTTTCGGATATCATTTAGCTTCTTCTAGATTTCTGATTTTTCACTTGTTACTAGTGTAGAGTCCGCTCGATGTACGAGTGGTATAAAAAAATAATATACCTCATTTTAAAAAAATATTAAATTTAAATATTTCTTAATTTTAGTCATTTATGATAATTTCATTCAAAGGTATCACATGAAATAAAATTTTCAATATACAATAAATAATAAATACAAAATGATAAAGAAGTCACTTTATATCTACAAAATAACAAATACATATTATAAAATGATAATCTTCTTCTCCTGGTACCATTTTTTTCCAATCAAACACCTTTGAATATCTATCTTTAAGGGTTCATTATTATTATTATTAAGGGTTCATTTTTTTCATGTATTATTCTAGATCTGGCCATAAAGTGAATTCCTGCAACCGGTAATCGAATTTTCTGTTGAGAAACTTTGTTCAGTCCATGTAGCATGTGGTAAGGATGAAACATGCAGTTCACAGTAACATATATAAAATGTAGCTCCTGGTGGCATGAATTCATGGTACAAATCCTTCTCAAACAGTCAATCTAACAGTACCTCACGGAACAAATTTGAAACATGCAAAGATCATTTTCGTGAAGATATCAACGTCAACAATGAGCTCGGAGTTAATCTTGATACCAAAAGTGAATCCAGCGATAAAAATGTAAAGATGATCGTGAGAAACCTTCTTTTGAGTTGATAAATCAGAACAATATTACTGTGTTGGCAATAAAAAGAAGAGAAGTAAGAGGTATCCAAAAATAATAATAATAAATTTATGCATGAAAACCTTTTCTAGTGGATCAGAAACCCTTTTCTTTAAACAGATAAGCTCTTTTTGATTTGTTCATACATCCAGACAAATAGAAAGATCTAATAAAATAACAATTTTTGTATTTTACATCATGCAACTTATTAAATTTCGAACCCCGCTGCGTATAGATAAATATAGTTAGCAACTGGGAGAGAGAGACGTAGCAGGGTAATCGTGCGTCGGGAGAGAGAGAGAGTAGGAAGTGAGCAAGGGTAAGCGTGCATGGCGTGGGCTGCGTGCACGAGCCGGTGGCGAAAGCGTCGATCCGACGGCTGCCGAGAGAGAGTTTCTGGGAGATGGTGCCACCACGTGACCGTGTCGCCGTCGGGTTGGTGGAGGGAAAATGGAGACAGCGGAGGACACGAGCGCTGACACTGCCATCTCGTCAGCGGGTGCCGCCCGCCCTTTTTGCCTCGGCGTGCACCATTTTCTTTCTCTCTCTCTCCCTTCCCCTTCCCCCTCTCTCTCTCTTGGTGTCGTCGTCATCATAATCGAGGGGACGCAGTTTGACTCATCTTTTGTCCGCACTCTGGCCCGAGTCGGTCTCTCCCTCCCTCCCCTCTCTCTATATATATATAATATATATAATTATATATAATTTGCACATAAAGGTTGAACTGCTCTCTCCCCTTCGTCAATTCGATACATGTTATCAGAACTTGATATATCTTTGTGTACGTTCCAGTACAATACGATCAAGCTGCTGCGATAAATTTGATCAGAAAAAGCAGAAAAGCTTCTTTTACACGACTTCCCGCTGTGTGCTCAGTCTTCACCACTCTCAATGCATGCATTGCTGGAGCCTGGAGGACCAACCTTTCTCTTAATAATTTGCACGGCACTTGAGGCCGCAAGATCCTCTCTCTCTCTCCCCCCTCGGAGTTTGACTCCATCAAACCATGCGCCAGCTACAGGAATTAATGCAACAACTGTTGGGAATTTGCGTAAAGAATGATAGGGCAATATGTTTGTTTAATAGATCCTTTGAATGAGTTCCATTATGATATTGTCTACATGTCCGAAAGTATTGGGTCTATTTTCAGCTAAACATTTCGCACATTCGCCGTTCAAGGGCGGTGCAAATCACGATCCTCCTCCTACTCCCTTGAATCGGTTCCCATCTCCGTCGCCGGCGCCGGCAAGAATTAAGCAATCACGATGCTGAGCAAGCCATCCGGGACGACAGACCGGATCCCTTCTCGCACTAGTCACCGACGCTGCGATCCAGATGCCCTCTTTCTGCGATCCAGAATTGAAGAGATCGATTGCGAAAAGAGAAGATGAACTGAGCCTCGAATCGAATGCCTGTTATTTTTTTGTAATAAAAATTCTTCGTATATATAAAGATTAGTCAAAATGACATTTGAAACTGATAGCACTCATAAACATGTCTTGCACTTGAAATTAACTCCATGTCTCCTTGTTTCTTCTGAGAACAAAAAAAATATATACAATTTTGTACAACTTAATATTTCACTGATCAATGATCACCATATTCTAATCCTAACAAATTACAAGAACAAGAACAAAGGAAAAAGGAACAAAGAAAATGGTAAATGAAAAAAAAGGACTATTGAGGCGAAGTCTTAGAGTTAACAATCCAATTTTTTTCGCAATTTTTCAGAAGCTTTAATTGCATCTGTTTTTTTTTTCATCTGCATGCGCATGCAGCTCTCTAATATTGGTTTCTTCTGCCTTGTTTCAGAGCTTCTTGTCTTTGCCTTCCTTCTTCTTCTTCTTCTTCCTCCTCCTCTTGAACCCGCCCAAGTTTCCGTCCGCTGCCGCTCTTTGCCTCCTCATCTCGGAGGACTCCTTTATGGGCTCCAGCTTCGGCCGCCATCGCCTCGACTTCGCCGGCGCCACCAATGTGCTGTACTCCTTCTCCAGCAGCTCCGTTGTCACAACTCTGCTGCTTAGGCGCCGCTCCTCCTCCCTCAACTTCTCGGCCAGGAACTCGTCGGAGACCCTTACCTGGAGCGCCCCGGCCGCCGTCTTTTGAATGTCGAACGGCCGGAGGAGGCCCTTCTTCCAAACGCCGTGGCCGGCGCCATTGACGGCCCCGGGGCTGCCGCTGCCGTTACTGTTTGGGCCGAGCACGGACGCGGCCAGGGTGACGAAGCTGAGCACGGAGTGGAAGAACTGAGAAGGGAGGAGGAAGTAGGCGTGGCCCGGCTGGAGGTGGTCGCCGGCCGCGAGCGGCGGCACCTTCTGGCCGATGAAGAAGGCGTCGGAGCGGCACACCAGGTGGCACGGATTCTCTCGCATCAGCTCGGCCACGGCCACCGGCCGGTGGAAGACTCTGACCTTCCCGTCGGCGCCGATGAGCCGGATGACCGCCTCATGTACCGCCCGCGCCGGGCTCGTCCGGTGGTCGGAGGGCCTGCCAGCGCCGCTGCCCATCATGTGGAAGCACCAAGGCATCATCTGCAGGCTGAGAGACTTGAATCCCATCTGTAAAAAACTTGTCCTTTTAAGCTCTCCTCATCATCTTTGCCTCATGCCGCCGCATGGACACATCAGACAACTCAAGGTTAAATTAGCATGAACACTTCTTTCTGGGGGTAGAGAGAGAGAGAGAGAGAGAGATGAGAGTGAGGCATGTGGGTGGATTACTTATATAATTCTGGATTGAATGGATGATGATGTACTTTGAAGTATAACCTACCACTATTATTTGCAAGTCCTGCCTCTCTGGTAGTAGAATAATACTAGTCCATTTGAACGAGGAGAGAGAGAGAGAGATGTGCCTATAGCAATTTAGGTCAAGTATAGTAATAGTAATAGTAATTTAACTAGTTTTTTCAAGCTGTCTAATCAATGTGCGTTTCTAGAATTTGAAAAATATTTTGGTGTTGATGTATGCACATGAGAGCGATCTCAACTTAAATGTGACAACAGTCCAAATTAGGCAAAATAATTAGCACTATATTTATTTCGGATAAAATGATCTCTTTAAAAAAATAAAAATAATGGAGAACTTTCGGTTTGGTTTGCTAAGCTTCAAATTAAAATACAAAATAAAAAAATTGCCAAATAAAAGTAGAGTTTTTTTTTTCCATCTGCTTATAATGATAATGATCTTGAATAGTCTGCAGGTTTATTACATGTGAAAAATACTTTGAAAGCGTAGGTTTATCATGCTTTCAAATTTACGGTCTTCATTATTTATTTCCGCCTCTTGTTTCAGTGCGTGGATTGGGCTGCAGATTTCGGGTGTTCACACTTCACACAGTTTGACTCAGGAGAGAGAGAGAGAGAGAGAGAGAGAGAGAGAGAGAGAGAGAGAGAGAGAGAGGCGCTCCAAGTCCTCATCCGTAACTTTTGGCCGTTTGGTGGGATTATGATTCCGAATGTCTAGAAGGTGAAGGGCGACCAAACACAGTAAACGGTGTAACGTAGGGACCAAAACGGAGCAGTTCTAGTTTGTGCTCCTATTTCCTCTGCCCACGTGTGGGTTTGGTAATAATAATAATTATAATATTTACCGAAAATAATAATAATTTTGAATTTAATGTAAGTGTGAAGCGACATGTATTTTTTTAATATTTTTCTTCATTAATAATTTAAAGGATCATAATAACAAAAATAATTTTATAGCATCAAAAGTTATAACAAAATAATTATATATAAAGTTTGCAAAATTTTGAAAATGATTAATATAATTATTATTGATGGTTTGAATCTTATTTTTGTTATAATCAATAATCATCTAAATTATTAATAAAAAAATATGTCGAAGAAAATAAAGAAAATTCGTGTAAAGGTGCTTCAGCACTTTACATGAAAAATTATTCACACCTATTAAATCTTAATAATAATAATAATAATAATAATAATAATAATAATAATAATAATAATAATAATAATAATAATAATAATAATAATAATAATAATAATAATAATAATAATGGTGGTGTTGGTGATGGAAATGACCAATGCTTCTAGAAAAATTATTGCGACTCACAAAAGCTAAATTTAAAACTTAACATGCCTAGAGATTAATTACGAATAATGATTCCTCAGCAGCGAGCAATTACTTGATTTACCAATTAATTAATAATATATACAACATTATATAAAATTAACTAATAAATGTTTAACGCAAAATTCTCATTATGTTAAATAATATGGGGAAAAATCAATATGTCGTTGAAAGAGAGAGAAAAATGTTTAGGAAATTGTTGGATATTCTTACGTGTCCATTGAAAAAATCGTGATTTTCAGAATGTTCTAGGGTACATAGTCACTTCTTTTTTATTAAAAAAAAAAGTCACCCCTATCTTAATTTTATGAGTAGAGTAAACCACCGTCCTTATATAATTGAGTTCTTTTTATAATAGTTGAAAATTATCGCCTTAAAAAGTGATGTCAGCGACTAAGCGTTTCTCATTAATTTTTTAGATAGATATTTTTTCTCATTTGAAGAACATGAAAAGTCAAAATAGCAAATAGTGCAGCCACTTAAATTGAAAACAGAAGTATGGAAACATATTTTTTATTTGTTGCTTAGTGATATAAAGTTAACCTTCAATTCTAAGAGAATTGACATAAAGACATGTATATTGAAAAAATAACAAACTTTGAAAAATTATAGCTAGGATATCTACTTTATAAGTCTAATGTGCACCGATAAATTATGCAAAAAATACACACGAATCATCTTTTAATTTTGGATGTCATAATTAGTTGGTCCTCTAATCTCAATATGTAATTAGATTATTCTTTAATTTTAATTTTTTTATTCTGATCGTTGATAGTAAGTTTTTCAATCGCACTACCACTACAAGAAAATGACCATTTTCTGACGAGTAGTTATCGACGGGCAGGAATCCGTCAAAACTACCGAAGACATTTTTGACGGGTTTACGTCTCCGTCGTAATTATAGACGGAACATTTTTCGATGATTGTGACCATCTTAAATTCTGACGGTTTGTAAACCGTTGAAACCTTCCGTCGAAAGTTCAGATGCATGTAATCCCCTCCCCGACCCCGACGACCCGCCTCCGCCCTCGACCCCGCCCCGAATCCCCGATCCGGGAAAAATTTTATCCCCCGCCCCGATCCCTGCGGGGCTTCGAATCCCGCGGGAATCTCGAATCCTGCGGGGCTTCGAATCCCGCGGTCCGATCCTAGTTTGGACCGGATTAAACCGAATCGAACCGATAAAAAATTGAAAAAAATCAGGTTGAACCGTATTTTTTTGTTGAGTCAAATTTTTTTATTAACATTTTTACTAAGAGATAATTTGATAAAAAATATTATTATAAATTTGAAAAATATTCAAGTTGGACTTTCTCCATAAACATTCAATATTGACACATTAGTCTCATCATTCATTTATATTTGTCTATTTACTCTCACTTTCCTACAACTATCAATGTGAGACTATTATTGTAGACTCATTTTTTCTTTGGGGTGTGGAGATTCGGGGCCTCGCGGAGCGGGGACAACTCCCCCGCCCCGATCCCCGAAAGAGAGTTCGGGGAAAATTTTCTCCCCATCTCCGACCCCACGGGGAAAAAATTCCCCGAGTTTGGGGCCTCGATCGGGGATTCCTGCGGGCCCCGCAGGGGGCGGGGAATATTGTCATCCCTAGCTCAGACCGTCCAAATTTTTGACGTTTCCCCACCCCTCGAAACTTTTGACGGTTTCAATCGTCGGAATATTACTTATATATAATTTATATATGCAACAGTAAGATTACTTGTTAATATATTTTTGTTTTCATTTATTGACATTTTGAACCGTCTGAAGTTGCGATGATTCAGGTAACCATCGAAACTTTCAGCGGTTAGAACCGCCAGAATTCCAATCGATATGTTGTTTACAATATATGGCTTTTTCGACAATTCTGATCGTCGAAACGTAAGTTATACCTCTAATGCAATATATATGTTTTAGCGGCTAGAACCGTCGAAACTTTTAGCGATTCTGGCCGTCGATATTTGAATTTATATTTTATAGTATTTTTTAAATTTGGACGGTCCCGACCGTCAAAAATAGAACCCTCCTATAAGTACCCGACCCTTTCATCTTGTCTTCGGTTTGCTTCCCTTCTTCCCGATCGATCAGCCGTCCCCTGCGCACGTACGTCGACCTCCGCCGCCGATCCAATCTTCGTTCGCTGTCGCCTCCATTCGTCATTGATCGCCTCTGTCATTGCGCCGCAACCGCTCCGTGCTCCGCGCTGTCGCCTGCACGCCATGCCGCCGTTGCAACCTCGTCGGCCACTGCAGGTATGATCGACCTTCCCGATTCTCCGCCCGCTCCCCTCCGTCCTTCCTAACGCCGGCATCCGATCTGGCCATATCCTCGAGCACGATTGCGAAAAGAATGGTAAAGTCTTTGAATAGATTATTATATTTCAAAAAATATTATACTTTATTTGACATTTTAACTGCAGGAGAAAGAGACGGGTAGAACACCTACTCAAGACGAAATATTTCTTAAAACTCATCAGAAGAAAAATAAAGAATGGATTTCATCGTTTGCTCAGGAGACATATTTAAGTAAATATATTTGATGTATTTTTTTTTCTTAATTTCAAGAGGGTTACATAACATAAGATAGTAAATTCGTCATTTTAAATAATACAGTTGATGTGTTGTTTTTTTAAAAAAAATTAGGAGGGTTACAAAACAATAGAAGTCGAGCACATTACGCAAGCCACACAGAAGGGGACCACACCATTGACCCCTCAACAACTTTGGATGGACCACGTCAGCGTCAAGAAGGGTCGCATTTGCGGTCTCGATCATCTGTTAGTAGTGCAGATATTGGATATGAACACAAATCGGTATTAGGTTTCCCGAGTCAAGGTATGCAACAAATGTTTGACAATATTGGAAACAACGTTTATCCGATGTCCGATAAGAGATCAGGCAGGAGGTTACGCAGGAACTCAGAAAAGAGTTCGAAGAATGTGAGCGACGCAATTTATTGGCTCAAAAGAAAGAGATGAAAAAAATGATGCGTGAAATGATGCATGGCGAGTTCAACGATGACAATGACGACAATATAGTATTGTAGCTTCTTTGTATTGTATTTGACGTTTGGACATTTGATGTTATGTTGTATTGACATTTACGTGACATTCAATTTCAATTTCGTGACATTTGGTCATTTGGACATAAATTATTTATTTTATTTTTTTTTATTAAATTAATTACTCAAATGATTATTTATTTAATTTGCTTTTATTAAATCATTTACTCAAATGATTTACGTTTGCGTCGATTTTTTATTTTTTTTTAATTTATTCCGATGGCTCAAACAGTCGATAGTATCATATTCGACGAACCGTCGATAACCATCGATGGTTTGAACTGTCGAAATGTATAGACGGTCAGACTCGTTAATAAACATCAACGATTTTAACCGTCGAAACCTAAGCCGTCGAAACTCAACGGTGTTATCGACGGTTACAACCGTCGATAGTATCGACAGCTCAAACCGTCGATATATATCGACCGCTAAAACTGTCTTAAGTCGCCATTGTTCGACGGCTCAACCCGTCAACTTGATCGTCGAAGATTTCGACGGTTGTGAGATAACCGTCGAAAATAGTTTGCGACGTATAATTTTCGCGCGGATGTTATCTGTCGAAAAGCGGCATTTCCGACGGTTATCAACTAATTATAGACGGTCAAAATCATCAAAAATTAATTTTTTTCTTGTAGTGGACCGACATGACGTAATAAAAGCTAATAAAATGATATAAATACATAAAAAATAAAAAAAGAATGACAACTTCATGGTTGCCGCTCCTCGTCGGAGCCGAAGAGAGGGGTGTAGCTGCCCCCTTCTCCTCTCCCCTCCAGCAGGCAGCCAAAGAGGTCTATCCGTGTGCGCAGAGATGGGGAGGGGGCGAATGCCTCCTCCTCTCCTTTCTAGTGTCGGAGGACAAAGGGGAAGGGGGCAGTTTATCCTCCGTGCACGCAAAGAAGGAGAGGGGGGCGGCTGCCCCCTTCCTCTCTCCTCCTTGGCGTCGGAGGAGAGAAGGAGAAGTAGACAGCCATCCCCTCCCCATTTGTCCTCTGCGCACATCGGTAGCATACTCGAAAGTTTGCTATCGATAACATATGCAAGAAAAATAAAATTCATAAATAATCTAGTTACAAATTAAATTTTATTTAACATTTAACATTAATTAATTGAAGATAACGGAACTTATCCTTTTTTGTTTTAAAAGAATTATTCATAATAGTTAAATTATCTAATCAATTAATTTATTGTAAAAGATCTGACTAATTTGACTTTAAAAGAAACTTTAATTTTTTCTCTTCTTTTCTCTTTAACTGAATTTTATGTATTGTTTTTATTCAGTCTCAATACATTATTAATTATATATGTTTAATTAATATTTATCCTTATAAAACATATATTACGTATAAAGTATTAAAGTGTCATCGAAAAGTAAAAGAAAGAACAAAAAGAAACAATCAAAAGAGATAGATGGTTGTCGCATGACGGTCAACTTTATAATTATATGCAATCAAATTAATTAAACAAACTCGCGCTTAAAAGTAAAAAGAAACTTACTTTAGACATAACGTGCATCATGTCAATATATCATCCGTCGTAGACCCACATGGCCTGCATTATATCTAATCTTGACTCGCCTAATCCTAATTGTGTGTGTGTTTGTGTATGTGAGAGAGAGAGAGAGAGAGAGAGAGAGAGAGAGAGAGAGAGAGAGAGAGAGAGAGAGACTTGTCTAACTTTGCTTTGTGTTTGACTGAGAGCTCAAAGGTTCATCTCAACGTGCCCTGACCTGATGGCGATATTGCCTTGCACGAGGGATCATGCACAAACGAATTATAATTAAATTTAATTTGGATGTTATTCGGGAAATCACTGACTAAATTACTTCATTTTCGAGAATTACAACGTCAAACATCATTGGGCATAACTTAGTCTTAATTTCTACTAGAAGATAATAAAAATATTATATGAAATGATTTAGACTCTTATAGAATGCAAATGACTAAAAAGGAGTTTATGCTTATTATTTTTGTAACTTAATAAACTATAGTTATTGTCAGTTAACTTTTTACTTATAATTGTACAAGTACTTATTTATATGAAAGAATTAATTAAATTAGTTATTTTTTTTATATTTATGAATCTAGTTATGCACATAATTCTCTATTTATAATACTGATTCTTTATAATTTAACTACAATTAAATTTATAGTATCTAATTTGTAGGCAGACCCTTTATGTGCATAAATTTATAGTATCTAATTTGACTAACTTAATATCTAATTTATAGTATCTAATTTATCTAATTTAGATATGCAATAAGGAAATAAGTAGTACACACCCTTTTTTATTACATTATCTATTTTTTTATTTATTATTATAAAATATAAAATTATAATTTGCACCCACTAGGTATACGGTCCTAGGTCTGCCCCACTAATTACCAAGATTCGTCCTGAAGCAGGAAAAATGTACCTCATTGGATTAAAAGGATGGGATCAACTAATGGGTTAAAGTAGTTTAATCCAAGAGTAATAAATATTGAACCAAATAGGACCCAAGTGAAAATTAAAGATCACTTGTTCTCAATTTCCATCAATTAGGTCCACTATTTTGATAGAATAAGGCCACTGTATCAGGAGGCAGATGAGTCTTATTTTCTCTCTTTTTTTCTCAAAAAATATTTTATTATTATATATAATATATTTATTGTAAAAATATTAATTTAATACTATTTATTATTATCAATTCATTAAATGATTCTACTTTTTTTAAAACATAATTTCATGAAAATAACATTCATTATATTTTAAAAATATATTTCTTTGTAAAATTTATTTAACATAATATTTTAATTCAAAATCAATATTTATTTATCAATAAAATTATGTTTTAGATCTACCATTTTTATATTTTAATCAAACACCCTTGAAATAAATAAGAAGTTAAAATTAAATGAACTTTAAATTCAAAATTAATGTTGAAACCTGAACTGCACGTAATTGTTCCAAATTTAATCGCTTTTTTTGGTCTTTTATAAATATATATGTACTATGCATAGCACATGAATCCTGCTTATTGAATTTCATGGATTATCGAGTTAAGTTATTTGTATCAAGTTTATCTTGTATATTCTAATACTAACACGTAAATGTACATCCGAACAACATGATTACTTATATTTGCATATAAGAGTATAACTTAGCATCGTAGTTTCTAATAGAGTAAAATTATGATGGTTTGGAGAGGACAGAATAATTTGTATTATAATGTAAACATTTATAACACATTATGAAGTGCACAACGATCAACGATTATGAATCATAACATAGAACACTATGATGATTGTCCGGCCAGTGACAGTTACTTTCTAGAGCAGCACTTGGTTCATACTTTCTAGCCAAATATTACAAAGAGATTACAAAACGGGAATCAGAAGTTAAAATTAAGATGTCTACTCTATCATCACATTTGAAAATTTTCTCACCAGGTAACATATAAATACTCCATTTTCGATTCAATCTAACGACATATAAAGTACCTAATCCTAGAAGCTTTTCAATCTTGTCTCTGAAGAGTCGTGGGATTCGCCTTATTTGTCGATGAGGAAAAAAAATGTTAAAATGAAAGCAAAATCCCATAGGAAAAAGTGAAGACGAAAAATAGCTCTTGAGCTGCCTAATGTCTACACTCTAAAACTTCTTTCTCGCAATGAAACTTTAAGATCATAATGCTTCTTTAAGAGCTCTCACTTGGGGGAGTTCATCGACGTCCTCCGGCTTTCTTTGGAGGCGGAGGAGGAGCTGTTTCCTCTTCATCAGATTGGGCGTCCCCGTACTGCCAAATCCTCAGTCTTTCTCGCTTCGCTTTAGCTTGGAACTCCTCCAGGTTGTCGAGTGCAGCCTTTCGTTCCCTAGTATCCCATCTTTTGCTTTTTTCTAACCTAGCAAGTCCTTCCTGTGGAATGAGAAAAAAGAAACTAAGTTATGTAGTTACTTCTGTTGCACAAGTTATTTGCTGATGTTTTTTAACCACATACCAGGAAGAGCAACCAATTACCTCAACATTGAAATATTACAATATAGAAGAATTAGGTGGCGGAAAAATCAGCACAAAGATGAATTATTGTCCCATGCGAAAAAATGACCAAAAGCATCCAAAAAGACCGAAATATGTAATTTTCTTAGAGATATCTATATATGTACTTTAGTATGAAGATGGTCACAAGCAAGAAAATGAGGCATCAACTATTCAGTACTTGAGAAAGCAAAGATTGCTCAACTCCAGCAAGGGTAAAGAATTGACATAAACCAAGAAATAAGCAGGACAGCAATTTTTTCACCTATTTATTGCAAAATAGTTTACATGCAACAGAAGCAACAAAAAAAATAGTTATGATATATGATACAGTAAATTGAAGCCAGAGCTCATGCTAGGCTTAGAATAGTTTAGATCCATAAAAAGTGCATTATGCCCAATTTGATATGCAAGATCTTTCAGTATAAAATAGTATATTCCTTTGTAATTCATTAGTTATGATCTGGGAACTAAAAGGTTTAAATGATATATGATAAATGACAAACCAGTATTTGAAAATATTCTGATAACTTATAGATGTCTTCAGATGCACAAACCTGAAGCATGGCAGCATTGATACTGGTTGCGGATTTCACATCAACCAAAGTAACAACAAACAGATTTCCTGTCCCTTGACCTTTAGCTTTTCCTCCTGAAGTATCCTCCTCTTCAATCATAGCTCTGAACTCATTTGAGCTGTTCATAGTGCATTCACTCAAATATTCAGCTGCTTCATTACCAAAATCATCCTCTAGATCAGGGACTTTTATGTATGCGAGTCGACAAAGTTGAGCATATCCAGGTTTTGAATATTCTGATTCTATTGGAAGAGGTTGCAAGCGACTGTATGGGATGCTTTCTTGATTTCCATAGTCGATATAGAAGACCTCAAACATGTCATGTGCTGATCGAATACCTTCTCGTGGAGCATTTACGACCTTTTTACATGAGAAACAATAATAAGTCAGAAATTATAATAGCCAATGACAATTACTTTAGGTGCCAAGAATTATTCAGGTGAACATAAAAAAAAATGTCTGCTTCAATCACAAGTAATTATTTTGTTGGCTAATACTAAATACAAAGCAGTTGACAACATAACACATCAAGAAGTTACATATTAAGAAAATTGTGCTGAAACAAATGACTGCATCTTGCAACAATTCGACTTTTTGGTAATGCAAGTTAAAATTTCAAATTTTCTGACGATGATCTCCTCCAGATTGTGGAATTTAGTCATCTATGAAAGATTCTTCTAGTTTATAAGCCAACACAAATATTATGCATTGGAGATTCATGCAAATAATATTCAATTCTATGACATGTAACCTATCGAGTTTTATCCGACGTGAACTACTATGCTAATCCTGAATCCTACAACAAACCAATCGACCGCAGAATATAAATTTGTCCTGGAGAAAACAATAGGCATGTTTGGTCATGTTCAGAGAAGACCATTAGATGCGCCAGTAAGAAAAGTAGATCAAATAATCTGGAGTCCGATTAAAAGAGGGAGAGGGATGCCAAGGCGGACACTTGGCGAACTAATAGAGCAAGATCTATTGGTGAATAATATACCGAAAGGTTTGGTTACTAATAGAGCGGAATGGCGTCGTATGATCCATGTAGCCGACCCCACCTAGTGGGATAAGGCTTTGTTGTTGTTGTTGTTGTTGAGAAAACAATAGGCATATTATCTCAGATGAAGAAGAGGAATGAAGAGATCCAAGCCATATGGGAGGCATATATAGACCCCAAAAGTCTTACCATTGCTCTATTCCAGGAATTGTCCAGGCTAAATTGCGCCAGGACTACATCACCCTTTTTTGGGTCAAAACCATTATATGGAGCTCCTTTGAGGTCAAGTGCAGCAAGCTTTTTTTGAATGTCAGACACCTCATCACCAACGGACTGGACATAGAATTTCCCACCACCCAAGACTTCCGTGACAACAACCTGGAAGATACCAAAACCATAAGATAGAAGCTTATACAGCAATCAAAACAACATTTTATTGTCAGATAAATCACCTTGAGTACTTTCTTCTGCTTCGATTCAGCCACAGAACCATTAGTAGCTTCTTGTCCTTCAACATAGTTCTCCCAGATCTAACGAGAAAAAAACAGACAAATCATACAACAGTACAAGCTATGGTCGGGAAAATGACAACAGAGTAAACCACTGTTTACTTTAAGCTTCTGGCGCTTAGCAGATTGTTCAGCCTGTGCAAGGAGGTGGGCATCAGGAATCTTGTCAGCACCAAAGGAAGTCTGCAGCTTTGCCAGTCCTGCTTCTAGAAGAGTTATAGCAATGTTGTTCCCAGACTCCCATAAGGATCCTAAGAATGTCCCAGTCCTGTCAACTGTTTCCACCTCAATCTGCAGATGAAGCAATGAATTTAAACAAACAGATGATAAAAAAACTGAATAGGAGGTCAAATATCCTACTTCAACGTTTCGCTGCAATATCTTCCTTCTCATCAAGGCAATCGCTTCTTCAGAAAATGGATCACCTCGATTAGGGCAGCGAACACCAGAAAAGGAAAAGGCGATGCTGCAAGTTTCTTTGGGTATAAACAATTTAAATCGATGTCCGCTAAGGACATAATCAACAACAGCAGGATGCCTTCTGGTCCTTTGTAGGAAAGGCAAGAAGTCTCGGGCTTTCTTTGCAGATCCCTGTACGAGTAATGTTAGAACATCTACAAAGTGATTTAATACGCTGTTCATCCATATCATACAATGTTATAGTACTCACGGGCTTTGTACTTGTCAAATCTGTAACATGCATCACGGGAGGATCCTTAGAAGAGTGAATCCCCTTCTTTCCATTGATTGCTCGAGATTCAGCCACCAACAGAGCATCATAATGGTTTGATCTCTCCTCAAAGTCTCGATGCTTGACAACAGTAGCAAGACCACTTCTGACTACCATCTCGGCCACATTTTTTCCAGCCTGCTGGTTACCGGAGGTTCCGTCAGTCTGAGCCTTTATAGCAGAGACTAGGAAGACAGAACCAAAATCCATGACCCTAGAATCACCAGACATTTCCGGAACTGAACCAGGTCCATCAGTAACACCAACCTTTCTAGAGTATTCCATTGACACATTGACCTGACAGAAAGGGAGTTGAGAGATTAGTTCTCCATAAAAAAACGTATCAATTGAATAAACAAAGCAAGAACAAGTACTTGTTGGCCTATCAGGCAGCCGCGCAGAAATTCCCGAGCCTCACGTGCATAGGGAGCAGGCTTTTCATCTCGCCTTCCCATCTTTGGAGCTCGGATGCTTGAAAGATTGACCCTTCTCTCAGCTAAAGGGCTCCCATATGGGACAGCTTCATCAGCAACAATTATGCAGTCCCCACTGACAACCTCTACAACCTAAGGCAAATTGCAAAGAGAAGGTAATCATGTGAGAATGGAGAATGAATGGTTTATAAGACATTTTTTGAAGGATCAACATTGCAATTCATCAATCGATAATCAAAGGGAATACCTTTCCCGAGAAGTTCTGGTCATGGATTGCTTTAGAATTTGAAACCGGAGGCACATAGTTTGTCCATATTCTCAAGCGATCTTTCTTTGCTTGGAGTTCCGCAGCCTTGAGCTTGCGTTTGGCATCATCTTCCATCATGTTTGCACTCCATTCAACAAATTTAGCTAATCCCTGTTTTCATGAATTAAAAGCAGTAGCTCTGTCAAGAGATTTTAATTCCTAAATATCGTAGTCCGGAACATGTTTTGGTTATGTAACAAGGAAAACTAATCATACAGAGAGCTATCAGATTAATCAACTTAAATCCACTATGCACCTTCACACAATAATCCTATGTCATTTACAAAACATACAATGATATATCTCTGTATCGACAAGATAAACTAGTATATAGACCACAGAATATAATCATATGAAAGTAAAAATGTATGCGTTAGTGTTATACGGCTAGAGTGGTGCATGGAACAAAGATTCTTCAATTATGTGCCTTGATCGAGATGAGCCAAGCAGAAGAAAACAGCTTAAATAACACCAAGCAACCTTCTTCTTTATCACAAGAAGTGCTGATGCATCATCAACAAGAGTTTTTTTTTTTTTTTTGAGAGAGAGAGAGAGAGAGAGAATCAGCCAGATTAATTAATTGATAGGAAATAAAGTAAATTTCACTATAAAGAATTATATAGCTGATTCAGTTATCCTTCTTAGCAATTCTAAGAATGTAATTAAATAGCATACATTCTGTACAAGCTCTAGAGCCAAGTCTTTTGCAGCATCTCCATCAGGGTAATATACAGAACCAATTAGGTTGCTGAATTTGTCCACACCTTCAAGAACAATCCTAACCTGGAAATGACAGAAATCAACTATTAATGATGGTCTAAAATATGACTGATTATACAGCTCCAGGATAGATCCATACATCTCTGCTTAGGACACGAATTTCTGTAAAATGCTTGGCTTCTCTTCCAAATGCTTCTGGTGCGACTTCAATGTTTGACACTGCAGATGCAGTAAGCCTCTGTGCAGAAGTTAGTGGTTGCTGAGTTTCACCAGAGGCTTCTCCATTTGCACCATTATTAGAAGCACCCTCAGTTTCAGGAGCTACATCAGTTACAGCCCTTCTTCCCATAGATGGAGCCTGGTTGAAAAAGCAGCCAAGTTTTATAGCACAGCAAAAGGATTGAAGTCTTGTCGGTCAGGTCTTTTACGTATAATGAAAAATAAAATGGAAATTCCATTAAATAACAACATTTGGAAATAATAAATGAATAGTTCTGCTAGTTGATGCCTACCTGGATCCCAGCAACAAAAACTTGAACGAATTGGAAATCAGGAAGCAAGTACACTCGAACTGTGCTGCCGTCACGGACCTGCTCAACAATTGCTTCCATAGGTTTACCCTTGTTTGCGGCTAGAAGACCCGTGGCATCCAAACTACTGGGATCACCAATAGCTGAAGGAGGCAAATCCCTTACAGATTTGTCCAGATCTTCAGGTGCCTGCAGGGAACAATGTACTCATGCATATAAATTTCCTACCATTTTTCACTCTAAACATCAAGTTTTGGTTCTTTCTAGCATCATGTACTTAGATTATTAACTGATCAGTGTTCCAAACAATGAAGAAGACGGACAATTGTAACTACGTAAATACATGCACCATCCTACATTCTTTTTCAAATAGTCGAATGAAACAACAGGGATTCAATCGTAAGAACAGAAAACACAAGACATCAAATTAGATCAAAAAGTTGTAAGAGGTCTACTTGCCTTGCTCCAACACCCAAAACCTTGCTTCTTAGCTTCGTCTTCCAAATTTTGAAGTTCTTGGAGGTAAGAGTTTGCTTCACCTTTTGGTGCTGAGGCTTTTACCTGTTCAGCATTTCAGACAAATGCAGAAAATTCAGATTAAAAGTCTGCACTGTCTGCTGAAAAATTAGAATGAAATGAAGGCTGGATAATAACAGTTACCTTTGCCCATCCATTAGAAACGACCAAATAAGCAAGATTCTGCTTTTCAAGGAAAATAGAACCATATTCCCGGCCTGATGGTGCAGTATACTCCACCCTAAAATGAACTTCCTAAAGAAATGAATATGATTAAGCTTGACAATCCAAAGATATGGAACTGTGAAAAACCAAATTATGATGAGCAATACAAACCTTTCCGATGCAGAGTTTTCTCAAATATTCCTTGCTGGCCCATGCAAAAGGTTCATCTACTCCGCCACGACGGGCCTATTAAAATAGCATAATAGAAAAACACATATTAAGCTCAGTTTCTATCAATATGAAGATAATTAAGAGTTCAGCATGAAATATCCAAGAATTATGGCTATTGCAGAAAGCTACCGGAGTGTTACCCCAATTTGACTAGTATTCTTCTCGTAACAGGAAATAATAAACTCAACAACGTGGCTTAGTTACTTTCTAGAGTCAGAAAAATAGCTATACTGCAGCTTGTAACCTCAAATAAACTAGACTGCATTCAGTATAAATACTGTCAAATACTTTGTTTCTTGAACGGCAAAAGCATACTGCAAAAATATTTGACTTACCTTGCAGCTAAAATATTAGTTTGTGGCTAAAAAAAATTTATACAATGTATTCATTAACCTTTTCCAAAATAAGATTAACTAAAAGTCTAAATTTGAATCCGACTAATATTTGATAGAATTTGTGCACCAGTCTAGGAGCTGTTATAGAAGATAAGCCGATTAGTTTTTCTGGTGGGATCTCAGCCTTCGTGCTTCCCATTATCAACAGTGTGTCCCCCGATGGGACGGCCTTTACTATCCCTCTCAGCCATCCTGTTGCAACTGTTGACGACGCCATGAGGAAAGTTCTGCTATAAGAAACGCATTATCATATCAGCCTTCAGAAAAGAAAATTTATCAAGAGCGCATATTTTCCAACCGACTCCTCATTAACTTATGTTTTATATTTAACTTTAAGAAAGAAATCAAATAAATTTTCACATATAAAAAGTAGTTTATGTTAATAAATTGAAGAATCGAGATCAATCATCGAGGAAGTAAACTTTGTCATGGGGTGGGGAAGGCCATGACAACTATCGATGCGCCTATGCTCTCGAAGGACAGAAGTAAACCAACAGGGCAATACAAAAGCGCGAATGTCTTGCAAGACAAAGGAACGGAAAGGTCCAATTTCTCGCCTGGAACTTTTTTGCCATAATAATCAAAACCACATCAAGCTCGAATCTTCTTTCATAGATCCACACTGCCTTATCGTCTCTAAAACTAATTGAATCAAAGAACCCGAGAAAATTTAACCGAAACTGATAGGATCCTATTTCCTAATAATAATAGGATTAGTTTATTTTCTTTAACTAGGATTAGTTATTTGCTTCTACTTTGATTAGCACTCTAGTTATTTACTTTCTAGTTTGATTAGCACTCTATTTCTTTTATTTCTAGTTCTATTAGGACTTGTTTGGGTTACCCTATAAATAGGGCCCCCTTGGAACTCTTTTTAATGAGTTATGAGAATATAATCTTCTTTTGATATTAGCTTGGAGCAACTATCTTGGAGGCTTGACCCCCTCGAAGTGGTCTATTGGAGGCTTGATCCCCTCGAAGTGATCTAATTAGGATCCTAGTTGGACTAGGAACCTAACAATTGGTATCAGAGCTGTTCGATCTTTTTCGGACAATTGTGATATCTCGGGTTTTTGGTTGGACCAATAACCTAGTTATCTCCATCTTCCACTGCCATCTATCGTCTTCCGCTGCCATCTATCGCATCCGCTGCTGCCACTATATCGCCATCACCACCGCTTACTAATATTCTTAATCTAATATTTCAAATGTGCAGGAAAAATCTATGGCTTCACAGGATTTATCGACTTCAGAAATTTTAACACTAGCCGATCGTCTTACTCGAATCGAAGAACAATTTCAACAAATTTTACAAGTATTCAACGACGACAAGAAATATCAACGAGTAAACAAGGGAAATCACGTAGAAGATAAGCTTGCAAATATTCAACAATTAAGTACGGTCGAGGAGTACCAGACTCGTTTCGAATTATTATCAAGTCAAATTAAAAATTGGAGCGAATATCGATTGGTGGAAACTTTTGTTGAAGGACTTCTCCCCGATCTTCGACAAGAAGTAAAAGCTCGACGACCAATTACTATAGTTGCTGCAATTTCTTTTGCTCGATGGGAAGAAGAACGTTTAAATGAAGAGAGGCATAGATCAAGTCGACACTTGAACAAATCACTTCGAAGCACAAGTGCAATAATATTTTCATCAAATGCAGAAGAGTCCAACACTTCAATTTCTTCAGAATTTTTTACGAAAACTTTATCTCAACAAGAAGCGAAGGATATTGAAAATAATTCAGTCGAAGATCAAGCTTCAGATTCATCTGTTGAGACGTCTTTTAAAAATGAGACATCTATAATTCTACCGCCAAAGGAGCAAACAACTTCTGAAGAATCTAGTGCAAAATACATTGAAGAATCATATATTAATAAGGACTTATTCATGACGGTTAACTCAGCCTCAAGAAAACTTGAAGATTGCGGTACTCAGAAGGCTCAAGGTCAATTTTATTCATGCGAAAAGAATTTGATCAATTTCAAATTCTCTTTCTTCAATGAATGCAAGCTTGTTCCAATGCTACCGATGCATAGTCAAAGCTACTCTCTGAAGAAGGATCTCTATTTTACTCAAGTTATTAAGAGAC
Source organism: Pontederia crassipes (assembly GCA_030549335.1). Taxonomy (NCBI): domain Eukaryota; kingdom Viridiplantae; phylum Streptophyta; class Magnoliopsida; order Commelinales; family Pontederiaceae; genus Pontederia; species Pontederia crassipes. Next base: position 26,062,858 of record CM060190.1, read on the forward strand.
TTCGTCTGATCAAGCATCGAAAAGAAAAGTTCTCTCACATGTTTCTGTATAGCCTTGAGGAAGTTGTGCTCGGTATTGAGTGGTTACGTACATTGGGAGAAATCACTTGGAACTTCTCAAAATTAATAATGAAATTTGAATTGGAAGGCCAAAATGTGATATTAAAAGGAAAACGTTGCAAGGTCAATTCTATATCAAATCATCGCATGGAAAAAATACTTCGGAAGGAAAAAAGGGGTTATATTGTCCAACTCCAACTTATGGGAGTAACACATTTACCGTCAACCGTTGATAATGGACTTGAGCTCTTGCTTTCAAAATTTTTTGCAGAATCAGGACTGCCACCTCAACCATCACATGATCATCGAATACTCCTCTTATCAGGCTCTTCTCCGACTAATGTTCGGTCATATCGTTATCCTCATTTTCAAAAGGCTAAAATTGAAAAAATAGTTCAAGAAATGCTTGAAGCAGGAATAATTCGTCCTAGTGTTAGTCCTTATTCTTCTCCGGTATTATTGGTAAAAAAGAAAGATGGTTTATGGCATATGTGTGTGGATTATAGAGCTCTCAATAGAGTCACTATCAAGGACAAATACCCTATTCCAGTGGACGATGAGTTGCTTGATGAACTTGGAGGTGCAAAGTTATACACTAAGCTCGACCTGCGTTCTGGGTATCATCAAATTCGGGAGCACCTATCACATTTGAAGATAATTTTTACTATACTTCGGGAGCATAAACTATTTGTTAAGAAATCTAAATGCAGTTTTGGTCAACCGCAAGTAGAGTACCTTGGTCATATTGTCTCTTATGAGGGCGTTTCAGTGGATCAATCTAAAATTCAAGTAATGCTTGAGTGGCCCGTTCCTCATACAGTTAAAGCACTTAGAGGATTCTTGGGCTTAACAGGATACTATCGCAAGTTTGTGAAGGATTATGGAGTCGGGATTGGTGCTGTGTTGATGCAAGAAGGACGACCAATTGCATATACTAAATGGCAAGAGGATGCTGCTATCAAGACCTTAATTCAAAGGTTACAAGATGAACCTATTTCAGTTTCACCGTATTCTTGGCACTCTAGAAATCTTCTATATAAAGGCATGAAAAATGACGTCAAGAAATTTATTGCTGAATGTGATGTTTGCCAGCGTCATAAAGGGGAAACAATTGCAAGTCCAGATTTATTGCAGCCACTTCCAATTCCTATTGAAGCATGGGTAGATATATCTATGGATTTCATTGAGGGTTTATCCTCTTCGCATGGAAAAACTATAATATTTGTGGTAGTGGATCGCCTTACTAAGTATGCCCACTTTTATGTCATGTCTCATCCATATACGACAGTTACTGTTGCTAATGTTTTTGTTGAAAATGTTGTCAAGTTGCATGGGGTGCCACGATCAATCGTAAGTGATAGAGACAAAGTCTTCACTAGCCAATTTTGGAAGGAACTTTGTCGTTTACAACAAACCCAGTTGACAATAAGCACCGCTTATCATCCTCAAACGGACGGACAAACTGAAGTTGTCAATAGATGTTTGGAATCTTATCTTCGTTATTTCTCAAGTGATAGGCCTAAAAATTGGGTGAAGTGGCTTCCTTGGGTAGAGTGGTGGTACAACACAACTTTTCACTCTTCAACAAAACAAAACTTACTCCTCCTGCTATTGCCCAATATTCAACAGGCGCTACTATTGTTAATGCTGTGGATATTGAATTACGTGATCGAGACCAAGTACTAAGGCTATTAAAGAATAATCTTACTAGTGCTCAATCTCGAATGAAACAACAAGCTGACAAAAAGCGAACTGAGAGGGAATTTCTAATTGGAGACTTAGTTCATTTACGTCTGCAGCCATATAAACAACTTTATGTTACTGTTCGGAGTTCAATGAAATTAGCACCTCGATTTTATGGGCCTTATAAAGTTTTGGAGCGAATTGGGCCAGTAGCTTATCGTCTTGATCTACCTTCAACATTTCGTATTCATCCAATGTTCCATGTTTCTTGTCTTAAGAAGAAGTTTGGGAATAATATTTCTGCGCTACATCATCTTCCTGAATTGGATTCAGAAGGCAATGTTCGTGCAATACCTGAAATGGTTTTGAAGCGTCGTTTTATTCAACAAAAGAAGCATGCAGTTACTGAGTGATTGATTAAATGGGAGAATTCGCCAGTTGAAGATGCTACTTGGGAACGTTATCAATCTCTGCAAAGAAGGTTTCCTGAGTTTGTTGCTGCTCAACCTTGAGGACAAGGCTAATTTAAAGGAGGCGGGAATGATAGGATCCTATTTCCTAATAATAATAGGATTAGTTTATTTTCTTTAACTAGGATTAGTTATTTGCTTCTACTTTGATTAGCACTCTAGTTATTTACTTTCTAGTTTGATTAGCACTCTATTTCTTTTATTTCTAGTTCTATTAGGACTTGTTTGGGTTACCCTATAAATAGGGCCCCCTTGGAATTCTTTTTAATGAGTTATATGAGAATACAATCTTCTTTTGATATGGAGCAACTATCTTGGAGGTTTGACCTCTCGAAGTGGTCTATTGGAGGCTTGATCCCCTCGGAGTGATCTAATTAGGTTCCTAGTTGGACTAGGAACCTAACAGAAACCAATTTGGAAACAGCAGAAATCCTCCAACCTCAATTGCGACAAAAATAATAATATAATGAACAGGGGAAACCAAAAAATCCATCGCGTCAATCAAAGTTCAGGAAGGAAAAAAATCATAATGAGCATTATCGACTCGTATCATCGACAAAAAGAAAACAGAGATCCATGCGCGGATAGCAAGCCGGAGGCGCAAAGGCCCGAGCTTTCCATTGCAAAACGGAAGAAGATCGAACTTTTATACTGCAGATCCACTAGATCTGCTCCCAAACGCATTCAGATCTATGAACTAGCTTACCTCGATCAGATCTCGGGTGAGGCTGCCGATCCTGCGAGGATCGGAGTATCGACCGGCGGCCCGATCACAACCCGGGCCTCCTCCGACTCCCAATTCCCCGGTCGACGCGACGATCGGAGAGGAGGGAACTGGTTGACGTTATCGAAGGATTCGAGGAGGGGACTCCGCCGTACAGAGCGAACGAAAAAGGCTGAGAGTGTACAGAGGAAGATTTATATACTAGCAGGAGGGACAGAGGGGTTTGTAACGGGTTTGGACTCTCTCCATGGATAATAATAACAACGGATCGGATAATAATAATTATTATTATTTACCAAAAAAAATATTATATGGATTCTATTTTTAAAATTGGAATGTTAAGCGCAATAATAATAATAATAATAATAATAAGATTCGTATATATCTGATATAAGATCGCACGTGAAGTTTATATTTCAGCCCTTCTCAAGTGTTTGGCAGCTTTGTGGAAGTTTACTAACTTGGACATGGCATTGTCGCACCTTCCAGCTCATTAAAATAAATAAAAAAACTCTCTTTAATATTGAAAGAAAATAAATATAAGATATCAAAATATTATTTCATCAACGTCAATTTGCAGAAGCCATATCTTACCAAAATTTTTCATCCAGTGCAATTTCGTTCCCCTAAAAATAAATGCACTGTCTTCTCACAAAGAAAAGAAGAAAGGAACACTGTCATAAATGGCATCAGCTTCATCATGAGTTCAGTTCAGCCTCCAAGTCTTGTTTTCTCTCTCCTTTTATGTCAGCGTAGTATCCAAGATCTAACACCGCTGTTAGTAGAAATCTGACATAATATTTGCGGCCAAGGGTTGAATTCTGATGGGATTGTGGGAGGATTTTAATTTTGTGATAGATTTTGTCTGAGAGAAGTTAATACTGGTGCTGGGAGCACACCTTCTTTCCTGGACTCTTTCCTGAGATAAGAAATGTAACGCTCCTAAAATTCGTCCTTCTGTTATGCTGACGGTCATACTGACTCTAGGAGTATTACTCACTGTCTATGACTATTTTGACTTTGATTTAGATTTTGACTGGTCAACAAATGACCCACGTGGCAAAAAAATAATAAAGAATAATAATGATATAAAAATACGGAAGAATTATCATTACGAAATGACAAATACCAAAAGTGATGAGATAATTCAAAAGAAATAGGGAACACGAATAGTTCAAAATGGTTATGAAAATATCAACAAAAGTAAGGCTAAAAGGAAAATTCAAGGGTTTCATATTTACAATGTTTGATAATTCAATGCAGAATATAAATGGCGGAAAGCTGTAGTAATATTGCAAGTCATGTGCTGTCACCCTGAAGCTCTGCATTATCCATCTCCTCCCTAAGCATGGTTCTCACCTACAAAATCTCAAAGCAGAGGCATGGAATGTCCGTGAGCTAACGCCCAGTACTCATAGAGTCATAGACGATGAAATGATAATCAATGATCAAATACTGTGTTCATTACTTTAACAATGTTCTATACAATGCTATGCTCTGTGATTCATTACTATGCTCTGATGTTCATTGCTTTGTTCTACTGACACTTATCATGTTCTGTTGTTCATTACCATGCCCGGTTATACTTTGTGTGGAACTACGTATTTTACAATAACATATGATCATTGATGTTCGTTGTCCTATGTGAGCTCAACTTTAGTTAATTGGGAAACTAGAGGTGTCTCTGCCTTGAATATTGTCAGAGTGCCCATAACAGGGAAGGTGTACACGTTGGCACAACCTTTTCGGAATACAGGTGAGAGAAGGTCTACATTTCAGGAACAGTGGTCGTTACGGACCCCGTAGGTTCACTGTCTCCTCAGCTAGCTACTTGTCCCTCTGACATAACAATGAAATTCACATATGTCCCCGTGGGGGAAGAGTGCGTTTCTTGCGTCACTCTTATTCGGAAACACAGGTGGGAGAGAGCCTGCGGTTCAGGAGCAGTGGTATTTAAACTCAGTAGATACACTGTCTCCTCAGTGCAGCTACCTGCCCCTCCAATGTCTTGACCTTGACCTTGACCTTGAATAACACATAGCTATCCCATTCATTGATCTTTGCTTTGCTTATCTTCTTTACCAATATGGATTTTAAATCATGATTCAGAGAAGGGGGTGAAGTCTGATCCCCTTCCTGCGGACGAAGGGTCCGTTACTTGTTCCACTATATAGGACATGGCCTACAGCGAATGTGGGGCCCAATTAGGAAAACATCAAAGTGCAGACGACTGAGGTACGTCGATCTGCCCGACATGACTCGGGCCGGATGGGGATGACCCAGGCCGGGCTCTGGTGATGTTTTACGAGATATTGATATCACTTAAATATTTATTGCGATAAATAAAACTAACATTTGAAATAAATCAAAAGAAAATGTAGCAGTTTCATGGATCTATTGGTCTCGGTCGAGCATGCTTCATGATATAACGATATAACAGACTCAATACAACTAATGATTACATACTACTTAATAATAATACTCATGTATTATTACTGTACCGTAAATCTTGTGCGTGTCCAATTCTTATATATATATATATATAAAATAAACAAGGTAGGTGGATGTGACGAAAGGCGAGTGTGACTGTAAACATTGATAAGTAATAAAGGATATTTGAATTCACTCTAATCTTAAACATGCAGCATGTCCGAAGGCATTAATATTGCTATGCATTTAATATTGTGGCTATGTGCATATATTAGATGTAATGCCAGCGTCTGCATGTGAGTTTAAGAATGCCACATGGAAAATCATGCAAAGCTATAAACTTACACATCAATTTTGTCCACTTCTTCCCTACAGTGTAATCATTAACATTGGATAATATTATAATCAACTCATGCACTCCAATGTCATCAGCACTCTACCGAGAGCAACAAATCTACCTAAATAATAATAATAATATATACATCGATTTACCTCTTAGCAATATTCTAATCCCAAATACAAACATGTGTGCCATATTCAAGAATTATGGTCGACATTATATTCGGGTAAAGCAATATAAGTTAATAAAATTTTACATGTTTATGTGTGGTGTTCAGTTCGGCCGCATCCATTAACATACGTTAAATAATAGGCAAACGGCATTACACTCATAGTATGAATTAAAATAAGTCTATTATATTTTGGAACTAATAATATAACATAAAGGATAATAACACAATAATACGGAAAGAGCAATATATAATGTTAAACGATAAAACGAAGTGGAATCGAATTTCATGACAATTGATCTATATTTTTTCATTTAGAGATTTTATACGTCTACGGTACCTCTTTTGATCGTCCTATTTTTGCTCGTGTGCTCTACGTCTGCTGGTTTTTGCGCTGGTCACTATTCGTATGTCGGTCGTAGTTCGTCGGAGACGGAGAAGAAGAAGAGAAGATGGAGGCAGTTGCTTGAAGAGTCCAAATGGGTGAGTGTCCACGACCTTCCTCCTTTTATAATTACTGCTGCTTCTCTTCTACTGTGAAGAAGACGTGAGAGGAGAGGTGAAGGAGGAGTGAGGAAAGAGTGGGAGAGAGGGTCTCGAGGAAAGTGGGAGAGAATGGGGGAGAGAAGTGGGGAGGGGAGAATGACCGTTTCTCACATTTCTCACTTTTTTTTTGCATTTTGAATTTTAAATAAAAGGAATAAATGATCGGGCATTACAAGAAATATAACAATAATAATAAAACATTATCCCACTAAGTAGGATCAGCTACATAAATTATACGACGTCATTTCGCTCTTCGTTGATCCATGTTTGTAAGAAATCAAAAGGAAGTGGAGCTGCTGCTGCGGTTTTTGGAAGTGAACAAAACGACGTGCAGGAATTTGCCGGAATTGCCCATTTCCGAAAGGAAAAGAAAAAGGCTGGATATGCTTTACACGCGGAGTGAGAATCCTGCCCATTTTGGGCATTTGCTCTCTTTGTTAGCAGAGATCCAAAAGGTGGTGGATGTGGGTGTATTCTTGTTATGCTTCAGACAAGAGTGCACCTGTCGTCACTAATCTTAAAAAAAATAAAATAAAATAGTAGCATTAAATATAAGTTTATAGTTGTAAACTCGAAAATCCGACTCCATCCAGATCATAATTTCACCTAGGGTCTGGTCAAATTCTTGTTGAAAAATTTCAATCCAACTACTCGATGATTTAGATTTATTTCTTTTTATTAATTTTTTAGTTAATTTAAGATTTTTATATTATTTAAAATTAAAAATATATATAATAAAATATTTTGAATGTAGAAAATATATAGATATTTAAAATAATGTTTTTGGTATTTAAAATTAGTTTATTTTGTATTAAAAATAAATAATAAATATTTTAAAAATTAAAAATAAAATAAAAGTTAAAAAATGATGGTTGATAATCAGATCATAACCCGGATCGAATCAAACCTGATGAACACTTGATGCAAAAATAATTCATCCTTTTCTCCAACTTATATTCATAAGGTGATTGAGGTCACTTATATTCACAAGATGATTAAGGACGGTGATTTTTTTTAATCTGCTTTTAAATTTTAGATCTTTTTCACAATAAAAAATTATTTTAAGAAATTTTTTAGAAGAAAAAAATAGACTTACACTATATTAATTTTTTTCAGGTTGGATCTATTAGTTTTAAAAAAAATAGACATTAAATGTAACATCCCAAGATTCCAAGCATTAAATTAATTTTTTAATAAAAAATTTGAGAAGAAATATGAATATAATTAGAAAAGGGATACGAAGAAAAAAATAGGCTAATTCTATTTGAAGAAAGAATTAAATTTTGAGTATATTTAAAAATATGATTACAAAAGAACAAAGAAAAAGAAGAAAAAGAATAATTTATTATGAGTAGGAATTATAATTATATTGGAATTAAATATTTAATTTAAATTAAGATCCAAAGAGAAGCCTAATTAATAAAGGATATTTCAGTCATTAAAATATGAATTAAATAGAGTAAAATTAAGAATTTCATGGTTTAAAAATATTCCATTCATTAAAATAATATTCAAATTTAAGTGAAAATAGTATTATATTAAATAATTTCAAAATTATAAATTTAAAAATAAAATGATAAAATAAAAATATAATTTGATTGAGAGAAATTATCGATTGGAGATAAAAGATAAAGAAGAAATTTGATTGAGATTAAGATTAAAAAGATGATTAAAGATTAAATTTTAAGAGTAATTAATAAAGATTTTATTTGAGAGTAATTAAGGCAGAAAGATTCATTCAGAACTAGTTTGGGGATCTAATTAGAATTAAACTCCATCCAAAAAGTTATAAAATATGATCAAAATGGTGTTGAGTCCTCCCCACGCACGAAGATTAAGTTTTTTGCATAAAGCCATCTCATTCTCTCATGCTCTGCACACAAATTGAGATACTTGAGATAGTGATCCACGTACCATTTTGAAACTCCAAGATAGGAAAACATCATTCAAGTGATCGACACGAGTTTCGACGCGACATCGGGGAGGAATCGTCAATAAAATTTCGACGTTCATGCAGTAAGTAGACAATACCAAACATATTTGATTTTTCAAACAATTATATATATATATATATGGATCCCTATATTGATGCTAACCCTCATGGCTCTTGTCCTAGATTTTAAGTATTGAATGGATGAATTATGAATAGTATTGAATAATTTATCGCATTAAAATGGGTCAAAAAAATTGCGTCGAGAACACGTTGTGAAGAACTACAGAACTTGCCTTGGGTTCTACAATACTCGCCCTAGGTTCAGTAGAATCTGAGTTAGGGCTGAGCACGGTTCGCGTTGATTTGATCAATCCGGACTACACTGACAGTCAAGAAAAAGGACTCATCTTAGATCCGATTCGGAATCGGGTCCAGGCAGATGAAAACTCGACGAGTTTCAGTTAAGATCATGTTCCCACCTTGAAAACTCGATCGCAGTCCGGCTTGGGTAAATATTTTTTATTATATATTTTGCATTAAATCTAAAATTGTGATAGTCTCCAACTCATTAACTCATGAATCGAAAAATCCCTAATTCCTCTCTCCTTGCGTGAGGTTGTCGGGTATGTCATTGCCACGATGGTGTTGAACGCGATGTGTTGGTGTTGCAGTTGCCACAATGTCGTGTTGCCATCATCGTCGTCAGTCTGCCACCACCAACCGACCTGATAGGTTCCCCTTCCCTCTCCTATTATCGGCCGCGTCCAAAGTTCTTTTTCCCCTCACAACTCTCCATTTCCCTCTTCCTAAATCTAACTCCACTGCTTGTTTGCTCAGTGGTCATTGGAGTCGCGGGCTATCTTGATGATCGATGAATTCACAAGAAAACATCTCGCTTTTGAGGACCTGAGGTACACTATTCATCGAGACCGAACCGATCCTTTCCTCTTTTTTTCATCTTTTGAGTTTTGGCTTTGATTACTTCGATCTCCGACAAATATTCTCTTGTTTTCCTCTAATTTGTTGCTATGTACTTCGATTAGTTCTGACTTCTGAGTCCATGCCTTTTGGTCCTGTTTGGTATCGGCATTTTATTCCTCAAATTAATTTCTTGCTCTAGTATTTGCAGTCAGCTAAAGTTGTGATTCCTAGTCAAAACCCATTCTAATTCTTGATTTTGTTGGGTCAGTCCCAGTCCTGGTACCGATCCTAAATTTTCTCTACCCTAATCTCGGCATGGCTCAAAATTGACAAGGCTAAGTTTGTAGAACTTGACCCAAGTTTGAAGGCGAATGATCCGAATTCTATAACCCGAGCACGCCATGATAGGATTGTTAAGAATCCAAATTAGATTGAGACTATTTCGGCTTGGATTTTGTTGATGATAATGATGAAATATATTGTAATTGAATATGATTCAGACTAGATGAAGATGTATTTGATTGAGTTGAACCAGCTCAGCTCGAGTTTTGTAGGACTCGACTCGAGTTTTGCTAAAGATAGAGAGTGAATCACAATGAGGTAATCTAGCCCCGATTTCTTCCCACCTGACTCGTGTTTTATAGAAAATTGGTTATAATTGGATTGTAGAAGCATGACTCGAATTTTCCTTAGTGTGGGTTGGGTTTCAAGTTAAAAAAAGTGCTTTTAAGATATTGATGTATGTTAAATGTGTTGATTATGTGTTTGATCATTGTGAGGGTATTGATCATATGTCAATAATATATTGATTCATGGCTTAAGCGTCCAAGATTGTAAAGCAAGTAAAAGTAAAGATAAATGTCATACATTAAACAAGATACAAGATGTAAGACACATAAAATTGAGAGAGATCTTAAATTAGCCTATATGGTTAAAACAATCATTGTGGTTGAAGAATATCCAAAGATAAAAATATTATAATAAGCAGTCTTTGTGATTGAAGCAATTTTTATGGTTGAAGTTAAATGCTAAAAGTTAAAAGTTGAAGACTAAGTAAAAGCACCCTTGTAGTTGAAGTAGCATTGTTGATTAAAGTTAATCAAAATATTAAATATTATAAAATAAAAGAATAATCAAATTGCAACATTTACGATTGAAGTATAAGAAAAGATAATTGATTGAAAAGAAAGATTGAAATTGCAATATTTATTATTGAGGTTAAAGTAGAGTGTTAATGATTGCAGCCTTTATGGTTAATATTAATTGTTATTGAAACCGATTGATCTTTATGTCAGTTGGATATTGAATGTTGATCATTGAAGTGAATTGATATGATAATATTGATAATTGATTATCATTATCCATGTGTTTATCATTATTGATATGATTCATATTTTTATGCATGAGCTTACGTAACAAGTGTATATTCTCATTAGGTTTTTTCCTATATTTGGATTCATGTATGACATGATGATGTTAGTGAGATGATTCATGACTCTTTTAAAATAGTTAAATTCAATATGGAATATAAAACCTTCAATGTTATGGATAAAGTTGTGGATTACATGGATTCTAATTGATGAAGAATATAATGATAGTATAGCGCAAGACACAAGGAGGTTATTCTTATATACATCATAGGGAAAAATGGGTATGTAGAGAGGCCGCCGCTCATCCGTCTATTTTTAGATCAATGGACAGATCTAGTTAGGAGAAAGAGATTACATCACAATCGTGAATTTTATATCAACGATCAGGATTAGCCAGATTTTTTAGCCCCAAAATTGCCCTAATGTAATGGCGGGATCCATGAAAAAAATAACTTTTTCCCCAAAAACTCCATTTCTAGGCGATGGAGTTCTTCCATCCATACCTTGTTATAGCATTCTCAGCGGCGGCATTTCTTTCTCCGGCCATCTTCTTGTGACGGCTGCTGGCGTTCCTCTCTTTAGCTGCTGCGATCTTCCTTTTGTGGCGGCTGACTCCGACCACGTCCAAGCTTCTGCGATCTTCTTCTTGTGACGGCTACTGGCATTTCTCAATCTAGCTTTTGCAATCTTCTTCTTGTGGCGGTTGACTCCGACCATCAAGCAAGTTTATGTGACCTTCATCTTGTGGCAGCTGCTGGCATTTCTCTCTCTATCTACTGCGATCTTTCTCTTGAGGTGGCTGCTGGCATTTCTTCCTCCAACCACCAAGCAAGGCTTTTGCCACTTTCTTCTTGTGGCAGCCTCTGGCATTTCTCTCTCTGGCCATCTTCTTTTTGTGGCAGCTGGCATTTCTCTCTGCTAGCATTTCTCTCTCTAGCTACTGCCATTTCTTTTTCTCCAGCCATCGAGCAAGCTATTGTGACCTTTGGATCCATGTAAAAAATTTCCCCAAAAAACTTTCTCTCTCATCACCTAACATAGAGGCAAGATGGAAATATTTTCACACCTCTCATAGTCTATCACAGCAGCAACGAACGTTTTCCTCTCATCATTGGCGGCTATAGGTGAGCTCTAGTCCAACGACACGTGATCCTTGTTCTCCGAACTTTGTTGCCGCGATCTTGGGTGATGATTTTCTACTGCGGCATTCTACTCCAACTGCTCCTATCATCGCATTTGTAAGTCTCTGTAGCCAGATTCGTTCAAAAAAATTTGTAGTTTGTTCTTTCTTTTGTACACGGACCCTTCTTCCTCGACCTTCGGACAACCTTGGGCGGTGATCTTTTGCTCCGACATTCTTCTCCAACATCACTGCTCCTATCATTTCATTTGTAAGTCTGTGGCCAGATCCATTCCAAAAAGTTTGTAGTATGTTCTTTCTTATGTATACTTTTTTTTCTTTTCTCTCATTATTTGCTCTTGTGAAAAGATTCATTTTTAATCCAAAGCAACCTTATTGAGACTAGCAAACTCATGAGTGGAACCTTATATTAGCAGACTTATGTGTGGAGCCTTATATTAGTAGACTTATGAACAACGATTGAGATTTTTCTTTTTTTTGCCTTTTTTCCTTTGTCATCTATAACTTCTACTGCTAGATTAGTGTTGTACAATAAAATGATTTAACTTATAGTCAGATTTTATTTCTTTGATTCTTTCTTTCTCCTTTAGGTAAAGAAAGTAAAAAACCTTGAAATTTGTAATGGTTCTAAATTTTGTTAGAACCTTCAAAGTAAAAGCCTAACAAAGTAAAGAACCTTCGGATCATATAGGCTCTGAATTTTGTTATTTTTTCAAATTTCTTGCAGATAATGTCAGAAAGCCACTTTATAACCATTCCAGAATGTGATTGCCAAGAACAAGCCGTGATCAAGCTATCTTGGACTCAGTCTAATCCTGGACATCGATTTTACGGTTGTCCAAACTATGGGGTATATCTATGTGCTTTTGTTTTGAAATTATAGAGTTTGATGTTATTTTCTTCTAACACAAATTTTCCTACTTGCCTTTTAGCGAAACGAGTCATGCGACTATTTTTGCTGGATTGATACGCCGATCTCACAACATTATAAAAATGTAATAAATGGTTTGTTGAAGAAAGTCCATAATTTGAAAGCTCAACTTGAGATGGAGCGTAAAAAGCACAACGTCCGAGGCGTCTTATCTACAATGAAGATATTATGCATCTTTGTAATGGTTGCAGTGATATTTTTTGTCATTTGTAATATTTAGTATGTATCTGTCAGTCCCAAACTTTGTTATGTCGCAAGCTTGTTAATGTATGCCAAATTAGTGATGGTGTGCGTCACTTTTTATATGTAATGTTACTTGTAGGAACTCTGCATGTCAATGTTGTATTTTTTTTACCTCTGTTTTGTTGTAATGTCACTTGTTTTGTTGAGGGTTATGGTAAGAATCAACATGCACATGGAAAAAATTTGGTAGTTACTATTATGGTAGTGCCATAATCTCAAAAATTTTAAAGAGACACTAGAAAATGGTTACATAGAACTGCACTTTGAAGTTACCAAGTTATATAGAACTGCACTTCAATAACAAATATGGAACATTCACAGAAAATAGACATTGACATCTTGGTCATGCTAGAAAGAAGGTTCATAACCAATGAAAGAATATCAATTAAAGATTCACAACATACTCTGGTTAGGCTATCAATTACAACCAAATTAAAGTTTGCGCTGTAAATTTAAAGGAGGTGGACTACAAATACAATTTAAAGAGGTGGACTACAAATAATTTCTCCAAAGCCGGAAGAGACAACTCAATACAAGACACCATTTCCCTTGGGAGTCAAGCAAACTAAACATACCACCAGAGTAGCATAATACAACAAGAAGCAGAAGCATAGCTGCTCCATATCTTACATTTCTCACGAGTCCTAACCAGCATAAGCAGAAGCGTAGCTTACAACAAGAAGCAGCAGCATAGCTGCTCCATATCTTAAAGGTTCACTAATAGGTCCAATTGTTTTACAAAAAATAGAAACAAATGTAAATAGTCTAGATCCAACTTAAAGCTCCCAACTTAAATTTCCATTCAAGATCACAACCTGTCAAAAAAGGAAATAATCTAGCATCAGAATTTAGTATTCAAGTATGTTGGTGAGAGATAAAGAACCCAACAACATCTTTAAATAGAAACTCAGCCTCTTTTACCACCAGCAGTAGGGCACATCAACTCCTTAGTGGGCATCAATGAGTCACTTGATAGTAGCTTGATCCTTTGTGACATGTTCATAAAATCAAGAACAAAGGCATGAGTAAGATAACAACAAAATAAAGACATTGAAGCCAAAATGATATAAAACACATTTACCTTAAATAATGAACAAGTATGACTATTATGCCCCTTTTTACCACACTTTTTACAAGTAATTCGAGACTCATTTTGTGTCATGGAAGTCTCCATGCCAAATTTAATTCGATTCAATTTTTTTGGACGGCCTTTGGATTTTACAATAGTAGGATCACGTAATACAAAGTCAATTTCCTTAGAAGTGACATTAGTGAATTGACTTTCATCTACATTTCCTTCTTTCACTCGTCTTTCTTCAATTTCCATGTTTTCTAACTTGTTAATCAAGTCAACTAAAACTGAGGTCCCAAACTTTAAATGATTCGGTGAGCGTAAACCCAAACCATCAAGTTTCCAAATATTAGCATGTCAAGCCCACTCATGTATAGGTGTTATGTGATATTCTTCATCCATGGAAGTAGATGCACCATCATTCAACATGTGTGCCATCGTATGTCGAGCATTGATTGTCCAACGATGAAGAATGTACTCTTCCGACAGTCTTGTAACTCCCTTATTGTAAAGAACATTAATTATATGTGAGCAAAATATGCCCTCTCGTTCAAATTTGGCGCAAGATCACTTTATACAAATATTTCCTTCTTGTCTATATTCAATAATCTTTCCTCGACTATCTTCTACTCCCATTTGATACACTTGGTATATGGTCTTGACGTCATCTTTTGAAATTTTGCGTGTGGAGTAGTCTGCGAAGCCCATAAATTCTTCTTGAAACTTGGAAAAAACCTTTTGAGTATAAATTGAGCGAGCATGTTTTTCCAACAAATTTTTTGTAAATAAGGCCGCCACAGAATTCAAAGTTCTAAAATTAGCCCTTTCTTCAGCCTCACGGCGACATGCAATAGCTTGTTCATATTGTTGCACAAATTCTATAAACGATGTATTAGAGTTTACAAATCCATCGAAAAAAGAGTTTATGCTTTCAGATCTTTGAGTAGTGCGCATGCCTACACAAAACACATCATGAAAATATATCGGTACTCAATAATGACGCTTGTTATACATACTTGCGAGCCAATGATCATTTGGAATGTCATATTTTTCTTTCAACACTGCCCACTCATTTTCAAATTTTGCAATGCTCTCTGATTTGTAAATCCATTTTGTGTAATCTCCATTGAACTTGTCTCGTACAAATAAATCTTTTAAATTGCACACGACATTCCTCTGAATATGCCAAATATAATATCTATGTCGTGTGTTTGGAAAAAAAATTTGTATTGCGTTGCCCATCGCCACATCTTGGTCAGTTATAATCATTGCATGATATTTTCCTAGCATACATTCTAGCCAAGTGCGAAATAACCAAATAAATGTTTCCTTTGCTAGCAAGGCACAACCAAATAAAGTAGATTGCATATGATGGTTCACCCCAGTGAATGGGGCAAATGGCATGCAAAACTTATTTGTCCTATATGTTGTATCAAAAGAAACAACATTTCCGAAAGTCATATAGCTTTCCTTAGACCTTCCATCTGCCCAAAATACACTTCTTGTGGTTTTATCTTGTAAATCTACCTCAAATCTAAATAAACCTGCATCATTAGCTCGCCATTGTTGAAAATGCATCATCACACACATAGCTTCTTTTCCGATATTATCAACTCTTTTTGTTCTTAAATGATCAACACAGGTTTGTGTTGTTACTATTGTCTCACCGGAATATTTGAGAACTTTAGCAATGCTAGATGGGCCAAAACCACAATTATGTAGATCAGAAATGACTTGCTTGGAATTAGTTAATAATTTGGAATGAGACCTCATCCTTGATGTCTTTGACGGAGAACATAACATGTGTGTATGCTCTTCCTTAAAGGCCTTTACTTCCCACTTACCATCATTTTTACTCCAACCTTTACATAGGCTTGACAGTCAAATCTATCATCTCTCCTGCGCTTGACATTTTTTCCCAAGTCCCTTTTCTTGTTAAGATCTTTGTGCCCCTCTTGGGAACAAACAAATTTCCTTCCAATGATATCATTGGTCTTCTGGATTTAAAGCTATATGACTTTCTAATAGAAAATCCAATAGATTTTGCATATATATTGTAACATTTGTATGCATGTTCTTCTGAGTCGTATGTCATTCCAACATAAGGTTTTATAATTGTCTGTCCATTCTCATCGTGTTGGATCTCATTTTCTTGATTGTCCTCGATAATTTGTAAGCTAAAATTTAAGAAATAGTCTATATTAGGGAGAAAGCGAAGAAATCTAAAGTTATTTTTTCTAAAGTACAAGAAATAATGTTGTCTTTCCTCCAAGTCATCAATGTAATAGCTTTTTTGTGTGTCCTCCAAATTTTTGGAATACTAATTTTGCATATGTGAAGCATCCATATCCATGTTACTTTCAATACGTGAAGATCTACAAGAAAGTAATCCATAATATTTTCAGTTTACTTAATTAACTTAGCCATGTCCATAATTTTCTTAATTCAACTATATCAGGTACAAAACATATATAAATGTATGAAAGAGTAATCGAATCCAATACATGGCAGACAACTATAGGTCTTTCCTAATAGTTGCTTAATTATGATAAATAATGAATTAAGTCAACAATAAAAGAAACCTGTGCAAAGAATCTTCAAAATGGAGCAAATCATTTTCTTCCATTACTCAAGTTGCAAGTGTGTGAAATGCAGATCCAGTAACCTGTGAAAGTATAAAACTAAGTTATAGATTTACTGATAAGTGGAAAGATTGCAATTATTGAGCACATCAAAATTAGACCTTGGAGAGAAGATGCTAGCAGACACTCATTCGTTGAAGATGCAGCCAAGGTTGTCATAATGTTGCTCACAACAGCTTGCTCGATGGTTGGAGAGATAAATGCCAGCAGCCACAAAAAGAAGATGGCTAGAGACAGAAATGCTAGTGGCTGCCATAAGAAGAAAGTGGCAAAAGCCTTGCTCGGTGGTTGGAGGAAGAAATGCCAACAGCCACCTCAAGAGAAAGATCACAGCAGATAGAGAGAGAAATGCCAACGGCTGCCACAAGATGAAGGTCACATAAACTTATTTGATGGTCAGAGTCAACCGCCACAAGAAGAAGATCGCAGAAGCTAGATCGAGAAACGCCAACAGCCGCCACAAGAAGAAGATCGCAGAAGCTTGGACGCGGTCGGAGTCAGCCGCCACAAAAGGAAGATCGCAGCAGCTAAAGAGAGAAGTGCCAGCAGCCGTCACAAAAAATGGTCGGAGAAAAAAATGCCACCGCTGAGAATGCTATAACAAGGTCTGGATGGAAGAACTCCATCGTCTGGAAATGGAGAGAGAAAGTTTTTGGGGGAAAAGTTATTTTTTCATGGATTCCGCCATTACATTAGGGCAATTTTAGAGCTAAAAAATCTGGCTAATCCTGATCGTTGATATAAGATTCACGACTATGATGTAATCTCTTTCTCCTAATTGAATCTGTCCATTAATCTAAAAATAGACGGATGAGCGGTCGCTCTACATACCCATTTTTCCCTACATCATATTATGATACATAAAATAATTGAGCTAATGTATAACTACAAGATGAAAAAAATAAAGATAAAATATATCATTTATGTTCATTATTTTATACATCATCTATTCATAATCATTAATTTATGATATCTTATTATAAAAAAACTCAATTAACTTGATATAAATTACTGTTTATCTTGACAAGTAAAGCTAATTAAATATGTAAAATATTTAAATGGAAATGATAAAGTAATGCTTATAAATTAATAAAGTAATTTTTATTAGTAAAATGTTTGAATATTAAAAATAAAATGTCAAATTTCTAAATTTTATAAATAAAAGAGAGTAGTATTATTGAGTTTTATACTAGTCTAAGATCGAAATTCTATTTTTAGAAAAATTGCTTGTTTCTTATTTGATCAAATTTTATCTGCTATTTTAAACCAATTGCAAATATATTTTGATTTTTTAAAGGATCGTCGAATTAAAAGAAATGTGAAACCCGATGGAACACTATCTCATTAAAATAATGAAATATATATTGGCTTATACTCTGGAAACCTTTTGAAATATTTGAAAAGTTACTCGTTCTCATATGATTACCACATGAGCGAACATCAAAATGTATTATGATGTTAATTATTTAATTGATAAATTTACTATTTATCATTAATCGAACGGTGATTAAAAAATATATAATACTATCCGTTAAAAAAGTAGCATACATATTAAACTCGAAAAAAATATTTGTGCTACAATTTTTAAAAAGTAACACAATCAAATATCTGTTAATCACTGTTTAATGATGGACGAGGATATTAGATATGACCATTTTTAACGGCACTACATTTTTAAATTGATATATTATGATTTATCCTTATCGGAATTCAAATCCGATCAACAGAATATTTTGTTTCGTTATAAAAAGTCGAATGCCATGAAATGAAAACCAAATCAGCATATAAGTTTCATTGAGTAGAATTAGACTCAATTTTTTTTTATTAAAGAATGAGCCACCGTGGTCTTGCCTCAAGGAAGAGTGTTAAATATTTAATTTTTTTAGTTTATGTCATTAACATCTGCTTATTTTCATATTTTTTTTATCAAATGATAATTTTTGAAACGTGTGGACCCCACACTCATGAGGATAAGAATAGATAAAATGATTAATTCTTTAAATCTACCATAAACTATAATTAATTTTCATATTTGTTTCTAAATATGAATTTACAGTAGCACCTTCCTAAATTGTATCGTGATTTTTATTTTAATCTATTTATTATATTTGATTAACTTTTTCATTTTTTATTTATTAATCTATTAAATGACTAAATTATCTTTTTTGATTTAAAATAAATGTCCATTTTTAATTCATCGAGAATAATTTAGTCATTTACTAAATTAAAAATAAAGAGAAAGTTAATAAAATATGATAAATGAATTAAAGTGAAAAATTATGATATAATTTAGATGGCTCTATGATAATTTTATATATTAGGTGCAGATGTGAAAAAATCATTATAATTTTTAAGAAATTAATCCTAGATGAAAAGTAGAAAAAAATATTTCCACCCCACCCAAGAAAATGCTTTTATTGTTTTGCTCCTATGAACATTTTATTTTGTTTCAGGAAATGCCAAACAGGACTTTTAAGTACATAACACCGAACACAAATTTCAACCCAAAAAAAAAAATTTGAGCTTTGATTTTTCTTCTTTCTTTTGGTAATGTGCTTTTATTTATCTTTTGTAACAAAATTTAAGAACTCTGACGTCACACGACGGCCGATACCGCAATTAATCTCCATACGCAATGGAACAAATCTGTTACGGCCACTGCACGTGCCACGTGGTGAAGGCCACGAAGCGCGAGACGAAGGCATGCGTCGCTGAACCCAATAGAAAGAAGACACGTCATCGGAAGGCCAGGTCAGACCCAATCAACGTCCGGTATTCGCGTCCCGATACGTCCACGCGGACGTGGCGGGACATCGCGGAGAGCCAAATTGTAGCCCTATCGTATTCCTAGCTGCAGGGTATTTTCGTCAAAATGGGATGAGATCGCGCTTACCTCATTGGAGATTTTTTTTTTACTGCGCTACTATTGATCTCGGGTGTTCATAATGCCAAGAAGCTTAATGCCACTTCAAAGTGACAAATTTGTCTTTTATTTTTTTTATTATAAACTTTAAGTATCATTAATATAGTCTCTTGTCTGTTCATCTTCCATTAGAGATGGACATTCGTGCGGACTGGATCGATTCGGGCCGGTCAAATCGAATTTGGCCGAGCTTTGGGACGGGCCGAAATTTTTCTAGACCAATCCGACAAGATTCAGGCCCGGCCCGAGTGGGCCGTCCGGGCCGGGCACCCATTTTTTTAATTTTTTTATCTTTTTCGATCGAAATTCGGCCCGGGCCCGTCCATAATCCAATCCAAGTTGGATTGTGATTTGTTATTTTTTTATCTAAGAATATAAAGGAAAATATGCCAAAATAAATAGTGTAAGGTGTAAGAATTGAACCCATGATCTTTGCAGTTAGTTTTATGTATAGGCTAATTCAACATAGAAGAAGTGATGATAGACCGCATTAAATATATTAAAGATGGTCAGATTTATTTTTTAATTATAAGTTTATATTAATATATCTAATTAAAAATTTTCAAGATTTTGAGAGGACTCGGGCCCAACGTGTCTACCCGGCCCTTTTACCGTATTCTTTTGCTTAAGTCAAATTTAATTTAGTATAATTATATATTAATATATATATGTATTTAACAAAAATTAAAAGTGGCTGTATTAGTTATCTCTCTTTATAAATTGTAAGAGGTCGAGGGATTGAAACTAGTCATATTCTTTTTTTTCCACTCATAATAATAATATATATATAAATATAAAAAATTATATCACACCAGATCAGGCCGAGCATGTGCCCAACACCTTGCTAGGATAGCTCGACACGGTTTGGCCCGGGCTTGGCCTAGTTGTCGTGCCTTGGCCGGGCCGGCTTGACCTGGCAAAAATTCATGTGGGCCGCGGGCCGGGCCGTGGGTCCCGACGAATGTCCATCTCTATCTTCCGCCCATTTTTTTAATGGCGTATCATTAATATACCCTTCTTTCTCTTGCATCTTCATCTTCAATGCAATTTATATTAATTTAATATATTATCATTTTTATGTATTTATTTTTTATGTCACGTGAACTCATAGGCAACTTGTTAGATATAATAATATTGTATAACATTAGATGAAACATATTAAATGAACATATATTATAATATTCATATTAAATTTGTAAAAGAATTGACCAATAAGGCAATAAACAACATATGCAACTGTTTCAGAAAAAAAAAGCTTTCATTTTATTTTTATCTCTAGTAATTTATTTCCATTTTCACTTTATTTCATATACTTTTGAGTATTATATATATAATGTAATTAAACTTTTCATATTACTTAAATTTATATGTATGAATCATATCTCATATTATATAATATTAGTATTATATTTTTATCATGAAAAATGATAATACTAATATCTGGAAGAGAGACAATAGAGAAAGGAAAAAAATTATTTCAAGATTAATTAAGAAAAAAGTTGGGCGTAAATCAGAATTGAAGAGGTGAAAGATAAATTAAAACTAAAATAAGATAAAATAAGAAATTTGGAGTGGCATTAAGTGTTTGAGGAGTGACATTAAAGACACCTTGATATTTATTTATGTATATGAATTCCATATTCATCCTTGGCCGCCAAGAGAGGTGGTGCAACCTGAAGATGAGAATCTATCCCTCATCATCAAATGTCAAAATTTTTATGGACATATAAAATAAGGATTTAATGGGGGTCATACGTCTTATATGGTGCCCATACGCATCAGTTCCACCTTCTGATTAGATCGGACGGTGGGCGATGCGTTAGATCCCCTCCGAGCATTGTTGTCATTACCGTCGTCGCCATTGCTGTCGCCGTCCCCATGTCTGAGCGTCATCATCGCCGCCGATGCCTCAATCTCCTCTGAGCGTCATCATCGCCGTCGCCGTCCCCATGTCTGAGCCTGTCGCCGGCCAAGTCGATGACGATCTCTGTGTGCACGATCGAGTTGCAGCCGCCTGCGATCGTCGTGTCGTCGATCAGAGAGAAAGGGGGAGAGTAGATCGCAGCCCTCGCCTCGCTGAATCACTCGCAATCGGCCACCCTCGCCTCGTCGTCGTCGACGTCGCCATCGCCTGCGATTGTCACCCTCGTTGTCGATCGAAGAGAAATGAGAGAGTAGATTGCAACCCTTGCCTCGTTGAATCCCTCTCAATCGGCCGCCCTCGTCTCATCGCCGGATCGGAGAGAAAGGGGGAGAGATCGCCTCGCCGCTCGCCACTCACCGCGCTGGCATCTCGCAGCCCGCCGCGCTCGCCGCTCACTGTGCTCGCCGCAGTTGCCTCGCTGCCGACCATCCGATTAGAGGCGTTGGGGCTGATTAGAGGCCTCTAATAATTAATATGTTATTTATTTATGTTAATAATATTCAGCATATAATAAAAAAATATGCTTAACTGTTAATAATAAATTACAACAACTAAGAATCTTGCATTGTCCCATAAATTTTCCAATTAATACAAATAAACTTTTGTCTCATTCATTGATTTTTATAATTAATGTGAACCTTAATTAACTCCTTTTTATAAGTTTATCTGCTCAAATCCTTGTCTAAAGATCCTAAAAATTCAACCAGAATTAATTATTCGATATTTTATCTCCATTCCATAAAATAACATAATTTTCTTGGCTTTTTCATTAAAACATTCTCGTCAGTTGATTTCTTAATAAATGCGATCTTAATGGACTCCTTTTTTATGAGATTATCTGGTAAAATCCTTTTTTAGTGGAACTTAAAATTCAGCCTGAATTAATTACTTGATATTTTCTTTTCCTTCCATATAACAACATAATCGCCTTAATTTTTCATTAAAAATATTTATTGCCAAATATTTGCTAGCGATCATTTTTTTTTCTTTTCAATGATATGTTAACTTGGTTCCATTTTCACTCCAATTTTATTTTTCCAAAACAATTCATAACTTTCAAATTTTCCATATATTCTCTAGTCCAGATCACATATTCTTGAATGGTGGAGTACTGTTACAAAAATCATATTAACATATTTTTTTCAAGCATTCCTCAAATTCACACAAGCACCATCCAAGTTATATCATTCCCACCCTCTATTTCTTATTTAGAGCTAAAATATATACATCACATCTTTCTGCATATATATATATATATAAATATATATCATATTATAATTTTGAAAATGTCGTCTAAAAAATATAAATCTCATTCTTCACACATAAAAAAAATTTGATTCTTTGTTACAATCTCAATGAGGCGCGCTCTTGAGAAATTTAACTGATAAAATCATGAATAAATATTTTATCATGTTGTTTTTTGGGGATGAAAAGAAAATACCAAATAATCAAATATGCCCAAACTTTAAGGACCATTAAAAAAATTGACCAGATAAACGTAGAAAAAAAAAGAGTTTGTTAAGATATGCATTAATTAAGAAATTGATTAGCGAGAACGTTTTAATGAAAAAAATTAAGAATATTGTTTTGCTTTATGGGGTGAAGAGAAAATATCAAATGACTAATTCTAGCAAAAGGATTTGAGGAGATAAACCCATTAAAAAGGAGTTAACTAAGATCTACGTTCATTAAGAAATCAATTAACGAGGGACCAAAGGCATTGGCACACTCTTGACTAAGTCTAAGTGGTCGAGCTCAAATGTCATCGTGGGAGTTATGCGTTTTTTAAATATATATTCTTGCCTTGCCTTGTACTAAATATTGAGCCCTCCTTAGTAGAAAAAGAAATCAATTAACGCGATAGAAAGTGATTTGTGATGAGATAGTGACGGATTTGTCGGTTGTAAGGGTGAAAATGGTTGGTCAAATTTTTTGTCCACTACTTTTTGGACCAATTTTTAAAATTATAAAAATCATCTCAAAACTATTTAGAAAAAAATAAAAAAATATCCTCAAATGAGTTGCTTTTTTTTCGAGTGATTTTCTGACCCTACTTTAGTAGGATAATATTTTCAAAAAATATATAACAAATTAAAATTAATACAAAACATTTAATTTTACAAATAAATATAGAATATAGTATTAAAACTATCAAATTAGAGTTTCATAATATGATGGCAACATATCAAATTATATTAAAAATTATTATACAAATAATAAAAAACAATTACTTACGAATTGATTATACAAATAAAAAATAGACATGGACTTCACGAGCTCCAATAGTTTTTTTTTCAAGTGGAGTCCTAATTTGAGTGGATCTATTAAAAAATTATCTTAAATCATTTAGGTCCCCTACTTTTAATTTTTTTTAGTCAAATAAATTTTTTGAGGCGAGTAGATTTTTCAAGTCAGTCAAGTTTTTTACACCCTAGTTGATTGTTGTAACTTATTATTAACATATTTATGCATAAATTTAAATTATATGCTCACTATTATTAACATAAATAAAATAAATCAAATCATGAATGGATATTGTAGTAACATGACGCTAGTTTGTTATGAATTTCAAATAAGAGATACATTATACATAGGAGGGGACTCTTGCAACTATAGAATTTCATCATATTTGTGGAATTACAAATAAATGTAAAAATGATCATCACGGATTCCTTCTAGGCCTTTGAGCTCATTGGTCAAATCGATAACTTGACCCAATTAGACTTAGGGTATGTTGGTCTTGATGCGAAACACATTCATGTTCTCTTTATCAAATTTGTTAACCTTACTCATTTTTTTCTCCCAAATGAGTTGTCAAGGTTTGCCCCTCTCTCTTTCTCTCATTCACCTTTCTACAAAATTACAAGAATTCCTTCTTTCATGGTATAAAATCTTCATAATAAACAATAAGGAAAAGATCATCTAAAGGCAAGGAGAAGAAAACTTCTAGATGATGAAGAATGATAAGAAGAAGGGATTAAATATGAGGTTTTAGTTCTAAAACCTAGATCTATGCAAAGGGGGTCCAAATATCTCTCTTCCCTTTCAATATTCGATTGTAATGAATTTAGAGCAATGAGAACAAATATTGTCATTTGAAATTGATTAATGGTGTATTTATCATAATACCTATTGTAGTTTTCAATTTGATTCAATAATTATTAGGGAAGAACTATTAAGGAGTTAACCCTAGGATGTAACACTCATATTCCCTATTAGACCCTTATGAATTGGTTTGGCCTGTAGGTAAAATCATTTTTCTTCAATGTTCAATATCATATTGATTATGTCTCACAAATTATACAAAATAACCTTAACTTTTTGGAGAAAATCTTGTTTGTCTTCACTTCTCGAGCATGAATGCGCAAAGTTGAAGAATTTAGGCACAATTTTATAATTTCATCGCACCATAACACGATCATTACAATGCTCACAATTGATTTCCCAATCATTAGTCAAATTTCATGAGTCGTGACTTCATGTCACGATTGTGAAATTTGACTAATGATTGGGAATTCCATTGTGGGTATTGTAACGATCGTGTTATGGTGCGATTTCATAGGTCGTAACACAAAGTCACGGACCATGAAACCGAATGACAACAAACTAATATGTGTGCTATTGAGTCTTGTATTATGATCAAGGTTGTAAAGATGAGGATGATAGTAAGACTGAAGATCTATTAAAAAAATATTTTTTTATAAAATTATCGTACTTAAATCTTAAATTACACATCACTAAATTATATTTTTCTTGGATCTTAAGTCAAAATATCAAAATAGATTAAAAATGAAGAAAATATATTAAAATTGATCTAAATGAACTCTTATTATCATTAAAGTATTTTTAATTAATATTTAAATATTTATACTAATCATACGAGATCGTAAGATTGTGTAAGCAAAATTAAAATTGTATCATAATCTTACACACATAAGATCATGGAGATAAGATCGAGATCGTTAAGGCCAAGGGTAGTAGGATTGTAAAATCTTAGGATCTGGATCGAGATCTTCACAACCTTAATTACGAGTATGTTTCATAAGTCATGATGAAAATTGAATCCGTAGATGCAAATACACTAATCACCCATGACCTTGTGTTATGAGCTATGAATCTCATAAGGAAAATGGTGAACTCGCTAACTCCTACATGCTCACAAGAACGAATCATTACCTTTGAAGACTAGAAAATTGAAGTGCATTGACTAGGCCATGACCACTCGATCAAAGTTATAATCGTGAGTCTTGAAATCCACTATTGTATTTTTTATTGACTTGTATTATTGTTTTTATGTTATGGGTGTTGTATGACATGTATGATTGATACACTTAGAAGTCAAAAATGCATGTTAAGTAATAACTAGATTTTAAAATAAAGATTGTAATGATTATTTTATTGAAAAGGAAATATCACTTAAACAATAAATTATGTTGACATACCATCAATTGATATCAAGTAATTATTTTCACACTCCTAATGGTATGTGTGTTTCAAAAGAAGCAATTTTACATTCATAACTATGCGTGTACTTCCCATAGATTAGCAATAGCACCAAGAGTAAGTGTCTAATACTATATTTTCTTTGCCAAACACTTCTTTTTTAAAGTCATGGGTTCCACAACAATGATAATGGGATTAGCATTTGTGTGTGTGTTCTCCTATAGTTTGAAGCATTGTGTGCTTACGTATTGTTGTTTGGATCTGGGTTATATGATCGAATAAGGAGTTATTCAGTGGAATATTTTCAAACACCACGAGGAATAGGAATAAGGGTCGACACTCGACAGGGCCATCACAAAAATCAAGGTGTGTTTAATCTTATCGGGAGGCTATTTTTCGAGTTATTGTATTCTTCGAAATAGATAGAATATGTCATATTCTTCCATCTCATTGAGAATACTAACACAATTTTACTATTTATGTGGGCAAAAAGGGAAAGCGACGCAACGTCTTTTACAACTGCGATGATTTTGATTGACATTTCGCATAAGCTTATTCTACGAATCATCCAAATATGATGGTGGAATATCACATGACATAATCTTTCCCTTTTTGGCATGAATAAACTTCGTCGCTAGAATATTTTGATTTATTCTTGTCAACCCTATCCACGATCCAAACAGCGAGGGATCGTTTCGAGGATAAGTTTAAATGGAATAAAACAACATAACATCATATTCCTGAAAAAATAAATATAATCTTATTCTACTTCGTGTTTGATTTAAAGAGAATAAATTATAAAAGTATAATATTCTATAATTAAATTATTTTATTAGCAATACTTGAGAATTTGGTTGTGAGTTATGGGTTGGAATATCTCAATAATCTTGAGAATATAACCAAACACAAGCGCATTAAAATTAACTTAGTCAAACATTATTTTTGTTTATTTGCAAAACCACCTTGAAGAGCGTCAAATCATCTTTTTTTTACCTCTTCGGCAAAATATCTCCATTCTTTTAAAACAACGTAATAGGGATATTTTGTTGTTTTTCATTATTTAACTGTATATTATTATATTATAATTTTTATTATTATAAAGAATAAATGTAAAAAATTTATAATAAATTATTATTATTATAAAAGATAGCATTTATTCTTTTTCAACCTAAAAAGAGGTATATAAGAATATAGTTAGAATACTAAATTCTCTAGAATAAAAATATTATTTATTAAAATATATTCTCTAACCAAATGGTTGTTTATTATTATAATAACAATAAAATATTAATATAATAATGCATGATCAAAAAATAAAAATTATGGTTAAAAATGTTGAAAAAATGGGAATACAAATATTTAAGATCATATATTCTTCTTTTGGGGATAAAATGAGCGATTTCACGAGTTTTGAGGTGGTTTCCAAATTTTTGACGTTGGATAATCTTATTCTAGTTTGTGTTTGTTTGTATTATCGAAATATGATATGATACGATGCTCAAGAATAATACCTTGAGTGACCGGAACAATATATGATAATCAAATAAACGAAATCAAAAGAATTTTCAGGCAGTGGAATATCAACATCAAAATTATAATGAATCAAGCATGATATTATAAATAGATGGATTTAATCATAATATTACAAACCTTATAATTAACGATGAAAGTTCCCGAAGAATGGGTTGCAGGAGTTTTCTCACAACAAAGCAATTAAGTCAAATTTTAATAAATTCAAAGATGTCTAAAATAACAATGAGTAGCAGTATTTATAGGCTATAGAAATAAAATTTGGACTGAAAGAAAATACCCTATCTTAGCCCATCTAACTTAACTAATTTAGAAAAATAACAAACTCAATTTCCTTTTACAAAACTCAGCAAAGTTT
The DNA here is from genome assembly GCA_030549335.1 of Pontederia crassipes. NCBI lineage: Eukaryota > Viridiplantae > Streptophyta > Magnoliopsida > Commelinales > Pontederiaceae > Pontederia > Pontederia crassipes. Next base: position 26,090,710 of record CM060190.1, read on the forward strand.
TCATGTATAATTAATTTCAAAATTTTCAAATAAATGTGGGTTAATCATGATTTATTTGGCCCAAGTTATGTTGACTCTTCATGCGACCCAATTCGTAACACGTTGAGAAGTTGGATATGATCTAACTTGATCGTGTAATGGATCAATTGTAAATTTCAAACATTCTTGATTATCTTCAATTTCTTTATGCTTGGGACACATCATTATCTTGATCATCCAACTTTGCTAGAGCATTCTTCTATCACCGACTGCAATTATAGACATTTCGCGGTTCATATTATTCATGTCATCTTCAAAAAGATTCATACTCGAATCTACATCCACAATAAAGAAAATATAAGCATGTCATATATCTAAATTTATTAAATAATTTAAGACACGCATAATGAAGATATTGATACTTCCTTTTCTTGTGTCTGATGACCAGCATGATGTATCTCAATGACAACTGCAAGTACAATTTCTCATTGATATCATTAGGTTAAGATCCTGTAAATGTAGAGAAAGAAGAACATAAGTAATATAAAAGGTAATGTGACTCTTATACACACCTGGATGAAATATTTTATGTCCATGAGACGATAGTATTTTAAGAAATAAATTATGAAACTTTGGAGACCTTCCTTTTCGCATAAAGATCCTGTCAAATAAAGTGTGCAATACATTCCAAAGAGTTAAGAGTTCAATATGCAGATTGTCAAGTGGTTCCAAAATAAAAATATCAGTTCCCACGAAATAAAATGAATCATTAACATCTGAATATATTGTAAGAGTCATATCTAAGCAAATAACTCGCCCATGAAAGAAATCATGCCAGTCCCCACTACAACTCAAGACATCATGCCATAAATAAAAATATCACCGAAAAAAATAATGCCATAACTTCTATGACAAATATAGAGTCCAACTAATGCACATGCTAATGATTTTTTAAAATGACATGGAAAATTATAACAATCATCAGAATAAATGATTTTAATTGAGCACAATGTTTGATTTAAGGAAATGAATAAAATTTTAGGCTCATAAAAGAATCTTGAAATTATAATCAACCAATAAAAAGTATTCAGTTCACTCTAAAATTTCAACACATGACTCACATAAAATGTCCACATTCAATAAATATAAACTTTGAAAAGTAAGAATTGATCTTTTCAAACTAGTTGTCATAAACTCAATACCTCTTTCAAATTTTTGAAAGAGAGAATTTATAATTTCATGTACTCCACTCAAATGATCATGTAAATGATTACTATAAATCAAAGTACCTCCTAAGAAAATAGTCACGGTTCTTTTGTGGAAAACACAAAAAATTCAATTGATGCAAATTTCTCATTTGTGATGTAAAAATTATATGACAAGCTACAACAATTATATGAAAAAAATGCTAAGACACAAGGGTTGGTTCAAGGAAATGAATAAGATTATACCCTTATCAGAAAATCTTAAAATCAAAATAAGCCAATCAAAGATGCTCAATATTAAAAAATATTCATTCCAGAAATTCAATGCAAAGCATAAATAAAATGAACCAGCACCCAACAAGTATGAAAATGAAAGAGATGAATGACATTGAATACCTCTCTCAACTAAACCCTACAAACTAGTCACATCAAATAAATATAAAGTTTCAAAGCAAGAAGATGGACTTTTCAAATTAGTCGTCATAAAATCAATACAACCTTTTTCAATTCCTTGAATGATAGAATTTGTATTTTCATATAGTCCACTCGTACATATCTGCATGGAGAAATCAAAATCAAAAGGCAAAAGATGGTTAGTATTAGGAGAAAAATTACTGAACTATCTTTCTTTTGCCTCAGCGCTTAAGTCTTTTGCTCGTATATCTCTGAATGTGACTTTTCTAAACACTCAAGATCTAATCTTCTCTCATTCTCACAACTCTCATAATACTCAACATCTAAATATTGTATAGAAGCTGGTCTTTCTAAGCACTCAAAAATTGTGTAGTTATCATTTTCATCACTCAAGTTGTGACACTCGTATTATTCATCTTTGTCTTTCTCACAACTTTTAGAATTATTTTGAGTTGCTGTACAATCATCTTCATCTTCCTTCAAATGATGTTGTGCAACCAAACTTTTCTCACCTTCTTCAATTCCTTCTCCACTTTCATCTCCTTAGGATGCTGCAATCTCTTGTGACAACTCTTCTTCAGATGCAATATCATCATTGTCCATCATGATCATAGCACATTTATTTGGACATTGTGAACTAATATGACTTTAACCAAGACAATGAACATATTTAATATTTTGAGTCATTTGTGAGTTGTTAGAGGCAATACCTTTATCCTTTGGGTTGAAATTTTCAACTTTGTTTTTTTCCTCTAATTTTTGAGTTGGCTTATTAATTGACTTAGAATTTGCAAGCCATTTTGATTTCTAAGCACAAGTTGAACTTTCAAAATGTCTACATGGACGAATATCTTTAATCAATTACTTCTCAACATTTATAGTCTTATGCAGAACTTCATCCAACTTCAAATACTCTTGCAATTCCACAGCTCTGGAAATCTCTCGATTCAATCCACATATGAATCTTGCAATTGTGTCTTGAAATACTCCTCAACAGTCTTTGATCCATGTCTCATAGTCTGCAATTTGAAGGAACAAATACGATGGAGGAACAAATCTTCTCCTCAATATGATTTTCATCTCATCCCAATTTTCAATTTGAGGTTCTCAATTTCTGCGCCTATTAATGGTTAATTGCTTCCACCAAGTAATACCATAATCAGCAAAAGATACAATAGCAAGTTTAACTTTTTTCTCAGCAGAATAATTATGATGATGAAATATACTTTCTACCCTTTGCTCCCATTCAATATAGGCATCAGGATCACTTGATAGTTTAATTGAACCCGTTTTTCGATCAGTGACATCTCTATCTTTTTTTCTTTCTCGTTCATTTCTTCTACCTCCAATCTAAACACGTCTCTGTAGGGCTGAGCACGGTCCGGATCGACCCGATCGACCCGATCGACTCGGACCGCACTGACCTGGAAAACCGAAAAATAAACCCCGCTCGGATCTAATCCGGGCCGGAACTGGGTCCAAATAACCAAAAACCCGGCGGGTTTCGGGTCGAAATCGGGTTTACAATTCAAATATCCGACCCGAACCCGACCCGAGTTATGAGTATATAAACTTTATATCTGCTCATTTTTTTCATTTCCCCACTTCACTTGCTCTCTCCCATCTCTCTTCGTCTCTCGCCCTCTCCCTCTCTCTCTCACGGTGACGAAACGGTGACAACGGCAACGATAACGGCGATGACTCCGATCTCCGGCCGACCTCCCCTCTCCCGACTCCCTCTCACTCTATCTACTTGGTCGCCAGGACTAGGAGCGTCGTGATCCGACGCCTAGCGGCCGGCCACCAGGCGCCAGATCATGGCGCTTGGCGGCCGAATCGGTCGCCAATGACGTCAGATCTGGCCATTGGCGGCCGATCCGACCGTCAAGCGCCACGATCTGGCCCCTGGTGGCCGGATCGGCCGCCAGGCACCATGATCCGGCTTGGTGGCCATGATCGTGGCGACTGACGGCTGATCCGACCACCAAGCGCCAGATCTTGGCACCTGGCGGGCGGATCGGCCGCCAATGGCGCCATTGGCGGCCGCTAGGCGCCACGATCTGGCACCTGGTGGCTGGATTGGCCGCCAGCGGCACAATCCGACTTGGCGGCCATGATCCGGCCATCAGGTGCCAGATCGTGGCTCCTGGCGTTCGGATCGGCCGCCAGGCGCCCTTGGCGGCCACGATCGTGGCGCCTGTGGCCACAATCGTGGCGCCTGGCGGCTTAGATCTGGCGCCTGGCGGCCGGATCGGCCGCCAAGCGTCAGATCTGGGCCGCAAGGCATCGGATCTGACCATCGACGGTCGATCCAGCCGTTAGGCGTCGGATCGGCCAACGGTGGCGATTTCGATCTCTTCCGCTCTCCCCTCGGTCCTCATCCCCCTGGCTCTCGACGCCGATCAGCCGGGATTCTCGGTCAATTTCCCGGATTGTCGGGTTTGACCCGTTACTGGACCCGGCCGGGTTCGGGTCCGATACCGGGTCAAAAAAAATTTGACCCGGCAGAATTCAGGTCAAAACCGGGTCCGCATAGATCCGGACCCAGTCCCGAGTTTGCTCAGGCCTACGTCTCTGCCTTCTCCAATTTATAACAGAGGCTTCATCAACTTTCTCTTCCATATCTTCATCATTAACAACATGGTTTTTGGCGATCTCTTCTTTGATTTGGTTGTATAACTTGTTGTAGTTGTACAATTTGATCGTTCTGCACATCTACATCATCATGAAGTTCAGTAATCATATTGTCAAGATGTTGAAAATATTGTGTCATGACCTCTATGATCTCTATTTTTCTTCTCTGATCAATTGCTTTTTTTCTAGGATTATGTTATTTGTCCTTTCCTGTTAATATTGTGAGAAATTTCTGCAGCAAGTGTTAATGATAAAAAACAACCTCAATATTTCATTTGATGACACTCGTATTTTATCTCAACTCTATTTGACCTTTCCTGAATTGTATTCACCACTCAGTTTTTTTTTCTTTTTGAACCATCCAACAAATTCTAAGAGAACTAATGCAAGTTAACACAAGACAATGAGCAATTAAATCAATCTAATTTATCAATATGATTACAAAATTATCTTGAAGTTGAAATTAGAATAGATATCAGGAAAAAAAATTGCCAAATAAGGATAGATATGTAATGAAATCAAAGATCACTAATTCATTGGATTAAATCATTCAAAATCTCAAAAAATTCTTTTGCACCTTTCTCTCCAGAAATAAGTTTTCCTTTTCTTTTCTTTCCTTTCTCTTCCTTTTGAAAATTTTCTTTTAGTTGTTTTCTCCTTTCTCTCCAGAAATAAGCTTTCCTTTTCTTTTCTTTCCTTCCTCTTCCTTCTGAATCTTTCCTTTTAGTTTTTTTCTCAGATTTTTTTCAAATTTTTTCCATATATTTTTTTCCTATTCTTCCCTTCTCCTTTCTTACACTTTCCTTTTTTTTTCTATTTTCAGATTTTTTTCTCAATTTATTTTTTGAAATGCAACATACTTTGAAGAATAGAGAGGGATGACGGCTAGAGTTTCAAAAACAAATGAGTAGATTTTTTTTATTTTTTTAAATTATAGCAGAATTTGAAGAATGCAAGGATGATGGTTAGGGCTTGAAGAACAAATGAAACCAAATAAGGAAGACGACTAAGATTTGAAGAACAAACCAGATTATTTTTTGTGTTGTTTTTTTTTTTTCAGAAACTGAAATAGGAGAGTAACAAAATAATAGAAGATAATTAGAAAACCGAATAAAAAACGTGGTTCTGATACCAACTGATATGATGCTCAAGAACAATGTCTTGAGTGATCGGAATAATATATGATAATAAAAAAAACGAGATCAAACGAATTTTCAGACAGCGGAATATCAACCTCAAGATTATAATGAATTAAGCAATCGATATTATAAATAGATGAATTTACTCACAAGACTACAAACCTTATAATTAACGGCGAAAGTTCCCGAAGAATGAATTATAGGAGTTCCCTCACAGCAAAGCAACTAATCCAAAGTTTAATAAATTCAAAGATGTCTAAGACACAAAATTTGGGCTGAAAGAAAAATATCCTAACTTAGCCCATCATAACCTAACTAATTTAGTAAAATAACAAACTCAATTTTCTTTTACAAATCTCAATAGAATTTTCATGTATAATTAATTATAAAAATTCTAAATAAATATGATTAAATCATGATTTATTTGGTCCAAGTTATGTTGACTCTTCATGCGGCCTAATTCGTAATACGTTGAAAAGTTGGATCTGAACTAACTCGATATTGTAATGGATCAATTGTAAATTTCAAACATTCTTGATTATCTTCAATTTCCTTATGCCTGAGATCCACACCATTGTCTTGATCATTCAACTTTGCTAGAGCATTCTTTTATGATTGCAATTATAGGCATTTTTCGGTTCATATCATGATGATATTTTGTCATTTATTCTCGAAACTAAGGGCTCATAATGCTCCGTTTGAATGTCAAAAAGTTAATCCAGAAGCCAAATTTTATGATTCCACTTCATTAATCTGGCTGGAGCAGCAAATTCTTGGTCGACAATAAAACCTATTAATCTTCATGTTTTCTTATTTCCGCATTTTTTGAAATGAGGCCCGTGTGGTAAAAAATAGTTGTTGGTTAAAATGATCGGAATAAGAGGTTACTTCAGGAGATATTCCATTGCCAAATGGGGCATAAAAGATTTTAATCCAACTAGCTACCAAATGGGGCACACGGGTGCTGCCAATGAAGCAACTTGAGTGTAAAATAAACATATGTGACTTAGCTAATCAATTGGGATGATCATATAATTATTCAATTATTTTAGAATATAATACATCATAGGACAAGGCAAATAAGATCAAGATGAAGATGAAATTGAACTTCAATTGACCAAAGGATATTGAAAGTATAAAGAATCATATAATTGTTAATATGTAGAAGTTATGAAATAACTTCTATTTTACATATATGACCAAGAAAGTAAAGATGCCACATAAATATCAATATCTACTAAGTTATGAAATAACTTCTATTGCATCTATATGAAAAAGGAAGTAAAGTAAGAAATTGAATGATAACGACACTATAATCATATGTGAGTATTGCTAATTGTTGTAATGATGAAAGCTATTGCTTATTGATCAAATTACATTGTATGGTGCATCAAATTGCTGCATCTTTAGCTCATGCCATACATGAAGTTATTTCTATAATCTTGTGATGTCGCATAACTTTTGTCATATATAAAAGTTGGATGGAAGGAAAAGAAAGAAATGAATTTGAGACGGAAGGAAGAAGGCAAGAGAGGGAATGAGAGATGAGAGGGACAACATAGTAGAGAAATGAGAGAGGAAAGGAAGAAACAATTGATGAAAATGGACATTTTTTTTATTTAAACCGTTGATTAGGAATGGAAGGCTTTTGCAGTTTAGAGCTCAATATATAGTTGTAGTTATATACTATTTTTTTTCTAAAGTTTTGTTTGGTAGTTCAATACACCAGAGATGGGTTAAGATGACAAAGTAAGATTATGTGAGACTAAGTGTGATGTGTGTTTATATAAATCACATTCGGATATAAATTTATGGAATGATTTAATTTAATTTATTTTACTTTTTTATTTAGACACAAATTATAATGTATTGGTTAGTGAAAATTAAATTGGATAAATGTCTTTACTATCTTAATTTTTTATTTAATTAAGAAGAAAAAAGAGTAAAATGAGAATATTTTTTTACGGTTTAATGGGTGTGCTCACCTGCTTCCAAATTTTCATCCGTCAGATGTAACGCCCCGAGACCCACGTGACTATCACGTACTCAGAGTCGTCCCAAAGACGCCACACAATTCTATGTAAATAAATTTTTGCGGAAATAAAACTCTATAAAATGCAGAATTAATAAAAGATTATCTATCAACATCTAATGTCAAGGAGCTGGAAATGTCCATAACTCCATCATGCTAAATATGCGAAAAATAAAAGCTAAACCAATAGTCTAGTAGGACTAAATCCTACACCATGTGCAACATCTCTGTCACTGAGCTTGACCACCTGCATCACCATCCTCTATCTCTCACCTGCATGAATCCAGATGCAGGGGAAAACCCATGAGTATAAAAAAATACTCAGTACGTAGGGTCTAACCATAACAACAAATAGATCCATAGTGCTCAATAATAAAACCATAGATCAATAAACAACTAGGAACAATAATCAATAGAGCACATGATAAAACAATATAGGAAAAACTCAATAACAATATATGGAGAGATCAATAATAAGTCAATAAGATCATACATCAATAGAAGAGGATCAGGTAAGAGATCAAAAGATCAATTAACAATTATGCCTGATCACTGTGGCATTTACCCAATTATCAATTCCATCCTATTCAATTGCAATTCAATTCAATTCAATCCAATTCAATTCAATTCAATTTGATTCAATTCAATTCGATTAAGTTAGGGAGCGCTCAACCAATTATGGGGAAACTCTGTCTCTTTCATGTAGGCCAGTGGGGGATCAGTGCCACAACAAGCCGCCCTCCAATAGTAGCGCTAACAATAGGTTCGTGATGGCGGGGGACCATGACCATCACATGACAGCCATAGCTTCCTTAAAGGATGACATCTTAAGCCTCTAGGTACACTATCTGTCTCATACAATACTATAACAATAATGGCCCATGGGGCTTAGAGACAATCGAAGAACATGGAGACCCATCAGTTTCCATCTTTTATCTTGTTTAACCTAAAGACCTATCTTTAATAATTCACTTTAGATTAGACAAGGACCTAATCAAAGAAAAACTACTGAATCGACATCATAAGGGATCACACAATATGACAGGATAAAAATGATATAAATATCAAATCAAATCTGAAAGATATGATGAGGTCAGATCTGTGTGTGATATGATCAGGGACAGACGATCAAGAACACTAAACTATAATAGCCATGTAATTATCTATAACAATTTATTCAAAATCACAATTTCTGTCCCCAGAACTCGGCCTGCGCTCGGAAACATCCGATACCACCTCGGCCAGAGCTAACCCGGGCCGAGTGTGTAGTGAACTCGGGCCGGGTCGGCCGGTTCATATCCAATCCAAATCGCGCCGCGACCCCGAGTCGAGCCGAAGTCAGAACCCGGGTCGGATCAATAAGAACTCGGGTCGGGTTGTACAACCCGATCCGATTCCAAGTTCAACTCGGTCCGGATTCAAATAAATCCGGGCCGGGCACAGCAGAACCCGGGCCGGGTTCTGCCGTCGACGGAAAAGTGCGTTCCGACGCGACTTTTCGACCATCATAACTATGCCCAAACTATGCATATGCTATATCAATGAAATCACAGTACGAAGGAGAATGGAATATGGTTCTATGTCATGGAAAACCGACGACATAGAGATTTTTCTTACGTACCTAAAGTTGGCTGAAAAAAAATTAACAGAATTCCTTCTCTGACAAATCTGCATGAACGCCGAACTTTGGCTGGCGATTGCTCTCTGTCCTCGCTCCGAAAGTCATGGCCACCACCTGGAACTTCTTCTCCTATGTGCAAACTTCGAAACCAGCCACCACACGTTCTTGGGGGTGCCTCGGTTCGCGTGCAAATGAGAGAAAAAAGAGGACTCGTTGACAGAATTCTGTTTGGCAGAAAAAGGGGTTTCCAGCCACCTTTAATGCCTATTTATAGGTGCAGATTTGCAATATCAATTCTATTAGGCCTTGGACTCTTTTAGAATCAATCTTGGCCATCCATAATTAATTAATCTATCCATAATTTATCAGATTTAATTAAATTCGAATTTAATTAATAACAACTCAATTAAATCCAATCACTCTCAAATTTCTTCTTATCTCTTTAACCATATTATCTCATAATTTCCATCAATTTCAGAATTAATTAATTTCAGAATATTAACATTGGAATTTTTAGATCCATTAAATAAAATAAATCTCATTTATCTATTTTTCTGAAAATCCGGATCGTTACAATCTCTCATCAATGATTGAAATTGCGTGCATTTCACAAGCCGTCCGATTTGTGAGAGGAAATCGTGCAGGTGGCGCGAGGGTTCTCGAACAACAGCAAGGGTGCGAGATGACAATGGCGAGGGGGCGACGGCGAGGGGGCGCCAAGTGGTGGCGAAGGGTCTTAAGACGGGGGCGAAGGGTCGCGAGGCGGCGTGCGACATGAGTGATGGCGAGGAGTCGCGAGCGAGTCTAAGGGGAAGCGGCGATGTGCGGCACGAGGGCGGGCAGCATGAGGAAACGACAGCGAAGGAAGAGGAAGCGGAAGCATCACAGCGAGGTCGAAGCGGCGGCGGGTTTTGCAAAGGCAACGGCAGGTCTCACGAAGATGGAACGTGAAAGCAGCGCATGAGGAATGAGAGCGTGACGGGGGTGGTGGGAGAGAACGAGCTCGCAAGCTCGTGATGGAAAAAAGTAGATGCGACTGCATCTCCACCATCACACACAAATCCAATGATCGTCGTGGGTATCTGAAGATCGTGTGGTCCAAAATTTGGTAGCAAGGTGTTGGAAGCACCCCATTAAATACTTCTTTTTAACTTCTTAAAATCCACCAATTTGGTGAGTTTAATTTAAATCATGTGACGAGTTTATGAATATCAATTTAATCTTAGTTAAAATTTTAAAGATAATATCTAAGGTATACTCACCCACCCCCAATTAAACTTAACCCATTTCTATTAAACTTTTCATCCAGTCAGGCCCTGAAGACATGAGTTAGATGGGCTTTAAGGCCCGCAAACTTTAGGCTTTTAGGCTCCAACTGTTACCCTTTAAAAGGCTGAAGATTTGGAACCCACGAACCGCGAAGTAGAGGGCAGAAACCAGGCGGGAGTTTGGAAAAAGATCGGAAAGGAACAAGATCGCGACTTGCGAGTCCACGAAGCGGGGGCGGTGTTTGAGCGGTTGCGAGGCGGCGACGGTCACAAGCGCAGCGGCGGCCTGCAGGCTGGACGCCGGTCGAGATGGTGTGATGTGACTTCTGCAACATCACGAGCCCGAGGTCCCTCGACCGCGAAGGGCCGTAGGTCGACGGTGGTCGTCAGAAAAGAGTCTCCTCGTAGAGAGCTCTTGCGAGATGGAGACGTCCATGTTTTCGGTATTCGTCAAAACAACTGGGTGAAGATTAAAGATAATTTAGATCTCGTCGACTGCACCATAGTTGTGGATTCCTTGTTCGAAACCAAAAACCTTCTATAAACCCTGCGGCTTCCTAGCGCAAAGGCGAAGAGTTCGGCACCGGGAAAAATTTACAGGCGGATCGATCCGTGGAAAGGGGATGGAGAAGATCCCTGCGGCTTGCGCCATGCAATGGAGCATCGAGCTCGAGAAGGGCCTCCGCTCCAAGAATCCAGGTCAGTTCGTCCTTCCTTCCGCGTGCTTTTCTTTATTACTTTTGTCGACTTGATTTGTCGAAGTTGGCGATCAGTCGTGCTGTTCGGGAGCGTCTCCCTGTTGCTGCGCTGGATAGTCTTCCTGTTTGCACTATGTCCAAACTAGGAGGTTGTTTTGACACAGATATCCTGCTGACCGGGGGAATCCTCTGAAACATCGAGCAGTTCTATGAACTTGGTAAAAATTTACCATAGGTGATTAAAATTGGCATAACATGGAAACTTGTAATGATGGGAAAGTAGTCCGTCAATTTTAGCTCTAGTAGTTCTTTTTGTCACTTGGTTTGTTTTTCTCTAATTGATAATTTTAGGAGTTGATGATACATGGATTTTGAGATACTATTATTTTTTTTGTGAGAAAGTTTTAGATACTATTATTGATAACAATATATCAAATTGTCTTAGTGTATCATCCACGATTGTTTTCTCGAAAAGAATGACTGCAGATCGATATGGGATTACCATGCCGTAGATGTATGCTTCTATTTAGCAATATACATAGCTGACCTGTTATTTTATTATATTAGAAAGGGAGGCTTATGCAAATGGTCTTATCTGAGATCGCAAGGGATTTTGTGAGGTTCGCTCTAGTTGAATTTAATATTGAGATAACATATAAAGACTTATATATATCTTACATCAATAAAATACTAGAAGAGTACTCTCTAGTCATCCTCTTTCCCGCCGGAAAAATAGAGGCCCATGAACCTAGTACACGGAGAGAAAATAAGAGTTTAAAGGGACATAAGAAATCCCATGGAGAGAGAAGATCTCTTGGATTATGGGAAATTTGTATCTTGGTGTGCCACAATCATATTCTTATGATGCTTAGATGCTGAAGTTCCACATTTCCAAGAGCTTATTTGATTGGGTGCTGTGAGGTTTCTGTGCATTTTCTCAATCTTTAGATAGGAATTGTAATATTTTAAGGTTTGGAAGGACACAATGGCTGCCTTTACATTTCCTTTTTCTTTGTGGTTCTTGGAGCTTATGACTGACATCATTTTCGTTGTTGGGTTTCAGATAATGGCAGGAAAGCAGTAGAGCAAATTGGGTCAAGACTTCAGGAATGGACAAAAGAGCAAAACATAACAGTGGCAGTTGCCGATATGTTTGGTTTGGTGCCAGGGGAAGACAGAACGTTTGCCAACACTATCCTTCTTCGTCTTGGTGATGCATTTAGATGTGGTAACAACAATTTGAGGTCCTGCATATTGAAAGTTTTTCTCACTGAGCTCAAACATATTAAAAAGGAAGGAAAAAGGTACAATGGGATTTTGGCTAAGCGGAGGGTTCCTAATTATGTCGAACTGGTTAAAAGAATAAAAATAGTTTTTGACACAGGTGACACTGAGGCTAAGGCCTTGGCTCTCCGTCTTTTTGGTTGTTGTGCTGACCTAGCAAAGGATAGTGTTCACATACGACACATCATACTTTCTAGCTTGCAGTCTTCCCATGTTCTTGAGGTGCAGATATTTTCTGATTTTTTTTCTTCACTTTGGTTCCCAATAAAGGGCCTCACTTTTTCTCTTCTTTTTTAATTTCAAATGCCATCCTCGAGATGTCTCAAACCTGGGTTCTTATGTGTTAAAGTTTTTTCGTTGAATTTTTAGGCCATATGCTGTTTAACTTATCAAAGCTAGCAAAAGATAATTTTTTCTTGTGTGTTTCATATGCTGATGGCTTTGTTTCATTTTTGTTTGTGAAGGTGCGGGCATCAGTATTTGCTGCTGGATGCTTCTCGCTGTTATCTGATGATTTTGCGTTTATCACTATTGGGAGGTTGGCTAACCTTATAGATTCATCACAAACTCCCTCCAATGTGGCCTTTGTAGCAATTCGTGCTTTCTCAAAAATTCAGTGTTCATCTTCTATTGCAAATAGGGCCTATCAGGTGCATGATTTCTCTGCTGTTAATTTATTATTAGGGCTTGCGATAAGATACTGTCATTCATGCTTAGTGTTGTGCCATTTCATTGGGTCCTTTCGTTGTAATATTAATAGTTTTCAGTGTTGTGCAATATCGATTGTCACATATCACATATTCTATCTATTATATCTAGAGGTATCTATCCTATCTATATTATATTTTTAATAGAGGGTCTGATTACATTTTCTTATTAATGAGAGGCAATCACCATTTACAATCCCTAGGTTGCTCTTATGGTTACCAACAGTTACAAGCACTTGATAGTGCAAACTCGTGTTTTAGATTTTCAAGTACAATGCTGTGTTTCATCTCTAAACATTATACTAAACATGTTACATATTGGGAATGCACATACATATAACTGCGCAATGGGAGTATTAATCATTAACACTTAGGAAAAGCTTTGTATGTCTAGGAAAAGGCTTTTCCTTTACAGTCATGCATGGGAAGTTGGGACACAGGCCACAGTTTGTAAATCTTCTGAGCTGGAGAACTGCACCTGTCACAAGGATATTCATGGAATGTGATCGATTATAAGTTGTATGTCATTGTTTTTTGAGGAAAAAAGGTTGATTAACGGGGGTATTAATCATCCTGGGATTTCATTAGCATAAGGAATTGAATTGCAACTAATTTAAGATGGCAACAACCAAGCACAAACCAACAGGGCCAGAAAGAAAGTGGAAGGAAAATCAGCTGAGCAAGTTCCATTTGCGGACCGGAGCCTTAGCATGGGTGATGATGTTTTCCACATAACCACAGTCCCCTGGAAGATCACCATTTTGCGTTGTATCCAAATTTTCAAAGGAGTGCAAATTGGATGGACCTTTCCCTCCTCTTCGAAAAGATGTCCAGAAATTCTCCTTGGGTCTGCTGCAAATCCAGGAAATATGGACCCTATTACAAACATCACTGGAGATGCAACAATTGAAAAATAGGTGACTGGTGTATTCCCTCTCATATTACACAGCCTGCAGTCCGTGCTCAATTGAGCAGCCATTTCGCATGGAGAGAGGCAGTTAAGATTCTTTTCCTTCGGAGGAGCCACATGAAGAATTTTATCTTAAGTGTAACTTTGGTCTTCCAAATGAGGCGGCTGTCACTAATAAGGCCATCATTTGCAGCTTGTGCAGGTATTTGTGTGCCATTTTGGCACTGAAATTGCTGCTTAACCATGTCCATCCATCAGTGACAGAATTATTCAGATTGAAGGGGGCAATCAGGTTTAGTAAGTTGAGATCTTCAATATGACGGTCCTAGAGCGGTGAAATAAAGAAGGGAGCCCAGCTGCCCGGAGTATTTCCAGTGGGTTCAGTAAATGTATCATGGAGTATATCATCTTTGGTTCCAGCCAGATCATAGAGGTGGTGAAAGCGGAGTGCTAGAGAACCCTCGGGCAGCCACTCATCATGCTAGGAGGAGAAAGAAGTTCTGGAGCCGATGATGGGTCTGACACAAAACCTCAATTGAGCAGTGATTTGGGAGATGCTGCACGCCTGCACCAAAAAAATAAATTTCCATATTGAGTCAGAAAGAGAGTTTGTCCAGACACACAATAATATTGTCAGAGAAGAGATCCCCTTGGGTCTAGGGATGCATGGTATTGTTAGATGTGCAGATGCCTAAGACACAAGGCCGCCCTCCAACTTCGGCCGGCATGGGCCAAAAGGCTAGGTGAACCCCTCTAGTCTCCTGGTTAAACCTTACCAAAGAAATCTCCGCCAAAACATATCAAGTCGAGCTTCCACCTGTCTTGTCATCCCGAGAAGTGTCATAAAGTAGATTGAGAGTTGTGTTTGGACACAGCTGAGGAGAACTAATCTGTCCCCTCTGGAGAATGCCCTACCTTTCCTTCTAATTTCTGCGCCATTCAGTTGATGACTGGAAACCAGCCCTTGGAGCCAGTTTGTTTATTTGAGAGAGGCAGTCCAAGGTAGGAGAAGGGGAGGGCACCACTAGGTGTTCGAAGTTCAGCTGCACAGCAGGCCTCCGGGCTGTTCATATCAAATGATATGAAGCTCGATTTGTAGTAATTCCTGTAACATCCCTGAGAAGTTGCCAAATAATTTCACTGTAATGGCTGCCTGTCGAGTCTCATGAACATGGATCAACGAAGCGTTGTATGATCCATGTAGCCGACCCCACCTAGTGGGATAAGGCTTTGTTGTTGTTGTTGTTGTTGGCTGCCTGTCGAGCCTCCAATGTAGAACCTTCAACGAAGAAGGTTGTATCATCAGCATACTGCAATGAAGGGACCAAAGTGTTGGAATTGCTCAGAAAGAGTAATTGGAGAATAATCCTGCATCATAAAGAGAGAAGGTTGCAGCAGCAAGTGTGTTGACTGCAATGTCAAACAAAAGTGGTACAAGGGGTCAGCCCTGTTGCTCACCACGATGTGATTCGATCCAGCTGCCTGTTGGCATTCCATTTATATGAATCGAAAATGAGATGGTGGTGACATATCTTTTCATCCAAGAGATCCATAAATTTGGGGAGCCATGTTTATAGGGAGACTGCCATAAGAAGCTCCAATCAATCAGGTAAAAAACCTTAGCAAAATCAACTTTCCAAACAAAGCCCTTAGGCCACTTCCCTTCCGGTGAGCAATGATTTCATAGGCCATTAGGCCATTGCATAGCTGTCCGAGATAGATGTACCACGAATAAAAGCTGTTTGAACCAGTGTTGTAAGACCTGGCTTGGCCGGGTTGGACTTGTGACTGGGCATCAAAACAGACAGCTCGCAGGTCGCCTCAAATTTGGCCTTGAGGTTGACTCGCTTTGACCTGGGGTTCAATTGGCTAACTCGACAGGTTTAGGTGATCTGGCCAGTCAAGATGAAAAAAAGCTAGGACAAAAAATTTAAGATTTTTTACTCACATATAGTTTTGTTTGAAATTTATGCTTCAACTTTTTTTCTGTTTTTTTGTCACATGTCATCTATATTTCTTTTATTTATAATTATGATTTTTTAAATCTTTTATGTAACTACTATTTAATTAATGTTTACTTTTTATATTATTGGACTTATTTAATCATTTTGTTTTATTTTATTATATTTTAATTTATTTGTTATGCATCCTTGTATATGTTTTACAAGACATTGAAAATATGATAAAAATCTATATAACCTATTTTATTCCTTTTTTTGTTTAACTTATATTATCTGGTCTGTCCGTTCATCAATTCGGGTAGATGGTCGAATTGAACAGTGTCGATTAGGTTATCCATGATAGAACAGAGTCTATTTGCCAAATCTTTAGAGATCAGCAGGTGCATACAATTTGATAGAGTGACTGCATTAAGGTCAGCAATTCTTTGGGAGAGGATTTCTAAGGATGAGAAAAAAATTAAGTGGTTCAACTTGTTGAAGCCAACATTACTTTCATAGAATTCCTGCAAGGATTCTCATGATATCATTCCTTAGGATCTATGTAATATGCAAGATGATGGAACTATATTGATTTTAAAAAAACTGTCAACAGGAACTGGGGTAAATCATACAGGAACTGTATTGTCTCAAGAGATAACTTGTTTTCAAGCAGCATAAACCGAACAAGACCAAGTAACTAACAGTGACAAGTTCGTGCCTTTACCTGGTAAACTCTCTCCTTGTATTGGCATGACACAAGTTCTGCAAAACATTGTTGGGATGTCTAAAGTAAAATAATAAAAACTTTAGTTTGTACAGGTTTCACACTTGTCTTTGATCCACAAAATTCTTCTGATGAAGTTATAATTATTGAAGTGGAATGTATCATCATCAAGCAAAACATGTTATATATGATTAAAAAAATTCATAAAAAGGATCCATATGGCCGGTCCCAAACTTTTTCGGGAGGGAGTAACAGATGAACATTAACTATCAATACATTTTATTAGTTAAGTTTTACTTGAATTGAGTCCTCCAATGACTTGTACTTTCTGTTCTTATTTATTGCAGGTTGGACAGAAACTACTGGTTGGACTTCTAAATGATGAGCTGAAAGCTGAAATGCTGCTGTCACTTTCAAAATTAGCTTTCAAATCGGCCACTTTGATTGGCGACCAGGCATTTTTCTTCTTATAACCTTTTTTACCCTCAAATTTAAATCTTTCCATTATTATGAGTTATAGTTAGAAAGTTTTAATTATATATATATTGTATATAAAGAAAACAGTAGAATGACACGTGGCATCTTCACAATTTTTTGGAAAAAAATAATTGAAAAAATAAGAAGAATAATAGTCCAACTTAATATTTTTACAAAGAAGAATATTTATTTACTTTGAACTCTTCTTTATCTTATTTGGTAAATAAAAGATATCTATAGATAGAGAATAATTTGATACGCATTGTGGCATTTGTTAAAGAATAATTGTATACAATCCATTTTGATTTAGATTTGACAGAATATAATTATTAAATTTTAATCCAGGACTCCCATTATAGATATAACTTAAAAAATAAAATTAAACTATAACCTTTTGTATTAATTAATTAACCAAGACCCATATAACGATTATCAGCATCAATATAACTCCATTAGATGTATCTTCATAAGAAAAAATAGATAAAATAATACATTTTCAGACTCAGTTTGGTTAGAGCTGCCCACAGCTTTCCTACAGCGTCTGCAATTTTTTTTTAGGGGAAAAAGGATGACCACCAAATTGTGGTTGTCATCCATCTATATATATATATATATATATATATATATGCTGTCAAAAAGGTGTACAAAATGATGTAATGAGCAAAGCGAAGATAAAAAAGACCTCCAAGCTAACCAAAACCTCACTCCCTGATAAGAAAGGAGATGTGGTGTACAACACGCTCAGTCTGACATCTCTCCCCGCAAAAGATGATCTGGTTGCACTGCAGCGAAATGGCCCAGGCACCGGCCATAAAAGTCGCCAATGGTGCTCTCCAAGACTGTCTCTGACGTCTGAGTCCTCGAAGTGTCTGCCACATGGCCCCGAGATCTAAAGAAAGGAGACTCGCAATGCTCGACTGCTGCCATATGCTCTGAGATGTCGGGCAGTTAAAAAATAGATGGGGGATGTCCTCCACCGCCTCGCCACATAGTACGCACGATGTGTCACTATGTGGCATCTGCAATTTTGGCTGCCCCCCTTTGCAAGATGAGGCTCGTATATTTGTTCCTCTTAATACCTTCAATTTTTCTCCCCAACTTTATTTTCAGAAAATTTTATGATGGAATAAAAAAGGCGAATTCTTATTTTTCTCCCCCACAAGGAATTTATAAATCAGATTAACTTTTTTAATCCTTTTTACTGTGTCAACTGCAGCAGGGAAAAATGTTACATTTTGGATCCTTTTTCCGTGTTTAATCTGTGTTTGTTTCTACACCCCCGAGCACAAGCCAAAAAAAGTCTCAGATTAATAATACTGTATATTTTAATAATATCCCTATAAAAAAACAGAATTGAATCCTCTTAACAATTTGGATAGTAGTACTAATAGCGTAGTTAACTTTGTAACTGATTCTAAAATCCTTATCCAATTATCGAAACAGATTTTGTTTATTTCTTTTTTTTTTTTGGGTACCCACTCAGGGCTCCGGTATGTAGGGCTAATTCAAAGTCGGGGTAAAGAGCAAAACAATATTTCTCCTAGCCAAGTCGCAACTAGCTCCCAACAACAGATTTTGTTTATTTCTTTAAACTAAAAAAAAAACCATATCTAAACTATATAGAATATGGAAAGATAGAATAAATTAATACGAGTAGGAGCTTAGATTTTTATGATTTTTTGTATAAGAAAAAAAAATCAAATATGTATTTCCAATTAAGAGACAAAATTGAGTTACCAACTTGGTATTACATTATTTAATTGAGATAATAGTCTTTTTCAAAAGCAAAACAAGAGTTATCCAATAAAATGAAACCCCAAGACCAATTTTGCTCCATGGATACACCCTATAATGTATTTTTTGAGAAGAAAAGATAAAAGTTAATTAAAAACTTATTAAGAGTTAAAAGAAATTTTCAAATTGAATATGAGCAATTGGCGATGGAATACCAAAAGATATTCTCGTAAATTATTGTGATTATTGAAACTCTTTTTTTTGTGAGAATTCATTTAATCTGTAGAGAAGTATTCTCTAATTTGATGTAAATTTATAATAAAGTACAATTTCTTTAGTATATATTAGTACTAATTAATAATGTCAAAAAAATTTAATGTATTATTGTTTTTTCAATTATATTAACATAATTTGTAACATGCTTCCTATTATTATGAGTTATAGTTAGAAAGTTTTGTACTGACAAAATAGTTCTTTTCATGTCTGATTAGTCCAATTTTTGTTCCTGGGCCAGAAATTTATTCTATATATCCAATCGTTATTAGAAATAAAGTATTTTGTTTAAATCCTGACATGGGTGCAAATCATGTGTGGAGTTTTCCATTGTTATGACTACTTTCAGGTTAACAATCACCACCATTACCACAGCCACCTCGAATTCGCCGCCCCCACACTTGCCGCAGGGCTCCCCTTCCCCACTATTGTCGAGACTAGGGACGTTGGGCTCGCCTGCAGATTCGCGTGAGGCCCTTATGTTCGAAACCCATGACCGGGGACACCGTCGCCGATCTGCGTTGCTGCCCCTTGTGGGTACCCCACCGACTTTTACATCAGCAGACTGTTCTCTCCTGCCTGGCTTTGATGATGAGGAGGTCTGCCTCGTGGCTGGCACGGTCGGGTTGCGACATACACGCCATCGGGCCCGCCTTCGTTCCGAGGTGGTTGGAGGTTCTCTCAGCCAGGGGATCAACTCTGTGATCCGATGAAGGTCCTTACATGGAATGTTCGGGGGCTGGGTGACCCCGGGAGACGGCGGACCTTGGGCCGCTACCTTCGTGAGTGGCATGTGGACGTCGCCCTTTTACAAGAGACCAAGCTGACAGTTTGCAGCTTGGGGATCTGGGCGCAGATTGGGGGGCCTCGCATGTCAGAGCATCTCTCTTTGCCTGCAGTGGGGCAGTCTAGTGGTTGCATTATTGGATGGAGGCCGGATTTTTTGTCAGCAGTGAGTTCTTGGACGGTCCGGTTCTCGGTGATAGCCCATCTGCGGAGGTCAGGGGATGGCATTGACTACCTTATCTCTTGTGTTTACGGACCCTGCGCTGCGTCCCTACGTAGCACATTGTGGGAGGAGCTTCGAGAGGCTCGCACCCACCTTCCTGATGCTCAGTGGCTGATTGGGGGTGACTTCAATGTCACCCTTGACATGGAGGACCGGCCAGTCAGACGTCAGGGGAGAGACCGGGGTGCGGAGGAGTTTCGTGACTTCATTGACTCACAGTCGTTGGTTGATTTCCCGGCCACCAACTGTCGATTCACATGGAGGAGCACAGCTGCACCTGTTGCTAGATCGAGGATCGATCGTTTTCTTGGCTCTCTTGAGCTCGCGGAGGCTCATCAGCTGGCGGATGTTCAGGCTCTTGATCGTCCGTTCTCGGACCATACCCCCCTCCTGTGGAGGTCCAACGACGATCAGACTCAGCGTTCTCTCTTCCGCTTCGAGAGGTCATGGCTTTTGGAGGACGGGTTTCGACAGCTGGTGGAGGACTAGTGGCGGAGGGTGGCACACTCGATTCCGTTGCCAGGACTTTAGCGACGCGCTTATCCAGTTTGCGCTCATTCCTTTGTCAGCACCGTCGGCAGATCAGGGAGGATCGGGCTCGTCGTAGGACGGATGCCCTCGGGGTCATAGCTCGGATGGACCGCACTGAGGATTCCCGGCATCTCACTGACTCTGAGATGGATGGGCGCAGACGCGCACAAGAGATGATTCAGCTGGAGGATAGGATTGTGGAAACCCAGTGAAGACAGCGATCCCGTCAGTCCTGGCTCCAGGAGGGGGATGCCAACATCAGGTTTTTCCACTTATATGCTAGCTCTCGCCGGAGGGCGAACAGGATTGTGCAGTTAATCATACAGGGGCAGCAGATCTCCGACCATCAGCGCATTGGGGATTCCATCACTTCTTACTTTCGCTCCACTTCTCGTCGGCAGCCTTTGAGCCCTTGGCGGTGGGCTCCTGGTGACATTCCTCGGCTGAGCGACACTCAGTCATCATTACTGATTCAGACGATCACAGAGGATGAGATTTTTGAGGCCCTTGGGGACCTCAATCTCGAGGCAGCCCTTGGCCCTGATGGTTTTCCTGTCTTCTTCTATAGAGAGTTTTGGCCATTGGTGCGTGATGATGTTGTTGCGGTGATTCGGGAGTTCACTGACGGGAATCGGGGCTTTGAGCGTCTCAACCGATTCTTGTTGTTCTTGCTCCCGAAGCGCACCCCGGTAGAGCGGGTTGAGGACTTCAGACCGATCGCCCTATCCAATGCCATTTACCTTCTGGTGGCTCGAGTATTGGCGAATCGACTTCGTGAGGTTCTTCCAGTACTGATACATCCTGCGCAGTCAGCCTTTATCCAGGGCAGATCCATCACCGACAGTTACACCATTGCAGCAGAGATCACAACCCAGTGGAGGAGGAGCTCCACTCAGGCCTTCTTATGGAAGATTGACTTCTCCAAAGCCTACGATACGATTGCATGATCCTTTTTGTGTCATGCCCTTCATGTTAGAGGTTTCCCGGCGACCTGGATCACTTGGATGAAGCGGTGCATCACTTCCGCTTCCTTCTCGGTCCTGGTCAACGGGACCCGTTCTGGGGACTGGGTTCAGCCTCAGAGGGGCGTCCAACAGGGTTGCCCTTTGGCTCCCATGCTGTTTGTCCTCGGTGTTGATGCTCTCGCTAGATGCACCCAGGCTTCCTTCGAGGCGGGACTTTTCCGTGGTTTCTCCACCAGTCTCGTACCTCTGCTTCAGTATGTGAACGATACCATTTTCTTCGTCGAGGGCTCCGAGCAGGAGGCTCGACGGGTCGCGATACTTCTGGATATTTTCAGCGCGACGACTGGTCTCCAGATTAATCATGCCAAGTCCTCGTTCATCCCCTTTGGCATGATTCCGGAGGAGGCTCATCGGTGTACATCCCAGCTTCATACACCGATCAACACCCTTCCGATCACCTACTTGGGACTCCCGCTTTCGGACTGCCGCATTGCCTCTAGAGGTTGGACACCAGTTATTGAGCGTATGGAGCACAGACTTCACGGTTGGAGTGCACGTCTATTGTCGCGTGGGGGCCGACTCGTTCTACTACGGTCAGTGCTCTCGGCCCTTCCGACATACTACATGTCGGTCCTGCCACTACCAGCTCAGGTTCTCAGACGTTTAGACTCACTCAGGAACAACTTTTTCTGGCAGGGGCGTGGGCCCGATCATCGCGGTGTCCACCTGGTTGACTGGTCCAGTATTTGCCGGCCTGCCTCTCATGGGGGCCTAGGGGTCCGCGATTTATGGTATGCCAATTGGGCTCTTCTAGCCCGTTGGCTCAGGCGGATTATGGGGCCAGAAGATAGTTTGTGGCGTTCGGTGTTCGATACTTGCTATGGCCGGGATCTATCTTGGGAGTCGAGATTCATTTTACTCCGAGGGGCATCATCTTTTTGGCGGGGTGTAGCGGCCGTGGCACCGTGGGTCTGTGACCTTATGGTTCCTTCCCTTGGCTTGGGGAGGGATTTCTCCTTTTGGCGGCACGCCTGGACTGCTAGTGGCCCTCTTGCTGAGGCTTTCCCCTGACTTTGGGCCCTCTCGACTTTCCCCGAGGCGACGATTGCGGACACCTGGTCCGAGGAGGGGGAGTTCGGCTCCGGTGTTTGGTCTCCCCGTTTCAGAGCATATTTGCCAGATCAGTGCTTCACCGACTTATTGGCCCTTCACCAGCGATTAGCCGAGATACGTCCGGACGAGTCCAGGTCAGATGGTTGGGTTTGGCTATCGGAGTCCTCGGTGCGCAGCCTCTATATTCGCTTTCTTCCCTCCTCTACACTACCAGAGGATTTCAGGACGGATTGCAGACTCATTTGGTGTACTCGGGTGCCGCTTAAAGTCAAAATCTTTGCTTGGTTTTTACGGCGTGGACGGCTTTTTACCAGGACCTACAGGGCGCGTTGGGCTCCGCACAACGATATTTCTTGCATCCTTTGCAGCGAGTCGGCCGAGGACATCATTCACCTCTTTTTCGACTGCCCCACATCTCGGGGCATATGGCAGCGGACTTCCAACAACAACAACAACAACGACAAAGCCTTATCCCACTAAGTGGGGTCGGCTACATGGATCATACGACGTCAATATTCGTTGATCCATGTTCATGAGATTCGACAGGGTTTTACGCTGGCTGTCGGGGCCTAACACAACCCTCCTCCTTTATCCGGGCTTGGGACCGGCTATAAAACATAGGCGGAGTTCCAGAAACAACTAAGCAATCGAACTAAATTATGAGCTTAAATAAAATAACAACAAAAGAGCAAAATTGCTGCACTATAAAGCACGCAGTCTGATGAATTAGATAGCGCACACCAAATAAAACAAATGACGTTTGAATTTGATCTCAAATTGCATATATATAGAACCCGATCAGATTTCAAGAATCGAAATTAGAAATATAGATTCAGATTTCGCGCAAAATCACAATTAAAAAAAACTAATCATGCTGCTACAAGTACCACTCCAATTGCTACACACGTCAAAAAGATTCAATCACTCCAACCATCTCCCATCAGAGTCTCCTCTCCGGATCCCTCTTACACGAACTAAACCAAACAAAATGCAAGAGACACCCCACCACCATTAAACTACAGCAAACGCGATCGAAACGAAACCGTGGTTTGGCTTCCTGCGTCCTCTCTCAGGGACGGGAAAAGGCGATCGGAAGAGGGACGAGGGGGAGGGGATCACGGAGGGCACTCACCACTCACCAGATGCGGCTGCTATCGACCTCGAGACGTCGCCAGTGGGAGATGGAAGCGTCGGACCAAACGCAAACGCGCACCCCTCTCCCGCCATTTAAACGAGCAAATGCCGACGAGAGGGAAACCAAATAAAATGAGGGCGTGGTCCCTCTCGGACTCCACCAAACTCCATTAACCGGATCTCATCTCCCCCGACTTGAGATCCGAACTCACGAGACGAGAAGCGCCGCAACATGGCAGCGGACTTCCATTGCAACATTTTCTCTATCAGATCCAGAGTCCATATGGCAGACCTTCCGGAGCATGTTGCATCAGAGACAGAGTTGGCGAGCGCCATTGATGACCTTCTTGGCCGGTGCCTGGGCCATTTGGCTTCAGCGCAACCGGATTATCTTTTGTGGGGAGCGATGTCAGCCTGAGCGTGTTGTACACCACATCTCATTTCTTATCAGAGAGTGGGGTTTTGGTTAGCTTTCCTATTGTGACCTTGGTCACCTTTTGTTGCTCTCTCCGAGAGCTCTCACCTGTACATCTTCTCATACTTTCATATATATACATTGCTGGATGACAACCACAACTTTGGTAGTCATCCTTTTTCTGCTCAAAAAAAAAATCACCACCTTGTACTATTTAAATGCTAAAGTATAAGACCTGTGCAATCATTTGATGATTGTAGTGCCATTTCACAGGAATCACCTTCATAATTGGTCCCGAGTAAGGTGTATTTGTTAGGTTCCTTTAACAGAATATATTTCTAAGTAGGTCAAGATATTTCTAAGTAGGTCAAGAGATGTTAATCTATTATACAGTATGTGTCATTACATTCACAATATTATTTATTTATTCTCTGCAGGTGCATTTAATCCTCTCATTTCTCAGCAAGGAAACTTCTCTGCCTGTGAAGGCTAAGGCATTAAAATGTCTTTCTTTTCTATTGGGCAGTGGTGCCTGCCATTTTGCAGTTGATAGAACGTTTCCATCTACATTATTTCATGTTTACATGGAGGAAGAAATTCCACTTCATGTTCAATGTGATGCTCTAAAAGTTTTGTGCAAGGTATTTCTTGAAACTCTGTTTGCAGTAATGTTTGTTTCTTTCAATAATCTCTAAATCGTAATCACTTTTGGAGGTTGTTAGCAGTGGGTTATCAAACCAACCTATCATGGACATGACTGATTATATTACTCAGCTTCTTGCAATGGGGAATCAATCTCAGTGCACTCCCATTATAAAGAAAAAAATAGGTTTTCAATTTATTGTAGATGTCTTATGCAGCCCCCAAATGACAGCGGGTGGACAAAAACATGCTTCTTCCGAAAATGGGCTTAAAAAGTGCTTTCAGGCAAATGGGAAACCACAGGCTGTTTCAGATAAAGAAGATGGAATAATGCAGATTGCCTGCAATGTGACATCATTGATTATAGACCATGTTACAAATCTGTTGAAGAAAATGATAGATGATTCCAGTGAGGATGTTGGGCATAAATGTTTGATGCCTTGTTATGAGGTGAAAGAGGACTGCAAAAGCTTGCTTAACCTTATTTTGCTTCTAATACGAACGTATCCTGTTGCCAGTTCTGTGGCATTAAATAGTGTAAGACATTTGATACATGCTCTTGATGGCATGAATCAGTTATCTATCGAGGACGATGCAGTTGATAAGAGTCAAGATTTTTCTCAATTAGATATAGGTGCTAAACCAAGTGGGCCTTCAAACTCTTGTAAGCATGTTACGTATATAGAGCTTGTAATGTGCATCACGAGGTTTACCAACGCTTGCCTTTGTATAATTTGGGATATTAATGCAGTCAATTTTGAAGTTTATGAGAAAGTAAAACTTCTTATGGGATGCATGCAGCAGAGCAGATCTTGTAATTATGTTCTGTACGAGTTTTTTCGCCTCTGGGTACATCCTTGTACCATATTCTGTTTATGGCATTTTCCTAGAGACGCTACAGAAGATCCAGAAGAACTAACGGAAAAGAGAACTTCCCCTCATAGTTTGTGCTGGCTTATCCGAGAATTGGAGTCACTTAAGTGTATCAAAATGATACTACATAAAAGAAACTATTGGGCAGGCTATAGAGCTGGGATGCATACTTGTACAGAGGGGTTGTGGTTTGCAGCAGCTTTTACATTTAGGAAATTGTTAGATCATGTACAGTCAGGTCGCCTTCTTTGCTGGTTGAAGTGTTTGTTATTGTTAGCTGGAGGTGAAAGCGAAATAAGGCTTCTTCTTTTTCCAAAGGCAAGTACACAACTGATAAATTCGTTTGAGGGAGAAAGCAAATGTTATGATCCTTCTATTCTTAAAGATATGGTTCAATATATCAGTGGAAGTTCAGATTTGCATGGCTGCGAAGGTAAGGTTGCAACAATTCATGGTAGAATATGCTCTGCAGTGAAAACTTTGGATTCTTTTGGGGAATCAGAGTCACTTTTCAATTTCCAGATGTGGTTCCTCAATCTTAGAGGCAGATTCCATGGCATTGTGAAAGAAATACTTGAACTCATGAATTCATATTCATTTTATGTGGACACCTTCAGTAAAGATGGAGGACATGATGATGCTGACACTATGAACACTAGACAATGTATCCTCTCTCTGATTATTGATATCACGAATATTTCTTTAAAGCTCCACAAGTTATGCAAGGATTATGATCTTTTTGCTACATCTTTTATGGATATGGATTCTCGAAGTTCAAGAAGCCTTTCTGAAACAGTGCTTACCTCCTCTTTGCTGGCCTTTTGTACTGCATTCACTGCACACTTCCCACAATCATTTGTTTATGAAAATGTCATATCTGCAAATTTAGAAAAAAATCCAAAGTCATTTTGCACTGTAGTTATAAAAGATCTTGTTGAGAGATTGTGGGGGCTGGATAACAATGTTGCTTTGCAACTTTTGCAACATTTGACTGCATCTATGAAAGTAACAAATCAGTTACAGCCCAGAGAACAAATGGACATTTCTAGTGGACTTGCAAATGTCTCTTTGCCAATTTTTCAATTTTCTATATCAGCTATTCTTGACATTCAAGAAGATGCAAAGGGGGTGAAAGATGAAAAAGCTCTATTTGCATTGTTACTTCGAGGTCTGCTACTTCTCTCAGATATTACAAGGAGATCATTGGAATTGCCATTCCAGGTTCCCAAGTATTTCTTCAGAGTGAGGTATGCATCATAAGCATCTCTTTACATACTTTTGCTCTTTATGGAAGTGGACATTGAAATTCTATACGTTTGCATGTGCCTTTTCTCACGAGATGGTATACATTAAGTTAAAAGTTGCATCCATAAGTATAACAAGATTTACGTCCTGATAGTAGAACTAAAATTCTGATGATGATGTTAGTTCAGTTGTCATTTTTAAAAAAAAATATATTTAGGTCATAGAATTCGAAAGAAGTTAATAAAGTACGTACACTGAATAGCAAGCCTTTTTTCAGGCCTTGCATTGGTGCTGAACTTTTCATTATGAATGCGGATATGAGAAACAAAGCTGAATTATCTGTGCCGCGTGGTTCACAGTTGTGTTTAAATATTTGTATTCAACTGAGGAATTTACACAAGAAACAATGTCATCGAGGTACTAAAATGTACAGCATTCTTTGTGCTACCCCATCTAAGCTATTATCAGCTAGAGAGTTAGAAACCAATCTTCATGCGTGGAAGACAGATGGAATGACCGACTTGAGCGACAAGCTGGAGATTTTTGTAAAGGGAAACACTGGTAAGGCAGCACGAAGTGATGCTGAGGGCGGTTGTGGGGATGATATGATAACTGCCTATGCCTGTTTTGAGCCTAATGAGAAGGGCCAGGGATTCGCCAGTTGTTTGCTAGATGTTTCTTTGTTTCCCGAGGGCTTATATCGAATT
This sequence comes from Pontederia crassipes, assembly GCA_030549335.1. Classification (NCBI taxonomy): domain Eukaryota; kingdom Viridiplantae; phylum Streptophyta; class Magnoliopsida; order Commelinales; family Pontederiaceae; genus Pontederia; species Pontederia crassipes. Next base: position 26,118,383 of record CM060190.1, read on the forward strand.
AAATGGCTTGCCTCTTGCGTTGATCATAGTGGTTCTTATTGGAATGTTTTGCCTTTGAAATGTGGCCCCCTGTTCACTATTAGGAAACACTGAATTTGCAATTATGCAGGCAGGCTTTGTCTGCTCCACATATCTGATTTCTTATCTCGTCGGCGCAGCTCCTCCTCGGATCTCTATGCTGCGTTCTGCCAGAAGTGTTCCTTTTTTTTTTTTACTTATTGGTAAGATCCCGGCATCCAGCCTACGTCCTTGTGCTAATATTTGGAACAACTTCATCGATGCAATGTATATTTCTCTCCTACTACATAATGTTTCTCTTTCTGAACTTATTATTATTTGACCTTTTGCTTTCCAGTAAAATCATTTTATTAGATTTGGAACATTTGAGATGAACGTTCTGATGCAAAGAAAATGGATTAAAGTAAATTGGTGAGCATTGATTACTAAAGTGCATATATTATTAAACCGTGTTGATTAGTTAAGGTTCTATAGTACAAAAATATTGATTGCTAGGGTTTAGGTTGTCTAAAAATAGATGGGTTAATCAATTATTTTAAAAACTTGAGTTGATAGGTTCAACATCCTTATATTTATAACTAGGGAGCGTACGCGTTGTGCGATTGAATATATTCTTTAAAATTTGTTTTTTTAAATTTTGATAATAATGATTTGAAACTATATTTGCTAGGGTCGATCATTGTAATATCTAATCCGTTCAAGAATGTCTCAATTTAATTGGGATTGGATCATGATGTCCCGATTTAAATTGTAATCATGTTAAATCAAAATTGAAATATATTATTTTATAATATTTTTAAAAAATATACACAACTAAAAGAAAATATTAAAAAATATATGAATTCACTATAAAATAATAATATAGTAATGATTAAATAATAAATTATATAAATATATAAGATTAATAATATAATTAGAGTAATTTCATAAATCTTGCATATATTATATGGAACCCTCATCTTCCATACTTTAATATACAATATGAATTATGAAATTCTGTCTTCGTATGTTTAAAAAAGAGTTGCTTTTTTTTTTAAACGGGATAATGAATTGTATCACAAAATTTGCAAAAAAGAAAAAAAAATACAAAAGGACTTTGTACATGCAAATAATGGTGTAAATTTAATTAACATCAATGATATTGGAGTAAAATTAGGCCATTAATTATAAAAGTTATGAATTTAATGATTAAGAGATGTAATAAAAAATTGCAAAATAACAAAATATATAAATGAGGATGATGGCAGCTTTATACATTATATTATCCCTCATTCTCATGCATTAAACTTTCTTGAATGTTAATTGCTAATTTTTATTTTCTGATTTCATATATATAAGAATCATTGAAAATTGTGTTTAAAAATGTCATTCAACAATATACATACATACATATACACACACACATATATATATATATATATATATATATATATATATATATATATTACAAGCTTTCGTGACGCTAGTCCAATAATGAAAGATATTTGTCTTCGAAATATATATTATAAATAAATTTATAACATGTTTGATGGTAGGACTAAAATGATTTTCATAAAGAAAAATAATTGTTTTACATATTCATAATAATGATTTTAAAATTGTTTTAAATATATTAAGCACACACAATACTTATTTATTTTAATAATTAATTTATATTGATACGATACTATAAATTTACTTTTTTCGAGATAGAATAGCCCAATTGTATCACAAAATACACAAAGAAGGAAAAATATAATAACAAAAAAAAGAGTTACGACCTTATCATGTAAAAAATGGAAGATGATAAAGTATTTGTGTTTTATAACCGTAAAGGTGATGCTTTAATAATTGTGATAATGAATCATGTTTAATACTAAGGAATTATACATATAAATAGTGGTGATAATCTGATTAATATAGAGATATTGGATTAAAATTAGGCCATTAATTGAAACAGATTATGAATTTAATAATTAGGATATGTAATAAAAATAAATCATAGCAAATAGCAATTGATATAATTAACCTTTTTAAATTTAATTTATTTCAATAACATATGACTTCTTAAGTAAAGTAAATGATTATATATTGGCAAGTGGAAAATTAGAACATATATTGCAATTAAGTCATTTTTAGAAAACTTGAAAAATATTTTTAGATATGCATAAATTATATAAAAAATTCAAATTTATATTTTTTAAATATTAATTGTATATTTAATATTAATTTGCTAATATTTTTTTATAAAAATATTAAATTCTAAAAAAGGAAAGATGAATATGAAAGGAGAGAGTTCTTCACTATAATTATAAAATTTTGAAACATGGCTTAATATTATATATAGATATAGATATAAATTATATATAGTAAAAAAAATCGAGTTTTTTCTACTGACCTATGAATTTTGTTTGCGTCTACCCACAACTTTCAAATATTTTGCTGACCTCCCCTTAACTATATCACCTTTTTCACTTCTCCATCTGTCAAATTTCTCGTTAATTTTCATTTTTTATTTATAAAATGACCAAATTGCCCTTCTCATATCATCTAATATTGAAAAATATAAAATAATATATTATAAAAATAAAAAAATTACTTTGTCGGAGGGCGTGAGAGAGGAAACGCCAACAAGGTCGAGGGGGCATCCCCCTCGGAGCTCGTTCGACCTAAACGAGTACAAGGAGTACATGAACGATTTGATCGTGGACGCGCTACAAAGGCTGTGGATGCATCGACGTAGACCGACAATAAGAGGAACCGGTGGAGGCTGCAGCTGCCTATGGTGGTTCCAAAAGATGACTGTGACGAATGCGATGAAGCTCCGAGAGTAGAGGAAATGAGCAAGCTGACTAGTGCCACCGTCACTACAGAGCTCGAGTGCGACGAGATCTCCCCTCCCCCATCGTCGTCGAGCCTAGTGACGCTTGAGTCTTTGATCAAGGTCAATTGTCGTACGACCGCCAGCTTCGCCACAGTACCCACCACCACCGCAGTAGCACCAGATGTCACCGGCGGGGGCGGCAGCGGATGAGTGCGGGCTTCGGTGTAACTGATGCACCTAATCTCGTGCGGGTACATAAATGCGAAGAGCGGACACAACAAGCTCACATCGGTGGTGCCGCATTTTTGGGGCGCCAGGCTTTTGCCACATGGAGGCTCGGACTTAGAGGAAGTGGCGGACAGCTCGACTGACGCCCCCTCTGCGATCTCATCGCCAATGATGAGATCACAAGGGGGGCGGTCCCCCCTGCGACCTGTGATCTCATTGCCGGTGATGAGATCACAAGGGGGGGGGGGGGGGCTCGACTTCGTTGGTGTCCGACGACATAAATATTTTTATTTTTTAATATATTATTTTCTATTTTCAATATTAGATTATACGAGATAAATAAAAAAATAAAAATTAACAAAAAGTTAAGAGAAGCTGATAGATGGACTTAAGTGGAGAAGGCGATATAGTTCAAGGTAGGTCAACAGAATATTTGAAAGTCGTGGGTAGATGCGAAAAAAGTTCATAGTTAGGGGTCATTGGAAAAAAATCTCAATTAATATGACATCTTATTTTTAAAAAAGAAACATATTTTAATTGACATATTTTAATATATAAAATATTATGGAATATGAATATCAAATGTTATGTTAACTTTCAACTTTAACATTGATCGACTGTATTAACTAATTGCTATTTTTAATATTAATTTCCTAATATTTTCTTACAAAAAATTCAAGAAAGAAAATCATAAAGTGAAAAAAATATGGTACTAGTATGACATTTGGTTTTCAAAAGTAATATATTTTTATTGGAAATTCTTTTATTAGATAAAATTTACCTTTTGAAATATATAAAATGTTATGAAATATGGATAGCCAAATGTTATGATAACTTACAATGTTAACGTTGAGTAATAAAATATTGAATTAGCTAATTGGTATCTTTAATATTAATTTGCTAATATTTTCTTGTAAAGATTTCAAAAAAAATCTACAAAAAAAGAAGAATTATTGAATGGTGAAAAGAGAGAGCTTCTCATTATAAAAGCATGACTTTATATTATATATAGAGGATATGTAATAAAAATAAATCATTGCATATGGCAATTAAAATAATTAACCTTTTCTAATTTAATTTATTTCAATGTACCATCACACGACTTCTAAAGTAAATGATTATATATTGACAAATAGAAAATTAGAACATATATTGCAATTAAGTCATATTAGAAAGCTTGGAAAATACTTTTATACATAGTGAAATTATATTTAAAAATTCAAATTTATATTTTTAATATTAATTGATATATCTAATATTAATCACTATTTTTTTTATAAAATTGATAAATTATAAAAAAAGAAAAGATGAATATGAAATGAGAGAGTTCCTCACTATAATTATAAAATTGTGAAACATGTCTTAATATTATATATAGATATAGATATAAATTTGTCAAAGAGGAAAATCATAGAGCAAAAAAAAGCTATCATACTAATATGACAAGCTATTTTTTAAAAAGCAGCATATTTTAATTGTCAATTTATTTTTTATTAAATAAATTACCTTTGTAATATAAAAAATATTATGGAATATTAATAGTCAAACGTTATGTTTACTTACCACTTTAATGTTGATTAATTGCATTAACTAACTGCTATTTTTAATATTAATTTGCTAATATTTTCTTCAAGAAATTCAAAAAAGAAAATCACTAAGTAAAAAATATACTAACATGACATTTGGTTTTTCAAAAGTAATATATTTTATTGGAATTTTTTATTAGATATATTTACCTTTTGTAATATATAAAATGTTATGAAATATGGATAGTCAAATGTTATGATAACTTACAACTATCCCTCTCTCATTTTTTTTAATATTTAAAAGTTTAAAATAATATATAATCACCCCCTCCCCCCTTGCGCTATGTGCGTCACCAGGGAGCAGGAAAAAGGGGCGAGCTCGCATAGTGGGGGGACAAAAAGGAGGGGGAGGCATCGCCCCCACTTTTTTCCTACTCACCGATGACATGCGCAATGCAAAGGAAGGGGGGATCCACCCCCAGCTTGCCGCATGTCATCGACGGTGACTCGGAGCAGCAACATCACGGTCCCTCGTGCGTGCTGATGATGCCCACTTTGTTTTTTTCTTTTTCTTTATTATATTTATTATTATATATTATTTAAAACTTTTAAATATTAGAAGAAATGATAGAAGGGTAGTTTAGTCTTTTGAGAAAATAGAATTTGATGAGAAAGTTAATAGAATTAGACGGATGGACTGAAGTAAAAATCACGAAATAATTGAGTTCATGCGAAAAATCACAATAGTTTAGGAGATGTCTAAGAAAATAACCCTATTATTAAAGATGTCAAAGATTTAACAGAACTAGACGAATGGAGTAAAATAAAAATGACCAAATAATTTAGGGGCACTATAGTGAGTTCATATATTAAGGTTAGATGTGAAAAATCATAAAAGTTTAGTAAAGAACTAAGGAAATAATCCTTATTATTAATTTGCTAATATTTTCTTTTAAATGAATAAAAAATTCTACAAAAGGAATGATTGAATGATGAAAGGAAAGAGCTCCTCATTATAATTATAAAAATATCATGAAGCATGACTTCATATTATATATAGATCTTAACACTCCTTTCTAAATGCGAATACCACGTGGACAAATATCTTTTTAATAGAAGTATCATCCATATTCCAATATAGTACTTTATTACTTTGATCCACGTGAAAATAAATAAATTGATATTTAAAAAAATTAGGAAAATCAATGTAAGAATTTTCTCATGATTCTCAAACTCTTGAGTTTGAGATGAATTTGGATTGAAATCGAATTTGGTGGTAAATTCGAATAGGCTTTAATGGATACGAGTAGACTCAAGTGAATTAACATAAAATCGATAAAGTTTGCAAAAAATAGACATTTAATAAAAAATTGATATTAAAATTAAAATAAAAATAGCATTGAATATTCATAATTTAACAACTAAGAATACATTATATTTTACTATTTTGATAGTTTGATACATAAACTTTGAACTTTACGTTTTCATGTGTGTTGCATCGACTTGTAAAATGCACTTGTAGAGTATGATGAATTATTAAAAATCATGAATAATTATGCAATTCACCCATTAGGATTGCAATTAATATATAGAAATTATCTTTCACAAATATTTTATAATATATAATATTATATATATTCATGTATAAAAATTTATGAGTTTACGTTTCAAATTTACCGAATATAAAATGAGCTAAATCAGTTTGAAAAATTTGAACCTCCCTTAAAAAGAAGAAAAATAAGAAAAAGAGAGCATGGTTAATATTGATAAAATAAAATTATGAATTAATATTGTGACTACTTGTTTTATTAAATAATTTTAAGAGTAAAAGTAGGATGCTTCCACTAATTTCCTCTCGTCCTTTTGACTCATGTAGCACATGGGAATAAGGAATTTGGATACGCATTATTTTTATTCATAATTTTATTATTATTAAAGAAAAAGCTAAGGTGCGGTTGTGCCCATCCCTTGGCAATTTGGCATTGTTTATTGTTTTATTACTCTGGCAATGCATGCATATGTTCTCCTTCTCTTTAATAATTTTACTTTCTTACATATGATTTTTTACATCTTTACTTTTACTTATCATACATTAAATTTATTTTAAGGTAATTAATTTTTTTTTGTAACAAGATAACGTTTTTAAAAATATTATTATCCAAATTAAAATATTATGAATTGTAAATGCATATAAGAATGAGAATAAATTATATCCTTATATCTGTTCTTATCATTTTACAGTTATATTCGTTATATTTATTAAAGAATTTTTATTAAATTTAATAATTCATCGATTCTAACCCTCTAAAAATATGAGTTCGGAGTTATTTATTTCTTTTAAATTTATGATGGATACTCTAATTTTCTGAGAACAGAGTTCTATTATACATTCATAAATAAATAAATAAATTTCTATCACAGCGCTATATAAACGATGGATACCCTATAAGTTATCAAACGATTTGATCGACATTATCTTATTTTATCATAATAAACTCAGCGACGGGCGTCGACGATGCTGAAGGCCCCGGAGCACCAGGTCGCCGGCCACCAGGCGTCGGAAGGTCGGCTGGGCCCCCTCGTCGACGGCGCCGGCCTCTTCTACAAGCCCCTCCAGGGCAACGGCCGCGGCGATGCCGAGGTCGCCTTCTACTCCTCCCTCTCCGCCCACGCCGCCGTCATCCCGTCCCGCGTCCGCTCCTTCTTCCCGGCGTTCCACGGCACCGCCGACCTCCCTGCGTCCGACGGCTCCGGGGACCGCCCTCACCTCATCCTCGAAGACCTCCTCACCGGCGCCGAAACCCCCTCCATCATCGATCTCAAGATCGGCGCTCGCACTTGGCCCCCCGCGTCCGACGACGAGTACTTCCGTAAGTGCCTCGAGAAGGACCGCAAGACCACCAGCCTCGTCCTTGGCTTCCGCGTCAGCGGCCTCCAGATCCAGCAAGTGGCGGCGGACCGCGGCGTCGGAATCTGGAGGCCGGACAGGGCCGACATCCGGAGGTACACCATCCCGGACGTGAGACGCGCGCTCCGGCAGTTCGTCTCCACGAACCCGCCGTCGGACCCGGAGCCGAACTGCGCCCTGTCCGCCGCGGTCTACGGAGGCGCGGGCGGAGTCCTGGCGCAGCTGCGGGAGCTGAAGGCCTGGTTCGAGGAGCAGACGCTGTTCCACTTCTACTCTGCTTCGGTGCTGTTGGCGTACGAGGAAGCGGCGGAGACGACGACGAGGGGGCTGCCGGCGAGGGTGAAGCTGGTTGACTTCGCCCATGTCGTCGACGGGGACGGGGTCATCGATCACAACTTCCTGGGTGGCCTCTGCTCTCTCATCAACTTCGTCTCTGATGTCGTCGAGGAGTCGACGGACGAGAAGATGACGCACTTGAACGGCGAGAACGTGATCTGTTAGGAGGAACCCATGCGGTGCAACTTGCAGGCCTCTCTCTCTCTCTCGGGCGGTGATGGAAATATGCATTAATTTTACTCAATTTGAGACGTTTGCACCTTATTAGAAAATAATTTTAGGATGAATAAATTTCACGAAAGGAGACATAAAAGAAGACAGAGCGGTAGCTTAAATTTGACGATAAAATATGTTTTCTTTTGTTTTTATTGACAGGTTATTTAAGAAGAATCAATTTGGTTGAAAAATTCTTATCCCATATATATATATACACACGACCAAATTGATTATATATATATATATATAAAATGAGATTATCATTCTATATAATATATCCTAACTTTTTGTGCGGCTTACAAAAGTTTAATTTTCATCAGTACTCTTTTTTTTTCATTTTTATGAGCATCTTGTTTGCAATAATATGTTAAAGAGTAATTTTATTATTGATAATATCTCGAATTTAAATTCAGTTATAATTCTACGTGAATCCCTACATTAGTTATGAAAGTGGCAAAACCGTCCGTCCCTATGAGATTTTTGCTGAATTATAACCTGCCTTTATGAGGAAGTAATCTAATTTAGAGTGAATATCATAAATCTAATATATTTTTATGTGTTGCTTCACTTGTGCCATCTCCCTCCATGTTTTCATAAAATAAAAGGAATAAAGTTTCCGAATATTTTGGTAAGGGTAAAATATGAGGCCTAGTTTTCACCAAAACTAACTTTGTCAACTAGATTATTCCTTTGGCGTATTTAAAAATGTTTTTTTCTGAATAATAATTTAATATTGATTAGTGTACTTTAAAATAAGATTTGGGGACATGATAAGAATGGCCAGAATTGAACTAAAATTCAAACTTGAATCCGAAAAGCATTAAAATCGTGAGATATTAATTCTAGGGCATTAAGGCAGATAATATGGCATTAAATTGTAATTAAATACATGAAATAATAATTATTTGATTTGATTCTCCTTCTTTCTCAACCGACTTTTCTCATTCTTCCCTTATATGACTTCCATTTTGTTCCTCCCCCATGCGACCTCGTACACAACAAGACGGAGGAAAGAGAGAACACCTCGGTTCAAAACTTCAAATATTATTAAGAGGATTGGAAGAATTCAAATATTATTAACAGAAATGGAATAGAATAGAGGGAAAAAAAAGCTATGGGAAGAAAAAGAAAGAGAATAAAATGAAGCATTACCTTTATTTGAATTAAGTAATTAAGAAGGAAAGAGAATAAATTAGATTGGTCAAAGTAGGAAATATATAATCATTATTTTTTTTCCTCATTTTCACCTTATTTTTAGGTGAAAGAAAATTGGAAAGTTCTGGAGGAAAATACAATGTAATTATAATCGAATCTACCATTAAATAGGTGTCCCAATTGACACGTAGTTGGATCGATGCAATCGTATTTGACTAAAATGAATCAAATTTTTAATAAAATATTATAATTTATTATAGATAATAAATAATAAACATCTCAAGTTTTTCATAAATCACGACTAAATAATTTATACTACCACAACATGTCCAATAATAAATGAATAGCAATACAAATACACTCATTAATCATATATTGACTATTGAATTAATTCCAAATATCCATGCATAAAAAAGTTTTAAATATCTTAAACTAAACATTAAATAAGTTTCAAAAGATCAAAAAATAAGCCAAGTGATTTAAAGTCTATCACTAATCTCACTCTCCATTTTGAAGACTTGAACAAAAATTAATCTTCGTACAAAAAAAATCAAAATTGATCAAAGTTTTTAGAAAAAAATGTCTAAGATTTATGAGTAACATTTCAATCAGCATCATCATTTTCATCCCCTTCTTGAGATTCTATTGGATCTAATTCATAGTCTTAGAGATCTACAAAATAAAAATAACACAACTTTAAACATCTTCTACCAAATGAATATTAGAACATTAACATAATGACCATGAAACTAACATAATAAATTAAAACTCACCTTAAAACTAATCTTGAAAACTTCACCCTTCAGTATCTTTTGAAATTTCTTCTTAAATCATATTATCAAGTTCATTATAATCAAGTTCTCCTTCTTCCTCTTCTCTTTCCATGATTCAAAATTATGTTTTATTTATTGATTCAATATGATAATATGTTCTCTTGAACATTGATATCCTAAGAAAAAATGAATAATTAACAAATTATTTTGATGCATGATATAATATATAACTAAAATAACACTTCCTTTTCTTTTAACGTGAAATTATAATGAACATAAACAAAATCATTTAACCTTTCATGTTCTAATCTATTTCACTTTTTAGTATGAATGCGTTCGAACACATTTCAAGTTCATTCAAATCCAAAAAAGTAGTTTGTCTAAGGATTCTTATAGCTAAATTTTGCAAATTTGAAACATTATGATCAAATATTTGCCACAATTAATCTTCAATTGAATATGAAAAGAAAAAAAAAAGAGTTACTATTGCAAACTTTGAAGTTAAAAAAAATGCAAACAAGATAATAATAAGGATACCTGGTTGAACAATTTTACAAGATGCAAGAGCTTTAGGACGAGAGGAATCCAATCCATGTTCTCGAAAGTTTTTTATGTCATCTAATATTGATATGTTTGAGATTCACCATCCATCTTATCAATCACCTTTAGACTTTAGCATACCACGAAATATATTAGATTGTTGAAAAAAGGATGATTAATAATATTGAATAGCAAGATTAAGATAATATGCAGTTGCATACATACGATTCCATCTCTTATCTATAATATCAACATAAGACGTGCAATTTTTTCTTGTTTTAAAGTATAGTCATAATTCTTGAATGTTTAATCATAACTCTTGAACATGCCATGTACATTCCTTAATATCACTTGGCATCAATACATTCCTTAATATCACTTGACATCAACATCACAACAAATGTATTAGTGGAGTCATGACCTTGACAATTAATAATTAGTTATTCCAAAAATTTTCATCCAACACAAGTTCTTTACTTCTTTGTCTTTCTTTTCTTTCAAAAGTTTTTTTTTGAAATCAACTATTACCAAAATTTGTAAATAATTCTTATGTTGATGCAAACTATGTAACACAATAAATGTAATTGCAAAGCGAGTTGCATCTGGATGAATAATTTCATACCAACCTTTTTTATTTCTTAGACAATTCAGAGTCACCTTGTGATTGTGTATAAATAGGTCACTTTATAAGCAAGAATTGTTAAGCATTCCGCAGTAGGAATCTCTTCAACATATTTTAGTATCAAATTAACAAAGTAAACAACACAAGGTGACCAAAAAATAAAAAGATTTTCTCCATAAGTTACACGAAGCTTTACAATTTGTGTCATTGTGTATAACCATATGAGTCATATTTCAAAGGCCAACCCATTCAACAATTTCACTTAAGGGATTGCAAAAGATTTTAGCATTGGTATACATATCAAATGCAACTTGATAAAAGGAAATTCCTTTGGATAGTGAACTAAAAAATTAACTAAAAGCCTTTGTCTTTGATTTGTCCATCCATCTCTCACAATAGTACAACATGTTTCACTCCAAGCATTTATGATGGAATCAATTAGCAACCTGACATGAATCTTGATATCATGCAATAAATTTATACACAATGGATGAAAAGAGGGATGTTTATATCCATGTCCCATACTAATAATTTTATCAATAATCACATGAAAATAGAGTGAATTACAAGCATTAAAAGGAATGCACACATATAATAAAATCACCTTACAATTGACAAATCAATATTTTCTCATTTTTCCTTGATGTGCATGTTTTGATACTAGGTTGTACAGGCTCACTTACACTAGCTTGAAAATGTGGTTCAATTTCAGAAGCATTTCTTTTTCCTATAATAGTAGTATGAGATTGAGAATCAGGGTCTTCATTGGTTTTATTTGAAGCAACTTCTTCAATTAATCATTGTTTGTCATTATTTTTATGCGATATAGTGTCTAATCTATTTTTTTTAATCTCAAATATGACTTTAAGAGAAATCTTTTTACATAGATCAATATTCCCTTTTATCCCAATTAAATGTTGTTTCATTCTATTAATTCCTCCACCTACAACTTGTTTTTGACAAAAATAATATAACAATATGTTTGCTTACTTACATATTTCCATGCAATATCCCTTTTTTGCTAAGTAGTCCAATATAGAAGTTGTAGAAGCTTGGGTTCAAGATGGTTATTGAGAACTCATTATTTTCTACAACATGCAATAGAAAACTAATTAAATGTTACATAAAATTAGATAATATAAAATCACATTTGTTGTGAGAATCTGTGCAGATATGGGAAATAGTCAGTATTTGCATACTAAATACACGTCTGTGAAGATCGAATTCCCTTTTACCAGAATGTAAACAAGTTTTAAATTTATAATCCCAACTACACTTCTCAGGTTGCAAGTATACAACCGTCATCGATGTATAGATCGAGGTCGAACCATAGAGAAAGAAGTTGTATTTGTCTTTAGACTTATGTAACAATGAAAGAAGAGAATCTGATTTTGATAGTAAGAGAAGTAAGAGTGTATTTTTATATTTTAGATTTTGTAGTTTGTTTGTTGTTTTCGTATTTAACTAGAAAATTTAAGACAAAATCTAAAGTAAAATCTCGTTGCTCAACAGTATGTAAAATAGAGGCACGAGGAATCATTCTTATGGGGAGAACTTAGTAAATAGTTGTCGCTCCTTCTAAATCTGCATTCGGATGGTAGTACTAATGGCAGATGCTTCTCATTCTAATGAAAAGTACCCTTTGGTTCTCGCACTCTCGTGCTCGAACCGAGTCACTTCACCAATAGGTGATATCAGATTAGAAGTTCGTAGAAACCCTATCTCGATTCATTTTACATAGAAAAGTAAAAATCATTATTATGATTCCTCTTCTCTACAGTCATGCTAACCTTTCGGTTCATACCATGTTGTTAACGACATAGGTTCCCTTCTTAGAAAAATCATCGCATGAAGAAGAACTTGCAATAACAACATTCACATAAATAACAATAAGATCAAACACCATGAAAGCACATCATCCTAAATCGAGTAAAAACATCAAATCAAATCCACACCCATCAAATGATCCCTCAGTCTCATTGACTGATTAGTTATACATAACTATGAAGATCACAGGACAAAACATTATCATCCTAACACTAAACATTATTTAATAGAAAAAACTAAAGAAATGACAATCGAAAAGAAATAAGAAAAATAGGAAATGTAGCAGACAACACTAGGATTAGAGCTCCAGCTTCCCCTCTCGGCTCAGTTGGTGTTCTTCCTCTCCAAAATGGCTTATCCTCTTCCTGCAGGTTGGCTTTCTCCATGCCTCTAGTGCCTCACATTGTCTCACCATATTTGCTATCCATCCCCCCTTTCCTTGAGACATTATTTCCTTTTTATATCTTGACATTACTTCTGTCCACCATTGGATCTTTGACACTTTTCCTTTGTTCAACATTTGCTTTTTGTTCAACCATTTGATGTGTGACACCTGTATAGTCTGATATATCATATTCTCTTTGATTCCTCTCCTTTTCCATCGAGCAGTGGATGTTTGACACCTGTCCTAGTGCTTTTATCTCTTTTCTGCACCTCTGTTCTATTCCCTGTGCACGTCAGGTGGCAGCTGCCATTTTGTCCTTTTCTTCCAGCTCAACTTTTGGTCTTAGCAGCGTCTGATACACCCCCATGTAGGGACTTTTTTAATTTAGCTACCGGATACCCCCATGCAATGTGTTTTTTACCTGCTGAAAGATAAAAGTTTATAAATTTAGAATATTTTATCATGTTTTCAGCAAAAGAGTTAAGATGACATAGAGATTTCATATAATAGGAAAAATGGTAAAAATGTAGATTTTATATTATTTAATTGCAGCATAAATCAAGAAAATCATCCTTCTACTCTAATAATAATGAGTAAGAAATCCATGTCATCAAATTCTCCCAAACTTGAGTTATTGCTTGTCCTCAAGCAAAAATTAGAAATTTAAGGCAAAATACAATAATTGTAACAACCACAAAAGGAAACAGTCAGTCATAGTAGGAAAAACTCACCATACACAACTGCTCAAGCATTAATTAGTAAATTTTAGGTCAATTAAGTACACCTGAAATTATATCATAGAAATAACAATTCTGTGAAAGGATTTTATTCCTTTAACAAGTCCATACTAATTTTCAGCACATTTTCTTAGTTCTAAGGATCCTTTTCAGAAATTTTGTACAACATTCTCAACTTTATCCCCTTTCTTTCTTTCTTTTTTGTTTGCAACTTTATATTTACTTCTCTTTTTTTACTGCCCCAAACTTAAAGCAAGAGTAATCATTTGGATGAAAATATATTCAACAGCTCTGTAATTATATATAGTGGCCGCGCATCTTTCATGCGGCAGGCTTAGGAACTTTTGAAAAAGATTTTTTTACTCCTCGAGGTACTCTTACTTAAGACAGGGGTTGGAATTTTATAATTTGAACTTATTGCACTTTCACTTTCACTTTACTTTACTTTGAGAATTTGAAGTTGCAGTTTTTTGTGGATCCTTAGTGCTAGGGGATGGAAGATATTTCTAGACCTGTAACTATCACTTTGATCCAAGTCAGAGTTTTATCAATTGAAATGTTACATGTTCAGGGATGCATTGAACATATCATGCACAGAGGTCATCCTACATGTAGGCAAAATTTTTCCTAATGCTTTCTAATTAATGCATGAGAAACTAAGCAAATGTAGTTCAGAAATAAGAATATGATCACAACTTTGATTCCTAGCAGCAAATGTATATGAAAAGTGAAAAGTTGTAGCTAGGATGTAAAAGTAAAGCACGCTGTGAAAAATTTTAAAATTTGGCCTCAAAATCATGGTAATAAAAAAATAAGAGTTAGATCATACCATTGACTCCTCCAAATTTAATTCCAACACTGTCCTCAGTGTTGAAACAAATTAGGAAAGCGTAAAATGCAAAAGAACATATTTTTTTTAACTTGAAGGTATGGTTCAGATTTCAGTTCAGATGGGGGTATGTTGCTCTATCATCTTTCTTCACTTGTTTTCTTCTTCCTCGACTGCTATGTCTGCAGAAAAGACTTTAATCAGTGTATAACCGAAAGGTATAGCAATTGATAAATCAAAAGTAAGAGAGTTATAGACGGTGATAGTTGATGCAGTAGGTGGGGGTATATGTAGTGGAATGCTGTATCAGAAACTTCAGTTGGTGCACTTGTTTGATTCCTGCAAAAACAAAATGAAAGGTATTATTAGATTGGGTTGCCTCCCAGTAAGCGTCATTATTTATAGTCTTAGACTAGACTTTCTTCCTTCTTCACTTCAAGGAGGTTTAAAATGTATCATGCGATCAAGTAGAGATCTCAATTTGTAAATAGCTTCAACAATCAAGTATGAGTATCTGAACTTGTCATTGACAAGATTCTGCCTTTCAATTGTCTCTATCTCTCCTTGAGTGGGTCTTAACTTCACATGTATATCTTTTAAATTTCCTGAATCACCATCTTGTATAAGTAGCCACTTCTTCAATGGCCTCCTCAAATGTGTTAATGCTGAAAAGTCTTCAAGCTCCTGAACAAATATTTCAGTTGGTAAATTATGATCTTCCTTAGAAGAATATTCCGTTGCCTTCTACAAACTGAATTCTGTTGTAGCCTCCTCTGCTTGAAAAGCAAACTGTTCAGCTTTCAAATCCATATTGGTCATTTTAGTTTCATTATGTTTCTTTACTGCTATAACTTCTTGTTGATCAATAAGTAATGGCATGAGTAAGACTTTGAAATTATGAGTATCCTCTCCAAAAAGATTGCAGCTAACTTCAACTTCGAGCCACTTATTGTCTTTTGATGTTCCTTCTTCTCTGATTGTAAGATTTGGAGATTCTTCAGTTGACAACATCTCGTGTTGATCCATGAAAGAAATTGTATCAAGTGGAATCTCAATTGGACAGCTAGAGGTAGATCCAAGAACTTCACATCTGAGAGTAGGTGAGAGTATTTTCATCTCTGATTTGGGTGCACTAAGTAACTCATTTTCAGGGATAGTCAATAAGTGAATTGAGTTGCCATGCTCATCCGATGTGAAGATACTTATAACTTGTGGACAATCAGAAAGAAAATTTGTGGGAGTATATAAATTTGTGCTTTCCAAAATTTCTCTTTCATTGGATATGTCATTTAGAAGTAGATTTTCGATGTGGTTCCCTATTGGTATCATTAAAGTAGCATTTTTAGTTATTTCTGCAACTTCATCTTGTCTCTTGACTTGTGTTTTAAGTGTGACAACTCTCTTTTCAGCTTCAGCCTGTGCAATGTTTAAGGTTGAATGTGAAATTGCAGACTTGATACTACTTGATGAAATCTCTTCCTAATTGCTTGCTTTAGCTTCAACTGTAGATGATTCATCACATTTCTTATTTACAATCAATTTTTTTTCTTGATGTATCTCTTTCTCAATTTCCATCTTTACTTCCTGAAATTCTTCCTTCAGAGGAGCAGGTTGGGTTTGCAAAATTTCTGGATTAGATTATAAAAAAATTTGAGCCTTCAAGACTTGAGATTTGGCTTGTAGAGCATCCTCTGCCATAGATATTTGCTCCATGATTGCATTTTGCTTTTGTTGCTGTTTCAAGAAGTTCTCCAACTTAATCTCAATATCTAATTTTCATATGGGTTGAGTAGGCATTTGCTGATTTGCTGAAAATATCCATGGCTGCAACCTGAAATTCTGAAACTTGATCTTGAATTTGATGATAATATGGCTGACTTTGTAAGTCATTAACATAGTTGCTACTACTTGAGAAGTTTTGTTCAAGATTCCAATAACTTGAACTTTTCCGACCATGTGAGGTAGAAATGCAAGCATTGGAAGGTTGTTGGACAGAAGGTACTTAATTACAGTAAACTTATGATGATCCTTTAACATTGAAACTAAATTTCTAAATAGACTTATATATGATCTCTTCAACTTTGTAACACACTTCATCCCAGTTTTCATTGATTGACATTCCACTTGATTATTAATAGTTCTGAGGCCGAATCAACCAACTCATATCTATCTTATATTGATCCTCAAAGTGCTAGTTGACTTCTTCTCAATTTGACATGTGACCAAAAGACAAATTCAAAAATTTTTGCACTGCTAAAATAGTTTATATAATGAGATTAGATGCAAGACATCAAGATATGAACAAACATGAAGTGAAACAGAATCTAAGATAGGATTGATAGTTAGAAAAATAAAGTGCAGAAAAGTAAAACTAGGCTAAATAAAAAAAAGATAGACAAAAAGCAAGGATTGAATATAAACAATGGAATATCATATAGACAGTGAAAGTATAAGGTACGTAAAAATAGAGCAAATATAAACAAAAACTAATATAGAGAAATGAAAATAAAGAGAAAAAGAGAACTAAAATGTAAATGGACAAGAATATGATTATAAATAATGTGGTGGCATAAAATAATGATATCAGATTCAAATTAAACAAAGTAAAATCTAGAAACAAATTCAAAACTCTCCCCAGCAACGGCACCAAGAACTTGCTATGAGAAATCTGTGCAGATATGCGAAATAGTCGGTGTTTGCATACTAGATACACGTATGTGAAGATCGGATTCCCTTTTGTCAGAATGTAAACAAGTTTTAAATTTATAATCCCAACTACACTTCTTAAGTTGCAAGTATACAACCGTCGTCGATGTATAGATCAGGATTGAACCACAGAGAGAGAAGTTGTATTTGTTTTTAGACTTATGTAACAATGAAAGAAGAGAATCTGATTTTGATAGTAAGAGAAGTAAGGGTGTTTTTTTTATATTTTAGATTTTGTAGTTTGTTTGTTGTTTTCGTATTTAACTATAAAACTTGAGGAAAACAAAATCTAAAGTAAAGTCTTGTTGCTCAACAGTATGTAAAATAGAGGCACGGGGGGTCATTTTTATGGAAGGAACTTAATAAATAGATGTCGCTCCTTATAAATCTGCATTCGGATGGTAGTACTCATGGCGGATGCTTCTCATTCTCATGAAAAGTATCCTTTGGTTCTCCCACTCTCGTGCTCGAACCGAGTCACTTCACCAATAGGTAATGTTAGATTAGAAGTTCGTAGAAATCCTCTCTCAATTCGTTCTACATAGGAAAGTAAAAATCATTATTACGATTCATCTTCTCTACAGTCATGCTAACCTTTCGGTTCATAGCATGTTGTTAACGACATATGTTCCCTTCTCATAGAAACCATTGCATGAAGAAGAACTTGCAATCACAACATTCACAAAAATAACAATAAGATCAAACACCATGAAAGCACATCATCCGAAATCGAGTAAAAACATCAAAACGAATCCACACCCATCAAATGATCCCTCAGCTTCATTGGTTGATTAGTTATACATAACTATGGAGATCACAACACAAAACATCATCATCCTAACACTAAGCATTGTTCAATAGAGAAAACTAAAGAAATGACAATCGAAAAGAAGTAAGAAAAATAGGAAATGCAGCAGACAACACTAGGATTAGAGCTCCAGCTTCCCCTCTCGACTTAGTTGATGTTCTTCCTCTCCAAAGTGGCTTCTCCTCTTCCTGCAGGTTGGCCTTCTCCATGCCTCTAGTGCCTCGCATTGTCTCATGATATTTGCTAGCCAACCCCCTTTCCTTGAGACATTATTTTTCTGTATAGCTTGATATATCATATTCTCTTTGATTCCTCTTCTTTTCCATCGGGCAGGTGGATGTGTGACACCTGTCCCAATGCTTTTATCTCTTTTTTGCACCTCTGTTCTATTCTCTACGCGCGTCGGGTGGCCATTTTGTCCTTTTCTTCCAGCTCAGCTTCTGGTCTTAGCAGCGTCAGATACCCCTATGTAAGGACTCTTTTAACTTAGCTGCTAGATACCCCCATGCAACGTGTGGGTACCTGTTGAAAGACAAAAATTTATAAATTTAGAATATTTTATCCATGTTTTCAGCAAAAAAGCTAAGATGACATGGAGATTTCATATAACAGGCAAAAGGATAAAAATGTAGATTTTATGTTATTTAGTTGCAGCATAAATCAAGAAAATTATGCTTTTACTCTAATAATAATGAGTAAGAAATTCATGTCATCAACATTAATGTTTAGAAGTAAATGCAAAGTGAAGGGAATTTAAATCTTCTTAATCCAGAAAGCTTTTATAAAAAAGATAACTGCATTCTCTATTAAAAGTCTTAATTAATTTCCCACTGGATCAAGACCGATGGCAACAAAAAAACCTGACCGCAACTATATAATAAGATAGGACTCATTCCATATGAGATTAGGATTCATGTCATATGAGATTAAATACAATTGTTATAAATTGGCAAAGAGGAGTACCCATCTCATTATCACTCACCACACAAAAAAAAATTTATAGCCAAAGACAATTACATGATATAATGATATGGCATGCTAACAAATAAATAAATAACAATATTGATATCAAATAAATCAATTATCTTAGTTAGTAAACATGAAAGATTATATTGCAATGACATAAAACAATTACATGAATTGAGGAAACAACAACTTAAAAAAACAAATCATAATTTGCTAAACAACTTATAAAAAGAGAAGATTATATCACATAATGTGAAAACCTTCGGTTCGGATGCTTCAACTTCAATTCAGAGGCCTCGAGAAAAACCTTTTTGAAGGAGTGAAGGACGATGCCAGTGCTCAATCAATTTTCTATGGATTTCGGATAACCCAACCGAAGAACGAAGGGCATGAACTTGAATTAATTGAATCAATTGAGAATGAAGAGAGAAGACAAGACCATCTGAGAATGAAGAAAGCCAAAAAGCATGTTGATCTCATTTACCTTAGTTTGCAAGGGTTCGCAGATTGAACACTAGAGAAAGAACACCGTCAAGAAACATTGGAGAACTAAAACTGCTAGAGGGTGATGGCCGCACAGTGGTTGCTTTGATCTCAAGTGACTCACACCATGGATGAAGGCCGCTAGATCTAGAAAATGAAGATTCTCCGATGTCAGAAGGTCAAATCACTGGTCAAGTTCAACATGCGAAAATGAAATCCCCTTTTTCAGTAGCCAATAAGTTGTAGAAATTTAGGTTTAGATGAAATTGTTCCAAAAATGCCATCCGAGATTAGTGAAATGTCAAAAAAAGGAAATTGAATTCGAACCTACTTTAACCAAGTTGCCGGTTCGCCAATTTTTCAGCGGTTCATTCTGACCCAACATGGTCTAATTGCAGTTCTGATTTCTAATATTTTCTCAAATCAAATTTGATCGTAATTTGTGGTTAAATCAATCGGACTGGTCGGTGTGATATCGTATGATTTAATAACATTGGAATAAGAAGAGTTTTTCTTCCATTCCTCTCCAAGTATAACTTAACCAAACAAGTGAATTGAATTTTCCCTCCTTTTGTGTCTTTTTACTCCAACCCACAAACCCTAGAACTATGTTTGGATAAAGGCACATTAAAGGGAAGGAAAGAGAATGAGAGGGAAGGGAAAGTGGGGAAAGAGAAGAGAAGGTAATGGGAAAAAATGTTTAACTTTGTTTAGATATGAACTAGTGAGGAGAAAGGAGGGAAAATAAGTGTAAATATAACCTTTGTTTGGCATTTCATTATAACATAAGAGGAGAAATGAGGGTAAAGATTTTAAGTAAACAATAATGGCCTCAATTAAAAATTAATAAAAGCAATGACAGATATGTAATGTCATTTTAAAAATTTCCTTCCTTTCCATTACATCCATTTTGGGGTTGAAAAAAATTTCTCAAATGGAGAGAAATCGAGGTAAATTTTCCTTATATTCCCTACTTTTTACTTCATTAAAAGTTTATCCAAACGAGGAAAATTTTTTCCCCTCCCTTCTCTTTAAGCTTATTTGCCCTCAATCCAATCAGAGATGAGAAAAGGGCCACCATTAGGCCTATTTACAATTTTTTACCTTTTCTCCACTTTGTTCTCAGTTCTACCTTATCTCTCTTTCCCTTTACTAGTGGCATCAGGAAGGCTACGAGGTTAAGGATAAGTTGATCCCTACACCACAAGACCGTCGGTGATGGCCGGAGAAGAAATGAGACACTAAAGAGAAGAGATATTAGATCAAAATATGCTACATCAAATCCCAGTCCAAAAAGGGATTGGAGAAGAGGGATATCAAAACATGTTACATCGAATCCCAATCCAGAAAGGGTTGGAGAAGAGGGATTGACATTACACCAAAATGGAATTTTTAGTATCATCAAGGTAGGTGATTCACTAGACAATAGTTTTTTTTCCGTCGAGCCCTAGACAGCGGTGGGTCTCGACCAAAAAAAAACTATTGGACATGTATTTCAACCTTAAAATAGAATGTTACATTGAATATCTATCCATCTACTCATTGTCCAATGCTGATTATGATCTAAAATGTTTGAATATATGCTCATTGCTTCATATGTGATGAGTGTTGCTTCATGATTATAATAATAGGCAAGATGCATGATCGATTTCATGCACCTTATGTTGATATCATGCCTGAATTCTGATCATAAGTAGGAGAATGCCATGTTAATTTCATTAAAGTCTCAATTGGAAAGCACATTAGTATCTCATCTTAAGCGGTTCATTATATCATTGATGTGCAATCAATAAACCAAAATTGGGAATGTGGTGTTGTTGATGTAGTATATGATCTATAATAGTTCAAATACAATTCACAAGATTATGATTAACTCAGTTTTGATGTGGTTTTTGTACTCATGTCATATTATATGCCAATCTAAATGGATATGATTATAAGGACCAGTTAAAGAAAAGTTTAGTCCTAAACATCCAAATGAAAATATGATTGGATTTTCCCTTAAGATATTTATTAGATGATTCATGTCTGCCCATGGTTGTTATGTTATATATGATTTATGTGTTGAATGTTGTTAGTTGCATGCGTATTTTGATAATAATAATAGAAGTTAATGAGCTGGCATGTTCCATGTTTTATTTATAGGTTAAAATGCAAAGAAAATGAGGCTAATATCTTTTTGTGCCAAGGCTGCTAATAAATGAAGTACGAACATATTATGACCCTTAAAATGACATTATAAATAGTCTATTACAAGGGGGTGTTGTATGATTAAGGTTCACTATGATTTTTTTCATTTATGTGGTACAATGGTTTAAGTGTATATGTTGATACTCTAAGTTAAAAGGATGTGTTGAACATGAATGATCTTTGGAGCATGGATTCTACATAAGAGATTAATTAGATTAGTCGAGTGCAATCCATATGCATATGGTTTATTCATCAAATTTGCAAATGAGAATTATCTTTTTTAAGCAATGATAATTCAAACTGGGTTAGTCTATGTTATGCCCTAATTAGAAGACTAGACAACAAGTGGGTGCATGGAATCAATTGATGATATAGTGTACTTACTATTGAAGTGATGGATCCTTTAAGTGACAATATGCATAGTCTATGAGATTAACTTGGTTAAAAAGCATGCACGTCATCCAAGTACAAGTAGTGTTATAAGCTTTTCAGCTCAACCCCTTGATTAAATGTGTAAGTTCTACCATCGGAAGGATCAAACAATTTTGGTCATTGAATCAGACGTCCAATCCAAATTCAAATGACCGGACATAGATGGGCAAAAGTTCAAAATAAACTGCTAATTTTATATGAAATACTAAACAAAAGAACGAACGATCAATACTGATTGGACGTTCACAGATCCTTGTAAACACTAACTAATAAGATCAGATGATTGTAACTTGGTCCACACGTTTGTAATTCCTTATACAAAAGTTTGCACTTCTAGAGTGGAGTAGACCGCACATTTGAATGTTACAAAATATAAATATCTTTTTAAAGATAGGGTGGCCAAAACTCTTAATCGAATGTTTGAAAGTTTTATTCAAAGTATTGAACTTTAAGGACATGATATCCATTGATCATACAAGATGTACGAAACTTAACTGCCATTGAATTTCTCCATTATTTCAACTTGGGTCTGAACTCTAGTGATACTACTATCATATTGAACGAAGGTCTTATAGCTTATTAACTAAATTGCATAGTTATGACCAAAGTTCCTATTGGACGAAGACAATAACTTAATTAATTAAAAAAATAAAGATTTAAAAGTTGAATATTACTTTCATTATTGGATCATTGAAAGTCAAGTATTGATTCAAAACATTGAAATAAAGAAACCAAAGCATTCTATTGACTCATCTATTTGATTTTGATTTAACACTCATTCTTGAATTAGCATCCTTATATAGTGACTTATCAAGGTATCGAAATTACGATTCTCCTTCATTACTATTGATCAAATATCATTGTCCTCTGCTCCTCATTATTGATTTAATATTGACAATATAGTGACTCAAAGCATCAAAATGAAAAGTACATGGACTAAATCATTTACTTTATATAATTGAGAACTAGAGTATT
The DNA here is from genome assembly GCA_030549335.1 of Pontederia crassipes. Lineage (NCBI taxonomy): Eukaryota > Viridiplantae > Streptophyta > Magnoliopsida > Commelinales > Pontederiaceae > Pontederia > Pontederia crassipes. The sequence goes on from CM060190.1 coordinate 26,141,846, forward strand.
CATTGATTCATCTATTGATCTTACATAAGAACCTTATCATGGATTAAACTCTTGTTGATGCTCATCATATTACCACATGGATTATTATTATGTTAACTGTTATTTGATTCAATGCTCTTAATATCTCTTGTTGATGAAGCTAGAATTCATATTATTTTAATGTCGGTCATTAGTTTATTATTCATCAATTGGGTTGTGAAGCTTACGACATACACAAATAGTTAAAGAACGAGTCAAAGTGACTACATTGTTATAATGATAATGTACACATGTGGTGATTTTGAGTTATTCACTATATTTTATTATGTAATTTACATCAAATAAATTTCCTTCTCACTGCAAAAAATATATTGAATAAATTAAGAAAATATTTTTAAATATAATTATTATTTTTATATTTAGATAATTTATTTTAATAAAGTTTAAATTAATTGTAAGATATAAATTAAATAAAAAATATTTCATTTTAAATAATATTTATTTCTTTGAATTTGATCGTGTGACTTGGATTGAAATTTCTCAATCCATATTCAACTTGATCATGGGATTATGATTGGATCTCATCACATTAGTCCAATTTGTTATGTCAACATCTATAGGAATGATTTTGGCATTTTCACTCTCATCTGCATTTTTTAATTGTCACCTTAATTTGTGAAGCTTTACGTATTATTAGGATTGATTTTGGCATTTTCATTCTCATCTGCACCCATAGGAATACTTTGCCCTATGTCACTATTATTATTTTTCCTAAGTCACACTGGATTATGAGGGGAACTTTCAATTCCAACAAAATAATAAATTCACAAAGAATCCAATTTAAAAATGCTTAAATAAAAGTTACTCATCACTTTAATCTATTGGTATGTCCGTACAATATCTTGTAATAAAGATTTCCCTATTTCTTTTGTAAATATTAATGTATTAAATAAATATTCCATCATTAAGAAGTGACTAATAGCATTAGTATCCTAACAATGAGAAAAGGGAGAAGAAACAATCATACTTATCGCTTTGATTTTTTTAGGGACTCAATGGATGTCCACCCCATTTTAATGGGGTGGATGCTCCTTCCTATGTGGGCATCCATTGGATGCTCGTTCGACAATGAGCGCTAAAATTTTGATTCAACGGCCGATTCAGCAGCAAGGGCAGTTCAACGATGGAAATAAAAACCTCCCCTTTCCTCCGTGCCCCCTCCCCCGCACGCGCAGTGACGACTCCTGCATTTTGTGTCGCCGCCATCATCGTTGCCATTAGCCATCCTCACCCTCACCGCCATTATCATCATCCTCGGCGTCGTCCGCAGCAGCGACTCTTGCATTTTTTGCTGCCTCCATTATCGTCGCCCCCAGCCATCCTTGGCCTCGCCGTTGTCATCATCATCCCCCTCATCGTCCCGTAGTGGCGACTCCTACGTTTTGTGCTGCCACCATCGTCGTCACCCCAATCATCCTTGCCCTTGACACTGTGCCCCCGGCAACCCCCCGCACCAGCGACTCTCGTGTTTTCTAATGCCACCGTCATCATCGCCCCCAGCCCTCATTGTCCTCCTCATCATCATCCCCGTCATCCTCTCCCTCGCTCACTAGTCACCACCCTCGACCTTGTGGCTCTCAACTCCCATTTTCGGCGCTGATTGGAGGTGCAAACAGAGACTCCGTTGACCTTAGTTGTCCCCTATTTCTTCGCCCGTCCCATTGCAACTCCCAGAGGTGGAGGTGGTGGAGGAGGCCTATTTGCTGACTTTTGCTGCCTACTTTCCCAATCACCTCGGGCGTCCCCTCCGTCGTTGCCGCCCTAGGAGCTCGCCCATCGTCGCGCCCTCGACCTCACTCGCCGCTGTCCACCATCCTCGCCTCACTCACTGCCCTAGACTCCGTTGCCCCCTTTGCTGTTGCCGCCCTATTCGCTCGTTCGCCGTTGTCGTTGCCCCTGCCTTACTGTCCTCATTGGCAATGGAGTCACGTCATCACAGGTAAGGACGACCACTCCATCATTACCCCCTCTCGATCATTTTTTTTGTAAATCAGTCTGATTTTGCCGGAACCGATTAAAATGTGAACTGAACCGCTAAATTGATCCATGTTTTTTCCTTCTGGTTGTCCATCATGCATCGAACGTCTGTCACCATAGGAAGGGACATCCACTGGGGTGGACGCCCTTAAGTTCTTTTTTAAAATAACATTGGTGGTGTTAATATTTTGACTTCAAAAGACTTATATAGATATATATTACCTATGTAGTTGTAGTTGTAGAGCGTTTCTATCATCACTCAACTTTATTAATAGATGTTATTATTCTTGTCTAATGAAATAGAATTATATATATATATAAGGGAAATATATTTTTTTAAAATGATGATAGGATCATCTTATAGTTTATTAATATCTTCTTTTATTATAGATATATTTATCGGCTTGTTCTTAAAATTTTAAAGTAGGATTTGCATTCCTTATTTTTCTGTAAAGAGATATGTAACCTCATAACTTTCTAGTATTACTAATAATAAAGTTTTTGAAGTAACTGACTACGATTAAACTAAGACTGCACTTTTATCTATCAACTAAAATTTCCACTTTTAGAATTTGAAGAAGTAATCACAGGCAAGGAACCTAAAAATCTCTATGCAACAACACTTGTATCATCTACTTACCACATGGATCCAACAAAACATCCACTGTCCTTATGCCACAAGTTAATATTTCTTATTTTCTGATAGAAACTAAAGTTCTCTTTGACAATGTCATAATTAACGTTTAGTGATTTAAATGTTAATTTTTTATTTAGCAACATTTAGAATTTTGGATGTAGATAACTACTCTATTAGTTTTTAACGATAAGAAGTTTATATATTTTTTATCTCATCCTTATACAAATTTATTTTTTCCTCTTCAATTTATCTTATTATCTTCTTATTTCTATTTTATCATCAATCGACCAAATAGTTTATTCTTTTTCTTGCTTAATTAATTACAAAATTATTTATTTATTTCATTATGAATAAAAAGTTAATTTAATAATTACTATTATTGTTATGATTACATATGAGATTTAATGGGTATAAAGGATCATACTATTTATGTTGAACATCATTAAATTTGATATCAACGGTGGATGTAAAAAAAAGAAACAAATAATAATTTTAAATAAAAAATTATCATCAACCATGGATATAAAAGTCAATGATGTTTAACATAAATAGTACGGTATGTACTACCTATTTAAAGTAGGTAGCACATGTAATATATTAAATTTATTATAAATATAATTATATATATCAATAAAAAATTTAAAATTGATCAATAATTGTGAAATTTTATTTTACTGGATTTTAAGATTAAGTAATGTACTTATTACATTACAATAAAATTTGCAGTAATACTTAAATGGAATAATTGTTATTTTTTTATATAAGTTTACTAAATAGTTATTTATTAGTATCTTAAACACTAATCGTCTGTATCTCGAATCTCTCAGATAGAGCCTTACTACTTCTTTACTACTTATGTTATCTGTGTTTGAATCTCTCAGATAGAGCCTTACCACTTATGCACCATAACAAGTGTAACACCTGGACTTGTTTTCAAATTTAAAATTAATTTTCGTAATTAAAATAAATTCAAAAATTATGATTTTGTTAAAGAAAAATAAAAGAAGATAAAATAAGATAAGAAAAGTTAGAATGAGAAATTGAATTTGAATTTAACTATAAGAATATAAAGAACTAATGAGAGTTAAAATAAAAGTTTTATGTCAAAAATAGTTAAAGAATAAAAAAATATTATATTATTATTTTATTTCAAAAATTAAAATATAAGAATAATAATCAATTATTTAATTCTAAAATTTTAGGAATTAGTTATGTTAGAAGAGATAGAATAAAGAAAAGATAATTAAAAGAAGATAAGAGATGAAGTTTGACGTAGGATTGAGTTATGACTCCTAAGGAGATTGAAATCGGGAGTTTTAAAGATTAAAATAATCAAAATATAAAATATGATTAAATTATTATTTTAATTCTAAAAATCAGGAAATAATTATATCAATTAATTATTTTAATTTAAAAATTTGTAAAAATAAAAGATGAATTAGAGATAGGAAGTATGAGTAGGAGTTCTAATTAGATTAGAACTTGGAGGACTTTAACCTATAAATATGATCAAAGGATCTCTTCCAAGCCATCTTTCTCTCTCATCCACTTGAGTTTTCCTCCATTTTGGATTACATTTTCTCCTCCCTCAGTGCATGTGTGTGGCTGAAACTTTTGGCCATCTCTTGGTGGCACATCCCTCTATCAAAGACGCCGAAGTTATCATAAAAAAGCAAGCATGATTATTGAAAACCTTTCATAAAGTTTTGGTTCCATGTAGTTATTCCTGAAGAGGGATGTAAGATTTCATATTCACTTTTGGATACGAGTTCTTAATGAAATAGGTAAGATGAAGTATAACTAAGGCACAATTTATATTCTCCTATAATGTATTAATAGTTTTATGTTGAAAATAATAGTTTATGAATTGTTATTAATTGTTAAACTTTCGAAAAAATGACACCAAAATTTCGGCGATCGAAACTCGGCCCAATTAAGAAGAACCCGACCCACATTCGTCTATAACGTATTACGCGACATAGTTATGCTCCGAGCCCGATCTGAACTCGGAGAGAACTCAGCTCGAGTGCATGTACACCCGACATGAGTTCATCAAGTGTTATGATTAGGTTATGTTTAAGAGCTTGGCCCGAGTTATCCTAGACCCCACCTGAACCCTACTGAACCCGACTCGGGTTTGGTTGTACTTGGCCCGGATTATACCTTAAAATTTGAAGGATTTGTGCTATGAATTACTAAGATATTAAATGACGATTTTGTCTCTGCTTTGATGCATGGCAAATTGAAATTGAAAAGATGATTAATTGGGATACCAGATAAAGAATATCAATAAAAAGAAATCCTTTTGTGTATTGATTCTTTTCATGGTTAGATGATGATGTGAATGTTAATAAGTTTGAAAGAAGGTTAATATAATGATTGCATATTAATATGATTAATGATTATGAATCTATTCACTTGTCGGGTCAAGGAAAATCATTAGGTAAAAGAAAATCTCTTGGTCAAAGAAAACCATTTGGTGAAATAAAAGCCAAGTTAAAAAAAGTCAATTGGTCAAAGAAAACTCATTGGTCAACGTAAACCCATATGTGGTAAGGTTAAAGAAGAAAAGTGAAATCGAGAAAAGGCTAATTGCATTGAAAAGTTCAAGTGCATTGAAGAAGTAAAATATAATTGCATTTGATGAAAAGTAAACTCATATGATAAGGAATAGAATGAATGGTAAAGAATAGAAAAGAAAGATGAAAGGAAAAAGAAAAGAATAAAAAAGAAAGCTGAAAAGATCATAATAGAAAAATAATAAAAAGAACAGAAAAGAATAGAATAGAATAGAATTCATTTTAATTGCATGTTGAAAGCTTGCCTATTTTTATTAAGTTTTCTTATCAAATTGTATTGGTCTTATGTAGTGAGTTTTATGCTCACGAATATTTCATGTCCCTGTGTTTGGATCCCACAGGTAGTTGAACCGCAAATTAAGAATGGAGGCGTGGACAATAACAATGTTCGTGGCGATGTAAACTTGCATTTGAAAGTTGAGTTAATTAAAACTCCTATAGTTAGTTATATGATGTACAATTAAGTTACCTTTAGAGAACTATTTGGAAATAAAATTAGAAAGTAAATATCTCTTTCGTGCTATGTTAAAGAAATATAAATAGTTAATTCGATTTCGCATCATATGTAATAAAGATTAAAGAAGAAGATAATGCAGGTAACGTCAGCCCAAATAAGCCAAATTATCATGTGTAGGTGAAATTTTGAGACGTTACAATAAGCCTCATCTTTTTTGACTAGTTTTATTTTATATAAGCTACTCCTATTATTTTTTTGGATGCTGACACCCTCCCGTGTTCGAGATTATTTGTGTTTGCCTAATCCGTAATAAAAGAGATAAAGCGAATTTATTCCTTAGCTAGATATTTTTTATTATTTGATATTAATGATTGCACATAATTAATTATATTTTATATTATTAAATTTTGCACAAAAAATATACTATAAATAAATGATACTTAAATATAATATTTTAAATGTTAACAATGAGAAATATTAATCCATAATTAAATTATTATTTAATTAATATATAATAAATTAATGTATAATATTTTAAAAAAATCTAGACTAATTAATTTTAAAATAAATGTTTCTTTAATAACTAAAATTATTTTATTATTAGTATTTATTATTTTATAAGAAGTATCCCATTTTATTTCACTTAATTATTACATTTTTTACATGAATATTTTATTTATATTAATTACTAAATAATTGCATATCATCGCTTACTAAAATATTATTTTTAAGGAAACCAAACGAGTTCAAGAAATGTCGAACGACACCAGATCCGATTGCGGCAGTGGCACTGACGGTGGCCATGGGGCAGAGGTACGCCTTCGACGCGGAGGCGCTTTTGGCAAATGACAGAGCGGTTGGGCCTCTGGGTGATGCCGGCCTACATAGCTGCCCACACCCTCACGTTCGCGCTTCGCCTCTCGTACGCTGTCATCTTCGACGCCAACGCTTTGCTCCTTTTCGGCTTCCTCCCGATCGTCATCTGCCTCTTTTCACGCCTCTCTCCTTTTGGATGACGGTAAGATTTCTGATTCGTATGAAATGTGTACAGAGAATGCCATGTAAAATGAAACTAGCGTGCTTAATGTAACAAGGGTATGTATAAGGAGCGTGAGGCTCCAAGATGTATGTCTATCCTTTACACTAGAAAATGGCTCTTAAGCACAAAAGAAGATGTTGAATTAAAGTCTTAAAATTTATAATCTCTCTACGGAACATCATTATAGTGCTTGAGGTTCGATCCACAAATCTTCAAAAAATGCTTTGGAACTAACTCGGTAATAGAACGAAGTGTCAAAAATAGGGGTAAAGGAATGTCACGATGAAATAATTACGGGCAAGGGAAATATAAGAGATTAAATGTTTTTGTGGTTTTTGAAATGTAAGAATACCACGAAAACAATGATTGAATCTTGAGAGTGCAAGAAAATCAATAGTCTTATGCTGAGGACATACGGGAGGTGTTTTTGCTATGAGACTTCTTCTGTTCAATTTGATGAGTAAAAGAAAACGGCTGAATGCCCCTTCACGTGTGTGTTTGGTCAACTTGATGGGAAAGATAATAGACTTACCCATGACACTCTCGTACTCGTAGGAAATCTATATGGCACACGTGAAGGGGTTTATAAACCTGATTGCCACTCTCTTGCACGATGCTCCGGTACATAAATCGAGATTTCTTTTCTGGGTTGAGCTAAAATTTTGTGATAACTAAGTACATAAACGTTCAAAAGAGATAAACTGAGGACAAGACAACTACGATCAGCTTGCATCCGTCTCAGAGTAATAAAAATAATCCTCCCGGGTAGAATGCAGGAATTGAGATGTCATAAAGAACATTTAGACGATTTAAGGGGAAACCGATCCGGAAAAACAACTTAGGATTGCCAAGAGTTCTTCAGACATAACTCATTCATCATACGACCTCTCGGGTCACCGATGACGAATGAGGATTAAAGACTTTCCCTGTCAAACCGAAGCTCTCATAATCAAAAGAGAATCAGAGATAGCAATGATGAAGTGTATGGAAGATGGAAAGAATCCCTCACACACTTCATGCTCGTCTAGTATGGTCTGAGTTCTAGCTCACTACGGTCGTTTATAGCCGGAGCCTCATAATATGTGCATCCCTCTCGGGCCTCGGGCTAGAGATTGTGTGACATCTAAACCAAATAATAGAAAACTACCATTGCCAATGTGACACAAAATCAAACTGGGAATCACTATCACCGGTGCTTGATGTCTCTGCATTCGATCGCATAGAGCATAGAATATCCCTACGATCAGGGGGGTGAGAGGATAGTCATTCGAAACCTCATCCAACTCTAACTATAAGGAAATCGAAGAAACCAAGCAGAGAATTATTTTGCTGATGCTTGATGTCTCTGTGTTCAGCCACACAGAGCCTAAAATATTTCTTAGGGGGAGGAGAGGAAGATAATTGAAAACTCAATCGAAACATTAATCCAAGAAGTTAAAGATATGCAATATAACCAAGATAAAAAATTGATATAATTAAACTAAGGCAAAACATTCATTTCAGTTTATGAAAGCAGCAATGTGAAACACAAACAAAAAAACATCAGTCCAAAACACATAAGACACCTCCCGGCCTCAACTGGGCAGGTTAGGAAGAACAACATCCCTAAAAAGTGTCGCCAGGCAAGACATTGTTTCTCCTCTAGAATCCTCCTCGTTCTCTTTCATTGCCCTCTCCTTTTGTGTACTATCCTCCTTTTGTCCTCCTCTTCACCTATCGCCTCTACTGCGTTTGCCTTCCTGCTGCCATAGTGGTCTCAACCATCAAAGGAAGCTTCCTCACTCGAGTGGCTGAAAGAGCCAGCTGGTCCAAAGATGTCGGTTGATGTTTGATGTTAGTTTGATGGCCTTTATCACTGCCTTCAAACAAATCATCTTTCTTGGTGTAAAAACTAGTGCATGGTGTCCGGCCTACTTTACCTCATCCACGAGCTTTCATCGACTTCATGCATGAATATTCATCTTAGCAGACATTTTGGCAACAAATGAATAAAAATAATGTATAAACAAGTTTGATGTGGAGAAGACGAGAAAACATGTTCAATTGGTGCTGTGCATGCATCTCTAAAGGAAATAGATATGTCATAAGTGCAAAATAGTAGTGTAAATGTATACATAAATTCTCCACGTCAATTTCCCTCGGCTCATCTATGATTCAATTATTTGTTGCCCGATAAAATAAAATTAGAGGGAAAACTAACATTTTTTACACCCCTAACAACCCCACCCCCTCTTTCTGTCCTTCATTGTTTGATAAGTGAATGAGTTGAGAATTATAGCAATTACTAAGCACAGGCAGTGATTGATATGAATGTTTTGTTGAGGGCCATGGTCAATGTGGAATGACTGAAACAAAGATGACTTTCTTGCGCGTTAAGTGTAATTGAATTGATCAAGAAAGATGAGGCTTGTTATGGTGCTGCACAACTTTGTGTAGCGCTACTATAATTGTGATATGAGGATAAGTGGATATTTTCTAGCTCATCATCCAGATATTCAACTTAACATGTTGTCCCCTAATTTTGATGAAGTGAGCCAATCGATTAGGCTAATAGATTTGTTGTTCTTTCCATCTACTGAAGTTCTCCCCCTTCTATTTGATCTTCCCCCAGCTTTAAATTGGTGGGTGCATATCACAATGGCCATCAAAGAGATGTACATACTATTCACTCAAAAATGTAAATCAAACCTGTTAGAGTTAGTTAGGTGGAGCCTGATTCTGGGCCTAACTAATTTGTTGTTAGATATGGTAGGAAGAATATGAAAGATTGTAACTTAACCATAATCTGAGGAGATTGAGTGCTTATTATAACTACCTTATTTGTTAGATATGGAGTTATGGATATAGATATTCGGCTATCCTGAATTGTTACTCAAGGCACATATCTGGTAGCGATTATGCACCATATATTGTGGGGATCTGGGTAATATTTGTGATGCTGAACTGAAAAGTTGAGACATCTGAATAGAGTGAAACTCTGTGACGATTGTGGACGTAGAAGACAATCTCCGAATCACGTAAAATCTGTGTGTCTTTCTCTCTATGTGATTTCTTGTTATTCTTCTACTATCTATTTATCGATTTCTCCTAGACATCAGTATCAATAGTAAGTTGATATCGAGAATATTCTGCAACAACTGATATCAAAGCTTCGGTGAAGGAGTTCATGGGCAGTGGGAGAGATGGCGATATACGACGGAAAGGTGAAGATCGAGAAGTTTGATGGTAGACATTTTGACTTTTGGAAGATGTAGATCAAGGATTATCTGTATCAAAAGAAAATACACGAGCCTCTCTCTAGGGAAAAGCCAGAGGCGATGAGTGACACGGACTGGGCGCTCTTCGACCGGCAAGCGCTTGGTGATATCAGGCTGACGCTGGTGTGAAACATAGCCTTTAACATAGTGAACGAGAAGAACACGACGGGTTTGATGAAGACACTATCAAACATGTACGAGAAGCCGTCTACATCAAATAAAGTGTATTTGATGAGAAGATTATTCAACCTGAAGATGTCCGAGGGAGCTTCGAACAGGGATCACATCAACGAATTTAAAATTATCATTACACAGTTAAATTCGGTGAGTATCACTTTTGATGATGAAGTGAGGAATTTGATCTTGTCGTCCTCTTTGCTAGAAAGTTGGGGTGCAACTGTGATAGCAGTCAACAGTTCTTCCGGTTCAACGAAGTTGAAGCTCGATGATATTCAAGATCTGATTCTAAGCGAAGACATTCACAGGAGAGAATCATGAGAAGCCTTAAGCTCGGTATTGAGTGTAGAGGGAAGGGGAAGAACGCAACAGTGAGGACAAAACCAAGGAAAATCAAATGCAAGGCAACGAAGTCAGTCGAGATCTGATGAATTCGCATGCTAGAATTGGGAAAAGAAACGTCACCTGAAGAAGAATTGCAGAGCACCTAAGAAGAAAACCAATGATGAGTCGGCAAATGCTGCTATAGAAGAAGTCTCAGATGCATTGGTTCTGAGTATTGACAGTCCGGCAGAATCCTGAATTCTGAATTCTGGAGCTTCATGCCATTCCAAATCACAAAGGGAGTGTATGGAAGATTACACTATCAGTAACTTTGGCAAGGTTTATCTGGCTGATGACACAACCTTGGATGTTGTGGAAAAAGAGAATGTGAAGATTGTCACTGATAAAGGGACAACTTGGAAGCTGAAAGATGTTCGACATATACCGGGGTTGAAGAGAAATCTGATCTCGGTAGGACAGCTTAAGTAAAAGGGTTACACTACGATATTTATGGATAACACTTGGAAGATCACCAAAGGAGCCATGATGATCGCACGGGGCAACAAGCTTGGTGCTTTGTACAGATCGTCGAACACGAAGATTATTACAGTGGTTGATTCGGATGATATGTCTGAAGTTTGGCATTGTAGGCTTGGACATATGAATGAAAAGGGGATGGAGGTTCTGTAAAAGATGGGTCAACTATTAAATCTGAAGTCAGTTGATGGTGAACTTTGTGAAGACTGTGTGCTGGGGAAGTAGAGAGAAATCATCTTCAGCGAAGTACCAAGAATGCTGAAGAGTAGCAAGATAGAGCTTGTGCACACAAATGTGTGGGGGTCATCTCACTACTAGAAAAACGCTGATTACCGACGGTCCGGACCGTCGGTAATCAACCCAAAAATCGTCGGTAACATAATTACCGACGGTTTTTTAGTCGGAATCGATCCGTCGGAAAAATGCTCGTCGCAAACTGATTTGCGACGGTTGAAAAAAATTTGTCGAAAATATCGACGGTCAGAACCGCCGGAAACCTCCCCGGCGGTTCGAACCGTCGAAATTTTTCGACGGTTGCAACCGCCGGAAAAATCCCCGGCGGTTCGAATCGTCGAAATTTCCGACGATTGCAACCGCCGAAAAAGGCCGACGGTCCGAACCGTCTATATTTCTGACGGTTGCAACCGCCGGAAAAGGCCAGCGGTTTGAACCGTCGCAACTTTTCGATGGCCACAACTGTCAAAACTTTCGACAGGCGTTGCAACTCGTCGATCTTTCGACGATCGCAACCGTCGCAAATAATTTTTAAAATATAAAAAAAATTAGCGGCCGGATCGGGCCGCGGCTAGCTCTGGCCACCCGCGGCCGATCCGGCCGCTGGGGGCCGGATCCGCTGCCAGGCGGCCGGATCCGAACGCCCGGCGGCCGATCCGGCTCTGGCGACCTGATCCGAACGCCCAGCGGCCGATCCGGCCACTGGAGGCCGAATCCGTCGCCAGGCGGCCGGATCCGAACGCCCGACGGCCGATCCGGCCGCTGGAGGCCGGATCCACCGCCAGGCGGCCGGATCCGAACGCCCACGGTTGATCCGGCCGCTGGGGGCTGCATCCGCCACCAGGCGGCCGGATCTGAACGCCAGGTGGTCGATCCGGCCGCTAGAGGCCCGATTCGGCTGCCTGGAGGCCGGATCCGGCCACTGGCCGGCCGACAACGGCAAGATCCAGCTGACAGCGGTCTCTGGCCGGAGAGAGAGAGAGACGCTGGCGCGGGAGAGGGTCGCCGGTGCGGGAGAGGGTCGCCGGCGTCCGGCGCGGGAGAGGGTGCTCACGGCCGGAAAAGAGAGAGGAGTGGAGGGAGGAGGGAGAGAGAGGAGTGGAGGGAGGAGGGAGAGAGAGGAGTGGGAGGAGGAGGAATATAAAGGGATAACGAAAGCGGGAAAAGGGAAAAAAGAAGCGGGATAACGAAATTTTAATTACCGACGGTTTCGGCCGTCGAAAACGTAAATATTAACTATTTTTATAATTATCGACGGTTGTCACCATCGAAAATATATTTAGTTATATATAATGTTTATTTTTATTTTACCGACGGTTTGAACCGTCGGTAATCGTTACCGATGGTCAAAACCGTCGATAATTGCGACAGTTTGGGCCGTCGCTAGTTATATTAATAAAATATTCTTTATATGATATTATTATACATTTACCGACGGTTACGACCTTCGAAAATTGCGGCGGATTTTGCGACGGATGGATATCCGTCGGAAATATCGACGTTCCTAATCGTCAAAAAATTAAATAATAATATAAAAATATATATAATTTATTTTTTCATTTTCGACGATCGTAACTGTCGAAAAATCCGTCGAAAAAATTAAATAATAATATAATAAATTACATAATTTATTTTTTTATTTCTGACGGTCGTGACTGTCAAAAAATCTGTCGAAAAATTAAATAATAATATAAAAAAATACATAATTTAATTTTTTTCATTTCCGACGGTCGTAACCGTCGGAAAAGTCATCGGAAATTGCGACGGATGGATATCCATCGAAAATATTGACGTTCCTAATCGTCGAAAAATTAAATAATAATATAAATGATTTCCGACGGTCATAATCGTCGAAAAATCCGTCGCAAATTGTGACGGATTTAGAACCGTCGGAAATTATCCGTCGAAAAATCGTGATTTTCTTGTAGTGTCTCCAATTCCATCCCTCGGCGGGTCACTGTACTATGTGACATTTATCGACGATTATTCCAGGAAGGCATGGGTTTATTTTTTGAAAAATAAATCTGACGTGTTCTCTACTTTCAAGAAATGAAAGGTATAAGTAGAGAATAAAACTGACATCAATTTTAGATGTTTGCGGTCTGACAATGGCCGTGAGTATGTGAACAATGAGTTCAAGGAGTTATGCGGGGAACATGACATCAGGATGGAGATGACAGTTCCGAGGATGTCACAGCAGAACAAAGTTGCTGAACGGATGAATAGGACACTGAAAGAGCGTGCTAGGAGCATGAGGATCCATGCAGGTCCCGAAGTTATTTGATAGATGCAGTGAACACAACGCCATACCTGATCAACGGAAGGCCATTTGTACCATTGGAGAACAAACTATTAGAAGAGATCTCGAGTGGTAAGGAGATAGATCTTTCTCATTTGAGGATTTTTGGTTACCTATCATATGTGCATATTGATTTTGCATGTAGAGACAAGCTTGATGTTAAGTCTCGGAGGTGTTTCTTTATTGGTTATGGTTCTGATGAATTTGGATATCATTTATGGGATAATGAAAATAGAAAAAATATTCGAAAAAGAAATGTGATGTTACATGAAAGGACCATGTATAAAGATAGGTGTGTTGTAGAATCTAGTGATGCAGGAGAAAAGAACAATGCTCAAGTAGAACTTGAGGTTATTTCAGATGAAGATGTTGCTAGGTCCGAGAGGATTGTTCAGCAGGAGCTTGAGGTGATACAAGCTGGACCGAGTACTCCACCCTCTATCAGGACATCTAATCGGGAGATAAGAACACCTGTGAGGTATTCTCCCTCTTTGGTTTTTATATTGTTAACTGATGCTGGTGAGCCGAAATATTTTAGGGAATCCTTGGAGGTTAATGATTCATTCAAGTGGGAGTTAACAATGCAGGATGAGATGAACTCGTTGTACAAGAATAATACTTGGGTGCTGGTGGAATTGCCTAAAGGGAAGAAGGCATTGCACAAAAAATGATTGTACATGATCAAAGAGGAGGCAGATGGTGGCAAAAGGTATAAAGCAAGGCTGGTTGTGAAAGGTTTCAAGCAAAAGGAATGTATTGACTATACTGAGATATTTGCACCAGTTGTGAAACTAACAACTATTAGATTGGTATTGAGTATAGTTGCAGTTGAGGACTTACGTCTTGAGCAGTTAGATGTAAAGACAACTTTCCTCCATGGTGATTTGGAGGAGAATATTTACGTGAAACAACCAGAAGGCTTTCAGGTTCTTGGTAAAGAGAACCTGATGTGCAAGCTGACTAAAAGCTTGTATGGTTTGAAGCAGGTTCCTCAGCAGTGGTATATGAAGTTCAATAACATCATAACTAGCAAGGGATATGCTAAGTGTTTTTCTGACTACTATTGTTATATCAAACATTTTGATAATTGCTACATCGTATTGTTGTTGTATGTGGATGATATGCTCATCACAGGTTCAAATATGATAAAAATTAAAAAGCTCAAGGAACAATTATCAAGTGTGTTTGAGATGAAGAATTTGAGAGTCACGAAGAAAATTCTTGGGATGAAAATTTCTCAAGACATGAAAGCAAGTACACTGAAATTGACACAAGAAGACTATGTTGGAAAGGTGCTAGAGAGATTTCCATGCAAGATGCCAAGACAGTGCAGACACCCTTGCCGAGACACTTCAAACTTTCAAAAGAGCAATCGCCTAAGACAAATATGAAACGTGCACACAGGCGGAATGTTCCATATGCATCAACAGTAGACAGACTTATGTATGCTATGGTTAGCACTAGACCCGACATTGCTCATGTAGTGAGAGTTGTGAGCAGATACATGTCAGATTCGGAAAACAACACTAGCAAGCAGTGAAGTGAATCTTTCGATATTTGAAAGAAACCAAATGTATGTACTTGTGTTTCGGTAAAAGTAATTTGGATCTGAAGGGTTATGTTGATGCAGATTTAGGTGGTGACATTGATATTGTTAGAAGCACCACCGGATATGTGTACACTTTAAGTGGCACAGCGATAAATTGAATGTCTCAATTACAAAAGGTTGTTGCTCTCTCTACTATCAAATCGGAGTACATTGCCATGATAGAGGCATGTAAGGAGATGATTTGGTTGAAAGGGTTCCTTGAAGAGGTAGGGAAGGTGCAACCGAGTTCGAATCTATATAGTGATAGTCAGAGTGCAATTCATTTGGCAAAAAATCCAGTGTATCATGTCAGGACGAAGCACATCATGCTGAAGTACTACTTTAGCAGAGATCTTCAGAAAGAGAAGACATCGGTGCTTGAGAAGATTCGAGGTTCGGAGAATCAGCTGACATGTTGACTAAGGTGGTGGTCATTAAAAAATTGAGGTTCTGTGCAATCTCAGTTTCCCTCCAAAGTTAGTTACAGGGAGAAGCCATCCAGAATTTGGGCATAGGCAGGTGCAACTCAATCTCAAGAGAATCAATCTACAAGTGGAAGATTGTTGGAGTTAGTTAGGTGGAGTCTAATTTTGCGCATAACTAATTTATTGTTAGATATGGTAGGAAGAATATGAGAGATGGTAATTTTCTTATAACCATAATTTGAAAAGATTGAGTGATTATCATAACTACCTTATTTATTAGATATGAAGTTAAGGTGTCCTTCACTCCAAAAATTGTTACTCCAAACTCATCATTCTACTCTTCATTTTATTTTAATTTATTTGCTATTCTCTCTCAAAGTCCCCTCAACTTCCACCCAATTTTTCTTTTTTAATCATCACACACACTTTCTTTATTCTCTCTCCTGATGCTATTGGTTATTTAATTAATGATATAAATTAAATTATTGAGAAAATATATTAATTTAATTAATATAAAAATCACAATAAGAGTAGACAAAAAAATAAAATATATTTATTTCTTAAGATTATTAAGTTTACGAAAAGTGACCGTTGCTTTTTATTTTTTGTTAATAAACTAATAATATAATTTTTAAAACAATTTGTTCAATCAATTATTTGTAGTTAAATAAATATTTTTTAAGACATGGCAATGAATTAGATTGGATCTAACACACTAATTAAAGATGTTTAAATCAACTTAATAATTAGTATTTTCTTAACAAAAAATAATGGACTAATTATTTTGAGAAATGATTACACTAAAAATAAATTTTCTCGTCCTATTTCCACTTTATTTTATATATTCATAAAAAAATATTATATGTTTAATCTTGTTGTAATTTATATATTAATTAAATTAATATGTTTGTTCAATAATGTAAATTATAGTACTAATAAAAAAAATAATTAATTGCATGAACCAATACAATGAAGAAAGAGATGATAGAGAGTTAACGAGTGTGATATTATTTAATAAATATGATTGAGTGAAAATCGAGGAGATTCTAATAAATAAAGTAAAATAAAATGAAGAGTAAAATAATGAGTTTGGAGTGGCATTAAGGATTTGATGAGTGGCATTAAGGACACCCATGGAGTCATGGAGAATTATGATAGATATTCGGTTATTCTGAATTGTTACTCAAGGTACATATCTGGTAGAGATTATGCACCAAATATTATGAGGATTTGATAATGTTTGTGATGCTGAAATGAAAAGTTAAGAATCTGAATAGAGTAAAACTCTGTGACGGCCGTAGACTTAAGAGACAATCTTCGAATCATATAAAATTTGTGTCCTTTTTTGTGTGTGATTTCTTGTTATTCTTCCACTAATTGTTTATCGATTTCTCTCAGACATCAGTATCAACACTAAGTTGATATCGAAGATATTCCATGACAAAACCTAAATTTCAAATTTTTTTAGCATATATTGACATCAAATAGATGTATAAATGGTGCTTCAACTGCGATCAGTCTGTTTGACAGGCGTCTAACAGCTGCTTCAAATGCTGATGCTAGAATTTTGAGATGTTTAATAATCTAGAGAATTTTAATTGAACATCATATAATGAGTGCTTCCAATTGATAAATTATCTTTTTTAAAAAACATGAATACTTCTTCAATGGGTTCCTGCTTTTTGACATTCATGATACGCAAACTTCTCTTGTGCTCTTTCCAATATGGGAATAAAAATATGTGAATATAGTCGCATAAGTAATTAGACAATGATGGCATACTTGTTTTTATTGGGAGTATTTTGGTATAGTTTTTTTTCGTTTTTGAGATTGAAGGGTGAATACAAAATTGTAGTATTTATCCAACCCGAAAAATGCTAGTAGCACTTATTATAATGAGGAGAACTGCAGCATTGAATAGAGAAAATGATTGTGCTACCCTTTGGATAACACCTTCAAACATCCATCAACCACCATTTGATGCACAGTTGATGGTAGATCGAAAAAAAATGTTCAAACAATGAATCTACTGTACATCATAACTTGATGGATGTCTGATAGTGCTACCTTTTAAGAGGCATTAAATTCTTTCTTGTAGAACATATTTTACAATTAGATTACATCAAAATCTCTTACCTTGATGATCTAATAGATTCTACAGTGTTGCTAATTGTGTTTCGTGTATGTTCGACTAGAAAGTCGGATCTAATAGAAATGCCAATCCTCCTATATCGGAACTACTTATCGCAAGATCACAAGGACTTTTGTGAGCATATGTACATGCTATTCTGCAAAGACCTAATTTCCTTTAGTT
This sequence comes from Pontederia crassipes, assembly GCA_030549335.1. NCBI lineage: Eukaryota > Viridiplantae > Streptophyta > Magnoliopsida > Commelinales > Pontederiaceae > Pontederia > Pontederia crassipes. Next base: position 26,159,729 of record CM060190.1, read on the forward strand.
TTTTTAGAGCATTAATTTCCTTTAGTTGCATCAATATTTTTGTGTGGTTCCGGTTTTCCCTCTGCATACATAAGAATTTCTTTCTTAAATCATGGCAACAGCCAAAAAATAGGAAATCCAATTGTGCTGGAAAATTCTATAAATTAACAAAACCTGAACAAAATCATTTATGTAATATAAATCATAATGAGACAATGACTACCTCCTGAACATTTTTTATACTACATGCCAATTACACCAAATTGGAAAAGTATTGCAATTTCAGGGTTGTAATTTTGTAAATATCTTGAATACACATCTTACTGATTTTTATTTCTTATCCCGGATCAGGGTGATTCGTAGTAAATATTCCATCTCCTTGCTAGAAGCGTTAAATAGGATGGTTGGAGATTTATTCTTCTTGCTCGGTTCTCGCCCTTGCCTTCCTATGGCATCAACTATGCCTTGGCAGCAACAGAAGTTAGTTTTCTTGTCGATTTTCTTCTACCTACTGCAATTGGTTGCCTGCCAATTATCCTGCAGAACATATCTATTGGCAGCCTTGTTGGGGCAGCAGTAGCATCCGCAATTAGTGACCCCAAGAAATCTCAGATCTCCTCATACTTATTTCTCTCCTGGGTATTCTGCCCAGTATCCTTTGGTTTGCAGTTGGCGAGGAAGCTAAGGATTCTTCGCCAAGTAAGAAAGTCAAAGATAAGAACAATGTTGTTGTGCCCCCATCATCTGATGGAAAATTTTCCAGAAAATAAAGAAGGGAATATTAGTTTCTTTTATCTTGTATGCTTTTTTTTCATCATCTGGTTAAAAAATAGGCTGTTTATCTCTCCGGGCTAAGGATTATAATGATTGGATCCTTAAGCAATCTAACAACAGGTTTAATCACTTCACATTCTATTACATTACTGCAAACATATAGAAATATGTTCCTGGAATGATCATTACCTTTGTCATCTTCAACCAGTTTTGACAGAATGGTGGCTTGCTTGGTGCCAATGTCCCATTTTGAAGATAACTTAACTGTACATTATGTTATACGAGCACACACGTTGGCTGTTTATGTAGCAACCCAAAAATAAAAAAAGAAAAATCAAATCAATTTGAGCAAGCGCGAGATATAACGGATCAACAAAGAGACAACAACCATGAAATCAGGTGGGTGAAATCGAAATTTTTTTGCATAACCATGAATAGGATTAGATCTGAATCACTGTTGTGTAAATCCTGTGAAATAATTCATGATGGAATAAAGAAAAGAAAAGAATGGATTGTTTGCCCTAGGATGCTATAATTATTGATTGATTTCTGATATGAGTGTCCTGTTTTGACATTATCTTTGGTTGATGATTGCTCTGAAGAAGTGATATATTTAGGATAGAAATCGCTCAAATTTTATATGCTCTGTTAGTGATTTGAGACTTAATGATCGGTCGACCGACATTCTGCCGATATCCATCCATGTACATAGATCAACCGACCGACCGATGGAAATCGGTCGATCGATCATTGCTTTTGAAACGCGCAACTCGATCGACCGATCGATGGAAATCCTTTGAACGAATATGGTATTATCGATCGACCGATCAAGAGATACCGGTCGATCGACCAGGAGAAATCGGTCGACCGAACTTCGAGTCTAACCTTTAATTCTACTTATTATTAAATTTAAATTGTGACATGATCATTATTGGTTTCCCTTCTGATTGATTATCTATATGACTGAATCCGAAGATAAGCTATTGATTTACTCTCCATTGATCTAGCCACCTTTATAGTATGAAAGAATGACAAAAGGATAAATTGATTATTAAAGAAAGATGAAAGGATAAAAGAGGGGTGGCCCGTCCATGCCAAGTGCTTATAGTTAAGGGTCGTTTCATTGATCATGGCTCGATCAACCACTGACCTGCACAAGGCTGTATTATTTTGCTTGGCGTAAACCTCAAAAGTTAAAGACATCTAAAGTCATCGTAGTTATAAGTATAGTTCAAGGTAAAGGAGAATGTGCAAGTAATGCAAGCATGATATCAAAGAATCTAAAAGCACCTAAAGTTATATGATTTATAAGTGAAGTTCAAGGTAAAGGAAGATGTTCAGGTAATGCAAGTAAGATGTCAAGTATTGTCATGATCTCTATCACGATTAATGATTTTTCTCTTGATTCCAAGTTACTATGTTTTACCATGATATTACTGTTATCATTATTCATTGATTCTTTATTGTTCTAATGGCTCCATACTCATTTTCTGATCAAGATATATTACTCACTGATTCTGATTTATCCTATTTAATAGTTATGCATTGTATGCCTTATTGGTTTTCCATTAGGCTAAAGCTTACGGGAGGACCTCCTCCCCTGTGGTTGATTTCCATAGGGTTAGGTCAGTGATGATGTGAAGTAGGTGTGCTACGGTAATGCTCTGGCGACAATAAAGCACATGAATCACAGGATCTATTTAGTGATTTATTGCCCTTTTGCATTTACGAATTTTTTGATGCTGAACTTATGACCCTAAGAAATGATGTAACCACTACGAGAAAACATAGCTTCTGTGACTAAATTTTTGTGACGAAATGATCATGTCATAATATTTGACAAATTTGTGACAGATACGAATTTGATATTTTAGTGATTGATATGTGACGATAATATTTGTCACAAGATCGTCCATAAAAAACCCATCATATTTTTGTGATGCTTTTGTGACAACTATTTTAATTAAAATATTTAGTGACTCAAAAGTGATAACTATAAAAACGTCACAATATATTTATCACATTATGGTCACATTTATTTAGTTATCTTATCTTTAGTCACGATATTATCACAAATTTATTTTTTTTAATCCACTAAATATAAGAAATAAATAACCCCAACTAATTCTTCCTAGAGGTTTTCTATCTTCTTTAGGTTTTTTCTTCTTCCTCTCCTCTTTCCTCTCACGGCTGGCGGCGGCCTTGTTGCAGGCCCTTCCTCTCACGGTTGACGACTGCCTTGTTGCAGGACCTGACGGATTGCGTCAGGAATGCGTGACGCACGGCTGCAAACGCAGCAGCCTTGTGCGGTTGCAAACGTAGCAGCCCTGCGTCAGGGACTTAAAGGGGAGGGATTTTTATTGGCCTTTTAGAACTTACTTGGTCCTTTTTTCATTTTCAGGGCTTGCTTTGCGCCAGTGAAGCGGCCATGGCCCTAAACCCTTGGTCCATGAGTCTCTGAACGAGAATGTGAAGAAGGTCGCATACGCCGTCAGGGGAGAGCTCTCTCTGCGAACCTCTGAGTTGCAGAAGGAAGGAAAAAAGGTCTGAATCCCTCTTCCGACACATGATTCCTGTTTGGTTTGATTAGGTCGTGCTTAGATATGCAACTTAGATTGAAGATGTTGGCGAATGATGGACAAATGATATGCTTGTAAGGATAGATGATGCACCAATTTAATTATTTTTCGTTGGAAAAAAAAATCTCATTTTGATAGAGGTGTCGACTAAACATTTTTCAAGCATGCTACTTTCCGTGTCAATGGTAACCCATTCTAGAGTGTAAAATATTTTTCTGTCATAAAGAAAAGTCAAATGATATATGTATACTGTTCTATCAGTATGATGGGGACATGATGCTACATATTTGTGTCCCTATTTTAGATATAAAATAAAAGAATTATGGCAAAGATTCTCAATGATATTGGCCAACCAGGGGCTTACAGTGATTCTCGAGTTCTTCCTGGAATCAGGAAAGAGGTTGCTGAGTTCTTTGAAAGGCGTGATGGCTACCCAGGTAATGAGGCCATTGCTAACAACTTCTGAAACATTGAAACTATAGCACAAAGTACTGAATATTATTTACATATTGAACTATGTGTTTTGCAAATTGCAGTGATCCAGAGCTCATTTTCCTAACTGATGTTGCCAGCAAAGGTGTTATGCATATTTTAAACACTGTGATAAGAAATGAGAAGAATGGGGTGAGTTGATTTCTGAAAATTCATATACCATTTTCTCTCTGAAATAATCATATATTGTCCTGATAAAAAACATAATACATCAACATGTGGACATCTTTTATTTTTTTATGCTGCTTTATTATCTTTGATATTGAATTATCACATTTTATTACAGCGGCAACAAAAATCGGAGATTGCAAAACAAAATAGGCGAAAGAGGGTGGAATCACAAAACATATCACTGGTTCTAACATCGGATAAGACTTGTATATTAACTACACTATTTGAATATTTAATTCTTTCAAGCTGTGCACTATTTTCTAGTCATGTGTTTTATTTTCTTTTTGTAGGCACAAAAGTTAGAAAGACAACCAATCGACTATGAAATTTTTTAGCATTGTCGACAAAGAAAAAATCGATGAATATGTTGATGGAAAATAAAAATAAAAGTTTGTGTAAGTTTTTATACAAAAAATTATTTATTCATCCACGTTATATATTCTTTTACTTTTTTTAACATATTATGTTTGTACTGAATTCAAGAAGATTACAATGCATCTCTTAACACCAAATATGATTCAGATGTTAGTTCTCAATCAAGATTTGATGTTATGTGGATTGGTGCGATAGGAACTCCAACAAAAGAAAGAGTATATGAATTTGGTGCTGAAAAAATGTGCTCAATCGCTAGTAAATAATTTAAGTTATAGCATATAAAGTGCATGGGTGACTATTCTTCAAATGTTGCTATTGAGGATGATTTGCAACGTATAAGAGAAGAAGTGCGACAAGAATTAGATAATCGCATTAAAAACGTGGATGCTCAAATAGAAGAACATGCTCGTGCACTTATATTACAAATCACTCAACAAGGAAGTAGTCAATCATTTTCTGGAGATTTCGTTCCACGTTAGTAAGGTAATTGATCTTATTTATATATCACTATCCTATGATGCTTCATTATTTTAATATTTCTCTGTTAAATCATTAGATTTTAATATTTTATGTAAATGTTTGACTGTAGGTTTCAACTTTTTATGTAGAGAGGTGATCACAATTCATCGAGGGAAAAGTGGATATGTTGTGTGGCTACAATTTGCTTAAAGTTTTGTTATTAAATTTGGATAATCAAAACTTATGTAGTGGATTTAATATTTTGAATATTTTAATTACAAATGTTTGAACTATATGATCTTTGATGCGTTAAAAATGAATATTTTGCGTTGTATTATTTTTATTATATAATTATTTATGTCTAATAATATATTTAGAAAATAAATTGTCACAAAATTGTCATAATGATTCATTAAAAATTTTGTAAATTTATCATATTAATTAATTACATAAAATTTCGTCACAACTTCATCAAATAATTAATAGTAAATCATCACAATTTTGTCACAAAACGTCGATGTAAAGTTTGTCACACGTCTATTACAATCATAATCGTCACAAAATGATCACAACTATTCATCACAAATTTGTCATACAAATCATCACAATATATATTCGTCACAAATTAATAGTCAGTAATTCGTAAAAAATCATCATATTTGTGACGGAATATTCATTTTATTAATTATTTTATCAAATTTTTGTGACAAAAATATTTTAATCTTGTGACGATCTTAGCTGTCACAATTATCTTTGTGACAAAAATAATTCGTCACAACACAATTTGTGGGTCAAAAATCAGTGACGAATGCAGATTGTCATAAGTCCATCACTGAAGAGCATTTGTGATAGAATACAATTATGTTGTGATAGAATTATCCGTCACAGATATCTTATTTTCTTGTAGTGAACCCTTTTCCTTAAACTTCTGCACTTAATATAATTCCTCTTTATTCTTTCTTCCGCTGATATGTCTCGATTCTAGACTGAGACTTGGTCAATAAGATGGTCAAAGTCATATCATTCGTAGCGTTCCCATATTGATCTTCGCCATGTGGCGGGGGTCGATTTGAGGACGTTACATTTATGGTATCAGAACCTAAAGTCATGACTTTCTTGAGGTCATATTGTATAAGATAGTATGATAATGATTCATGTGCTTTCGCCGAGCAGTCGCCACACCCTCCACCGTAAGGTACAAATAAGATCTTTCTTGCTTTGTGTTATTCTTTATTGATATATTGATACATATTTCATATGAGTGGTTGATTCCTAAGGAGGTTGTTTTGTATGGTAGGAAACAATCTAAAGGGTATTAGTGATTATGCAAAAGGTTCATAAAGGTTATGAAAAATTGGGAAAGAATAAGTAATGCATGTGGATGATTATACCTACATGAAGAATTGGTCTTATAGATATTTAGAGAATAAAATATAAGAAACAATTTTATTTCTTCTAATTCATGTTTTTCATTTTTTTCATGATCACCCTACTCACGGACTTCTTCTACTGACTGCAGCAGTATGAAGAGGGAAATGAGTAGGCATATTGCAAAGAGATGTATATTTATGAGAGAAATGAGGAAATTATAAGAGTAAATAAAAGATTGGCCTCACACAATAAGTAGGTGTGAGATGGTTTCAAAATAGTAGAAGTGAATTTTATAGGAAACCAAGCATACCTAAGTTATGATTTATTGAAATGACTTATGTGGTTCCATGAGTTTAACAAGATAGGAGTTTAATGAATTATTTTATATATTTATACTGATAAGTAGGGATCTGTAATGCTCGTTGTGCCTTAGACTTCATATGACCTCTATAGTATGTTGACAAAGGTCCTGAGAAAATACAAACTAGTTATATGAATTCTTAACTCTATTATCTCATATTGAGGCTGAAAATTAGAGTTAATAATTAAGTTCAAAATTTTTATAGCTTTTGATGGAAAAGAACTTGGGTATATTCTAGTTATCTAAGAATTATGTATAATATATGAATGAACAAATATAGAAGTTTAAAAGATTCAGAAATCACATTGGATTGAATGAAGAATGAATACCAAACAGTCGGTTGCTACCTTTACGACTGATCGAAAGACATTGAAAAAAAAATGAACGATCGTTTGACTTTTGGACGTTCGATATGTGGACAGAAGGAATTTGATCCTAGTCTAAACCTCTGATTTATTAAGCTTCTGCCCACCCGATTTATTATCAAATGAAATAAACTTAAAGATGATTCGGAGCTATGCTCAATACGACATCGATCTACAAGTCGAAAGAGAGGTATATTATAATGGAGAAAAGATATGCCAGCCTAGAGCAAGGTCATCTCCTTTGAGGGATGTTTTCGCCTAGAGCAAAGTTTATCATCACTCATGTTATGGCTTAGAGCGAGGTCATCTCTTTCGAGGGATGTTTCCGCCTAGCACAAGGTAGCGAGGTCATCTCTTTCGAGGGATGTTTCCACCTAGCACAAGGTTTATCCTCACTCATGTTATGGCCTAAAGTGATGTCATCTCCTTCGAGGGATATTTCCGCCTAGCACAAGGTTTATCCTCACTTATGTTATGGCCTAGTGCGAGGTCATCTCCTCTGAGGGATGTTTTCGACTAGTGCGAGGTTATCCTCATCTTTACGGATGTCGTCGCCTAGTGCGAGGTCATCTCCAACGAGGGATGTTGCCGTCTAGTGCGAGGTCATCCACACTCTTACAGATGTTTCCGTCTTGTGCGAGATCATCTGACTTAACGAAGCTAGATGTGGCACTGATCCCCACTGGCCCATGATGGTCTAAAGAGCTGCACTTTGTATGCTGACAAGGGTATACCTCAAAAGAAAGAAGAGCTCTTCTAACGAACGAAAGTATGAAAGAATGAATGACGAAAAGAGGTATGAAAGGACTTCGTCCTTAAAAACAAAGAACACGAATGAAAGAACATAAAGGACAAACCATGAATGAGGAACAAATATCCATGATTCTTCTTAAAAGTTTAATGTTTATATATGTCTAAGAATGATAAGGATGATCATGTACGAAGTTATGATTCTTATTATTGATGTCAAGTTAAGAAGATGGACAATTGTATGAAAAAGGATTGCAAGATATGAAAATGGACTGAAGTATGATATGAAAATGGACTATGATAGGTTACGAAAATGGACAATGTGCAAAAGATAAAGATGATTGCTTGTCTTTTATATTGATGATTGTTTTGTTTTCCCTGCTTTATTGTTTGAATTCATTTTATGTGTTTGCCTGCATTCATGATGTTTTATTAAGGACTTATGTTATGTAGCGTGTATAAATTGATTGTGTTCATTATGGATTGGATTTTACCATGTGTTCCATCGATCGATCGAATCATCATCGTAATCATAACGTTGATTCGAAATGTTTTTCACTCTTCTAAGATTATTATATTGATTTATTCCCTATACATGGAGGGAAAGACACTCAACTCCAAAACAAGAGAACTTGCTGTAGTGATATGTATAACCACTGGCTTTCTATGAAATTGTATGATATGACATTGCAATGAAAAGATCAATAGTAAACAATGCAAGGTAATCTAAGAAGTTAAAGTTGAAAACAACTTCCATGATCAAATTATCTAATAAAGGATTGATACAAGTGATCGAGACATAGGAAGGATATTGAATGACATTGATTAATGAACCACTTTATTTCAAGTGGTATAATTATACCAAGGATGATCTCTCCTCAAATGAGTTATAAGACTTGTAATCGACTCCCAACATGGTTGTCTCCCCTAACAATTACTCATTACTGATTGGCACGCCTTATATAATCTAAGTCAAAGTTCAAGTGACACATATATACAAATAGTCACTATCGCATCATATTGTCTAGAACATCAGCATTGGATGATGACATCGATTTTCAGTGAATCCAAATGAAGTAATGAGATGGAACCCTAGAACCTTATGGATATTAGACGTATATCGGATCAATAGCTATATGGTGATTTGACTCACATATGCAAAGATTCTTAAAGCTTACTAAGTTATGAAATAGTGATAAACTCTTCTCTGAATTCCAATGTTAAATGACTATGAAATATAAATATTCTATGAGGAAAAAATGTTAAAAAGCTTAACTAATGATAAGTATAAAGACCTAAGATAATATCGGAGTGTGATCAATAATTTGTATCTAACTATAATTATCATAGGTTGGGAATATGTTAAATATAAAGATAAAAGAAAAGATAATAAGTACAGAAAATGTTGAAAATTATAATGTAATTTCAGAAGAGTAAACATAAGAGCTTGATCGTTAAGTTTAGATATACCGATGTAATTGGAAATGATGATAAGCACGTTCACTAACACTCATTTTAAGGAGGTTATTGACCCAAACAATTATAATAATATACGCTAAAATTTTGGTAGATAAGAGAACTATCCATATAAGAAATTATAATAATTGAGATTTTGATCGTTAAGCATGTACACTTGATTGACATGGTAGCTGGAACGATCATTTACATATGATCGAATTTGCTTATGATAACGATCATCATTCAATTATTTTAAGACATAGTTCAAATGTACTAACAACCTTATTGCTCACCTACTCAATATGGTGAAGTAGTCATCACTACCTGATCACTATAGGTTTTTATCCTATTTTAGATGCATTTCACCCATATCGAGCCCCTATTTTGCATAACTTTTGGCCAATTATGTTTCAAATGCAAGGATTGTGATAACTAGTTGATCTTTCTCATTTTATACTTGATTTCATATGCATAGAGGCTCTGAATTGTCATAAATATGTCAATTCTATGCAAAGTTATCATTTCAATGTGCTAGTTATCATTTTTTTCACTTGAGCTGATTTCAAGTGATTATTTTGTCATAAATTCACTGTCATCATGAATGAATCATATTTGGATGATCATATTTCAACTTGTGCAAAATTATCGATTCATTTCACAAGTTATCATTTTTCAATGCCAAGTTATCGTTTAAGGGCAAAATTATCATTTCGATATGCAAAATCATTAATTCTGCACAGAGGAATTAAGCAATCATTAACTCACTGTCTTAACTCATTGCTGTTCAAATTTGATCTCATTTGGATAATCATAACCAAAGTTATGACAAGTTATCATTTTAGTGGCTAAAAGTTATCATTTCCGGGTCATCAAGTTATCAATGTTATGAAATTGTATCTACATTTGATTTCTGACCTCATTCACTTGCCACATTAATCCCTTGGATGCCTCTAATGCCTTGAACCACTTTTATTTGGATAATTTTCACGATTAGTGCAAAGTTATCATTTTCGGATTCCAAAACTATTAATTTTTCATATCGATTTCCATTATTGCACAACACCAAACTCCTTTTGATTATTGAACTGATTTTACTTAATGTCCTAATCTTTATTTGTTTATTTCTTATTAGAGGACTTTGATATTTGTTGTTGTGGATTTTCTAGCAGGGAAAAGAAGTGTGAATTGAGCCAAAAAGGAGCGGGGGACCACCTACTTTTTGCTGTCCAAAAAAAGTTGTCATTGAGATATTTTTCTAGTCCGAGGATAGGTGGCTCACATCAGAGATTATGGGACATTTGGATGCTGATCTAAGGGTGATTAAAGACCATATATAAGTTGAAAAAACTCTAGAATCAAAGGGGAGGCCGGCCATTGTGCAAAGGGGAACTGATTGGAGCTGAAGTGCTGATGAAGGCTTGCTGATTTCTGCAGAACAACAATCATTCTAGGATGGATTGCTATTATTCTTCATTTTATTGTGTAGTTATGTTTGTAATTATGAGGAGCTAAATCCTATGTCTCATAGGATATGGTAGTAGTCTAGGTTAATTGTGGATGGATGTACACAAGTCTGAATTCCTGCATTGATTTTAATCTTGATTTCTGATTTCTTATTTCATATGAACCAGATTCTTGTCTTTGTAAGGTCCTACTTTTATTTACAATTGAGAAGTTGTCATTTGATCTAATCTTGTTCAGAAATCAATCAAGAATCAATGTCAAGTTTTTAGGTTCTAATCCAATTAGAAATCTGAAATCTGAATTCTGAAATCTATTTTTTTTCTCCCAAATCTAATTTTTGATTTCTGAATTCTGATTTAAACTATTTTCTATCATTGTTGAGCCCTGATTTAATTGATAACTGAAAGGTTACTTATGATTTCATTCTTGTTCAGAAATGAATCAAGAGACAATGTTGTTTCCAAGTTTATAATCCCTGATTTATTGTAAACTTTTGAATGCTGATTTCTGATTTTTCCCTTTGATGATTTCCTGAATCTTTGGATTCTGATTTGTTGTTGTAAATCCTTGATTTCATTAAATCATTGATAAGTAAATCCTAGGAATACTTTGTTGTAAAGAGGTGAACCAAAGAGCAATGGCAAATTTGAATTTCAATGCACGTGTGCTGAATTCCAATGTTTGCTAGGTGCTGATTTCTGAATTTTAATGTTGCTGATTTCTATTTTCCTGAATTTAAGGGAAATCTGATTGTCATTGTTAAACCTTACTTTAATCTATCACTGAGAGGTGATTATAAGGTTGTCTTGATGTTCAGAGATGAACCAAGAATGCAATGACATTTGTTGAATTTCCATGTGTAATTAGGTGCTGATTTCTATCCAATTCATCAGTAAAAATGTGGATTTTATTTGAATTTGCAGCTAAGAGGCTGATTTAAAATCCTCTTGTAGTTTAAAGATAAATCAAGAAGTATTTGCACTAATATTGGATTGATTTTATCCCTGTTTAATTGATTGAAGCATTCCATCATTTTCAAAGTGCAATTGCAAGTTATTATTTCAGATTTCACCAAATTACTGAAATTCAACAAAGAGACTAAAGTTTGAGCTTCATGTTGACTTGATTTCAGTCAGGATATCTTCTAATTCAACTTAGCTAATCAATCATATGAGAATATGATAATTAGTTCTGGATTAATTAAGCTGTGAAAATAGATTATTTCAAGTTGAGTTAAAATTGACATTTAATGATAACTTGTCCATTCCATTCATAATTAAGTTAGATGAACCCCAACTCCTAGGAGAACCTTCCTCATTGATAGTTAAATCTCCTTGAGCCTCTAGTTTAGCATTTACAATTCAGCTTTGATAACCTTTCAAAAATCTAAAAATAATTATCATATTAGCCCTTTTTAGAAATCGGTTTGCACTTTCTTTCAATTTCTTGAAAATTTAACTTTAGTTAAGGCTAATTTAGATTGTTTGGGGAGTCTTAGGCTTCAAATCACTGAGGATACGACATTTTGGGTAGACTACAATTGACATGTATACTTGCAGTAAAAAGTGAATTAGGGGGTTAAATCAAAAATTGGAAAAACTGAAATTTGACCCCAAAATCAGCAAGTTATCACTACACCCCTCAATTTCACTATTAAGTTTTTTGCGCCGTTGCCGGAGATTTGATGTCAATTAGAATAACTTAGATAGTTTATATTAGTTTTAGGCTAGTTTTAGTCCATTTATTAGCCTAATTTTCAGTTTTTGTAAGTTATCATTCTGAATTTTTCAATTCTGTACAGATTTCTTTCTTTTCTGAATTTGATACTTCTGAATTGAATTTATGCAGGATTTGAAGCTTCAAGGAGACCTCTACCTATCTGATCCTGAACTGAAAGAATATTCAATAGGAGAATGAGATTGCAAAGAGAAGAGGCTAGGAGAATAATTTTTTAGGAGGAAGCTACCAATCAAAACAAGGTTGCTCCTAGGACACTTAGGGATTGTTATTCACCCAGGAATTGCAGAAAATTATGAATTTGACTTCTGAAAGAGAAAGAAGAAAAGATGAATATGAATTGGCAAACTTTGTCCTATGACTATTATCAATCAAGTGAAACACCCTTGAGCAAGGAGGAATTGAATTCTATAGTTGAAGATGTCGTGTCCAAAACACTTCAAAAATATGGTTTTAATGTTGAAAAACCATCACAAGTTCATTGCAATCAAGGATCACCACAAGATTTGTAAGGTCCTACTTTTATTTACAATTGAGAAGTTGTCATTTGATCTAATCTTGTTCAGAAATCAATCAAGAATCAATGCCAAGTTTTTAGGTTCTAATCCAATTAGAAATCTGAAATCTGAATTCTGAAATCTATTTTTTTTCTCCCAAATCTGATTTTTGATTTCTGAATTCTGATTTAAACTGTTTTCTATCATTGTTGAGCCCTGATTTAATTGATAACTGAAAGGTTACTTATGATTTCATTCTTGTTCAGAAATGAATCAAGAGGCAGTGTTGTTTCCAAGTTTATAATTCCTGATTTATTGTAAACTTTTGAATGCTGATTTCTGATTTTTCCCTTTGCTGATTTCCTGAATCTTTGGATTCTGATTTGTTGTTGTAAATCCTTGATTTCATTAAATCATTGATAAGTAAATCCTAGGAATACTTTGTTGTAAAGAGGTGAACCAAAGAGCAATGGCAAGTTTGAATTTCAATGCACATGTGCTGAATTCCAATGTTTGCTAGGTGCTGATTTCTGAATTTTAATGTTGCTGATTTCTATTTTCCTGAATTTAAGGGAAATCTGATTGTCATTGTTAAACCTTACTTTAATCTATCACTGAGAGATGATTATAAGGTTGTCTTGATGTTCAGAGATGAACCAAGAATGCAATGACATTTGTTGAATTTCCATGTGTAATTAGGTGCTGATTTCTATCCAATTCATCAGTAAAAATGTGGATTTTATTTGAATTTGCAGCTAAGAGGCTGATTTAAAATCCTCTTGTAGTTTAAAGATAAATCAAGAAGTATTTGCACTAATATTGGATTGATTTTATCCCTGTTTAATTGATTGAAGCATTCCATCATTTTCAAAGTGCAATTGCAAGTTATTATTTCAGATTTCACCAAATTACTGAAATTCAACAAAGAGACTAAAGTTTGAGCTTCATGTTGACTTGATTTCAGTCAGGATATCTTCTAATTCAACTTAGCTAATCAATCATATGAGAATATGATAATTAGTTCTGGATTAATTAAGCTGTGAAAATAGATTATTTCAAGTTGAGTTAAAATTGACATTTAATGATAACTTGTCCATTCCATTCATAATTAAGTTAGATGAACCCCAACTCCTAGGAGAACCTTCCTCATTGATAGTTAAATCTCCTTGAGCCTCTAGTTTAGCATTTACAATTCAGCTTTGATAACCTTTCAAAAATCTAAAAATAATTATCATATTAGCCCTTTTTAGAAATCGGTTTGCACTTTCTTTCAATTTCTTGAAAATTTAACTTTAGTTAAGGCTAATTTAGATTGTTTGGGGAGTCTTAGGCTTCAAATCACTGAGGATACGACATTTTGGGTAGACTACAATTGACATGTATACTTGCAGTAAAAAGTGAATTAGGGGGTTAAATCAAAAATTGGAAAAACTGAAATTTGACCCCAAAATCAGCAAGTTATCACTACACCCCTCAATTTCACTATTAAGTTTTTTGCGCCGTTGCCGGAGATTTGATGTCAATTAGAATAACTTAGATAGTTTATATTAGTTTTAGGCTAGTTTTAGTCCATTTATTAGCCTAATTTTCAGTTTTTGTAAGTTATCATTCTGAATTTTTCAATTCTGTACAGATTTCTTTCTTTTCTGAATTTGATACTTCTGAATTGAATTTATGCAGGATTTGAAGCTTCAAGGAGACCTCTACCTATCTGATCCTGAACTGAAAGAATATTCAATAGGAGAATGAGATTGCAAAGAGAAGAGGCTAGGAGAATAATTTTTTAGGAGGAAGCTACCAATCAAAACAAGGTTGCTCCTAGGACACTTAGGGATTGTTATTCACCCAGGAATTGCAGAAAATTATGAATTTGACTTCTGAAAGAGAAAGAAGAAAAGATGAATATGAATTGGCAAACTTTGTCCTATGACTATCAATCAAGTGAAACACCCTTGAGCAGGAGGAATTGGATTCTATAGTTGAAGATGTCGTGTCCAAAACACTTCAAAAATATGGTTTTAATGTTGGAGAACCATCACAAGTTCATTGCAATCAATGATCACCACAATTTCAACAGCCCTCTAATGCTTACATGTATGCCTCATATGGTCATGAAAGTTCAAATTACTGGAATCAAGAGGAAGGCTTCTCAAGCAGCAATCCTTATGTTTATGACTCACAAAATTATTTGTATTACCATCACAATTAAGGTCAAGAGTCAAATTTTCAGGTTGCTACCATGGATATTTTAGAAAATCAGCAATCACTTAATCGAATGAAGATTATGTTGGAGGACTTCATGAGGCGGCAGGACAAGCAACTTGCAAACTTGGAAAAAATATGTACGAGAGTAGATGTTTTTGGAGCTGGATATCAAGCCTTGGAGGCCAAGCTTTGTTTGCAGTCCAGTCAAGAAGCCCCACAAATCCAATCTGCCCTTCCAAAAGAAGAAATTCAGGAAATGAAGATGGGAAGTGAGAAAGAAATGAATGAAGAAAAAGAAGTAGTCATGAAGGCTGAAGTTGAAAAGGAGTCTATTACACTTATAGAACAATTCAAGAAACAAGTTGAAGTTGCAAAAGTTACTAAAAAGGATACTCAAATGATACCAGCAATGAATCACATGAAGACCCACTTATAAGATTCTCATCCAATGAAAAACAACTTCTAGAAGACTCTGATATTGATTCTTTAAAGAAACTATCAGATACTTTCCTTTGTGATGAGGGCTGCAACTCAATCCCTGCACCCAACTGTCCAAAAGTTCTACTTGAAGAAATTTGCTCCACAAACCATCATGGATCAGTTGAAGGATATCAACATCATAGAATCAAAGATGAAGAAACATTAAAAGAGAAGAAGTGGCATGAACTTGAAGAAAGCACTAATTCATTTGAAGTTATTCAAAGTTTCAAAGTCTCACCCATCTCATTTTCCGTTAGACAACAGGTTATGACAGTAAAGACACATGATGAGACTGAAATGGCCAAGGAGGATACAAAAGTAGAAGAAATTTCTTTCCAAATGGAGGCTATAGCAGAATTCAAATTTGTAGAAGGAATGGAACATTAATAAAGGAAGATCATTGTTTGCCTACTGAAAGATGGAACCAAGAGCTCAAAGATCTTCCAATAATGTTGCATTTGAATAGGCCAATGAAAAAATGACTACTTAAACAAGATGGTGATCTAGGAGATAGAGATTCATATATCATACATGAGAAGTTTTGGGATGAGAAGTTAGTAGATTTTAGGAATCAAACTGAAAGACATCATTAGCAAACTAAGAGATCCATACTTGATTAATGAAGCTGTCCACAAATTGAGATCTCTACTTGATCATATCATATTATTTAAACTTCCTTGACATGAAGAATTGGAAAAATGTCCAGCCTAAGACACTAAAGTAGGGCACTTCTTGGAAGGTAACTCAAGCCATTTTACACTTAATCTTTCTATTTTGCAGGAATAAAGAAGGGAGGAATCAGATCAATCCACAAATTGGCAATTAGAGAGTACCCCTACCCTTAATTTTACTTTTTCTCACAGAAATCTTATTGATAACTGATAGGATTTTTTCATTCATGCTGAAATCATCATATTAACATCTGAATTATCATTCATATCAGTTATCACAATCCATCCTAACTGAATTTCAGTGAATTTTAATGCATTGTTGAATTGTGCACCATAAAAATCTGATATTGAATATCCCACTGATATTTCTTATTTCCTTGCAGGATTAGCTGAAATTCATGAAGAATAAACCACCCTCAGCCCCTGATTTAGATGCAAGAACCATTGGAAGGGATCAAATGCACAATTTCATCAATTTCATATCCTCCCAACTCTCTCTCTTGCCTATCTTTCCCAACACTGTGGACAGTGTTGAAGCTAAGCTTGTGGGAGGAAACCTGGTGCTTTTTTAACCTTTACATCATGTTTTCAATCTATTTTAATACTCATATCATCATTTACCACCAGGTTATCATTGTTTGAACAAATTATCATTCGGTTATCATTTTTTGGACTCAACTTAATTCTGAATTTATTTTAACTCTGAAATGAGTAGAATACTTCATTATGACAGTTGGTACACTCCAATATCAAGTGGCCAATTTGGTCATTAGTCTTCTTACTTTAATTGAATTACCAATTCAGATGCATTTGAATAAATTTTCAGCTGAAAATTTTTTTTTGTGGGTAACACTAACTGACATTCATGGATTAAATGGAAAGTAGAAGATGTCTAGAAAGGAGTCAAGGCTCTTGCTGCCATGTTAAATAGGAAACCTTGACTATTTGCATTTAAGGGTCTAAACTATACTTGAGTTTGAACCATTGCTCACTTCACGAACAGAATAGAAAAAAAAGAAAAAAATGGAAAAAAGAAAAGTGAAAAGTTGCATTTTGCATTCCATTGCATGCATGAATAAAGAGAATGAAATTCTAAAAAAGAACCTCTCCTGAATAAAGCCAAGATTTTTATCCTGTGACCAGCATGAATAAAAATCAGGTCTTGACATGTTTACTTGCATTTTCATGAATAAAAGTCAGGTGTTAAACCTGTTTAAGCAGTGAAAAATTTGTTCATGAAGAGATTGATGTTTCAAACTTTTTAGTAAAGTTGACAATCCTTGTAATCCAAATCAGTTATTTTTAGTACTTTTTTCATGGCTTAAATTTGCTTTAACCTTCGTGACTCCTCAGCTAGAATTTGGGAATTGGAATGAATGTGATGGAGTGTTGGCAAAGTGGAAAACTCATTGGATTAATTCAGTTGATTTTCAATTCATTTGTGGACTGTTAATTCAAGTTGGTCCTTAATTTCTGAATGTTTTGCTTGAGGACAAGCAAAAGGTTAAGCTTGGGGGAGTTTGATCACTAGCTGATCACTATAGGTTTTTATCCCATTTAGATGCATTTCACTCATATCGAGCCCCTATTTTGCATAACTTTTGGCCAATTATGTTTGGAATGCAAGGATTGTGATAACTAGTTGATCTTTCTCATTTTATACTTGATTTCATATGCATAGAGGCTCTGAATTGTCATAAATATGTCAATTCTATGCAAAGTTATCATTTCAATGTGCTAGTTATCATTTTTTCACTTGAGCTGATTTCAAGTGATTATTTTGCCATAAATCCACTGCCATTATGAATGAATCATATTTGGATGATCATATTTCAACTTGTGCAAAATTATCGATTCATTTCACAAGTTATCATTTTTCAATGCCAAGTTATCGTTTAAGGGCAAAACTGTCATTTCGATATGCAAAACCATTAATTCTGCATAGAGGCATTAAGCAATCATTAACTCACTGTCTTAACTCATTGCTGTTCAAATTTGATCTCATTTGGATAATCATAACCAAAGTTATGACAAGTTATCATTTTAGTGGCTAAAAGTTATCATTTCCGGGTCATCAAGTTATCAATGTTATGAAATTGTATCTACATTTGATTTCTGACCTCATTCACTTGCCACATTAATTCCTTGGATGCCTCTAATGCCTTGAACCACTTTTATTTGAATAATTTTCACGATTAGTGCAAAGTTATCATTTTCGAATTCCAAAACTATTAATTTTTCATATCGATTTCCATTCTTGCACAACATCAAACTCCTTTTGATTATTGAACTGATTTTACTTGCTGTCCTAATCCTTATTTGTTTATTTCTTATTAGAGGACTTTGATATTTGCTGTTGTGGATTTTCTAGCAGGGAAAAGAAGTGTGAATTGAGCCAAAAAGGAGGGGGGCCACCTACTTTTTGCTGTCCAAAAAAAGCTGTCATTGGGTTATTTTTCTAGTTCGAGGACAGGTGGCTCACATCAGAGATTATGGGACATTTGGATGCTGATCTAAGGGTGATTAAAGGCCATATATAAGCTGAAGAAACCCTGGAATCAAAGGGGAGGCCAGCCATTGTGCAAAGGGGAACTGATTGAGCTGATTGGAGCTGAAGTGCTGATGAAGGCTTGCTGATTTCTACAGAACAGCCCTCATTCCAGGATGGATTGCTATTATTCTTCATTTTATTGTGTAGCTATGTTTGTAATTATGAGGAGCTAAATCCTATGTCTTCTAGGATAGGGTAGTAGTATGGTTAATTGTGGATGGATGTAGACAAGTCTGAATTCCTGCATTGATTTCAATTCTGATTTCTGATTTTTTATTTCATATGAGCCAGATTTTTGTCTTTGTAAGTTCCTACTTTTATTTACAATTGAGAAGTTGTCATTTGATCTAATCTTGTTCAGAAATGAATCAAGATTCAATGCCAAGTTTCTAGGTTCTAATCCAATTAGAAATCTGAAATATATTTTTTTCTCCCAAATCTGATTTCTGATTTCTGAATTCTGATTTAAACTGTTTTTTATCATTGTTGAGCCCTGATTTAATTGATAACTGAGAGGTTACTTATGGTTTCATTCTTGTTCAGAAATGAATCAAGAGGCAATGGTGTTTCCAAGTTTATAATCCTTGATTTATTGCAAACTTTTGAATGCTGATTTCTGATTTTTCCCTTTGCTGATTTCCTAAATCTTTGGATTCTAATTTGCCGTTGTAAACCCTTGATTTCATTAAATCACTGAGAAGTGAATCCTAGGAATACTTTGTTGTTCAAAGGTGAACCAAAGATCAATGGCAAGTATGAATTTCAATGAGTGACATACGTTGAATTCCAATGTTTGCTAGGTGCTAATTTCTGAATTTTAATGTTGCTAATTTCTATTTTCCTGAATTTAAGGGAAATCTGATTGCCATTGTTAAACCCTACTTTAACCTATCACTGAGAGGTGATTATAATGTTGTCTTCATGTTCAGAGATGGACCAAGAATGCAATGACATTTGTTGAATTCCCATGTGTAATTAGGTGCTGATTTCTATCCAATTCATCAGTGAAAATGTGGATTTTATTTAAATTTGCAGCTGAGAGGCTGATTTAAAATCCTCTTGTAGTTTAGAGATAAATCAAGAAGTATTTGCACTAATATTGGATTAATTTCATCCATGTTTAATTGATTGAAGCATTTCCATCATTTTCAAAGTCCAATTGCAAGTTATTATTTTAGATTTCACCAAATTACTGAAATTCAGCAAAGAGACTAAAGTTTGAGCTTCATGTTGACTTGATTTCAGTCAGGATCTCTTCTAATTCAACTTAGCTAATCAATCATATGAGAATATGATAATTAATTCTGGATTAATTAAGCTGTGAAAACATATTATTTCAAGTTGAGTTAAAATTGACATTTAATGATAACTTGTTCATTCCATCCATAATTAAGTTAGATGAACCCCAACTCCTAGGAGAACCTTTCTCATTGATAGTTAAATCTCCTTGAGCCTCTAGTTTAGCATTTATAATTCAGTTTTGATAACCTTTCAAAAATCTAAAAACAGTTATCATTTTAGCCCTTTTTAGAAATCGGTTTGCACTTTCTTTCAATTTCTTGAAATTTTAACTTTAGTTAAGGCTAATTTAGATTGTTTAGGGAGTCTTGGGCTTCAAACTGAGGATATGACATTTTGGGTAGACTACAATTGACCTGTATACTTGTAGTAAAAAATGAATTAAGGGGTTAAATAAAAAATTGGAAAAACTGAAATTTGACCCCAAAATCAGCAAGTTATCACTACACCCCTCAATTTCACTATCAAGTAGGCAAAGAGAATATCACGAGTATAGAGGATATTCTAAGAAGATTGAACTGAATTAAGAATTGAAAGTAGAAGAGCTACACAGACGAAAATATATGAAAGCAAATTATTAATGATGGTGATCAGATGCTACTGAAAGTTTCCTATATGAAAGATGCGACACAAATAAGTAAGCATGGAGTAATTAGTCTTCACTACGATGGACCATTTAAATAGTAAAGTTAGTCAGCAAGGTTGCGTATAGGTTGACACTACCCTCTTCATATGGAAGAGTGTATTACGTATTTCATGTGTTCTTATTCAAGAAGTACAAGCACGATAATGTTAACATCATTCGGATTAAGGGCTTGATCTAGCCATATGGACCTCATCTTTTTTTTTTCAAGTACTTGACTCATATTATGGAATGCAAGGTACATCGTTGAAAGAATAAGCATGTACCCATGTCCAAGTAGCCTAACGTTCCACCACGACAAAGAGGTAACATGAAAACTAGAGTTGGGAATGTGCCAACATATCCGACATCTTTTAGTAAGTCCTCCATCTCATGCAAAAAAATTCGAGGACGAATTTTCTTTTAAGGAGGTTATAATGTAGCAACAAAAAAAATCAAATCAATTTGAATCAAAACAAACAGCTAGATATACCACCATCTAATAATGAGATAAAATCGGGAGTTATGGGGGGAGAAGAAATTGGAGTTAAGGATAATTAAAAGGAAACTTTATGACCAAGAAATAGCCAGATCCCCACTGATCTACCTTTGACCTCCCTCATTTCTTCTCCATCGTGCCACCATCATCCCTATCGTACCACATCTGAAGGTGAACCAAAACTCTTCCTCAACAACTTGGCATCTCTCATGATCTGCACTCACAGCTACAAGGATCAGTCGCCCCATTGCTCCTCTCTACCCCATGCACATTGCAAAAAGGAATGTCCCTACTGTAACTCGCAGAAGAGGGAGGACAACGAGGAGAAAGGGCACTAGCACAGGGATGGCGAGAAAGGGTACAACAAGCGCGAGATTTAACGGATCAACAAAGAGACAACAACCATGAAATCAGGTGGGTGAAATCGAAATCTCTTTGTGTAACCATGAATAGGATTAGATCTGAATCGCTGTTGTGTAAATCCTATGAAATAATTCATGATCGAATAAAGAAAATAAAAGAATGGATTGTTTGCCCTAGGATGCTATAACTATTGATTGATTTCTGATATGAGAGTGTCATGTTTTGACATTATCTTTGGTTGATGATTGCTCTGAAGTAGTGATATATTTAGGATAGAAATCGCTCAAATTTTATATGCTCTGTTCGTGATTTGAGACTTAATGATTGGTCGACCGACATCCTGCCGATATTCATCCATGTACATAGATCGGCCGACCGATCGATGGAAATCGGTCGACTGATCATTGCTTCTGAAACGCGCAGCTCAGTCGATCGATCGATGGAAATCCTTTGAACGAATATGGTATTATCGATCGACCGATCAAGAGATACCGGTCGATCGACCAGGAGAAATCGATCGACCAAACTTCGAGTCTGACCCTTAATTCTACTTATTATTAAATTTAAATTGTGACATGATCATTATTGGTTTCCCTTCTGATTGATTATCTATACGATTGAATCCAAAGATAAGCTATTGATTTACTCTCCATTGATCTAGCCACCTTTATAGTATGAAAGAATGACAAAAGGATAAAGTAATTATTAAAGAAAGATGAAAGGATAAAAGAGGGGTGGCCCGTCCATGCCAAGTGCTTATAGTTAAGGGTCGCTCCCTTGATCATGGCTCGATCAACCACTGACCTGCACAAGATTGTATTGTTTTGCTTGGCGTAAGCCCCAAAAGTTAAAAACATCTAAAGTCATCGTAGTTATAAGTATAGTTCAAGGTAAAGGAGAATGTGCAAGTAATGCAAGCATGATATCAAAGAATCTAAAAGCACCTAAAGTTATATGATTTATAAGTGAAGTTCAAGGTAAAGGAAGATGTTCACGTAATGCAAGTAAGATGTCAAATATTGTCATGACCTCTATCACGATTAATGGGTTTCCTCTTGATTCCAAGTTACTATGTTTTACCATGATATTACTGCTTATCATTATTCATTGATTCTTTATTGTTCTAATGGCTCCATACTCAATTTCTAATCAAGATATAAATTCTGATTTATCCTATTTAATAGTTATGCATTGTATGCCTTATTGGTTCCCCACTAGGCTGCAAAGCTTACGGGAGGACCTCCTCCCCTATGTTTGATTTCCACAGGACTAAGTCAGTGATGATATGGAGTAGGTGTGCTGCGGCAATGCTCTAGCGACAAAAAAACACACGAATCACAAGGCCTATTTAGTGATTTATTGCCCTTCTGCATTTACAAATTTTTTGATGCTGAACTTATGACCTTAAGAGATTATGTAACCCTTTTCCTTAGACTTCCGCACTTAATATAATTCCTTTTTATTCTTTCTCTAACTGATGTGTTTTGATTCTAGACTGAGACTTGGTCAATAAAATGGTCAAAGTCATAGCATCCATAACATTCCCATGTTGATCTTCGCTACGTGACGGGGGTCGATTTGGGGGCGTTACAGTTTATCATGATTACCTATTCTAATTCTTGGACATAATTGGAATGCTGCTACAAGCGTATGAGGAGGTGAAAGTCATGAAAATATTAAGATCTCTAGTATTTCTCAATGTTTGTATCCTAAATGAAACAAAAAAAAAGAATTGCAAAACCCCAAGTAATTCATAATGAGATGAATGGTCATACAAGTGCAACCGGTCACCTCCTCACGATATCTCAAATAAATCAATTTTGTTAGCAACATGACCGAGATAACCCTCTAAAAATTTTTATAGGCTGTGTTTGGTATCGGAACTTGGACCAAAACTTAGTCCAAGTTCCGATATTTTTTGCCAAATATCATACGTGATCAGAACATTAAATATTCTAATCACGTGATGATTGTTCTCCATTTTGGAGAACTTTAAATTCTCGTCGGAGGCGAGAACTTGCAAAGAACGTGCTACTTTTTTTTGCTTTTCTTTTTCCTTTTTTCTTTTTTTACTTTTTTCCTTTCAATTCTTTATTATATATTTTATTACTATAATATTATTCAATTTGTAAAATAAAACTTTTAACTTAATATGAATATTTTTTAAAAAATTATAATATTAAAACACATGAAAATAAAAAAATTATAATATTCTTATTTTTCGTAAATTATAAATTATAATATATACATAATTTTTTTCATAAATATAAATTATAATATTTATATAATTATTTTTCATAAACAATTATTTAACTAAATAAAAAATAATATTTTTATTATATTTTTATACATAATAAACTAATAAATTATATCCTTAGTTCTTACTTTTTATTCAAACACTTACTAAAACTTATCTACCAAATCAATTTTTCAAATTCTCATCATTGCACTTTTCAACTAAATACCACACTTAAATTATTCTATTAAATCGATTAATTCTTGAGAACTAACGAGAACTACAAATTCCCAATCCAAACATAGTCATAGGATTTAAAATCTAAGTTAAATTTTGGAAAATATTCTTTCCATAAGGAACAGAATGTGAACAATTCTCGTTAGTCTTAAGGTCGAATATAAATGCTCCTTCTGTATATTTTTTCTTATACCGTGCAATCTATTACCTATCTATTGAGACAAAGGGAAATGATGCCTAGAGCTGACCTTTTCTTGGCTCTGGATATTAGATGGTTTTGTTTTAGGAGGGATATAGATATTTAATTGGAAGGGTACCTACTGAAACAGAGCATATTTTTCACATGGAATTATTGCTCATGTAAAATTTGCATTTCAAATCGGTTGCTCTATGCAAAGCCATTTCACCTACCCCTATTTAACATTTTTCAAACAGAAGAGCTGCCCAGTTCATTGCATGCCCGCAACCGGTGTCACTGGAGAGATTCAAACTCGCCGACAAAATTGATCATGGCATGGCTCTGTTGCTGTTACTGTTCTCCGTGAATGCGGCTGGCCCTCAATCCTGATTTCTTTATTGCAGTGATCCCATGCAGGCCACTGACAAAAAGACCAGACTTGAGTAGCCATCACCATGATGACCTTCTTCCGTCACGCATCACTTTCTGATGCCCTGTTACTAGAGATCAATCTTATTTTGTTCTACTTTCAAGTCACGGGAATATGTTAATAAGTTTCTTTTTTCTTTATCTGTTAATCGTTTTCTGATGTTAGTTAGAGAGTTCACAGACAACTTTCTTCCACCTGCAATATTTTTCCTCTGAACCGTCTTTGGTAGCTCATGCTGACAGGGCCAAATCATCAGCACGGATTGGGAGCCCCCACAGCTCCACTAATTTTGTCTCATGGCAAGTGCGTTTTCTGCTTTCACGAAAGGAGGGAAAAGTTTTTTTGATTTATTACGTTGTGGGGGAACTCTGTGTTGGTGGCATTCAGCGTCACCGGATGCACGTAATTATGATTGAGAATCGTAGTTGAGAGAGAGAGAGAGAGAGAGAGAGAGAGAGAGAGAGAGAGAGAGAGAGAGAGAGAGAGAGAGAGAGAGAGAGAGAGAGAGAGAGAGATGGGGACAAGGACAGACTTCGTGACCGATCTGCGGCCTTGTGCTCGGTGGATCCGTGTCCGGAGGAGGATATGTACGTTGAAAATTGGCAAGACGACGAACACTTTGACTATGCAGTGAATTTCTTCAGGAAAATGTTGATTTTTTTTGTCCAAACTGATAGGTGTCCAAAATTATTAATACTCGATTAATTTAATATTCGGATGAGAGTGATATAAATAAATTTTGATGTGATGATTTTAAAAATTAAACTTAAGATTATTAGCATCCAACGATTTCAAAACAGAAATTCATCCTATTGTGTCAATGTCGGTCGAAAAAGTTGAATTTTAATGTGAAAGACGCGGAA
Organism: Pontederia crassipes; assembly: GCA_030549335.1. NCBI lineage: Eukaryota > Viridiplantae > Streptophyta > Magnoliopsida > Commelinales > Pontederiaceae > Pontederia > Pontederia crassipes. Next base: position 26,185,195 of record CM060190.1, read on the forward strand.
GGAAGAAAAGTTTTAACGAGATTATATATATCCCCATTGTTTGACCCAACCCAGTGCATATATTGCTTAAAGCCTTTGCTGGCGGTGGCCATTAAACATTTCGTTTTTTTTCCGATTATAAGTTACAAAATAAAGCTCACGCGTTTAGCATAAAAGAAAACTATAAGTTAAACAAAATAAAAAAGATGCATAAATCTTACCAGCAAGCAGGGACTGTGTAAAAAGAAAAAGTGCCGATCTAATTTTTCAAAAAAGAATAAAAATAAATCTCATTTATTGATACAAATATTAATTAGGTTATTCAATGTTATAAAATCCTCCCTGATCCATTTATATGGTATCTTATATTATTTCTAAAGTTTATTTATTTTATTATATAATTAGTTATAATTCACTACTTATCATATTTAAATAAATATAACCTACCATAATAATATATGTATATACACATATAAAATACAGTGTAAATATATAGTATATATTTGTTCCTTTGTCTCCCTATAACTGGTTTGAATGGATGGTAGAATGACCAATTTAACTCGTGACATATTTCAATCGAAAAGAATCCAGTCCATTTTTTAAAAGTTAAACTAATTTGGATCAAAACCATCTCAATTATGCTCAAATATTAATGTATTTCAAATAAAAAAAATTAAGATAGTAACAAAATACTTGCAATAAAAGAAAATATTATAACAAAACTAACATTTGCATGTAAGGATCGATTAATTCGAATTCAACATCTCTAAGGGTGTCACTAGCTTTGTTCTTTCTGTCGTTAGTCTTTCCAAAGAAAGACACAAGAAAATTAATAAACATTATGTATGGATTTGATTCATTTGATCTTGTAATAAGCTAGATGTATTCTCTTTTTTTTCCCCCCTTTGGGTTGAGAGCAAGAAGACTTGTTCCAAAATGATGTGCGTGGTTCTCAATTTAAAAACACAAGGCAATTAAATATCCCAATAAAGAGGATGTCATATGATCGATATGAACATTTAACTTTAATACTTCTATCTCAAAGTAAATTAATGAGTTTAACATACATAGGAAACAAATCCTCAAAGTGTCCATTATATCTCCCTTAATTTATATCTACACTTGCCAAGTCTTTCATTATGTGTGCCCTTCTGCCCCTTCCTACATTGAAAAAGGAATTGCCCAATCACAATTCTATCATATTTAACTCACGGGAACAAGAAAGAAGTCAGCAGAAAGAGTACAGGAAACAGGAGAGGAGAAAAAAAAACTGATAACTGAATTAAACGATGGTACATGGACCTTGCAGCCTTCGCCAGCTACTATTTATTACACTCGGGAGGCATGCAAAAAAAAAAAAAGAAAGTAAAGTCTAAACTTTAATAAGATATTAAATTTTTGTACTTCACATATAGCACGCTCATGGTGATGGAGTACAAATTAAAGAAATAACCACAAGTTTTATCCCTATAAGTTGTGGTCTTGGATGAGTTTTTCCAGTAGAATATGAAGAGCTGATGCGTGCTGCTCATGACCTTCCAATTTAATAACCCATCTAATTAAAGCATCTGTATTAAAGAAAGAAATCAGACACAAAGATTTCTGTACAAAAAGGAAGCTTTTTCTATACTCATAATTAACAATGTCCTCACTGATCCAAAGGCATCCCTTTATTGGATCCAGCCCTCTTCATCTGCCTCTCATATATATATATATATATATATATATAACGATTAATAATTGATGCTAATCTCATGCCAAATCGACTAAAATTAATATTTCTTCTCTCTTTTTTTACTGTTTGCCTAGAAGTTCTCTTTGTGGAAATCAAACTTTGTGGAGGTTTTCCTGGAGAAGTCCTGTGCATGCTGACGCAGTTCCTTGGTCAGTGTAGGAGCTCCACAGTAGAACACGCCTGCCACAGGAACATGAACAATTAATAAGCGAGTTAATCTAGAGAAGCTACCAACTACCAAATGAGTGAGTCAAAGTGTTTTAGTTTTAGTTCCCGACATATTTCTTTAACCACTAGGACAAGTCCGACATATTTCTTTAAGCACTAGGACAAGTCATTTATATGCTAAATCCATATAGATGTATGGAACGTGTATTAACCTCCACAACTGTGTCTCACTCTGTCAGATTTAGTAATACATAATAAATACTATTCAACTTTAACACGGCAGGTAGGATGCCACTTCATTCAATGGAGATATTTATATTATATTATATTAGCTAGCTTCTCAGCACCAACCATGTTAGTTAGGTACAATTCAACCATTAGCACCCCCAAATGGCTAAAGAATTTTGATTGATTCATTCAACTCTAAATAGTATGTACTTTTCATATTTCAATTTACTTCCACCAATTACTTGCGAAGTCCAACTCTTTTTGTTTAAGCTAATTAACAGGGTGAAGAGAGAGTGCATGGATCGAGTGGATATGATGGTGTCATGTGATGTACGTACCAATTCTTTGGTCGCGGTGGTTGAGGGCGATGCGCTTGTAGACGTTGCGCCAGTTGGGGCGGGCGAAGTGGGACTTGACGCGGGTGCCGGAGACGACGTCGAGGCCGTTCTTGGCGTGGTTGAGGGACTGCAGCATGGCGATGAGGGCGGAGCGCGCGTCGCCCTCCTCGTAGACGCTGGTGCAGTAGTTGTGCAGCTCGATCACGCCCTTCTTGTCCATGTCCGCTACCTCGTTCATCACCCCCCGGAACCACTCGAACGACCCTTGCTCCCGCGTCACCCAGTAGAAGTAGGCGCGCCGAGTCTTGAACGACGATGTCGACGGCTTCTTGTGGCCGCTGCCGTCGGAGCCGGAGCCGTTCTCCATGTCCCGGCCGCCGCCGTGGAGTTGGCCCTCGGCCTCGAGCTGCTTCATGTTGTTCACTATGTCCTTGACAATGCTGATGAACGGGGTGGCGCCGATGCCCAGACCCACAAGCAGCACCACCTCGTACTTCTTGTAGTCCTGGGCGGGCGCCCCGTATGGCCCGTCGATCAGCACTCTCGGAAAGCTGCAACACCACATATATGAATTCACCCCATTAACGAACTGTTAAGTTAATCTTTATTCATTTGAGTATATACATTCATATACTTGGTAATTAACACTTAATTAACTTAATAATAAAGATGCAACTCAAAGTATGTCACACAATTTAAACTATTCGCGCTGATAATGATCATTATTTGTCTAACTGCTCAGGATGAACAGTATCAATATCAGTAGAACTTTGAGTAATAAAAAAAAAACAAGAATGTTACGTAATAGATACAAAGACCGGGCGGAGAAGGGAGAAAAACAATTAATAAGAAGCACATGATGCAACTCTTCTGGATGCTTAGTCCAAAATGGATGACCGATGGGGAAGATAGGATTGAGACATGAATCATGATATAACTTGCTGTGTAGTGGAATAGCGCAAAGCACGGAGGAGTTGAATGATTGGATTTGGGCAGAAGGAAGATTCGTCGTCTTTGTTTAATAAATTAACAGGGCAGTGGCCATGTGACATGCCCAACATGTGAGCGTTTGGCTCATTCAAAAATTTGTCAATGCACGCACATGACACGCCACTGTCACTGCGACCAAAGGAGGCCGACAGGCGCGCGCAGCTGGGAATTCACCAGCATCACCTGTTCATATGATCTGCAGTAAAGAGTAAAAACTTCTAAACTACCTCGGGCTCATGTTGTTGTTGCTGCTGTCATCATCGTCGTTATAGTCCGCTCTCAGAAGGCCGCTCTTCCCGGCGGCCGGCGGCTGGCACACCTGCAGGTAAAAAGAAAAGATGCCAACACAATCAGTAATTTTTTAGAGAGAGAGAGAGAGAGAGAGAGAGAGACGTTTCGACTTTCGAGTGCGTACCTCCGAGAACACTGCCTTCAGTTGTCTGGTCCAATCGCCAAGCGTCCGGATGTGGACGCTGAGATAATCGTCCATGGGAGCCGAAGTGATGGAGAAGGGGTGCCTGCAGCGCCACGCATTGATTGCAGCAGAAAAATATTACTATCGAGTCTGTTCATGATAAGCCTTTGTTTCTTTCTTGCTCTTGCAACTTGTGTACAGATGCGAATAAATCAAATGTGTATATATTCATGTATATGTACACATATTATATATATATATTACGTACCATTGGAATGGAGAGACTGCAGCACAATTGACGAATATGTATTGACCGCTCCTGTACTTGAAGCCCTGTGGCTTGGAGACATGGAGGGAGAGAACGTTTCCGGGATACACTGCAACCTTGAGGATCTTCACAGGCCTCACGCTCGACCTGAGCGCCCTCACCAGCCTCTCGCTCGCGTATAGGAGAACAGGAATCGCCAGGTACATCCACGTCTGGCAATGGCCAAATCCAGTGGATTAATAATACTTAACATGCAACGACAACAACAGTGCAAGTCGTTTGCGATAGTTGCAGCATGATACGAAAGAGACGAGATGCATGCGTTGACAAATTGATATGTGCAACTAGGCGGAAAAAAAAATGAAGAAGAAGCAAATGTCGCAATCATAACATATTCAAAAGGTCATCATAATTATTTTAAGCTTACCGTCTTCTTGTACCATTTCTTGGAGAGATAGAGGAAGTAGCCATGGATGACGAGGAGGATGTAGACGATGACGAAGAGGTGGTGGGAGTACCAGAAGGCGTTGAAACCAGTGAGACGGGTGAAGGGCTTCGGGAGGCGGATGCGGCCTCGGCGGAACCAAGGGGTGGCGAGGGTGAAGGCGATGGCCATGAGAACGACGATGACAACCCCCGTCCATCCCTCCGTCCCCTTCACGAACCACCAGTAGTTGTTCGGCCGGGTGTCGCCGAAGAAGGGCTTCATCGGCTCGTACTCGCTGTCCGTCGCGTGCAGCAACCGCGGGAAGTCGCACGTCAAGTGCGAGATCGCGTGCAGCCCCACACCGACTGTTATGCCCACGGCTATCACCTGCATGCGCCCCGGACAAACCCAGTTACCGCACTGTCGTATTTGTCTGGCGGAGGTAATTGTGTGCATGTAAAGACGAACGAACCTTGTGGAAGTTTAGGTTGTCGTCGAAGGGGACGACGACGCCGAGCTTTGTCTTGTTGCGGAGCCAAGTGATGGTGTTGCGGCAGACGGGGAGGAGGATGAGGGCCATGTTGAACTTGAGGGTCTCGGCGCCGCCCTTGGCGACGCAGACGCAGTAGCCCATGACGTGGAACACGGCGCGGTTGCGGTACTGGATGAACTTCCAGGTAAAGAGGCCGGCGCAGATGCCCAGCCACAGCAGCAGCACCCACGCCCTCTGCCAGTTGTCCTCCAGGAAGTACTTGGCCTTCTGGTACCACCGCCTCAGAGGGTTCGGCTCCTCCGTCGCCTTCAGCCTCTGGCTCAGCATCATGCTCAGGTTCCTGCTGTTCGTCGTCCCGATCTGCGTCGAGTAGGTCGGCGCTTGCAGCAGCAGCGTCTCCAGATTGTATAGCTGTTGAATAAAACCAGAGAAGAACATTAATGATCGGTCACAGCTCTCGAGTTCAGAGAGCTTTCCATGTTGAACAATTCTGTATATATACCTCAATGTAGCCGAGGTTGTTGGGATCCAATTCTTCCATGATCAGTGCTGCGTATTCTTCAGCCTGCTCCTGGAGCTTGTTCAGCTTGTTGGCTGATGCACTCAGAGATATGATCTGTTGAAGCATTAGAAAATTTCTCGTGTTAATGGAACATATATACAAGATACTCTTCTGACAAGCAAATTGAGCTTTCAAGTTACGGTGCTCGGTTTACCTCTCTGACTTCTTCTTCTGTGATCCTTCCATCTGCATCCTGATCCACCCTGCAAAATTGTTGGGGAATCTGGATTCAGTATGCTGAAAAGGCATGCATATGTGTCCAACAATTAGCAGGAACAAGCAAATATGTAATGGCGCATTTGCATACATGTCGAAGAAGGTCTGCAGCCTGGAGTCGAAGCTCTGGTCTGCGATCTGTTCCCAGAACTCCCTCAGGTCGGACTTGGTGATCTTGTCACCCATGATGTTCCGCCTTCTCGCGAGAGCGTCGAAGAGAACTACGGCGAAATCCTTGGACTCCTTCATCCCTGTGCGGAGTTCGTCGTAGCTAATTAGAATCAATTCAAGCTCAAAATTGCTTTTTGCTGTGATTCATGCTGAGTTCATGGCAATTCGCTGTACGTAATGCTTGACGCCGTGAATTAGAATTAGTTGTTGCGTACCTATGCACTGGCCGAAGAGGGAGCGGCTGAGGTAGCCATCGACGGCGAGCTCGTCGAACCGCTTCTCGACGCTCGGCCAGCCGCTGGCGCCGTCGGCCTTGCTGATGAATTTGAGCCCCTTGAGCGCCCGCGCGGCCGCGGATTTGTTCCGGTCGATCGCCCCCACCCCGGACGGCCGCCGAGAGAACGAGGTCAGCCGTCGGAGCTCCTGCGAGACCTGCTTGATCCTCGACGACGCGGTCCGAAGCGCCTGCGTCCCCAGAGACGCCGACCTCCGCTCCAGCGTCCGCGCCAGCAGGGACACTTCCGGGTCTTCGGACCCGTCCACGCCGGTGGCCGGCTTCACGCTGTGCACGGCCACCGTATCGTCTCGCACGTCCAGGGTGATCTCCACGTAGGCCTCATCGTCGGTGGAAGCGGCGGAGCTGGAGGCGCCGCCGCCGAGGTTGAACCTCGCGCTTTTCCGGCTGGTGCGCTTGTTGAGTGGGCCACTGAGCTGTCCGCTGAGGGGGCCGCTGAGAGGGCCGCTGAAGGCCACGCGGTCGCTGGTGACGCTCTCCGTCTCTATGATGTCCGACTGGTAGTCGCTGCCTCCGCGGCCGTCGTCGGTGCCCATCTTATGCATTCCTTTGTGCCACGGCTACTGGATATATATATGTCTAGCTCCTCCTCCCCTCAGCGTTCTATATGTATGTACGCTAAGCTTCAACCTCGCCCTCTTGCAGCCAGCAAATTAAGCTGATCAGGAAGAGATGATGAAGGTCTCGTTTCCTTTGGTTTATCTCAGTGTCTTGAAGGATTAGTTTTGGTGTTAAAAGGGATGTTTGAGTGTATATATATAGTACATGAGAGAGAGAGAGAAAGAAAGAAAGAGAGAGAGAGAGGGGCTGGTGGTAGGAATCTTTTTGCCTTCTCCAAGGACGGAAGAAGAGGTGGGTGGGTGGGGTCTTTGGTCATCTTGTGCATCAGTAGGGGTACTAGTGCTAAACTGCTCGTGCCTGTACGAATTGGGCAAGAGAAGGAGGGAGGAAGGATACGAGAGGAGAGAGAAAGGTCAAACATTGAGCGCGACGTGTGTGCGTTTGTGTTATGTTTTGATCGGATTGGCGGCATCCAATTTGACTGTACAAAGTTGAAAAGATCGTGTGTTATATTGTGTGATGGATCTGCAAAATTAAGCGCCAGAGGACTCGTGTGTGGTTTTTGAACGCCTTCAACTATGGAATACCGCCACTGAGATTAAAATGTTTGATGCTTTTTTTTTTTCATCGTCCAAGATGAGGAACAGAGGAAGAACAGTAGCAACAATTTAACGACAAAATGGATATAAATTGCTTGGATGGAGTGACACAACAAAAAATGATTTACGCGTATGCATACCGATCAAGAGTTCATGAGAATTCAGAAAGGAATCTGTCTGAACTCTGAAAGCAGCATTAACTGCAAATCTTGTATGTAATGGTTTTCAGATTGACGGATAAAATTGGGTAGGTAGTAAAAAAGAAACCCATCAATTGTGGCCGGGGCCCAATTAGAAACCGTGTGCACCCCCCTTTGTTTCCAACTCGAGTTCTCACTATGTTCTCATCAGATTTGCATTCTGATTTCTGAACTTTGTCAAGACCTCTCAGCCAAATCTTTGCTTATGTCGTCCAAGTCATCCGCGAAAGCTGCCTGAATTGACGCATCCCTCAATTTGCAGTATGTCGGAAGAACGAAATTAACTGAATTGAGCTCAAACGAATGAAGGAACAAACAAAAACCGGTTCTGCACACTCATTATCTGATGCTAATTGAAGACTCCATAATCCATATACACAGATATAATTATAAACAAATAAATTTGTTTTCCTTTTCCTGATACAGTAGGAACTACTCAACACCGCTTTCTGATCATTAATCCTCATATTAGATGGCGACCTAATTTAGTCTGAGAGAGAGAGAGAGAGAGAGCTTCAAAAGTTTGCAGTAAAAAGAAAGAACGTCGGATGCTGGCGCTTTGTTTGGTCGTCTGATCGTTAGCGAAGGATCAACAAGAAATTAAAAACAGTTTAAGAAATGTGACATGTGTGAGGTCAATCCTCCAACTTTACTGATGAGGAAAAAGGTAAAAGAAAAAGGCATTTCTTTTGATTTGGGGTTGAAGTTGAACACACCACAACAACATTTCTCAGATTGCGAACGATCTTTCAGTGTTTCCCTCTTAGAACAAGTCAAATACATAGATTCAATGTTATATCATAACTCAATCTAAAATGCTACTTAAAATGTGAATATGCAGGCATTTGAAGAAAATTGCACGCGTCCGTAATGCTGAATTCCTTCCGAATGTAAGGAAGAATTTTTCTTCCCTTTTTTTTTTTTGTTTTTTTTTACTAGTCAGAGTAATTGAACCTTTTTTGAATGTTTCGAGTCTTTGACGCTGATTTCCTACCAGAAAAGATCGCCGCTTCTCATTTGCAGGAACAAAAAATAATATATAAAGAAAATGGCGAGTTTGGATATTTTTTACTGGTCAGAAGAATCGAAGACCTTGTTTTTAGTGGTGGTGATTTTTTTTCATAATTCAACTTGAAGGAAAAAAAATGTTCTTTTATTTCGCAGGGTCATTAATTAACTGCATCTCCCGCGCTCCTTTCAAAGTGGAAGGGCACCTACCTTTGATGAATTTCCATGCGTTTGAAACGCACGTCCATCTCGATGTACGAGATATGCAGGTGGAGTCACGTCAGTCCTTCTAGAGAGAGGTGCTCGAATAATAATTATAAAAATATATAAATTATAAATAAATTAAAAATATTTTAATAAATTAATTCGAATTGTGTTTAATTGAAATGAAATTTGATAATGTAAAATAACATAAATGATTTTTTTATGAATTTTGAATTAAAAATGATTATTATAATTATAAAATATAATTTTATTTAAAAATTTTATGGGAATAATTTTGCTAAAAAATATATTATTTTTAAATATAAAAATCATTTTTTAAATTAATTATATTTAATGAAATTATAAGTAATAAATTATATTATATTAATTCTTCATCAAAATTATTTTATGTTTATTAAATAATTTATTTTACGAAAGATATGACATTATCACATCAAACACAAAAAAAATCCAACAACTTTCCGTTTCACCAAAATAATGAAACCGAAATGGGTGGAACCGATGTCGACCCCGGTTCCACCTATTGCGTTCCTTTTCCGAAATTTAGTTCTGAAATTGTCTCTCTTCCGCAAACAAATGCCTCATAAATACATATTAACAATATCTTCATGTTAAATAATAAAAACATAAGACAAAGTTTAAAAAAACAAATGGTCAAATAATTCGACCATTTAACTCGACTCTATGCGTTCCGAAACGGTTCGGATTTGAAGATTTGTTTAGAGTCAGGATCCAATTAACAAGCAATGCTTTTTAAAAATTCTACTTGTTGTACGACTATCAACTGAGTTTTCGGTTCAATTTGATAAAGAATAAATTTTAAAAAAACGGATTGAATCTAATTATTTCAATCAACATCGGGTTGAATCTAAAAACAAATTCTAACTCAGTTTTTGTCAAAATGATAGAAAAAATGCAGAATATGTTAAAGAAATAAAATAAATAAAAAGTATATTTTAGTAAAGACGGCATATTAGGAGGGAGAATGAAATAAGCAACAAAATAGATTAAAGTAAAATTTATGGAATGAATAAAAAATGAAAATAATAATAAGAAAAATAAATTTGAATTTAAAAATAAGATAAGGGAAAAGGACAAATTTTAAAAAGTAGAAATTATCCATAAAATATTTTAATAGAGGATGAAAAAAATAAATTATTATAATATTTTAGTAAAGATGTGGAAAAAGGAGAGAACAAAAATAAGAACGAAATAAAAAACCTATAAATAAAATATAAAATGTGAGATAGTAGTAATAAAAAATTTAAAGAAAGATAAAATTATTTACAAAATTACTAAATAAGAAGATAGAAAAAAATAAAGTTATTATAGTTTTATATTTTTGTAAAATAATTATTATGCTCTCATTTTATTATTTTTTATCTTTATACTTTCATGTATACGGTAAAATAATAAAATAAGGGATTTAAGGAAGTTGTGGATCCTAAAAATGGATTAAGGAAGTTGTGGACCCTTTTTAGGGTCCATGACTATGGACTGTGGTCGATTTCAAGATGGACGATAGTTTGTAAATTTGCTAAGCCAAGGCGGGACTGGAGGCGGTTCGAGTGTCAGTTCACATGGTTCAGCTCAGACGGTTCGGCATTACGTCTTCAACTTAGGACATTGTTTCCCATTTCGCTATTCTCTGTGCAAAACGTTATGATTAAAATAATGTAGGTCGATCAATCTACCGATCGATACAATGAACACCGATCGAGACTATACCAGTTGACCGATCGAAAATATTGGTTGATCGATCAATCCATCAGCTGCTCAAATCTATGATGAGACTACACTGGTCGATGGACCGATCGATGCACCGACCGACCGATCAACTCAACGGGCACAAATAAAAATGTCGAAACTATACCGGTCGACTGACCAGTCGATAAGGTCGATCAATCAGCTGCGGTTAATGAGAAAATAAGCGCAACGATCATACAGACCGGTCCATTAATGCAATCGATCGATCCACAGCTGACATGAACAATCACGACAAATTTTCAAGGAGAAAAATATGAAAAAAAATTTGAACGAAATTTTCATACATACAAGCTTATAAAAGGAGTGCCAAAGTCAGAAACAAAGACATCCATCCAAGCATTGTAGAAAAACTTCAAGTTATAAAAAAAAGATTCTTTTCTTAAAGTTATTATTTTAGTTTTTTCTTCTTTCTCTCTTCTATTCTTGTAATCTTGCTTTTGTAAAAGAGAGAAACAATTTATCAGAAAAAATTGAGACGGCTCTTGTGTAAAAGAGATTTCATATCTTACCTCTTGAGCGAGATAAAATATTAACTTTCTAAGAGGAGAGGTCTGCCTTGCATCTCAAAGCGGAAAAAAGGTTGTTGTGTAAAAGGCTTTATTCCTTGTCCTATTTGGAATTAAGGAAGAGTTTAATGGAATCTTCAATGATCTCAAAGTCGATAAGTCGGAGTGCGAACGTAGGTCAAGGTGTGGCTGAACCTCGTCAACAACTACTCGTGCACTTTGTGTTTGCATTCTCTCTCTCCCTCTCATATTATGATTGTAATTTAGTGTGATTTCCATTGATTTAAAAGGTTTAACGAATCGATTTTAAACTTTCGCGACATATTTTGTGAAATTAACATTTTTTACTTAAACACCAATTTTGTGAAATTAACATTGTTTCCCATTTCGCTATTCTTTGTGCAAAACGTTATGATTAAAATAATATAGGTCGATCAATCTACCGATCGATACAATGAACACCGATCGAGACTATACCAGTTGACCGATCAAAAATATTGGTTGATCGATCAATCCATCAGCTGCTCAAATCTATGATGAGACTACACTAGTCGATGGACCGATCGATGCACCGACCGACCGATCAACTCAACAGGCACAAATAAAAATGTCGAGACTATACCGGTCGACTGACCAGTCGATAAGGTCGATCAATCAGCTGCGGTTAATGAGAAAATAAGCGCAACGATCATATAGACCGGTCCATTAATGCAATCGATCGATCCACGGCTGACATGAACAATCACGACAATTTTTCAAGGAGAAAAATATGAAAAAAAAATTGAACGAAATTTTCATACATACAAGCTTATAAAAGGAGTGCCAAAGCCAGAAACAAAGACATCCATCCAAGCATTCTAGAAAAACTTCAAGTTATAAAAAAAATATTCTTTTCTTAAAGTTATTATTCTAGTTTTTTTCTTCTTTCTCTCTTCTATTCTTGTAATCTTGCTTTTGTAAAAGAGAGAAACAATTTATCAGAAAAAATTGAGACGGCTCTTGTGTAAAAGAGATTTCATATCTTACCTCTTGAGCGAGATAAAATATTAACTTTCTAAGAGGAGAGGTCTGCCTTGCATCTCAAAGCAGAAAAAAGGTTGTTGTGTAAAAGGCTTTATTCCTTGTCCTATTTGGAATTAAGGAAGAGTTTAATGGAATCTCCAATGATCTCGAAGTCGAGAAGTCGGAGTGCGAACGTAGGTCAAGGTGTGGCTGAACCTCGTCAACAACTACTCGTGCACTTTGTATTTGCATTCCCTCTCTCCCTCTCATATTATGATTGTAATTTAGTGTGATTTCCATTGATTTAAAAGGTTTAACGAATCGATTTTAAACTTTCGCGACATATTTTGTGAAATTAACATTTTCGACTTAAACACCAAAAATTCAACCCCCCTCCCCTCCCTCCCCCTCTTGGTGTCTTTGGGATACAACAATTGGTATGAAAGCGGGTTACTCTTGTTTTGATTTTTAATTATCTTGTTTTAAGATTTAATCATTTTTAGATCCATGACATCAAGCGGATTTCATTTTTTCGAAAGACAATCAATTAATCGTTCTCCCCTTTTTAACGCATCCAATTTTGCTTATTGGATAATTAGGTTTCAAGCCTACATATGTTCTATTGATATAAATATGTGGGACATTATTGAAAAAAACTATTATTTACATTTCAGATTATGACGAAAGACAAATTTTTTTTCAAAATTGGATTGAAAAGTTAAAAATATTTTCTATTATGCCTTAGATTTAATGAAATTCAAACGGATTTCTAATTGTGAAAATGCAACTGAGATTTGAAAGAAACTTATTACTACTTATGAAGAAACGGATAAAGTAAAAGAATCTAGATTAAACATTTTACCAATATGATTCTTTCAAAATGCTAAAAATGAACTCATTAATGATATGGTTGTTAGAGTTAACGATATTGTGAATGGCTTAGCCTTTTTGGTCGAGCCAAGAACTAATCCCCCCCAAAAGGAAAATGTTTCTTAGGTCTCTTTTCTTGAAAAAATGGCATACAAAGAGAAGCATAATTGAAGAAAAAGACTTGAATAGTCTGGATTTTGATGATATAATTGGTTCATTATTAACGTATGAGATAGAAATCCAAGAAGAAGAAGAAACAAAAGCCTCCAAGAAGAAAACATAGGCATTGAAAATAAAGAAAAAAGAAGAAGACTCAAGTGAAGAAGAAGTGGACGAAAGAAAAGAGACTTGCACGCTACACAAGAAAGCTAGATAAGTTTTTTAAGTTGGTGAAAAATAAAGAAAAAAAATGAAAAGCCAAAGAGACGAGTACATAAATATCATCGAGAAAGAAACTCAAGTCTCACAAATAATGAAAAAAAAGACATTTCAAAAAGGAAAGAAAAAAAGTATGAAGAATCAAGTGAAGATGAATTAAATGACTCATCAAGTTCTTTCAGGGAAGACGCATACATATACCTAATGGTACACAACGATGAGGTAACTTTTAACTTTTCAAATTCAAATAATGACTCATCAAGCTTTTTTGAATAAGATATTTCATTTGATGTGCACAAAGAACTATATTCTCTTATAAAAAGGTATTTTGGATTAAAGAGGAAAATGAAAAATTACTACATGAGTTTGAGAAATTAAAAAGAAGAAAATGATACATATTTTGTGGAAAATGAAAATCTGAAAAATGAAATTAATTCTTTAGAAATTACACATGCGCGTGAAATTATAAAACTAGCATGTTTTTTAGAAAAAATAAATCAAGAAAATATTTATTTGAAAAATGCACAAAATAAATATAAAACTAATTTTCATATAATGAAAAATAATCTTAGGAATTATTTTGGGCATAAAAACTCTTATTGGAAATCTAATTATTCATATGATAGAAAATCACATTTTAAATATTTTACATGTGAATTTTATGATCATTACGCATATCAGTGCAAAATAAGAAAATCATCACAAAATAATATGATTTGGATTTCAAAGGGAACATTGTCTAACAAAATAGGACAAAAAAAAGTTTGGGTACCAAAAATTACTTAATTATTTTTCAGATGTGCCTCACATGTAAAGCAAAGGACAAGTGGAATTGAAAATATGAAGGTATAAAAGTTATGGTAGAAGTATCACTTATTTTTTTATCTCACTCAAAATTTCAAAATTACTATTCTTTTGAAAGAAAAGAGGAACATATAAAATAGAAAAAGATTGATCATAGTGATAGGGGGAGCATGTTAAAATCTTCCAACATTATTTTTGACATATCATTAATACTATTATTGTATCAAAGTTTTATGCAATATTTTGATTCTTAATATAATTTTTGACTTGTGACTTTTATAACCTCTAGATCAATTTAATTTCATTTTGCTAGTATAAAATAACCATAAATTTAGGGGATTTATTTTTTCGTATCGCACATTTTATATATGAAACAACTTTTTTGTGACTTTACATATCTCTTATATGACAAAAGGGGAGAATAATATTTTTAAGGGGGAATTACATATTGTTTTTTATATGCTTCACGTGGAAATTATTTTTGATGAAACAAAAGGGGAAAAAATATAGAAGAAATATGATAGGGATATAATTTTATAGGAAGAGTACCTTGCAATTAGTTCTTATGTGAATATCTATCATTGTAAGAAAAGTTAAGTTTTAGGGAGAGTAAAATTGACTTTACAACTCTTTCGCAACTTATAAAATTTTCATATTTATCAATTTGTCTTTATAAAAAAAGGGAGAAATTGTTGGAGCAAAGTTTTAATGTCATATAAAATTATATTTTGATGATACAAATTTCGAACGATTAAAGTTAAATGCTGAAAAAGTTTTAAAAAAGGAGATAACTTTATGCACTAAACTTTGATTAAATAATTGACTATGGTCTTATCATATTCTGGATGAATGATATTAATATCGAAGTTGTAGATAATCATTTTAGTTGTTCATAGAATCTAATATTATCTCATTTGATTAACTGTACAAAATGTTATGCTCAAAATAGTGCATGTTGGTCATCCTTCTAGTCAACACAATGAACACCACTCGAGGCTATACTGGTTGATCGATGAAAGATACCGGTCGATCGGTCAATGCATAAGCTGTTCAAATCCATGACGAGGCTATCCTGGTCGATGGACCGGTCGATGCACCGGCTGACCGATCAAATCAACGGGAGCAAATCAAAATGTCGAAACCATACCGGTTGACTGATCGGTCGATAGTTCGGTCGACCGACCAACTGCGGTCAGTGAGAAAATAAGTGCAACGGTCATATAGAACGGTCGACCAGTCCATGAATGCGGTCATCGGTCCACGACTGACATGTATAGTAACGACTATTTTTCAAAGAGAAAAATGTGAAAAATTTTTTAGATGAAAATTTCACGCATACAAGCCTATAAAAGAAGTGCCAAAGTCAGAAGCAAATGCATTCATTCAAGAATTAAAGAAAAACTTTAAATTATCAAAAGAAGATCCTTTTCTTGAAGTTATCATTTTAGTTTTCTCTTATTTCTCTCTTTCATTCTTGTGAGCTTGTTTTCGTAAAAGAGAAAAACAATTTATCAGAAAAATTGACAAAGATCCTGTGTAAAAGAGATTCCATATCTTACCTTCTGAGCAAGAGAAAAGATTAGGTTCCTAGGAGGAGAGGTGTGCCTTGCCTTTTGAAGCGGAGAAAATGTGGTTGTGTAAAAGACTTTCTTTCTTGCCCCATGTGGAATTAAAGAAGAGTTTAGTGGTATCTCCAATGGTCTCGAGGTCGAAAAGTTGGAGCGGGGACGTAGGCTAAGGTGTGGCCGAACCTCGTCAACAACCACCCGTGTACTTTGTGTTTGGATTCTCTCTCTCTCCCTCTCATATTATAATTGTGATTTAGTGTGATTTGCATTGATCTAAAAGATTTAACAAATCGATTTTAAACTTCCACGCCGCATTTTGTGAAATTGACATTTTCGACTTAAACACTAATTCACCCCCTCTTGGTGCCTTTGGGATCGAACACTTAATAGGGCATAAATTTTGTGAGGAGGAGGAGAATGGAGAAGGCAGTCGGGAAGAATAGCAAAATGGAGAAAGGACAAAAAGAAAACGAACCGTCTTCGTGAGCCAAACCGTGCGAACTGGCCCTCAACCGCCTCCAATCGTGCCTTGGCCCAACACATTTACAAACTATCATCGTCGATATTGAGATCAACGACAGTCCACAGCTATGGACCCATTTTTGAGTCCACAGCTTCCTTAATCCCATAAAATAATATTATTTGAATGAAACTTCAATTCGGTAGACCTGTTGATTGATCCGCTTCGGTTGCCTGTCCAATTTTTTCTTAAAAGGAGTTACGTGACTCCTTTTCTCACTCTTATTCTGCTCTTTTTCTTTTAATTAATTTTTATTTCAATTTATTATTTTATATAATCATATGCGTACATATACATACATACATACATACATACATACATACATATATATATATGATATTATTAAAGATAAAGTAATGTGGTGTGCCCATTACATATCATAAGAAACTAGCACAATGAAGCAAGACCGCTCATCTTCAAAAATCTCTTGTCCGTCCGTGGCCAGCGCCGATGACCTTGGTGACTCCAAGACTCAACAAGATGTCCAACCCCACATGAAAAGGGGCGCTCTTCTCTGCAAACTAAGACTTCCGACCCCTGGGCGAATCGTGTGGCATTCGTGGAGTTTGTCGATGTATTCCCATCGCCCTCCTCCATTCATGCTGCTGAGGATATAGAAACTGTGGAACAGATCATGAAGGCGGGGACAAAAACAATAGAAGGTGTCTGAAGGTCCAGATCACCGATGATGAGGTCCTTGGCTTTGCCGAGAACTGGAAAGATGTTGTCATTGTTAAGCTCCTCGGCATATCCATGGGTGTCTTATCTATGTGAAAGAAGCTCAAACACTTGTGGGCTCACACAGGCAACGTAGAGGTAGTCGACTTGACCAATAACTTCTTCATTATTAAGTTCTCAACTTTGGAAGGCAAAGCACGGGCACTAATGGGTGGCCCTTGGTCCATCTTGGGCCATTGCCTATCTATCCAAGAATGGGAAGCTAGGTTCCAACCCTGTACTGCCAAGATCTCTCTAATGGCAGTATGGATTCGCATCCTTGACCCTTGAGTCGAGCTCCTCAATGGTACCCTTTTACGCTGAGTTGGATTTGGCCTAGAGAAGCTACTGTATTTTGACAAGTTTTCGGCCAATGGTACCCTTTTACGTCAAGCTTGATCTTGATGAGGCTCTTATCCAGACAGTATAGATTTGAGGATGCACCTATAATATCTGCTATGAAGACATCAACCTCCTTTGCTTCCATTGTGTGCGTATCAGACCTACCTGCTTTGACACTTCATCGAGCACAATTTTGGCTTGGTTGGATCATCAGAGGAGGAAGATGAGTACAAATCCTAGCTCATTGTTCTAAGCAGAAAGCAGAAAACCAAAAGAATAAGTGCCAAGTAGCCAATACATTGACGCCACACCTCGGAAGTCCCTCCAAACAACATGCTATAATTAATATCGAGCAACACTATAGATCAAGCAATCCTGACACCTCATACAAGGAAAGGCCAATGTCTAGCTTCCACAGTACCACTCACCTCAAGCCGCCATGCTGCACCAAACCTCCACATACAACTCATCATCCTTGGGCCCCCAAGACACATTACCCAACATCCCTCACTTGGAAAATGCAAATGACACTACATACAAAAAATCGCTAACCCTCCCAAGAAGCCTCCACCTCGATCGATGGCCAAAATGCCCAACATCCACACCCAATCACATCAATGCATAACCCACACGGAACAATAGCCCCATCCATGAACCACCCACGTGGAATGACAATAACAACCAACAAGAAACCTCATACCACCCCCTGTAGCCTCTCCCTCTCGTCCTTGTCACCAACCTAATGACACTACAACCATCTCCCATGACTCCTCCACACTCCAACCCCCATCCCCGATGGCTCTAGAGATACCTCCATTGTGGACGCATGGGATGAAGCATATGGACACTAGTAGTGCAGAGATAGAAGAATCCCTTGATGTTTTCATGGACATGCACAATGACGAGCCCATGGCAGACAACTAAAGAATCACATAGAGTGCTCCCATCTCCACACTATTTTAAATGGTTATCTTATAGTGGAATTGCTGCGGAGCTGGCCGCAACTTCCTATGTGCCATCCGAGAATATATCAGAATTATGAATCCAAATATTATCATCCTTCAAGAACCTAGGATCAATGATAGTGTGGTAGACAAGGTTTAAAACAAACCGTAAGACTTTAACATAACTCATACTGAAACTCAGGGATTTGCGAGTGACATATGGATTCTTTAGCGAGCTGCCACCATGACCCTTAGGGTGTTGCGGCTGCACGACCAATTTCTTCACTGCAAGGTCTACATTGGGACCTCGAATGGAAGCCCAACCGAAAGTTTCAAGTCGAGCAAGAGAATTCGCCAGGGATGCTCACTATCCCCATACCTCTTTGTTCTTTGTATCGAGAGGCTTGCACATCTTATCTATGCGGCCCAGGACTGGGTTTCATTACAAACAAGGGACTCCTGATTGTGGAGAGACATCACCCAAGCATGGAGTAGAGTCTCCAATGCTGCTTGTTGGAACATCCTCTCTAACACCTCTAGGTGATTTTGGATTGACCAATGGTCGAGGGACCTCGGCATCCTTACGGACCATCTACAGGAGCCACTGGTTGACCCCTTTCGATCTTCTTCTATAGCGAAGATGGTCACTCTGACAGGATCGTGCGACTGACAGAACATCATAGGCCACTAGCCTGACAATTTGGCATCATTACTTGCAAACATTCCCCCAACTCTCAATTGTAATGAAGCTGACTCCCTATACTAGCCTCTTGAAGCCTTGGGGGTCTACAGTACGAAGTCTGCTTATAACTTCCTCTTGCAAGGGCTGTGGAATCATCCCAGCTCTACTCATCTCAACTCCACTTGGCGCCGCATTTGGAAATGGAAGGGATCGCACAAAATCAAGTTATTTCTATGGCTAACAATGCAAAATAAGCTTCTCTCAAAACTGGCTCGACGCTCCCTCACATCCAACACCGAGTTCCCTTCATGCCTTGGTATTGCTAAAACCAACCTCCACGTCCTCCGAGATTGTAGACTAGCACGCAAGCTATGGCTTCAATTGGTCCCGCGCAATTGCCACGCAAGTCGAGGGACACTTGAGTTGGAGCATTGTCTTCAGCACAACCATCTGCCTCTGGAAATGATGGTGCAGCAAACTCTTCGGCTCCCATTTCTTGCCACTGCATAATAAAGTTTCGTACATCCTCCATGCGGCTTCATCCTTTGAGCTGGGAACATGTGGGCTCACAAACTGCATACTACGATAAATCTGGACCAGCAACCAATATGGACACCACCTTCTACGGGCTGGCTCAAGCTTAATGTCGACGTCAACTACCTTCCAATGCCAATGCAAGGATCATCATCTGGAACAACCATGGAGATTGGATTATTGGATCCTTATGCTACTTCATTGCCTTGTCATGTCTAGAAGCTCATTGCGATCTTGAGAGGATTGTCTCTAACTCGTCAGAAAGGGCTAACCAATGTTATCTATGAGTCGGACACTCGAAGCTGTCACTAAACTAATCTAAACTAAACAAGGACACCCCCAATGGCCCACACATGCAAAAGAATCGTGGAGGAATTATGTATTTCCTTCAAGCTCATCCATGCGCCAAGAGAAGCCAACCATTGTGCTGATTGGCTCGCCTCGCTTGCACGCCTCGGCACGGACCACATCCTGACCACACCCCCGGCTAGCTTGGGATGTTTCCTCTTTGGCGACCTACTTGGGATTCCTGTACCCATCTGTTTCTAATTTTAATTTTAATTTCCAGCAGTAACAAGGCCTTGGCCTTCCTTTGCACACAGAAAGAAAGATAAAGTAATGTTAAAAAAGAATACATATTACGATTGTAAAAATATTATCAAAATGTATCATAAAAAAGTAAAATTGCAAAGAGGTTGAAATATGAAATGAAATAATGTTAAAATATTGACATGTTTACAAAAAATTAAATGGTGAAATAATAAAAGAAGTAAAATGACATGAAAACAAATAAACAAAAATAAATTAAATAAGTGTTAAAATAAAAAGGCATGTAAAATGATATGGCAAATATCAATCGCTGGGGATTATAAAAATAAACTATAGAAATATAGACAGGATTATATGGCATTAACTATTTAAATATGGTAAATATTGTAGTTGCAAATTATAAAATATGGGAAATATAAATAACTGGTAAGTAAATAATATGACATTAACTATTACTTGATTGAAACAGGATTATAAAAAAATGTAATGCAAGTAAAACGATAGTAAATATATATAAATATTGAAATAATGGTGAAAATTAGAGAAACTATAAATAGAGCGTTTACAAAATAAATAAGTTGCAAGATAAGAAAATATCAACTAATTAACTAAAAACTATTTTCTGGTGTTTGATCAATTTTTAACTATTCAAACACAAGAAAATAACTTAAGAAATTATCAATTAATAATTTTTAAGAATTGACTAAAAACTATTTTCTGGTGTTTGAAAATGTCAATTTTTAACTATTCAAACACCAGAAAATAACTTAAGAAAATATCAATTCTAAAAACAACTGCAGTTTTACCGCCATTTACGTCAACGCAACGGAGCCCGACCGGGAGAGCTATAAAATTATTTTATTCATTATTAATTTTTCTTTAAATATTATCAAATTCGAAATCTTTTAATTCATAAATGAAGAAATAAATGTTTTTGTTCGTCTATAATATCGTAAAAGAAAAATAATGTTTTGTCCACCATACAAATTACTCTGTCCTAAAAAAAATTCAGCCGCAGTTAATGATAAATTATTTTAATAATAGTGATGTTTAATGTTTTGAAATCGTGTACAAAGAAATAGAGAGATGCCTAACTTTCTAGAAATTTTGGGTTTCAGAATAATTTTCGCCATTTTTAGCTAACTTTGGATTTTTATTAATTTGAAGTGGATCTTTGTTCGTTTTATTGACCGAGTTGTAAAAGTGAGTGATTGAGGTGACAATTGATTCAAACCAAACATTAAATATCATTTCCTTTTAGGTTCTTTGGATCTTGTAATATAATTTGTCCAATCTAATTCGATCGTGTTAAATTATTTCCTTTTGGCGTGGACTTAATAAGTTGTTGTAGGATAGGTTATTCGGCGAGTGGAACACGTTGCGCTTACAATGATCGGACGACGCACGCGTAAAAGAGGCGGACTCCATAGTTAAACATGCGTCTATATAATGAACTCGTAATTCAGTGAAATAAATCGTCGGGAGGAAGTCTCAAATTCGCTATTTATTTTTTCTTTCAAAAGTCATGTGTGTTTATATTAATATTTAAATGATTTGTCACTTAATCATCTTTCATAATTGTAGAAGTTAAGTTAATAATTATATTCTCACAAAACGCTTTATTCAACCAACCGATAGAACATATACACATCTGATTGCTTTTTCATTGTCGTTATCATCTGACTAAAGAAATACATGGTAAGAAAAGCAAACTTGTTTTCTTTATATTCATTTTGGACCAAAATTACCAATACTTCAATTATTAGAACAAACTTTTCCTGTCATGGTTATTCCAATTATTATGTCAACTATTTAAACAAAAAAAAGGTACATTTATCAATATCCTTGGGGGGCATTTTGATAGGAAAGATCGCTGCAATCCAAGCTAGGTTAGTTGGTAAATAATAAACTATTTTGTCTCGATAAAATAAAACATCAATCAAATAGAATAATTGTGCTCATTCGCATTCTTCAATCAAAAGATTCCTAATTAGATTAAGCATTCTTATGATGATCGTTACAATATTTATTGTTTAATAAAGATAAAAAAAGAATTTGTTATATTTTACGTTTGGTTGAAAATTTTAGTTCTTTTGGAAGAAGTTGGTTTTGCATTGGATAAAAAAAATAGAGTTTACAAAATCATCATTTATTTAATTTGTATTTAGAGGGATGGCGATTAGTGATGAACCTTGTGCAGTGATTAGGTAAAAAAAGTGCCTAATCAAAACTATTCAATATGCAATGTAAGATTGAGTGTCCGGCTTGCCAAAGAACATGTGTGTAATCCTGTATATATTTATATGTAAGTAGTAAAAGAAATTTTAAAGTAGAGTATTTATATACATGTTGCCCCCTCCTAGATTTTAAGGCTAGTTCAGGATTAGTTCTATGTTCAGTGATGAACGAGCGCTTCTTTAATGCATTTCGGAGCTTCGAAGGAATGTTTAGTGTGAGTTATTGCCTCCAAGACTAAGATAAAATGGATAAAAATTAGGATGTTCTATTACAAAGACTTTCCAAGCTATTTAATGACTAGGACTAGTGTGGATTTCGCTTAATGAACCTCCATTATCGAGAGCTTCAATTTTGAGATCTTCAAGGTTGCATGACATTAGTCGAGTGTGGCATGAGTCACTATATCTGGAGAGCTTGTTAGTAGGGTTGACTATAAGTTTTTTGGCATGAACCATTTGATATCAATAAAGGGTTTATGAAAGCTCCAACCTATGGGCTACATTGAGCATTTTTCTTCGAAATCCAAAAGGGGCCTTGAAAGTGATGATGTCGTACATGAAATTTGTCGCCTGACGGGAGGTGATGATGAGACATCTTGATATAGACTAACACACCCACTTGGTACTTTATGACTAGCGCTTTGACATCCTTCCACTCATTGCGTGGGGCTTGCGGTAGACATTTGCCTTGACGCTAGTCTTTGGTGAGGGGTTACAGTGAGGGTTTGACTGTAGTCTTATCACTAACACACATGATCTTAACTCGATCATTTTTTTGTGTGTGGGCATAGTCGTAAAAGGAGACAAAATGCCAATTTGTTTTGATGTTGGGACCTCCTTGATATTGGAGGTCTTCCTTAATGGTAGTTTCTTGTGGAGCAAAATGCGCAGTTTGCTAATTAGTTTCATTGTTAAGAGCGTCTTGAACGTCAAGGTCTTCTTTTCTAGATGGAGATAATACATGGGTTTTCGGTCATCTATCAAGATGGTTGAGGAAGTTTAATATCATAAGGAGATCATCTATTGAGACGACTATTAGGTCAATGAGCTTTGACCACTAATCAACACACACACTCGAGTGCCTCAGGTGAGGAACAATAGGTAGCCCCATGAATTCACCTATTTAAGATCCGTCCATTGTCATGCATTGTCAATGATTAATAAATGATGAGCTTTTTAATATCTCATTTGGTGACCACTTAAAGGCATAAGAACGCCCCCCTCCCATTATCATGCCCAGAATCCTCATAGAGGGTAGATCGCAACATGAAAGAGGTGGTGAGAAGGAAAGTGTTGAAGTGATTGGATGTGGGTATCATTTACTCTATTTTTTATAGTTCCTAGGTGAGTCCTATACAATGTGTCCAGAAGAAAGGGGGCATGAATGTTGTCAAGAATGATAAAAATGAGCTAATTCACACTAGGGCAGTCATTGGATAGAGTCTACATTAATGATAGAAAACTAAACACCACCACCAAAAAAGACGGCTTCCCATTGACATTTCTTGATCAAATGTTACATGATTAGCAGGGCATAGTTAGTACTATTTTCTTGGTGGTTATTTTAGATATAATCAAATTCACATTTCTAAAAGATTAAGATAAAACTACTTTCACTTGTCCTTATGGCACATTTGCATTTAAAAGTATGTCCTTTGGACTTTGTAATGCTCTCGCTACCTTCAGAAACGTATTATGATAATATTTTCTGACTTTATTGAACGCACTATGAAAGTGTTTATGGATGGTTATTCCAAATGTGAAGAGACAAAGTTAGTGTTGAATTGAAAGAAGTGTCATTTTATCGTACAGGAAGATATAGTTTTGGGCTACAGATCTCCTCTAAGGGCATAGAGGTAGATAAGGTCAAAATTAAATGTATCGAGAAATTGCCTCCACCAACTTTGATGAGAGGAGTTAAGATTTTCTTTGGGCATGCCGAGTTTTATTGAAGATTTATTAAAAATTTTCAAAATGGTAAAATCACTATGTTCTTTACTTGCTAAGCATACTAACTTTATTTTTTATGAAGAGTGTTTACTTGAGTTTAACAAGTTTAAACATGGGCTCATCTCAGCGCCTATCATGATGACATGAGTCTTCCATATGAATTGATGTGTGACACAATCGACTGCACAATTGGGTAGTGCTAGGCCAAAAAAAGAGGAGAGGACACATGTCATCTACTATGCTAGCGGAATATTAGATAACACCCAAAAGGAGTTTCTTTCTATTGTGTTTGTGTTAGATAAATTTTGTTATTCTCTAAAGTTATCATTTTTACATATCACACAATCATTAGATACCTAATGAAAAAAGGAGGCCAAACCCTAATTGATTCGATGGATTTATCTACTACAAGAGTTTGATATGGAGGTTAGAGATAAGAAGGCCCTAGAGAACACATTCACTTTTTGTCTTGATTGTAGGGCCTGTGGAAGAGTGCTATGTTCTCTATCAACGATACATTTCCTGATGAGATACTCCTAACCATTGCCTCATTTCCATGGTATGTTGACTTGGTAAATTATCTAGTAAAAGGTATAATTCTTTCTGACTTGTCTTATCAACAATGAAAGAAATTTATGTAGGATTCTAAACAATAATTTTGGAAGGAACCTTTGTTGTATATGTTTTATACTGATGGAGTGATTAGGAGATGTATTATAGAGGATGAGGTTTTTTGTTTCCTAAGTCACTATCATTATTTGCCACATGGAGGATCTTTTGCCATAAACAAAATAGCAACGAAAAACACCCAATGTAGTTTTTACTGGCCTATCATGTACAAGACTAAGATTTTTGTAAGCTCTTGTGATAAATGTCAAAGGGTAGGCAAAATTTCTCGAAAAAATAAGATGCCACAACAACATATCATTGAGGATGAACTTTTTGATATCTCAGACATAGACTTTATGAGTCCTTATCCTTTCTTTAAAACAATGAATACAAATTAGTTGCAGTAAATTATGTCTCAAAGTGGGTTGAAACAATTGCTACCTCAACGACACCAAGGTGGTGCAATTTTTTTTTGAAAAAGAATACTTTTTCTAGGTTTGGGTACCTAGAGCAATCATTGGTGATGGCGACTCTCACTTTTGCAATAAGTATTTATATGTGTTATTGGCCAAGTATAATGTCAAGCATAAAGTCACCACACCTTATCTAGAGAAAACCGTAGAACATTTCAAGAAGGATTGGACTTTGAAATTAGATGATGTCTTGTGGGCACATAGAACCTTTTATACTCCCTTAGGTACGTCACCATATCATCTTGTGTATGGCAAACCTTGCCATCTTTCAGTAGAGTTGGAGCATAATATTAGTGGGCCATTAAACACTTGAATATGGGATCTTCAACTTGCAGGTCCTAAGAAGTTGCTACGATTAAGTGAATTGGAAGAATTAAGCTGGAATCCTATGAGAACACGAAATTGTACAAGAAAAAAGTCAAATCATGGCATGATAAATATATTTCTCGTGAAAACTTTGAATTAAATCAATTTATTTTGTTATTTAACTCGATATTGAGATTTTTTTAAAGAGTGTTTTGTACAATTTCTATAGTTTGTCATAGCACACTCAGTCGAATTGTAGTGCAACAATACCGACACCAACGTGGTCATTTTGGACAAAGTTAGATCGTATTTTAGGCACTATAAAAAGGAATTTTGGGATTGAAATTAAGGTTCCCGGGTTGTATTTTGGGGATGAAGATGGTTGGGATGAGTTCTTCATCTTTATTTGCATTTGTGTACTTTTGTAAACTTAATTTTAATTTCTTTCAACATAAACTTATGATTTGATGATGATTTTCTCCGTGATGCGTGGTTCATTCTTCTAGGGCTATATGAAATTTAGGATTTGATTATGGTGATGATCTTTTATAAAATCTAAGATGCTTGTTATTGCTCATGATTTTGATGATATGCTTCATTAGATTAGCCATCTACTTATGAGAAATAAGGTCTTTTGTTTACAGATATATTTATTTCTTAGAAATAAGGATAATCATTTTACACACATAATATGAATTGGTAATACAATTAAAAAAATTTAAATGATCAGGAAAGTAGGTGTTAATTATTTTATTTAGAATTTTATTTTACTTTAAAAAGAGATGCATAATTTTTAAAGATTGAGTAGAGCATTTATGATCCAGTTATTCTTTAAAATCCCTATGATCAATATGTGGATTCAAATCCCAAGAAGGTTTCTCCCAATAACAACCTCTAAACAATTCATCTCATTCTCTTTTCTAAATTATGTGAACTCATTGCGTTTCTTCCATTTCTCATTTAGTTTTAACTATTGTTCACCCTTTTATATAACTATTTAGATAATATTTGAAATAATATAATTCTAGTGTTTGAATTCTTCTTTCTGGGACGATATTTATATAGTACAATACCCCCATACTTGTGAGAGTTTTGCAATGGCGCTACAATTTTGTGCAAGCCTAAGGGTTAAGATTGCTCACAAATCTTGCTTGTAGGATTGCTTTGTCCACGCGGGAATTATGCAATGAAGTTTCTTAAATTTTTTACATAATCCCTCTTAATTTATTTATATTGAAAGTGGAAGAGCATCATTTCTGCCTCCAAGTTATAGTTAATGAGATAAAAGTATGAGTTGAGCTGCTCGACAAACTCTATTCACATCTCAATTAGTTGGACTTTCCCGTGATCAATATCTTCATCAAGAAAAATCTGCCATAGGTTCGTGGTTCTTGTAAAAGAATGACACATTCACAATCATTGACTATTATAAGGTGAGTCATATACATTGAGATATCACCATAGATTCCATAAAAAGATTTTGATCTCATTATGAGTATATTCATGTCCTTGGAACATCAATCAATCTCCCAACATAAAATAACTCGGTGCTACTGACATGGTTGCCCCCCGATTATCTTTTCAAGATGCTTCATCATGTTTCGATAATGTTTCATGGATGGCTTGCAACTTCTCCCCAAAGTTTTATTGCAAATTGATGATGGTTGCTTCCATTGTTTCAAGCAAGTGTAAACTTTGTGCCATCTCACGTTGCATGTCATTTAGCTTCATCAAGTTCTGTAGGATTTCCTATTGTGCAGTGATGACATTAAGCAAGTCACCTTTATCTCCTCCAATCCTAGTGATACGGCTTTTGGATGACCAACGACTGACAATTGGTTAGCTTGGTTATTCGTCATGAGATTGAGATGTCATTTGTCATGAGATTGAGATGTCATTTGAACAAGATGATTGCAACCATCATCAATTTGCAATGTTGTCACACCCATATGAATGACAACACTTTTGTGTGGTGACAAAATAAAACATATGACATAATTGCCCAAGAAAGGGCTTTCACACCCATTGTCATGAAGTGATCTTGAGTGACTATGCTTCAGATGATGACTAGGCGAATGGGTTCCTAGCAAAATTTATCTAAATATGTAGTGAAAGTCTTTTAAGCCATGTGATTTACCAAAGACTGCTTGTGCAGGATTTCTAGCTCATTGACATGAAGGTTCGAGAGCGAGATGCATAGATGGATGTTCATGAACAAATGTGCATTTCTTTGAAAGGTTAGGGGACTATGGTTGGACATTTGTTATAGATTGCTGCCTCATGCTTGAAATAAAATGTAATTGATTTGTATTTAGAAGGATAGGATTAATTACAAATGTGTTTCAAGGAGTACTAGTTGGCTTTCGGAGATTACCGTTTGGCATGAAGAATCATTATTAGCGATATTATTTTTAAGTGCACTTTGTTCTAAAATGATCATTGAACAAATGCATATTAAAACTAAGCACGAAAATGAAAATTGGAAGAAAAAATTTCATGCAAATAAAATAATTATAAGCAACAATCAAAGATGTGGGGCGTTATATGACCTTAATTTGATGGACTCCATGCAAAATGACCTCGACATTCGTCGGTGATAGAAAACTCGTAGGAAGATAATTAATTACATTAGAGTTGTTTGGTTTAGATTAAGAGATTTTGACATGTAGCATAACATTATTATATATGTTTTATAGAATAAGAAGTAATAATACATATTATTCAAAGCCTTATTCCTGAATCGAACTGCCCTCATATGATTTAACTTTTACATTAGAAGATAGTAAACAGTGACCTCGAAAGAAAATCTACTAGTCTGTCTCGACTGATTCATACTATAAACATTTTCAATAGTCTCATCTTTTTTTTGTTTATATTGGACTAAATTTTGCAAATAAAAAAGTAGGAAAAAAAAAAGACACATCTTCCTGACCCCTTCCTCATTTCCGGAGGCGAGGGTACAATTTAACTAACTAACTCATTTTTTTCGAGCTTTGCAATCAGCTCAAGTTGGAGAAATCCAATTCAAACCCAATAACAAACAATAAAAAAATTAACCATTGGTCAACCAAAATATTTCACATTCGTATCATTTTAAAAAAATTGATTAGCACATCAAATTTAACTTAACACTCCCCTTTATACGTGAATTACTGACAACTTTGATTTAGCTCAGCCCATCACGTGAATAACAAATGAAGAAAATATATATATTTTTGATAAAAACTTAACCAGATTAGAACTCTAACACTTCTACTAATCTTTTCTTGTTTGTACTCATCCTATTAGTCTCCTTTTGTTCACAATATATATATATATATATATATATATATCATACTATTTTATATCTTGAATTTCCAACCGCATGTTCATTTGATAAAAAATTACGATGGTTTCAACCTCGAAAGAAAACAATTACCATGATGATGTGGATTTAAAAAAAAAAGAAAAAGAATAATGTTCATACTATTTTCTATCTTGACATGACTACTTGGTATTTATTTGTTAATGACCAAGAACATATTCAATTTTTAATCTCAATATATAGTCCTTAAAAAATTTAAGATATCAATTATTCTATCAAGATAAGCTGGTTCTGTGTGAACATTACCGAAAAATATTAGATTATGACTAATATAATTCCAAGTGGGATATAGGTTTTTTCACTATTTTTTTAAGATTATATACAAATTAACAGTTAATCCATTTGACGATAAATAACAAAGTTACAAAATGACTTATGGTCAAAGTGCAATTTCTTAAAGAAAGGCTAGAAAACAAAGAAACTAAGTACAACCCCCCATTGCACATATATACATTAATTAATTAACTTTAAAAAAACATTTGCAATATATATCCAAAATTCATGAATAATAAATAAAATAACAGCAAACTACAATGATCACAACATGCTGATATGGACATGTAATTGCACCAACCAACAAGTAGGGATGGCCAATATGCATGGGACACTCGCTAGTAAAATTAATCTTCATATTAGTAGTATTATTATATTATATATTGGTATAATTTTTATTCCATAACCCTTACATGATTACATATATTTTTCTTAATTTTACATTATTATATATTTTAATTTGTTAAAAGGATTTTTTTAAAAAAAAATAAGAAAAAGAAGACTTTATGTGAAAATCTGGCTTTGAATGGTCCTAATTTTGTGTTCACTGATTTCAATCGATGACTTTATGTGTCTCATCAGTCATCATGCAATTAATCTCCATTGAAGGTAATGAAAATGAAACATCAATTAAACCATGTGCTAACTTAATTAATTATATATATGCTAGCATGTCTCTTATAATTAACCACTGAAGAAACCAAAATTTGTACAAAAAAAAAAAGAAATATGTTTTGGGTACGAAAAATTGATGTGTCATTATGTACATCGAACAAGTAATTTTGTAGCTGGTTCTTAGGTCAAAACAAGGACCTATGCACAATTATTGGTGACCCAGTCGAGTCATATAGCTAACGCTATAAATTAGGACATAGTCCCAAACCTTTTGCAATGGTGAACTAAATATCTCACCTTCATCGGTCAATATATTGGACCTTTCGAGGCTGCAAGTTTTTTATTTTAATTCCCTTAAGTTTGAATTTTTTTTCCAAAAAAAATAGTAATTAATATATATATGTGTACATATTCCTTGTGACTTTGCATCAGGAAAATAATGCAGCAATGATAAATTCTTTGAATCATGTAAAAAACATGTCTCCATTATTTTATATATATATATTTTTCTCATGGGTCAACTTAATTAGCACACTTAAAGAGACTAACGAAACTTATCCATAGCAACAGTGCCTGGTCTAGATTAACAATGAAACATAGGCACGC
The DNA here is from genome assembly GCA_030549335.1 of Pontederia crassipes. NCBI lineage: Eukaryota > Viridiplantae > Streptophyta > Magnoliopsida > Commelinales > Pontederiaceae > Pontederia > Pontederia crassipes. Next base: position 26,215,689 of record CM060190.1, read on the forward strand.
ATGCATTGTCATAGAGCATCATCGTATGATTTTGGACTACTTGTTTTTTTTTTTTTGTATCCAACTTAATTAATCAAAACTTATTAGTTATATTATTTTGGTCCGGACATCCAATTATTTACATGCTTTTGACGAAAAATCCATAAAGCGCGTGACCTCCAAATCGTTCTTGTTCTTCTTTATTTGGGAAATATATAATATAGAAATACAAGTGGTTCGTGTAGGAGATGTAGATGAACACATTGGTGTGCCAGTTTGGTAGGTATAGTAGTCATCGTAAGATGGCGAGACCAATATTTTTGCTCACACACGCATGCAATTTTGGACGGTGGCTTGGAACGATTTGTTAGACTATTTTGATGCAATACAAAACGGAAGGTTCTAAACCATTGTACAATTATTGGTGACTCAATCAAGTCATATATATATATATATATATATATATAATGGAAAAAATGAGTGTCTAAAACATTTTTTATGAGAGGCGCGTAGACATATTTTTCTTTACCAATAATTTAAAGGATCATTTATGATAACAAAAAATGATTTTATAATATTAGAAGTTATATAAAATGATTATATTCATTATGACGGATAATAATGCGCAGAAGTTCGTCAAAATTTAAAAAATGATGAAAAAAATTATTATTAATGATTTGAATCATATATTTGTTATCCCCAATGACCCTCTAAATTATCAATGATGAAAGATGTTGAAAAAAATAACTAAAAAAATATGTCTAAAGTCGCTTCACACACGCTTCTCACGAAAAACGCTTTGCACGCTCATTAAACCCATATATTATATTTAGAGAAATATTAGTGTGCTACCACAAAATAGTGCTAGCAGTGTGCGCCCACTATTTGAGAATCGTTGGATCCGATATCAACGACTCTGATGGAGGCATGTATGGTTCAGTCCGGGCGCATGGTTCAGGGCACTTCAGCATGGCACCCCACCCAGATCTCGGACGTCGTCCCCGACACCCCCTTCGATGCTCGTCGTAGAGGAGCACCACGAGGAGGATCATGCCGGCCACCACCTTGAGCGGAGCCAATCAGACATCGCATCTCATGGCAGGAAGTTGCTAGTGGAGCTACCTAGGCGCATGAAGAAGTCGGCTGATCTACGTTCGCTCACTTCGAGGAAGCGGAGATTGCGCTCATCGGAGCGCAGGTCCCTCGTCGGATCTTTGCGTCACGCAGAGAACGTCGTCGACCCATCAACAAAGGTCATGGCCAGCAATACTCCAGGTCTACGAACGAAAGGTGGGATGCGCAAAAGAGGGGAGGAGACGTGTGAGACACTACGAACCGGACTGAACCGAATGCGTTTGGACCGAAATGGAAGCACCTCCATCGCAGTCATTCATCTCGGATCAGACGGCTCCACAGTAATGGACGCACATTTACCACTTTGTGTAGTAGCACACTAATATTTGTAACACCCCAAGATTTCAATAAGGACAATAAAGTAATTTTGATCAAGTTAAGGATGAAAAGGGAAATTGAAAAGGAAAAAGGAAAAGAAAGAAATATTAAATCATATTGGGAGTAGGAATTATGATTAGATTAAGATTAGGGATTGCAATTTGATTAAGATCCAAACGAATATTTAATAGATATAGGACTTTCAAATAGGATAGGATTAAGAGTTTTATGGCTTAAAAATATTTCAACCATTAAAATAATAATTAATACAAAAATTAAGTGATAAAATATTATGGAATTAAATAATTCCAAAAATTAGATGATAAAATCTCATCATATTAAATAATAACAAAAATTAGAGAAAAGAAAGAAATAAAAAGATAAAATAAAGGTATAATTTGGTTAACATAAGTTATTTATAAAAGATGGAGATAGAGTTTGATTGAGAGAAGTTTTTTTTAAGAAAAGAGATCATCTATTGATAAGGAGACCAAAACGGTCTTGATACAAAATGTTGGAGAGATTCCGCGAGGGATCAGACTCCCAAAAAAGGTCGTGAATAGTAGTTCGACCAAGATTAGCCAAAAAATCAGCTGCCCGATTAGTTTCTCTGAAGCATGAGTAAGGCGCCATGAAGTAAATTGGTTAAGCAAAGTCTTAATATCAGTAACAATATTCTTCACGCGCCAAGGAATAGCAGAGAGCCCATTGATAATTTGCACCAGGTTAGCAGAGTCGGATTCGATCATAATTGAAGGCAACTCCAAGCAGATGCAGCGCCTAAGAGCAGTGAGGACCCCCCAGGCCTCGAGCTCGAGAATCGAGTCAGCATATCTCTTAACAGCACTTGCAAAAAGGCAACGACCAGAGTGAGTGCGGATAATGAAACCTGCTTCCCCCGCCAAGCCAGCTCCAGTAAAGGAACCGTCCGTGTTAACCTTAACACAAGACATTGGTGGGGGGGGGGGGGAGGCTCCCACCGGACCCAGGTAGGGTCTTAGGGGAAAGTTGCATGAATGTGGATTCTGACATAGTCGTTATACTGTGCTAAAACCTTCTCCCAGGCCACAAGCTGGGTTGCCCGGATGGAACGAAAATGTGCATCATTCCGACACTGCCAAATGCCCCAGAAAGCAAAGGAAAATATAGAAAGCTGACGGATTCTAGAGTGCGTTCCAGTGAAGAGCCTTCATTGAGCCAGCTACCCTCAGGCCAAGAATTCATAAAATCGAAGGTAATATGCAATTGAGCTTGAAAAAGGTCCCAAAAACGGATTGAGAAAGACCATGAAAAAATAAATGAGTAAGAGTTTCAAGGGAATTACCGCAAAAAATACAAGAGGGGTTTAAATTTGGATTAAAGCGAGTAATATAATCTAAAGTAGGTAATTTAGTGTGTAAAAGTTTTCACAAAAATGTATGGACTTTTGGCAGTGTCTTAATATTCGACATTTTAGACCAGGCGGGCCGTCCAACAGCAGGAGTCGGCAAGGTAAGCTTAGTAAGATAACGATAAACAAATTTGGCATGAGCAACACTATGAGTGTCAGCCTCCCATATCCACATGTCATCATCGGCGTGAGCAGGGGTGTAGATGGTGGAAATAAGTGAAGCGAGATGAGGACCAAAAACCTGGTAAAGAAGCTGGTCATTCCATAGATTGTTAAGAAGAAGCGCATCAACAGTCAAACCTTCAAGTGAGATATCCATATTAATGAATGTAGGCTTATGGGTAAGTGGAATATTAAAAATTCAGAGATCTGAGAGAATATGGGTACTAGCTCCACTACTAATGAGCTTCCTCATACCCAGGCGAGTGGAGAGGAGGGATTCATGAATAAGTTTCCAAGCCCAGGAGCAATTGTCGTGATAGAAAGAGGCTCAGGGGTGGATGGTATCATACTTGTTCCTAATTAAGTTCGTCCATAAAGATTCTTGATTGTTTAGCAGGTTCATGATTCGTTTGATTAATAGGGATGGTATGATGAGCTTTAGGTTACGGAGTCCAAGACCACCAGCGCAACGTAGTGCGAGAGCAGAACAGTGTTCCAATTAACCATATGCAGGCCACCATTATCCTTACTGTTACTCCAAAGGAAAACACGAGAGAAGCGCTCGATAGTCTCTAGGACGTTATTTGAAAGGTAGGTGGAGCCGAGGGCATAAATTGGGATAGAGTTGACAACAGAATTGATAAGCATGGACTTTCCGACCTGATTCAACAGTTTACTCTTCCAGCCAGAGATCTTAGAAGAGACACATTCAGTTATTCGATTCTGATATTTGGCTGGAATGAATTTGTATGAAATGGGGACGCCAAGGTAGGAGAAGGGGAATTGACCAGGTTTGAAGTTGAGGATGTTTAAGATGGTTTGTTTCCTACGAGTGGAAAAAGTAGGAGGGAAGAATATTTTAGATTTATCAGGGTTGATCCATTGATTAGCTAAGCGACCATAGTTATGAAGGATTTTCTTCAAATTGATGCAGGTAGATTTAGTGGCCGATATAGTGATTAAGAGGTCGTCAGCAAAAAGGAGATGGCTAAGTGAAAAGGTTCAAATTGAAAAGGGGATGATCTGATTGATTGCAACAGCCTATTTCATGAGAGATGAAAAGATCTGAGATACAAGGGCGAAGAGATAGGGGGAGAGGGGATCGCCCTGTCTAATCCCCCGATGGCTCCTAAAGTAGGGGGAGTCGATACCATTGATGTAACATGAAAAACTAGGGGATTGAACACAAGTGGATATCCAGTTGACAAATTGCGTAGGGAAGTTCATAAGGGTGAGCACTTTGGTAATCGCAGTCCAAGAGACAGTGTCAAAAGCTTTGTTGATGTCGACTTTAATAATAATCTATTTCTTACGACCTTTTGTGAGAGTGTGGGCAATTTCTTGGGCAATGAGGATATTATGTTGAATGGATCGGTTAGGGATGAAAGCCGATTGCTCACTGTCGACTAGCGAGGCAAGGACAAGTCTAAGTTTAGTGGCTATGATTTTAGAGATGAGCCGATAAATGACATTACAAAGTGCAATCGGATGATAATCAGTAACATGTCTAGGATGAGACCGCTTAGGAATAAAAATAAGACATATTTTGGTAAGCTCAGGCGGGAGATGATTGGTGGCAAAGAAAGATAGAATGACCTGAGTAATATCAGGCCCGATAATGTCCCAATATTCTTTGTATAACTCAACGGTGAAACCGTCAGCACTAGGAGCACGCCCAGGTGGCATGTTCCAGAGGGTGTCTTTAACCTCACTAGGCATAACAGTATTGATGAGATCATTTTCCATGGTTGGGGGTAAGGAAGGAAGGGGGGCCAGTAGTTGTTCTCCAGAGGTGGGAGATCGGATCTTTGCCAAAGAGTTTGATAGTGAGTAGCAAAGAGGTTACGAATGTGATCCTCGTTGGTGATCTTAATGCTATTGGAGTCGTATAGGGTGGTGATGAGGTTAGAGCAATGTCTAATCATAGTAACGGTATGGAAGAAGGATGAATTTTGATCGACATGCTTTAACCAATTAATACGTGATTTACTCCACCATTTAATGGTGATCTGTCTAAGCAAGGCCGCATGCCTGTGGTAAGCAGAACGTAAATTGTTCAGATCATTCTCAGACAAACCAATGGCAGAATCCTTAATTTCAAGGTTAGAAATAAGGAGCTCAGTCGCCGCCAGCCTACTCTCTAGATAAAAAGGAATTTGAGTAGAGATAGATTTTTTATAAGTATGATAATGAAATAATTAGTGAAATTGGGATTTAATTAAATTTTAAAATTTAAGAGATGATAATTAATGATGGATGGTCATGATTGATGGAAAAATAGCCCAAGACCAAATAGAAGTTAAGAACTTTAGTTGAGAGTTATAAATAGGATCTAAAGGATGGTTAGAGATTATTATTTATCTCCACAGAATTTCTGCACGAGAGCATTCTCTTTCTCTTTCATTTTCTCGCAAATCGAGGCACTTAAGAGCGCGAGAGATATACCATTTTGAAGTCCCGACAGAGGAGAATAAGATCCAAGTGGTAGCCTAAGATTTATGAACGTTAATAGGGAGGAATCGTCGGTCAAAGTCACGACATCCGTGCAGTCCACAGACAATAGAAACATAGTTAATTTTTTAACCAACCGAAGATACGTAGGGAGATTCCCATGGCATCGATTTTTTTGCGACATGGACCCTTGGACTTTTCTCCGTTATACATAGATTATCTTGATATATTGTTAGCATCGATTGGATATCGTATGTCATATATAGGATGATCGAAAAGTCGTATCGAAACGTGACTTCTTGACGGTGGCAGAATGATTGAAAAGTCGTATCGAAATGTGACTTCTCGATGGTAGCCGAACCCGACTCGAGTTCTTATGAACCCGGTGCGAATAGGAGTGAAACCGGTCTGAGTTCAATGAACTCAACCTGAGTTCGATAGGTAAGGCGGCTCGGGTTCCCTTACTCGAGTGCGATACTGAATTGGATTGTGTCCTAGCTTATCCGGCCCGAGTTTTGAAGACCCACTGATAATAGATTGAAATCGAGCTGATCCGGCCCAGGTTTCACCTAACCTGATTCGGGTTATGACACAGAGATAGAAAAATTAGGTTGTTGGATCGGGTTTTGACTTGCTCGCCCCTGGTTCCGTTGATAGTAATGGACAAAGGAAAAATCAATAGGATCCGAACCGGGTTCCGGATAGTCCGACTCGAGTTCCGTAAAGAAGATGTTATCGGATTGAATAGAACTACCTCGGCCCGGATTTCAGAGGACCCAATCCGGGTTCTACTGAAGATAAAAATTGCGAGGTGAACTAATGCAGTCCGGCCCGAGTTTCATCCCACCAGGCCCGAGTTGATCGAATTGCAGTCGGTTTGCACACTAAACGAACAGGCCTGAGTTTCACCTCACCCATTTTGGATTTAGTTCAGTGAAAGGATGTTGATGAGTTATTGATTATAGTCGATAATGATTATATGAATGATTTGATTGAATTATTGATATATAGATTGATTGTAAATTGGCTATCGATAAATACTTTATCGATAAGATTGAATTAGGGACATGATGACACTTCATCGTATATTGCTTATTAAAGAATTGATAATGGGTAAATCGATGGAAATCGGCTATGGATAATAGGTGTATTGATTTATTGATTGACACCCAATTGATATGCCATGATTGATATGATCCCATGATTGTATTCCAAATTGAAAATGTACCTAAATTGATAAATATAGACATCATAGATAAATAAGATAAAATACGAAAATTGCGGGTCACCATGCTTTGTGAATTGTGACCTTTATAATTGATTGGCCCCACGCGACACAATGTTCTCTTAATAAATTAGAGCTCTCGACATGATCTTATCGTTCGTATGGTAACTTCATAGATTAAATGGATAATTGAACAATTATATTATGACTTCTATGGTATTGATAATTGTATTGCAAATCCTAGTGATTAAAGAATAAATAATAGATAATTGATTGATTGATAATCATATTGTGACATTGATGGTATTGACAATTGTATTAAAAATTGATTAATTGACAATCGTATTGTGACCTTTATAGTATTGACGATTGTATTGCACCGTTGTGGTATGGGCGATTGTATTGCAATCGATATGGTTGATGGATAAGTTAATTGCGCCTTAATGGTTGATGAATAATTGATTTCGTCGTCATGGCTGATGGATAGTAGATCGCGGCCGTTATGCCTGATCGATAGTTGATCGATAATTGCTAAATATGGCCTCCATTAAATTTGGTCAATTGGATAATGGAACGATAATTGATAATTGATGTGATTGATCATTATTAAGTTAATGATATGGATAATTGTATAGTTGATCAATTACTTATTGTTAATAGATAATTTCATAGCATAAATTGTTTATCATTAATCATGATATTATTTGTAAATTGTTCATAGAAGTGAATAGTTATTATTGATATTGATTTATGGTTCATACATATATTATTATGGGTGACCCTACGTACTGAGTTATCTTATTGGGCGTTACCCCTGTATTTGGATTCATACAGATGATGGCGATGACGATGGTGAGACGTTTGATGGCTCCTCTGACGAGTGACATGTACATGAATATAGAATCTATTATTGTATAAATGTAGGGTACATGAACCCGTACAAGTTATTGGATATTGTAGAAATAACTTCCGCGTATTGAAATAAAATATCGTAAATTAGTGTTCCGCTTATGTAAGCCCATTGGTTGATTGGTCAAAGTGAATTGAGTGGTGTCACCAAGATAGCATTCTGGACAGATAAAAGAAAAAAAATCTAGATCGTTACAACATTTCTCTTATATATATATATATATATATATATATATATATATATGAGGGAGGATTCAATGCATGTATCATGTATGTATTTGGATTCCCGTATGACCTTAAGCTTAATTTCAACAAAGAAATTAAAACTATGGAAAGAAAGTGTTGTCCGTTTCGTTTCTGATCATTGCAGTCTTCACGTAAGTTTCGTGGTGACTGTTGATATTTGCATTCCACGAAATTAACAACCACTACGAATTTGTTGAAATTAGTATTTAAAATAATAAACGAAATTTCCATTAAATGAAAAGATGTTCTTTTTTTATTAAAAGATGTAACATAATTCTTAAAAGTTCATTTTTTGAATTACGGCATAATTTGGTTATCATTATAACTATTCCTAAAAAAATCCTCAGAATTCTTTTGCACTTAAATACCTTAAAAAAATTTAGAATTTGTCGTTTTTAGAATATTTTGCGGATTCAGATTTAGATTTTTAGTCACTAGCTCCTAATTAGATTTTTGTAAAGTAATTTTCATATTTTGTCCCCAATTATCTTGACAACAGAACGTTTGGTCTCCCATTTTTATTGTTATAACAGGATAATCATCTCTCTCTTCTTCACTCCATTTTGGTCTCCAATATTTATTTTATAATAATAATTGATAAATTCCATGTAGCATATAACTCATATGACATATAATATTTTATTATATTAAGAAAATCATAAATAATATTACTTAAACTAAAAAAATAAGGAGGAGCTTACGATATAGAATGTTTTATCCTCTCATCATGTGCTAATTAGATTCCTCTCGAGATACACAATTGCTTCATCTAAGTTTGAAATTTGACATGTCAAATTCCCAAAGTCAAACTAGCAAATATGACTTTATTAAATGTGTTGGAATAAAAAAGTAGAATTAAAAAGTAGAGTTATATTTAGAGGGTAAAAAAAAAAATAAATATGAATGAATTATTTAATGTATTAAACTTTTAATTAATATTTGTCTACGTTCCCATAATCTTAGATTAAAAGGCGAATATAAAAATTATAGATAATTCTCATAACTTTTTAGAGAATCAATAATCACCTTATTTGAACTACTACATAGAAGGATATACCTAGAGACGTGACATTCACGTTCGAAAAGTTTAATTTAAAGTTAATATTTTTATGCACTGAATTTATACTTAATATTTGATTACTTTATCATTAAATTTAAAAGATAAATAATAAAATTGTATACAATTTCATTAGTTTTTTCAAAGAATAAAAGTCATTTCATTTGAATAATTACGTAAAAATATAAGTATAAAACAGTTCTATCAGACTATGAGTAGCAGACGACTACTCTAAGGAGAAAATGCCTAATGTAGGAAAATTAGGTATGTTTTTACCTATGTTCAACATGCATTTACTCTATGATTTGATATGTTTTCATGCTCAAACACACATTTTAATTCAAAATACAACTTTTTGGCTCTCTTTGGCAACACAAAGAATAGCATTTTAAGTAGCGTTTAGTGATTCAAACGCTAATTTTTCTGTTTGGTAAATGACAAAAATAAATATCACTTAGCGTTTCATATGAAAATATTGAAAAACTACTTCTACTAGCGTTCAACGATTAGAGGTTAGCATTTTATATATTTTTTTCAATTTTACTCTTATTCAAATGCATTATTTCTTTCTAACTTATCTTATTATTTTCTCATTTTTATTTATTAATCATTTAACTATATTTCTTTTCATATTCATATTTAATTAATTACAAATTATTTATATGTTAACAAGGAATAAAAATAATTTCACAATTAATATTTTCATATCATCGGTGCATTATATAAAATTTATTGACAATACAAATTACTATATATTTTAACAAAAAAATTAGTTGTGAAATTTTATTTTATTAATATTTAATTTATTGTATTATAATAGAATTTATATAGTGCTTAAATTAAATAATTTGTCATATGTCTAATTATGTTATTTTATATTCATCAGCTAATTCTATCGCTAAATTTATCAAACACTTATTTGTTACAACCTCTAACCGCTAATTATCATCCGCTACCTACTATCCGCTAATTAATCCACTATCCGCTAGTTGAATCACTATCCACTAATCGAATCGCTAGTAATGTCAAACAGAGCCTTTGTGATTTCCCCGCATTCATATGGTGTAAAAAGCGGTGTTGTATTTTTTGGGATTGTGTTACTATTTTTTATGTCCATGGAGGGTCCTAACTCATGAAGGCTATAGGATAGAGTGACCGCAGGTGGGAGCATCCAAAGCAGAGGTACCACTATCTAAACCCTTGTGCGGATTCTTAGACGAGAGCAGTTGGTTCATTGATTGCAACGAGAACAGCAGACAACAAAGGAGGTTCTCTTTTCCACATTAGCTGATCAGATTCCTCGAAGTACTAGAGGACAGAAGCTTCCTCTTACACCTTGTAGGCAGATGCGGACAAAAGAGCCGGTGAAACGTAGGGACAGATTGTACTCGGCCTCTCCTCTCCATAAAACAGGAGGAGAGGCAACCGAGCTAGGGGGCAGATCAAAGGCATTTCACAAGAGATTCTAACACACAAAAAGCCTCCTTGTCCTTCTTTTCTTTCTCTTTTCTTCTTTTTCATTTGTGTGATGAACATGAGATGTTTTGTCCCCTACTTTGATGTTGTGTAACTAAACCGACCAACTAGGCCGGGGGGATTGTGATGGAGAATTCATTTTTGAACTTATCTTTTTAATATTTATTCCATGCAGTATCGGTTTACCTTTTACTCTTTGTTTACTATTCCATTGGTTCTAAGATTTGTTGTTTCCCTGTTGTTGTTGTTTTCACGATAGAGTTTAGTTTTCTGGATATGTTTCTTCGATTCTCTACCCATTGTGTCTTAGCCCAAGAAGGAATTTATCTTTCCTAGCTCAGGCTTTAAGGGCGAGAGTTCATTCAACAAGGTACAATGTCAGTCGGTTCCTTGTCAATGTGTTTCCTATTTCTATTTAACCCATCGGTTCAGTTTGGACAACTTTAGACAATGGTGGTTCCTGCCCGAGAGGGTGCTCATAGTCTCTAACTAATGCATGCGAGCTGAGAAGTTCAGTCGGTGCTAGGATATGCCCAAAAAGTCACAATGTCCCAAGGTTCAACTGGGGGTGGGTGGGTGGGGGGGGGGGGGGGGGGGGGGCAAGCACTTGAGCCTCCCTTGTTTTATGTTTAAGAGAGATGATTTATAGTTTTGGGGGAACTTCAACCATGTATCTCAACACCAACATTTCTCGTCCGAGAGGGTACTCTATTCGTCAATAGTTGCACTCGTGCCGAGAGATGAGATGGCCATCGGGTTGCGACTAAGAAGCATCGGTGGTCAGTTCCGTGGTGAGGCCGAGAGGTGGACTCGAAGTACCTGAAGGTCATTCGTTTTCATTGAAGTTCCTTTTGAATAAGGTTGAACGTTAGACTCTATTGATGACAATAAGATTCCTCATCTGTGAGGGTAAGTCATTGGGTTATATAGTAAAGAGATACTGCCAATTAGTGTTGAGCAAGGCAGAGAGGTGAGATTAGAACATTTTTCTGCTTTGTTTTGGAATGCTATTATGATTTGTCAGTTTGAACTTTTGGAATTGATGAGTTTATTCCGAGAGGGTATTTGATTCCCCAATCGTCGCATGTGTGTCGAGAGGTGGGGTGACGATTGTGTTACATCAAAGAATTCATCAACAACTAGTATCAAGCAAGTCCGAGTGAAAAGGTCGAGGCATTTTATGAATTGTTTAGTAAATACTTTGTTTTGTCAATGTTCTTCCTCCGTTCGAATTGTTTTTTATGGGTAAAATGAGTATACCATATGCTTAGATATTGCAATAATTTCGATGAGATTGGAAAGTCAAAGCGGGGATGTAAACCCAGGCATTGTCAAACCTCGTTAATAAATTCTTCATCTTCCTTGTGTGTGCATTTTCTTACCCACCTTCCTATTTATCATGGATGTGATTTGAGCATTATTGTATTTAATTTTAAGTTTACCGAATTAGTCTTATCCTTCCACGATGTACTATATAAAATCAGTATTTTCAATAAAACACTAATTCATCCCCTTTTGGTGTCTTGTAATTCAACAAAATGAAATGACAATATCAGATAATCATTTCTCAAATATATATCATAATGACTAACAATTACTAAATAATATTATATAAATATTTGTTATGAAAACAATCAGAAACTAACCAAGGACATCTAGGGGCTGTTTGGGTGCAAAAAAATGTTCGAGAACAATTTTTTCTTGACCCATGCTAGCTCCCATATTTTGTTCTACCAAGAGCGATATTGTTCTAGACCCCTTTAAGAACTCAAATGATCCAAAGCTGAACTGTTCTTGTAATGATTATTGTTGGGACCCACCGGTTACAAAAAAATGATGTTTGGATAAAAGATGGAGAACAAGCTTGCTATTCCTAATTTATCCCCGTATCAAACAGCCCCCTAGTGATTTTGTAATATGGGCAAATCTATGTTGTCGCTACGCACCTTCTATCTGGACGGCGGGAGCAATTACCTTTATGATTCAAATGCAGGGAGTAATTTTTTTTTATGAATTATAATACCTAGTAAGTAAGATAATATTGATGGAAGTATTTTTGATAAAAACTAATCATAGCTTATCAAGTAAACTATCATCAAATGGAAAATATGAGCAAGTAATTAATTGATTACTATTATCATATAATCGAGTCATTAGTCGAAGTTCATAGTTATTTAGTTTTGGCGTTTAATATAATAAAGTTATATTTTTAAAATTAGTATTAATGGCGAATGTTGATGGATCAATAGCGTCACTCTAAAAAAAGGAGTTAGTTGTAATATAATAAGAATGTAAAATTCCAACTAACTCCTTTTTTACACGACAGGGAAGAAGGGGGGGGGGGGGGGGTGGGGTGGGGGGGTGGGGGGGGGGGGTGGGTGGGTGTGGAGGGTGTAGAGAGAGGAAGCGCCATGTCTAGCAGACCTGCTTCACCTCACACCGCAGGAGGGTTTCTTAGCAACGAAGTGATGCATCCAAGTGATAGAGGACGGAGGGCATCATACTCCCCAGTATTCCAGACCTCATTTTTATTTTATGTAATTAATACTGTATATTAGTGCAATTCATATTAAAAATCGTAGTTAATTTAAATTTCTTTGTGATAATTTATAATTTTACTCCATATTTAGTTTATGTTACTTGTCAAAATATTCTTTTATCCTTTATAAGTTGGATGACCAACTTGTCACAAAATTGTAATATATTATTCGAATGGAATAGACGCCGAGTTGGGAACCATTTTATTAAAAAGTGAAGATAATCAATCGAAGTGGTTTACAGTTGGGGGGCTAATCCAACAACAACAACTACTCCAATTCCGCATAAACATGAAGCACATGATAAAATTAGTTTAAAATTTATTTGGCAAATAACTAACGAAGGGATGGGATGAGGTGGTGTGATGAGTGATGGGCGGTGTGACATGGTATATCATTAGAAAGTTCATCTTTGGATAATAAATTATATAAGATGTGGAGTTGGATAATGAAGATTTTATTTATATAAAAGTCATTTTTATCTAAAAGTATTTATAATCATTAATTAGGGGTGAGCATGAATCGGGACGAACTGGTCGCCCTCATCCACACTGGCTCGGATTTTTCAAAATTTTTCATGACCCGATGGATAATTGGGTCAAGACCTAGTCTCATTTCTTTGACACCCGACCAAATTAGGTCGGGACCGAATCCGAATTTTATGTCTCGACCTAGTTGAATATATTATATTAATATTAAATTATTTTTAAATAGTATATTTATGTTTATTTTGAATAAAATTTTATATTTACTAAAAAATTTATTTAATGAAAAAGTATAGATGAATATGTATTCATATTAGAAAAAAGATAATATATGATGATATATATCAATGAATGTGAGAGAGAGGAGAGAGAAGAGAGAGAGGGGTGGTTTAATTTGGTAGGAAGAGAAATAATTTAATTTGGTAATAAAAAAGAAAGAGATGTTAATTTGATTTAAAATAATCTATCCCTTCTTATTCCATCAATTTGGTGGAATGAAAAATGTGGTATTCAAAGGACTTAGTTATTCCACCCCACCCCTCTTAACTAATATAAAAAATATAGCCAAACATGGTTTAACTAATTTCATTCCCTCGTAGTCCATCCCATCCCTTTATATCCCCAATCCAAACAGACTCTTAAGGATCGTTTGGTATACGAACTGCACGAGAACATCTGTCTTGTTCTCGTCTTTAGATCCAAATAATCATTTTTTCATATTGTGAGGCCCAGTGCAATAAATGCGAGAACAGACAAAAAAATAGTCACAAAAACGTTCGATGTCCCCAAAGAACAACGTAGTTCTTATTGGATCCTGATGATTAGAACATAATTGGGTCAATTGATCCTAACCTAGGAACAAAAATTTTGTAGCCAAACAGCCCCTTAGGATTGGATCTTAGTCTCTAATTGTAATTACCAGGAACACTCTTGTTTCACTTTCATATCATTTCTTTGGAAAATTTCTATATATGGGAGCGTATACACCATTAATTATTTCTGTAGGGAACGTAATTAGATTTAATTATATTAAATACAACAGCATTGTTGATAATACTTTGAATTTAAACTCAATTGTAATTTTATATGGCCCTTTCTTATTCAGGCGCTTTAGTAGATTTTTCCTAGGGGTCTCGCTAATTGATTTAGGGATATTCTGTATAAAATTAGTTTATTTCCTTATCAAGATAGATGTCCTATTTCTGAGGATTAATTTAGAGTCTCAATCGGTCTCTAATTTCTATCGTCTATAAAAGAAAGTGCCTATATAAACTCTCTAAAAGTCCAAACAGAAAATAATATGATCTTATAATCTTCTATTTTTTTCATCTAATAAAACTTTGCATCGTCTTAAATTTCTCGAATTTTATTGCGGTGCATAATTTCTTTCATGCAGAAATTCTAATAACAATATTTTTTCTTGGTGCCGGCCCGAGTCTACGGGGGGCCTTCGGTGTTTAAGGCTACTAACACTTGACTAATCCGAAGTCGGGAAGGCAAAACAGCGAAGGTTAATTCCCTGACCAAGGGACAGCTCCAAGATTCGAACCTAGGGCTACTAACACCCAGCGAACGCTTGGAGCTCAATCCTGCTAATCAATTGAGCCGACCTCATTTGATTAACAACAATATTTATTGATAATGTATGTACCATTTCTTCCATTTATAAGTGAAATATAATCGAACTATTTTTTTAATTATAGAAGAAGCAGAGTTAGTAGAAAAAAAAACATAGATTAGGAAATACAAAAGTCCATATCTTCAACCGATGAGAGTAGAATTTGAGACAGATCAATGTGCCTTTTGCTATTAATTTCCCATAAACTATTAATTAAATAAATAATTTTTTTAGGACCTCTCAAAGCGTACAATTGATGGGTTTAACTCGTATGAGACTTTCCCCACGTGATGCTTTCAAAGTTTCTTATCGCTAGATGGTTAAGGAGATTGGGTGCTATCTAATTAAATGCATTAGGTTAATTGAATTGGCATTCTGATCAGATTCGTAATCTTAAGATAATATATAATATTATTTAGAACCCCCACGGTGGAAGATGCACGCTCACTCTTAAGTGCAATCTTGTGATCATTATTAAGATAACAAGAACTAAAAAAGTCGATTTACTCGAGTGATTAGTGAACGAGTCTTAAAATATTCAAAAATTAATTATATTAATTAATGTTGGAGTTAGCAAAGTGCTGATTCACCAAAGTGCGACGGCCGTAAAATATTATCTTCTTACCGCACTCAATTAGATTAATCAAGTTGCATTAAAATACTAATTAATTCTGCTAGGATTAATTAGCCTAAAAGTAACTATGCCGTATGCATCATTAACCATACTTACTGGGACCAGTACACCAAAAAAAAAGGAAAAGGGAAAGAAAAGACACTTTTTTTCTAATCTCTGCCGGACATAATTAGCAATTAATATAAATGGCGGTAGATTAATTTGATATATTTGTAGGGTTAATTTGTTTGCTTTGCTAACATGTCAAGCACCGATGTGGAATCTCATGATGTCCTTGCGATTTATAATCATTAAATAAATATAGTCCTGATCGATCACTAACATCATATGTGATTCATTAGCTCTTAATTACCTCATAAGATGCGATCTACGTATGCTACGAATAATTATTATACAACCTTGTTCCGGCAGGCACAACTAAGATGATTGTTGATGTCTTTCTCTCTCCCTCTCTCTTTTTTTCTTTCTCTCTCTCACACACACACATACATACACAGGGCAACTAGGATATAAGTTCATAGGGGCAACACAATTAAGCTTTACGTTAGTGTGCTTGGACATGAGGATCCATTACAATATGTATGATATAACTTTGTCAGCAATTCTATAAAGTTTTAGCATTTTAGGTTCGTTATTTGGCCACATATTTCATATCCCACGTCCACCAGCTCTCTCTCTCTCTCTCTCTCTCTAAATTTCTCTCGGGGAATAAAAAGTCGTGGCTTACAAAGTCCTTTCGATGTCTAACATAATTCATAAGGTACGTTTGAAACGTCTCTCGGATAGAGGGCTTGTATCATAACTTTATAATAGATAAGAGAGACTTCAAGTGGAGTTAGGGGGCAAACTCGACTCGATTCCAGAACTCAATTCGACTCGTCTAATTTTGTTGATCGGATCGAGTCGGATGGTAAGTACTTTGTGCTTGCAATTTGAATATTCAAGATGTAAACTTATAATAACTATGAACATGCAATCACCTGCAAACCCATCAAGCAACTAGGCAACTAGCAATTATAAACATTTCATTATTCAGCAGAAAACATGGAGAATATATAAACCAAGGACATTGTAATGAGAATGCTTATTCAACTAAAACCTCATTTCAGGGAGTGTTTTCTATTGCAGTATATAGAATAAAATTAGTCATGGTAATCGGCCAGTCTGCTGCACCTAACACAATCTTGGAATTGGAATAATTCTCCTCTCAGTTACACCCAAGATAAATTCCAATATACGAGTGAGCAGCACTAACACAAGAATTGACGTATGGGAAAATATGATTACAGTGTAGAAGTAGTAGTTTCTTGCAGAAGCAACGACCAGTCTTTTATCCTCCCAGCCAAATTAGATGCTCACCAGTTTAGATATCAAGAAAGTTTTTATGGACCTGGTCACATTGATGATAAATGAACATGGAAAAGAGATGAAAAAAAAAAATGCATTCAGATCATATTGCATAATCATAGCAGGAGGTCATGAGAAAACTTCTGACCGAAACAAACCCACTAAAATTGAGCACTAATCATTGGATATGTGACATGATATCAGATTGAAAGTTCTCTTTCCACACATAATGGTAATATGCAAGATCAACATGAGCTCATGGAAAAAAAAAAAACCACAACTTCTTTTTCCTTTGTTACAGAATTCAAGGACCTTGGGTTAGAACTTAGAAGAGTCGTGCTTGTTGGTTGGGCCTTTGAGAAAGTCCAAAGAAGACAAGTCTTTTAATTAAACATAGAATCAAATATGGAAGGACCAGGCCTGCATTTTTAAGCTGGTGATTTTTTTTTTTAGTAGCTAATCTCCGGTGTTTGAAAAACGATGTCGACAGTCCAACATGCACAACGCTAAAAAGTGCACTGTCCATAGATTGAAGGTCAGCTCACCGTCGAGTCCATATTAGGACACCCTGTATCACGCCAATAAAATTTTTTTATATTTAAATAAATTCGAATTTGAGACATTACTTAAGCGAAGAGAAACCTCTACCGTGCATCAGATTTGAAACATCTCAATTATGGATTCAAACTTATTTTCTAGAGTCATTTAAGCATTTTTCTTTGTCTTGCAGAGAGTCTGAACTGCCAAAACCAAATAGGTTGTTCAACTAAAAGTGAAAGTTGCCTTATTTCCAATCCAAAAAAGTCATGGAATTTTAAAGTTAGTCTACGCAGAAAGAGGATGGCAATCCCATTTCGAAACGAATGGTAACATAATAAAGTATGACAAGAAGCATATATAATTGGAATAAGCGTCAGACATTTACCTGTTTGGCAATAGTTGAAAACAAAACATAGATTTTAAATTCCGTTAAGAATTCACTTTTCAGTATTTGATACCTTAACCTAGTGTTTTCCTTTGGAAGACATCCTGTATCCTGTTAAGATAGATTGACCATTGAGATACTTTTTTTCTTTCATAAAAAAGTATTAATTAATTGTTTAAGATTTGTGTTATTATTAATCATATTGGGTAATTATAATATTCGATGATGTATTTTGAAGTTAATATAGTCCACTAATGTTTGAAAGTTATATGCTGGGCTCTTAGCACCTTGGGCTTCCATGTATTTGCAAACGTATGGGAGATGGAGCGGGTTGCGAGAGGAGGATTGGAAGGTAGTGATGATTTGAGATGTGAGAAGCACAGGATCATGAAGTGGAATCATTCTTACACACGAAGGAAGTTTCAGGAGAAATTTTTCTGACCATATTAATTAACTAGTTTGACTAACTCGCGCTTCGCATAATTTAAATATATAAATTAAAATATAATTTTATATTTTAAATATAATTTGTAATATGTAAGTACAATTTGTATAATGAAATATTATTTGCGTGCAAAAATATTTTATGAGATAATATATATATATATATATATATATATAGCTGATGCATTGAGATGCTTGACGTGGTAGGATTTTAATTTATCTTTTTTTTTTCAAGCAGTTTGAGTTTTTTACATTTTCTAAGATCTTTTTACCTGTCATGTTCTCTCTTATGTAACCTCCGTTTCCTCATCAATTATTATTCTATCACCAATTATTACTCCTTCATGTAACTCCCAAATTCATCTCTCACCAATTTTTACTCTTCCCTGCAAACAATCATAATTTTTTATTTTTATATTTTTGTTGGATATTATTAGTTTAATATATACAATTATATTATACGGATTTAACCATATAATATTTAATTGAATATATTTTTATTATCACAACTATGGCTGAAATGTATATATTAAGATATAGAAATATGAAAATTTATCTCTAAAAAATAGCAACAATTGAACATATAAAACTCTTTTTAATATACAAACTTATAAGTTTATATTAAAATAATAAATTAAAGTATAATAATTTATTTTTAGATACACTTAATAATAAATATTTATGTATTAATTAAACTTGGCATGGTTGCATTTTATTGAGTGGGAATATGAAAGGATAAATCGGTTTCTGAAAAAGAAACTCTTTGAATTCTCCCTTTATATGTCAAGATAATATAAAGGCATAATTACCTAAATCTTGATAACTGATTCGCGTATTAATTACTTGATTTTTCTGACTCTTTGTCAAATAATCAATTTGTATCCGTAATGATAATAATATTTGCATTAATTCCAAATTTACATATAGAATATGAAGCGGTTAGCGGTGTGTAAGAAATATATTGTTTTTTCTCTCTCTCTCTCTCTCTTCACCCAAGCGACAGTCATTTCTTCGCCACCATCAAGATTTCGGTTCAAATTCCTCCGTCCTTATTCTCCTCACTGCTATTCATTTTTCTACTGCAGCCGATGCCTTAATTACTCTCACTCCCCTCCTAGACCCTGTCATTCCACACCCGACGGACATGCTGCCCCTCTTGCGTGATCCGTCCTCTAATCGCTCAGCAACACCGTCCACCTACTTCCGACCGTCGTCAAAATCGCAACCCCCTCCGGCGATTCACAAGAACGTTGCCTGGATGGAGTTCCACAACAAGTATGGGTCGGCGTTTGGAGAATGACCAATTCGAGTTATATGACAGCAATCAAGTACATTCCACAGATAGAGGTGTCACTTTGTCATAATTTATTTTTCTTTATGTCTTGGTCGATCCAAAATAATCATATAGTCCTGTATATCCAAGCAAGTTTTGGAGTTAAGGTATCATCTATCGTACTTAAAAATACTAAAATATTATGTGATCTTTACAATTGTAATTTTAAGCGGCATACAAGCATTCACCAAAATATTTTTGTAATTTTAATTCTTTTCATCCACTAACAAATATCCATTGAAGCCCATAATTTTAATAATTAATTTCAAATTTTATATAATATCTTTCTATTCCTTTTTATATGAAATTTCCCACTATCTCAATAGTTAATGTAGTTGTTTCAAAATCTATATGAACTCCCACTATTCCTCTTTTTATGTGCAATTATCCATTTAATACTCAACTCATTCAATCTATAGAATTAACGCACTCAATCATTTGTATTCGGTTATTAGTTCACATATTATTATTTTTTCTCTTTCGTCTCTTCATCTCTTTTTGGGGCAACGTTATCTTTAAGTCCATTAAATGCTATTATATTTATATTCTATTATGGACCTTTTGTAGTATGATTTAGAGGTATTCCTTTCTCCTAGGGAAAGAATATGAAGGCGAGGTTGGTTGGAAGGAAGAGGAGTCGAGGTGTGCGATCTCAAATTTTGTGCTCTTATCATTTTCACGTTCGAGCTGATAATACTTACGGTTAATTTTGTTTGTTTAATTTATAGGTAGTATATACAAAGGTACAACCAATTTTTAACTCTAGAAGCATTCATAAAGAAAGAAGATGGATAGGAGGTTCATCTCGAGGTCCTCTCCAATTTTTTTTTTCTTTGTGCATTTTTTCTTCTTATTTTTTTTTTGTACAACCAATGAATGAAAAGTCACATTTTTTTTTGTAGAACACTTTGTTTTTTTATACAAAAAAAAACTTTAATTATGTATTTCTTTTCACACAATCTTTTTATATAGATTCCTAAAAATTGGGCATATTCTTTTACCAGCATATAGTTCTTTTTATGATTTTTCTATCTGTACTTCAGGGACAGAACACAGAAAATGAGGATGTTAGGAATATTAAGACATAAGATTTGCAATGGTTGAGGTATGAGGCTCTCGAATTTTTTTATGAAGCGCATTAGTGTTTTTGGAATGTATTATTTTTCCGTGGTTTTTCAATGTATCATATTTTGTCACTAAATCTTTATTTTGTATTCTAATCCTTTCCTATGTTATTATTATTATGGGTAACAACATGCTCATGTGACTTACAGAATATTTTCAAACCATTCGAATTGTTTATGATTAGCTAACACAAATGTTGTACTTTAAAGTCAATTAACTTTAAATTAGAAAGTCAGAGGTATTCTTTGTGTGATATATATTTTAATACTAATAGTTTTCTTTTTTATATGTTAAAGATTAACGTGTATATAAAAAATTAAATTAATATGAATATGAAGGCTTTCCTTTCTAGGTATACCTGTAGTATTCCTTTTAATCAGAACTATTACACATCTCTCAATATCAATAGCATAATAACAAGAACCATCGTCAT
Organism: Pontederia crassipes; assembly: GCA_030549335.1. Taxonomy (NCBI): domain Eukaryota; kingdom Viridiplantae; phylum Streptophyta; class Magnoliopsida; order Commelinales; family Pontederiaceae; genus Pontederia; species Pontederia crassipes. The sequence continues at coordinate 26,236,917 of CM060190.1, forward strand.
ATTACTTGTCGTTTCTACACTAAATAAAATATTTGTATTGTTATAAAATAAATGTTATCTTGAACCTAGGTTTAAGAATAATTCTTTTTTTATCCGCATAATATAACTGACATTATCAATTTATTTTATCCATTTTCTCTCCTTCTCGAGTTCAAATTAATATTAATTTTAATCAAAAGTTATTGATATATTTTTGTTGGATATTATTAATTTAATATATATAGTTATATTGTACGGCTTTAACCATATAATATTTAATTGAATATATTTTTTTTATCACAACTATGACTGAAATGTATATATTAATATATAGAAATATGAAAATTTCTCTCTAAAAAACAACAACTATTGAACATATAAAACTCTTTTTAATATACAAACTTATAAGGTTATATTAAAATAATAAATTAATGTGTAATAATTTCTTTTCTAATACACTTAATAATAAATATTTATGTATTAATTAAACTTGTGCGAAGCAAGGATGTTCCCTAGTTATTCTATAACAAGAGTTCTAGATCAGGATATGGTGCTAGAAAGGTGAAACTCTCGCTACAAGAATCTTGGAGATTAGCCACGCCAATTAGAGTCTCAAGCACACCAACGGTAAATCGACGCTCATAGCGATGACACAACGACAAAGTAGCGTCGGATAAATGGCAACACTAGTTGGCTCACATTTGCCTTGAATTGGCATCGCAAGAGCGTTACAAGCTTTCGGCGCCAAAATGGGCTCCGAAGCAGGGCTTTGGGGACACTAAATATGCGTGCACAAATGAAAGAATGCATGCTAACTAACCTTGGCGTCGACATATTGCGATGTTGAACAGCGTTGCCTTCGCATCGGCATCTTCGGAGGCGTTTTAGTCGCCAAGTACTGCGCTGCCACATTTTGACGCTAATAATATGCCAATGTGATGCTAACTTCGTCGACGCTAATGCGACCCTACTACCGCAGCAAATACAAATATAGATATGTCACCTACATAAACAATAAGTACTATATATATATATATATATATTATTACCTATATAATAATTAATAAGTATATGTATATGGATGTGTATATTAATTAATATATCTATATGTATATAAATACAAAAACATATATATATATACATACATACATACATACATATATGGGATTAATGTACCTACAAAGCACCTTCCGCTTTGTAGGGATGCTGAGCGCATCTCAATCATTGATTTATTGATCAATGGTTGAGATAATTGATATTTTTAAATCATAGGATTTAATCACTTTTGATCAAATTCATTGATGAGTAGATTAACGGTTGAGATGCGCTCAACATCCCTACAAAGCGGAATGTGCTTTGTAGGTACATTAATCCCTACATATATAGTTCATCTAATTAACATACCTACATATATAACGTTTTGAGGCCGATGCGCCGCTATTGTGTGCTAAAAAATATTAGACGAATTTGCCTTCATGCATGTGTGCTAAAAAATATATTACAATTTTGTTATCAATAATTAATAAATATTTATCTAAAATGATGTCATATATTTATAAAAAATGATATTAATTTTTTTCAAACCCACTCTAAATAACAATTAAAGGTGATATGGTTAAGATATCTAATATTTCCAATTAAAAATAATTATGACTCTTCATATCCACAATAAACATTAATAAATATAATTATTTGATATTATAATTAAAAATTTAATGGAATATAAATATTTAATATCAAATTTGTGAAAAAAATAATACACAAATTAATAATGAGAATCCCAAGTGTTCATACAAATAATTATTTAATTAATATGATATTTAATAATGGAAATATCAAGTGTCAATATAGAATTAAATTTTGCAATAAATTAATATGAGTTTGAGATAATAATTATAAAATTATAAACTAAAAACAAACAACAAAAAAGATAGGACGAATGGTGAAAGGAGAAGAGACCTTGATGCATAACTTTATATAAGAAAGGTCATGATGCATGGCTTTATATGATATAGAGATATAGATTAAAATGTGGTATTAAATAACTTAAATGCATTTTAATTGTTGTACTTTTAATATATATATATAGACATTTTAATTGGTGTAATTTAAAAAATAAATAAAGTAAAATGAAAATATTAAATAATTTAACATACCTTAAATTAAACTTGATAATAAATTAAATAGGATGTCATTAATGATGCCATTGTGAAATTCAATATCTTCATAATGGCATTAAAAAAATTAAAGTGGGAGGCACACCACAAATAATGAATTACATTTTTTATATTACAAAAAAAAAGAAAAAAAGAAAGGAGGAATGGTGGAAAGAGAGAGCTCCAAACTTAATTACAAAAAAATGCCATGATTCATGAATTTATGTTATATATAGAATATAAATATATGTAACGCCCTTGGAATTCTCCCTATGACACGTGTCATGAGTGGCCCCCTAGTGGTGTTACTACGAAAATAATTTGATTGAGTAGTCAATAATAAAACAACGGAAAATGTTTGAAAGCCATTTCCAAGGCCCATTAACAACAAAGCAAGAGTGGAAGCATCATATATTAATGTGGCAAAAGCCCAACAATCACAAAAGGCGATTAGACGTTCACATAATCATCCAAATATATAGAAACCTAAGTTAAAGCCCCGTGGACTTACCAAAGTCATAAAGAGTGTTCATGAAGCATGAAGGTCATTAACAATCATACATCGATAATAAATTATTAAATTTATGATCATGCAATCAAGAAACAATATCATTAATTCACTTACAATGCCCTTTTCAATCTCATTAGCGACTTGGACATAGATTAAGTGGCACCTTGTGTCCAATGGACCTTTGTATCCATATGTTTATGATCACTAATTTAGTTCGATTGGAGTTAATCTTTTAACTTCTCTTTCACTAACCATTAGGCAAACAACATTTAATAAGATTTTTCATTCATTGAGGTTCTTGGCTTGCTCCGATGCCAATTATGGTTGGTGAAGCTGGGTCTCATTTGTACCAAAATATGCACGTTTGAGTTCATTACAATTCAATTAAAAATACGGCGAGAGTCAAGAATCCCTCAATGTGTTCATTCAATGCAATACATAATTTTGCCTAGATTTTTCATCAATTTGACACTCCTAAACATGTGTTTCACTCCTCATTCAACATTCATTCACTTTGATAATAACAAAAAAGAATCCAATTGAGTTGTTATTCCAACCATTGGAACAAAGTTTTTATGTCATATATAATTATATTTTGATGATACAAACCTCGAAAGATTAGAATTATATTTTAAATATCAAAAAAGTCTAAATTAAGAATGGTTTGCTTCATGCACTAAACTTTTGATTAACATTAATTTATGTCCCATGAGATTTACATTAAGAGGTGAATATAAAAGTTATATATAATTTTCTTATCTTTCTATAGAATCAATAAACAAATAATTTGGGAAACCATATAAAAAGTTATGCCTAAACAAGTGAAGTTCGAAAAGTTCAATTTGAAGTTGATATTATTATGTGTTAAACTTACACTTAATATTTGGATATTTTATCACTAGATTAGTGATAATAGATAAACATAAAAGTTTTAGATAATGTTGTTACATTTCTATAGAATCAAACATCATCTCATTTCCAATGAAAAATTATTTTTAAAAGAGTAAAGGTTTAAAAAGTTCAATTTGAAATGACTAACTTTATATCTTGAATTTTGAATTAATATTTGACTATGATACCATTAGATTTCGGATGAATGAAAAATATCAAAGTTGTAGAAAATTTTGTTATTTCCATAGATTCAAAGATCACCTCATTTGGATTATCGTGCAAAATGTTATGTATAAAAGAGTGCAAGTCTATCAGACTATTAGAGTAACGGTCACCCCCTCCAATAAACGGATGACCGTTGGAGGATAAAACAGATGTACGGACGATCAATTGTTTAGCGGTTATATTTTAATGGAAGTTCAAAGAGGACGCCCGTTAGAAGAAACGAACACCCATTTCAGTGCAGAAAATTACATATCTATTAGTTTTGAATACCAACGCCTATGGGGAACATTAGAGGCTATAAAAGGGGTCCGAAATACATAAAGAAGATTAAGACTTTCAAGAAAAATATAGACAAACACTCGTGTTCATGAAAAAAATCATATCGAGTTCAAAGTTGCGAATATCTCATTTCTCTCTCTCTTACTCTTGTGTGAAGTTCCAAATTTTAAGAAAGAAATTGGAGGGTGTTTTGTGATATTATTTATCTCCTAAGTGAAGAGAGATTATGTCTTACCTCTTGAGCGAAGAAAAGGTGTGTGAAAGCTTTCGAGTATGAGAGGTGTGCCTTACATATTGAAACGGAGAAAAGACAAGAGTTAAAAGCAAGAATTTATGGACAACGGGCCATGAAGATATGAGCATATGCAGCCAAGGGTCAGTCTCGATTTTAGGGATTCACCTTTGAACTATCGAATAACTAAGAAACACACCTAGTGATGCCCTTGTATCAAACTTGTGGCTGATAACTTTGTTTGTCATATAGCTTAAACACCAAAAGTCTTGAAGTGAGATAAGCTTGGCTCCTTTTGAAAAAACATTTTATATGCAGATTTATTGTTTAAAATCCTTAATGGCAGTCGACTGAGAATATGTACAACTGTCAATACTCCTTCTCCCCAATATTTTAAAGGCATATTTGATTGAAACATTAATGCCCTGGCTACCTCCAAGATGTGTCTATGCTTTCTTTCTACCAACCCATTTTGTTGACGAGTATAAACAAAACTTTTTTGATGTAAAATTCTTTTATTTGCAAGATATTCATTACACATTTTATTTACAAACTCAGTGTCATTATCTGTCCTTACTGCTTTCACATGTAAATCAAATTGTTTTTCAACAAAATTGATGAATTATATCGAAAATCTGCCACAATCTGTTTTAGTTTTGAGCAAATATACCCATGTCACTCTACTATAATTATCAACAATAGTAAGAAAATAATTTTCACCAGAATGATTTGTAACTTTGAAAGGACCCCTGGTGTCCGCATGAATCAAAACTAGTTTGTTTACACTTCTACTTGAACTATGCAAAGGTTTGAAAGGTAATCTTGTTTGTTTTGCCATATGACATATGGTACAAGTAATTGAATGTCCTAAAATTAAGTTTCTCAATTCACTAATATACTTGAATTTCTCAACTGGCAGATGTCCAAGCCTTCTATGCCAAACCTCTTCTTCAGGTGCATTGGTCCTTGCTGTGAAGCCTGTGAAAGGTTGATAACCAGCTCCCAAATCTATAAAGTAGTAGAGCCCTCCAACTTTCTTACCAATCTAGTTCACCATGCCACTCAATGGGTCCTAAAGTTTGCATATATCATTAGTAAATATGACTGAACAAGCTAGATCTTGAATAAGATTAGATATGGAAATCAGATGAAATTTAAAGTTCGGGACATTAAGTACATTAGTTAAAGCTTTATCTGCACTAATGTAATAAGAACCCAAATGTGCAACCACTGATTCATTCCCATTGGGTAATGTAATAGTATTTTTACCAGACAGTTTTCTCACATTTTTAAGCCAATCTAATCTTCCTGTCATATGATTGGATGCTCTCGTGTCCAATATTCAGGAATTTTGGATGACTTTTGATGAAAAAAGACATATACCTGTCACTTCAACTCCTCCCGAAGTTGATTCCTTGTTAAGCAGACTAAGGAGATGCTTAAACTGATCCTTTGAGAGCTTTTGAATATCTCCAATAGAATCAAAACTCGTTGTCACTTTGTCTTCTTCTATTTTTGAATATGCTACTGCATCGTTGGATTAACTAATTTCCTTCCTCGATTGTATCTCAAATTTGTTGGATATCTAATAATTTTATAACATTGTGCCTTCTTGTGACCTGGTTTTCTACAATGTTCACATACAATATTCTCCTTTTTTTATTCTGGCAGCAGCTTGATTTTGTGATCTAGCACCCAGAAAAGACACTTGCTGATCTGAATTATTATTGTCCCTCTGCTTTTTTTTCCTCTTGAATGATGATAGCATATGCTTGATTAACGATTGGCAAAGGATTCATCAATAGAATTTGAGTTTTTAGCATGATCGTACCCATCATTCAATCCCATAAGAAACTTGTGTAGTCTTTGTTCTGAAAGATAAACATGATAATCCTTTGACAAATCAGCCACCGGCAAAACAGGAATCATTGAAGCTAACTCTTCCCATAAGTTCTTCAATCGGGTATAATATTCTGCAACTGTAGAGCTACCTTTTACTAAAGTATATGTATCAGAATGAAGAGAGTATATTTTGATCCCATTTTTTCTTTTGTAAATAATCATGCAAATCTTTTCGAACATCTACTGCATATTGATTATAAGAAACGTTGCTGATTAAAATTGTATAAATAGTACTGGTTATCCAAGACACAACAAGTGCATCACATCTCTTCAATGTGAATGAAGAACATCATCAAATTGACTCATAACACAAGTACCATCGACAAAACCCTGCTTATTCTTTCCAACTAATGTGTTATACATCTCATTGCTTTATGTGAAGTAATTGGATGAATCAACCAATTTAAAAGGAACAAGAACTTTCCCAGGTGAAGCTGAAAGAAAAAGTGGATTGGTGATATCAATCGAAACCAATGAAGGGGTCGATGAACTCGATCCGGTCATCATTCTGATTTAGAAATCTCAAACTCAATTGAAACCCTCAAATAGACAAGAAATCCACAAGAATTTCCCAATCATTCAGAGAAAAATAAATAAATTGATCTAACCAAATCTAATGGATCATCTGCCCCCGCTCTGATACCATTTTGAATTATGTTGATCTCTATAGTAATTGTTCTTCACTCAGAAATTACAAAATGAATAAAAGGTGAAAGGAAGTAGTTTAGGGGGAAAAACAAACTGAATTCATTAGCTTGAATTAGATTAAAAATCCCTCTGTGATCTTTTTATAGTAGAGTGGGTCTGCGTTCAGTTACTGTGTACCTTTAGGGTTATAAAAAATGAAATATATCTAACTAAAATATTTCAAAAAATATTATTTTACCTGTTTTTATTACATAAGCTCAAAAACATGCTTAACCCACAGCATAAGATTTATTAATTGAATGGCATGTTGATATATATCTAATGGCCAACCCTATTTATTTAATGAGTCTACGTCACGTATTCCATCACCCAATCAAAACATAACTTGTCTCCTATCATATCCATTGGTTAAAACGCGACTGGCGAATTAAGATCGATCTCGATCACCTCGTAGGTCCTTGGGTGGGGTCGCGACGGCACATGCATGCATGCATGCATGTGTTGTCAATCTTTATGAACGCAAAAGCATGCTATGTTTGACGATTGATTGCCCGGCCTTCGTCGTGGATATTATGAAGATGCATGCACACTTCCATACGTTGTTTCACTAACTGGCATCTGATCACTATTAAGCAATAATAATGCTGTGGCCACGTTCGCTGAACTGCTGAATGGCCACTAGGCCCAGCGTTTTAGGGTTCATGACAATGATATGTCCATTGTCATATCATCCAAAGGAGCATTCGGCTGTCTGTGATGCAGATATAAATGTATGTGCCCTCGTCCCTTTTATATTTTGGTAGACCCATTTATTTGCTCAACAGATGCATTGGCCGGATCTGATACAGTTTAAAGACACTTGGAAGAAGGATAACAGTGCGTGAGAACAATTTTATTCTGTGCAATTCCAAACTTAAAAATATAAAAAGAATTGTTTTCTCCTACTTTTGGTGTCAATAGGAACATTTAAACTCTATTTTTCCAATTTTTAAAGCAAAGACAGAACGAAATATGGAACAAATTTGAGATTATGTGAGATATATTTGTACAACTAGAAGAGAAGAAAATGAATGAAAAAAAACTAATTTACACTAAAACTAATGAAAGAATACGAGGGGTAAAAATAAGAGCATTTAAGTTATTGGAAAACAGGATTTTGTAAAAAAAAAAACAAATCTTTCCTTTTCCTCTGAAATGGCAGTCGGAAAGGCTCAAGTTTTTTTCCCTCCCTCTATTTTACCTTGTTAGGGAATTGTTTTGTTTGTGATTTTAAGTAAAAATAAATTAAGGGTAAATTGCATAAAAATCCTTATTTTTTTATTTGTTCTCAAATCTAGCATGAACTTTATTTTTTACGTAAAAAGACACAAACTTTAATTTTATTCTCAAATTTAACTTAAACTTATGTTTTTGCATAAAAACTCATGAACTTTGATTTGAACCTCAAATCTAACCTAAAATTTTATTAAATTGATTATAAATATCGACTATTATATTATTATTAATAAAAATTATGATTCAGTGATCATTACATGGATAAGTCATAAAACATAAAAGAGTAAAAATTAAAATATTTTTGACATAGTAAATTAGTTTAATTTTTTAGCCTATTTTATAATTAGACCATTTTTTAGTTGCTTTAAAATCTAATTATAAAATAGGCTAAACATTTAAACTAATTTATTGTTAAAGTTGTCAAAAAAAATTTAATTTTTACTCATTTATTTTTTTATGACTCATCTATATAATGATCAATTAATTATTTTTAATAATAATATAGTAATAGACTATATTTATAGCCAATTTTAAACATAAAAATTAAGGCTAGATTTAAGACTTAATTAAAGTTCATGACTTTTTATGTAAAATTATAAGTTTAGATTATATTTGAGAATCAAATCAAAGTTCTTCACTTTTTATGCAAAAATCAAAGTTGAGGTTAGATTTGAGAGTAAATCAAAAGTTGGGATTTTTTGTGCAATTTTATATATACTTAAAAAAAATAGTGTAATGCAATTATTTTATGTTGTTTAATCCTTTGAACAATTATGAATATTTTTTATATAATTAGCAGACCAAGTCACGATACCTTATCCGACTCAAAACATTATTCATATAAATGCTAGCTGAATATTAATTTTGGCTGCCCTCCTCAGATATCTAATTATTAGAGACAGATAGATTCACTTGATTTTGGCGAATTGGACTCGTTTCACTCAGAAGTTATTTAGTTGAGACACGGGCACGAGATATTGAGGCCATGTAATATTTTATTCACTCAAATTTCTCCAGGGTGTATGCAAACAAATTATATTTCCTATATGTGTGACCACAAAAAAGAAAAAAAATTGGAACATTGCAAGACAAATTTGATAATTTTAAATATATATATATATATATATACATAATACATATATAATATTTTTTTCCATCTAGTTAAAATTTTCTGTATCATTTGTGTTACGAAAAGAAAAAGAGGAAGAAATAGAATCACACATAAGGATTTCACCTTTAACTAGATATGTCCTATAGCTGATGACAGTTTTTTTACTATAAAATATTGATAGTTACAAAGATGCAAAATTAACTTGATCGTTATGAAGTTTATATATGGACTCTAATATAAAAGAGAAAATAAAATTTTTAAAATCGTTTAAATTTCAAGAGCTCGTTATTCGAAAAGTGAGACACGTAAGGGATGAGCAACTTTGTCACTCCTTTTGTCTAAGCGCCCGAATTATATAATGATTATATAAAACAGATTAAAATCTAAAGCATTATCCATGACAGCATTTCATCTCTCTTTCTCCCTCTGATGCCACTCGTTAGAATATTTATTCTTCGAGAAAGGAAAATGCATATTTAGGGTTTATAAAGAAGTTAAGGAGCTCTTTAGCAAGAATACAAATGTGCACATAAATGCATAAACAAGTAAATACAAAATCCCTGATATCTGAATTTTGAACCGGGCCCATGGACGTGTTCCTCGACCACGCCCAAATCAGACATGTTTAATGGTTCACGTGTTCTGTTCTGTTAGCTTTCCTGAGCATATCTGAAAAATAAAAAGGAGTCCCCACCAAATGTGTCTGCTTTACGGGCCACATTTTATTATATTTTATTTGACTAATCTCAAATCAGCTATAAGAAAGTTTACATATTAATTCTCAAAAAAACGAATATATTATTTTTATGAAGAAAATTATTGGCTTCATGTAAAAGATAAAAAAAAACTTATGTTCCACTTCGTGATCTCACCTGCTCCATGACATTATCGGAAAAAAGAGGGAATTTTCTTAGCTGCTTCAACATGGTAGTAATTTATCAATTAGAGTTGGGGTGGAGTAGATAATAACTCTTCGTCGCTTAAGTAAAAGTCTTGAATTAGAATTTTTGTTAATATAAAAAATTTTCGCTGGGAGTCTCACCTATCGTAGTTAGGCATGCTGCTCGAGATGATACCGAAATAGTCGATCATGATGATAGATCGAGACTCCAACTTTGATCAGTGCGCATAATTCTTAGCGTGAGCTGAGTTGGACGATCGACGTCGCTTCCCGAGGTGACAACAAAAAAAACATGATAGTAATTTCAATTATCAAGCATCCAAAATTCAATTAAAAAAACATTTATCTTAATGGACAAATAGCGTACCCCGTGGCCCTACAAACATATATACCCAAAGTCCTGTTTATGGCATATATCATAATAATAATAGAAATAATAATTGAATTGCAGCGGCTCACCTGTGCAGAAATTAATGTCTTCACGAGGGGTTGGTATTTATACAATTTAAATTATTTAAGATAAAAATTTATTAAGCATGCTCTCTTAATGAAGATTATTTGTTCCAAATAGTTATTGACATAATTGTTTTATTGAAATTTCTTTGTAATGTAAAAATATTTATAACAATGAAATAGAATAATAACTATGTAAATGTAAATCTAACATAAATGATATCTATAATGATGATACGAAATTAATCATTTTATCAAAAGATAAATAAATAGGTGGGAGAATTATGCATTACAAAAAAAATTACATATGAAACAAATTTTGCATATATAAAATTTATTTTGAAGTAAATTTTTTTAACTTTAGTAAAGAATGAAATAAGTAAATTATGGATTTAAGTTATGTAACAAAAATAATAAGACAAAATGTTATCACTAACATAAAAAGTAGAAATGCACAATTAAAAGATATTAAAACCATATTTATTACAATTAATAAAATTATATATATTCTATTATAATAATAGAAAAATGATATTTCTATGTAATTAAGAATATGAGTTAATTAAGATGAATATATCTATTATCAAATATAAAAGTAATAGATTAATAACAAAATATGGCAGATCAAAAGTTTCCAGCCTACAACTGATAGGTATGCTACCATTATTACAAAAACATTTATTTCTAAGCGCAAGCACCAATGTGATTCCATCCTTAGGCTGCGTTTGGTTGCAGAACAAAGGGTAGAACAATTTTTTATTCTGCCAAACACTTTATACGACGAGAACTTATAAAGTTTCCGTCACGTGATGTACGACAGAAACTTTTGACAAAAAGTTTCCGCCGTAAGTTCTTGCTAATTGCAAGAACAATCATATTTATTTTTTAATTGTTTTTCATAGGTCTAAAAGTAGCTCCAAAAGTAGGTGGAAGTACTTTTAGACCTATAAATTATTATTTTAATAATATCATATATATATTATATTCTTATATATTATATTATATATTTTATACATATATATTATATTTATTTATTATTTATACATTATCATAAATTTATAATTTATTTAGGTATAATAACAAAAAGTACATTTATTATTTATCAATTTACTTTGTATTATAATAAAATAAAATTTTCCATGAAAATATATATTTTCTTGTTTAAGTGTTGACCTAAATATTTTTATTTATTTTACTTATAATATATCATAATAAAAAATAATTAGTATGGTATTAGTATAATTATTAATTATGGTATTCAAAATAAGTCATAATTCTATAATTATATTATATAAATATGATGTTAAATTATCTTTTATATTTCATGTTTTAGTTATTAATTAGTTTATCTTAATTTTTTTCTTCTATCTAATTTGCTAATTATAAATATTTATTAATTAAAATATTCAATTAGTTTTTTAAAAATTTATATTATATTTGGATCTTAAGATGTATGTAAATTATAATATTAATAATATTTGAAATATTTAATAAAATAAATAAATAAATAATTAATAATAATAATAATAATAATAATAATAATAATAATATAATTTATGTACATTATAATATTAATAACATATTTTTATTTACTATAATTTTATATATCATAAAATAATAAATTATATTCTTAGTTCTCACTTTTTATCCAAACACCTACTAAAACTTATCTATCAAATTAACTTTTTAAATCCCCATCATTACACTTTTTCATCCAAACACTAATTCAAACTTTTCTATCAAATTAATTAGTTCTCGAGAACTTACGAGAATTTAAAATCCCCAATTCAAACACAGCTTTAGAGTTCACCACGTTACTATATTCACTTGCAACAAATAATGGATAATTTGAATAGTGCAAGCAAAGCAATTCACATTGCTTATAAATTGATAATATAAATGACAATTGAGAGTATCACTTAAGACGCAATCTTTTTAATTTTATTTTTTACATTTGCTCATAAATTTACTTAAATAAATTCGAAATCGAATCAAATAAATATTAATTATTATAAATATATTATTATCATATTTATATAAAAATAACAATTATTTATATACTTTAATTTTACGATGTAGAATTTTCATTTGTGATTGAAGTTTAGAAAATTTAAAATAAATTATATATATACATAATTATTTGATTAAGTACATGTTAGAAAAAAATTATATTAATTAATATATCTTTGTTTTATTATAAATAACTAATATGAATCATATTAAATAAAATAATATATATTATTGATACTTTAACAAGTCACAATATGTAAATAATCAACACCCTCTTAATGACTTGCATCAAAAGGGTCATAAGTTGTGTGTCCGGAATTTTAATTTATTGTGGTCATTTCAACTTTTGTCAATCCACTTATTTTCGTTGGCTATATTATCATTTATTTGTCACTGACTTTTGACTCGGTTTATTTTAACATTAACGGTCGTTTGATAATAAGTTCTAAATTTGATGAGGAAGAATAAAGTAATTGATGTGATAGAAAAAAAATGTGATGGGTTAATTTTTTATGTGTTTTGAAATAAAAATTGATATGATAAATATAAAATAAAATATTGTTAATAAATAAGAACAAAATTAAAAATTAAAAATTAAAAATTTTGTTCAAAAAATTCTTAAAATAATATATTATTTAAATATCATGAAATCGAGTTTTTAGTAAATTATATGTAGTAAAATATTATTTTTTTAATGAAATAATAAATAAAAATAGTATTATATTAATATATTATAATAAATAATTTATATTTAATAAATAAATCATTTTATAAGATACATATATGTGAGGGAGAAAATAAAAAAAAGGAAAAAAAAAGAATAAATAAAATTGAAAAAAATCAACACATAATTAAAAAAAAGGAAAAAGCTTACTGTTGCTATAGTTGCTTGGTTCCACCAAAATTGTGGATTCAAGTGGAGCAAAAAGGGTCAGTGACCCTCTTTTTGAAATCGAATTCTACTTTCGATTTCGTCAAATATCATATTATTTAGTAGAATCGATAATCATATAGAATCGCTCTAGTTTATATTAAAGAAATGTTGTAAAAAAAGAAAGAAAAAGAAAAAAGAAGGAACAAAAACTAAAAAGGAAAGTGGGGGGAAATGATTTGGATATGGGATAGAACATTAAAAAAGAAATTGAGAGAACAAAAAAAAGAAGAAGCATCAATTTTGTTAAAAATAAAGCAGACAAAAAAAAGAAGAAATAAGAGTGATTTAGGTGAATAATTAATATAACATCCCTTGTGTTAAATAATAATAATAATAATAATAATAATAATAATAATAATAATAATAACATGTATTCGAGAGTCATTTTGTTTTCAATATTAAAATTTTAAAATAAAATAAATTATATTTTTATATTAATATTTCATTATTAATATATTATTGCCATCCTTTTTTTATGCCGTTCCGAATCAATGAGAAGTTTTCGATGCCGAGATTACTAGCACTCGATTAATCCGGAATCGAATTTATTTTCTCATCGAGGTGATGACTTCAAAATTAGAATATGGAGAGGTATATTACCATTCTTTATGCATTACATTGCATTATATCATTTGCCTTATACTTAATATTATTATAAATAATATTACTTTAACCATGATCCAACGGTGTAGCAGTCGGAAGTGCGGCCTGATATTGGATTCGATCACTACCACCAAGTACGTCATCTCACCATTTTACTCGCTAATCAACTTGAGCAACAGCAGTAACCTCAACATTAACACATCTTAACACCCATCTGGCTGTTGATTCAAACAGCATGAGGCAGCACTGCTAGCTAATTAAATGGAGATCATGTCAGAAACCCAAGTTTAAAGAAACAGAATCCATATGATCACACATTAAACAAGCTTCATTATGGAGAAGTTGAGCTACAACATATCTGCTGCATTAATCAGCGAAGTAGTTACTATTTTTTTATTCCTTTTGGAGATGTACTTAATGTTTGTTTAGATAAACGAGCACCAACTGGCGAGATCTCTGCATGCAGTTATAGTTATACAAATATATTACAATATGAACTCTCTGCAAGCCCTCGTTCCTGTGTCTGTGTGAGTTCCGACCTCCCACCAGTTCATGAACTGGAACTGTGCATCATATAACCGTCGCCAATTGATGGGCACGGTGTGCTCCAACCTCCAATTCGTCTGGTTTCCGGAGCTTAACCAAAGAAGAGTAACATGGCAACATGTGCTTGTGCCAAGTTTCTATCTCTCTCTCTCTCTCTTTCTCTGGGCTTATCTCTATCTATAAAGGTAAGGTTTCTGCTGTCCATCTGATGGTGGATCCTACGGCCATTAAGCTTCTGACCGACTTCTGACCCTGTGCACAGGCAATGAACCGGTATACGGAGAGAGAGAGAGGAGGAGGAGGAGAGAGAGATTCGTAACCCAGTGGCCCACAGCGGCCGGGGTTCACATGGTGGACCTCCTTGCAGTCCAGAGATTTGCTCAAAACAACAGAAAATTCTGCTGCTGCGACTCAATGCGCCATCTTGATTTATTTACTTTTTCTATTCGCCTTTCTGTGCTGAATTCGTGCATGGGGGGACTCGTTTCGGTCGCAAATGTCCAAAGCCATTCCATCACTGCTCGGCATACTTCCAAGAACACTGCTACCTACTAATGTCACTGCCATGACTGAAACAGCAGTTTTAATCTCTCTTCTTTCTAAGCCCATTGCCAGTATCAGAAAACCCATGTCCCTGTTCTTGCGGTGTGCATCCGGAAAGTAAACAAATCAATGGAGATTCACCTTAGTTAAAACATGGCATTCATAAAGACACGATCTAACATGATCCACAAGTAACTTTTTTCCTTTTGTACATATCCATAATCTGATTTGAATGGCCGAATGGGCTGAATCAATGTAACGAGTTCTGGGGCTACTCCTGTTTCCAGTGGTCTCCATCACTAGGACCAATCCGATACGAAAGAAACGAAAGATAGAAGAAAGGAACGATTCTAACGTAAACACACATCAACAACGCCCATTTTTTAAAAAATTTGAACCTTGGAACAGATCAGCAGTTGATAGCACCGACCAGCAGAAAAAAATAATTGATGCGTAGCTCTGCTGAATTGCTATCCAGCAACCACACAAGACAGCACACACACACACACCCCAATGTGGCTGCCACGATGATATAATATTTGAGCTTCCAAGCAATGTCACATGAAGGGCTCCCATTGTCTATATATACATCTCCCTTGTGGCATTTGCAAGTTCAGTTCAGTCACCACCAACTGTCCTGTGCAAAAAATGGGAGCAACCATGGTCTCTTCTTCCTCCCTTGCTCTTGCTCTGTTCTGCCTGCTCTTGGCGGGCACTCAGACCTCCATCGCCGCGCCGCCGAGGAGACCAATAGACGTGCCGTTCCAGAAGAACTACGTCCCCACCTGGGCCTTTGATCACATCAAGTACTACAATGGTGGCAACGAGGTCCAGCTCTACCTCGACAAATACACAGGTACTGAGAGTTCAGGATCAGTGTTCAACTATGCATTAAGCGCCTGATTCCTGATCCTGTGTGGTTAATTTTCAGGCACGGGCTTCCAATCCAGAGGCTCGTACTTGTTTGGCCACTTCAGCATGCAGATCAAGCTGGTTCCAGGGGATTCAGCTGGAACTGTGACCGCATTTTATGTAAGCAGCAGGCAGATTGCCACTCCTCTTTCTTTTTTTTCTATTTTTGGTTGGGACAGTATTTTAACTCGATCTGCATGTTCTGCATTCTCAGTTATCATCCCAGAACTCAGAGCACGATGAGATAGACTTCGAGTTCCTGGGTAACAGGACGGGCCAGCCCTACATAGTGCAGACCAATGTCTTCACCGGGGGGAAGGGAGACAGGGAGCAGAGGGTCTACCTCTGGTTCGACCCAACCAAGGATTACCATTCCTACTCAGTCCTCTGGAACCTGTACCAGATCGTGTAAGCTCCTCCGTCTCCTCTGCATCTTTTCTTCCAAGTAGCATTAAGTCATTAACAATAATAACACATTAATCAATCAATTCATCATAATGTCCTTTTATTAGGAGAGAAAAGTAGACGTTTCTGACATGACACTTAATAAAAGTTCCTGACATTAGTACCTTGCTACAGTAAAGCCATGAGTTGTAGATAAGCACACACACCACTCCCAATGGCACCCGTCGCGTCCTGCAGTGTGAGTTGTTTGAACGTGATCATTGTCCCGAGAGTCTCGAGCACTGATGCGCTGGTCGGCGTCATTTATGTATATAATTATATATCAGTATTCAGTCGTACTGTTGCGTGTTGGGATAAGAACATATTACAGTACAGAAACAGACATAATAAAAAGATTAATGAAATCAAAACAGGAGCCTAGAGATAAATTGGATGGGAATGCAGGTTCTTCGTGGATGACGTGCCCATCCGGGTGTTCAAGAACAGCAAGGACCTTGGGGTGCGCTTCCCGTTCAACCAGCCGATGAAGATATACTCGAGCCTGTGGAACGCGGACGACTGGGCGACCCGCGGCGGCCTGGAGAAGACGGACTGGTCCAAGGCGCCGTTCGTGGCGGCGTACAAGAGCTTCCACATCGACGGCTGCGAGGCCTCCGTCGAGGCCAAGTTCTGTGCCACGCAGGGCATGCGCTGGTGGGACCAGAAGGAGTTCCAGGACCTCGACGGCTTCCAGTACCACCGCCTCGCCTGGGTGCGCCAGAGCTACACCATCTACAACTACTGCACCGACCGCACCCGATACCCCAACATGCCCCCCGAGTGCCGGAGGAACAGGGACGTCTAAGGTCCTTATTTAACTACGCGCTTATATATGACATTGCGCACTGTGCATGGCGCCGTCGTCGTCCTTCCTCTTTCTCCTCGATCGGCCTCAGGCGTGTACGGTTCATGTTCTTCCATCAGGAGGCTGACAGCCCTGGCTTGCATGCATCGCCATGCACTGCGTCTTGCGTTCTCGCCGGCGGAACTCACTAGTATGATTATTATAGTTGTGGCTCTTACTGAGTGCTTATGTTGTTGTTGTTGCTGCTGCTGCTGTCGCTATATATAATTTGTCCATCTCTTGCGTGCCTTGAATTCAATTACTCATGTGATCAGTTCATATGTTAATTCTTGTGAGAAAATTAATGTTATGGGGATGAAGTATAAGAGCTTTGTGTGTTCTATAATGTGTGTGACAATGTTGGATCCTTGCAACTTTTGTATCACGCAGTGTGTTGAGCTGATCAAATTACAAGTGCATCTATAAACCGAAAAAAAAAATTACAGGTGCATCTTTGTTACTTTTGGAATGCGTGTTACCGGCGTCACAAGAAACTTAATCTAGGATATTTGAATAATAGATTTCCGCATTATCTAGAGAGTTAAATTGTCACGTTACGGCATCGGTAGAGTTAATTTAACAATTCAAGGCTTTGCTTGGAGCCTTGGAGTGGGGTGTAGAAAGTCATCACCTTTTTATTCAATTTTTGCTTGAAGTGGGATGTACGTCTGAAGTTTTAAAATTTTTTATATAATTTTTAAAGAGTTAAGTAGGATTAGTACAAATTACAACATAATTCGTCAATTTTTTATGGGACAAAAAATATTTGAGCTCGTATTTTAAGAAAATTCAATAAGATTAAAATTAAATAAAATCAAGTCAAGGATAACAAAAATATTTTCTTAAATTAATCTCTTAATTTTTACATTATAATTTTTATCTAAATAAAAACTAATTAGCTCATTGAATTTTATTCAATGATTTATTATCTGAAAACATAATTTTGTAGACAAATATATTTTTTTTTATGGGACAAAAAATATTTGAGCTCATATTTTAAGAAAATTCAATCAGATAAAAATTAAATAAAATCAAGTCAAGGATAACAAAAATATTTTCTTAAATTAATCTCTTAATTTTTACATTATAATTTTGGGATCGAGAATTGTGTGGACCCAAGATGGATCCACATGTATGGACTATCGATGGTGAACTTAAATCTATTTTAAATTCATTCAAAAAAATATTTATCAAGGATTACCATTAATTTATCAATTAAGAGTGAGTCCATATATGTGGACCTATTTTGGGTCCACATATTTCTTTTTTTCTATAATTTTTATCTAAATAAAAACTAATTAGCTCATTGAATTTTATTCAATGATTTATTATCTGAAAACATAATTTTGTAGACAAATATATTTTTTTATGGGACAAAAAATATTTGAGCTCATATTTTAAGAAAATTCAATCAGATTAAAATTAAATAAAATCAAGTCAAGGGTAACAAAAATATTTTCTTAAATTAATCTCTTAATTTTTACATTATAAATTTTATCTAAATAAACTAATTAGCTCATTGAATTTTATTCAATGATTTTATCTGAAAACATAATTTTGTAGACAAATATATTTTTTATAATATTCACCATCCCAGTGGAATATAAAACAGAAGGATCCTCAAGGTCACTTCATTTTATCTATCTTTATACTATTAAAAAATAGCAACTTCTTTTTAATGTCATCACTTTTCGAAAAAAAAACAAATGAATGATTCTTTTAATATTCTATCCCAATATTTCTTCAATTGACTTATTATTCAATTCAAAAATTAAAATACAAGTTATAAATTAAATTGTTATTTGATGAGTCTACAATTATCAATAAATCTAACATATTTTTAAATATGTGCCCAAATTCAACAAGAAAATTATATTATTAATTTTAAAACTTGAATGAGTGGACGACATTCGACCATGGATCAATGTCGACAAGATTCATCTTAGGCATGGATTAGTGGGCAAGGGCGGGCAGTTCAACGTTGGGCGAGGATGCACGATGGCAGGTGTCGAGGGCAGCAAGGTCGTGCCAACGCCTTGGACGTCGAGGGTGATGATGATAGTGAGGTTGAGGATGGAGAGCAGGAGCTCTATTGAGGAGGGCAACGACAGGCGAGGTCAAGGGCGGCGACAGTGGGCGAGGTCAATGGCAATGATAGAGGGCAAAGTCGAGGTCGAGGTCGAGGGAAGCGAGCAAAGTCGACGGTCAAGGTTGGCGGTGGTGAGCGAGGGAGACGTTGATTGCGACACTGAGCGAGGTCTAGGGCGGCGAGCGAGATCGAGAGTTGAAGATAGTCAAATGTCTAGCGTTAGTGATCAATTGTTAATGACGATGATGGCGAATGTGTGCGATAGCGAGGGTGGCAAGGATTGACGAGATCGACGGCGGTGCGTTCGAAGGGGGCGATGAACGTCGAAGGTGGTGATGGACGTCGAAGGGGCAACGAGAGGACAACACGTTCAAAAGGTCTAGGGCAAACATGCATTCAAAGGGCTGAACCAGCCAGCTTTCCTAGGTAAACCACACTTATCCATTGCTGAATTGGAACGCCCCAATCTGACCATCGATCTCGGATCCTATGCGCGCGCCTAGTAAATCCTAGTTTAAAATGTAAAAGAGAATTTAGTTTGGGATTATATTTTGATTAACATAACTAAAATAGTAACCAATGTTACATATATCATACGAAAGTAGAAGCTTAAAATAAATAAATAAAATGTTAACTAAGAAGAATAAAATATAAGCACTTTAATAGATAGTAAAAAGGTGAAAATTTTATTATTAAAAACATTCATGTTGATTATTTAAAATAATAATTTTATTATGATGAAAGAGAAAAGGGATCTTTGATTTTCTAATATTATAAAAAAATAAGAACTTTTTATGTTACTTATTATAAAATAATAATTCTATTATCGGAAAAAGAGATCGGAGACCCTTAGTCTTACAATATTATAAAAACATAAGACAATTTTATAGTGTACAAAACGTAAGGATAAAACAGGTAAGATAGGAGTGGTATCAAGAACACCCTAAACAAAAAAAGTTATTGGCAGTGTTTGCATTATGGTTAAGAATAATTAATAAGGTGTCCTTTCACTCAATCTTATTTATGTTTATCTTTATCTTTATCTTTGATATCAATGAATAACTTGATTAATATCCTAAAGAAAGGTTGACATATTACCAAAGAGTTGAGATATGTTTCTTCCTATTAACTTGGGAAGGATGTCTTACCCTAATATATCAACTCACCATTAGACATTCTTAAATTATACCACAATTCTACTTTAGTTCATATGCCTAGTTATCTTAACTTTTTTTTTATTTTTTTATGTTTCTATTTATTGAAAAACAAACTACCCTTTTCGTTTAATACATAAAAAAATAAAAAAAAGTTGTTGCCCCCTCTCCCTTGCCAGCATTGGAAGGAGGGGGCAGCGCCTCATATTTGCGTCCCTGGCGAGATCCCACCCCCCACACGCGCACATTGGCCTGCCCTACCTACACATTCCACTGGTGCCCCCCCCTTAGGGCACACTCCGTCGGCGAGCAGCCGCCCTCGTGACCCCTTGTCGGCGAGATCGCCACCTCCCACACGTGTTTGTGTGCCCTGCACACTCCGCCGACGAGATTACCCCCTCCCAGGTCACTAGAGAGATCCTGTAACAACCGTGAAAAAAAAACAGAGAAATAGAAACGGCTAGCTAGCAAAAGAAATTCAAACCCACTTTTCTAATAACATGAGAATTAATCGACATATATGGAGGGGGCATTAATAGTGAATAATAGCCAAACTTAATGGGATTTAATCATCCATACTCACCACAGCGTCCACATCTGCACAATTTCATACATGTACTCATCTCAAAAACATCACGAAACCTCCATCTTTGTAGTAACATGCGTAAGGGTCGTCGAGTATCTTCCCCTTTTCCTTTCTCTGCTCGCACTTGCATTGTCAGGGTGTTCATCTCATGTTCTAACTGGCCTGTAGGAGGGGATCTGCCAAGGGAGGAGACGCGACCGCAAGGACAATGTAGACGGGCATGACATCGTAGAGATTTGACAGATTGACGAGGAAACAATTGGGAACCAAGTGGGTGGAATCTGAAATCAGCCTGTATAATTTCTTTTAGAATAGATCTGAATAGACCCATCATTTTTCCACTCAGATCTGCTATCCATGATAAAAATTGCCCTCAAGCATGAATCCATGAAATATAATCGAAATTTGTGTGATTGCTATGCTTTGACTTGTTTATAATTAGTTCATATTAGGAGTTAATGTTAAGATTTGCTTGCTTCTACCTATTGTGTTATGGCCTGTCCTTATTATTCCTATTATGATTTGATGTGGATACACTAAAATGTCTATTGTAGTTTCAGTAGATGTTTACTATAATGATCTAATTTATTATGGTTGTATTATTCGTGCTATCCGTGCTATGTAGAATAGAACTTACGTTTATCAGAACTATTGCTCGAATTCTCGACATTTTGGAAAAACATAAGAACCCGACCCAGATCACAATGAACTCGGCCCACGTTCATACTCAATCCGATCGAGTAATCCACCTACTTGGCTCGAGTTCATGAAACTCGACACGATTCACCATGAACTCGGTCCGCGTTACCGAGCGATCGGTTGACCTCTCGATAGATCGGTCGACCTCTCGACATTTTATCATCCGACCCGGGTTCCACTGAACCTAGCCCGGGTTTGTCCCACGTCTACTCCGATGCTGTGCGACACTATTCACGAACTCAACCCAAGTGCTGAATACACTCGCCTCAGGTTCATGCTATGAACTTGGTCTGGGTCACCCTCTATCCGTCCCAAGTTATGATGTCCGAGACCATTCATCATGTTTTTCTGTTGATTATTTATTCTAGTCTGAATACTATCCGTTCTCTTATTGATTTATCATGACTATGCCTGGATTTGTGACACATGATCTCACCATGATCTATCCCTAAATTAAGACATAAACTCTTATGTCGATTTGCCATTTTATTGAACTATTGTTTATCACATTATTATGAGTAACGAAATACAAGTTTTTAAAGTGATTAATAATTTAAGATGAAAGATAAATACTGGGTTGTCAGTCTATGCCAAGTGCTTCATGATAAGGGTCGCTCCCTTTCATGGCTTGATCAATCATTGACCCACACGTAATTGTATTGTTTTGCTCGACATGCCCCATGAACAATTTAAAGGCACCTAAAGATATCTTATTTCTAAGTATGAGATATGATTAAGAAGCATGGTTAAGTAAAGAAAACATGAATACTGAATCAAGTCATCGTTATCAATATGCTATCAATTTTAAGGCTATCATGTATTACCTGGTCTTATTTATTATTGATATCTATTGATTTCCCTTTTCCTTATGATACACGATGATCTCATGCTCATGTACATAGTTAAGATAAGTACTCATTTTTATATTCTGATATATTCTAATTGAAGTTATACACTATATTTTATTATTGATTCCTTCTTAGGCTGTAAAGCTTACAAGAGAATTGTTTTTCCTATGTTTGATTTTCACATGGCCAAGTCAGTGATGTGTTGAGTTTGTGTGCGATGACGAAGCTTAGGCGATGATAAAGCACATGAACCAAAGGGTCTGGTCATTTATTTATTTTTTCCTTTCCACATTGTGAACTGATGTAATCATTATGATATTATTATTTCAAGACCATGTAGTGACTCTTGGATTTTCACATAAATTTATCACCTTCTGTCTTTTCTTATTATTCTGTCTTTTCATTTGCTACATGTCATGACTCTTGATCTAGTCTTGGTCAATATAATGGCCAAAGCCGTAACATTTGTAGCGTCTTCTGCTTAGTCTTCACCACATGGCATTGGTCGATTTGGGGCAACACAAATGGCTAGAACTCCTAAAAGACTATGAATTTGCTATTAATTACCATCCCGATAAAGCAAATTCAGTTACTGATGCACTAAGCAGAAAGTGGGAAGGCTCGCTAGCCTACATCAGGTTATGTGAGTACAAGATGCTGTAGGAGATCGATTAGTGGTGTCCAAGACTTGTCAAAAATGGAGCTCTATGGATGATGCACCAAATGAAGCCCAGCTTGATAGACAGGATTATAGTAGCTCAGACAGTAGATCCGGAGTATCAGAAAGTACTGAAGAGATGCTAGAATGAGACCGCAGATTTTCAGATCTCTACAGACGGAGGAATGAGATATAAGGACAGATTATGGGTTCCTACTGATGCAGTTGTCCAACAAGAGGTACTAGATGAGTGCCACAAGTCAAAATTTGCTATTCATCTCGGTAGCACCAAAATGTACAAGGATGTACAACGTACTGGTGGCCTGACATGAAAAGAGAAATAGCAGAGTATGTGTGATGCTTAGTTTGTCAGCAGGTTAAGATCGAGCATTAGAGTAGTGGAAGTGGGACAACATTACCATGGACTTCGTGTCCAATCAGCCTAGGTCTAAAGGTCATGATGCAATATGGTTAGACGTGGATAGATTCACAAAGGTAGGGCACTTCATCCTCATTTGATGGAAGCAGTCAGTGAAGAGTTTGTTGGATCTGTATGTGAAGTAAGTTGTCACATTACATGGTATTCTAGCATCGATCGTGTCCGACCGAGATCCCAAGTTCACCGTCAGATTATGGAGGAGTACGCAACAGGCTTTCAGCACAAGACTTAGTTTTAGTATGACATTCTACCCTTAGACACTAGAAGACATATTGCGAGCATGCACACTGGATTGGCAGAATAACTGGGATGAGCATATTCATCTGATCGAATTTGTTTATAATAATAGTTACTATTATAGCATTGGTATGGCACCTTTCGAGGCTTTGTACGATTGGCTTTGTCGTTCACTAGACGAGGAGAGGATCATGAGTAAGGAAGAAGTGAAAGAGGCAGTGGAGTATGTTGAGAATGTTGAGTTGATCAAGCAGAGGTTGAAGATGGCACAAGGTAGACATAAGAGCTATATTGATAAAGGCAAACAAGAGCAGATTTTTCAAGCAGGTGATCAAGTTCTGCTGAAGGTATCCTCATGAAAGGGGTGTTCAACAAGCGGGGAAAGCTTAGTCCTCGATATGTGGGACCGTTTGAGATACTGGAGCTAGTAGGCGAGGCAGCTTGCATACTAGCTCTACCCCCTTCTTATGGGAGTACATAATGTGTTTCACGTGTCTATGCTCAAAAAGTACAAGCACGATGTCACTAATATTATACAAATTGAGGAGCCAGATCTAACCTAGACCTTACCTTTGCCGAGTACCCGACACATATCACAGAATGCAAGGTTCAACGTTGAAAGAACAAGGTTGAACCCATGGTTCGGGTAGCCTGGCGCTTCCATCACGGTAGGAAAGTGACATGGGAGCTCGAGTCGGAAATGCGCCAAGAGTTTCCACATTTTTTCGATAAGTCCTCTACGTAGCACAAAATTTGAGGATGAATTTTCTTTTAAGGGGATAATGACGTGACAACTTTTCTAAAAAAAGAGAAAAATAGAAACGGCCAACGAGCAAAATAAATTCAAACCCACTTTCCTAATAATATGAGAATTAATCAACAGATATGGAGGGGGCATTAATAGTGCATAATAGCCAAACTTAATGGGATTTAATCATCCATACTCACCAGAACGTCCACATATGCATAATTTCATACTTGTACTCACCTCAGAAACATCACAAAACCTCCATCTCTGTAGTAACTTGCCCGCAGGAGGGGATCTGCCAAGGGAGGAGATGCGACCGTAGGGACAATGTAGAGGGGCGTGACATCGTAGAGATTTGACAGATTAACGAGGAAACAAATGGGAACCAGGTGGGTGGAATCTGAAATCACTTTGTATAATTTCTTTTAGAATAGATCTGAATAGACCCATCATTTTTCCACTAAGATCTGCTATCCATGATAAAAATTGCCCTCAAGCATGAATGCCATGAATTGTCATGGAAAATGTGTGACTGCTATGCTTTGACTTATTTGTAATTAGTTCATATTAGGAGTTAATGTTAGGATCTGCTTGCTTCTACCTATTGTGTTATGCCCTATCCTTAATATTCCTATTATGATTTGATATGGATGCACTGAAATGTCTATAGTAGTTTCAGTAGATGTTTACTATAATGATCTATTATTCGTGCTATCCATTCTATGTAGAATAGAACTTGCGTATATAAGAACTATTACTCAAATTCTTGATATTCTGGAAAAACATAAGAAGTCGGCCTGGATCACAATGAACCTGGCCTGGGTACATACTCAATCCAATCGAGTAAGCCACCTACTTGGCCCGAGTTCGCGGAACTTGGCACGGTTCACCATGAACTCGGTCCGTAGTCGACCTCTAGATAGATAGGTTAACCTCTCGACATTTTACCACCCGACTCGGGTTCCACTAAACCTGGCCAGGGTATGTCCCACATCTGCTCAGACGTTGTGCGATACTATTCTCGAACTCGACCCAAGTGCTGAATACACTCGGCTCGGGTTCATGCTATGAACTCGGCCTGGGTCACCTTGTACTCGGCCCAAGTTATGATGTCCGAGACCATTCATCATGTTTTTCTGTTGATTCTTGATTGTGATCTGAATATTATATGTTCTCTTATTGATTGATCACGACTATGCCTGGATTTGTGATACATGATCTCACCATGATTTATCCCTAAATTAAGACATGAACGTTTTTGTTGATTTGACATTTTATTGATCTATTATTTACCACACTATGATGAGTAATGAAATACAAGTTTCTAAAGTGATTAATAAGAAGATGAAAGATGAATATTGTGTTGCTAGCCTATGCTAAGTGCTTCATGATAAGGGCCGCTCCCTTGGCTCAACATACCCTATGAAGAATTTAAAGGCACATAAAGTCGTCTAATTTCTAAGTATGAGATATGATTAAGAAGCATGGTTAATGAAATAAAACATGAATACTGAATCAAGTCATCATTATCAAGTATGCTATCAATTCCAAGGCTATCATGTATTACCTGGTCTTATTTATTATTGATATCCATTGATTTCCCTTTTTCTTATAATACAAGATGATCTCATGCTCATGTACATGATTAAGATAAGTACCCATTTTTATATTATGATATATTCTAATTGAAGTTATACATTGTATCTTATTATTGGTTCCTCACTAGGCTATAAAGCTTACGGGAGAATTACCTCCCTTGCTTAGACGACGATAAAGCACATGAACCAAAGGGCCTAATCATTTATTTTATTTCCTTTCCGCATTCTGAACTGATGTAACCATCATGATATTATTATTTTGAGACCATGTAGTGAATCTTGGATTTCCACATATATTTATCACCTTTTGCCTTTCCTTATTATTCTATCTTTTTATTTGTTGACATGTCATGATTCTTGACCGAGTCTTAGTCACTATAATGATCAAAGTCATAGCGTTTGTAGCATTTTCGGATTTCGCCACGTGGCATTATAGATCCCCCCTCTATCGGTGAGCTTACAGAGGGTGATGCCTCCCCTCTCCTCTTTTTGCCAAGTGACGCCTCTCCTCTTTTTGCCAAGTGACGCCCCCTCTCTGTACCCCCCTCCCCCTCTTGTGACCCTCAGCGCATGCACAAGCATTGTCTTGCCCTACACACTCCTCCAACGAGATCCCCTCCTTTCGTCAGCAGGGGCGTCCCCGCAAGTTCGTCGACAGAAAGGTATGACCCTCCCTCCTTTCGACGTCAACCAAGGAGAGGGGGCATCACCCCTTTTTTATTTTATTATATATATTATTTACATATTTAAAGATTAAATGGGAGGAGAACTATAATTTAGTTTTTTATAAATAAAAAAATGAAAAAAATAATGAAATTAGACGGATGAACTAAATAAAAATTGTGATATAATTTATGGATATTTACGGTGAGTTCATATATTAAGATTAGATAAGAAAAATCACAAATAGTTTAGAGTAGGTTTAATAAGATAACTCTTTCTTTTACTATGCATCTCTTCCAATAAAAAGTTTGACACTTTTTATATTAAATTATTTTTAAACCTTTGTTATAATTTGAAAACATAAACTAAAAATAATTTAATGGTAATCAATGTAACCTTTTCTATAGAAATTTTACGTAAATATTGTGAAAGGGTATAATTGTAATTAAAGGTATAAATTAACATAAAAAATGATTGTGGGATAAAATGAAAAGACAGTGGGTAAATCTTCCATCTTATAACATAGTGACATTGACGGTGATTATAGTTATGGACAATGTGGAATCAAAATAAAAAAAGGCACCTAACAGTAATGATATATAATATGTATTCAAAGCTCGAGGAAGGGTAGAGTAATTAAGAAGCGTAGTGTGCCATCAATTGTGCAAGTAATTAATAATAAACTAAATGAATGACGATACTAAACTCGAGAAAGGATAGGTTTAGTCACGTGTCCCATCCTTAAATTGAGTGGATATTGTTATGCACTAATTCAAAAAATATATAAAGCAGGGTTGTAAAATCGGGAGCTGGTCCGATCATGATCCGAATGTTCAAATATATTATGGGTCAATATTAAACCGATTGAGCTTGACTTGAATTGATAACCGTAGATCTGGCGGTGACATCGGGTTATGGGTCAATAATTTTCTTCTGAAAATGTATAGTGCTAAAGAGGTTTGAACCTACAACTTCTAAGGCTTTTATGTGCACACCTACTAATTGTTCATTATATGTAATGTGAATTCAATTTTTACTAAATTTCTTATATCAACTTTCTTCATCAAAGTAATATATTATTTACTATATTAGAATGCTAAAACAAAAATGCATCCTCTAATAAAAATAAAATGTCAAATAATGTACTTAGTTTTTTAAATTTTAAATATGTCTTAAATAAATATTACAATTAAGTACATGAATTATAAACTTATATGTTTTTATATATTCAATATTAAAATGAAAAATATATATTTGAACAGTCTATCGTGTTTAGGGCTAGGCACGGTTTTGGTCGATTCGGTCGACTCATACCACAATGACTTAGTCAGCCGGGAAAAATACCTGGCTCGGGTTTGATTCTATCGATGACTAGGTCTAGTCAGATGAATACTCGGTGGGTTCCGAGTTCACACCCTAAAAACCTGACCTGCGATTCGACCCAGGTAAATCATTTTTTTATGATATGTTTTATTTTAATTTAAATCTAACAATCATGACTAGTGTTGACCCATGACGTTAACCCATGAATAAAAAAATTCCTAATTCCCTATGTGTTGGTCTTCAACGCATGGTGTTGTTGTCACCACAGTTGTTGTCGTGGTCGCCCTGCTGCTACCGGCCAATTGCCACCAACATGAGTCCTTGACAGGTTCTCTCTCCCTCTCTCTCTCCTTTTCTTTTTCTCTTTCTCTCCTTCTCCCTCTCTCTCTTTGCGTGAGGACACCTGCTACTAGCAAGGTTCTTTTTTCTCATGATTATCCCTCTTCTTCAGTCCTATGATCGATTGCTCGTATGTAGGCTCGGTGGTCACTGGTTGTTGAGTCATTGTGGGCGAGTTGTATCCTCATGTGTTTCCTCTAATTTGTTGTTACTATTTACTTCGATTAGTTTTGACTTATGAATCCATGCTTTTGCTCCTATTTGGCATCCATGTTTTGCTCCTCTAGTCGGTTTCTTGCTCCATGTATGCTCGATTTGCAGCCAGCGTCGACGAATCCACACTTGACTTCTCACTTTTGACTCTGTCGGCCGCCCGATCTCCTCCTCTTTCTTTTGTTTTTTGTCATCAATTACTTCTAAATCCATGCTCCATATATGCTATCTAGATTTGCATTCTATCTCAGTAGTATTGTGGAAGACTGCAAGAACAATGTTGTGCAAATTGTCCATAAACATTTGTTGTTCGTTTTAGGCTTTATAATTGCGATAGATTTCCTTGGTGACCAGTTATAATTGCTTGCTTGAGTGCTTCCATGTCTACAGATCTTGAAATGATAATGAATTAATGATAGTAACTTTTGTTTAAATCTTAATGGGTCAGCTTAATAGGTGATGCCGATGCTCTATTCTTTATAGTTAAAAGAAGATTATAGAGATTAGAGAAGTTTCGATAGTTTTTTATTTGTCCCGAATATTAGTTGCATCACACTAAAAATCTATTTCTTTGGATGTTATTGTATCCTTGATTGTGTATTTTCATATGTGCCTTTTAACTTCATTATGTTACATAATGTCAGTAGTTGTGCCTCTCGGACAGAATTGTGCATTGAACTTTACTATGCTTTGATTAATCTTAGCGTTTTTCATGTATTTCTTAATTATATGTACATTTTTTTTCAAAACGAGCATATAAATTTTATGAATGGAGGATAATGCAATGACTGACATTAGGTCTAATCCTCTTTCGGGTGGCATCGTCATCGAGTCTGCACAATTTAATCGAAACCCTATATAAGTAACTATCAATACCTCCAATCAAATAGTAGAATAAGCCTCGAAAAGATTCGAAGCTTAGAATCATTTTGAAAAGTTTACTTTAGATCATGAACCTAAAGCAAGGTGCAAATATTGTAAAAATGACTTTGCTTCCATAACAAGCGTGGGACTACAAATTTATTTAAGCATTTAAGAAGATGCAAAAAGTTCCCAAGTGAAGTGAAGTGAAGGGACAGAAGATGTTGACACAAAGCTTACAAGGAGCAGCAAAATAATTGGTCCCTCATTCATATAACTATGAAGATTATAGAAGAGCCTTGGCTGATATATGATGAGCAAGCTTTCAAAGTTGTAAAGGTTTTGGTTTAAATACTCAAAATGATTAGAACTTAGATGCATGAATATTGGAAAAATGCTCAAAATTTTGAGATTTTTTGAAAAAAAAATTATGACGCAACATGCAATTTATCTGGCTCATCATTTGAGACATCTTGTGCTTACTTTCATGAGATTATTTCTATTCATTCTCAAATTACAAAATAAAGAAATGTTCAAGATGCGTACGGAAATCCTGAAAACATTAACCCATTAATATTTATTATTGTTGTATTGGTTCCTAGATACAA
Organism: Pontederia crassipes; assembly: GCA_030549335.1. Lineage (NCBI taxonomy): Eukaryota > Viridiplantae > Streptophyta > Magnoliopsida > Commelinales > Pontederiaceae > Pontederia > Pontederia crassipes. Next base: position 26,267,379 of record CM060190.1, read on the forward strand.
AGTTGGTTGTTGTGAATGGAATTATACAGATCTTTATGGTTCAACCATAGCTACTACTGTTGTTACACATATTCAAGATAGTATTTATCGTATGTATGACTATTATGCATATAAAGTTAATAATGGTTCAATTTTCAAGTGGAAGATGCAAGTTTTATAACTGGAGTAAAAAATGTAAATGTCGATGAGAAGACAACAAGGATTCATCAATGGAGTATATTGCAAAAAGGGAAAAAAGTACTGATAACAAATATAAAATTGAGAGATATTTAATGAAACCTTGTGAGGGTGAATGGAATTTTGATATCCTAAATTGGTGGAAGGTTAATTCCACAAATTCCACAAAGTATATAGTGCTTTTCTAATGGCACGTGATGTCTTAACCATTATAATCTATACAGTTCCTTCCGAGTCTATTTTTAGCATTGGAGGACACATTCTTAATTTCTTTAGAAGTTTTCTATCACCAAAAATGATAAAAGCTTTTATTTGCACACAAAGTTGGCTATCATCATCACATTTTAAAGTTGAAGAAGATTTTGATCAATTTGATATCACAAACAATATAATTATATGTTGAAGTTATATTATTCTATTGTAATATTATGTAACTCTTTACTTATATTGTTATTTATGTTGTTAATTATGACATTTTGGACACTTATGTACAAGCTACCGGGAGTACTCAAGTTCAACATTGGATCAAATGATAATAGACAATCAACTCTCTTAATTGTGATATGTGAACTTTGACCATTTTTTATAATGTATGGTTCTTATATATCATATACTAATTGTTTCTTCATTATTGTGACCATTGCAACTTGATTTGATGAGTCGGCATTATTTTGGTGAATTAAGCGTTGCACTCAAGTAAAATGTAAATTCATCTATCACATTATTTCTTTCTTGCTGATATCCTTTTTAGAATGATAAAATATGATTGCTTTCTTTCTTTCTATTTGTACGCCTAGAGATCATCCAATGCCAACGTTGCTCAAGTCTTGGAGATGCCATATTAATGTTTCTATACGTTTAAAATTGTGGACAATGAACTATTGTAATTTATGTTTCTAGGATGTTTAATGAACTTGGAGATGCCATATTAATGTTGTTATAGTAATTTTGGGTATATGTTAAGATGTCAAGTTTATTTGTTGGCTAAAACTTGTGACATGGCATTCATTTCCTAAAACTTTCACTCCTCCACAATGTGTCTTGTTACCATTTTATCCTGGGTTGAAAAGTTTTGTGGCCTCTTCTATTTCAAGGGCTAGCAATTGTCCTCTTTTTATTCCATTTTCTTCCCCTGAATGTTTGTTTTACAAGTAGTCATTGACACTCAAATACTAGTTATGCTATTTCATTGGGATGCTATGTACAATATTAGTGAACAGTTTATGCTTTATGCCTTTTATATATTGGGTTGTTTGCTTTTTTAGTTATATACTAAATTTTAGGTTTTCTACAATCTATTGTTTGAATTGTTAGTTGACACCTCGCAGCAATCTTTGGTAAGGAGAAGAGGTGTGTAGTTCTTAAATACTTATGAATTATGAAAATTTCAATGCTTCATTAGTTTCTTTCATAATTTTGCTTGATATTATTTATCCTTTTATTATATGAATTTATATTATTTATCCTTTAGTGGTGTTGCATACTCAATAGTCTGATACTATATGGGGTAGATGGCAAATGGCAAATGCAATGGGCAAGTTAAATTGTCAACAAGGTAATAATATAATTACTCATTTTAAGGCACAATTTATATTTAATTCTATAAATGAGAAGCCTTTAGAATTTCAACCTCAAACTTCATGTTATCTTGATATCATATTAGCTTCTTGATGATTTTGATCAATTTAGGATTATGTTTTAGCAGTTACTTGTTTAAAATAATAATTCTGCTCTCTTGAAATCATGATATTAATGTTTTATTCATTCCTAGCCAAAACCCAATCTGATTGGCCAGGTCCGTCCCAGTCTTGGTACCGGCTGGGACCGGGAAGACCGGTACTGAGTCGAAAAAATTTTGACCCGACAAACGGACTTGATCTCAAGTTAGCTCTGCCTTAATCGTGTTCCTTTATTTATTAAAAAAATATTAACAATATCATATACTTTGATATGTGTAATAATATTGATTATATATATTCATAAGCATTTTAGTTAATATATTTTTACATTATTTATTAACATTCGGTTTGACTATTCGTGTTGAAGCGGTCCGACCTGACTCAAAAGTTTTTTTCAAGTCGACATCTGGTTTAGATTTTACACCATTAATATAAAACATATGAAGTCAATTTTTTCATTTGTATATTCTAACAGTTATAATTATGAAGGTTCTTGGCAATGAAATACAAAAAGAAAATTAATTGTTATTGTAGCATGTGAAATAACTAACAAGGATGGTTGGCACATAGCCCTAGTTTGATTTGCAGAGTCATTACTTTGACCAAGGTTTATCCATACAACTCCTGCTCAAACACCAGATTAGTTGAGTGCTAGTAGTCCTGAAAATCGGTGGGTCTCGATCGCAAAAAGCATGTGAAATAACTTACAATCAGTATATCAACCATGAATCTTCTTAACGTCTAAAACCCTTCTCAGAACTAAAAAGTGAGGAATGAAGGTATTATTGATGATTTCACTTATGCTTATTTATTGATATAAATTCTTAGTCATAAGAGTTACCCACGGACAAAATCCACCTTAAAAGCATAAAAGAAAAAGAAAAGAAAACATGAACTCTGTCTCTTTACTCATTGAAAAGGAAAACAAAACAAAACATAAAGTATGTGTGTGTGACATATTCATTAATGTCGCCAATTAATTGGTTCGCATATCAATTAATGTCTATAATTATTTAGAGTTAATTAAGTGGTGGTTATGGGTTCAATTCCTCTTATACTTATTTTTTTTAATTTCCCTCTTAACATTTTGTCCTATGTCCATCCCTGATCATATCTATGATGCTAAGACAAATTTTGATATGCATCATAAGAAAAACCCTACAAGTTTAATCATTGCACCTCCATTTCACACACACACACACAATTTACAAGTGAAAACGATGATAATATCGATTATTGATGTATGCATTAAGTTTCTATCTTGAACTGTAGTTAAGCTCCCAAGTGTTCCTCGCAAAATGTTCAGCGGCATCTTTTGTTATGGCTTTACTCAAAGTAATAGATAGACATATTGATAAAGAAGATAATTTTAGGAAATAATGTTTCTAATCAGACTATAATTGAAAATCCCATTGTAATCCAGTTCTCAAATTTCTAATCAACTAATAAGTCCTAATCAATTTCAAACCCAACCTTAAAAACTCTAAAACCTATTTAAAACATTTATCCTCTCCCTCCATCATCCCCATGATCGCACGAGCCTCTCCCTCTTCCTCTTATCCATTTTTTTCTATTCGACACATAATATGGGTGGCACAAGAGGAGAAAGCTAAAGAAAAATGACGAAAATGAAAAATTCAAAGAGTTTTCAAAGAAAGATATGTTGATATGAGTTCCCTAAGAAGTTTATATCCATCATTTTTGCCACGATTACAAAACCTGATTTTATTGAACACAACTGAGAGTTTCGAGAAAAGTCTACAGGGTAGGGTTCAAATTTTCCACAATGACACGACTTGATTTTATTGAACACAACCCAATTCTGTGCCCAAGAGAGCCCTTGTCCAAAGTAATGCTGCCTATGTTACTCATAAGATATGTCGACTTATGTGTCACGACTTATGACTGAAGTCATGATCGTGAAGCGACCTCATGATCGTGTATCCGATCCACATGCTAAGTGAATATGATTCTTTTGGTTTAAATTTTATCTATATGATCCGTCAATCATTATAAGTTATCTAGTTTACTATTTAGTGACCTATTCTTTTACAATAATTGAATAATAGGATTGATGCTCTGCCCTCCCTCTCTATTTGTCCAAGCGTTATGGTCATTCTATCATTATTATCTGTCCGATTTGATTTAAAATGGTTTACTCATATATGAATCTCGAAATGAGAGATTGATGCATGATGATTAAGTAAAATACAATTAATTAGGCTAATTAAGTAAAATTTGAAAATCAAGTATCATCATGTGTACCATGTAGCTAAAGACAACACAATGAAATTATAATCTAGTGAATGTAAAACATCTACGACAATGTTCTGAATAACTACCATGCAATAAAAAAGAGTTTCATGAAAAGAGTGCAATCCTTTTATAAAACTAGTGTAACACCCGCGCGATGCGCGATAAACATGAATATAATAATCTCATATAAAAACTTATAAAATAAAAATATATTTAACTATAACTAAAATTATGTTATTCTTATCATTTTATTGTTATTACATATATAAATTAGACAAATGTATGCTAAACTTACACTATTTATTACTAAAAGAAGTTTAAGGATAACATCCTATAAAAACACTATCTTATGAATATTTTATATAAATTAGACAAATGTATGCGAAACTTACACTATTTATGAATATTTTATTTTATTATTAAACACTATCTTTGTCACTCCTTAACGAGACATACATTAATTTTAAAAAATAATTAATAATATTCAATGCATTAACCATGCAATATTAAAAGATTATATTCCCTGCATTGTCATTCAATATTACAAATTATTATAAAAAATGTCATTTATTAAACTATGAACAATGCACATTGCTTTATGTAGTATATATAAGTAATATATCTGACAATCCATTTTAGTTATTTATAATAAAATAAAAATTTATGAGTTAATATGATATTTTTACTAATATACCACTAATTAAAATAGTTGTGTTTATATATATATATATATATATATATATATATATATATATAATTTATTTAAACTCTATAAACTTAAATCACAAACACATATTTCATCCATAAAATTAAAGTTTTTAAAATAATTAGTATAATTATTTGTAAATATGATAATAACGTATACATAATAATTAACTAAGACTTATTTAATTAGTTTCATAATTAATTTAATTAATTTTATAAATTATTTAAATAAATTTTAAAGGGCATATGCGAAAAGTAAAACTAAAAATATTATAATTCATAATTTCTGAATTATGACCCCTCACATAAACAATATGGATTGTCAATTCACAAATAATGTAAATTATTTAGGCAATTTAGATTATTCATTACGTGTCATAAATTAACAATAAAAGATAATATACTCGTATAATTTAATTATACAATATTATCTAGTAATAATTTATGCATATTGGAGCCACCTAGTATTACTTCATACATAATGCATCGGAAAATATTAAATTCTCCTAAAAGTTTAACTTAAAAATCCTCCTAATATTGCTAAATTTATCTTCATGTCATTATGACTAAGTTAGGAGGCTAAATCCTTCTAAATTAGGAGGATATAGCATTGCGTAATACATCCATTGTGGAGATCCTCTTATCATTAATAGATTAATAAGATATATATATGGATCATATGCATCCACATTAGCAATCTTGGCCTTGAAAAATAATATTAATACTTAAACAATTAAATGAATAAAATAACCAATAAAATTCTAATATTAATATTAATCAACTCTCGAAAATAAAACATTTGCATCCATATTTGAAACCTTGTTTAAAAAATGATATGGATGTCAAACCTAATTAAAATAATTAGAGTAAAGAACTATATAATGAAATAGATGTTTATATATTTTTAAAATTTAAAATATGGAAAAGTACTAAAGACATAGATATATAATATATGTGATATATAATATATTTATAAATATTTAATAATATCAAATTTTATTATGCAAATATAGATATAAGTTACATCATTTAAAGTTAAAAAATTATAAGATACTAAAATAATTAAAAACTGGATAAAATTAATGTAACATACATTTATATATCTATAAAATTGGAATTAATTTTACTTAATTGATATGCTCATAATTAAATAATAAATAATTATAAAATCTTTGGAAAGGATATCTATCATGTTTATTTATTGGGTTTAAGATATTTATCCATCATCATTGAATCCATCATATATCTATTAATTAAATTTTTTTATCAATTATTCATTATAAATTAAACGTTAATAGTGTTAGTCTTTAAAAAGGTAGCATAATTATTTTTTTATTAAATTACATTTTAAGTTTAGCAGGTAGGATCTCCTAGCAACACATTCATCAAGGATATCAATATTTTAAAAATATAATACATGATAATTAAAATATAATACCTTTTGGTAAAGTGTACTATTTACATGTGCATGCATGCTTGCAACCACTTAGTATTATTCCATGCCATTTGACACATGTAGCTCGAATATGTTAGTAATACATATATGGATGGATCACAGTGTGCATAATATTAACAATCTTGGCCTCAAAAAATGATATTAATTTTAACCATTAATTTCAATCGAATAAATAGCGTGGATCCCTATGACCTAAAAAATAATATGGATAGCAAACTTAATTAAATCAATTATATAAAATATATAGTGTAGATCAATCAAACCATTAAACATTACAAAAAAATATAATGCAATGATCTCAAAATGGATTATCATTGTAGAAGATATAAGATAAAAATATTTATAGGAGTATATTTTGTTACTAAATAAATTATATAGAGAAATTTAAAAGTAAAAGAATATGTCAAATCATGGTGGTCTTGTTGCCTATGAATTTTAAAGATTCTTCAACAATTTAAAATGGAGGATGAGATGGAACAGACGGATTGCTTGTGCCTTCATATTTATAGTGCAAAAAATGATGACGGTTATTCCACTTCTTAACTTAAATGGTAACCACTAAAATGTGTCAGTTTAATTCCTTGTCTTTATTTCGATTTTTTTAAAATCTGATCTTACCTTTAATTAATGTGATTAACTGAATCTTATTCAATTACAATTGGAGTAATTTTATATGTTATCGAGAATAAAGGCTTTAAGAGTATACTGCTCTTTTTCAGGTTGCAAGTTATGGAGACCTCTAGTAACAATTCATCAACTTATAAATGCAAATCCTGCAACTGTTGTCAGTGTATATTAATTAATACACTCTAACTTACAACTTCAAATACATAGTCAGCAACCTAAAAAATAAAAGTTAAAACAATATTTACTTATAAATTATTATGTCATTCTCTCCTTTATTATTATTTTCTCTTTATTATAAAGATAAAAATATATAAACCAAGCAACTCCTTCGTGTTGTCATATTATTTTTACATTTAGTCCTCTTTTATATTCTTATGGAAAAGATATTGTTTTATTTTATTTAGTCAAAACTTCGATTTTTCTTACCAAAAAGTATTTTGTCAAACCAAACTTTTGTTTTTTTATAATGTCTTGAATCTGAACCCAATGTGTCACTTTATGCAATCAGACACTTCAACAGATTTTTCACACGGGAGTCTCGCTGCCCGATCAGCGAGCCTGCGGGGGTTGCAAAGGGGCAGAGCCTTCTGAGCGAAAATATTTTAGAAGTATTTTGTATGTGATTCGGATTTAATTTATTTCCTTATCACGAGTCCAGTCAGTCTGTAATTCTTATCATCTGTTAAAGAGAGTACCTATATAAATTTCCTAGAGGGTCCAAAGAGAGGACAATCTGATCCTGTATGTTTCTTCCATCTAATACAATTCTGCGTCGCCGCCTTAAATTTCTCGAGTTTTCTCGCGATGCATAATTTCTCTCGTGCAAAAATTCTAACATTTTTATTGTGTCTAATTTTAGATTTTTATAGTCAATATTCTTTTATTTTAGGTATATATATTATCTTATGTTACAATGTTTATTATGAGGTACATTCTATTTTTTAGGCCTAAAATATTTTTTAAAAAGTCTTAAAATATTGAGGCATATAAATTCCAAAAAATTAATTATTCAGTTATTATGCAGTTAATATTATATAGTTAATGTAATCTATAACTATTTCTCATAATTAATTCTTCATTGAAATTTTAGTAACTAATTAACTGCACAATCAATAAATAAATTGAGATAATATGAAAATAATGATAAAGTTATAATGCTTTTAAAACAATGATCAAGTTAATGCTCGAAATAGAAGAATTAAAAGAAAATAAATAAATAGTAGTAGTTTTATTTTTCAAGCATTTTAATATTTAGATACTATTCCCATGTATTATTATAATAATTTTTAATGACGAAACCAATGTGGTTAAATATACTAATGATTCTTTTAATATAGTATAGTATAAATATTGTAAAAATCATCAATATAATTATTTATTTAAGATATATGTTGAGGAGAGGAGTAGTTATGCATGTATTTTCTTTCCTTGATTTCTTATGTGCTCTCGTTTTATATGTGCCAATATTATTCATTTTAGTTGTTATAACTATTATTCACTTCCGTTATTAATTGTTATAACTAACTAACCTTCTCTTACCACGTTTCACTATTTGTTTACTGTCTAATATATATAAATATTTATTTATTTATCTTTACGTACCAACCATTTTTTTTATATCAGTTACATGTATAAATATTATTCAAATTTTTTTCAAAGATTTTTAACTTTTACATTATGGACACTGGCTCCGTGTAAGTTCTGATATTTTTTTTTTCTTTTAATAATGTACACTCAAACACATGAAATGAGTTTGAAATATTAGTATATATATAAGCAATTTGACACATAACCATCTATTCAACCCAACATGTTAGAATTGCATGCATTCTTCTAGTGTGATATGAGTTCACCGAACACATTTATGCACATATAACTTTAGATAAAGATTTCATGTCATATTTAATGTTTTATAGTATAAAATAATCCAGTGATAAAAAAACTAATGTGCCAAATCTAGATAAAAATTATTGCACTTGTGCACTTATAATACTTTTAGAATAAATTATGTCAAAATGGTACTACACATATGATAGTCTCTAAAGAGAAATAAAAAGATTCTTCATATAAAACAAAACTTAAGGAGTTATGACAGTATTCTAAAACATCTTAAGAGGGTTTTTTTAATAAGGAATTAATTTGTATAATAAAAAAAATGAATAGATGCAGAAGGCAAAAGTAAAAGGATATGAACAAAAAACTAAAGTATGGGAGTCCATGCTTGACAAATAACTGTACTTCTGAACAATATATTTTCTATCTCATTGCCATTGCATGCCATCCGGTCAAAACACATTTTCTCATCTGACACTCATATCACTTACATGGGCATGCATCAATGACAAAGAAAATATGCATGAAGTATGACATGACCCTTGGGTGCATAATAAAGCATTTCCTCCGTGCATTATTCAAGGTCTGGTGCGAATCTTTGGGAGTATTTATAGGTTGTTATGCATGCTTTCAAGCAATTTTAGTTATATGGATGATTATGAATTATATATAATTAATAGTTATTATAACCATATGAAAAAAAATTATGTGATTATTATATAATTATCATATTTTAATCATAATTGATATATTTTAATTTATAATAAATATTTTTAAAGACACTTATCAATACATATCTATATCAAATGTCAATTTCTTCTTACAAACTTCTTTGCTTTTAATATAATATAAAATACAAATACAAATATAAATATAAATAAATAGATAGATTTTTATGACAAAGTTACATGCACGGTTATGGATACCACATCCTACTACTATCTTTACATATTAATTAGTAATTATGTTATATGCTTTAAAGTGTTTATTTGTTTTGGAAGTTTCATGACTGCCACATGAACAGATGGTAATCAGTTACTAAAATGTGCATGCCATGTGGAAATAAGTTTAAATCATTATCCTCTCTCTAATATATATATATATATATATAATATACATATATACGAAAATATGATATAATGTTTTTTCTAGTTTAGCTAATTTATTTTTTTAGACTCAGTTAGAGTGAGATATACTAATAATGACTATAGTTTATCATGTTTATTATTATAAAAAAATAGTACTCATTTAATTTATATTTATAATGTAATTATATTTATATTTATATTAAAGCATGCTTAAAAATAACATGATGATTGTATAAGATATAACATAAAATTTTTAGGAGTAAATTTTAAAATTATGTTACTTAAAATAAGGAATTAAATTAAGTTAATATAATATATGAACATGGTTTGATTTCTCCTTCATAATAATAAACGTGATAATACATAAGAAATGAAGAAGTTACAAATTAATTATTCAATTACTAACTAACCATAAAGTAAAAATTATTATTATTGATTACATAATATTTTAATTAGTTATAAATGTTAGAGGACACATGTCATTGTAATGATGTGCCAAATGTCATTACCTCGTAAATTTCTTTGCTTTTAGTATAGTATAGATAAGTGCAATCCTTTTATAAAATAAGGCATGGTCATGACATGATCTAATGGTCCTAAAATCATCCTCCTATTATGTGATATTTAGGCTCCTTTTAGGGCCGACTCTACCTAAAAATAATCCTTCTAATATTTTGATCAGTCAACATCACAATGACAATTAACAAAGATTATCTTTATAGTAATAAAGTGCAAAAGTCAAATAACATCTATTACATCATAATATAAATCAGAGTTTCCAAATGAGTTGATCCTATGTGCAGCCAGCATCAACATGAACATCCACGCACCTTCTTCCTTAATTAATAGGATTACTTACCTATGAGAATTAAATATATATAAAAATATTTTTTCATGAACACATGTAAAATAATATATATGAATATGATTTCTTAATAAAAGAAAAATCATACTTTACAAATAATCATAAGAGGGTAGCAATTTGACAAATAACCAAGTGAATCACATGATAAGTAACAAATGTTTCCTTTAATAAACTTCTTCTTCTTCTTACACAATTGATTTTTCTTCTTATGTGAGTTATTGGTGCATGCAAAATCTAACACTTATTATTATATTTTGATTAATCTTTTTATAATTTGATCTTGGCATGCATTGATTTTCATTAAGTTCATCATTAAATTATTGGGTCGGTGAAGCGTAAAATAATGTAGCAAAATAAATCCCCTAGCAAGTGATCTAGTCACTCAAGTAATATTATAAATAGGAATAAAGAGTGCTGAACCCATGAGGAATATTATTAATTTAATATTTGAATTTATAAATAATAAGAGAAGAAAAACATAGGTTTTGAAGATATATTTTCTAATTATAAAATAGATGTAAAAATAAGATAAGATAATGGTGTTGGAGCTAGGTCTTAGGATGATAAGAAATCAAAGATAAATATGTGAACCACGAAGATAAATAAGATAAATTAAATTTCTTAAAATGGATCAGAATTTTTCTAAATTATTAAGTTGACAAGAATAACTTCATAGAGTTCACAAACTGGTAATTTTATTATTTAATCAAGCAAATTTTATTAAAACTGAAGCCCCACAAATTGGTATTCATATAAATAAGATTAAAATTAAGATGCATTAAAATGAAAATCCTAAACTATTAATCACTCCACATATTGGTATAGATTAATAGTCCACATAAATTTAATTTTCCACACACTAGTTATTCAGTTCTTAATTCCCCAAAATAAATAATTTAATTTAATTAAATGAATTCTGAAATCAAATAGTCCATAAACTGGTAATTATTTAACTCAGAAATCTAAATAATTAAATCAAAAGTATTAAACATAATTAAAAATTGATCAAAAGAAATTTAATAATAAATTAGGGTTCACAATATTTCCTTTTCAAATAATGACAAAGTTTATTGTACTAAATTCAGCCTCTTATCACAATGAATATTATTTTCTAGTCGTCTTGCGATAAGCAAAAATTGTGCATATAAAAAGAAGTCCAAAATCAGCCCCAGTAAATCATAATCTAAAGGCACAGGTTTTCTATTGTGGAGTCGTAAGTTGCCGCAGGCCATGACAAGAACGAGAGAGGCTGTCACCAAGAGCTAAAGAAGCTGCGACGGCCAATGTTCTTATTCGAAACATGTTCATCTATAATTTATTACACCATGAGGGTGTTCAAGTTGTATTTCCAATTTTTATTGTTCTTATTACTAAGTCTCTTCATAATCCCACGATGAACTCCATTTGTTATTAGACCATTAAATTCTAGAGATGTTTAATTAAAAGAATCATTGTGTAATTTTCATTATTTTAACTTTCTTTGATAAATTATTAATTATGCTTAGACCTATCAGTTGGTTAGTTGAACTTTTGAGTTGATCTATACTAATTTATAGAGTGCATAATTTCATAATTCATGATACAATTTAATCAATTTTTATTTATAATTATCAATTGACATGAGTTTAATAACTAGTGTGTCATAAATTGAATTAATGAGGTCTTGTAATATAAACATTTATGGAGTGATCAATAATGTAGACAATCCAATTTTATGTGTCTTAATTTTAAGAATTGATGAGATGCCAATTTGTGGTGACTTCAACACATTTCAATTTAAGATAGTTTAATGTACTCTTGTTATTAAGGGAACATCACTTTATCAAGACTGCAATTTCATCATGTTAGATTAATAAAGTTAGGATGCTCTAATATATCATATAAGGCGTATAAAGGTGAATTTATTTGTTATGGTTTACATGTTTATTCTTAATTCGTTACCATTTTAAGGCCTAAACTTTATCACTATATTATTATATATTACCTTATTTGTATTTTACTTTATAATTAAAAATTTACTTTTAAAACCATATTTTTATCCTTTATCACCTTAGGAGTTTAGATAACTAATTAATAACTATTCCTCATGGGTTCAGAATCTTTACTCATATTTAAAGCAACTAATGAACTTGCAAGTGAATTTTATTGTGCTACATCATTTTATCCATCAATTGAACCGCATCTTTTACTATGGATACAATGAACTAAGAAACTTTGGTATGTTGTCCTACAAGAGCTCTTTAAGTCAAGTCTAGAAAAATATTTTAGACCCAATAACACATAAGGGTTATACGCTAATTGTGAAGTGTGATTTTCTTTAACCTATACTTTAAGTTTAATGTTAACTTTATCTTTATCTTTTACAATCATTTCACATGGTGAACTTGTGTGTTACGGCTTTTATGTAACCTAGTTGTCTACCTTTGTATCACATGATCAAGTACAATTATAAAAAGGTTGCTAAATCATGTACCAAATCATAGGGTAATAAATCAAGAACAATTAGCAAAACTTGGTCAGGATAAGATCAAATCCAAGTCGAGTATCTTCAAATCTCGTGTTGAGTTACATAAGGATCTGGGCCATCTTCTAGTTTATGACCTATCACTAATAATCCTCAAAACCCACTACGAATTTTGAGGTGGCTCAAATTGGGTGTGTCGTGACAAAACGTTTTGCTTCTATTAGGAAATATCTTGGGCTTGTCGTGGCAGAACACTGAACGTTTGTGAATTTAATGTCAGGTTGATAAGGAAACTAGGTAAGATTTTGTGTCATCGATGTTGGACAGGTGATGCGACTATAGAACTTGAGATCAAGATTGTCAAAATCTCAATCAGTTTTAAGATCTTATGATTTTATGATTTTACTACCCTAACTAATTTCAATGTTATCTTGAAGATCTTATGTATAAGATCTTAATTTTGGTTACACGATCTTATGATATTATCCGATCTCATATGGTTAATATAACTATTTAAATACTAGTAAAAATGTATTCATGATAATAATAATAATTAACTTAGATAAAAAAATATTATATTTTTCTTCCTTTTTATTACATTTTAATATAATTTGGCTTCAAATTTGATTAACTTAGTGAAATATCATTTAAAATTTGAGTGTGACAGATTTAACAACATATATTTTTATCTTTTAAAAAATATTTTATTATCTTTTGACTTTTTATGAGCCCTCTACGATTTTATATAAGTTCTCAATCCAGAGATTGGCAACACGAGTTGAGCTCCAATGATGTAGAATCCTAGTGTTATTTTCTTCAAGTTTGATTGAGACATCATAATCTAAAAAGTTGTGCATCCGGCATGAGAACCTATAGGACTCCTTTAGGGATAGAAGGACAACTTTAGGGATCCAATTAGACATTCTTATTTTAATTAACTTATTAAGAAATAGTATGAAAGTGAATTCAATATCTTACATGCCTTTATTTTCGTTCTACCTTAAACTTCAATTTTGTAGTGGTCTTTCTAGATGCACACCTAATTTTCTACTATAACTTGATGTTCCCAACTTCCATGTGATTCCCATGGTTTGTTGGATCACATGAAACTCGCATACACACTTCGAGATGGAAGAAATGACGCACAAAGAGAGAAGAGAAAACATGTGTATATGAGGGAGAGGATGAGAAGAGATAGGTCATTGGGATCCTATTTCTAATATTCCTACCTTAATCTCATATGATTAAATGTGTTAATGTTATATTCTGTGATGATTTTATGACATGGTATATGTGTCAAAGCGGAAGGTCCAATATAAGTGTCCAAACATAGAAAGTGATGAATTTGCCTAAGTCATAAAAAGATGACTTTTGAAAATATTAGAATTAAAATTTTTAAAGTCCTGATAATTATTCTCATATGTTTATGTATGTTAAATATGATTTTTAATATTTTTTAAATGAAGCCTTGGTTAGGTTGAATGGTTGGGCAAAAATGAAAAACAAAAAAATGAACGATTTGAAATGGATTTTGAATCCTTTGGAATTTATTTTTTTAAAAAATATTCTATTTGAATTTAAATGAGGGGTAGTTTCTTATTTACATGTAATATCTTAAGTCAACGAATAAACAAAATAAATAATAGGAAAATGGCAAGCCATTTAATTCAGGGACAAAGTAAAAAAACACTTTCAACCACTTTAGGTCAATGTCTAAATATATAACCTCGGCCTTATCTTCTTATTCCATCTGAGCATACTCTGGACATCCCTCATCCGACTTCATCAGGGCAGCAACCAAAAGAGAGGAAAAAACGAGGAATAACAAGGAAGATTCACCTCACCTTGAAATCAAATCCTTAGGGTTTCATCTAGGTAAGTTGAAAGCTCCTCTCTTATAAATTATTCATATGAAATTGGAGTAAAACAAGTTTTCCTGGTCTCTGTTACTTTCCTCTCATCCCTTATTTCATACGATTAAGAAGGATGGAATATGTTGCAAGATGAAGAACAAATCCTAACTACGCTAAAATTTGTAGTTGTCACTTCTAAATTATGTTCTTATACCTTCTATATCTTCAAAAAAGTGAAATTAAATTTATAAATAGTTGTTAAAGTCTACTATTCATGACCTTTGGAATTGGATTGATTAGATACTTATACATAAAGTTATGTATGAAAAACTAGGAGTCACTCAGACTGTTCCACAAAGTAATTAAACTAAAATGATAGTTTAGACATAAATTCTTCACATAGGATTTCATATTGTTTAAGGGATAAAAATACATGGCTGTAAGATTTCTGGAGCAATTAGAATTTCATGAAAACAATATGTATGCCAGAAATTATAAATTTTATAAGGCACAATACATGTCAGGGTATGACAAAACATGTCTGGATCTAACAATTTTTATATATTAATATAGAAAGAAAAAAAATTATAAGTTCAGTATGATTTCAAGATAGGGAAGTCTTGTTTTATTATAAATTTGATTTCAAGTGATAGGATGTTCATTTTAAAAGTTATGAATTTTATACTAAGTATTGTGTAGTCTGTCAGGATTCCAAAGTGTAGTATAATACAATTTAATTATATAATTTTCTGAGGTCATTTCATAAATAGTGAAATTATGAGTTTTATGTTGATTATACTTGATGAAGTCCTCTGTCACTGAAAATTTATTTCACATGAATATAAGTTATATGCTAATTGTTATGTATTTTATATTGTACTCCATGTAGTTATTAAATGCAAAACAAAAACAATTCTTTGTGCTTATAGGAACTTATGCTATGTGAATTTAGAAGTTGATTAAAGATTTTCGTGCGATTGGATGTTACATGATATGATATGAAATTATATGTTATATGAATACGTGCTATATGCATTCATAAAGGCGGCGTTTGGTTAGAGTTAACAACTACATGGATATTCCTTGGGTATAGTCAAATGCACTTTTTATTTGTCAAAAAGTATAAAGGGTAGACTTGTCATTTTTAAAAAAGTTAACCTTGTAAATAGTGAAAAGTTGAGAGTTATTGTATTCTTTTCAAAAGGAAGAATACAAATAATCTACTAATCTGATGGAATATGTGACTTAATCCCATGCCTTTTTAATCTCCATCCAAACGACGCCAAAGTGATTTAATTGTTGTGTGTGCAATTAACTAATATAAGATATGATATGATACGACAAAATATGATATAATATCATTGGATCATGCATTTGCATCACATTATCATGCATTTGTATTATCCCTATCAGGCGACAATTTATCTTTGTATAATTGAAAGGTTTGTAAGGTCGACAGTTTACTCTTGTATAATTGTAAAACCTTGTGAGACCACAACTTACCCCTATTTGGTTGAGAGACATTATAGGACCAACAAATATCTCAAAAAAGATTTTAAATATTTTGGAGCTGTGTCATTTGAACCAAATTTGATTTAGACCCACCATTTGAGTTCATAGGGGTCACCTTTAAAATCCATTAGCCTTCCCGACAAAGCTGATAGATATCTTAAGAAGGATACTTTTGATTAGATGATGATATGATATGCATACAAGATTCGTGCATTCATACATGCATGATTGGTGCATTAATGTGTTTTCCTTATATGAGATATGATGTGGCATCTTTGACTGACATATAACCGTATATGTGTTTTGGATCAGATGACCTAATGAAAGTATGTATTGATTATAAATTATATATTATACACCGAAATAAATTGGTAAACACTTATCAAGTGTGAAAAAAAATAATTTTAGTCTTGTTTCACTCAATTAGAATATGCGATAATCATATATCATGAGTTTTTAACTTACTTAGATGTTGTTTGCTTATATTATTACTCTCAATATTTTTCATATCAATAGACCAGTATGGGTCATGCTTAGTGATCCTCTATTTCGATTGAAAGCACTTTTGGTGAGAAGCTTATATGAGCATGTCTTTTTACTCCCTTGGAGAGGAAATATTTTGGATATGTATTATTAGAACAAAAGAGAAAAGTTTTATTGTAATATATGATACAACTTTGTATAAATAAATAGTGTCTAATGTTTACTTTTAATGTTATATTATCATGTTGTATGGTCCAAATATCTTAATTATTATATTTTCTAAATGATTATAGCACTCTTCCATAAACTATTCATTATTATAGGTAATAAGTCACGGTCGACAAGTTAAACCAAGGTTTAAATTGGTCGTGGCATTATTTATAAGGATTGAGTACTTCATAATCTGGCATTATTTATAAGGATTGAGTACTTCATAATCCTTCACTAATCCAATTGAAATTTATTAAATAATTATAACTAAGCTTAGAATTAGTACTTTAACATTTTTTTAATCCTCCTCTATTTATCCTTTCATTTTATCTCTTTTAAAACTTCATTATTCCTTTATTTTTCTAATTTTAGAATTAAATGCTTACTTATTAACCGTGTATCCTAATTTCAGAATTAAAATAAAAATTATTATTTTATTTGTTTTCAAAATTTTAGAATTAAAACCCTCATTCAAAATTCATTGAGAGTCCATAATAGTATAAACTTATTATTAGATTCAATTTCAAAATTTGAATCCATAACCTAACTCTAATCAAAGTTCATATTTCAACTAATATTTAACTTTTCTTCCTTTTCTATCTCTTATCTAACTATACTTTCAGATTTTAGCAACTTTGATTGTCCCTAATCAATGTTAAATTGGTATACTTATTAAATCAATAAATAAGTATTTATGTTCTTTTAATTGGTTGAAAATTCTGGTTATTATTTACACATGATCCATCATTAACTAAGGTACATAAAAATAGCATATTGTTTTCTAAATAAAAGTGAAAATTCTTTCTAATATAAATGGAGTTAAAAAGACCATTTTTAATAAAGAATATAACACAACATAAGTAAAAATGAATTAATTCAACGAATGTTAATGTCAAAGATCATTCCTTATGATGATGATTTCCCGTACGGTTAATGATATGTTTTGTTGTGAATTTCGTGCCCTTTTACGTATTAAACAATTTGTAGCTCATGAGAGATTGTCTCATATTTTAAATTAGTTTAAAATTTAAATATATTAAAATAAAATATATTTAAATTTAAATATTTTATTTTATTTCATATTCATATTTTGTAGAGATGGCAGATAATAAATTGTCATATATGACGGGTCCAGCCCAATATCTAAGTCCCAATATGGACCTTGTAAGCCTATTAAGGTTTCAATGCAGAATTATTGTGATCAAATACTTTGTCATCTAAAACAACTATAATCCACTAGATGTTGTAAACCTGTAAATTGTTTCAAACTACTTGTATTTTTTATAATTTAAAGTAAAAGAACGATTCATTGTTTACCAGATAATGATATTGATTATAACTAGTTCATGATGAATAATTAGCTATCTTACTATCTTTTATATAAAAGATAAAGTAATATTACACTTTTTATTAATGTGATATATATATGTATATACGCAATAATAAAGGACTAGATCATTCATAAATAACTATTACAATTCTTGTCTTATTAAAGTCAAAAGGCTCATGGGCAAGTGCACTATGATAAGCATGGGATCACTTCAGGTTAGCAGTAAGATAGTAAGATTGAATTTGATCGGATCGGTTTGGTTCGATCAAGAATCAAATTTAGTTGAATTGAATTTCGGATCACTTCGGGTTATGAAATTTATAGGGTTGGCATGATTCGGTGAACAATCCTGTAATGTTCTACCGATCAGTAGACAATTGTTGAGAATAGAACAATGAAATTAAAACAAAATAAAACTGATACAATTAAGATAAATGTCAATTAAAAAAAGTGAAGACATGAAAAAAATGAACGTCGATCCTTGTACATAATTTAATTTCACGAGCTAACCATCTTAACCCCCCAAAAATCTGACAATTAGAAAAAAAAATATTTTTGAACAAAGGTTTGTTTATAATTTGAACGGAAGCTACATCATTTTAAGTTCGGATGTATTATTGGGATTGTTATTAGCTCATCAAATTTAGTATGATATGATAACAAGATCGACAGGCATGAGTGCAGTTTATATTAGCCATTATTTTCTATCTCAGTATTCCATGTTCTTGATGGTACTACAATAAAGTTTTCACATCATACGTAACATAAATATATTTAAAATATAATTATAAAGATTTTTCTAACAGTTTGAGCTCGAAATTCTCGCTAGTAGTTAATATCTCTATTTTTGTTTTTTTATTTGGAGTTTAATCATATAAGCAGGATGGGCGAAAATAAACTTTTTTCCAGCGAGAAATTAAAATGGCCTAATTCTTTCTATACACACACATTTATATAGTATCTCAATTTATTTTTACTTAATTGGATAATAAAATGTTTTGTTCATGTTATAAGTTGTTTTCATATAAAGTTTTTAAAGATAAATTTGTGCAGAGTATTCATTAGTTATGTTAGAATAATGCCCTGTCCGGCATTATGGTGGACTGCGCGAGTGTAGGTTCATCTAGTACTTTCGTTTCTTCGAGGTTTGATCGGAGTAGAAGAGCGATCGTTCAATATTTATAGTAATGTTTTTAGAATCGACCGGACTCCTTATCGAATCGCAATTGAACCAGATCGGATTTGATCGAATTAAACTAAATTTTATTAAAATAATATTAATTATAAAAATATAATATAAGTTATATGAATATTGTACTAGTAACCTAACATAATTTTTATTTATTAAATTTTTTTAATAATGATAAATAATAATGATTATATATAAATATAAATAGATTATTATTAATTTAATATATATTATTTAATGATGATAAATGCTATATTAATAAATTTTATTTTAAATTATTCTTATTTCTTTTTCTTTTAACACTTTCCTTTTTATTTTATTTATTTATATCTTTTGATTATTTTTTATTTTAATATTATTCAATGTTAAATACTTACTTTTTTATTTCAATTCTTATTTAAATTTATACAAATCATATTTCCTTCTTTTTTAACTTTCTTATATTATTTTTTAACTTTCTATTTTTGCTATTTTTTAATATTTTTTCAAAATTTAAATTGAACCGAGTTCAACCGATTTTTTCCGAATTAATATCAAAAAGTGATTTTAGCATCAAATCGAACCAGATCACTGGCCGATTCGCAATTGAACCAGCCGATCCAATCTGATTTTGATAACATTGGTTCATAGAAAAATCTGACGATCCGCTTTTGCAATAAGAGATATTATTTATGTGTTATAAATCCAACAAGTTAGTTAGCTTTGTCCTACTTAATTCGATGATTGAGGACCAAGGAATTATTGCCAACACGCCTGCTTCACATGCAACTTGACATGATCCCTGTCTTTAAATTCGAACGATTTATTAAGGCATGTGTCATGTTGCATTCGCATGTTGCATTCGAAGCCAAATTGGACCTTGCATATATAATGCACTCTTGGGCTCTAGGACTAATTAACTATTCATCATTAATTAATTCGGCAGTATATATATATATATATATATATATATATATATATATATATATATATATAGATAGATAGATATCAGTTTAAGCAGATTGGTTCTCAATCAAGAACGAAGAAAATGCTGTATACGTATATCAATATAGCCCATTAATTAATGTGGGCACAATGTGGCTTGAAGGATAATAATAATAATAATAATAATAATAATAATAATAATAATAATAATAATAATAATAATAATAATAATAATAATAATAATAATAATACGTTGTTAAACCAGTAATCGATGATCTAGTAGTTCATATTGAAGTTGCCATGCATGTTTTGGGGGGGTGAAATGTATATATATGTAATGTAAGCAGAGCTGTTAAAAAAATTAGCTGATTTTGTAAGCCTATATATGATCCAGCTGCATCTCAAATTTCATAAAATCCAGGCAATTAGGGTTTGAACACGGCCAACTTCGTTTCGGGTAGCGATATATCTTGACGTTAATGTGGGTGTGGTGATGCACGTACTACGTATACGAGTACAAATTTGCAGCAAAGCCGTGTTGGTTGGTATTAAGTCCACGTCATGTTCGCCATTATTATTATTATTATTATTATTATTATTATTATTATTATTATTATTATTATTATTATTATTATTATTATTATTATTATTATTATTATTATTATTATTATGTCCACGTCATGCATGCTCGCCATTAGAGACCATTATTAATGTTGCATTTGGCGTGCATTAGGATTTTTTCAACATTTTGGCCGTGTCCCCATCCCGGACGACCACGTCCATGTTCCCCGCTACCGGCAGTACTGCGCCCCCCACCATGTGTGTGTATTTGTATGTGAGAGAGATAGAGGTCTAGGGAAGGTCATCCAACAATTTTATAGCTAATACTCTTTGGGTCATTTGAAAACTAAATTACGATTTCTTTTAAGTTCTCAGTGCATAGTTGAATTGACAAATTAGTTCGGAGTGTGTTTGATTGGAGTGAAATTTGATGATGAAGAATAAGGTGGTTGATATGATAGGAAAAAGTAGATATCATGAATGAATTTTGGATGAGTTTTGAATTAAAAATTATTATTATAATTATGAAGTATAATTTTATTATTAATTAAAATAAAAATGTAAAATAAAATTTTTTTATGGAAAAAATTATGTCAAAAATTATATTATTTAAATACAAAATTCATTTTTAAAATTAATTATATTTAATGAAATGTTAAAATTTTTAGTGAAAAAATAGGTAATAAGTATTATTATATTAATCACTTATTAAAATTATTTTATATTTATTAAATAATTTATTTTAGTGAAGATATTGTGTGAGAGAAAAGAAAAAGAAAATAAACTTTGAAAAATAAAAAAACATCACGTCAAAGTAAAAAAAAATGAGGCAACCTCCGGGTTCCGGAGTGACTCCAATTCCACCAGCATTATTAGTGTTTGGCGGAACCGGGCGGAACAAAGCAACGGTTCTCGCCCGGTTCCGCAACCAAATGACCTCTTTGAGAATATAAAATTATTAGTGTTGTTCTTTCTAATGATTAAGTTCTTAAAAAATTGATTAACACATTAAATTTAATATGACATCTGAATTCAAGAGTTCAAATTTTGTTAAATTCTTATTAAAAAAAAGATATTTTCCTGTGTGATGATTTAGACTAGTCCAAAATTATCAACTCGTTGTTCCTTCTAACGATTTAAATAATTTTAAAAAAGTTTATCAATCCATCAAATTTAACATTACTAGAAGAATTTAATGTCCAAACTTCCCACTCTCCTCTTAAATTTCTTTGCCCTCTTTAAAGTGATGGATATCTTATATTTCGCGAAATTCTTCAAAATTCTGAGTTCTTTGTCTATTTTTAATCGTTAAAAAGTTGGTTGATATGCTTAAAAATATCATCAAACAGTTGTATGAAAAAAGATATATACTTGTCATGCACTTATAATAATAAAAATATTAAATAAAATTTGTATTTACATATACAGTCACTATTTCTTTTGTACCACAAATAATTCCCATGACCCAAAGTCGTCGTCTTCTTCTTGATTAGAAAAAAAAATTCAATTAAAAAAATATTCCATGAGAAAAAGTCAAATGGTATTCTCTTATGAAAGCATGCATCTATTATAATAATTAATAATTATATAATAGAGTTTGTTAATAATAATTATGATATCATGTGTTTAAAAGTATAACTAACATAAATATTAAGCAAGAAACTAAGCTAGAGGCCCGGGGGCGTAATCGAATGATAATATTCAAATCTATTTTAATAAAATATTTATATAATTATTGATATGCATGATGAATTTTAAATGGACGTTTTTAATAAAGTAAAATTGGTAAAAAAATAATTACAAGTAATAAAAATTCCATATTAAAAAGAAAGATGATAACTTTTATTAGGAAAAAAAAGTCAAATGTTATTTTCTTTATGATGATGTGTGACTATGATTATAATAATAATTTAATAATAACTATGATATCATGCATTAGTTGTAGCATAATTATTTATTTGCAAAAGGAAAGGCATAAGATGTGAAATGACACTCTCTAATGTAATACTACAAAAAATATATATAATATAATTCTCTTCGAAATAATATGAGAAGGGGTAAGAGAATCTAGCGAAGAGTAATGAAGGAAATAGAAAAACAAATTCGAAGTATCAAAATGTGAGTATATAAAAGAAATATCAAAGAAGATGATAGGAAAAATATTATAAAAATCAATATCTTTGGAAGAGAAAATTACATTTTGCTCCTATTTTTACTCGTTGTAAGCCTTTTTTTTAAATATGGTATATAGTTAAATATTATTTTAAAATAAATAATACATAATTAATGCAATTTTAGTTTTAATTACTCTAATATTTTTTGGGGTTTAGCACCTTCTGTCGTGCGGTGCTGCACTAGATAATGAATATAAGTAACTATTAAAAAATACCTGAAAATAGGGATAATAGAGAAAAATCGTAATCAATAATTAATATTCATGAGGTAATTAAGTAAAAAGCCTCTGTGTGAAAGATGTAATGATGTAGAAAGAATAAAGTTTGGTTTTATATGTAATATTAATGAAATAACTCATTGACAACTTTTTAGGGTTAAATATCCACAATATGGGGGAATGGAAGGGCAAATTTTTTATCCGTCAACCATATCTGTTATTTCAACCATATCCTTCATTTCATTTCATAATAAATTTGAAAAGTTATTGGGGAGAGTTCCTTGCAAAAAAAAATATTGGACGAATGTATAGAATAATAGAATAAATAAAATGCCTAGAAATATTTTGAAGGCACCAAAGAGTTAATTGTGTACTTTCTTCGAACATAGACTTTGGCTCATGATTGTTTTCTTTTTATCAAGTTGATGCTACCTAGCTCTTAAATGGAATTATCAACTTTTCGAACCTCTTAATTAGGACTCTGACTTGTTAATTATTTGCGCCAGCTATATTTTGTAGAAAATTAAGAAGAGAATATACTTTAATCTTTTTCCCTAAACTATACATGCACTTGTATATATGTTAGATAATCACTACTAGAAAAACGTTGATTACCGACGATCCGGCTCGAAAATCGTCGGTAATGCAATTACCGACGGTTTTTCAGTCGGAATCGATTCGTCGGAAAAACGCTCGTCGCAAACGGATTTGCGACGGTTGAAAAAAATTCGTCGAAAATATCGACGGTTCTGACCGTCGGAACAGTCCCGACGGTTCGAACCGTCGAAATTTTTTGACGGTTGCAACCGTCGGAAAAGTCCTCGGCGGTTCGAACCGTCAAATTTCCGATGGTTGCAACCGTCGGAAAAGACCGGCGGTCCGAACCGTCGAAATTTCCGACGGTTGCAACCGTCAGAAAAGGCCGGCGGTTCGAGCCGTCGCAACTTTTCGATGGTCGCAACTGTCGAAACTTTAGACGGCCGTCGCAACCGTCGATCTTTTGACGATCGCAACCGTCGCAAATAATTTTTTAAATATAAAAAAAATTAGCGGCAAGATCGGGCCGCTGCCAGCTCCAGTCGCGGCCGATCCGACCGCTGGAGGCCGGATCCGGCAGCCTGGAGACCGGATCCGCCGCCAGGCGGCCGATCCGGCCGTTGGAGGCCGAATCCGGCAGCCTGGAGCGGCCACGGCCGGATCCGGCCGACAGCGGCCTTTGGCCGGAGAGAGACGCCGGCGCGGGAGAGGGTCGTCGGTGCGAGAGAGGGTCGCCGACGCGGGAGGGTCGCCGGCGTCCGGCGCGGGAGAGGGTGCTCATGGCCAGGAGAGAGAGAGAGGAGAGGAGGGAGAGAGAGAGGAGTGGAGGGAGGAGGGAGGAGGGAGAGAGAGAGGAGTGAGGAATATATATAAAGGGAAAAAGTGAAAAGAAAACGGGAAAAGGGAAAAAAAGCGAGATAACAAAATTTTAATTATCGACGGTTTCGGCCGTCGAAAACGTAAATATTAAATATTTTTATAATTACCGACGATTGTGACCGTCGAAAATATATTTAGTTATATATAATGTTTATTTTTTATTTTACCGACGGTTTGAACCGTCGATAATCGTTACCGACGGTCAAAATCATCGGTAATTACGACGGTTTGGGCTGTCGCTAGTTATATTAATAAAATACTCTTTATATGATATTATTATACATTTACCGACGGTTACGATCTTCGGAAATTGCGGCAGATTTTGCGACGGATGGATATCCGTCAGAAATATCGACCTTCCTAATCGTCAAAAAATTAAATAATAATATAATAAATTATATAATTAATTTTTTATTTTCGACGGTCATGACCATCGGAAAATCCGTCGGAAAAATTTAATAATAATATAAAAATACATAATTTAATTTTTTTTATTTCCGACGGTCGTAATCGTCGAAAAAATCGTCGGAAATTATGACGGATGGATATCCGTCGGAAATTACGACGGATGGATATCCGTCAGAAATATAAATTATTTTCGACGGTCATAACCGTCGAAAAATCCGTCGGAAACGGAACCGTCAAAAAATTTGTCGCAAATTGCGACGAATTTAGAACCGTCAGAAATTATCCGTCGAAAAATCACGATTTTCTTGTAGTGAATGTTGTGCTTCCTCTCTCTATAGAGTATGGAGGAGGGATAAATGTTAACATGCAATATATATAGATATATAATGTGATGGATTGAAATGGACTCCTCGTCTGATTCAATTAATATAAGAAATCAATTCAGTGGGTGGCAAACGTATTCAATCGCAAATGTCGCATTGTCTGCTACTTTCTTCCAACTTTGCATTAAAGTATTATTCTAAGCTCGATGTTTGTCACGATTGGGCTCATGTCCAGTATATATATGGAGGGAACATTTAATTATTACAACCAATTAAAAAAAAGAAAAGTCAAGACAATATTTAATGAATCAATTAAGAAAGTTTTTGTTCCTGAAACGAAGAATATGAGCAAGTGGAATGATGGCCTAAGATCTGGGTACATGGAAAGAAAATATTAATTAATTAATTAAAAGGGATTGAGACTTGGATTGCAAGGAGTGGCTAAAGGTTGGAATCTGTTCTGGGACAACTTCATTGATTAGTAAGATTCAATCTTTTACTTATATTGTGCTTTGGGCATAAGCATAGATGAGACAGTTCAGTCCATATTTGATGCATGCGTTAGAGTATTGAGAGAGTCTTTCCCTAATATGAGAGGATCGGGAAGGACACACTTCAGGTGTATCAATTATCGTTCCCATGGTAAGTCAAGTGTGGAGCGGATAACTGCTAAAAGCATCTAAGTACGTAGCAAACTCATCCCAGAATGAGTGTTCTCTTATTTCACTTTCCAAAGTCTACGATAGCACAATCGAGACAGTGACAGATTATTTGCCCCTGCGGAAATAGAGCGATAGAAGTATTAAAAATCCAAGATAAGATCACGGCTAGAGGAACCGTTTCAGTTGTTGTGCAAACAATAATTTGATGGCCTAACTTTTAATGAGAATTATTCGTCGAAGATAAGCCTAGCCTTCAAATCAACTAACCAACTAGACAACACAACTTTTATCAATGCGGAGGCATGTGTGCCTTGGATCCGGTCTCAAATATGTGACACATCTAAGTAATATCTTACACACAAGTCCAATCTCAATGACATTACATAAGCTGCCATGCAAGTAGACATAATATTTTTGTCCATGTCTAATTCCTCTGGCTGCTGATTTATTTTAAAAATATAATTGAAACCTTATCAGCCGTGGTGTTGCGGAATTTGGAATGGTAGAGAGGGAGAGGGAGAGAGAGAGAGAGTGAGAGGGAGGGAGAGAGAGAGAGGCATGATTCTTTGACAAGTAGCACCAATAATATATGTTCCACATGAAAGCATTGTGTAAAGTTATGATCGACCTAAAAGCATGGCATCCGTGATATATCTTTTACAATTTTTTTTTTTTGAGGTACATGTCATTCATGATTCCAGATGTAACCTGGTTCATCCAATCAATCATGTTGTCATCCATGATGAAGGTCTTAAGTGCTTTTTTTTTTGTCAGAATCGGAATGGTGAAGATAAGGAGAACAAGTTTCTTTTCAACAAAGTTTTAGTGACAGCTTTTTTTTAATTACGTAAAAAGGAGGATTCAATGTTACTATAATTGATAACTTGAGTTCTTGGTTTTTGTTTTCACATCAGCTCATCACCATCAAGGAATTTAAGGTGCTCCATATTCAGAATTGTACTGCACTACTTCTCTTACTTTTACTTACAATTGTTATCAATTCTCTGGTCATGATATTTTTCATCTTATATAGAAGAATCATTATAGATATAAACTCTAATTTGTTTGAAATAATTTAGTCCCAATTTTTAAGAATTACGCATGAGACAATATATATAAAGACATTTTCTAATTGAAAATGGTGAAGGAAGCACAGTTGGACAGGCTAGCTAACCATGTTTTCCTCCAAGTCCATATCACCATCCTGGCATATATATACTACTAAAACATAAATATCTCATTCATATATAGAAGACAATTTTCAATACTATGACATGATGATGGAAATTTACCACAATGCCCTCCGATTTTATTAAGAATCAGTAAAAAAAATAGCATTTTTCCGATGACAAATTTACGACAGATTCAAATTCTTCACCATTTTTTATAAAACTTGTGACGAAAAAAAATATCCTTCGGAACTATCGATGGACAAATTCATTTGTTGTTAAGACCACACTGACTTTCGGAATCCATCGATAATATCAAAGATTAAAATCATCGGTAATTAAAAAAATTGAGGATTTCGACCAGGAGCGGGGGTAGCAAGTGGTGCTTTTGTTTACATACAAACTCGATGGATTCAAACTCCAGTGGACTAATTTGATCATATTCCAAACCATATATGTGTGTCATGATAGACTGGCAATTGCTTCAAAGATTTCCAACCACCCAACTGCAATAATGGTCACCAATATTTCCTGCAAAATGTCATCACTATTTTCCGGGGTGGGTTTGCAAAGTTATCAACTGATGGGGCCTAAAAGAAAAAGATCTAATTGAATTCATATGCATGTGGTTGTGCTTTCTCTCTCCAATATCATCCACACGATATATATACCTATTTCTAAATCCAATTTGCTCATGCATGCAACAATGTTCATAATTAATTGATCCCTGATTTCAATTTTGATGCGAGTGCCTTCCACAATTCAAGCTTTGAATGTTCATATATGGCAATGCTTAGCATGGTAAAGTGAGCTCTCTAGGGACCAATCATGCATGGTTTCGGATGTCAATTTATCGGACACTGCACTAATTAATAGTGCTCCAAGTTTTTTACGTGCAACTTCCAGCAACCCATCTTAAATTTCGTGTTCTTCCACCATCTTTTGCTCATCATAAAGTCACAAGTCACTGGAAAAAGAAACAAAAACGTTGGCATCATCCTTGCTCCGTTATTTATAAGTTTTTCGTATTCTATTAATTATATATTAATGACATCTGTTTATTGTCGGCCTATGATCAACATGGGCGTGACACAATTACATCTTTCCAAGCTAGCATGATAAGAGCCACACAATCAAACAAGAGATGCATGGGCCACTTTCACATCAAGAAGTTGCATTTTGAAGAGTAGTAGTGGCAGTACACACGAATCAATCAATCGGCCGATTTCCTTTTCTTTCCTGAGCAGCTTAAAACAACAAAAAACGCAAGTGTGTTCTATTGAGAATTTACCTGCCCTATGACCACTTTTGTGGATTTGAATCAGGTGGAACAACAGATAGCCTGCATCAGCCATGCACCCCTCTAGGAATAAAACACAATGCACAATGACAAATAGTATTAACTAGTACTAGTACTGTATGCTGAAAAGATGTTCCAATTCTTTCCTATATGAGATCGAGATGGAGAATAAAGTTGCAGTAGCACTGTTTCATTCATGCACCAGTAGCAATATATAACTTAACAAGTGTTGATCATGAGCACATTCAGAATCCATCCACTGACGCTTCTCTACATAATTTTGGCGACATGGGGCCCTGGAACGCTTTGGGTAATCTCTGTATGAGTGAAATGGAAGGAAAGGAGATTAAAAGGGGCGATGGTCAAGCTTGATGCTGGGTGCGGACTTATGCTTATTTGGTTTCTCTCTCCATGATCAAGCTTTGGGCCACACATCCATCATGAAGCAAGCATCCAACCAGAGCCTCTCCTCTTTGGCATCTATCTTTGTGATGATTCCAACTGAGAAAACTAATGTTTGACATGATGCGTGGGAAAAGCCTCCCACACTTGCTGTCCTTTTGCACCTCCAAAGTGACAGGTTATCATGTGTGTGGATGCACCTTCCTCCACACCACAGTAGACATGATGGAGACTAGATCAAAGTGGATTCATATTTGTTTGGCTTCGAGTATCAAAATGGTGAGGATGGGGAAGTAAAGGTCATGACCTAATTATTCTCAGTTCATGTGATTTGGTTCTTTGTTTATATGGTACTGTCGGATTCCCCTTTCCACTTATAAAACAAGGAAAAAAAGGTCCCTTACATTATTTAGAAATCAATTTGAAATGGGCACATAGTGTGTTCTTAATTAATCATTCTTTACTTCGTTTCCTGTCTGATCTAGATTTGCACCTTGCAAATGTCTGCTAATTAATTGGCACAAACTTGTCATGATAACCAACTATATATGTTAATGCATTCAGCCTACCAACTTTAAATCTACCTCCATCTTTCCTCCCTACTCATACTGTGTCCAAATGGTGAGCATTAATATATATACTTAGTACATATAAACTACTGTTTATCACGGCATAATATTATTCCATCACCTGATGTTACCAACAAAGAAAAATATATCCTGGATACAAACAAATCCTTCGTTTACTGTGATGAATTGAAACCTATGTAGATGTGACCTGAATAAAGATAAACATCAATTAGCGCTGAGGCCATAAATATATACAATAATAGGTCTCTGTCAGCCTTGGTTGTGACCTGTGAGCAGCACTTATCAGAAGGTTGGACATGTTGGGATTGTATACATAGAATTACATGACCCTGACATTTATGATTAAATTAACACGCAGAGACATGATAATTGGTAATGACCTGTCCATATGGTATGCAGTATGATTCCCTAAGTAACCAAGTGCTCTAAGTCTATGGCTCTCTATTTAAATTTATTATTCTTCCTCTGTCAGCAAATCCATCCCCCCCCCCCCCCCCCCCCCCCAAATATCTTAATTAATTGTACATGTATATAGTCCAATTCAATATGTTAATCAGTTCAGCTTGTTAAAGAGATCATTGGCCTAAATAATAATAATCCCATCGCATCATGGGATTATGTTAGTGCATAGGCATGCAGCTATATATATATATATATATATATATATGCTTTCTATTTGCAAAGTCTAACTTTTTTTTAATTATTTGAAAAAAATATCTAATATATGATACACACTTATAATTCAGATTTTAGTCAAAATAGGCATGCAACCTGCTGCTGCAGTTTGATCTATATCTTAATTAATTAATTAATTGATCCAATCCACTGAATTCATATATTGTTTAACATATCCATTAGCTAAACGTTTAGTACGTCATGGCCTGTTGCTGTTCCATTATATAGGTCTCCCTCACCTCACATATTTATATTTTTATAGTGCGATGTGCATACGAGCAGCATCATTTTTTATAAAACGTAGCATTTGTGCCATTATGGTGGCCTCGATGTCATGAAAAGGCCATCACAATAAATAAGAAGTCGAATTCAACTTTCCAAAACCATCAATATATGAGGAGGGAACACGTTCCCAGTGACGTAAATGTATATGTGGCAGCCTAGTAACCTCCAGTTCAAACTTTAAACATGCCTGGTTTTACCAAATGAGTCACATATTCAAAACATGCAAACAGCAAACAGGTAGTCACCCAAAATAGATTCAGGAGTGTTATATATTTATAACAAAGATCTCGTGGCATGATACGCAAGAAATTGTTAGGTGCGTTGCAACATGCATGCCAACGAAATGGTGACCCTCCTCTCAGTTTTGTGTGCGTAAGAAAACAAACAACTAGGGTTGGATAGAGTTTGGATGGACGCATATGGCCACATCCATGATATGGAGTTATGGACACTGACACACACGGGCAAACCAGTTGCATGCATCGCGCATGCTTTTTGGCTCGTTGCACAAGGTCAGTAAAAGCACTTAACTTATAAGTACACGCTGCAAGGACCAAGAACGCATGATGTAGAAGGGGGAGAGGAGAGGGGGGGAGAGAGAGATAAAAACACCGACACAGTGGGGTGGACATGTGACGTGTTAGATGTTTGCCCGATACGTATAGTAGAAATGCTTATATGCTGTGGTACACAGTACACAGTACACACTGCATTACTGCAAGTTCACAGCTAGGGAGCATGAAAGGAAGGAATTAAACAGTGAAATGGCAGGAATCTATCTCAATTCAGCATCAGATAAGGAAAGTGCGAGACTTTTACTGTGACGCAGAGGAGCGAGACAGTTTTTTAAATTCTTAAGGAAGGGTAGTAACATCGGCAATGGTGCATGTACTGTGGTGAACAGACGAAGGAAGACTTAACACTTTGTTTCCATTGCTGTTGGATAGAAAGAAAGAAACCATTAGGTATTACCGTAGTAGATTCTCTGCAACAAGAGAGCAAAAGTGAAGTGGTTATAATTTAGTAGATATAATTAGTTAAGAAATCTGCATTAGATTGGCATGGAGGAGGAGAGACACCTAACAAGGTTGGTACACTGGGCACCGGTAGCCCAGCACAGTGCACACTGCAGCAGCAACGGCAGCACTGAGCAGGAGCATAAAGTACGGAGGAAAGGGGAGCCGGGCAGCTGCAGAAGCACCAGTCCACCTGCATGCCCCACCCAACAGAAGCACCAGCAGTAAATAGTACTACTGATGTTAATACCTGCTAGCATGCATCCACCCAACAACATCATTCACCATTGCTAGCTGCTAATTAAATTGCTAATACTGCTGCAGCTGTCTCATCCTCTCACAGTCTCACTCACCCGGACCAGTACTACCACTCTGTATTAATATTATTATTGACAATTTGATTGAAACAGTGTCGATCCATTTATATGAAAGGACTGTATCTAAAAGTTCTCTTTCAAAGTTCTACTGCAACAGATGCCGTATTATTAATATGTTCTTGGGAGTTGAGAGGGAAGACGGGGAGATGGATGTCGATTGTCGAGGTGACAGGGGTCGTTGGGTCCACAGCCGGAGCCGGCACGAGGCCTTCCCCCCATATCTACCATCGATGTTAATTTGTTTTCAACGCTCTCGTCCACCGACTTTTATATATATATATGTATGATTTTTTCTTTCACCTTCTCTAAATTACTAACTTTTTTACGTCTATTTACGATTTTCATATTTTTCATAAATCTCTTTTAAATTATGACATTTTTTTCACTCGTTAATTTTTATTATTTTAATTTATAAAATGATTCAATTATCCTCCGCATCTAGGTCGACAAAGAAAAAAGTTCACTTATATGAAAAAGAGTAATTTGAATATTTCATAATTTAAAATAATGAAAATTGATGAAAAACTTAACAGTAAAAAAATGATAAAGTTTAGGAAGGTCTACGAAAAATAAGAAAGTCATGAGTAGACGCGAAAAAAATTATAATTCAAAAGAGGTCAGAGAAAAACTCATATATATATATATATATATATATCAATATCAATATCGCCTGCCAGTGTTAATTAAATGATAAGTTTAAAGCTCCGTTTTTTATCGTGAAACTACATATATTTACTTTAATAGTGCTTGGCCTTTTTTACGTAAAATAAATAGAGATACGCAAGTGCTTGCATATATATATATATATATATATATATATATGTGTGGTTGAGTACAATACATATGATTCTTCTTCAAACCATCGCTACAAATAATTGTATTTCGCTAAAGTTGATAGTTTAGTCATCAAATATCGAATAATAACGATTTAATTTATTTGTAAACTCAAAAATAAAATATCTAATAAATTTAAACTAAATTAATAGCTAAGTTTGAGATGATTTTTTTTAATAACATGGTAGCTAATTTTTTTATCACTCATGAAGTCAATTCACAACTCTCATCTCCTCCACCTCCTTGCTTCCTTTGCTTCAACTACTTTAACAAAAGAAAAGGCCGAACCGGATGCATGCATGTTCGCAGCTCGTATCTCGCGTGCGCGGCCTCTCTCTCTCTCTCTCTCTCTCTCTCTCTCTCTCTCTCTCTCTCTCTCTCTCTCTCTCTCTCTCTCTCTCTCTCTCTCTCTCTCTCTCTCTGTGTGTGTGATGGGAGAGAGAAAGAGAGAGGAGAAAGTTTATAATTTTGACCGTCCCTCGCCGATTCCGAGTCGTCCACATTTATTTATGTGCTTAAATAAACACAACATAAACCCGATCCCATTGCGTCCACCCTTAATTACTCAATTAATTAATTAACATAATAATGTTATTGGAATATTCCAACGCGCAGAATTAACCAAAAACCATTCACTTGCAATTGGACTTTTTTCCTATTTTTGGTTAAATCAAATATTTATTTTGTGCGCAGTACCAATGAACTACCACCGCTGCTGCTATTAGAATAACAACATCTCTCTCTCTCTCTCCCCCTCTCTCTCTCCTCCTATTTATAAATCTTTCTCGAACGTCTCAACCTTTCTTTTCACTCCCCACCGTTCAATATATCTTATGCTTACACACACATTATATTTATTAAATTAAATAAACTAATAAGATTTCACAGATGCAATATAAATGTTCCTCCTCGCCCATGCCCAGCTTTCGCCATTTTGCCCCCCCCCCCCCCCCCCCCCCCCCCCCCCCCCATCTCTAAAGTCTAACGCCCACGCCACGCCTCCCCTCGCCCGCGCAGAGCGGCAAGTGCACACCACGCTCGCATCTCCTCAGAGCGGCAAAAGCACGAGCACCGTCGGCGCGAGAACACCACCTCCGAAGTCCCCGACGTCCGCTGCGGAGCAGCAAGAGAAAGGGAGAACAGAAGAGGCGCGATCCAACTTGGAAGATGGAGGTTCAAGCGCAACATCCATCCCACGCCTTCTCGCCGGATCTCCCCAACCGGTACCACCCTCCTGCTCGCCGCTTGCTGATGTTGCTTCTTCCTCCTCCGTTATCATCCAGTCCAGTGTTGTTTTACCCGGATCCGACCGTACCGCTCGGTCCGTTCGGTACGCCTGCGTGCGCGACCAGTTGCGTGCATGCGTCCATCCATGCTTCGTGTTCTTGTTCTTGGTCTTTGATGTCGTTATTGGTTTTATTTCAGGTCGTGGGACAATGCGGGGGAAGAGCTGCTTGCGTTGCAGCGCAGTCTTCGCCTCGTTGGCAGCGCGTGCGGCTTCGACTGCCACAAGAACGCCGCCGGCGCCGTGCCGAGCGAGCTCACCTGCAACATGTCCGTCCTCAGGAAGCGCGTCCGCGACGCGCGGTCGTCCATGGCCCTTCCTCGCCCCGACGGTGACCCCGTCGGCCGGATAAATGGTGGCAATGACAACCTTTGCCTCCCCGGCGTCTCGCCGCAGCGCTTCTTGCATCAAACCGCGGCGGCCGCTTGTGCCGCCACTTTGTTCCCGATTAATGACGCCGTCAGATCCTTCATTTCCTCCAACGACGCTTCCGCCCACGGTGCCGGGCTGCAGAGCCGCATGAACGGTTCCGCCGGCGCGTCCACCAGCGGCCGGGCGGTCTTCTCGTCGTCTGAGCCGCGTGCCGCGACGCCTCTCTCGCAATACCTCTTCTCCCAACTCCGCCAACAGAGCTTAGAAATGGACGCTCTCGTTCGTGTACAGGTTGGAAAGCGGACGTCTCTTTTTCCTGATTTGTTCAACTGCTTGTTCTGTTCGCGAGGATTCAAAGGTTATCTTATCATGAACAGTGCGAGAAGCTCCGGTCCGGATTCGCAGAGACCCGCAAGAGGCACTGCCGAGAGCTGTTGGGGGCCATCGAGCAGCAGACACTGGAGCGGCTGAAGCAGAAGGAGGCGGAGCTGGAGGTGGCCAATCGCCGGAAAGCCGAGCTGGAAGAGAAGCTCCAGCGGGCGGCCACCGAGGTCCAGTCTTGGTCCATGGTCGCCAAGAACAACGCCGCCATGGTCTCCACCCTCAGTTCGAGACTCGAGCAGGCCCTCCAAAACGCCGCTGGGAACTCCAATGCGACAGCCGGCTCCCTTGAGAGTGAAGGATTCGGGGAGTTCGACGGCGCCCATTTCCGCGCCGACGACGCCCAGTCGTGCTGCTTCGCGGGCGACGGCGGCGGCGCGGCGGGTTCCGACGCCGCCCGTCGACGGTGGTCGTGCAAGGCCTGCGGCGAACGAGACGCTTGCGTGATTCTGCTGCCCTGCAGGCACCTGTGCCTGTGCAAGGGGTGCGAATCCATGGTGGCCTCTTGTCCCATCTGCAAGGTCGCCAAGAACTTCTCGCTCGAAGTGTTCTTGGCGTGAGTCCTCGCGAAACTTTTTTCCCGTGGCTTTCGGCGGTCCATCCGGTTCGTCAAAACGGTTTGGTCTGCCCTTGAACCGGCTTTGTGGTCAATTTTTTTCCCCGTTTTTTTAGACTTTTTTTTCCTTCTATAAATTCTTCCTTTAGGGTGTAAAAAATATTATTTTTTCTTTGGCCTAGCAAGCATGCATGTGCATGTTGGTGAAAAAGAAATGTTGCCTACATTCTTATGCATATTAATTTTTTGGGGGGATATGAAGGGTGAAAAAAAAAAGAATATTTCAACTGATCCTTGAAATGCTAATTGGATTGTGCAATATTTTCTGAAAACATTTTTTTCTATATTATCAATTTTGGTCATGAATATGTTACCAGAGATTCTTATTATTTTTTTGGCCGGTTTCACTTTAATGATCGAAAATATATCATGGAACAAGGCTAATTATTTGGCAATTACTGAACAGTAATAGTGATTTTTAATGTTCAAGCTGCATCGTGAAATGTGTTAGATATTAATTAATTGTTTAGGATCAGTAACACGATATCAGAACCATTCGGTGGAAGATGGAATAGAATCAGAATCAGCAAGGGAAAATATCAGATATGGATGAGACGTTCCATTTCCATCCAAGTGGTGGGGTTTTTTTGAGAGAGATTGCGATGCGAGAGTCATGGTGGAAGTGACTCTAGAAATCATGATAATCATATGGTCTGTTTCTTTCTCTCTCCTCTTTCCTTCGTGTACGAATGATTCTGTCACTGAAAGGATGCCATCTCACCGTCTAATCTTTAGTATACAGTTGATAGTGGTTGCCTTTTTTGCTCCTGACCCTGCAAACCTCAACACAAAGCTCTGAGCTACTTTCCTAGGCTGATTCAGATGCCCGTTTTGAATGGAATGCATTTTTTGCTAACTCTGGTTGCAATGCATGATACCTTCTTTTCTTTTTTTTCTTGAAGGGAATGGAATGCATACTACCTAGACAACCCTCCATCGATTGTGATAATATATGACGCGCGTGTAAATTATAATTCTAGGATTAGGATGGTATATATATATATATATATGAAGTAGTGATATAAAAGTCGATGTCCAACCTAGCAAATACGGGAACATGTCGTCCGCTAGTTATAGCTATAGGATGCAACATGATCAAAATCTCCAACGCTCGAGAGATCTATTTTTATTAGTAACATTTCCAATTGGATTAGATTAGGTTCCAATTAATCTTTAGAGATGTGTAATGTAAGGTGACGAGGAGCATGCGCTCCATCACGATAGACAAAAGTAGCATTAATTTGTATGGTATGATTGATAGTACCTATAATTTAATATTAGATGGGTAGAATATGATAAATAATGTTAAGTAGCGTCATTGTTATGAAACGGTTGATCTATTATGCTTGAACACATTTTATTTAGGCTTAAATTATTTACAATTAGAGAAACCATGCATTGGATTAGGAATTTTCTCCCAGAACTACACATTCACATAACCTGACCACGATTACAACAAACTCGGTCTATGTCCAAAAAGTCGAGCCAAATTGATTTGAATTCAATTCGAGTCTAGAATAGATTGAGATTTGAAGTTGCTAATAATGAGAACCCAATTTTATCTCCTTCAAATTTGCCTGGAATTAACTATCAATAAAGTTTGAACTAGCCCAACAGTTCTAAAAAAAGTCCGAGTTCCTTGTACACTCGGCCCAAGTTTCATCTGATTTAATAAACACATGATATGGACAATATGGATGCAGAACCCGAGATGATTTCCTTGCTAATCCGACATAAGTTATGTCCAGTTAAAAATATTCTCTGATTTTGATGAAACTGGAACCCATCCTAGATTACATTCTAAACCACCCTTGGTTCTGATGCTAGTAAACACATATCTTATTTTCAATTAATTGCTATTTATATATGATTTTGAATCAAATTCACTCTTACTGTAGAGACGTGAAACTAATTGATGTGCATTAATCCATTTGCATTGACAAGTGAATATCAGTTAGAGACATATTATGATTGAATACAAAAATGCTGAATAATGAACAAAGTAAAATACAAGCAAAGCATGGTCATGTTAAGCCAAATGCATCATCATTATTGTTCATCAACAAGGGTCCACATAAATAGTGTGTTGTATGCGTCCATTAAGAAGAGGACATTTGTCATGATTTAATAGGCATCTATATTTGCACAAAGCGCGTTATAACTATACTACTCGGATGCCCCTCGCGATGCAAGGACGATATGAAATTAGATGAATAGTATATTTATAAAATAAGTATATATTAGTATGATATATTTAATAATACATAAAGAATATGATAATTATAATTTTTTTAAAAAAATTATTAGTCTATCTAATTCTTTTTATATCCCATTTATTTTCCTCTATTCTTAAA
Organism: Pontederia crassipes; assembly: GCA_030549335.1. Classification (NCBI taxonomy): domain Eukaryota; kingdom Viridiplantae; phylum Streptophyta; class Magnoliopsida; order Commelinales; family Pontederiaceae; genus Pontederia; species Pontederia crassipes. The sequence goes on from CM060190.1 coordinate 26,305,448, forward strand.
AAATAGTATTCTCATTTAAGTTTGGGATATCGATTTGTTAGTATATTTCATACTTATATAAATTTCATGACACATATGATCGTATATTATATTTGTTTTAATCACTACTCTAATGATCTGAAATGTTCATAGAACACTCATAGAAGAATCTAATAAAATAGCTGAGGGCTATTATTATTCTAGAAATAAATAATATACTATAAAAATATTTACTTTTGTACACGAATAATGTTTTAATAAGAATGCAATCATATAAAAATGCTATAAATGAATATGATAATGCTTAAAGATAAATAAAGAAATACTCTTTATAATGAATAGAAATTAAACAGTCATGAAAATTTCTAAAATAAATAAAAAAGAGTATAATTCTAGTAGAATTTAAAAAAATGATTTTATAGAACAAAATATTGGTAATAGAATATGGTCACAAAAGTATTGGGTAATTTTTTTCATTCTTTGTATTTATTTGTTCTTGACATATGTATAAATTTATTAAAGTAATAAAAAATTAAGCCAATGCTCTAAAGCAAATTAAAAGAAATCCAATTATCACATAAATAAAAAAATAATTATTTTATATAAATAGAACATATGGTAATAAAAGTTTACATGTAGAAATAGCTCATAGTGAGGACTATCCATATAGAAATAAATAATATACTTAAAAAATGATTGCATTTGTTCACTAACAATAGTTTAAGAGAAACACCATTATGTAAACAAATATGATAATGTTTAATTAAAAATATTTTTTTATAACAAATAGAAATTAAAAAAAGTATTGATAGTGTTACAAAACAATTTTAAAGAAATCCAATTATCACATGTGAAGAATGCTGATAAAATATGCCTATAGAAAATTATAATCATAAACTAAATAGCAAGCTAATGATCCTTTATAATAAACACAAATTAAACACTTATGACATTGTTCTAAAATAAAATAAAAGTAAACTAATTTACACAGAATTAAAAAAAATTATTTATAGAAAATATATTTCCTTAAAATGCTATTAGAATGTAGTTATGAAAATATTATGGTCAAATTAAATTCTCTGTATTTATTTACTTTTTTTTATTTCATATCTATACTATATTAAAAGCAAAGTAGTATTGAAGGAGAAGTTGACATGTGGCAAATTGTTACGACGAGATGTGACCTTTAGAATTTATAATAAATAATATAATTTGTTAAACAAATATGTAAATAAGAAAAATATTTCCTTTAAAAAAGTTATGGATTTATAAAGCTGTGAAAAGAATGAGTATAGAAAAAAAAGTAAATTGAATAGATAATAAGAAAAAACCCTAAGAGAAGCAAATAAATAATGAATAATGATATCTTAAATAAAGAATTAATAAATGGTAGCAATATTAATCCACTGGGTCCATAGGATTCGAACATTGGCCATTGGAGAAGATTTAGGACCCTATTAGGTATTAATATTTTTAGTGCAGATGGTTGATATATATGTCTATAAGAGCGGTTGTAAAAACGGCCCTCATGTAATATGCAAACAAATATTGTTAATAAAATTGTTTCTTTGAGGTTTACAAATAAATATTTTTAAAATAAATGCTGATTTGCAGTTTTAAATTATTTTATGATAAAAAAGATAGATTTTATACGTAATGGAGATCTTCAAAAAAAATTAGAAAATTTTCGATTGTAATACTTATTTATATTCAAAGTGAATTATTTAAATGTTTTTATATATTAATAATTTCAAAATATTTATAAAAAAACTTCCAATTGAGAACTCTATTTATGAAAAATATTCAAAAATATTTATCATGATAAAATCCATAAATCAAATTTATAATAATTCTTTAACTAAATAATATAATCTAAATACAATTGTCTTTACATGAATTAAAATAAACTAACCTAATAATCTAAAATGACATGATAAAAGAGAAAGGATATGAAGGGACATGGATTTGTATCTTCGTGATACATAATAAAGGGAATAGTTATCAATTATTAACTAATAATTTAAATCACTAACTAACCATTAACTCAAAAAGTTATAATAGGCTACATAACATTTTAATTAGTTATAAATGACTTAATGCATAAAAAATGAAGCTCTTGCTAATTAACTAACCGTGAACTCAGAAAATCTATATCTATACTATATTAAAAGCAAAGAAGTTTGCAAGGAGAAGTTTCACTTGGCATGATGTGTTGACAAGTGTTCTTGAAGTATTAATTATAAAAAATTAAAATAGTAAACACATGATTATGAGATATGATAATTATATATGCAGTTATAATAACTATATAATTTTTCCATGTACATGGTTATATATAGTAACTATAATTAATAATAATATAATATAAAATAAATTCAAAAAATACATAACAAAACTTTTGCATGAACCTACGTGTTGGATAAATACAATTATTAAAAAAATTAATAAATTATTATTAAATATTTCACAAGTTTGATAATCATATTAAAATTTTCTTTTCCTTTACAAGTGTCCTGACGTATTATTAGAAAATGAAAATGTTAAACAATTATGATTATAAAATTTGATAATTATATAATAACTATAATATTTTATGATATATATATTTATATAGTAACTACATTTTATAATTATTGAAGGCAAAATAATTTAGAATGGGAACTTATGATATAAAATTATGACATAAACTTCTTTCATCATAATATAATATAATATGATGTCTACTTTAATCACAAATTCATAGATTTATAATATAATTACTCAATCATAAATTTATGCTATGTCAAAAAGTTATAGTATATAATATGATATATTTTCAAATTTTATTTTGTTTCATGCACACATGCACGTCTTTGCAACTTCATAGTATCCCACCATATGGAGTATGGACAGTTATGATAATAGTATAACTAAAATTTATAATCCTTCTAAATAATTAGAATTAAAATTAATTAATATGATATAACTAATTAAAATGTCAATATATCATAATTTTTTAGCGGGCAGTTAGTAATTGCAAACTATGGTAGTTGTTTTGTTTAATAACTGACTAGATATAGTCTTGCATTATAAATATATCCTCACAAATTTTTAGACGAGTCATCCACCTCCCCCTATCCCTCCCTCTCACAATTTCCCCTACGTCACACACCCACCCATTTCCCGCTCTCTTTCATAATTTTCTCTACACACCTCCCTCCCCTTATCCCTCTTTCTCACAATTTTCCCTACGTCACACACCCACCCATTTCCTGCTCTCTCTCATAATTTTCTCTACACACCTCTCTCCTCTCTCTCTCCTCTCTCTCTCTCTCACACACACATTGATATTTGGACTTAATGAAATAATGTTGTAAAATTAATCGCGGGATGTTTGCTATTTGAATTTTGTTTCTTCTTTAAATTAATTGTCATTATTATATTCTATGCATACATACAAGTTCATTACTGCATATCTATATATATATATATATATATATTATACATGGGTCGTCCATGATTATATCAATCATTTATTATATGTCATGAAAGTCTAATTTATACCTTTTTAAGATTGTATAAATTCTTGAAATTGTTATAAGTTTTTATGCTACATCTATTAAAATGAAACTATAATTGTATAATAGCTAATACAATATTTTGTTATCTATATACTAATGTAAATATATATATATATATATATATATATATATATATATATACTTTTTTTATATTGATAGTTTTACCATGTATCTTCGAATTGTTACTCTTCTAATTTTAATAGTTAGCAGTTACACCTCGGTTTTCTATATATTTTGTAAAATATTTTGGATATATAAATAGAAAACTCTATTGGATATTTTTGGATGCTTATAACTAACTTTTAGTTTTATAAGCTTACATTAAAACACTTTTGAATAAGTGACTATTGAAAACTAATTCTTTTGTCAAGTTCAGTGATAGAGCTTTTCATGGATGGAGCAACTTCACAAAAAATAAGTGTTTTTGGTAAACGTGCTCTCTTTTAATATGTTTCCATGATATATATATCTCTTATTTGTTGGCTTGAATAAGTTTTTCTGGATATATTTTTTAAAATTTTTATGCCATTTTAAAGTTGATATCAAGACAATGAAATAAATTTTATTAGTCATTTTAAAGTTCATATTAGATTGTGACAAATTATATATTGATTTATCATATCCATTACATTTGATGATTAGTTAATAATTTATAAATACCAAGGAAAATCAATTTAGATCCTTGGTATCCTCTCTTCTCTTTCTTGAGATACTATCTTGTGATATTATTATTATTATTATTATTATTATTATTATTATTATTATTATTATTATTATTATTATTATTATTATTATTATTATTATTATTATTATTATTATTGGTTACTTATTTTGTGTCGTTGGGTTTTATTTTTTTTCTTTTGTTTAATTGATAGAATAAGGATTTGTGCTAACAAACTTGAGTTTATTATTATTTAATTGAAAAATTATTTTTAGTTATTTTCATTGTGAATTTTTTTTGCAATTCTTTTTAGTTATTTTGTCCTGAAAAGTTTTCACAAATAATAAACATTTAAGCAATCCTCTTTAAATATAGTGAAATATTTGCAAATAAAAAATCTCAAAAATTATCATGTAAAAAAAGTTTATCCCTTATCATAAAATAATTATGTACATTAGTTATTCTCAGTTTCCTTTTTCCATACCAATATAATATATTAATATATCTACGATGTTACTACTTTTTTTTCATCATGTCTCACCTAAATCTCTAATAAATATTGCATTTATCTTTTGCAACTAAATTATAGGTAGACAAAAATACATTTATAATTGAAGAGATGAATATGTATGGATTTGTGCCTGTTTCTAGATAAAAACTATCATGTGGCAAGTGCTTTAGCACATCACATGCAACATGATTGATTTTTCTAATATCAAAACATACCACATTTTTATTTTAATAAGAGTGATAGATATGTGATTAGTTTTAATAAGAGTGATAGATATGTGAATTTATACATGTTATGTGATTAGTTTTATTTCAACTTCAAATAAGAGTGAATTTTTTTATATTACTAATGAGGAAATTAAGAATTTAGATGAAAGATATGTTTTGCATATTGTTATGGTGATTATGATTTGATCATACAACATGAATTACTTGGAGTCTATTCTTACATCATTATCTAAAAAAATTATTGGACAATTATTTTCTATAGATGTCAAGTTGCATATTTTTTATTACTAAAAACATAATTGCATGCACAATTTGAAAATGAGGATAATTCAATATTTTGCATGAATCGTCAAGTATTCATCATGTAATTACTATTTAGCATGCTTTTAGATAATTACAGTAGTGATCAACGCAAATATAATATATGATTATATGTATATATAAAATAAGCTAATAAATTAATATTTCAAACTTAAATGAAAAAATTATTTTTTAATAAAGAGAAAAATAAATGAGACAAAAAGTGAATTAAATAAACTAATAAATTATCTTTTTAAATTATAATTATCGCATTATTTAAGTAATATTACCTATCAAGCTAATATTTATTTATTTTGTAAATATCCGATTCATCTAATTTTACATCATTCGCGCATCGCGCGGGCGTTACACTAGTTATAATTAATTATGTAATATTTAATTTATTATACATTCTAAAGGACACATGTCATGTAACGATTTGCCAGATGTCAACTTCTCTTCAATACTGCTTTGCTTTTAATATAATACTAGTGTGATGGCCCGCGCGATGCGCGAATGATTGAAATAAGATGAATTGTATATTTATGAAATAAATATTTTAATTTTAATTTAATGAATACTATATTAGTATATCTAATTCTCTTTGTATCCCATTTCTTTTTTTCTTAAAAAATAATATTATCATTTGAGTTTAAGATATTAATTTATTAGTCTATATCATATGTATATGACTTTCATGATATATAATCATTCCTTTTGTACAGATCCCCCTGCAATACTAAATAACAATGAGCTTGTTGTTAAATAGTAATGAGCAATTGATAATTTATAAGTAAAACTACTTTATTAAATTAGATTATCAACCAAAAACATTTCAAAAGGCAACCAAATAAATATGGTTATTCCGTGCTACTCAGAGACGACCATAACAATTGGCACATAGGTGTACAAAAATATAATACAAAAATTTGTTTTGATAGTTGTGCACGTCTATTAATTTTCATGGAATAAAAACTAAAAAAATATAAAATAATTTAAACATATATTTTCATGAGGAATGTAACAAAAAAATTTAAAAATATAATACAAAAAAGCTAGTAATAGAAATGACAATGGAGATAAATTAAAAAGAAATTGGTAAAAATTGACAATTATTATTTTTTAAAAGTAAATAAATTCATAAATGTTAAACATTGATAGTTGCAATAAAAAATAGGCTGGTAAAAAAAATGTAAAAGAACTTCTAAATATATATATGTTTAAACTAATCAATATATTTACAAAATGAAAATCCAATTATGAAATTATAAATTTCATAAAAATAGAGAGCTAACCTGTAATGATATATTATTCTGCATAACTCAAGAGGGAAAAAAACTAATTGCACCAAAAATAGCATAGAGAGTGAGAGAGAGAGAGAATTGATTGCAATAAAAATAGGAGAGATAGAGAACTGAATGCAATAGAAATAGGAGAGAGAGACAAATGAAGTAAAGTTTCTTTCGTCCTCAATATTTATAACATGTCAAATTGTCAGTTATAACCACTAAGACATTTATAACTAAAATAGAGAGATAGGTGCCGAACATAAAATGTGAAGAGAGATTGATATATCGAGAATAATGGATGTATAATTACCTAACTGTATTATTATATGTTATGATTACTATATAACCGTCCTCTCGAAATGACAATCATATAAAATAGTAAGGATCTATAATTATTATAATTGTATGATACTAAAATTATATAATTATCATATTTGATAATCATAAACAATAATAATTATTAAATTATTTTGGACTATTGTCATGCCTAATGTAAATTTCTCCTTACTAACCTCCTTGAATATAGTATATCGATATATAAATAGATAGATCAATAAATCGATATTTTAATTAATTTTAAATTGATATGATACAGTTTGACTAATTCAAAAAATTATAATAAATTAATTCATACACTTATGGATAATTTATCCACTACTCTCATAATTATTGTATCATGTAACTAATTACGATAACTAATTATTTTAAAAGTAATTATAAATTAATATCCAAATTAGAAGACATGTGGCATTTTATGGTTGTGCCAAATGTCAAACTCTTCTTCCATACTATCTTCCTTTTAATATAATACTAGTATGATGACCCGCACGATGTGAGGAAGACACAGAACTAAACACAAATTTTGATTATAAAATAAGAAATTATTTTGATATAAATTTTATAAACTATCTAATCATTTTCTCGTCTTAGAAACTTATATATGTAAATATATTATAATTAATTAAATTTATTTGGAATTATTTTTAAGTTCTATTACATTCTCTTTCATTTTTAATTATGTTTTACTCTATCTTTTCCCCTTTAACTTTGTTACTTTGTTAATATCTATTACTTAAATTTTTATTTTATAAATTACATATGACAATATAGAAACACGGTGACTTTTCCTTTCAAACTATATATCTTTCTAATTTCAATATAATATAGATATAAATAGCAATTGATATATATATTTTTAAAAATATCTTATCTTAGAATTAAGTAAATACCATATATTTAAATATTTTTAACAATGTCTATTATTTTATTTTTTTATTTTTATATATTTCATTATCTATGTGACAACATAAAAATGTCATGTCTTTATTACTTATATCTTTTTATAATTTGTAGTTAATTATATTTTGTTGTATGTTTTTTTTTAAATGTCCACCACAATGCATTCACTTCTTAATTAAGTATATTTCTATAATAATTTATTTTAAAATATACACTTAATAGTTACAATTTTCTTCCAATACTCTATATAAAAAATATTTTTTTTCCATTCTTCAAAATTATTTAATATTAATGTTTATCATACATGATCTAACTTTTAAAAAATCAATTATCTAGATCATATTACATGGCTTCATGATAGGGTTATATCAAACTTTTAACTCTCTTTAAGATGTGTGTATATATGTATGCTATGTATGTATTAAATATAAAAAATGGTTGAAGTTAAATATTTTATCTAATATACTAAAAGTGTATATTTATTTTTGATAGCATTTATTTTAATAATAAATATAAGTAATATAATTTTTTAATATTATTATTTGAGTATGGGTGACAAGTTTTTAAATTGATCATAAGTTAATTCCATACAAATCCTCGCCTTCATTATACCTTTTTATATAATATTTTACTTTTTAGTGTTTGATAATATTTACATGAGGAACTAAATGAATATATGATATATTTATATAAGTTAATATTTAATTTATTCATGTTGTCATTATAGATACATAATATATTATTTAAAAGTAATTTTATAACATTATGTTGTGTGTCAAGTAGCATTTATCTCTTCCGTCTCTCAAATATAATGTAGATTATTATTAATACATAAATTTGTCATTTTTTATTCGTCATTTGGGTTGCTCTCAATGGAACAATGGAAATATATTTTATTCTTTATAATATAATATAGCTATGAAATATGATTGTTATATTTAGCTTCTACGTAACTTAGCATTATAATTTATTTACAATTTTTTATTTAATTATGTGTCACATGCTTTTGTCTTTAACTGTTAGAACTTATTAATATTAGATTGACTTAATGATGAAAGATAACTATAAAGTTTGTGAATTCTTCCTATTTTATAGTTCATCTTATCTATTTCATATTATAAATTTTAAATGTGAGATTAAATTAGATAGTTGAATATGCTTCCATTTTATTTTATTTTATTTCATTTATATTTGGTAACCTTTGAATGTGGGACTAAAAGCATACTTGATAGATAGATACAAAAAATATTAATTTTATTGTACACGATCAATTCTCATTCATAATAGTTTTAAAAATATTTATAATTATTTAATATAATTTTATTTCATATGTGGCATCATACGTGTGAATATAAATATATCTATATTGTTTTTTTATTTTTTTATTATAAATGAAATACAATTTTAAAATTATAAATTATATTATGTAGGAAATATAGATATTTACTCAAATATACTACTATTTTGGAAGCATCCTCTATTCATAATTAACTTTTGTTATAAGTGATTACGTATCTTATATCGGTTTATAACTAAATATCCAATAATAATAAAATTATTATTTCGTATGATATTTTAAAATGATTGATATGCATAAATCTTCTATATCTTAATAAAATAACAATCTGATAACACCCAAAAATAACTATACATGGCTAAAGATTATTAATATAAATAATATGTGACTAAAATATTACAAAAATATATCATTTATTTCATATGTTATTTGTTATCATATTATTGGCAGGTAATATAGATATTTACTCAAATATACTACAATTTTGGAAGCATAGTCTATTGATAATTAACTTTTGTTATAAGTGACTACGTATCTTATATCAGTTTATAACTAACTATCCAATAATAATAAAATGATTATTTTGTTTTATATTCTAAAATGATTCATATGCATAAATCTTCTATATCCTAATAAAATAACAACATGATAACACACAAAAATAACTATATACAACTAAAGTTATTAGTATAAACAATATGTGACTAAAATATTACAAAAATATATCATTTATTCCATATGTTATTTGTTATTATATTATTGGTTACATTTTTTTTCAATTCTAGTAGTTTACATACATACATAAATACACACATATATAAGATGCACAGTATCATAATAATATATTAAATAATTGATGATACCTATATTAATCACCAAAGGATATTATCATTAGAGTATGAAATGTATGTCTTTGACCTGAACTTGAGACGATGATATATATTTTTTAGTCTTTCCTTGTATATAAAAATTGTAGCTTTTAATATTTTTTATTAGATAAAGAAAAATTATATATAAGTATTTTTCTCATAACATTTAATATTTTTATAAGATGAGATATATATATATATATTATATATTTGTAGATCCGTATGTGTTCTTTGCCTTTAAAGAAGGTGTGAACTATACAAATGAAATTGAAAGTCCTCTATTTATAGTTACAAATATACAATTTAAAAGTATAACTAAATAAAATCATATAATTTCTAATAACTAACTCTTGAGTATTCATGATTATGTATTTATAATATTATCACTTTATACATTCAATTTATGAGAGTTTTACACGTTGCACTTTCTACCTCTGCTTTTATATATAAGTATGATGACCCGCGCGATGCGCGGAGAACACATGATTAAAGAAAAAAATTTGATTATAAAATAAGGAATTTTATTTTGACATAAATCTTGTACACTATATAATCATTTTCTCGCTTTAGAACTTATATATGTAAATATGTTATAATAAATTAATTTATTTGAAATTATTTTTAAAAATCTATTACATTTTTTCATTTTTAGTTATTTTTAATCTATCTTTTCCCCCTTGACTTTGTTACTTTGTTAACATCTATTACTTATTTTTTTATTTTATTGATGTTAATTTACATATGACAATATAGAAACACAATGATTGTCCTTTCAAATTATATATCTTTATAATTTTGATATAATATAGATATAAACAACAATCGATATCTATATTTTTTAACAATATCATATCTTAAATTAAGTAAATACTATTTATTTTAATATTTTATATAATGTCTATTATTTTGTTTTTTTATCTATTTTATTTTCTATGTGACAATGTAAAAATGTCATATTTGACATGCTATAAGTATGTAAAGATATATAGCATAAATAAATTAAATTATTGTATAAATGAATGTTAAAATTACACACACATATAGAGAGAGAGAGAAAGAGAGATTGACGATGAAATGACAAATATGATAATGATATGTAAATTCTTTTATTACTTATATCTTTTTATAATTTGTAGTTAATTAGATTTTGTTGATTCTTTTTTAAAAAATGTTCACCACAGTGTATTCACTTCTTAATTAAATATATTTTTATAATAATTTATTTTAGAACATATACTTAAATGTTATAACTTTCTTTCAATAATCTATATAAACACTTATATTTTTTCATTCTTAAACTTAATTAATATTATTTGTTATCGTATATGATCTAATTTTAAAAAATCAATTATCTAGATCATATTACATGGCTTCATGATAGGGTTACATCCAACTTTTAACTCTCTTTAAGGTATGCGTATATATATGCATGTTATGTACGTATTAAGTATAAATAATGATTGAAGTTAAATATTTTATCTAATATAATTAAAAGTGTATATTTGGCATTAATATAATTTATTTTAATGATATATATATATATATTTAATATTGTTATTTGAGTATGGATAGTAATTTTTAAGTTGGTCATAAATTAATTACATGCAAATCCTCACATTGGTTATACTTTTTTATAATATTCTACTTTTTAGTGTTTGATAATATTTATATGAGGAACTAAAAACATATATGATATATTTATATAAATTAATATTTCATTTATTCATGTTGTCATTACAGATATACATAATATATTATTTAAAAGTAATTTTAAAAAGATTATTTTTTGTGTGCTAGGTAGTATATATCGGTCTCCGCTCTCAAATATAATGTGAATTATTATTAATACATAAATTTATCCTTTTTTTATTCATCGTTTGAGTTGCTCTCAATGGAACAATATGAATATATTTTAATCTTTATAATATAATATAGATATGAAATATGGTTGTTATATTTAACATCTATATAACCTAGCATTAGAATTTCTTTAGCATTTTTTTATTTGATTATGCGTCATACGCTTCTACCTTCAAATCTTAAAACTTATTGATATTGATTGACTTAATCCAGAAAGATAGCTATAAAGTTAGTGTTGGATTTAAGTTTTAGAGATATATAAAATTATATTTTAATCATACAAACCTCGAAAGATTAAAGTTAAAATGCTGAAAAAGTTTAAGGAAAAAGGGATAACTTTAAGCACTATATTTTGATTAAATAATTAACTATGATGTTAGATTTTGGATTAGTCATAAATATCAAAGTTGTAGAGAATTCTGTTAACTTTTCATAAAATAAAAAATCATCTTATTTGGATAACTGTGTAAAAAGTTATACTTAAAATAGTGCAGGGCAGTCGAGCTATCGGCTGGAAAATAAGTCGATCGGTCAGGAAGACAGGTCGACCGGTCCAGAATATCGGTCAACCGGTCCAGGACACAGGTCGACCGGTCAGTGCAAAAAATGCTCAATTTCAACTAGCAGAATGTCGAGACTATACCGGTCGACCGGCCCAAGACACAGGTCGACCGGACAGTGCAAAATTTGCCAACGGCCACATTTTTCATAAAAGAAAGTATATCGGTCGACCGGTCCATATGTGCAGTCGATCGGCCTCCGATTCAAATGAACAGTAACGGTCAAATTTGAAGGAGAAAAGTGTGTAATGATTCTTGGATGACTTTCTCACTTGCAGAAGCCTATAAAAGAAGTGTCAAAGCCAGAAGGAAGTGCACTAATCCAAGCCTTGAAGAAAAACTTCAAGTTATCAAAAGAAGACATTCTTCTTGAAGTTTTCATTTTTAGTTTGCTCTTCTTTCTCTCTTTCACTCTTGTGAGCATAGAATTGTAAAAGAGAAAAACATTATTGTTCAGAAAAATAGAGAGAGCTTCTGTGTAAAAGAGGTTCTAAATCTTACCTCTTGAGCGAGAGAAATAGATTAGCTTTTTAGGAGAAGATGTTGTCTTGCCTCTCGAAGCGAAGAAAAAGGTGGTTGTGTAAAAGACTTTCTTCCTCCGGTGGTCTCGAGGTCGAGAAGTCGGAGCGGGGACGTAGGCCACGGTGTGGCCGAATCTCGTCAACAATCACCGTGCCTTTACGTTTGATTCTCTCTCTCTTCCTCTAATATTAAATTTATGATCTGAATTGTAAATGATTTAAGAATCGATTTTAAGCTTCCGCAACGGTTTTTGAGAAATCGATATTTTCGAATTGAACATCAATTCACCCCTCCCCCCTCTTGGTGCCCTTTGGGATCCTACAATTGGTATCAGAGCGGGTTGCTCTTATTTTGATCTTTTGAATCTTCTCATTTTCAGATCTAATTATTTTAGATCTAATCATTTTTAAGATTCAATCATTTTTTTTAAGATTTAACAATCTTAAGAGTTATGGCATCAAGTGGATTTGTTTTCGCCGAAGGACAATCAATTAGCCGTCCTCCCCTTTTAAAAGCATCAAATTTTTAATATTAGAAAATTAGGATTCAAGCATACATTTGTTCTATTGATATTAACATGTGGGATATCGTTGAAAAATGTTATTATCTTCATGAAAAATTACCTACTGAATATGACGGAAGACAGAATTTTTTTTCGAAATTGGATTGAAAAGCAAATAATATTTTTTATTGTGCTTTAGATTCAACTGATTTCAATCGGATTTCTAATTGTGAAAGTGCAACTGAAATTTGGAAGAAACTTATTACTACTTAGGAAGAAATGGATAAAGTTAAAGAATCTAGATTAAATATTTTGAATCATCAATATGATTCCTTCAAGATGCATGAAAATGAACCCATAAATGATATGGTTGCTCGGTTTAATGATATTGTGAATGACTTAGCCTCTTTGGGCGAGCCTAGAACTAACCCTCCAAAAGTGAAAAAGATTCTCAGGTCTCTCTCCTCCCAATGGCATACAAAAAGGATGGTGATCGAAGAAAATGATCTGAACAAATTGGATTTTGATGATCTTATTGGCTCACTTTTAACATATGAGATCGGAATCCAAGAAGAAGAACAATCCAATGCTCCCAAAAAGAAGACGTTGACTTTAAAAGCAAGCGAAAATGAAGATAACTCAAGTGAAGAAGAAGTGGACGAAAAGAAACTCGCCCGCTATACAAGAAAACTTGACAAATATCTCAAGTTGGTGAAATCTAAAGAAAAGAGTGAGAAGCCGAAAATAGGATTATGTAAACATCACTCAAAAGACAAAAATGAGACATCTCAAAAGAAGAAGAAGAAATATAAAGAGCCAAATGAGGATGAATCAAATGACTCATCAAGTTCTTCTAGTGAGGATGCATACTTGTGCCTAATGGTACACAACGATGAGGTAACTGAAGAACTCATCGGGATTTTTCGAAGAAAATATTTCTTTAGATGTAAATGAAGAACTCTCCTCTCTCATAAAAAAATATTTTTCAACTAAAGAAAAAAATAAAAAATTACTATATGAAATTGAAAAACTCAAAAATGAAATTGAATTACACATACATGTGAAATTGTAAAACTAGCATGTTCTTTAGAAAAGGTAAAAAAGGAAAAATGACCTTTTGAAGACTATTTCTCATATAACGATAAATAATCTTAGAAATCATTTTGGACATGAAAATTCATATTGGAAATCCAATCATCTATATGGTAGAAAATCACATCTCAAATGTTTTACATGTGGATTTTATGGTCATTATGCATACCAATGCAAAATAAGAAAATCTTCACAATATGGATTGATATGGGTTCCGAAAGGAACATTATCTAATAAAATCGGATCCAAAGAAGTTTGGGTACCAAAAGTTACTTGATTATTTTTCAGGTATGCCTCACACGCAAAGGACATATGTAATTGGAAATGTGAAGGCACAAAGGTTATGGTAAAAGTATCATCTATTTTTTTAATCAAAACTTCAAAATTACTATTTCTTTGAAAAGAGAGAACATCTAAAATTGGTAATAGTGATAGGGGGAGCATACTAAACTTTATTTTGACATATCATAGATATCATTGTTGTATCAAAGTTTTATGCCATATTTTGATTATTAATATATATAAATAGTTTTGGCCTTTATCAAATTGTTTCCATTTCGCGATTATAAAATAATCATAAATTTAGGAGGAGTTATTTCTTACATACTAATTCTTTATGATGCAATATTTTACATATTTCTAATAGGAAAAAAAGGGGAAAATAATTTATTTTAAAAGATGGCATGATTAAAGAGGAGTTGCATATGATTTCCTATATGTTTCATACACAAATTATTCTTTTTGATGAAACAAAATGGGGAGAAATATAAGAGAAATATGATTTGAATATGACATTATATGAAGAGTTCCTTATAATTTGTACTTATGTGAATATCTATTATTGTAAGAAAAGTTGAGTGCTAGGGGAGTAAAATTGAATATAACTTTTCCGCAACTTATACATTTTTCATATTTTTCGATTTGTCTTCATAAAAAATGGGGAGATTGTTGGATCTAAGTTTTATAGATATATAAAATTATATTTTGATGATATAAACTTCGAAAGATTAAAGTTAAAATGCTGAAAAAGTTTAAAGAAAAAAGGATAACTTTATGTACTACACTTCGATTAAATAATTAACTATGATCATATTAGATTTTGGATTAGTCATAAATATCAAAGTTGTAGAGAATTCTGTTAGCTTTCCATAGAATAAAAAATCATCTCATTTGAATAATTGTGCAAAACGTTATGCTTAAAATAGTTCAGGGAAGTCGAGCTGTCGGCTGGAAAACATGTCGACTGGTTAGGAAGACAGGTCGACCGGTCCAGAATATCAGTCGACCAGTCCAGGACACAGGTCGACCGGTCAGTGCAAAAAATGCCCAATTTCAACCAGCAGAATGTCGAGACTATACCGGTCGAGGTACCGGTCGATCGGTCCAATACACAGGTCGACCGGACAATGCCAAATTCGCCAACGGTCACATTTTTCATAAAAGAAAGTATATCGGTCAACCGGTCCATATGTGTGGTCGATCGGCCTCCGAGTCAAATGAACAGTAATGGTCAAATTTGAAGGAGAAAAGTGTGGAATAATTCTTGGACGACTTTCTCACTTGCAGAAGTCTATAAAAGGAGTGCCAAAGTCAGAAGGAAGTGCACTAATTCAAGCCTTGAAGAAAAACTTCAAATTATCAAAAGAAGACATTCTTCTTAAAGTTTTCATTTTTAGTTTGCTCTTCTTTCTCTCTTCCATCCTGTGAGAATAGAATTGTAAAAGAGAGAAACATTATTATTCAGAAAAAATAGAGAGAGCTCATGTGTAAAAGAGGCTCTAAATCTTACCTCTTGGGCGAGAGAAATAGATTAGCTTCATATGAGGAGAGGTTGCCTTGCCTCTCGAAGCGAAGAAAAAGGTGGTTGTGTAAAGGGCTTTCTTCCTTTCCCCATTTGAAACAAAGGAAGGGATTAGTGGAATCTCCGACGGTCTCGAGGTCTCGAGGTCGGAGCGGGAACGTAAGTCAAAGTGTGGCCGAACCTCGTCAAGAATCACCGTGCCTTTGCGTTTGATTTTCTCTCTCTCTAATATTGAATTTATGATATGAATTGTAAATGATTTAAGAATCGATTTTAAGCTTCCGCGACGGTTTTTGAGAAATCGACATTTTCGAATTGAACACCAATTCATCCCCTCTCTTGATACCCTTTGGGATCCTACAGTTAGTAAATTCTTCATATTTTATAGTTCATCTTATCTATTTCATATTTTCAACGCTTCCATTTTCATTTTATCTCATTCCATTTATATTTGGAAACCTTTGAATGTGTGACTAAAAGCATATTTAATTCTATTGTACATGATCAATTCTCATTCATAATAGTTTTTAAAAATATTTATAATTAGTTAATATAATTTTATTTCATATGTGGCATCATAAGAGTTTTTCATTTGGCAACTTCTACCTCGAATATATATATATATATATATATATATATATATATATATTACATAGATACGTGTGAATATAAATATATAATATTTTCTTTTATAAATATTTTATTTTTATTGTAAAGGAAATAGAAATTTGAAATTATAAGTTATATTATATAGGGAACATAGATATTTACTCAATATTAATCAATATCATCATGATATATATTAATTATGAATATAAATTATTTTATTTATTATTATTTAACATAACTAACATATTTTATAAACTCTCATTTAAAAAATAATTTTAATGATACAAGCTTAATGAGATAATGATACTTAACATCTTCTATCTTTTTTTATATAGATGTATAAATTTTGATATAAATGCTTCAACTTCAATAACCAACAAAAAACGATTTTAGTATTAAATGATGTGATACTCATTGATATTATTAAGTTTACCATAGTAATAATTTTATGAATATACTATTATTTTAGAAGTGTCCTCTATTCATAACTATAAATATTGAATTTAAAAATATGAATAAACAAATATATATTTCATAATGAACTTTTGAATATCATGATGATATTATAGTTTTATCACACACATGCGTATATTCATATACCCATACCTACTCTTTACCTTTAAAGAGGAAATCGAATATACAAATAAAAATTGAAAGTCCCTCTATTTGTAAATAACATGGTGCACAATGCGCAATATGTATATACAATTTGTAAAAAAAATATTCTTACTCTTGAGAAAAAGTATGCACATATTATTTTATTTTGAAGAGAATGTAGAACGTGCTTTTGCAATATTTATAGCTAATGTAGATAATATAAAAAATAATAATTAAAGTAAAAACCACTTGATTACAAACTTTTATAAATATGATACGATATCTTATTTACAATATAATATTGTTAGGATATATAAATAATGTGTATAACTTACTTATTGTTAGGTAGCATAAATAATATAATTAAATAATAATTTAAGTAATAACTAACTTTTGAGTATACATAATTATATAACTAACTTTTGCTATAAGATGCATAGTATCATAATAATATATTTAAAAATTTGATGATACCTATACTAATCATCAATGAATATTATAAGTATGAAATGCATGTCTTTGACTTTAATTTCCTATGATGACATATATTTTTTAGTATTTCCTTTATATACAAATTATAGCATTTAATATCTTTTATTAGATGAAGAAAAATTATATTATTATTTTTATTACCCACAAACTTATATTTGTGGATCCTCACATATTATTTATCATCAAAGAGGACATTGAGTATGAAAATGTAAAATAAAGCCCATTATAATATTTAATATTTTTATTACATTAGAGAAATTAAATATAAGTATTTTTTTTCTTATAACATTTAATATTTTTATTAGACGAAAAAATTATATATAAATATTTTTTTATCATGCACAAATCTAAATTTATAGATCCGCACGTATTCTTTGCCTTCAAAGAAGATGTGGACTATGCAAATAAAATTGAAAGCTCTATATTTATACTTACAAATATAGAATTTAAAAGTATAAATAAATAAAATCATATATTTTCTAACAACTAATATTGAGTATCCATGATTATATAATTATAATATTATAACTTTATATATTTAATTTATGATAACTCGACATGTGGCACTTTCTACCTCTGCTTATATATATATATATATATATATATATATATATATATATATATATATACATATATATATATATATATATATATATAGAGAGAGAGAGAGAGAGAGAGAGAGATAGATAGATATAGATAAGTAATCCATGTCAAATTAATGAAGATATGAAGTACTAAAAAGTAATGTAACAAAGTCATATGCATTGAACCAAGTAACAATTGATTGGATTGTTTCCTATTGTCATTAAATTATCGAATACATTCAACATCAGATGTTATTTATTGATTGAAGTTATATGCATCATATAAAATAAAAATTATTTATCATTATCATTGAGTCATATTCAATATCAAAATGTATCTCATGATTGATTTCTCAAATATATCTCATATGTAGCGTTCCCAAATCGCACTCACATGACATAATATGTCTCAGGGAACACTACGAGGATAGTGTATTGATCAAAATAAAAAAAAATTACTTGTCAATCAAGAATAAAATCATATGCAGAAGAGTGAACACCATTAAAAGATAATAAAAAGGAATAATATCATCGTATGGAAGTCTAATAAAAGAGTCAATATATGAGTCCTGAGTCCAATTCAGTTTGAATATGAAGAAGATTCATTGACACGTACGGTGAAGACCCTCGAGAAAATCATAAGCTTTCTCTTCTGAGGCGGAGGAGAAAGACCTGGATATGAAACCTGCAAAAGTTAGAATGGAATTAGCAAACTGAAGGATATAGTCTACACCTCCCAAGCTGCCCTGACTCATAAAGGAGCTTTCACAATTCAACTTGTAATTCTGATAGCTTGGAGGCTCCCATCGAGATCACATTTGGATCGACAAGGAAATTCCCTCAAAGTTGTGGTTAGAATGTAACTCAAGTTAAAGTGGATATTATTCCTAACTCTCCAAATATTCCACAAACAAATGACAATGAGGATTAAGAGTTTAGATCGGGAGGAAGGGTCAAGATTGTTCCCTTCCAAAGTCCAATTCCTTTCGGGCCAAGTAGGGAAATGGGTGAATGAAAAACAAATTCTACTAAGATTCCATATTTGGAAGGCAAAGGAATATTTAGAAAAATAAGTGTGGAATAAATTTTATGGCAGCATTACAAAAGGTGCAAGAGGGATTAAGATAATGATTGAATTTGACCAATATAGCACAAGTGGGAAGCCTATGATATGTCACAGAGATCCTAGTGCCAGTGCAAGGGGGCTGACACGGGGGATCGTAAAGTGGAGGAGATTAAAATTTTCGAATGAATTGCGAAAGAGGTTGATGATTCAAAGCACCATCAATAGCTTGATAAACTTGAATCCACCAAGAAATAAAATCATACAAATTTAATAGAATAATTAGATAATAATTGAACTATTAATAACAAAAGAGGTCATGTCTATTTATAGGCATTTTACAATCAAATTTAAACTACTTTAAAATCTAAAATGATAAAATAACAATAAATAAGAATGCTAACTAATAGAATCTAAATAATCTCAAAGGATAAAGATAACAACAACAACTAATAAATTATATCTTATCTTTTCTACACCAATCTCCCTTTCTTCGAAAGAGTTCGACCTCGAACTCTGAAAAATTGAATATGGAGGATGATACTTCACATCTCGTTGTGGTCTTGTCTACTTTCTCAACTTATCAAATGAATCACTTAGACCAATCAATACCAAATAACAAGATATTGTCTTCAAAATTTGACTTGAAAATGCAATCCGCAGAAAAACTAAAATATTGTGTTGACGAAAACTTTCATGCATCTCACATCAACTTGAAGCATTTCAAGTAAATCTTTCTTGTTAGTTGATAAATTTAATTCCAACTTTTCATCCATCTCCTTAATAAATTTATCTTCTTGTTTTCAAAATAAAATTCTAAAATAAATAACTCGTCAGTATTTTGATAGATTATAATATCTTCGACAATTTTTTGTAACTCTTCAGTTGGATCAGTTTCAACTTCCAAACGCAATTGATATTCACAAGATTGCAGAAATTTTGAAGGAGTCTCAAGCATTTTACTGATTATACTATCTAACTTTTATTGAACTTTATCAATCGAATTCTCGATGTTCTTCATGTGAACTTGCACTTCTTTTAATAAATTTTGCCTC
This sequence comes from Pontederia crassipes, assembly GCA_030549335.1. NCBI lineage: Eukaryota > Viridiplantae > Streptophyta > Magnoliopsida > Commelinales > Pontederiaceae > Pontederia > Pontederia crassipes. The sequence goes on from CM060190.1 coordinate 26,326,117, forward strand.
TTTTGTTGATATTTGTTTGATTTCTGAAAAAAAAGATAATGATATGATGAAGGTAAAAAATATTCGACAAGTACTTTTTTCAACTTTTTCCATATCTAAATAGGTTATTTGTGATAATAAACTCGTAAATGTTTATTATCTTTTCATCAAGAAAGTGCTCTACCTGTAAATATGTTGACAACTAATTTGGCTTGTTGAGATTCTGGAATATTCCAATAATCAATGAAATAATCACCTTAGAAATCCAATAAAAAATTCATTAATATCAAAATACCCACTAAATGAAGGTGGATCTATTCCCATATTGTTAGTTAAATAAGATTGAATGAAAAAAAACAAGATAAAAAGAATGTAACTAATAAATGAAGAGAGAAAAAGAAAAAAAAGGATAAGAAGGTAGTCAGATAAGAAAATAAAAAAATAATGAAGACATTTCAGTTAGGAAGGAAAAGAAATAAAAAATAAAATAAGAAATGGATGATGGAAAAGAAGATGAGCAGAAAAGATAAATCTCCTCGAAGACTGATACCACTTGACGCAGTGGAGGATTGGAGAAGATTACAACTTCTAGATGAATTTCGAAAAAGATTGATGGTTCAAAGTACCATCAATCAATTAGTTTGATAAACTCGAAATCCATTGAGATTCGGAATTTACCGAGAAATAAAATCACATAAATTTAATAGAATAATTAGATAATAATTGAACTGTCAATAACAAATGATGTCATGCTTATTTATAGGTATTTTATAACTAAGTCTAAATTAATTTAAAATCTAAAATGATTTAATTGATGTCATAACTGTCACGGCCCTAATTTAACCCCCGAGGTAAACTAGAGTTCGTGACTCATTACGGATGATCAAATAAAATTATAAAAAAATACGGAAACGTGATGTAATTTACTCTTCCTTTTACAACATAAGAGTAAAAATATATATCATTAAATAAATTACACAATATGTGATCATTTCAGAGCAAACTGATACTCCTTAAATCGTACATTTTACAAAATGAATTTATTTTCATTACAACTTATTTTGACAAAAATAATAAACTCGACTAACTCTCTCGACATCCTAACAAAAGGACACGATAATAACAACTCCCCTTAATACCTTTACATTGAAAGAGTTATCCCTGCTAAGATTATGAGCTCGCTCAATCCAAGAAGCTATACTGATATGAAAAATATTAGAAACAACATTATGAGCAAAAATAACTCAGTAAGTTAGTAACTCATAGTCGAAATTTAAAATGACAAAATTACAATAAATAAAAATGCTAATTAATGAAATCTAAGAAATGTAAAAGGATAAAAACAACGATAACAACTAATAAATTATTTCTTATTTCTCCTGTACAGCGGCCTAGGATGTTATGCACTTAAAATTTACTAGTTCGAACGCACACCGAACCATCGTAATTTCACTTGGACGATTCAAATTGATAGCCTAAAGAAAATTGAATTTATTACAAATTTAAGAGCCGACGATCGAGTTGCATTAGATGTACAGGGCATATCTTCCTACATGGAAGTTGGATTATTGTTAAGACATACATTGATATAGCAACAAATGCCTTCCAGTTATCACAACGTTTCAACTAAAACTTGTTGAAAAAAGAAATGTCGATGGAATGGCCGGAACAAGAAATTAGAAGAAAAAAAACAAGATTTTACATCATATATATATATATATTTGTTGATCTGAAACCAACGCCACAGCTTAATTATTTCCAGCTGTTGGCGACGATGTCGGCCAAGTCCACCACCCTCTGCGAGTAGCCCCACTCGTTGTCGTACCAGGCGATCACCTTCACCATGTCGTCGCCCATGACCATGGTCAGGGACGAGTCGACGGTGGACGACACGTCGCTGCAGCGGAAGTCGACGGACACCAGCGGCTCGTCGCACACCGACAGGATGCCCTTGAGCTCGTTCTCGGCGGCGTTGCGGAAGGCGGCGTTGACCTCCTCGGCCAGCGTCTTCTTCGACACCTGCACGACGAGGTCCACGACCGACACGTTGGGCGTGGGCACCCGGAGGGCGATGCCGTTGAGCTTCCCCTTGAGCGACGGGAGGACGAGCGCCACCGCCTTGGCCGCCCCGGTGGAAGTCGGCACGATGTTGAGGGCCGCGGCGCGGGCGCGCCGGAGGTCGCGGTGGCTCGCGTCGAGCAGCCTCTGGTCACCCGTGTAGGAGTGGGTCGTGGTCATGGTTCCCTTGATGATTCCTGCATGCACAAGCCATTAACCTTTAATTACATTTTTTTTTTTCATGTTTGCATGCATGATTGGGTGCACAGCATATGAAAACTCCAGTCTTTCTACATATGTTGGCATTTTGACTCTGGAAATGGAGGTCCACTGGATTGTACCATACTTTATTGTGTCAGTTTTTATCGGTATGGATTGAGGGGCTCTGCACCTCATTTTTCTCTTGGCTGTAGTCCCATGATACGAAGTTGCACATAGGGTGCTAGCTTGTTCTTCAGCCAAGCATATGATGTTAGTACTCGTAAAGGCAAATATCAAACGTTGAGATGTTTATCTCTGTCAGACAATCGCAAATTTGGTGTCTTTCTGGTCATTATTCACGGTTCTGGTATTTACTTGTACCCAAGCAGAGCAATCTAGTCAGACAGAGCAAGATGAATTCTGTCCGGAACTGTGGCAATGCCGCTAGAGTGGGCTCATATTAGTGAATGACTTTTACGTCCAAAGTAAGATCGATCGAGCAAATGATGCAAATAAATGGTAGCCAAGAACAGGAACAGGTTATTGGATTAAGTTGAGCCCTTACCAAACTTCTGGTCGAGGACCTTGACGAAGGGGGCGAGGCAGTTGGTGGTGCAGGAGGCGTTGCTGATAATGGGCTCGTCGGGGCTGTACTCGTCGGCGTTGACGCCGACGACGTAGGTCGGGATGTCGCCCTTGCCGGGCGCCGTGATGAGCACCTTCTTGGCCCCGGCTTCGATGTGCTTCCCTGCGCCTTCTCTGTCCACGAACACCCCCGTCCCCTCGATCACCAGATCAATCCCCAGATCCCTGCACCGCGTGCATGCATGCATTAAGCGTTACATGTTCCATGAGTTTGCAGGTATATATGTGTATGTCGGGTACGTACTTCCATGGGAGGAGGGAGGGGTTGCGGTTGGAGACGACCTTGATGAGCTTGCCGTCGACGGAGATCTGGTCGTCGCCGACGGGCTTGACGTCGGCGTCGAAGATGCCGAGGGTGGAGTCGTACTTGAGCAGGTGGGACGCCTGCTTCACGCCTCCCGTGTCGTTGATGGCGATCACGTCCAGCGGCGAGCTCTCGCGCCCGTGCCAGCAACGTAGGAAGTTGCGCCCGATGCGGCCGAACCCGTTGATGGCCACCTTCAGCTTCGCTTCCGCCGCTGCCTTCCGGTAACCGCCGCCGCTGCTGCCGCCCACCTGTCACGTCATTACCCTCAGTTAACAATGATCGATGTTTCACGAATTAATTAGGTTTATTCCACACTGATAATGATCAAATAATAGTTGTTCCTTCAACCAAAGAAAACAGAGAGAGAAGCTCACGGCGGAGGTCCTGAAGGCGACGACAGAGACGAAGTCATCGGAGCTGGAAACCTTTCTGAAGGGGATCGAAGACGAGGCGCTCCTCAACCCGGAGAAATCAGAGAACCCCTTGCTGTTGGCCTGCGCGGATGCATGCATATGGATTGTTGTCATACTGCGTGCGTATGCTAAATTATGAGCTGACAGAAGAGTGGGAGACTGTAGTGTACCTGGAGAGAGGCATTGGCTACGGACAGCGTAGCCGAGGAAGCCATGGGGCGACTGCGTTGCTAGCTACTAACTTGTGATGTGGCGAAGGGGAGAAGCTTATATGAGGAGAGGAGATGAGATGAGGAAGCAGCAGCACTCAGCAGCAACAGCAGGGAGTCAGAGACAGAGTAAGGTTGTTTGTGGTGCCTGCGACGAGTAGGGATTGAGAGGAGGAGAAGGGGATTTGGCAAGATGAGGAGAGAGAGAGAGAGATGGAGATGATGAGGTTACGGATCAGCCTGTGTGGAGGGTTTGTATGGCTGGAAATGGCCTTCCGGCACTGTCACCTGCTCTGAGGTGGACCATCATGCGGTTTTCAACGCAGAGGGCCGTGGCCCATCGTGCATAATTCTACAGGGCTGAGCGATGAGTAGGAGGTGGCCGCTTCGGACGCCATAAGAACCCGGGGGCGCGACAATAATTTTGACTCTGCGCATCCTGTCGTAAGACTAGCCTCCTGCGACTTTCAAGTCAATACGGGATCTGGTTCGTTCACGATTACTATTCTATGACATGTTATTAAGCGTGATTCTTTGAGGGATTGTTATTTTGAAGTTTAGAGCAGTGTTGTCAGGTGCGATGGGTCGAACCGATAATAAAAGGACTCGTGAGTTGTTCAAAATTTGGTCATAAAAGTGACCCACTTCAAGGATTTTGATCAATCCGATCGATCGAATCAAATTATAAAATATAAAAAAATAAAATATTATTTAAAAATTTAGAAATATTATATATATATAATTGAAATTTATGTTTAACTTCTTTATCATATATATAAAATTCCATTGTATTTTTATTTTTTTATAATTATCTCATAAGATTTTTTATTTAGAAAATATTCAATTGGTGACAAACTTTATTATATTATTTGATCTGAATTATTTATATTATATATTTTTGCCAAATTTTCTTACTGCAGGGGCACTCCAACATTATGCAGAAGCCATCCAAGAATTAGAAGCATGGCGGCTTTTGCGGAGAATTCAGACGGCTCTCCACCGGCACCGGCTGATCCTTTCGCAAACTCGGTCGGACAAACAATACCCAACAATTTTGAGAGGCCAACCCTTCCACTGGATACTTCTTTTTTTTTAATAGATGATTAATTTCTTTAAAAAAAACGGATGCAACTTTGTTGTCTATTATTTCGTGTTTCTCAGTTTCTGTTCTTTCTGTTATAAGCTGTCCGCGTGTCGGCGGTTGATGATTTGTAACATAGTTCAGCGTAGCGTTAGTTACCCGATATAAAGGATTATATCTCTTTCAGAACCAGAAGAGAGAAGATGTATAGTTAAGTTTTTTTAATATGAAATTATGTCTTCCCTCCCAAATCTTTTTCTGTTTCTTGTTCCTGTGTAGTTCTTGATGTGCAGGAAGAATCTGGTCGTCGTCTCCGATTTGATTGCCTGAAGGATCTGATCGGCGTCTCGACATCAGAGGTTTTTTTATCAAACTTAACTGTTCACAATTCGGGAAAACAACTCAGCAGAAGAAAATTTCACAGGTACAACTTAATTGTTAAATTAGCACATCCAGATCTTCCCAAAGATTATCATAAAAGAAAATCATGGTCGAATCTAGAGCTCTCTTGTAGCGCCGGTCTCGGCAGTCATGCCCTCTTTCCATTGCAACAGAGTACAAGAAACCAGCACCAACCTCCACCAACAGCTACTTTATCCTTTCCGTACAAATGATCTTAGCTAGTGGAGACGTCCCTTTTCCAACAAGGCAAGCTTTCTTCTTCTCGGTTGTTGAAGTCCCAAGTTTTTTAAGCACTATAAACTTACTAACTTATGTTCAGTGTTAACCACAGCCATGATGCTGGAAGGTAAAGAATGCCTATCCCGACATCTTGGATATCATAAGCAGGCCTGAATGTTATACATGTTCCAATTTTATGGTGCACTTGTCATGCACATAGTCCAATCACCAACACATTTACAAGTCTCAACAACAATCTAAACAATGCAATTTTGCAAGTTTCCAACCACTTTCCTCAGTGAAGTTTCTAGTAAGATAATATTCTAAAAAAGTATGTAGTAAGATACGAAACAACAAATAGCGTCCATATCGAAGAGTTCAATGTTAGCACAAAGGAGAGATTTTACAATTACCCCCTAGAAATAAATACACCTGCAGTATATTGGTCAATAAAATAAATGTTTTTTAAAGATAACCCATGAGTTTCTAGAAAACTACAACACATAGGGCACAACTAAGGTGTTGGGCATTTTTTTGTGCCCTGCTCTCAGTCAGCAGTAAAACACACGCAGAGCAGCAAACAACGTTTTTTTGCATTAATGAGACACGATGAGCAACGGATAACACCATCCCATCATCTTCCACTAATCATATAAGCATGCGACACATACTCCAAACTACCAATTGACATATCAAGATCAAAGACCACCTTTGCTCGTATCTGGCACAACCCTCGAAGGAAAAAAGGTGGAGATACACAAACCATCTGAAATGGTTCACTTCTTAAATTCCTAGACTTGATTTGCACGAATAATGACAATCTTGTTGGATCCTACTGAAATATGCACATGGACGTGGTACAAAGAATATGATGGCAAGATGAGACAGTACAAATATTGTTAGATTTCAGCAAAAGAGACATTGCATGAGGATAATATAATGGGGATAGACTTACTAATATCATGGAATCACTATCATACATACTGAAAACACACTTGAAAAAAAACGTGATATATCATGATCCTCTACATAATTCAGGGAACATAGAAGACAGAATGTCGTTGATGTCACCTAAAACTTCCATTATGCTTAAAAGATTTACTGTGTGCAGAAACCATTGAAAGTGGGAATCTTTTTTCTTTTTCCTGGACGAAAAGGGTGGAGTCTTTTCAGGATTTATTGTATGCACTTTACCACAGGAAAAAAAAGAAGATTTCAGAGATCACATGCCTTAATAAAGTAATTACCTCCAGCAAATGGACCAATATACCGGTAATAAGCAGAAACATGAACAAGAAAGCAGTAAGTATCGAAATTTGGTATCAAGATATGGCGGTCTGATTTAGGTTTCATGGAGAAACTAATCTTACAGCTAGCAGATGAATGATCAATTACAATGACACGCAAAACACAGCCAAGAAGCACTTAAAGAGTTCGTCTTAGTAATCTTCCTAGCAATAAGTCTAATGTTCTGCATCTGTTTGTATCTAGCAGGGTTAAAGTCATGATTCAGTGGCACAAGTTTTATATATAAAGCAAAGGCATTTGAATCAAACCCTAAGTATCTGAAGCTTGGAAGAAAAGGCAATGGCAACCCAGTCGGGCTGGGTGGAGGACCACTGCAACTGCTCGATCTCGGCCCCGGCGGTGTACGCGAGGATGGGGTCGATCCCTCCTTCACCAGCTGCGGTAGCCTGCTGGCCGCCATTGGCCGTGCCTCCTCCGCCACTGCCTGAGGAGCCCATAGACGAGAGGTCCCAGATGAGGGCCTGGGAGTCATCTCCGGCGGTACAGATGTGGCAGGACGAGTGCGGCGCCCAGGCGATGGCGTTCACGCTGGCGTGATGGCGTTGGAGCTCGACAACAGGGAGCGTGGGGAAGCGGATGTCGAGGACGACTACCTTGGCGGAATCCATGATGATGGTAGCCATGTACCGGGGATCCTGCTTGTTCCAACCCAGCCGGACGAGGGGCGTGTCCGGGGGATCGGCCGCCTCGTAGATGATGGTGGAGTGCTCCTTGTCACGGAGGTCGAATACCCGGACGGAACCGTCGGCGGAGACGGACGCGAACACACCGACGCCTCCCCAGGCGATGTCGTAGACCTCTTTATCATGGGCAATAAGCTGCGTATCTACCGCCTCCCGGTCGATGTCCCAGATGGTGCAGGTGGTGTCGATGGAGGACGTGCCAATGCGCCGCGGCTCCGCATCGTTCCAGTCGAAGGACGTCAGCGGGCCACAGAACTCCGAGTTCCGGTTCCCATTGAGAAGGGACTTCAGTTCGACGCTCCGCCCGTGACCGTCGCCTCCAGCGCCAGAGGAGTCGCCGTCGTCTCCGTCGCCGGAATTGATGCGCCAGATGCGGAGGAAGTCGGAGGAGGTGGCGAGGAGGTCCGGGCGGAGGCAATCGCGGTCGGGAACGAACATGGTCTTGGTCGGGGGGTAAAGGTGCTCAAAGGAGAGGGCGGGGTCTGAGCGGATCTCGCCGGTGGCGTCGTCGAGCTGCACGATCTCGACGCGGTTGGGCGACTGCTCCAAGAGGCTGGCGATGGCCAGGCGGTACTTCTTATCCCGCCGCACACTCCAGTTCATGGCGTAGATGTGCCACGGTGCCTCGTAGGTGTAGATTTCCGACCGCTTCTGTTGCTCCTCCGAACCTCCGCCGCCGTCAATTGACGGACCGTCGGCATCCCTATCGCCGCTGACACCGTTGCCGCCGCCTCCCATGGCCGCCGGCTTGGTTGCTTCTTTATGTGAGTTTTGGTGGCCTAAGAAGAGTGGTGGGTATAAATAAAGGATTAGGTCAAATTATACCAAATGAGGGCCCGTTTTAGAAATATCTTTTTCTTATATCTAAAATATAATATCTTTAATTATATACATAAATTTTTAAATTAAATAAAAATTAATGTGCCTCGGAAGTACTTTTTTTAAGGGATGTTGAGCGTCACAATCATTGCATTTGATCAAAAGTGTTTAAATCTGGTCGTTTAAAAATATTAATTATCTCAATCAGCATCCCTCAAGAGCAGAAGATGTTGTGGAGGTACATAGAGCATAATATATATGTGAAGCAAGTAATGCTCAACACGGTGTAAAGCGGAAGGAGGATCGTCCAATCGTGATCCACGGTCAGCACGGTGTAAAGCGGAAGGAGGATCATCCAATCGTGATCCATGGTCAGCACGGTGTAAAGCGAATGGAGGATCGTCTAATCGTGATCCAGCGGTGGCTAGAGCGCCCTCCAATCGCGATCGCACGGTTGAAAGAGATCTCACAAGTTATTGGATCGATCTGCCTTCTCGCATTCATGTCGGCGATGTGCGAAGAGGGCGATGTTGGAAAGGGTTCGATTTTGATTAGGCGTAATTTTTCGCTCGATCGGGCCGTGCGGCGTCAAGACGTGCCCAACATCTAGACAAACTCTTTTGAACGCTTTGTGAAAATTTTCTTATGCCACTTTCTTAATGTCATAATTTTTGGGATGCTCGGTCCCGAACGGACGCTTCAATGGAGGCGTTTGTGAACCTAACTAGCACCTAGGCGGAACTCTTTATCGCTTGGGACGCTTTGTGGGTTGCCTTCCATGCTTGAAGTATTGTACTAGATAATGGGAAGTTTTGAAATTTTTATTGAATAAATAGAATAATTACAAAGGTTTTGCGGGAGCTCTAGCGGTCTCCCCTTACTATACGCTCGTGAGGTAACTTTGCGACGTGTGATGTGAAAGGCAAGTTAGGGGGTGCACTTTTCTAAAATGTATATTACAAAACTGTCAATATATATATATATATAGGTAAATAGTGAAATACCACGTGGCATGTCCACAATTTTTTTTAAAAAAATTAGAATAAAATTAATAATAAGAATAATTTAGATTTTGTTAAGATCAAATACAGTTTAGATATGTTTTTTTATTGCAAGTTATTCTATTTGATTTGGAGACCAAAATTGTTACGTAAATTGAAGAATAAAGTATAAACAGAATTTTTGGGAGGAAAAAGAAGATAAAGTTTGATTAAAAAGTTAAGCAAAGCTGCATGTTAAATCCAGACGTCAGATTAAAATTCACAATAATTATTTTAAAATTATCAAAACCTCTGTAACCTCATTAATTATTATTTAAAAATCTATGAACGACCCCTTTTGCTTTTCATATATATATATATATATATATATATATATATATATACCCGATGTGCTGGTGATATAAAAATAAAATTATATTATAAAAAGTAATTTTTATTTATATTTTAAATCAAATATAAAAATTTATTTTAAAATATCTTTCTTAATATATAATATATTTTTAAATTAATTTTAGATCTTTATTAATATATTAGACCCATTGATTGAAATAACACATAAATTAATAACTTATTATTTTTATCTTATAATAATAAAGGAATAAAATTAGTCTACTTTGTTAAAAACTCCATATAATTAAAAACAAAGTCAACGTTGGGGCTCAAAATTATATTATATTTATTATTTTGAAATAACACATAAATTAATAAGTTATTATTTTTATCTTATAAAGGAATAAAATTAGTTAACTTTGTCAAAAACTCCGTATAATTAAAAACAAAGTCAATGTTGGAGCTCAAAATTTTATTATATTTATTATTTTAAAAAATTTAAAAAAAAATTAAATAAAATATAAATAAGTAGTATTTTCTTTTAAAAAGATAATGGACAAGTATAATAAAATTAATAATATTTACTTTTAAAAGAGTAAAATAACATTTTCTTTTTCAAAGATAATGTGTTATTTCAGTAAAATAAAATAAAAGATAGTGGACAAGTGTAATAAATTATATGGATATATTCCCGATGTGAAGGTGATTTTAAAATAAAAATAAATAATTTATTTTAAAAATAACTTTCTTATTATATATAATTTATTTTTAAATTTATTTTAGCTCTTTACTAATATATTAGACTCATTGATTGAAATAACACATACAATTAATAACTTATTATTTTTATCTTATAAATGAATAAAATTAGTTAACTTTGTTAAAAACTCCGTATAATTAAAAACAAAGTCAATGTTGGGACTCAAAATTTGACTATATTTATTATTTCTGAAACTTTTAAAAATAACTAAATAAAATAAAATAAGTAGTATTTCCCTTTAACAAGATAATGGACAAGTATAATAAAATTAATAATATTTACTTTTAAAAGAGTAAAATACCATTTTCTTTTTCAAACATAATGTGTTATTTCAGTAAAATAAAATAATTATGGACAAGTATAATAAAAATAATATTTAACTCTGTATAATTAAAAACAAAGTCAATGTTGGGGCTCAAAATTTTATTATATTTATTATTTCCGAAAATTTAAAAATAATAAAATAAAATAAAATAAATACTATTTCCTTTTAAAAAGATAATGGACAAGTATAATAATATTTTCTTTTAAAAGAGTAAAATAACATTTTCTTTTTCAATCATAATGTGTGATTTCAGTATAATGAAATAAAAGATAATGGACAAGTATAATAAAATTAATAATATTTATTTTTAAAAGGTAAAATAACATTTTCTTTTTCAGACATAATGTGTTATTTCATTAAAATGAAATAAAATAATTAATATTTCCTTCCTAAAAGTTAATGAAAAATTTAATAAAATAAAAAATATTTAATTTTAAAATATTGAAATAAATAGAATTTTCTTTTTCAAATATTATGTATTATTTTAAGAATAAAATATAATTTGAAATAACGAAATCATTTTAAAATAATTTATTTCATATCTGTTAAAATCTTGATAATTAAATTAATAATAAATCTGATCATATATAATTCTAATTTTAATATATATATAAGTTGCAATCCTAATTAAACTAGATTAAATAATGTGATTAGAAATATGATAAGTGGGGTAGTCATATAATAAAAAATGATATGATAAAATTAATTTTAGTAGAAATGGATTATAGAAAAAACATATTAATTTATTTTAATTTTTTTACAATGAAAGTGCCATTCAATCACATTTTAAAATTTATAATATCAATTGTGTATCCTATTAAGACTAAGATATATGATAATAATCCTAACCTATTTCAAAACAACAACAACAACAATAATGATAATGACACATATTATATGCCTAAACTATCTTTTCTTATTAGTTTACAATTTCTTAAAACAATAGTAACAATTACAAAAGAAATATATATTTATAAGAATGAGTTTTAAGAAAAAGGAAAATTTTGTTATTTAATTGTTTAGAGAATGGAAACAGAATGATAGTATGTGTTTACAAACTATCAAAATATTATATTATCTTACTAGGATCTTATCAACATTGTTGCTAATAGGCCAAATGTAAATGCATCAATATTTTTATATTGATTTGATGCAAATAAACAATACAGAGAACCAAGAGAATTGACATATATAATTTTTTCTCTAAAAATTATATGGAATAAAAAATGCACAAATAATAAGTTATTGTGATTGCCAAAGTCAAGGTCAATTATTATCATACGTCAGATTATTTTTTTAAGAAACTTATATTCGCGCATGGACAATTTTATATGGCCATTTCATGCGTAATGAGTAGATAGGGATTTGAAATTTTAATTTATGATGATGATCACCATATAACAAATTCATGTAGTCTATATAAAAGGTATTTTGAAATTTTATGTAAATTTATAATGAGTTTCAATTTTCTTAATACACATGAATACTAATTAATAATACCAAAACTTAATATATTATTATTTTAATTATATTAACATAATTTGTAACATCTGTGCATCACACTAGTTCTTAATTACATGAATACTAATTAATAATATCAAAAAATTAATATGTTATTATTTTAATTATATTAACATAATTTGTAACATCTGTGCATCACACTAGTTCTTAATTACATGAATACTAATTAATAATATCAAAAAATTAATATATTATTATTTTATTTATATTAACATAATTTGTAACATCCGTGCATCGCACGGGTTCTTAGACTAGTTATACTTAAAAATAAAACTAAATTACAAAAATGGGCTAAAGAAGGAAAAATATAAGGAAGTAAGATAATTTGATGGTCCACGGGAAAAGCCCCCGGGACATTCTTCCCCACTCAAATTAGCAACGTCTTTAGAGTTACAGCTTCGAATTCTTCGATGTTCTGCTTGGACTACCACAATGCCTCGGTCGTCTCCTAACTTGTGTCGACGTCTGGTCTTCCGCTCTATTGAATAAGATACTCCTTCTTTCAATTCTTCACACGGACGATGAGTACTTCTTCAACTTGATTAGTGAACTGCTGACGGATGGCCGATGAGACGTGGTCTGAAACCCCATGCCTGGGATCTTCAAGGTCTTCAATATAAGACTTGAGCAGACTGACATGGAAGACGGGGTGTTATTGTATATGCGGTGGAAGCTCAAGCTTGTAGGCCATATTGCTTACTTGTTAGGATATTGAATGGGCCATCGTAACATCTAAAGAGGCTCTTATGCAGATTCTTCTCGCTTAGCCAAAGATGTTAGACTAGCTTCATAAGGACCAAGTCTCTAGCTTCAAATTTAAGTGCCAAAGTGCGATAAAAACTTCAACATTGTCCTCCACCCTTGGCCAGAAGTAGTTGTCCTCGATGAGTGCCAAAGTGTGACGGATGCTCGGATGTCCCGCCCACTTAGAGTCATGGCACTCTTGTATGATGGCATGCCGCAAGTTATCGAATAGTGGAACGTAAATGCGATGTTACTTGGTGAAGATAAGCCCATCTTCCACCCAAAATCGGCGTGTCTTTCCCTCCTTTGCTTGCTCGAGCAAATTATTTGCCATGGGATATTCAATTCCTTCTTGATCCTCTCGATCATGTCGGCCTGAGAGGAGCTCATGGCCGTCAATTCCACGCATCGACTGAGGGCATTGGTAACGACATTCATCTTTCCGGACTTGTACTCTAGAATATAGTCGAACTCCGTCATGAAATCTTACCACCTTGCTTGCTTTGGAAAAAGTTTCTTTTGCATTTTGAAGTAGCTTGTCGCGACATTGTCCGTCCTAATGGGAAAGTGTGACATGAGGAGGTAGTGCCTCCAAGTAGATCACCGTGGTCATCTCCTTCTCTTGCACGGCATAGTCGCTCTGTATTGTTGAGTTCGTGACACTCGAATGTCACGAGATGCATTCCTGCATAAAAACTGCTCCAATAGTACAATCAGAAGCATCTGTTATACCTCGTAAGACTTGGTGTGGTCTGACAATATGAGCACTAGTTCCTCCATTATGGTCCTCTTAAGGGTGTCGAATGCTTCTTGGCATATAAGCATCCACTCCTACTTCACATCCTTCCAAAGGAGATTCGACAAAAGGGTCATCACATGTAAATATCCCTTGACGAACTATAGCCAAGGAACGAATTCATATCAAGAATCAACCTAGGCGGCTCCCACTCCATGATAGCTTGAATATTCGTCTCATCCATCTTTAACTTGCCACTTCTGATGACATGTTCTATGAAGTGCACTTTCGGTTGAGCGAAGACACGCTTCTCCCACTTGATATGCTCGATATTTGCCGAATGTGCTCGATATGTGCCGAATGTGCTCGATATGCTCGTCCAAAGTACGAATGTGCTCGATATGCTCGTCCAAAGTACGATTATAGATCATGATGTCATCGAGGTAGACAGCCATGAACCTGTCAAGGAATGGTTGCAATACTTATTCATAAGGGCGCAAAAGGTCATTGGAGTGTTGGTAAGGTCGAAAGGCATCATGAGGAACTCATAGGAGTCGTATCTTGTGATGCATGCCATCTTCTACACATCTTCTTCTGCGATTCAGACTGGCTAATAGTCTGAACGAAGATTCAACTTAGTAAACCATCTTGCACCGCCAAGTTGGTCGAACAGGTTTGGCACTAGGGGAATGGAGTACTTGTTCTTCACCGTATGCTTGTTGAGCGTCCGATAATCGATGCACATCCGGAGAGATCCATCATGCTTCTTTTGAAAGAGAATCGGGGAGTCATATGGAGACTTCGAAAGCCAACATATCTTGAACTAAGTGAGTTGCTTACGGAATTCTGTGAGTTCTAAAGGGACTAGCCAATAAAGTACTCCATGTGGGGCTTCGATCTTGGGACCAAGATCGATGACATGGTCCTGCTTCGAAGGCAACTACTTTGGGAGTTCTGGGGGCATAACGTCCGCAAAGTTCTTGAGGGTCTCAAGAACTTCGGAAGATGTTGAAGTGGAGGGCCCCGGATCTTCCAAGAAGGTGGTCGACAGGAAAGGTGTACTCCTGTTTATACAACCCTTTCGTCACTTGCATGGTGGAGAGAGTCTTTTGCTTTATATCTCCCCTTGACCCCATGGGAACGTTGTAGGATCCCTTGGGGTCGAAGATGATCATCGAATTAGTGAGCGGGATGACACATGCAGCAATGTGTCACATAAAAGATATTCACACTACCATTTCATAGTCATCCATTGGTGCCACAGTTACGTCGAAGCTTTTCGGCCACTTGTCGATGTGAACCTTCATTCAAGGAGAGATTCTTGTGATCAAGATAGACTTCGCGTTCACCTTCTTGAATGTGGCGGAAGTCTTTTTTAGTGGCAGCTTCAACATCATGGCGGCCACTTCTGACATGAATAACTTCGATCCTCTTATATCGATGAGCGCGTTGAAGACTTGTTCGTTTAACTCGATGCCCGCATAAAGACGAGTAGTCAATGAGGAACCCTTCGAGGCATTGAAGGCACTGGGATGTGCATCGAACTGAGACACACCTCCTCTTTCTCCTTCTTGTCGGGGCAATACATAGCATTCACCTGTCACCTTCTGTGGGCAATCGTTTGTCCAATGTAGACCCTTGAAAATGCAGCAAGGCTTTAATGGCTTTCCATCCCTCTTGAATCTATCATTGAACGACCTCCTGTCCTGGTAGCATTTCCCTTTGTCTTGATAATGTAGCCTGCCTCCTTGCGACTTTGGCGTCTCTCCCCCACCATTGCCCTTGCTCGAGGGCTTTGGTGGTAGGACGCTCGTTTTGGAATACTCCACGAGTGATTCGACAACGGTGATTAACGAGCAAAAGTTAGAGCAATCTCGTCGCTCCAACTTCATCATAGTCCATGGCTTCAAATACTTGACGAAGACTACAAACAATGTGTCTTCGTCTACCTAGGAATTCCATAGCGGAGCTCAGTGAACTCTTTTATATACTCCTTCAATGTGCCCTTCTGGCTAATGTTGAGCAACACAATGTTGACCTCCAATCCTGACTTGGCAAGACAGAAGTAGTTTGTAAGCTACCTTTGAAGTCATCCCACCTCTCAATGGGATCGATATTGTTACGTTCCACATCATCACAATGACACCGTCACCACGAGCTCGCCGCATCTTACAAGTAGAAGGATACGGTCTTCACCATTCTCACTTTTGAGGTCACGTCCAATGCCTCCATGTACCTCACGTCCAATGTCTCGGGACGTCGCTCATCTCCATAGTGTCGCTTGAGCTCTTCTCGTATGATCTTGAGCTTTTGTTCCATCTCAAACCTCATGTTTGAGAGATCATTATCCAAGGTCTTCCGCAAGTCCATAATTGTCGCCGCTATGGACTCAAGCCGCGTATACAACGATGTCATCTCGTCCTGCACCGTTGTGATGTTCATTGTTTTATTCAACTCTCGCTCGTGTGTTACGAGTTGATCTTGTATCTCGCCCACGTCTAATTGGAACTGGCCAAGTCGTTGCTCGAAGACAGTCATGATGTCACGATCCCAATTTAACCCGCGAGTTAAACTAGAGTTCGCGACTCATTACAGACGATCAAATAAAATTATGAAGAAATGCGAAAACGTGATGTAATTTACTCTTTCCTTTTACAACATACATAAGAATGAAAATATCATAAAATAAACTACACAATTTATGATGATCCTTCAGAGCAAACTAATAATCCTTAAGTTTTACATTTCACAAAATGCTTTTGCCTTCTTACAAAATAATACATATGAATTGTACATAACTAAACCCTTCGACATCCTAATAGAAGGATACGAAGGACTCAAATCTTTCCATCTTACCACGAACCCTTCAAATAATATCATCTCGCATGATTCCCAAGAATTATCTGAAAAATATTAGAAACAACAGAATGAGATAAAATAACTCAGTAAGTTGATAACTCATAACCTATGTGTTACCAACTAATCAATTTGGAGGGACATAGAAAAGCATGCAATAATCATAATATCAGGGTCTATATATTCATACATTTACTACATACATATATAACATCCCAATCATAATCATTACACTCAATTTACATTCATTGTCACTTAAACATATCAAACATGTGTATGCAATGCAACACTCTCATATGTATACACGAATCACCAACTAGCCAGTGGTCAGTAGGTGGATTCTAGAGGTGGCTCCTATCGTGATCGGCGATGTAACACTTAGCTCCATTCTACCTCATCCCTTTCGGGAAACAATCATATAGTGATAGGTGGATTCTAGAGGTGATCCCTACGGATTCTAGAGATGGCCCCCATCGCGACTACTCACGATGTGGCACTTAGCTCCGCATGACACTTAGCTCCAGTCTATCTCATCTCATATCTGGGGAACAGAAATGATGCATTGGATTCTAGATGTGGCTCTCATCGTGATCAGCGATGTAGCACTTAACTCCAACCATCATATATGAAAATGCACATGGATGTCGATACATGATTCATCACATCACAAACATCTCCTGATTATCAGAAGATGAATCATATACAACACCATTTCAAAATGAACAAGATTGCACTCATCGCAATCCATTCAAATTATATCACATATACTTTCCGTAATTGCATTTCTCGCAATCAATTCATAGCATTCTAAAACATATTCAATACATATAATAATCGATGTCACACCGAATTCAAAAGAGGTGAAAATATAGAGTAGGAGAAATCAACTTACCTATAAGGGCTAACAAAATATTTTCCTTTTCCTTTCACTACTTTACTCTTCTACTCCTATAACAATAATAGTAAGGAACACATTACTACTATGATATGAGCACAAGTTTATAACACATGAAACATCATTAATTGCAAAGGGTATATGAATCTTAAGTATTTACCCTTATAACTTAAGTAACTATTTAGCATAAGGATTGACCTAATAATATGATAGATTGCACACATAGTAAAGAAAAATCCACATCTTCTTATATACATAACCAAATGACATCATTCAAATTTTCTTTAGTTTCATATTACATATACATTCATCTATAAAAATTTCATTTCCTATTTCATTATGGTTTGCTCTCATGAAAATCAACATTCAGCCTAACTTTTATGTTGTTTCTATGTCATGACAGGTTGAGTAACCTTACTTTTATAATTTATATAACATAATAAACATTCCATGTTCTAGTAATTTTAATTTTTCCAAATTGTAGACATTCTAGGGTGCAAGTCATAAAATTACTTGAATTTCTTTTTATTTTTACTGAGCACAATAAAATTAACCAATACTAGCATAATCTGCCCTAAGCTCCATTCTGACAGACTGAGTAAGTCTCGGTACAATATTTATAACTTTCGCTGCACATATCATTTTCTAGTGATTCTAATTGTCAATGAAGCCTAACATCAATATCTATAACACCCTAAATTATCAAATAATTCCATGACATATTGAATTTAATACATAATTTACAAATTCGGGTAGCAATTTCGGCGAATAGAGTGATAGTACCTTAAAGATATGAGCATAACTTTGCCTACAGAAATCATTTTAACTTGATTCCAAAGCTCAATGAAAGTATCATAGGGGATCAATCAGAATAAATTTCATAATTTTTGGATCACTCGAAGGTATTGAATTATGTAGCTAAATATTCATGAATCAACTGAACATAGCTAGGGTTAATATTACCCATGAACAACATGAGTTTTGCCCCATGTTCAAGTAAAATCCAAAAAATGAATAGGTGAGACAGGTTTAGAGAAATCTTAATTAGGAACCATGTGGTTAAAATCCAAAAGAAATTAAGTAGAAACTTACCAAAATCTAAAACCCTAGTTGCCCCTCCTTTTTTTTCTAATTTCCTTCAACCATGTAGCATCTTTTCTTCTACCTTTGCAATTCAGCCAAGGCTGGTGAAAGGGGCAGAAAATGGTAGTAAAAGGTAGTAGTTGAAGGATAAGAATACAAATGAAAACCGACTTACCAAGTCGGCCAAAGATGGGACCAAATTGCCCTTACTTTTTGCCTTATTTACATGTAAGGCCATTTAAGTATACTTAAGGCATTACATGTAAATAAGAAACTACCCCCCATTTGGATTCAAATAAAATATTTAGAAAAATAAATAAGTAAGGAATCGAAATCTAAATTTTTGTCCGAAGAACAAAAATCGCGATTTCATAGATTTTTTTATTTTGTGTCTACGTTTTACATAACTTATACACCTCCTAAAAATTCTTAAAAATCACATTTAGAATTCTTTCATATATAGGAACAATTACCGGGACTTTAATTTTCCAAATTTTTACTTTTTCGAAAATCATATTTTCATGCCTTAAGTAAATTTCCATCGCTTTCGCACTTTAGTTGATATTGAAGTGCAAGTCTTAACATCGCATTCATAGAGATTACCAATAAGATAATATAACATCACATTCATATAACTAATCATGCATGATTAACTTAGGGATATTACGCATGACGTCTTTCGAGCGGGCATGCCCTTGCTCTGGGCGGCTCTTCTCCGGTGCGGAAGGTTCTTGGGTCATCTCCGAGTTCGATGTCATTCCTTCTTGATCGTTGAATGCCAACCTAAACGGGACTAGAAAAGTTGCTCTGATACCAACTTGTCATGGGGTCATTTTTCGCTCGACTGGCCCGTGCGGCGTCTAGACCTACCCAACCTTTAGACAATCTTTTTTGAGCGCTTTGCGAAAGCTTTCTTATATCACTTTCTCAATGCCATAGTTTTTGGGACATTTGGTCCCGAGCGGACGCTTCGGTGGAGGAGTTTGTACTTAGGCGGAACACTCGATCTTTTGGAATGCTTTGGGACGCTTTGTGGGTTGTCACCCCACACTTAAGGCATCATGCTAGATAATGGGAAGCTTTGAAATCTTTATTGAGTAAATAGAATGACTACAAAGATTTCGGGGGGAGCTCTAGTGATCTCTCCTTACTATGCCTTAGGCTCGTGAGGTAGCTTTGCGACGTGTGATGTGGAAGACAAGCTAAAGGATGACTTTTTTATATTACAAAACTGTTACTATCATACTTGAAAATTAAACTAAGTTACTAAAGTGGGCTAAAGAAGGAAAAATACAATGAAGTAAGATAACTCGACGGTCCATGGAGAAAATCCTTGGGACAGACGCCCCACCCTAGTGCGTCGTTCATGCATGTCTCAATTGGAAAAAACCACAGCACGGGAAAAAAAATCATGAGGTGTTGACTTCTCTGGGAAGTGACGATTTGCAACAGTGAGGAATGTCAAGGGAAATGGTGCGACGATGAGGAACTCCGATGATGGAAGCCCTATTGCATCGGTGAGAAATATCGCCCTCGAAAGCAATCCTCCCCAAATGGATCCCTACACCAGTGTCTTCTTGTTGTGCAAAGATGAAGCATCATCAACATCAAGGGTAGTGACGACAGAGATGGATCAGCAGCGGCGAAGGTGGATGTGCGGCAGAGATGAGGGTGTGTGGTTTTGCCCATCATCGGAATCCCTCAAATCGGATTGTCACCAAGGCGATGCTTCATCTCTGCACAACAAGAAGATTCCAATAACAATAGAGAGGTCAACAATAATAGAGCTGGTAGCAGGCTTGTGGAAGGTCACCAGAGAGGGAGTTCCTAGAGAGGTCAACATTTTGCAGCCTCGATAGGCGGTAGGAGGCTGGTGGGAAGGGTCCGGCGAGGAGGATGTCGTTGAGATAAAAGGGAGTGGAGGGAGAAGGCATCGAAGAGGGAGGGTGGAACGGGGTTGGCAGGCATCCTAATTAATAATATGATATTTTATATACAAAATAAGTTAACTAGAAGAATGAAATATTTATAAAGTAACACCGAAAAGTGATTTAAGGTAATACTAAATATAAAATAAAAAGTCAAGAGAAAAAATAAAATTAAAAAATAGGGAAAAAATCTTGCCATTAGGGTTGACCAAAATCTGAGTTAGACCTGAGCTACATTGACTTAGGTTTTCAAGAAATAACCCCAAGCCGATATGTAATCAATCCAAGACCAATCTTAAGTTGAAGAAAAACTCAGTGTTCCGAGTCAAGACCGGGCCATCGCTAAAAAACTCAACTTGAAACTCGGTATGATTAAACAAAATATATTATAAATGATCTAATTTTAAAATACCCTTAAAAGTTTCACCTAAACCAGGTTTTATTCCCAATTCAATTCCTAATGTCTATTTTGAAAATCTCAACACACTATCTAGATCGGAGTGTGAACTTAATTTTCCTCTGCCCCACTTGTCATCAAGTAAAACAAGCAACCAGAAGTGAAGAAAATCACATCATATTGGATTAGAATTGTGGTTCCCATTAATTCATTTGATTCCACGAATTAGTTGGAACCAATACTTGATTCCATGATGTGATACATGATAAAAAATAGAAGTAATCTATCAAGCATTTAATGGGTTGGGAGCACCCTGTTCCCAAATCTCTCCATCGTCCAAGCACGACGATGGAGATGCATCGTAGCTTTTTTCTCATTTTCTCCCAACTCTCCCCACCACAGTTTGACCAATCCCTCTCCGTTCATGATTTGATCGCTTGAACGACGGCGAGGATGACGACTTGCGAATGGGGTGACAACTCACGAAGACGATGATGGCGAGGTCTTGCTCGAGCGGTCACGAGGTGCTCGGGCGACGGCGAGGTCGAGCGAAGGCAGCGATGAAGTCTCGCTTGGGCGAGCGTGAGGTGGTCACGAAGATGGCGGTGAGGTGCTCGGGCGATGATGGGGTCGAGCGAATGTGGTGGCGAGTTCTCGCTCAGGCGGTCACGAGGTGCTCGAGAAGAGGGCGGCGAGGTTGAGCGAAGGCATCATCGAGAAAAGAGACGTGTGGAATCCAAACACGATGGCGAAATGGATCCAACGTCGACTTCGAGTGAAGACGACGATCAATCCAAGACGCGGCGCCGAGGAAGTCGATCTATCGAAGCTGGGGCGCCTTCTATGGTGAGGTACTCGGACGACGGTGATCACTCAGGCGGTGGCGAGGAATCACGAAGGTACTCAGGTGGCGAGGGCTCACAACGATGATGAGGTCTCACGAGAAGCTCCGACGCAGCGAACACGGTGAAGTCGCCGATGCAGGATTGGTCGAATCAGATCTAAAGGGCTTGGCCATGGGGGGAGTTGGGAGAAAAACAAAAAAGAAGAATCAGATGCATCCCCACCGTCGTGCCTCAATCGGACGGTGGAGAGATTTAGGAGCAGCACCCCCATTAAACCCATCTATCAAAACATTTTTTTTCACTCTCCTTCTCATTGTAACATTCTGAAATATTTCAAATTTGAAAATTATTTTTTCATAATTAAAATAAACCTAAAACTTATAATTTCTTAAAGAAAGTTAAAATTTGAAAGGAAAATAGTTAAATGAGGGATAAAAAAGAGAGGAGAAGATAAGATAAGGGAAGTTTGGAAGCAAATAAAAGTATAAATTATATAAGAGATAGAAAAAAGATAATGCCTAATTAGATTAGCAATTGAAATTAGGGTAAGATCAGGATCAAATTTGAATTTGAATCTAATTAAAAGTTTAGGATATAAAAGGACTCCCAATAGAAATTAAAATAAGAGTTTATGTTCAAAAGATAAAATAATATTATAAAATTATTATTTTATTCTGAAAAGTAAAATAAAAGAATATTGATTAATTATTTAATTACAAAAGGTTCAATAATTATGTATATAAAGATAGAATTAATGAAAAATAATTAGAAGAGTATTAGGGATGAAGTTTGAAGTAAGATTGAATTAGAGCTTCTAATGAAACCTAAATTGGGAGTTTAAAAGTTAAAACTATTTAGGAAATAAAATAATAATAAAATATTTGTTAATTTTAAAATTCAGTAAAAAAATAATTATTAAATACTGAAAATAGATGGAAATTAGAAGATAAGTGGATATTAATAAAGATAGAGTTTGATTAAAAGGAAAAAAATAAAGGTTAAATACTAATTGAATTAGGAGTTATGATTAGATTAAAATTAAGAATTTAAAATTTAACACAAAGATTATCACATGTTATAAAGGATCCCTAATAGGGGTGAAATTAAAAATTTTATGTTTAAAATATTCAAGAAATAAAAATATCATTTTATTATTTTTAAATTTCAATAATTAAGATTTAAATATACAAATTAATTATTTAATTTAAAAATTCAGGGAAAAATGAATTATAAATTATGAATAAGAAATATGATTAAGAGTTCTAATAAGATTAGGACTTCTAAGATCTCTTCCAATTTATTATTTATCTTTCTTCTCTTCTATGTTTGTGCTTTTTCCTCCAACTTTAAGCCACATTTTTTTTCTCCTTGGTGTGTGTGCATGTGTAATTTTTGGTGATCTTTTCATGATTAATTGGTCTATCAAAGGAAGTTTGAGTTATCCCTGAATGTCGAACAAGATCACTAGAAAAGTCGTCCAAAGTTTCATGTTCAAATAATTATGATTTGACAAGGTAAGTACAAATTTCAGGTTTATTTCTAGATGTGATTTCTTAGTAGAATAATAAAGTTTAAATAAATTAAAATATATTTTTATATTTATGAAAATCCTATCGTTTGCTACTCACAATTTTGGCCAAAATTGAAAAAAAAATCATCAGACTTCTGCTTTGTTAGAATCCGCACTAGCTAACCAGAACTTTACCTAAGTTTTGCGACATTTTTCTAATGCATTTCGGTAACATTGGATTCAATTTGGTTTCGGTGTCTACCGGACCCTATTTTAAGAACATGAATGGGTGTTTTTTTTGTTTCAACTCGTCCCGTATCAATCATAGATCCCTTCTGAGTTTTGAAGTAGAATAGATCCAAATTTGTTTGGATGTTTCATTCGGCGTTCAATTGTGACGATCCGACTCAGGTTTCATGCAATCTGATTCGAATTTCCAAGTTAGAAAAGACCAGAAGTTTGTAAAATCAAATCTAGACCGAGCCACACGTGAACTCGGTCCGAGTTTTGTCCCACTTGGTCCGAGTTTCAATAATTAGTAAGAGTTTTTTTTTATGATTTGATATATTGTTGAATGACCTTTTTATCTATATCCTTGATTTTATTAGACTAAAATTTAAAAGATAGTTAAATAAATAAGAAGATAAAGTTGTAACACGAGATTTATCATGTACACTAATTGCCAATGAAGAAAGTTTGAATCTATAATGCTTTAAAGTTTCGGTACCTGTCCAAGTTTAGGTCTAATCAATAAAAAATATATGGAAATATTATGGTGAAATTCATAGTAAAAGTTAAAGGGCTTATTTAAAGATGTTTAATATATTAAGGGTTATTTCCTTTAACCACCCCTAAACTATCACGATTTACCACATCTAATCTCAAATTATGAATTTTATTTTTTGGGTATCTAAACTATTGCGTTTTTTCCAATTTGATCCTTCCGTCGACTTCTCCATTATTTTTTATTTTTCACATTTATGAAAAGTCCATTATACCCATCTTCTGAAATGAATTCTATTTTTACGTAAAATAATATATAATAATAAATATAAAAATAATTAAAAAAAGAAAAAATAACACCACGTGGAGGGGGGTCTCGCCGCCCCCTGCGTCGTCGTCAATGTTGAACGATGTAGGGGATCATGAATTAGTAACTGCATTCAATCTCCAAAAAAGTCCCAATCTTTCTATTTTTGGAATGGGATATTTACGGAATCCCCATGAATAGGATCAAACCTTATTCCATGATATTTCCATAAGATTCTTCTTTCTTATTCTTAAGCAAGCCCCCGAGAGGGCTTAGTTTATCATGATTTTTGTTTCATCTTTCTTTTCCTTTTGGTTTGTTTTGAGAAAGATATCGTCCAATTCTTTTTCTATTGATTCTTTTCCGATTGAGATGTATGGATCCATGGGTCTATATAGATCCTGTTCATGGATTAACGAAAATGTGCAAAAGCTCTATTTGCCTCTTCCATTCTATGAGTCTCTTCTTTTTTGCGTATGGCATCGCCACTGCCTTTGGCAGCATCCACTAATTTGGAACTTAATTTGAAAGATATATTTCGACCCGGACGCTTTCGGGATGCCCCTAATAACCAACGAATAGCAAGTGCTTTTCCTTGTGTAGATCTTATTTCAATAGGAACTTGATGAGTCGATCCGCCTACACTCTTGCTTTTACTGCTATATCGGGAGTTACTCCACGTATTGCTTGACGTAAAACAGATAGTGGATTTGTTAGCGACCCCCCTCTCTTTTTTGGCACCGGGAAAGAGAAGGGGGGGGGGGGGTTGACGATAACGCAGGGGGCGGCAACCCCCCACCCTCGCCCCTCTTTCCCGGAGCAGGGAAAGAGAAGGGGGGGGGGGGGGTCGTCGCCCCCCTATGTCATCATTGTCGACTACGCACTCGAGGGGGCGGTGACCCCCCCTTCTCTTTCCCTGCATCGGGAAAGAGAAGGGGGGGGGGGGTCGCCGCCGCCCCCTGCGTGCGTCGTCGCCCTCCAAGAGTCATCGTCGACGCACGCAGGGGCTAGGTTCTCAAAATTGCGAGTTTAACTCATGGAATCGTACGATTCCAAGACTCTACCCCACAAAAACGAGTGAACTCGGTGTAAACTCGGATGGAAAGGTAGACTCGGCTGGACTCGCGAGTAGACTCGATAAACTCGGTTAAACTCGGATGAACTCATGAGTAGAATCGGTGTTGGAAAATTTTGGTTATTGTATTGACATTTAAAGGTATAAATATAATGAAAACTTGTATAGAAGATCTAAGAGTTTGGTAGATCTATTCCAAGTGCTTCCACCTATTTTTCACTCTTCATTTTCAATGATTCAAGTTTATAATATGATTTCTTTGTTTTTAGTTAGTGTAGTTAATTGACTTTATTTAGCTTAATTATTTTTATCATTATGATATTTTATGTGATTTAGTTGAATTTGAATTGAATAAACCTTGTTTCTTTTTATAATGTGAATTGATCTTTTATTTGAATTGTTGTTACAACATAATGTGCACTAGTTTATTTGACTTTATGTTGTAGTGCAATGTTCTAGTCCACACTGAATTATGAGTTACTTGTTATTTTAGGATGAATCATCATTTATTTTTTGTGTATAAATGTATGAATTAGATACCTTTTAAGCTTAACAATGGTGTATGAAAACAATTATGACTAAAATTACTTAGAATATAATATATTATATATATTTTAAACTTGAATGTAAACTCTACGAGTTTACGTCTCGCATTTACGTATCGAATTTACCTAACGTAAAATGAGTCTACATAGACTCTCGAGTTTGAAAACCTTGCGCAGGGGGGTGCCGCCCCCCTACGTCATCGTCGTCGACGACGATGCAGGGGGCAGCGACCCCCGTGGTGGTATTTTTTTAATTATTTTTATATTCATTATTATATATTATTTTATGTAAAAATAGAATTCAATTCAGAGTATGGGTATAATGGACTTTTCACAAATGCGAAAACTAAAAACTAATAGAGAAGTCAATGAAATTAGACGAAAGGATCAAATTGAAAAAATCCCGATAGTTTCGGTACCAAAAAATGAAGTTCATAGTTTGAGGTTAGATGTGGTAAATCGCGATAGTTTATGAATGGTTAGAAGAAATAACCCATATATTAAAGAAGAAAGATTGATTGTAAAAGAAAGAAAGAAAGTATGTAAGAAAGGTAAGAAACCAAGAAAAAGAAAGTAAAAAAAAAAAGAAAGGAAGAAAACATTAAGTAAAGAAAGGTATTATTTGTTTAATTGATTATTTTATGAAATTGTTAAAATTTAATATATTTGTATTAAGCAATTATATTTATCTATATTATTTTACATATTGAGTTCATTGTTTATGAAAATTCTACAAGTAACTGAACTAGCGAGTAAGGATAGAGACATGAA
The DNA here is from genome assembly GCA_030549335.1 of Pontederia crassipes. NCBI lineage: Eukaryota > Viridiplantae > Streptophyta > Magnoliopsida > Commelinales > Pontederiaceae > Pontederia > Pontederia crassipes. The sequence continues at coordinate 26,352,793 of CM060190.1, forward strand.
CGATGATAATATTCATGGTGATGTAAAAATGAACATGAGGATCAAATCATTAGATTATTTATGATTCTTTAATGTAAATATATTAAATCAATTAACTTTTGAAATGATTATTAGGAAAAAAAAGTTAAAAAAGATGATTGCCATTCACAATATTTTAGAAAGTCATTTTGCTTTTGCACTTTGCCTAAGAAATTAGTTATTTGCTATTTGGTAATGTTAAATTGCTTAGTCAAAATTCAAGAAGAAAAGTAGTAGGCAACATAACTTAAAATAAGTTCAAATGCTATTTAATAGGAGGATAAAATATGGAGACGTTAGAATTATTATTGTATTTAATTAATTTAATTTCATTCAAAAGTAGTTAAAAATAATTTATCAATTTAATTATTCATGAACCCAAAGGAACCACAAATTATAAAATAAAATTAGTAACATAATACTAATAATAAAAGTAATATTCAAAACAAAATATTTGATTGCACATTGTGACGATCTTTTTTTATAAATGCACCTTATGTTACGATCTTCTCAAGGTCATTTTCTTTTTGCAAGTGACCCTAAACAGAGGCGGAGTTCGGCTTTTGAGATTGAAGTGAAGGCGTTGCTGGAGGGCATCACACATTACGTCCAGCGGGGTATACAATTTGATGGATTGTCGGATCGACTCGGAGATCTAGTGCGGATTATCAATAACACATGGCGCATACTTAATACCATTCAGAATATTAGGCATCATAGCTCATATTTAGATGAATTCAAATGTAGACATATATATCGTGCTTGTAATTGGATTGTCGATTTTTTATCTCGTCTGGATAATATTTTGGACTCAGATATATTTTGAGAGGATTGCCCACTGCAGACCTCTTAAATATTTTGTATTAAGATTATTCTGACTTAATCATCAATAATTAAAGTCTTCCTTTTTTTTTTTAAAATGCACCTTATCTTTTATTCTCATTTTTTTTTGTTTTATTTGTGGTCAAAATTTCACCTCCCAGTCCAACCTGCTAGGCTTGTCAGTTAGTCCTTGACCATTCCTAACCCTGTAATATGCATCTCCACATAGGGGGCAATTTAGTCAATCAGCAACGACGTCCATTTATACCCTTCACTTCCCAAATTCCGCCGCCGCCGTTCCCATCCGTAGGCCTCGCTCCATCTTCCTGCTGCCGCGGCGCGTCCGGGCTTCTAATTTACCTATTTCAAGGTGAATCCACCATATCTTTGCATTTTTTCCCGATTTCTTTGTTTTTGTCGTGTGTTTTTATGGACATTTATTTACATTTTTAAAAAAAAAATTTCGAACGGTTCGTGTTAGATCCCTTCGTGGCAATTGGGGGTTTAGGGTTTTATTACTTTTTAAATGTTCGATTTTTACTTGTGACCTTTTATGCTAGTTAGGTCCGTATCGTAGTGCTGGTTTGTTCGTTTTATGTTGATGATTCGAACTTTTCAGGCGAGCAAGCATGGTCTTTTTACGTAGAATCATTTTATGCATGTACTGTATTTAACAGGGGAGCATTTGATACTTGTTATGAGCGCCCTTCTGGAAAACATTCAACTTGAAATGATTTGTTGTTGGAGGCCATGAATTCAGCGATTCATAGAATTTTAGTTTTGGTTAAATCTACCAAAAGATATTATAAAGTTACAGAAGATTGAGCCTGTTTGACTTAATCCTTAACTTTGAATTGTATTAAGACTCTTACTCGAAAAGAGGGAGAGAGAGATTGCACAGACATGGAAGAACACATGGTTCACCCTAAATTGGGCTAAGTCGCCCGTTGGAATATTGATAATATTGATGATTACAACGAGACCCCCCGAATGGGATGGGTTCAGCTTTGCCGAGAGACATGAGCAAAGTTACTTCTCTATGGATTGTTTGGAGTCACTTGTCTAAACTAATGCCAAGATCTGAAGTTAATGAACTTACGCATGGCTCTTAATCTAGTTGCTTCTTTATACATTTGCCTTCTTACGTTAACAAACTGATCTTTGTGGTTGATGATGCCGCACCCTGTAGTACAGTTGGTTGTCCGTTTGTTTGCAATCTCTTAAGTGTACATACCTCTTGGAACTTATCTGTGATTAATATATGTTGTCTGTGCTTCGTTTCATTTCTCTTATAGATGAATGTGGATAAACTTATGAAGATGGCTGGTGCAGTTCGCACAGGTGGAAAGGGCAGCATGCGCAGGTTTCTTTGGAGTTCATATATTAGTTTACAATCTTTTGGAACTGAAAACACCTTGACTATCAAAGATTTTAAGTAAAATGAGTAGTTATGCTATAAAAGCCACAAGCTTTTGTAGCTGTTATGATGTTGAAAATTAAAAGCTCGATGATTTTAAAATAAATAATTCAGTTTTCTTCTCAATTCGTTGTTGATATTCATGTTGAATGTATGTTTTGTTTTTTTGACTTATCTGGGGATGATCGATTGTTTCTTCTCTTGTGATGTATGGTAAGAATCAGTATAACCAACAACAACAACAAAGCCTTATCCCACTAGGTGGGGTCGGCTACATGGATCATACGACGCCATTCCGCTCTATTAGTAACCAAACCTTTCGGTATATTATTCACCAATAGATCTTGCTTTATTAGTTCGCCAAGTGTCCGCCTTGGCCTCCCTCTCCCTCTTTTAATCGGACTCCAGATTATTTGATCTGCTCTTCTTACTGGCGCATCTAATGGTCTTCTATGAACATGACCAAACCATCTCAAACGATTCTCTACCATTTTCTCACTAATAGGAGCCACTCCGACTCGTTCACGATCATTCCTAATCTTATCTAATCTTGTATGACCACACATCCATCTCAACATTCTCATTTCGGCTACCCCTACTTTACGTTCATGTTGTCCCTTCATAGCCCAATATTCACTACCATATAACACTGCTGGCCTTATAGCAGTACGATAGAATTTTCCTTTAACTTTATTGGGTACTTTTCTATCACAAAGAACTCCAGTGGCTTTCCTCCACTTACACCAACCAGCTTGAATTTTATGATTAACATCGTCATCAATCTCACCATCTTGTCTTACAATTGATCCTAAATATTTAAACTTTGTCACTTGAGGAATTATATCCTCCCCTAGCCTAACTTTCAAATCGTCTCTAAGTTGTTTATTTGTGAAATTGCTATGCATATATTCTGTTTTATTCCTACTTAAACGAAAACCCTTTGACTCCAACGTATTTCTCCATATTTCCAATTTTGTATTAATCTCTTCTCTTGAATCCGCTAAAAGTATTATATCATCTGCAAATAGCATGCACTTATGTACCTCCTCTGTGATACTCTCGGTTATAGCATCGACAACTAAGTTAAATAGATACAGGCTTAAAGCTGATCCTTGATGTAGGCCAATTCCTATAGGAAATTCATTTGTCTCACCTCTGGGTGTCCTAACCCTAGTCAATGCCCCATCGTACATATCTTGTATTACCTTAATGTAGGCAACACTCACCCTCTTCTTTTGCAAGGCTTTCCAAAGTACATCCCTTGGTACCCGATCATACGTCTTCTCTAAGTCAATGAAAGCCATATGTAAGTCTCTTCTCCTACTTCGATACTTCTCCATCATCCTCCTTAGTAAATAAATCGCCTCTGTAGTGGATCTCCCTGACATGAACCCAAATTGTCTTTCAGAAATACTAGTCTCCATTCTCAATCTATGCTCAATCACTTTTTCCTATAATTTCATTGTGTGACCATCTAAATGAAAAAGATAAAGAGAATCAGCACAACCTAATATTTAGCTGACTTATGTTTATGGAAAAATTTAAGCACATCTTTTGGTGTTCATTTTGTTGCACAATAAGGTGGAAACTAATGAGATGGTTTTGTTATTGTTGAAAATTGATGCTTCATTTAGATGAATGACATTATTTTAGATAACCTGATTCTATTAAGTTGGATATCCATGATCTACTTTGACTATATCTTTGGTAACATTGAAATTTGACTGTCATTTAGATAATTATCTTTCTTAAATGTCCTAATGCTATTAGGTCGGATATCCTTGATGTACTTTGACCAGGAAGAAGAAGGCGGTTCACAAGACCACCACAACAGATGACAAGAGGCTACAGAGTACCTTGAAAAGAATAGGAGTGAATGCAATTCCTGCCATAGAAGAAGTTAACATTTTCAAAGATGATCTAGTTATTCAATTTCTGAACCCAAAGGGTAATCATGTTCCTTAGCCTAATGTACATGCATTTGACAAGTGGATTCTTTAGATTCTTATTAGCTTCATCTTTTTTTTATTTCACCAGTGCAAGCCTCAGTTGCTGCCAACACATGGGTTGTTAGTGGATCTCCTCAAACGAAAAGTATGGGTCTCATTTCTCTGTTAAATAAGGCAATGTTTGTCTTAAGTGAAGCTTTGATCTGCAAATTTATGCTGAACTGATTCTTTTGGTGTATCTTGATTCTTTTGTTCTGCAATTGAACTATTTTTTTCCTGCTGACAGAGCTGCAAGATCTTCTACCTGGCATCATCAGCCAACTAGGTATTTAATACTTTATCACTTTTTGTGTCTTCCAATACATATATTTATTACACTTATTGTCTTCGCATCTTTTGATCCCTTTGACAATGTGTCCACAACGCACATGACTTATGTTCTTGTAATGATAAGCTTCTGAGATTAAACTTTGGATCCTTAACATGTATTCCTGAAGGTTGTGTGTTCTAAGTCGTAACTCGTTGATTTACTATAATTCTGAGGTGACAATCACAAACCTTTTCTTGTTTGTGATGTTGCATTCATGACATCCTCATATCATGCATATGCTACTTTCCTTTTCTTTTTGTTGTATTGTTTCCTCTGCTCTAATTGTGAAGGGGGACTGATATTATGTCCGAGTCTTCTTACTGAATGGAGGAAAATTCAAAAGCTCAGACAGTTCCATTTTTTGTCTATGCCTTAACTATTCCATTGTTGCTTAACCTCACATCTCATCTTCCCGGTCTCCTTTATTTCTGTGTTTAGTATCAATAGATCAGCAAAAGCTACTTATTGTAGTTGACAGAATGATCGGCTTTGGTGTTTTCAGTTTGATAATGGTTTCATACAATGTCTTTCTAGTGCAACTTGATATTGTAATATTCTATCCAGGCCCTGACAACTTGGAGAATCTGAAGAGAATTGCGGAGCATTTGCAGAAACAAGCACCTCCAGCTGGTGGTGCTGCCAAACAGGAGGATGATGACGATGTACCTGAGCTGGTTGAGGGACAGACTTTTGAAGCTGCTGCCGAGGAGAAACAAGATTCATAAAAATGAAATATGAGTTGAAGCCCTTCATGCAAGTTGTCCGTACCATTTTGCAGCAACTGAAACTACAGAAGCCGATTCTGTAATCTTAATTAAATGCCAAGGGAGAACAGCAAATTTTTTTGTTATTTGTAGGTTTGAACCCATGCATGATATCTATTTGAATTCCTTTTTGTTATCGGTGAATGAGTTCTTGTGGCCCAAAATAGTTGGTCTTCTTTTCTCATCGCCAGTTTTAGTTATAGAGTAATGAGTTGGTTGCTACGCCAATGGTTTGGGTAACCTTAACATGCTCTTGTTTCATTCTTCTGTTGATAGAAGCAAAGCTAAACGTTTCATGTTTTAAAAGTACCAAAATGCGAGAAGGCTGACCGGGGGACATCATCCGATGTTTTTGACATGCTGAAACATAACAAAAGAACTGGTGTTTTTTATAAGATGCTACAGCCCCCTTTGAAGCATTAGTAAAATGAGTGCCTGCCTAAGGCAAGACTGAGGCAGGTTGCTGCTTACTGTAATGCCCTGCTGAACCTTCGCTTTCTTTTCTCAATTTTGGAAAAACCCAAGGTTAATGCTACACATAAGAAGCTTGTCATGCAACAATTAACTTGGGGGCCAAAATAAGCAGACCAAAGTGTCTACCTGCATGATCACTTTGGGAGCTTCTTTCCACTTACGACAATCTCTGCAGTTTTCTAATTCATTATTCATATCGCAACTACGGGTACAACAAGTTCAACAATCACTGTATGTAGAGATTGGATATTAAGATTTATTTATCAATTTAATTACCACACTAACAAACTAAAACTTTGGACTGCTGAAATGCCTCTTCAAAAATATCTAAACTGAGTTGCACACCATGTAACCAACTGTGATCAGGCCACCTACGAGGTTGTAGATGCCTTCGATGTTCGTTGCTTATTTCCCAGGATGACAACCATGACAGTCACATCATCATGGTACTTTCTTCTTCTTCCAGCAGGAATTCTCAGCAATTCTTCAGTGCTAAAACCTGACGAGTTTGTTTTTTAGAATATCAGAATCATTTCAGCACAGATGAAAGGGTTATGTAACAGATTCAATAAACTTGCAGAAAATTGCAGTCATCTCACAATTTGACAAATTATATCAAGAAATTTATTGATGAGACAAACTTTAGGTCGAGTGACGCCAAAAACTGTAGCCGGAGTTCAGTATAAATGAGGTAATTTTTAGTATATATCTCTAACAAGCATAATAGCAAAGTATCATAAAAGAGATGGTTAACAATTTGATACAAAAAGATAGGACTTTACCTGCTTTTTGTGCTGCTCTAATGATAAGTTGCTCGATCAAATATTTTGCAGGATCCTCAAATGGATTATCATGGATAAACTTTTGAACTATCTGTACAACTTCATCATTTGTGAAGAAATCAAAGAGTCCATCACTACCTACAATAACAAACAAATCATTCTCTGATACTGTGTGGCTCATGACAAATGGATCTGTATAAACATAGGGTGGACTTCGTAGATCTCGAACACGAAGAATGCCCATAAGTGCATTATTCAATTTTCTCTGCAAAACAGAAACTTTGGCAAATTAATATGACGTATAATACTCTCTGATCATAAGCGGAAAGATGAAGTATTAAACTACCTTTTTCAAGTATCCAACACCGAATGCGCGAGTCAGTTTCAGCTTTCCTTTCACTCTTCCGGCAATGATTGATGAAGGATCATCTGGATGATCAGCCAAAACCTTCTGATACTCCACCTCATTCTCCACATTATGGGTTTCAGTAAGTTGTATGGCTTCAACCGGACCATTTCCAGGACTAGTAGCTAAAACTGCTCTACTGTCCCCTAGATTCATAATGTACAAATCTATTCCATGCAGAAGTACAGTGAGCACAGAAGATCCAACAGAGACTAAATCGGGTCGGTCTTCCATTTCTCTTTCAACCATGAACATGAAATCATTCTCTGCTTGTGCGAGCGCATGGACAAGACAATCTAAAACACCTTTGCGGAAAGATTCTGGAGAATAAACCTCATCTAAATTGCTGGTGTCCAAGGATAACTTACTGTTGACAGTGCCATCACATGGACATCGAGGTACATTGCAATCTTTTTGCTGTTTAACATTGCACTCTAAGCAGTAAAGGTAATAACCTATGTTCTCATAAAGAGTTCCCGCTAAAAAATCAGCTGCATCTCTACCATTGAATCCGTCGTATACTCCGCAGAATAGCCATCCATTTTCTTCAGAGCATACGGCTTGGACTCGATCTTCCCCTGCAGCACCACCAGCCATTTGTACATCCATAGCATTGAGGAAACTCGAGGATTGAGCTCTCGTAGGAGCACTCATTGCTTTAAACATGCTGTTGCTAGTTTCTTGGCCATCAGTGTCGCTTGAGGAACTACGACCTGATGCAGATAAGTTGTTGAGAGAAGAAGATGAGATCAAATCTAGCCTTGGGAAAGAGGGAGAAGATGAAATTCTCCGAAAAGACTGCGGTGAATCCAGTCCAGGCAAGATTTCCTCCCCTATGACACCATTGCATATGTTTGTATTTGCGAGGGTAAAATTTGCACTAAGTGCAGCACCGGACAAGCAAGAAAATGAACTACTGCGTAGCTTAACAGTAGATTCTTCAGCCAGGATGCTGGAAGAAATTTCAAATGTGCAGTTCCCCTTTGGGAGGATGCCTTGATAGGAACTGCATTGATACTCAAAGCTGATGTTAAGATCACCAGAGGCCTCAGAGTTCTCAGACTCTTGCATTGTCTCAGAAATCAAGTACGGGAAGCTTCTCAGTCCGTGTGGGTTTTCTATAGCTCTTTCCTCCATGGAGATCTCTGCTCCCATATTAGAACAAATGACAGAACTTTCTACACTTGAAAGCGAATGTGAAAGAAGCCTGCATAAATTTATGCTCAAGATGTTTAACATGATTTGGAGCACCAATTGCAAGAAAAATTGAATCATAAACCTTCTAAGCTACATGTTTGCATTTGATGATGCTCACATTCAGGCCAACTGATATCGGAAGACAGGGATTGTGCAGATATCACTGAACGGGTATGGTAATTGATAAGAGTAAAACATCAAATCCTAGATGAAAGTAGAGAGTCTGGGCTTTATAATACAACAATGGAACATCACTGAGTATGTGCTATAGATTCTGTTGAACAAATTTTAACCAGATTAATTTTGGTACCTATGCTACCACAGAAAATGGTTTGCTAGGCAAGATTATTTTACAATCCTTGAAGTTAAATTGCAGGAAACCCTGCCCAAATCTTAACAGAGCAACATGGATTAACCACCTTTTTTTAAGGAATATTAATCATTTATGTCAGGTGACAGAGAGCTGTGCAAATTAATCTGAATAATGAATCTAAGACCTTCTTAAGGTGATTGCAACTGATATTTGAGGGAAACAAAGGGAAAAGAACATGTTTCAATGATTTATAGAACATATGCATGGAATGACAACTAGTATGATATGATGATCCATGTTGACAAATACCAGGATTAAATGCTTTTCTTGACGGAAAGAGCCATCATTTATTTTATCAAGAGAAATTTTAATTCAAACTTCAGGAGAAAAGGGAAGTCAGCATTAATAGGTGAATGACTTGAGAGGATGAATCAAAGGACTCGGAAGCAAAAATTATCACCTGCCAACTAAAAGGGGGCCTTCTCCTTAATGCATGAACCCATGGGTAAGATACAGCACGAACAGTTGAGTTCTTCAAAGCGGCCTTCGGATCAGAAAACAAAGATGATCCATGTTATAAAACCAAAAGAAAGTAAATCACAGGAAATCATCAGAGAGAGAAGAAAAATCAATACCACTGTTTCCATGAAATCAAAACCTCAACATTATCATACTCTGCAGATGATTCACTCCCCCCATCCCCAAAGTGCAAACCCCTGATTATAATTCGTGAACCAATGATCTGAAAAAAAAAAAAAGCAAAAAATGAAAAAAAAATGCATGACATAAAGTTCGATAACAGTACACTTGAGCGCCGGAACAAAGGTCAGAGTAGTTAAATTAAGCTAAAATTTGCTGCAACATATGTATCGCCATTAAAAAGCATATGACTTTCTATGATGTAAGAGATATGCCATGCAAGACGAGACTGATTTAAGAAGCTTCGGACAGGGATCAACAGGCAAGAAATTATAGTAAACATACCACAGACACAAAATGAAACGTCAGTGCCGAGAATAGTAATCCAAAGGGAAAGTAAAACTAGTGCAGCAAATAGCAACAGAACATGGTTCATGGCAGAGACCATCTCCAAACTTGCATCCAGAGTAATAATGAAGAAAAGAAAGCTAATTGATCTCACAAGAAGAATGCTCACCTGAAACCAACAAAAGGTTGTTCTCTGATATGCCAAGCAGATACGAAACAAATGCAGTGACAAAGGCAGAACGAGGTGATTGCAGTCGCTGGAGGGGCAAAAGAAAAGGAATGGTTGGTGGAGAGAGAGAGAGAGAGAGAGAGAGAGAGAGAGAGAGAGAGAGAGGAAAAGGGAAGGTGTGTGGAGGAGGAAGAGGAGGCGCGGAGGACATCCAGTTGACCAGCACGCTCGCTCGATCTTGCGTTGTGTTGGGGGCCAGGGCCTGCCGTTGCGTTGCCTGGAACGCATTCATTTCACCATCGACATCAAACATTACGTCACACACGGAATCAGTCCGCATTTGCGGTGGCTCCCGCCGCTGCACCAATCGCCACACAAATGCAAACAAAAAGAAATAATCATAAAATAAATTTAAGACTATTATTAAAATAAAAAAAACACGCAACATATTAAATTATTGATGAACTTAAACTAAAAAAATATGAGGAAATTGTAAATATAGAGCATTTGATGTAGAAGAATTGTAGACACTAATTTTATTTATTAAATTATTGAAATAATTATATATTAATTTAAAATATAAATTAAATAGTAAAAATTATTAAAATTAAGATCATTAGATTATTCAAGAGTCATGATAAAATCATATTAACAAAAAATGATTAATTCAACGATCATAATTTATTTAGATTTATATGATATATTTTTATTATTAATTTACCTAAATATATATTATTTCATAAGTATGCGATCAATTTAATAATAAATTATAATTGTTAATATAATTAAATGATAAATCAAGATGTACGTAGAAGTACGTACTCATTAATCTAAGAAAATATATATAATATAAGAGAATATAAATGAATTAAAAAAAAAGGGGTGCAGGAGTTCTATTTTGGGCAATGTCGTCACCTGAATTATTGCAGCAAAAGAAAAATATGACAGGTGGTGGGGTTCACTTCACGGAAATCATTTCTAAAAAGTCCTGACAGCGCATTGATACAAAATGTATGGAATATTTAATAGTTGTTGTTGCATGCAATGCATGTGATGTATTCAAATCACTGACATTTTTTAATATTTAAGACCAAATATTTAATTCGACACATTTATTTTAGTTTCTACAATTAGAACAGGAAAACGGGGTAAGAGAAAACAACTCTCATTTATTTATTTCAAAATATTTCTTAAAAAGGAAAAAAGAAAAAAGAGGATGTGAATGGAAATAAATAAGAAAAGAAGCCTAGTGATTATGTGGACAAAAAATAAATAGAATAATAATACCCACTTGAATCAAGAGAAGCAAGACGAGCACATCATATGGAATTTTAGATAAATAAATTATTCTAAATTTCATTTAGAAAATAAGAATAATAAAATTGAATTATTCAATGTCGAGTCAAGTTTTCGTTTTTAAATAGTTTAATATTTTCAGTTATTAAGATAATAATATTTCATTAAAATTTGTGATTTAATTAAATTTGATTTTTTAAAACATTGCTTAGAAGTAAGATAATAATTAATATTGCTGGTTGATCCCCCATCCCATCTGAGGTCCAATTATCTCAAATAAAAAAAAAAATTGAATGGCAAAGGAAACAACTTGATGCAAACGCAAAAAAGGAAAAAAAAAAAAGAATCCTTGTTTACTTGCCAAATTTAGCTTCTCGAACATTCTTAGTTTTTGTTTATTTTCTCACGAGTGCAACAAAGCTGACTTTGGAGATTGGTTTGGTTATCTAAACAAATGACGTAACTAAAATATAGAAACAAAACAAGAACAGATAAATATAATATTGTTAGCTTGTGATTGGTCATATCTACTCAATGGAAGGCGACATAATTTTGTTTCCTTTGTTTTTTTGTGCGATAAGATGGTGATGGAAAAAGTAATTAAATGCATTTAGGCTTTATTATTATTATTATTATTATTATTATTATTATTATTATTATTATTATTATTATTATTATTATTATTATTATTATTATAACCCAACTAGACGTATTATTTTATGTTTTCATGTCTCGACTTTGGTTTTCTTCCTCTTCTCGTGATGTCATGTTCATTAATTAGACAATGGTCGATCAGATTTGGGCAATAATTGTTAACTGAACGTCTGGTAAATTACACCAAATGCCCTTTAACTTTCACTTTTGTTCAGTCTTATCCTCTAACTTCACTTTGTAACAGCGATGCCCTCCATCTTTTAATTCATTTCACCCGATGCCCTCTTTACCTGAAATAGGTGATTTTTCGGTGGTCGAGCTGACGTGGCACACACGTGACGCTGACATGACATTTTTTTCTTTCCTACGCATTGGCGTGGCAATATTAAAAAAAATAAAAATATTAACTAAAAAATAAAAAAATTGCCACGCGTGAGGTGGGGGTTCCCACCTCGTCGGCGTCTCGCGCGAGACGCCGACGAGGAGGCAACGGCGGGAGAAGGGGGGCCTCGACCCCCCTTCGCGACCTTGCCGGTCGCCGGCGAGGTCGCAGAGGGGGGCGAGGCCCCCTTCTTCTCACGCGCCGGCGGCGGGAGAAGGGGGGCCTCGACCCCCCTCTACGACCTCGTCGGCGACCGGCGAAGTCGCAGAGGGGGGTCGAGGCCCTCTCTGCGACCTCGACCCCCCTCGCCGGTGAGGTCGTAGAGGGGGGTCGAGGCCCCCCTTCTTCTCGCGCGCCGACGACGACCGACGAGGTCGCAAAGGGGGGTCAAGGCCCCCCCTTCTCTCGCCGCCGGCGCGCGAGAAGAAGGGGGACCTCGACCCCCCTCTGCGACCTCGCAGGGGGGTCGAGGCCCCCTTCTCCCGTCTCCGGCCGGCGAGGTTGCAGAGGGGGGTCGAGGCCCCCTTCTCCCGTCGTCGGCGCGCGAGAAGAAGGTGGGGCCTCGACCCCCCTCTGCGACCTCGCCGGTCGCCGACGAGGTCGTAGCGGGGGTCGAGGCCCCCCTTCTCCCGCCGCCGGCGCGTGAGAAGAAGGGGGCCTCGCCCCCTCTGCGACCTCGTCGGCGACCGGCGACCGGCGAGGTCGCGAAGGGGGGTCGAGGCCCCCCTTCTCCCGCCGCTGCCTCCTCGCCGGTGTCTCGCATAGGAAAGAAAAAAATGTCCTGTTAGCGCCACGTGTATGCCACATCAGCTCGACCACCGGGAAACCGTCTATCTCAGGTAAAGAGGGCATCGGGTGAAATGAATTAAAAGATGGAGGGCATCGCTGTTACAAAATGAAGTTGGAGGGCAAGACTGGACAAAAGTGAAAGTTAGAGGGCATTTGGTGTAATTTACCCACTAAACGTCATTTGCCATTTATTCTTCTCTTATTATTGTTCAGCAACATTATTTTGTTTAGTCCAATAATTATATAGAATATACAGTGGCCACTGGCCAATAAATTGAAATATACATATCAAATATCTAATTCCCAATTTATTTTTCACTGTTGGATGCACATCGAAAGGCTGATCAACTAAAAGATGGTTGAAGCTAATTAACTCAATTCGTTTGACATGGGTTGTAACACTCCAATTTATTTAAATTAAAATAATCCAAAACTTAAGATTTATTAAAGAAAGTTAAAGTTTGAAAGGAAATCAAAATATAGTTAGATGAGGGATGAGAGAAGAGGTAAAGATAAAGATAAAGGGAAGTTAGAAAGTGGATAGAGGTACAATTATAGAAGAGATAGAAAAAAAAGATAATTTCTAATTTGATTGAGTTAAAATTATGATAAGATTACAGATTCAAAATTAAATTTGAATGTAACCATAAGTTTAGGATATAATGGATTTCAAGGAAAGTTAAAATAAGTGTTTTATATCCAAAAATATTTAGAAGATATAATATATTATTTTGTTCCTGAAATTTAAAAATAAGAATAATAATAATAATTTATTTATTTCCAGAAATTTAGGAATGATTATGTATAGAAGAGATAGAATAAAAAAAAGACAATTAGAATCTGATTAATGATGACGTTTGATGTTAAATTGAATTAGGACTCCTAATGAGGTTGAAGTTAAGAATTTTAAAGTTAAAATTATTTAGGAAATAAAATAATAAAAAATATTATTTTAATTCCAAACATTATGCAAAAAGGAATAATAATTATTTAATTATGAAAATATGTAGAATTTGGAAGATAAGTGAATACTATGATGAGATAAAATTTGAACGAAGAAAAGTCCTAATTGAACTAAGTGTTGTGATTAGAAAATTAAAATATAATTACAGTATGATTATGAGTTATCAAGGACTCTTAATTGGGGTGAAATTAAGAATTTTATGTTTAAAATATCAGCAATTAAAATAATATTATTCTATTTTTTGAATTCTGGAAATTAAGTTAAAAGATAATAACTAATTAACTGATTCTGAAAATTTAATATTAAGAATAGTAATAATTATTTAATTCCAAAAATAGATGGAATTTAGAAGATAAGAGAAGTTATGAAGAGATAAGAGATTGATTGAAACAGGAAAAGAAAAGGAGAGAGAAAAATGAAAGAGGACAAAAAAGGTTAAATTAATTAAGATAAAGAATTATAATTAAATTAATTAAAAATATAAAAATATTTAATTTATTTAATTTCTGAATTTATTTAAAAGGAAGGATAATTGAAGTTGAGAAAAGATAGGAAGAAAAGAAATGATAAGAGTTTGAATTAAAGAAAAGAAAGAGCGAGTTAAATGATTCTTCAATTTAAATTAAATAAATAAATTAAATATTAATTTATTTAATTAGTTCCAAATATTTTGTTAAATGAAAGATAAGAAATGTTAAGTAGTGAAGAGAGGTAGTTATGTATAGACAAGATTTTGACTAGAAGAGAAAGGACAAGAAAGGAGATAGACAAAGTAAATAATTATTATTATAGATAATGACTAGAATTAGATTAGAGATGGTTATTAACTTAGTTTTGGATTAAGATTAAAATCACATAAAGTCAAAGTTCTCTTCACTATAAATAGGACCTTTCAGTCAACAATCCTTTTTACCCATAAAATTAATTTTCTCCTCCACTTTGAGCCCATGTTTCTCCCTCCTCGGTGTGTGTACGACTGTTTGAGACAACCGTCTATTTGTGGATCTATCCTTTGTCGAAGGATGGCGTACATATCATCGGGAGATTCGGCCTCGTCTCAAAAATTAGGAAAAAGTTAATGATTCTAAGTAATTCTGCTTGAAAGGTACGTGCGAATTTTGGGTTCACTTTTGGATAAAATTGCTTAATGGAATGATTAAGTTATAGTAGGATTAAAGTATGGATATTGTTCTTTAGTTAATGAAGTATAGATCCCTTTTTGTTTCACTTCTAAAGCATGTGTTGATTAGTCAGAAAGTTACCTCAAAGTTTCGATAAATCGATACTAAATTTCTTTTGATAGGAACCCGACGCTAGCAGAAAGAACCGGGCTCAGGTTCTTTATGGATGAAAAGATTCCGACCAAAGTTAATGGGGACTTGAATCGAGTTCCCTTCTCAACAAAGTGTGACTTTTGGTTTCCACCATGCGAAACCCAACCCGAGCTCCAGTACACCCGGCCTACATTCTAGAGGCAAAAAGGTAGGAAATAGTTGTCATCCATCCGGACCAAGTCACCTGGGAATCTAGCCCACATTGTGGCGAAGGAAAGTATAGGTTTTGGATTGCAAAGGACCTGGCCCGAGTCACCCATGACCCCAAACCCGACTCAGGTTTGACTTTGTCCTGTCCGACCAAAATTTTGTATAAATTGCATATTTGATTTTGGGTTGATTTGTAAAGATGTCAATTGACCTTCTTGCCCCTATATTAACACCTGAAGAAATGAACATAAAAGATAGAACAATAAGAAAAGATAAAAGTTATAAAATGAGATTTTCATGTGCACTAATTATTATATGTCAACAAGGTGAGTACTAATAGTCTCACCATGACAATGTCATGAAGTGGGTATTAATAGTCCAATTGTAACAATTTTAAAGAAAAAAAAATTCTTGCGGTCTTATTTGGATGACTATGTGAAGTCAAAGTGTTTTTGCTGGTAAGTAAATGTTCACACGGTCACCTTGACTCATTGTTATAGTCACATGAAAGTGTCATATTAATTCATAATAAAAGAAGTTGAGCTCACCTAAGACAACAAATATAGAAGTTCATAGGAAATGTTTAAAGTAAAAGATGTAGTATAACACACTAAAGAAGAACTATTAAGAAAAGAAAGAATGGAAAAGTATAGAAAGAACAAAAAAGAAATGAAAAGTAAAATAAAGAAATGTTATTGTATGTTCTATGATGATTAGCCTTAAAAGCTCATTTTGCTTCTATTTAAGTTATTTCACTCCATTTTGTATTATTCCTTGTACCGGACGTAATTGCTCAGGAATATTTTATGTCCATGTGTTTGAACTTTAATTGAAGATATATGTGGAAGCTCGTGCAGTAGCAAAGTTAATGGTGATGCAATTTTACATGTGTGTCTGTCTTTAGGAGTTTCTAATTTGTTGCTACTCTGACTTTACAATTGCTTTATAGTATGTAGTAGTTAGAGGATTTATCGAAACAAAAAAGATTTGTTAGCTTTCACATTATTATCATAGTTTGATTATTATTACTTATTATGAATTAGTTAACTTCTATCTTTATATTATTGTCTTATTTGATTGTGAAAGCCAAGAAGAAAATAATTGTAGGTATCACAACTCAAAATAAGCTCAAATACTACATGATAGGAGGGTACAATTTTGAGATGTTACATGGGCGATCAAATTGAGTGGGTTATCAAACACGTTTCATTGAACTTCGAGGATGGGAAAGAAAACAAATTGTCTATCCCTTGGTCGTCGCTCTAACCCTCCCCCACCCCCAACTGTGCTTGTCCTCTCCGCCATCCACGTCAACATCAATGCAATGCTCCGAAATTTGGCTCTCACCACATGATGATGCCTCTGCTCATAGACACTACTTAGACTTACATCTTGAATTATTTAACATAATATATTAAACGGGGAACCTGAATCGATAATTAATTCATAAACGCGAAAGCTCAAAAAATTCCCTGATAAATTATACAAATCATATCACATCTCGAATACACCACATGTCACATAGCCTTTATAAATAAAGGCTTACCACAAACTATAACATAACATCTAGTCCATCCATGTTCAAATCGCCACGCCCTATAACATCACACACACACACCATCATCAATTATGTAGTACTTGTAGGAATCAACACAAAAGAAAACCATTGTTGTATAAGAAAAATGCTTAGTGTGTTAATAATAAACCATAAAATAAGTCCTTTAAGCAAAAGCATACAAAATGCATAATTTAAGTCATTGTATCAATAAAAAAATTAACATAAGAAGAAGGTATAATCATGTTATGAATTTTATAGGAACATCATAGTCCTTTTTTGGACATCAACGTAAAGGGAAGAATCAAAATCAATAGAATCATCAAACTCTTAACTTATCTACAATAATGGATCATACATCTCCCATGAATGATCATAGAATCATGAACCATAACATTAAAATTTAGTTTCATCCATCTTTAGTATCATCATTATAACATTAGGAACTTAGTTCCTCAATCATGAGCATCACAATTGTGATAACAATACAGTCATTTTTTCTTATTAATTGAAAGAGTATACCATGTAAAATGATACTATGTATAAGATAAGTCATTGAGGTTAAGTGCCATAAAAAATGCCCTATCATAAGGATAGAATGCATCATTCTTGAGGTGAAATACTCTTTGTTATTTAGAGTGGAGTAAAACTGCGTGAGAGAAATAATGGCTCACGATGTTTTGTCTTCATCAAGTTGTATAGTTTCATTATGTTGATTTTAGTTTAACTATCTATCCTTCCATTAAAATAGTGTTTTCTTTAGTTCTCCTCGATTCACAAGAACAGAGAAAGATAATAACAATTTACATGTTTTATTTTTCCTTAATATTAACTTTACTTTAGGCCATGATGGTCGAATCAATTCATAAGGGAACAAGGGTGACTTCAAATCATCACTAGGAATAACCATGGATTGGATATAACTTTGACTAAGTTCCAATTGAGTTGACAATAAAAATCATATATTGCCTAGGTTCGAGTTTCAGATGTTCAGTAGGAAGTTCAGACATCCAGTCTTGACGGTTGGTCAAGTCCAATTATTGTCATGCGGACATCATTGGCAGTCATAGTAATCGATTGTCTATTCTTCTTTCATGTGAAAGCGTATCTCGATTGTCTGGAAGTTTCAGACGTCCATTTGATTCTTACATGTTCTTGTTGAAAATTAATTATCATATTCTTTCAAACTACCATCAGAATATTTGACATTCAAAGCTACTACTGATCATCTGAAAGCTCGACAACAGCATATTCTTTCATTGCAATTCTTAGGTTTTTAATCATTTTTTTCACTCCAAATCACTTTCAAAGTTGAAGACTACATATATCTAGCATATAAGATTATGGGATACTAATGAGTCATTTAAACATCAAATCATTCATTTCACGCAGTAATTCATTCATAAGTTCATTCTCACACTTCTTTCCATAATCATCGTACTATCATTATAAGGACCCACTCATAAGTTATCATTTACAGCAAATCCGATGTCGAACAATATAACCTATAAACAACTTCATATTTATATATTCATCTAAATTAAAAATAAATCAACACATAAAGTCAAATATCGTAATTGGATCTTGAATCATCAAAACCAATTCCACAACAACGTCATGCAATTTAACACACTCAAATCATCTAAGGATCATGAATGGAAACACATCATATCTACCAAATAATTCATAGGCCAAGAATCAGACATCTTATCCAATAATCAATAGTAAGGCCTAGTTTAGTCTCCACACAAAAATTATCACATAGAATCATTCTCCACGGTCATGGACCGTATTATAAAGCATCAAAATAACATTTCCAAACATGAAAACGAACAAAGCATAGGAGTGTCATCATTTTGCATGAAAGTCAAAATAATAAAAGTAAAAGATTGGAGTCTAGACTAAGCCCTTTCCCAACTAATCATTCTACCATTAGCTTATGCAATAACACATTGGTTTAGGACATTAAAAATAAATCTTATTCATGCATCTACCATCATGAACAACATTCCATACCAAAGATCTCAATTAATACACTTAAGTTTTGATCCTTTCTATTAGTTGTTTTTCTTGTCCTAGTTCCTTTCTCTTGCTCCTTCTCCTGCTTCCCTTTGACAACATCCAAAAACGTCTTCATCTTCAGGAGTTGCCCACTGCAAACAAGACAAGTGCACCAAGAGCAAAAGAGAGGGGAATGAGAGAAATTATCAAAGAGATTGGAGAAAGAAATTAGAGAGTATGATTATATGTGAATGGAGAGGTGGAAACAATATCCATTTATCCATTCACTGCTGATCTTATTATATTTAAAATTTAAAACAAATCAAGTTGATTTCATGCCCTTTCGCATTTGTGTATCAAAGTTTAGAAACATGAAAATTTTGTCTTGTTGCACTTTGCTTGATTTGCATGCAGGTTGTATCATTTTTTTTTACAAATTGGTGAATTGTAATATTCAACTCTTTATTGATATTGTCATTGGCCCATTGTAGGTTGGTACTATATTGTAATATTGTGACTTGTGAAATATATAGAGAATCAATTTGTCCTAGACAAATATAAGTTCTTACTTACTTCCTAGTGCTATTTGAATCTTAAATTGATCATTTCAGGAGATCAAGTCTCCAATAAACCATTCAAGAGGGTCATACCTCCAAGATATTTATTCTAAGTAATAATCAAAGAAGATTGATTCTCATATATAATTAAAAATTTTCAAGTGTCCTCATTTTAAGAGAAAACAAAAACAAGTTTCGGTAAAAGTAGAAATAAAATAAAAATAAGAGTTATAATTAATTATGAAGTAAATAACTTATCCTAATAAAAGAAAAATTAACTATTCCCACTACTATTATTATATTACTAAAGCATCGTATCATTCCCACCTCCTTTAAATCACTCTTGTCATCAATGTTGAGCAGCAAGAAATTTAGAAAACATTCTTTGTAGTGATTGATAGAATTCCTAAGTAGCATCTTCAACTATAAAGTCATCAATTTGATCAACCTTTTAGTAAAATAGTTAACATATTGAATAAAACAATGCTTAAAAAAAACTTCAGTCATTACACGAACATTGCGATTTGAATCCAATTTAGGAAGGTGATGTTGCACAAGAATGTTATCTCTTAAAACAAGAAATATAAAAATACTCAATGAATGTGAGATGTTGAAGGTAGATAAAGGCGACGAGCTGTAAGACCAAATCACTCAAAATTTTATAATGACCATAAAATTGAGGTGATAGTTTATTGAACCTTGAACAACAACAAGAACTTGTTTGTATGGCTATATACGCAAATAAACTAAATACCCAATTTGTAATTCTTAATCAATTCACATTTTATCAACTTGTAGTTTCAGCCAAGATTGATCACTAGTAAGCTTATCCTTCAATAAATGTAATATTTGATCCTGATCACGTAATTCATTATCCACATCATCAACAATAGTAGCTCCTGACAAATATATTAAACAATAGTATATGACAAGATAGTCAAGATCGAAATCTTACATAAGACTGGAGGGAAGAGAGTCATAAGATCAGGATCAAATATTATGACAAACTTTGAGGCTTTATATGGCAGACCTTGCCGTTCACCCGCTCATTGGATTGAGGTAGGTGAAGAGAAGATCATGAGCAAGGAAGAAGTAAAGGAGGCAGTTGAGTATGCTGAGAAAGTGGAGCTGATCAAGCAAAGGATGAAGACAGCACAGGGCAGGCAGAAGAGTTATGCTGATAAGGGCAGACGTGAGCAAATATTTCAGGCTGGTGATCAGGTTCTGCTGAAGGTGTCTCCTATGAATGGAGTTATGAGGTTCAGTAAGCGAGGGAAGCTCAGCCCTCGGTATGTGGGACCCTTTGAAGTACTGGAGTTGGTAGGTGAAGCAGCACGCATGCTAGCCTTACCACCTTCCTATGGGCGAGTGCATAATGTGTTTCATGTTTCCATGCTCAAGAAATACAAGCATGATGCTGCTAATGTCTTACAGATCGAAGAGCCAAATCTAGCTGCAGATTTGACCTTCGCGGAGTATCCGACGCATATAGTAGAACGGAAGGTATAACGTCAGAAGAATAGAGATGTGCCTATGGTCAGAGTAGCTTGGCGTTTTCATCACGGTGATGAGGCCACATGGGAACTCGAGTCAGAAATGCGTCAGGAGTTTCCGCATCTATTCGGTAAGACCTCTACTTAGTGCAATATTTGAGGATGAATTTTCTTTTAAGGGGGTAATGATGTAATACCCGAGCTATTTAAAAAAAATAAATATAAAATTAAGTTAAATTATAAAGACCAACCACCATAGCCCAATTAATGAGCCCATTAACCTATTAGGCCCTACAACTAACCTATAAAAAGGCATTAGTGCCTTAAGCACACCCTAGCCATCATTTTCCTCTCCCTCACTCCTCTCTCTTTCACCCTAAGGCACTTCATCCAGCAAAGACAAGAGACTCCAGCAAGGTTCTCCAAGATTCCTTTTTATTTCTGCACCATTTCATTATTAGTATCATTTTCTTACTCCCTTTTCCCAATCGGAATGCTTCGTAGGTGATGAACGATAAGGGGGAAGGTGATTATCGTTGATTGAGAAGGCTTCGTGCAAGGAACAATACAGAGAAGAGGAGTGAATCCGAAATCTCCCTGCATAACTTGATTAACAATAGGATAGAATTATAGTTCTTATTATGAAATGTGTTCTTGATTGATAAGATGGAATGGAAAAGGAATGATTGATTGTGTTTCTTGTGTTTGATTCGTGTTCTGTGATTATTATGACTATAGATGTGTTCTGTATTCATCTTCCATGCTTAGATGATTGATTGTATGCATTGATTTTATTTCTGAATTGAAAATTGCTGAAAATCGTATTTCTGTTTGATTCTATTTTCGGTGTGACCGGTCGACCGATCCAGGTTATCGGTCGACCGGTGATATGAGAATCGGTCGATTGGTTGGTAATGACTGGTCGACCGATCATTCCTTCTGAGCCTTTTATAGGTCGGCCAATCGATCGATCGAAGCTCATTTTTGACTATGTATTATCGATCGATCGATCCAGAGATATCGGTCAATCGGTGCTCAGGAATTGTACACTGTATTATATTAAGACCAATCGGTCGACTGATCCAGAAATATCGGTTGACCGGTGCCCGGAAATTGATCGACCGACTAGTGAGGACCGGTCGACCGAACCCTAACCAGAATACATATTGATTGCTGATTTGATCTAGATTCTTTCTATGATTGTGTTGTGCTACTCCCTGCTGATTGAAATGTTATGTGACTGAATCCTTGATCCTGTATTGGTCTGTTCAATGATCCAATCCCCTTATTGTATGCAAGAATGATAAAGTGATAAAGTATTAAGTATGAAAGATGGAAATGTTAATAGGAGAGGTGACTAGCTTATGCCAAGTGCTTATCGTGAAGGGTCGCTCCCTTGCCATAGCTTGATCATCCATTGACTGCACAAGGCTGTATCGGTCGCTTGGCGTAAAACCCCCATAAGTTAAAGGCACCTATTGTTAAGACAAAGATACAAGCACAAAGAGAATGTACAAGTGATATGAGTATGATGATGATAAGTGAAGCATGATTCTTAATCCAGCATGATTATAGTAATCTCTCATGATTATATGATCCATGATCTTTTTTTTATCCATTGATATCTCTAATTGAATGATCATATGCTCTTTACTTGATTTTGTTATCCATGATTATTAATTCTGACTATTGTTACTTATTGTTATGCATTGAACACTTTATGGATCCCCATTAGGCTGTATAGCTTACGAGAGGACCTCCTCCCCTGTGTTTCATTTTCACAGGGCCAGGTTAGTGATGGTGTTGAGATCGTGTGCCGTGACCAACTCGAACGATGGCAAAGCACATGAACTGACAGAGGGCCTAGTTATCGTTATCTTTATTTTTCGCATTATGAGCATGATGTAACTCAGATATTATGACTATCATGGAGATTTTGTAACACTTTGAGACTTCCGCTATTTTGATGTCCTATATTTCCTTGTTATCTTTATTCTTGATTTGTTATCGTTTTTATGGAGTTTTAGTCAAATTGTTGGTCATAGTTATTGTATTTTCGTAGCGCCTTCGGATGGATCCTCGCCACGTGGTGTTGGTCGATTTGGGGGCGTTACAGACAATGTTACAAGATATATTCTCTATATTTGGACGACCGGACTCTCATCATCCTTTGGTAAGTCGGAGACTTCCTTGTTTCATTACTGTACAAAAGTTCCAATGGTGTGACGGAATCATGAGGGTCAAGTGAAATGTTTCATACAGAAATCAATTTAGCTGATTCTGATATGCATACGTACAACTGTAGTTTCTTTTTTACGATCTTGTTCAGCAAACTGTTAGCTCTCTTTATAATGAATCGAAAACCAATATATCTGTTGAGTTGCATATCCATTATCCCATCTAAATCAGGATGGTTGTATGTTGCTATCATGTCATGGCCTTGACATTTTAGGATGGTGTGACAAACTTTCTTAACTTCATGCCCAATATCTGAAACCTTGCAGATTTATATGTTTGTGTTGGAGAACCAGGAAATAGCATGATGCTTTTCTTCGCATGACTCTCTTCCCTCCGATCTAAATATTAAATTACATCTCAGTAAATCATATTTTTATGGATTCTTAAAAAAATTATATCAAAACATATTAAAAAAAGAAAATATATTAAACTTCATCTAAATTAAATTTTACTATCATAAATATCTTTTTAATTAATATTTAAATAATTATATTAATCATATGAGATCACATAGGATCGAATAAGATAGTAAGATCGCGTGACCAAAATTAATATCATATTAAGATCTTACACATAAGATCTTTAAGATAAGATCGAGATTGATAAGGAGCAGTAACATCGTTAAATCGTAAGATCTTAATATGTAGATCAAGATCTTGACTACTTTGGTATATGGACATATATATACATAGTTTCAAAAGGAGTAACTTTATTTAAATGTAAAAAAATGAGTTGTACCACCACTCTACATAAGGAAGTCACATCACCCAATTTTCAGGCACTTGAAAAAAATGATAAGATTTCAAACATCTATTGATGACTTCAGCTTAATAATCAATTTAAAGATGATAAGTTGTGTTCATATTTAATTGGGTTTATTAAATGAAAAAGTTTCTTCCACAACTGACTATTGAAAATCTCATTTCTATCACTCATGTTCGATCGAGGTAGCCCACACAACTTGTCAACATTTTTAACAAATACATTAGCAAGAATAACTATCATATATGAATAAGAAATGTCACGAAAATGGACATATTTAATAAGGCGATCCACCACCATGAATCTGGGTAAAACTTCAATGAAATCTAAAGATATATCCACCCATGCTTGAATTGGAATTCCACACATGATCTTAGCTAAAAGGCAAAGAAAGGTATGCTTGCGTTGAAATTGGAAGAGATTGTAATAACTGTTGGCTTGCAATTGTTTATCCTTTGTGATGTTGACAAACATCACATTCAACAACATTTTTTGGGTAAAAGAATAATAATATTATTGGAATAGTTAATTTCTCTTTGATTAGGATTAGTTATTTACTTCCTAATTTTATTATAACTCTTTTGTATATTATTTTTATTTTGATTGAAACTTATTTGATTTTTTCTATAAATATGGACCGTTTGAACCTTTTTAATCATATATGAGAGTCAATCTTCTATTGGTAATTGTGTAGAGCAAATATTTTGAACCTCGACGAAGTGGTCTATTGAAGGTTTAATTTTGTTGAAGTGATCAATTTAGGATTCTACTTGAACAAATTAGGAACCTATTAAATAGTATCATATATGCTCAATTTTCATCAGACAAGTGTTATATCTCGTATTTTTATGAAACCAATAACCTAATTATCTCCATTTTCCACTATTATCTATTACATCTGTTGTAATCCACTTTGTTCATCAACCATCAACTTGTACTATCAATCATTACATCAATTCGTTAGCAAAAATTTATGCCCTTAATATGACATAATACATACAAGCTTAGCATATAAAATTTACAAGAATATTCCATGACTTCTCAAGGCTCATCCAACTCAGACAATGGGTCACTACTCGAACGTATGGTTTAACTCGAGAAATACATCGAATAATTGGAGTAACAGGAAAGCAAAGGAAAAGTAACTAGTCGTACTTTATTGATATTATATTATATTTGTGAAAGAATCCTATCATTATAGGTCATCCGAGTTGCGATGAGTTCAAACAAAGGAAGAGGACTCGCCCATGACACAACACAATGACAAGCTTAATTCGAAGGTTAGGAGGGCATCGATGAGTTCATCAGGAGGGCGGTGTTGAGCTTTTACAAAGTTAGGCACAAAAAAATAGTGATGAGCTCAATGAAGGTCAAGGCAAAATGTCTAAGGAAAATTCACATGCAAAGGAGAATTAGAGAGAAAGACATTTGTGAATAATTTTCCATAGCTGAACATGTTATGTTCATTTGTGGTTCAAACAATTAACTAAATTCTTAGATAAAATGTAAACCATGTTTTAGTTGATCAGCCACTCAATGTGCATTAAGTAGGAGAGTCATCCTTCCCAACTTGAGTGGGTAGGATGGCAATCATACCCTTTTCATATATTATATAATGGGGAAAATGGATATGCTGCTCACTTTTCTCGCTGCAATCCATAGTGCAATCTAGGCCCCATCAAGTTCAAGATCAATCGTCAATCATCCAAAAGCATCGCCCTCTCATCCATATTTTTGTGATTGGTGAGAGAAACGTAGGGGCAAAACAACATCGAGTTCTTATTTGCAAGGAATTCTTCCAACGATCGCAAGTGTTTTTCCCATGGGATTGCAAGGGTTTGTGACTCTCTCATTTACAATACAATTTCCTCCCTAATCTCAATGAAGAAAGAGCATAAGAACCTAAGTGTCTTCCATAGGGCTTCACCTCAATGTTTTTAAAATCGGACCGGTGCTCAAACGGTCGGCCAACTGGGTTATGGTTCGATCGGTTCAACCGGATTCGATCGGATTGAACCAAATTTTTATTAAAATAATATTATTTGTATTACTTCAAGAAAATATATTATAAATTAAAGTATAAAAGGTAATAAGTAATAAAATAAAAAGCATGTTATCATCATTTTAAACTAATCAAATAGTAGAAAATTATTTTTATATTTTTAAGTTATATATATATATATTATTTAATTTCATTTTATTTTTTTATTTGAATCTTTCTTTATACTATTTTCCCACGTTTTAGTATTATCTATTTCCTTATTCACGATCATCCTATCAAATTTATTATATTATTTATGTTTCAATTTTTAATATAAATTATTTATAATGAATTAAATTTTATCATCTTATGACAATTTTCTCCTTTATTTAAATTTAACTTTATTATTACCTTCTTATCTTTTATTTTCAAATTCAAATGTAACTTCCTTATTATTAGTATCCCTTTTTACATTCATTCTATAAAATCTAATCCCTTAACTTTCTCCTCCTATCAAATCTAATCCCTTAATTTTCTCCTCTTCATATTCTTTCATCATTAATAATATAATATACTTTCCTTTTTCTATTTGTTTTCCATTATTTCAACCATTTTTACTTTTTTTTGAAAAAAATCGGATTGAATAAGTTTTTCGGTTCAACCTGGTTTTGGCCGGGTTGACCTGGTTCAATTTGATTTTTTGATAAAATGGTTTTTAATACTAAATCGGACCGAACCGATGACCGATTCACGATTGAACCGGTCAGACCGGCCGGTCTGGTCCGATTTTAAAAACACTACTTCACATCTCTCCCCTTTTCATGGAAGGAGAGAGAAAGAAGGAAGAGATGTGATTCGCTACTAGGGAGCTTGTGAGATGCATCATGTCTCAGACTGAAGAGTGTGTTTATAAATACAATGGGGAAGTACAAAATAATTAAGTGCAGGGTGGCCAAATGTGACTAGAGGGAGAAGAGCATGGTAGGGAGGGGAAGCTGCTTGACAAAATCTTCATAGTTGCATCATTTGTCTTCTCATCAAAGCTCGAATTCCAAAGATTATGCCCTAACAAGCACATACCTATCATTCAAGAGCTTCTGTTGATTGTTGTATCGGGGGCAGCATGACTATTTTGAGATATCAAATCGCCAACTTTTATATAATTGTTACATTTACCCTTTGCTTTTGGTCATACATCAGCTACCACACTATCTCAAAAAGTTCTAATTTAAGGAGATAACAAAACAAAAAAAGCTATGTATATATTTTGCCTCTACAACCATCTCAACCGTTGAGCATGGAAAAGCTGCTGCACCTAAATTGGCTTCAATGCAATGAAATATTTAACCAATGTCCATGGAAAACATCTTTAAAGAACTCAGGGTTCCCAATTTTTCTCCTTTGTGTTTTCTTCCTTATTGATGTTTTGGGATCAAGTTATCAAAATCACGATCTTGATTGTAAGATCATATGATCTTGATCTCAACTTTGAGATCATTTTTATAGGATCAGTAGGATCACAATAGTAAGATTGTAAGATCTACCGATCTTACTAATCCAATTTTTTTATTTTTTTAATTCTCACGAAGTGCAACATAATTTTTTGAGAAATAAAATTAAGAAAAGTTATTGGTTATAATTAAAATTTTAAAAATATTTTGCACAAAATAACTCTATTATAAATTTATATTTTATTATATAATTCTACTTCATATTATTGTCATTTTTTTCAATCTATATTAAATTACTATTATAAATAATATATATACATTTGTAAGAAGTCTTAATAGGATAGTACTCAAATTATCATTATTTATAATTTAAAACATTACAAATTTATTTAAAAACATTATATATATAGGATCTTACGAATCTCTTTCGATCATAGTTAAGATCCCGATCTTAATTGCCTTATTTGGGATGATTGGAATGAAATTCGATCATAGATCTTGAATATGATAGATGATTCGGATTGCCCTTTTGATTACAGCTAGAAAAGTGAGTAGAATATCTATTTTCTCCTTATATAATTATCATATATGTGCATATAAGGAACATAGGCCTCATTTAGAAATGAAGAAAGTGCATTTTTATAAATGGACAAAGTGCAATGTTTCCAAACATCTCATCCCATCCCATTTGGCATTTTCTTCTTTTCTCTGGTTGAAAAACATTTCCACATAATGATTTTTAATTAAAATATTTCACTAAAAATAATCTTATTTCTGTCTCGATCTTTTTCCTCTTAGAGCAGGAGAAAATTGTGCGTCCCTTACGCTGGAAAAATAAATAAATTAGTTAACAATTATAAGCTCAATTAGATTTTAAAGTATAATAAAGAAAACTCATTTATTTAAATTAGAGCCCATTTAGAAAAGTCAGACCCAAAGAGCATGTTTCTTATTGATAAATATTTTATTCATATGACTAATTCATAATTTATCATTATTCTATAATGCACAATAGTTCTGTATGATTTAATATTCTTCATTAATTTTGAATCTCTTTGATATATTACAAAATTTAGTGTTAAATTTATTTTGTTTATAATATCAAATGTATTTATATTAAATTATATATTTTATATTTTAAAAATATTATCATATTAAAGTAAGTATTCGAAAAAATTATCTGAAACTAAGGCCTGTTTGATTTGAGAATATAAAGGTAAAAATAAGTTCATTAAACATGACGAGTTAATTTTTTTTAAGGATTTGATGTATTATGTTATTTTTGTGGAATACGTAATTTTTGTTCAGAACACTATTTACAAGATTATATATTTTGAAAATAACAATATTGCTCTTTGTATTTTTTGTAAAATAAGTGTGTGATGCTTGACAATATTTTCGTAAAATATCCTCTATTCCGCTATTTAACCTCTAACCAAATATCCATTTTTCGTTTTTCTAAATAATTTCAAGATGCCTTTTTAATTTGCTAAACAGGCCCAAAGCACTTTAACCGTTTAACCCTCTATTTTCATAATTTTCAATTTTTTATTTACCTAGACATCAACAAAAATAAAGATAAACTGAGCCTCGCAAAAAACTGCAGATTAATGATAGAACAAACTACAAATATAGTTAGTTGCGTCCACAGCTGCACCATGGAGGAAGATATGAACCTTTTGTGACGTGTGTCCTCAACTAAAAAGTGGCATGCTTTAGAACAACTTTTCCTCCACTCTGTTCTTCCATTCTTTCCCTTCGGCGAGGTAAGTCTTTGGATTCTCTGCAGGACTACCACATGATTTTTTTTTTCTTTTATCCCTTTTCAATGGGTTCGGTCTTCAACACAAAATGCTGAATCCTGCGAACATAAAGCACTTGATGCTTATCCTGCCTCGGAACTCATCACAAGGGTTAGAAAGTTTGCCCTGCATCAACAATTTCTCCGAAGTGGCGTCTGGCCTTCGATCTCCCCCCTTATTGCAAACTGCAGATATGCATGGCATCCAACATGGAATGGTTATACACGCACAAGAACAAGAAAAAAATAACATTATTCATCCACCAACCGGAGGCTAATTTATTCAACGTAACACAGTGTGGAAGGCCCTTGAGGCAAGAACACTCCTGCTGAACGTGCATTGTTCTTCAACAAAGTGTAGCAGAGGTACAGGCGTACAGCAATATTGTTTCCATGTTTTCTGTAACAATTCGAATTTTCAGAAAATAAATAAAGAATATTTATTTTATTTAATGGGTCTAAAAATTTTAATGTTAATATTTTGAAATTAATTAATTTCGAAATTGATGAAAATTATGAGATAAAATGGATAAAGATGATAGAATTTGAATAAAGATAGAATTATTATAGAGATAAGTATGGATTTATGAAGCAAATTCAGATTTAAATAAATCTAAATAATTAAAAAGGGATTAGTTATTGATGGATGGTCAAAATTAATTCTAAAAGAGTCCAAGGCCTAATAGAATTGATATCTCAAATATGCACCTATAAATAGGCATTAAAAGGTGGTTGAAAAAATTTTTTTTCTATCAAAAATAGAATTCTGCCCACAAACCCTCTTTTTCTCTCGTTTGCACATAAATCGAGGCATCCCGAGAATGTGTGGCGGCTGATTTCGAATCTTGCACGTAGGAGAATAAGTTTCAGGTGGTGGCCGTGAGTTTCGGAATGAGGACAGAGAGCAATCGCCGGCCAAAGTTCAACGTTCGTGCAGATTTTTAGAGAAGGAAATTCAGTTAGTTTTTCAGCCAACTTTAGGTACGTAGGAAAAATCCCTATGTCATCGGTTTTTCACGACATAGAACCCTAATCTCTTCTCATTTGTACCATGATTCCATTGATATATCATATGCATAGTTTAGACGTCATATGACATAGTTATGATAGTCGAAAAATCGCGTCAAAACGCGCTTCTCCGTCGGCGGCAGAACCCGGCCCAGGTTTTGTTGTGTCCGGTCCGGATTTGGTTGAATCCAGACCGAATTGAATTCAGAATCGGATCGGGTTATCCAACTCGGCCCGGTTCCTATTGGCTCGGCCCAGGTTCTAGCTTCGGCTCGACTCGAGATCGCAGCGCGATTCAATTAAACATGAACCAACTGGATCGGCCCGAGTTCACCATACATCCGGTCCGGATTTGCCCTGGCCGAGTTAATATTGATCGTTCCCGAACACGGCCCGGTTTTCACCCGACGTGGGCCGGGTTCTAGGGACAGAAATCGTAATTTTGGGTAAACTGTTATAGAAAATTGAATAGTTATCATAGTTTATTATTCATGATCATCCCTGATTATATCACAAATAGATCTGACCTCATCATATCTTTTAGACTTGATTTGAGATTATTTTTATTGTTACCCTATCAGATCCTGTAATCCATCATGATATTGATCCAGTAATTTTTTCATGATTGGGTCTTTGTTTAACCTAAAGTAAATTGTTAAAGATAGGTCTTTAAGTTAAACAAGATAAAATATGAAAACTGTTAGGTCTCCATGTTCTCTGATTGTCTCTAAGTCCCCTGGACCATTATTTTTATAGTATTGTATGGGACAGATAATGTACCTATATGTTTGAGACATCATCCTTTAGGGAAGCTATGACTATCCTGTGATGGTCATGGTCCCTCATCATCATGAAGCTATTGTTAGCGCTATCATTGGAGGGCGGCTTGCCGTGGCTTAATCTCCCATTGGCCTACATGAAAGATACATGGAGTTTCTCATAATTGATTGAGCGGTCCCTAATTGAATTGAATTGAATTGGGTTGAAATTAAAATGAATTGAAATTGAATAGAATGGAATGGAATGGAATTGAATCTTGGTCATTTAGATTTTGGCATTGATCGGCTTTGCCTCCATCTATTGAATAGAATAGAAATTGGTAATTGACCGATGACCACAAATATTGATAATAAAAAATTGTTAAATTGGATAGGTGCCATAGTGATCAGGCATAATTGATAATTGATATTGATTGATCCATTGATCTTTTACTCGATCTCCTTTATTGATTCATACTCTTATTGGTCTATTATTTTATTATTGAGCTCTTCTTATATGGTCTTATCATGTGCTCTATTGTTTATTACTTCTTATCGATTATTGATATTTGAGCACCATTGATTCTTTATCTATCGTTATGGTTAGGCCCTACGTACTGAGTATTTTTATACTAATGGGTTTTTCCCTGCATCTGGATTCATGCAGGTGAAATGATAGAAGATGGTGATGCAAGTGATCAGGCTCAGTGACAGAGATGTTGTACATGGTGTAGGATTTAGTCATACTAAATGATTGGTTTATCTCTTGTTTTCCGCATATTTAATATGGTGAAGTCATGAACATTTTCAACTCCTTGCCTATACATATTGTTAGGCGATCTTACCGATATTTTCGCATTTTATAGAGTTCATTTTTCGTAAAAATTATTTACATAGAATTGCGTAGCTCCTTTGGGACGACTTTGAACATGTGATAATTATGTGGTTCTCGGGGCGTTACAAAAGGTATCAGAGCCTAACGAGAGGCACTTCTTAGCTGTCTCTAATAGATAGAATTGAGTCCATGTGCAACTGTCGCGAGCAACCACTACAGCCATCAAGTATGGTCAAGTAAGTATTGTATTGTTGTATGGATTATGGAGCTCACACTAACAGAATTGTTATTGCTATTGTTATGTTGGAATAGCTGCTATGGCTTTTTCGAGCCATATTCCACGAGCTCCCAAAAGCGGATTATAACGGGTCATTCAGCAAGCCCTAGGCTCACAGGCCAATGAGAGTAGCCTTAGAGCCCAATAGGAAATAGGCAGCAGACCAGATATCCTAATTGAACGAGGTAGAGGCGAGGATCTTTATGGATCCCACTTAGCTCACACTGAGTACACCCACCCATGAGTCTTGTATGGTAGTTGGGTATGATCGTAGAGACATTATAGAGATTCTGAAGTTGCATCTCCTCAATTCGATAGGAAGGGCGACTTCGAGGACGTAAAAAGATGAATTGAGGAGGTTGAGTAGATCTCCCTCAAGATGAATTGCGGCGAGGACCGCAAGTTGATCTATGTGAATTAGAAACCTATTGGTGAAGCCATGAATAAGGTGAGAGATAACATAAATCCTTAAATAATGGAAATAGGATTGATGGTATAAGGCAACGCCTAAGGAGGTTATTCCGAAAGGAATATCCAAAGTTCTAAAGAGGTTATTCCAATGTTGAATAACCCAAGTCCTAAGGATAAAAGTGAGATAAAAGTGAGGATTTATCCATAAGGCACCGTAAATTGAGATAAAAGTGAGGTCAAGACAACAAGTAAATCACGATAGCTATTATCGAAAAGTGAATTAAAGAAGATCTCAATGGACCCCTAATCATAAGGTTAGGAAAAATTATGGATTTAAATTGAAAAGTTGATCTCTAGGTTAGTGGGAATGCTACCTATGAGAATAGAAAATATGCCTAATGTTATAATATGGAGATAGTCAAAAGGTCACGTTGTACCTATGACTTATAAGGAATTATTTAGGAATTCATTAAAGGAGAAAGATTGTCGTCATACAATAAATAGTTATTGGATTGATAAATGATAAGGACTTTTCGGCAGACTTGATCGTCGTTCCGATAAGAGAGTACGACGTAATGTTGGGTATGGACTGGTTGTCATATCATGATGCCTACCTACATTGTCGAACAAAGAAGATAGTGATCAGAATATCAGGAGGGCCTCAGATCATCATCAGAGACACGTCACTAAAGCTGGGTAAGATCCTGGTGTCAGCTATCAAAGTCCAAAAGTTATTAAAGAAAGGATGCCGATGATTCTTGACAAGCGTAATTAAGACGGACCGGGCTGACATAGATCGAGATAGCATCGAGGTGGTGAAGAAATTTTTGGACATTTTTTCGGATGATGTTTTAGGACTTCCGCGTCGACTCGGTGCTGGGTACTGCACCCATATCGAAGGCATCATATAGAATGGCTTAAGCAGAAATGCTGGAATTAAAGACCCAAATCCAAGAACTGTTAGATAAGGGATTCATCCGATCGAGTGTCTCCTCATAGGACGCTTCGGTATTGTTCGTGAAGAAGAAGGACGGATCTATGCGACTGTGCATAGACTATCGGATGTTGAACAATGCCATAATAAAGAATAAGTATCGACTACCGAGAATTGATGACCTGTTCGACCAATTGTCTTCGGCAAAGGTGTTCTCAAAGATCGACTTGAGAAGCGGTTACCATCAGCTTAGGATAGCTGATGATGATGTGCCGAAGACAGCATTCAGAACAAGATATGGCCACTACGAGTTCCTGGTGATGTCATTTGGGCTGACCAATGCCCCGGCAGCCTTTATGGATTTGATGAACCGGGTGTTCAGGCCATATCTGGACAAGTATGTGATCATTTTTGTCGACGATATTCTGATTTATTCATCGAGTCCAGAGGAACATGAGGAGCATCTACGAGTTGTGCTACAGACCCTTCGAGAGCACAAACTGTTCGCCAAATTTTTAAAATATGAATTTTGGCTAGAGGAGATAATATTCCTCAGACATATCATCAGCAAGGATGGCATACTAGTGAATCCTGCTAAGGTGGAAGCAGTTTCTAACTGGGAGCAACCGAAGAACGTATCAGAGATCAAGAGCTTCCTCGGGCCGGCAGAATACTACTAGAGATTTATACAAAACTTCTCCAAGATCGCGTCGCCACTAACAAATCTCACAAAGAAATGTGTCAAATATGAGTGGTCACGAAAGTGTGAAAACAGCTTCCAAGAGTTAAAGAAAATATTGACGACGACACCTATTCTGACCATACCTTCAGGCCAAGAAGGTTATGTGATATATAGCGATGCATGTGGCACCGGCTTGGAGTGCGTCTTGATGCAACATGAGAAGATTATTGCCTACGCATCAAGGCAATTAAAGAAACACGAGAAGAACTACTCGACGCACGATCTCGAACTAGCAGCGGTAGCCTTCGCCCTCAAAATTTGGAGGCACTACCTCTATGGTGAAAAGTTCGATATTTTCACAGATCACAAGAGTCTGAAGTATATTTTTTCTCAACGTGATCTGGACATGCGTCAGAGGAGATGGATAAAATTTTTAAAGGATTACGAGTTTGCCATTAGCTATCACTCGAGAAAGGCAAACTTGGTTGCTGACGCACTCAGCAGGAAGTGAGTAGGATCACTCGTATGTCTGAGAGTGAGTCACTGGAATATGATCGATTGTATTATGCAGGCAAGTCCAGTGACCAACAGTGATGGTGTACGAATTATGACACACATCGGCATGCAACCCGAATTGATGTTGAAGATTGAAAAGACACAACTGAATGACAATGAGTACGACCACCTACTCAAGTTATGCGAAAAAATTCCTGCCGACTTTACAGTCTCAGATGGAGTCGTCAGATACAGGGGACGTTTATGGGTCCCTGACCATGATGTACTAAGAAGACAGGTGCTTGATGAATGCCACAAATCGGAATTCGCCATTCATCCTGAAGCACGAAAATGTATAAAGATTTGTAATGGACATTCTAGTAAAACAATATGAAGAAGGACATAGCGGAGTACGTTGCAAAGTGCATCGTATGTCAGCAAGTGAATGTTGAGCATCAAAGGTCATATGGAATAATGCAGGAATTTGAAATCTCGCAATAGAAAGGGGAAAAGATAACGATTGATTTTGTTACAGGGCTTTCAAGAATACACTAAGGCCATGATGCGATATGGGTAGTGATGGACCGATTTAGCAAAGCGACTCACTTCATTCCCATCAAATGGAAGCAGTCCGTCGAAAGTCTGATGGACATTTATATTAAGGAGGTTATCCGACTACATGGAGTGCCAGTCTCCATTGTGTCGGATAGAGATCCACGATTTACGGTGAAATTTTGGCGAAGCATCCAGAGTGCATTTGGAACGAAATTGAATTTCAGCACAGCATTTCATTCTCAGACAGACAACAGTCTGAGCGCACCATACAGACATTGAAAGATATGCTCCGAGCATGTGCTTTGGACTAGAGTTGCAGTTGGGACACTCACCTCCCACTGATTGAGTTCGCATATAATAACAGTCACCACTCTAGTATTGGCATGGAACCCTTTGCTGTCATGTATGGACGACCATGTCGCTCCCCTATCTGTTGGAGTGAGGTAGGAGGATGACAGTTCTTGTCAGAGGAAATGCTGAAGCAAATCATGGATGATGCTGAAAAGGTTTGTCTCATTGGAGAAAAATTAAAAGCAGCATTCATCAGACAAAAGACTTATGCTGACAAGAAATAGAGAGAACAGATCTTCAACGTTGGAGATCGTGTGATGCTGAAAGTCTCCCCGATGAAAGTTGAAGCTGAGCCATAGGTATGTTGGTCCATTTGAGATACTCAAATTGATTGGCGATGCAGTCTGCAGGTTGACGCTACCGCCATCATATGGACACGTGCATAATGTCTTTCACGTGTCAATGTTGCGCAAGTATCAGCATGATGATGCTAATATAGTGAATATGAAAGAACCAAACTTGAATGTGGACCTGACATATGCAAAGCAGCCTATAGAGATATTGGAGTACCAGACTAAGCATTTAAAGAATAAGATGGTACCTATGGTAAAAGTGGCATGGATACATCATAGAGGCGAAGACGCTACTTGAAAATTGGAAGATGAAGTGAGGAAGGACTTTCCAGAATTGTTTAAATAATTGATGTAATTCCCTTAAGCAAATTCGAGGATGAATTTAATTTTTAAGGAGGTTATGATGTAACAACCCAGATTTTCAAAAAATAGATAAAGGATATTTATTTTTATTTAATGGATCTGAAAATTCTAATGTTAATATTCTGGAATTAATTAATTTTGAAATTGATGAAAATTATGAGATAAGATGGAGAAAGATGATAGAATTTGAATAAAGATAGAATTATTATAGAGATAAGTATGGATTTATGAAGCAAATTTGGTTTTAAATAAATCTGAATAATTAGGAATGGATTAGTCATTGATGGATGGCCAAGATTGATTCTAAAAGAATCCAAGGTCTAATAGAATTGATATATCAAATCTGCACCTATAAATATGCATTAAAGGGTGGCTGGAAATCTCTTTTTCTGTCAAAAATATAATTCCGCCCACAAGCCCTCTTTTCCTCTCGTTTGCACGTGAATCGAAGCATCTGAGAACGTATGGCGGCTGGTTTCGAAGCCTGCACGTAGGAGAATAAGTTCCAGGTGATGACCGTGAGTTACGGAGCGAGGACAAAGAGCAACCGCTGGCCAAAGTTCGGCATTCGTGCAGATTTTCGGAGAAGAAAATCTAGTTAGTTTTTTAGCCAACTTTAGGTACATAGAGGAAATCCCTATGTCGTCAGTTTTTCACGACATGGAACCCTAGTCTCTTCTCATTTGTACCATGATTCCATTGATATATCATATTCATAGTTTAGACGTCGTATGACATAGTTATGATGGTTGAAAAGTCGTGTCGGAACGCACTTCTCCGTCGACGGTAGAACCCGGCCCGGGTTGTGCTATGCCCGACCCGGATTTGATTGAATCCAGACCGAATTGGATTCGGAACCGAATCGAATTGTCCAACCCGGCCCGGGTTCCTATTGGCCCGGCCCAGGTTCTAGCTTCGTCTCGACTCGGGATTGCGGTGCGATTCGATTAAACGTGAACCGGCTGACTCTGCCCGAGTTCACCATACACCCGGCTCAGGTTTGCCCTGGCCGAGGTAATATTGATCGTTCTTGAACACAGCCCGGGTTTCACCCGACATGGACCGAGTTCTGGGGACAGAAATCGTAATTTTGGATAAACTGTTATAGAAAATTGAATGATTATCGTAGTTTATTATTCATGATCATCCCTGATTATATCACAAACATATCTTACCTCATCATATCTTTTAGATTTGATTTGAGATTATCTTTATTGTTACCCTATCATATCCTGTTATCCATCATGATATTGATCCAGTAGTTTTTTCATGATTGAGTCATTGTCTAACCTAAAGTAAATTGTTAAAGATAGATCTTTAGATTAAACAAGATGAAAGATGAAAACTGCTAGGTCTCCACGTTCTCCGATTGTCTCTAAGTCCCTTGGGCCATTATTGTTATAGTATTGTATGGGACAGATAGTGTAACTAGAGGACGTCATCCTTTAACGAAGCTATGACTGTCCTGTGATGGTCATGGTCCCCCGCCATCATGAAGCTATTGTTAGCGCTATCATTGGAGGGCGGCTTGTCGTGGCTTGATCTCCCACTGGCCTACATGAAAGAGACATGGAGTTTCCAATAATTGGCTGAGCGCTCCCTAATTGAATTGAATTGAAATTAAATTAAATTAAATTGAATTGAAATTGAATAGAATTGAATGGAATGGAATTGAACCTTGGTCATTTGAATTTTGACATTGATTGGCTTTGCCTCCGACTATTTAATAGAATAAAAATTGGTAATTGACCGATGACCATAAATATTGATAATGGAAAATTGTTAAATTGGATATGTGCCATAGTGATCAGGCATAATTAATAATTGATATTGATTGATCCATTGATCTTTTACCTGATCCCCTTTATTGATTCATATTCTCATTGATCTATTATTTTATTATTGAGCTCTTCTTATATAGTCTTATCATGTGCTCTATTATTTATTATTTCTTATCAATTATTGATATTTGAGCATCATTGATCCTTTATTTATCGTTATGGTTAGATCCTACGTACTGAGTATTTTTATACTCATGAATT
The DNA here is from genome assembly GCA_030549335.1 of Pontederia crassipes. NCBI lineage: Eukaryota > Viridiplantae > Streptophyta > Magnoliopsida > Commelinales > Pontederiaceae > Pontederia > Pontederia crassipes. Next base: position 26,390,873 of record CM060190.1, read on the forward strand.
TTTCTCTGCATCTAGATTCATGCAGGCGAGATGATAGAAGATGGTGATGCAGGTGGTCAGGTTCAGTGACAAAGATGTTGCACATGGTGTATGATTTAGTCTTACTAGATTATTGGTTTATCTCTTATTTTCCGCATATTTAATATGGTGAAGTCATGGATATTTTCAGCTCCATGCATATACATATTGTTAGGCGATCTTACCGATATTTCCGCATTTAATAGAATTTATTTTTTATAAAAATTATTTATATAAAATTACGTAGCGTCTTTGGAACGACTCTGAACACGTGATAGTCACGTGAGTCTGGGGCGTTACATTTTTAGAATGTTAATTTTCGTAGGTTTCACTCCATCACAGGTCAACAATACATAATGCAGAGTGCAGAGCTTGGACATCTTTTCGCTGTCATAAATCTTCAAATAGTTCCACAGAACTTCTAGTCCACTATATTCAGGTCGTCCTGCTTCTTCCGATCTTGATGGACTCCGTGTTCACGATTCCACCGCAAAACACTATGCGAAAAATGTTCTTGAAGCACCAAAAGATCGCAACACTCCAATATCGTTTCCGTGGTTGCCTCTAAAGCCAATGCAATGTAAAGGCACAAAGGAAAATATAATCACTAACTCAGACTCAAAAGTTTCAAATATATCAGATGATAAATTATTGGTGCATGAACAACAATCTTGAACTGATGCGTTATATCTATAATCAAGTGTCACAATAAGGCTATCTAATTAAATCAGCAATATTACATCTGGCTCGCAACAAAATATGTTTGAGGCACTCGATAATCTCAGCTTTCTTTTTGAGCTCTCTCTCGTTAAAAATTTTATGAAAGATTATTCAACCTGCCCCCGGAAAATAAGCCACTTCATAATGACAAATCATTGTTTCATCAAATTTCAAATGCACCATAACGCCGAATGCTGGAGAATCTGCAAAACGTAATATCATAACGTCCTGTAACATTCTTTCATTCACAAAATAGCTACACCTGTCAGGGAAATTGTTGTTTTTTCAATTTTTTTTTTTTTTTGAGGAGGATCTTTTGCATTGTTAGGAACTGATGAGCGAAGTAAAACATCTCATAAATTTGTTGGGGTTACTGGCCAATATGATCAGACAAACCTCCTTTTCAACATGTCACACCATGTACAGTGGCCGTGGATGATGTGAAACTGCATGCAGGGGACATGCATAGGTGAATAGGTGATAAGTATACCTTATCCAGATGGAATCTCAAGTAAAGTAGATTTCTGAAAGACCATTGCAACACTACTAACTATCAGATGGAATCTCAAGTACGGACACGCCTACCCAGAAAAGGAAGCTGTCAAGACAGTACGCAAGTGACATCTGCTCTAATTGCTTGTTCGCAGTCGTTAAATGTTGGATTGACAGAACAAAGAGATCTTGAGCTCGGCAAATTGTGTCACTAATTAGCACGACAGTTCACAGATGGAATAATTAAATGAAACACGTAGCTAATCTCATCAATCTCTCAGCAACGTAACACGTCTCAACCTTCAACTTCCTCCATCTTCTATAGTAGTGCGAAGAAAAAGCATCATGCTGTTTCCTGATTCTCCAACACAAACATATACATCTGCAAGGTTTCAGATATTGGGCATGAAGTTAAGAAAGTTTGTCACACCATCCTAAAATGTGAAGGCCATGACATGATAGCAACATACAACCATCCTGATTTAGATGGGATAATGGATATGCAACTCAACAGATATATTGGTTTTCGATTGATGTATAAAGAGAGCTAACAGTTTGCTGAACAAGACCGTAAAAAGAAAACTGCAGTTGTACGTATGCATATCAGAATCAGCTGAATTGATTTCTGTATGAAGCATTTCACTTGACCCTCATGATTCCGTCACACCATTGGAACTTCTGTACAGTAATGAAACAAGGAAGTCTCCGACTTACCAAAGGATGATGAGAGTCCGGTCGTCCAGATATAGAGAATATATCTTGTAACATTGTCAAAGCAACCAACCTTACCACAGAACAACCAGATACAATCTATCTGCAATCTACCACATAGACCAAAGCAATGCAATTACAACTCAGAACATGGCCATTGCTGCAATTTGGCATACTGCAATTCTTAAACATGAAAAAAATATCAAACTTACAATTTTCTCTATGTGATCAGAGGACTTCAGAAATGACAACAAATTCTTGAAACCGAGGAAGATCTTAAACAAAATTAACTCTTGCTTTAAACCTTGATCATAACGCCCTGGATTTGAAAAGGTCAAGATGGAAAGACAAGCACTCGGTCAGTAGACCCCCATGGGTTAATTTAAGGAACACAGAAAAGGAAAGGGAAGAAAATATTGACAACTTCCACAAGACAGTGAGAGGCTTCTCCTCAAAAAAAAAAAAAAAAAGAAAAAAAAGACAGAGTGAGAGGCAATTCTGCACTGATTCCATATGATGACATTGTGACTATTAAAGATGGCGACTTTTGCGCAAACCAGTGACGACCAGTGACTTAAATCATGAAGATGGAAAGATCCAAAGCAGAAACTTAAAATCCATTATGTTACCAGCCCATGTACAGAACTGTTCAGCTCACAGATCCACGTATTGCCAGTTCAGTGCAATTAACTTGGGATCAAATCAAATTTATAAAGAAACAGAAGAACATGCTGCTATCTGTGTACATCAACCTTGAACACATCACTACCTTCATCACCAGATCTCTCAGGGGAACAGTGACTATGAACAAAAATAAATCATTCCAAATCAAGAGGCATATTAAAATAGACTACTTAGTAATAGATACAGCAGTGGCCAACACACTCAAGCCCTCATACATTTAAGAAGAAAAAAAAAGGAGGAAGAGGTAGAGAGACATTAAAGATGGGTGGGTAATTTGCTCGTTAAGGTGGCGGGTAGGAACAAAAGAAGGCGTCGATCGATCCTTAATACCTACCGAATCACAGAAACTGGAGAAATTACAGACTCATTCCTCTCTGGTCAATGGGCTTCCTTTTCTGACCTCACAGAGCCTCCACGGTGCGAGAAGGGGCGGAGGAAACCGGGGCCGTCGGAGGCGACGGGGCACCGCCGGCGACGGTGGCCGCCGGGGGAGAGTGGGGGCCGTGGGAGTTGGTCCGGTGGAGCCGGCACTTGAAGGATCCAGGGTGCGTTGCCGGGGCGCAGACGCACTTCGGGGACGCCCCCTGGCCGCCGACGGAGCTGGTGGGGGACGAAGAGGCGGATCGCCGGAGCGAGCGCGGCGACGTCACCTGGTGGTGGTGGTGGTCATGATGGTGATGGTGGTCGTGGTGGTGGTGGTATTGTTCCTTTATCTCCGCGTCCACGATCCCGTAGTTGGAAGCCATGTCGCTTCTATATGGAGCTCCGATCTGAAGAAACAAGAAATAAAGATCACAAAGTAAGCAACTTGGATATTTCTTTTCCTTCCCCTGATCGATAGGAGAAAGAACACGTTAAAACTTGCATTTTTTTTCGATAAGTGATAAAACTTGCATTTAATACCAGCAAATTGACAGAAGAAAATTATATATTAATTAAACGAACGCTAATCTCAAGACCAAAAAAAATACAGAATCTAAGAACACGTAGATATTTCGACAGACAAAACTGAATCCCAAACAGTCGACAAGATCTGAGACATAAATCTAGAAACAAAAGAGAGAGAGAGAAAAAAAAATGAAATAAGCATACGAGAATTAACAATTAACAAATTGTAGTAAACACACACACAAAACAGAATTATCTTATGGATAACATAATATTATCCAGAGAGAAAAAAGTAACATCCCCCCACGTGCTCAGATCTTATTCGTCCTCTTTAGATTTTTTTTTTCGATAGAAACGGAAATTAAAAAGATTAATAAATAAAATTTTAATAAAATGAAAAATAGAATAAATTGAGAGAGGAGAGGAGAGAGAGAAACCTGATGAAGAAGAGGAAGAGAGAAGAATAGCGAAGAATCGGCAAACTGCGTTCAACCCGGGAACCGGTCCCAATATATAGAGTGAAGAAGGGCCCGCAATCGGAGATCGGGCAGGGTCGGGCAGGTGCCCGGGATTCCACCTCCCACTGATCAAACTGTTCCGAGAACATGGGCCCGCCACTACCAACGACTCCATATTTTTTTCGATCTTGAACTCATCGATTTCGAGAAATATTAGTACTTGAATAATTCCATGTCGAAATAAAAATCGATCGAGACTTAAAAAAATAATTTGGGACTATTTGTAACGCCCCCAAATTGACCCCATCACGTGACGAACACTAATCTGAAGGCGCTACGGCATACTATGACTTGACCATAATATTGACCATATCTCAGTCAAGAATCGAGATACGTCAGCGGAAAATAATAAAATAAAAGAAGATAACATGAATATGCGAAAGTCTAAAAAGTGGCTACAACATGAAGCTATAAATGCAGAAGGAAAAAGGAAACTAGTAACACTCTAAAAAAACTCTATAGTTCATGTGTTGTCCTATCGCCAGAGCTTCATCATCACACGCCTACTCCACTACTTCACTGACGTGGTCCTGTAAAAATCAGACACAGGAGAGGAGGTCCTCCCGTAAGCTTTACAGCCTAGTAGGGAATCACATGATATACAATGCATAATATGAATAAAATAATCAGAGACAAATAATCATGCTTGACTTGAACTTGAAAGGATAACATGACAGCATCATAAATCATGATAAGGATAAGATCAGAGGATATCATGAATCAGGGTGACTTGAACTCATAGCATACTTGGAAATTATGACATTAACTTGACTTGACTTGAACATGTTTCTTGATCTTGGTTATTAATTAACAATCAGGGTGACTTTATGTGCCTTTAATTTTTGGGGTATGTCCAACAAACGATACGACCTTGTGCGGGTCAGTGGATGATCAACCCATGACCAAGGGAGCGACCCTTATCTTGATGCACTTGGCTTGGACTGACAACCCATTGTTAATCTTTCATCTGATCTTATTAATCGCTTTGAATAACTTGTAGCTCTTTGTTCATTGTTCAATGAATACAATGAGATCAATAAGAAAATAAATCAATAGATCTTGGAAATCAATGAGGGGTCCTTGTAAGGTCAGAAAAGTAGGATCAATTGTACATAGGCAATATTTATATTAAAAAGATAATTAATTAATAAATCTAATAAAAAGGTTCTTGAAAATCGGTATGAGGTAAATTAGGAAAAAGAATTCATGTTGGAATGATAAGGCAATCGATAGTGTTCATATCAAAATAAGGGAAGACTGATGGATAGATAATCAAGGTCTGATGTGGCCGGGCACGACCGTGACAACCTAGTGGCACGACCGTGACAACCTAGTGGTACGGTCATGTCGATCTGAATGGTACAATCGGGTACGTAGGTAGTGGCACGGGCGTGCCATAAGAGGGCACGACCGTGACAGAGGGTGAGGGTGGTCGGTCTATCCTGGTGCGACTGGGTACTTGGTCATGGCACGGCCATGATCGGTCGGATACTCGGTCGACCGACCTCGACCGACTTTTTACTTAATTTCATCGGGTCTTAGCACGGGCGTGCACATGTCGAGAAACGACCGTAGCAATAATGGCACGGGCGTGCCAAAGAGGGGCACGGCCGTGACGGCGACCAATTCTAGCCGATTTTAATTCAAAAATCACATGAATCTCTAACATACTTTTGTTCTACTCTAATTCTACATCCTAGCAATCACTAAGGCAAAATAGAACAACCAGAATTAATTCAAGCAGTGACTAATTCAAGAATCAAACAATCAATCAATAATCAAACAAAACCCTAAAACTTCTTCTTGATCCTTTTCGTTCCATAATTAATTAGGGCATGGATTTGAACAATTTAGAGGTCATGCAAGGTGATTTCGATTCACCCACATGTTAAGCGTGATTAATTTATTTTCCCGTCGATTCATTATTGTTCCACGGCATATGTGCTTCAGCGTGCTCCTTTCTCATGGTGCCCACTGACTGCAATAAATTAGCATCAACGAGAGGGGTTTGAGGAACGTCGGTTGGGCGTGCACAAGAGGAAAAGAAAAATAGTACATTTCTTGTTCCTTGAAGAGAGCGTGTGCATGCTGTACGTGAGAAGAGATGAAAGAGAGGAAGGGAGGGAGGGAGAGAGAGAGAGAGGGGGGAGAGAGGTGTGCTTTTGTATTGGGAAAAAATGTCGTGCGGCTGTTGGTGAGAAAGAGAGAGGGATTTATAGTTAGGTTAATTAAAGTTATGGTTAATGGGCTATTACAGGCCCATTAGTTTATGTTCCTCTTTTTTTTTTATGGTCGTTACATTCTTATCCCCTTAAAAAAAATTCGTCCTCGAATTTTGCACTAAGTAGAGGGCTTACCGAAAAGATGAGGAATTTCTTGGTGCATTTCTGACTCGAGTTTCCATATCGCATCATCGCCATGATGGAAACGCCAAGCAACTCTGACCATGGGTACCTAGGACATACTTTTGTATCCCCATGTTTCATGTCATTACTATTTGTTTATCCTTATACACCTATATACTGTTCAAATGGATCGTAACTCAGACTTATAATATTCATATAATATTTTTTTTATAAGATTTATTCCTAAATGGACCGCAACACAGACTTATATTATTCATCTAGTATTGCTCTCTTTAAGACTTTATCATTTGGTTTCCACATGCTTAGTTCCTCCAACATTTCATACGCAGCATCATGAAACCTAATAAGCATCTGAGTGTATGTGCAACCGAGTTCATTTTTACCAAAATGGTGCTTCATGGAGAACTCAAAATCTTTCAAACTTCATGTCATCTTCATTGTCACATATTAGCATACTACTAAAAGAAAGCATGTCTAAGACTCTTTTGATCGATGAACACTTCAATCTTTTCTACCTAAATATAGGCATAGTTTGAACACAATGTTCGTAAGAACCTAAAGATTTGAGGGGTGTTCTTAGTACAATGACATCGCTCAATTTATAGTGATCATTCAGTGTCAGGAAAATTATCTTCATTACATCTTCTTCAGCAACTCAAAACTGTCGGTACTCACTCCATAAATCGATCTTGAGAACACTTAGCCTTAAATATGTCATCTTTGCATGGTAACAGACACTTATGTCTTGATGATTGTTTTATTTAACAACTTGTTAATAAGTCTCTAGATTTATAGAGTCATTATTCTTCTTTACAAAAGATGTGGAACATCTAAAAATGATACCCTCCATCTCATAAACCCTTCGTCTTATGATTATTAGATTTGTCTTTTTAGTTCATGTGTCATGGGGCCTTGGAAATTAAGATCATTCTTAAAAGGAGGTCGATATAACACTCAACTTCTAACTATAACTTTTAGATCTTTGAATATTGGCAACTATCTTCTTCTTTTTTATATTGCTTATACATCTTAGAAGGAAGAATCAAATAGGAATCTCATCGTAATCTTTCTAAGAAGTTTCTACCCGATGTGAAAAATAGATCTTATCTTCAATCGTCATTAGTAACACCAGCATGAACTTTATGGTCACTTGATCTTCATCTTAAATCAGATATCTTAAGGGATTAAACAAAGTATAAAAATGAATAATTATCAAATGAGACAATTATGTTTGGTATCAATCAAGAGTCCTATAAATCAATTGAGGACGGATCATTCTTGCCATTCTATGTCATTGGAATATGGTGGTTTCTTAATCAATGTCATTTGTTATCCTTTTTATGTTTCGACACATTGTGCCAATGCTTTATTTGATATGATATCATGGGAGTTGTCCTCAATCTTAACTTCTTGGCTTACATTGATTTATTTTTTTTGCAATGTCAGGTCATATAATTTCATGGGAGGCAAGTGGTTATATATGACCGCAATAAGTCCTTTCCTTAAGTATCTTGAAGCACTTTGAATTAATGTTAAGGTCGAACGATATCTACTTTGAGAGGTCGCTACATATAGTACAATATAGTTCTTAATGAACAAAATCATTTCTCTAACATAAGTCCTTAGTAAAACATCATGAATGCAAGTGAACACCTGGAATGAATTCAAACAATAAGACAGAAAAACAAAACAATCAACAGAACATAAACAAGCAATCATTCTTCTTCTTTGCGCATCATTTCATGGTCCTTTGCATTAACGATATTTTGTAGCACATGGGAGAGGATCGGGATAACTTTAAAGTTGGAAAGGAGAACTAATCCATTTATAAGACTTATGATCAAATCATAAGTGACCCATTTGATCAAGCCAAAATTTTGAACATTTTTCATCATATTGACGTAGAGGTATCTTAGAAAACATTTTATATATCATCCTATATCTTGCATGTTAGAGGACATTCTATGTATCATCTGATGGCTTGCTTAACCCATGCTTTATTTTCCCTCTTGAACCATCAACCATGATTATATGATTAAATACCCTATACGTTTGGACCTTATTATGAAAACTAATAAATATATCCATAGTCAAGATAAATTAATTAAAAATTCTTAGTTTACTTCATAATCATCCATCTCAGGTTCATAACTTGCTTCTCCAGAAATCTTATAGGAGACTTATAAAATTTTTCATACTTTACCTTAGCCCCCATACTTACTAAAATTTTCTCATTTGGTGTTTTGATCTTTTAATACTTAATGGTAGGGGGCTCATATTCTCCTTAAGCATGTCTCAGTTAAGAGACTTTAAATCTTTTCAAAATTTATCACATTCATTTAACCCTTTATAATTTTTTTATTAACCATATTAGTCTATTTTGAAAATATATATACATTGCAATGATAGAGAATTCATTCTTTAATAATGGATATATAAAAATATACTTCATATTAATAAAGTTTCAAATCTACTCTATACTAAACAAAATTAACTAAATTTATTTATTTATTTATTTATCTTTGTATATTTATAAGTACATTATGTTATATGTCCACATCTGTGTGTATGCTAGATCTAAATGTTCGATTAATTCAAATAGTCACTTACTTATTGAAAATTTCTTCTAACATTTATTCAAATCAATTTGACCTCTGAACCCCTTAAACTTCTATATTTGTCTATCCATACATTATACATGATTCTTGGACAGCTCACTGGTACTTAAATTATTGTCTAACCAATATCATATAACTTGAACATGATTAATAATTCTAATTCCTATTTCCCATATAAGGTAATCTAATTAGAAATTCGTATAACTAATTTGAATTTTTTTAGGACCTTTATCAACATAATAAGGGGATCATATGAAGTCTAAGGCGCAAGAAGCATTATGAGTCCATACTTATCAATATAAACATATAAGATGATTTATTAAACCCCTATATTGATAGAACAATAGGACTCCATAAGTCATAACGATAGATCATAACGATAAATCATAACTTAGACATGCTTGATTTCACTTCTACTATTTGAAATCATCTCACACCTACGTGTTGTGTGAGTCGAATCCATTAATTACTCTTATAATTCACTTGTTTCTTTCTTAAATCTACATCTCTTTGCAACTGATATACCTATTCATTTTCCTCTTCGTACTGCTGCAGTCAGCAGAAGAAGTCCGTGAATAGAGCGATCAGAAAGAGATGAAAAATATGAATTATAAGAAACATAATCTTTTCTTATATTTTATTCTTTAAATATCTATAAGACTCATTTTTCACGTAGGTATATTTATCCACATGCTTGTTACTTATTATGTTCCAATTTGTTTGTAACATTTATGATCCTTTTTGTCTAATCACTAATAATATTTAAGTTGATTCCTACCATACAGAATAACCTCTTTAGGAATCAACCACTCATATAAAATACATATCAATACATTACTAAAGAATAACTCAAAGCAAGAAAATCTTACTTGTACTTTGCGGTGGAGGGTGTGGCGACTGCTCGGCAATAGCACATGAACCAATACCATACTACTCTATACACTAGGACGTCAAGAGAGTCCTGACTTTAGGCTCTGATACCATAAATGTAACGCCCCCAAATCGACCCCCGCCACGTGGTGAAGACCAACCTGAAGGCGCTACGGCATGCTATGACTTGACCATAATATTGATCATATCTCAGTCAAGAACTGAGATACGTCAATGGAAAATAATAAAATAAAAGAAGATAACATGAATATGCGGAAGTCTAAAAAGTGGCTACAACATGAAGCTATAAATGCAGAAGGAAAAAGGAAACTAGTAACACTCTAAAAAAATCCTATAGTTCATGTGCTGTCCTATCGCCAGAGCTTCATCACCACACGCCTACTCCACTACTTCACTGACGTGGTCCTGTGGAAATCAGACACAGGGGAGGAGGTCCTCCCGTAAGCTTTACAACCTAGTGGGGAACCACATGATATACAATACATAATATGAATAAAATAATCAGAGACAAATAATCATGCTTAACTTGAACTTGAAAGGATAACATGACAGCATCATAAATCATGATAAGGATAAGATCAGAGGATATCATGAATCAGGAGAGTAACATGATGGTTAATAAACTTGAACTCATAGCATACTTGGAAATCATGACATTAACTTGACTTGACTTGAACATGTTTCTTGATATTGATTATTAATTAACAATCAGGGTGACTTTAGGTACCTTTAATTTTTGGGGTATGCCCAGCAAACGATACGGCCTTGTGCGGGTCAGTGGATGATCAACCCATGACCAAGGGAGCGACCCTTATCTTGATGCACTTGGCTTGGACTGGCAACCCATTGTTAATCTTTCATCTGATCTTATTAATCGCTTTGAATAACTTGTAGCTCTTTGTTCATTGTTCAATGAATACAATGAGATCAATAAGAAAATAAATCAATAGATCTTGGAAATCAATGAGGGATCCTTGTAAGGTCAGGAAAGTAGGATCAATTGTACATAGGCAATATTTATATTAAAAAGATAATTAATTAATAAATCTAATAAAAAGGTTCTTGAAAATTGGTATGAGGTAAATCAGGAAAAAGAATTCATGTTAGAATGATAAGGCAATCGATAGTGTTCATATCAAAATAAGGAAAGACTGATGGGTAGATAATCAAGGTCTGATGTGGCCGGGCACGGCCGTGACAACCTAGTGGCACGATCGTGACAACCTAGTGGCACAACCATGTCGATCTGAATGGTACAATCGGGTACGTAGGTAGTAGCACGGGCGTGCCATAAGAGGGCACGACCGTGACAGAGGGTGAGGGTGGTCGGTCTATCCTGGTGCGACTGGGTACTTGGTCATGGCACAGCTGTGCCGAAAGGATGGCACGGCCATGACCGGTCGGATACTCGGTCGACCGACCTCGATCGGCTTTTTACTTAATTTCATCGGGTCTTAGCACGGGCGTGCACATGTCGTGAAACGGCCGTAGCAATAATGGCACGGGCGTGCCAGAGAGGGGCACGGCCGTGACGGCGGCCAATTCTAGCCGATTTTAATTCGAAAATCACATGAATCTCTAACATACTTTTGTTCTACTCTAATTCTACATCTTAGCAATCACTAAGGCAAAATAGAACAACCAGAATTAATTCAAGCAGTGACTAATTCAAGAATCAAACAATCAATCAATAATCAAACAAAACCCTAAAACTTCTTCTTGATCCTTTTCGTTCCATAATTAATTAGGGCATGGATTTGAATAATTTAGATGTCATGCAAGGTGATTTCGATTCACCCACATGTTAAGCGTGATTAATTTATTTTCCCGTCGATTCATTATTATTCCACGGCATATGTGCTTCAGCGTGCTCCTTCCTCATGGTGCCCACTGGCTGTAATAAATTAGCATCAACGAGAGGGGTCTGAGGAACGTCGGTTGGGCGTGCGCAAGAGGAAAAGAAAAATAATACCTTTCTTGTTCCTTGAAGAGAGCGTGTGCATGAGAAGAGATGAAAGAGAGGAATGGAGGGAGGGAGAGAGAGAGGAGGAGAGAGGTGTGCTTTTGTATTGGGGAAAAAAACTTGGTGCGACTGTTGATGAGAAAGAGAGAGAGGGATTTATAGCTAGGTTAATTAAAGTTATGATTAATGGACTATTACAGGCCCATTAGTTTATATTCCTTTTTTTTTTATGGTCGTTACACTATTAAATTCGTCGAAGCACTTTGAGACGCAGCACATTACACTGGGTCAATCATAGTTAGTTGAGATTTTCTTATTTTGAATTCATTTATTTTGTTTTAATTAATTAATTAAGGTCATCTGTGTTGATAATTATGAACGCACGATTAATGTAGTTAAAAATTATAGCATTAAAAATTTTCCAAATTCGAGCTACAAGTCATCGTTTTTCTTCCTCTTTTTTTTTTGTTTCGCATTATTGAGTTCAGTGGAATTGCAAAACTGGAAAAAAAGAATCATGCATCGAATTATTTTTTATTGGCGCATTCGGATGGGAGATGATGGACTCGGGGGTATTTACTATTTAACGACCAAAAAGGTAAAGGTGGTGCTGCATGCATCCTGATAAAAAAAGTTTTATTTTAATCAGAAGAATATTGCCACTGAAAACTTTTTACAAAGAGTTTTATATGAACGAATATAAATAAAAATGTGAGATTTGTCATTTGTCCCAATCGCATTGCTTGCTTTGTACTCGCTTAGTCATATCATATGTGCATACGCGTAGACGATTAAAAATTGAAATGATTCTATAACTCTATTTAACGACCACAAATTGAAAGATTATTCAGTGACCAAAATGTAAACATAAAGTAAATATAATGCGGTATTCTAAGGGCATAAAATTCAACTTTAATTGACGAAGAGAAAGAAATAGTGAAAATTCATCTATGATATGAAAATATATCTTTTAAAATGTTTGAAATTAGGAAAAACAATTGTAGTTATTTTGATGTATGAAAGTAGGTTAGATGTGATTTTAATAAATCTTAGGTAGGATTAAGTAAAATGAAAATGCAAAATAAAAAAATATAAAATTGTAACTTTTATTGTTTCGTCAAAAAATTTAGATTTCAATTGTTTTTTTTAAAAAATGTTTTCAATTTATTTTATTTAAATCCAATTAAATGAATTTTTTATCTATATTTAATAAATAAAATAAATAATGAGTAAAAAAAATTTACTTAAATGATTCTTATATGTAAATATCGGTCCTCTACTATTCAAAGGGTTTTACCGCCCATTTCTACTTCTTTACTTCTCCCATCAGAATTTTAAAGAGAAATATCACCCAAAAAATATCAAGCTGAATTGGAAGAAAAAAGAAAAGAAAAGAAAGGTTACAACTTTCAACTTGGTATTTGTATGATCCTTTTATTGATGACAATTAGATAATTTTGTAAATTAAGAATTCTCTGAATCCTCTTTATTCTTTCCATTTCATATTTTGCTAATTATGAATTAAACAGAACTCTAAATTCTCACAAGAAAGAAAAAAATCCTGATTAGAATTAAATCTAAGGCTGAAATATTAGTTCTATTTCTTTCATAACTTCGTATTGTCTAAAAACTATGAAATTAATAAGAAAGAGTAAATTTGATATTGCATAATTATTAAAAATAAGTTACTAGAATTTTGATAAAAGTTGACGAAATAATTTTTAAGAGTCATATGAAAAAGAGTTTAGAAACTAAGACTTATAATTTCATAGTTTATAATTATTTAAGAAATCATAATTTAAGGAATGTTTAAAAAAAATTCATTTAGGATCGTTTGGTTCGCGGATAAACACCAGAATAATCTAATATTCTCAATGTAGAATAAGATTTATTTTTTTAATTATAGAATAAGATTATATTGGTCAAATTTTATTTTTTATAAAACTATTTACAAAATCATGAAATCATTACATGTAATCTCATTTTTAGAATATCTCTATTCTTCTAAAACAACTTAAAAGAGATATTCTACTTTTTTTTATTTTTTTCATCATTTTTTATTTTCCATTATTTAATTATATTATTATTATAATAATAAATGTAAACTTCGTATAATAAAATAATTTGATAATAAAATATGAAACTTATTTCTATTCAACCAAACAAGAGATAAAATAAAAATACAGTTAGAATACTATATCTTTAAAATAAAATTATTATTTTTTGAAAAATAAGCTTTACATTGTTCGCCCTATCATTATCAAATTGGGCCCCAATGGATATATTACGAATCGGCCCTCGAGCGGAGAACACCCTGCAAAGACCTTCTCAATACTCTGTAAAGTTTTTTAAATAATGGCTCAACATTTTTAAAAAGTTACGAAGAAAATAATATAATTTAATTATAAAAAAATATTATATAGAATAATTGCACGAATTATTTTATTTGTAGCCGGTAACCGTGTCCATCTCCAAGACATCAAAATTGTGGAAGGGGTTATCTAAAATATTTCGTCCCCAAATAATTAATTATGACGCACTACTTTTTCCAGTTTTCTCAGATATTATAAAATATTAAGTTAATTTTATTTTTCATTTTTTCCAAAATTAAGTTAATTCTTTTGGACTCTGTTTATTTTACTTTTTGGCTTTGTATACCAAACCTTTATTATAATATGGTTTTCTGATTATTGAGAAATTTTTGAAGATAATAATAAATTATATATCATTATATTTTTATATTTCATATTTTAAGTTTAAATTTCTTTAGCGATATTTTTTATATAAGATGAATAAATTGTGAAAATAATTATAATAATGTTGTATTATTTCATATTTAGTGTAAATACTAATTATTAATAAGATTTTAGTCAAAATATCCTTATACATCGACGGTGTTTGGTTGCATAATAAGATAACGAAGAAGTGCTTATTCTAATGAATATTATCAAATATGTAGCAGAATAAGAATAAGTCAATCAACATTTATTTTTTATGAAATCATCTTCAAAATTATTATTATACGAAATTATAATATTTGTATTCTATCAAAATGATGGAAAAGATGTATTCTCACTGTTTTGATCTTTTACCATTTCTTTTATTTTTTAGAATTTCATGACATATTATTATATTATTATTTATAATAATAATAATAATAATAATAATAAATGTCAAGTATTTATGATAAAATATTTTAATTATAAAATATAATATATTTAAAAGTTATTCTTTTGAGCATCAAACATAAAGAAGAATAAGAATATGATAAAAATATTATATTTTTAAAATAAAATTTATTATTATCCAAAAATTATTCTTCGTCCAACAACGGTCCTAAAGTATACAGTTTGTACACACTTATTGTAGAATAAATACGTCACACATAAACCTAAACTTTACTAAAATAACATCTTTGTTAAAACATCAATAATAACAATTATTTGAGTACTATAATACTTGTACTATCATCCCACAAAGAATAATGCACTTATTTCGCTGAAAAATAAGTGCGCTCGCCAATTAACAACTTAATTCTATGTGTACACTAGTACTTATCAACTATTCAACTTAGCCGTGTACTACTAGTACTAAATGTAGGAAAATAATGCACGCCTTATCTCTTAAGAAGAAATTGGACAATGACATTTTATATATACATATGTATTATATTATATTATATTATATTATATATATATATATATATATATATATATATATATATATATATATATATATTCTTTGTGCATGTCTAACTCAGCGTGCGATGATAAGTCACCAGCGCTGTCACTCTTAACATAATTATATTAGTCACAATTACATGAACATCTTAATTAATAGAGTCACGAAAGGAACAAGAACACTTTTTTTTGTCTAGTTCAATTATGAAATTCTAATGACAGTTTATTTAACGAACTTATCCGTAGGTCAAACTTAAGAATAATGAAAGGTTTAATAATTGGCGGGGATGAAGGTTTAATTTTAATTTATGGGAAATTTTCATTTAGATTATATTAATGGAGGGTTATCCTGTGCCTATATTTTTATATGCATGATATAAAAATTATATGAATAAAATTAAAAATTAAAAAAATATATTGAATATTCATAGTAGATTTTAATCTAGACACCTTCATTTTACTTTTATAGTCGTTTATGCAATTTTATTTTTGTCAGGGCCAAGAACCGACTATTAGTATCTGATGGATGGAAGAGACGAGATAAAAAATGGGACTCGATAAATGAAATTAATCCATATTAAAATCATCTGATTTTTTAATAAATTTTCAATATCTGATTTATGCAAAAGTTATTTCGGGCTTGACGATCTTATCCATTACATTGGAAGAAGAAGAAGAAGAAGAAGAAGAAGAAGAAGAAGAAGAAGAAGAAGAAGAAGAAGAAGAAGAAGAAGAAGAAGAAGAAGAAGAAGAAGAAGAAGAAGAAGAAGAAGAAGAAGAAGAAGAAGAAGAAGAAGAAGAAGAAGAAGAAGAATCAACTCGGTCATGTTTGTCGAAGTCGTTGGATTCCCTTCGCAGGATCCATCCAAATCATCATTAATTTATCACCCATATCATCATCAACTTTAATGTATCTTGGTGACATCCGAAAAAATATCTCATGCTTGACTATATATATATATATATGTAGATAGATGGCTGGTGAGTTGAAACTTATCCTTTGTAGGGCACAGGAAACATACGCATGTGATAGTAATAATAATCACACAAATATGAGGAAAGTATTTTTTAATGATGTTACCGTTTTCAGGAGTTTTAAACTTTTTATAATATAATATACATAACTTAAAAGTATAAAAAAGAAAATAAATCAAGAGATAACGTTTACTTAATATTATATATGGTGATGTCGTTACTATTTTTTTCCATTGGATAAAAGATCTATGATTAATATATAAAAATTATTTTTTTTTTGTAAATAATAACATAATACTATTTATAATATATTATTTAAAATAATATGAAGTTTGAAGGAGTTGGATGTGGAAGTATAATGTAAAAAAAAAAAGAATAGTGTTCAAGTGATATAAGTGAAAATTTATAACATGGGAAAAAATATGATTCAAGAAAACTAAAAGCAATTATTTATAAAAATAAATTGAAAGAGAATATTTCACATAATACCATTTATTCAATTGTGTTCTTATATTTGGGCCCCTTACTTACACATGATACGGAGAGTTTTAAAGCCCATAAAATTGTATTACTTTTTCATTCTTTTGAGGCCCATAATATAAAGATCAAAGTCTAAGGACATCTACGTAACGCGAACACCGTCACCAAGTCGAGAGCACGCGAACGTACGCTATCATACGTGTCTCAGATAAGATCTGGCGATGCGGCCGTCCGCTCCGCGGGGGAAGAAGCCGCCCGGCGACCGCTCGCTGCCCTCGCCGTAGACGATCCGCAGTATCTCCTCCGGCGTCCTTCCGAAGGCCAGCGAGTACTGGTCGCCGGCGATCACGTTGCCGGGAACCCTCCCCTCCGCGCCCCTGATCGGCCGGACGATGAGGCCTTCGTCTTTGACGACGCCCGGGTGGCCGAGCCTGTTGCGCAGCTCCGAGATGCGGTTGGTGAACTCGGCCACGGTGACGTTGTAAGGGTCCACGAGGCTCACGGATTGCTCGTACAGCAGGGCACGGATGACTGCGTCCTGGGCGGACTCCACGCCCAGGAGCCCTGCCACAAGCTGCATGCACGCACACGAACGTACTCATCACAACAAGCCGGAAAAGGACCTTCTGTTTGCGGCTTTTACGTTGAACATGAGAAAGTATGGTTGTATAGTCTACGTACCCTCTTGGCGCGCTTGGTCTGGAGCTTGGGGTTTGCACCCACGTAGCCAGTGAGGCCGACGTAGGGAATGAGGTAGGAGGCGAGAAGGTAGTTGATGCTGTTGGCGTAGGGATCGAAAGGCGGATCCAAGTTGCGACCCAGAGCGACGTTCATGATCTTGGCAAAGTTGCCGGCGCTCAGGTCGAGCAGTGGCCGCGGAAATCCTCTTACTGCGTCCTTGATCGCCCTATAATATATTAAGACGATGCAGGATTAAGTGCAAGGCGAATGGAAATTTTGACGCAAAAGCTTTAAAAA
This sequence comes from Pontederia crassipes, assembly GCA_030549335.1. Classification (NCBI taxonomy): domain Eukaryota; kingdom Viridiplantae; phylum Streptophyta; class Magnoliopsida; order Commelinales; family Pontederiaceae; genus Pontederia; species Pontederia crassipes. The sequence continues at coordinate 26,408,855 of CM060190.1, forward strand.
AATTCTGAGATGAGGGTGAGCAATTTCAAGGCGCGCCTGAGATGTCCGACTTCCTGGTAGGCGAACTGTGTCACGATGTCGCGGATGAGGGGGTAGAGATTGGCTTGCTTGGCGCCGACGGGAGGGGGGCCGCCCATGGTCAGGTTGGGGGCGGCCTCGTCCAAGCCGTGGCCGAGAGATCCCCAGAGGAAGAACTCGGCCTCGAGGTACTCCAAGTTGAGAGGGAACACGAGCAGGTCGGCGTCCGACTGGGGCAGCGTGCCGGGGCTCCAGAGTAGCTGCTGCTGCTGCTGAGATGGAGGAAGAGTAGTGCCGAGCAACAGCAGCGGCAGGAGGAAGGGGACGGACCAGGAGATCAAGTTTGCAGCCATGCTAATCCTTAGTTAATGCCCACTATTCCTTCAGCCTCTGAACGCATTCACTCGTAGCTAGTGAGGAACACAGACACAGATACTAAATACAGCGCGTAAGTACGCAGGCGATGGAAGAACTGAGTCGAGTACGTCTGAGGCAGAACACATGGCGGGGCGGGCGAGGAAGTTGCCAATGGAGTAGGACGGGCAGGTGGCGTGCATGGGATGTGAGTTGTGTATACAAGGCGTTAATGCTTTTGAGTGGTGCTCCTGTTCATGACCATGAGAAGGGCAGTGTTGTTGGATGGTGTTGGTGTTCATGTCATGAGGAGCTACTTGTAGTTGTAGCTTTTGTTCTGTTGGCTCACGCTGTGGTGCACCCCGTGCAATTGGCGCGGTTCACCTAATTAAATGCACAGTACAGTGGAGGACAAAGATGTGGTTCACTCCCTCCATGTCCAGCTGCTTTCATATTTCATATTATCCATATTATTCTTATCGAAAAAAAGTATTTCATATTATTTTTTAGATGTTTCTATACATAAGTAACGTTTATTTGCCACAAAAAGTTTCCATTGTTAACGTCACTTGTCACGGCTAAAAGTGTGCCCCAAAATGAGCATCAAAGCCGTGGAGCTGTACGGTGGACTGAAATTTCAATATGTGATCTGTGTCATGATTATTATTTGGATCAATGGTTCTCGGAGATTAAAGTGACAATCTAAAAAAAATTATGATATCCTTCGTCAAAATTGAGTTGTACATAAATTAATATCATAGTTTTTTTTTAATATAGAGCGGAATGGCGTCGTATGATCCATGTAGTCGATACCACTTAGTGGGATAAGACTTTGTTGTTGTTTTCTATTTTTAATATAACACGAGGTAGTTTTTTCTCATATTTTTTCATTAAAAGAAATTATATTTTGCATTCGCGATAGGGCTTTGTTTGATAAAGTTATTGATTCAATTAAAAAACCAAATGGAATAAAAATAAATTATTGATAATGTCAAAATAAATATATATAATTTAAAAATCAAATATTTTTTATTAAAAAAATAAATAAGAGTACGTTAGGAATAAAATGTGGAATCTCTATACTCCATAAGCTATTTTTACTAGCTTATAGGAGGTGCTTGGAAGGGGTATTTTTATCCATAATATATGAATTATTATTATTATTATTATTATTATTATTATTATTATTATTATTATTCAAGTAGGTTTATTATTCTTTTCTTATTCAAAAATAAAAAAAAATTGATGTGCTTGGATGACATAACATAGAAGTGAGTAATAAATCAAAAAGAAATAGAAAGAATACTTATTCTTGATATTTTAGAAAAGTAGTCAATATTCGCTTTTTAAGATTTCAATATGCAATTATTATTTTGACTGAATAGTTAATCTAACCCACTTTTTAGTTTATTTGAAGAATAAAACATGTTATTCATATTTTATTCTTTTCCTCATAGTGTTTTATGGCGAAATATCTAAATAGTCATTTTAAAAAAAAGTATTTTACGAAACAGTTATACTGGTATTTTGACTTGTTACAAATTGTATCCGTTATTTGATATCATTTTTTTTATATGCTAAACAGTGCCTAATTATAGATATATATGATTTGAACAAGTCTTGAATAAATATCAATATTTGATTATTAAACAATTTATATACTTGTAAGTTCTTCGTTATTTTATATTAAATATTTTCTACTCGCAAGTATAATTTTATAATCTAGGACCATACTTAACCTACCTTCTTAGATTCCTAAAAATTCCTTACTATGCACCTCGAAAACGATCTTAAGTAGTTTTTAGATTGATTAGTCCTATTGATGGATATTATCATTTTAGATGATTTATTATATTGTAATACTATTTGTGACCTATATATATCATATAATACAATTAAGAAACCAAAAAATTTACACGTGTCATGTATCATTGACACGGTGCCAAGTATTCATGTCAGTTTGTTCGATTGAATTATGCGTGTTTATATACACACCGTTAGGTAATTTATATCGGTTTCTTTCTGTATCGGTTTTGTAAGTCACTATAAAACTATTCAAAGAGCACTATAAAATTATATCGCATTAACTACCGAAAAAAATTATATCAGATTAGTTAGGTTCAACGGTAATCGGTCCTAACGTTGTGCGAGTCGAGTCAACAACACTTTTCATACTAGAAAGAAAAGAGTGAATTTGTATTTTTTTTTTTTTTTGAGGATGTACAGAATGCTTATGGCTTCTCATCACGCTAGGGTTTTTTTAATAAAAAAAGATCATCTAACGATTAAGAGGCCAAAACGATCATGATACAAAATATCATAGAGATCCTACAGGGGATCAAACTTCCAAAAAGGTTGTAAATAAAAGTTCGAACAAAATTTGCCAAAAAATTAGCTGCCCGGTTAGTTTCCGGAAGTAATATGTAAGGCGCCATGAAGTAAAATGGTTCAGCATAGTCTTAATGTCAGTTACAATAGTTTTCATGCGTCAAGGAATAGCATAATATCCGTTGACGATATGCACAAGGTTAGCAGAGTCGGACTTGATAATGATAGTAGGCAGCTCCAACTGAGGGCAGCGCTTGATAGTAATGAGCACCTCCCAGGTTTCAAGCTTCAGCACCGAATCAGCATGTCTTTTGACAGCACCTGCAAGAAGACAACGACCAGAGTGAGTACGAATAATAAAACATGCTCCCCCCACCAAGGCAACTTCAGCGAAGGAACCGCCCGTGTTAACCTTAACACATGAGTCTGGGGAGGGCTCCCACTGGACCCAAATAGGGTCTTGGGGACAAATTGCCTCAAGAATGTGGATTCTAGTATAATCATTATACTGCGCTAGTACCTTCTCCCAGACCACAAGCTGGGTTGCCCAGATGGAACGAAAATATGCATCATTCCGACACTGTCAAATGCCCCAAAAAGCAAAGGAAAACAGAGAGCAGACGAGTTCTGGAATTCGTATCCAGTGAAAGGCCTTCATTAAGCCAATCACCCTCAGGCCAAGAGTTAATAAAGTCAAAGGTAATTCACAATTTAGCTTGAAAAAAATCCTAAAAATGAGTAAAGAAAGAGTAAGAAAAAAATAAATATGTGACCGTTTAAGGGCATTACCGCAAAAAACACAAGTGGGATTGAAGTAAGGGGTCTTACACGAAATGAAGCTTGAAGACCAAAAGTTAACAAGTATATATATAGCTAACATAGGATTTCAAGTTTATAATTGTGATTCATTATTATACATATCCATAAATAGACTCTATAATCCTGCGATGACAGTAAATTTTATTGTTAAAAATATTTTTAACATTGTGTTAAAAATGATGTATAAAGCTTTGGTTAATCCTCATATAGACAATATTAATTAAATTTAAGCATACAGAACTTATAGTTGTATGATGATACCTTATTGATTTAAAAATTAATATTATAATTTATTTAACTTATAACTTAATTAGACTAGAAATATAATCTTATCTCGTGCTGCCAAATGATAATTCAGTAATGGATTTTTATATTATCATTAATATTTTGCAATTTAACTAATTTTTTGTGATTGTTAAATAAAATTCATTCAATTAGTTTCAGCAAAAAAAAAAAAGAGAACAATTGTAACGCCCCCGAAGTGGCCTCCGCCACATGGGTGAAGACCAATCCGAAGACGCTACAAATGCTATGACATTGATCATAATATTGGCCAAAACTCGATCAAGAATCAAAACACGTCAGCAAAAGAAAGAACTAAAATAAAGAGAAAATGTGGAAAGTATTAATTATTGCGAAAGTCGAAAGGTTACTACATTGATTCAAGTAAAGTTTTCATAGTTGCTATTTCAGAGTTTTATGAATGCGGAACATGAAAGAAAGATACACAACTAAGCCCTTGCTTTATCATCTTCTGAGTGTTGTCGCAGCATACCAACTCACCACCATCACCTAACTCTATGAAAATCAAACACAGGGAGATAATTCTCTCGTAAGCTTTACAGCTCAATGGGAAACTAATGACAATATACAATGAATAACTCCAATTACAATAAATCGAAAATGAGAGATACCTTTGCTAGTAGATTGAACATGGAAATAATAAAATATAGATGTATCATGAGCAAAGGAATAAATCAATACACTATGAGTATTATGATCCAATGAGAAGTAAAGAACTTGTTGTCAATATCATTCTTGAAAATCACTACACAACATTTATCAATGATCATACTTAGAATCGGTAACTTGATTCGATATCAATGTTTCTTTGCTTAACAATGCTTTATTATCTTGGTTAAAAATGTTTAACAATCAAATGACTTTGAGGTGTCTTTAAAATCCTCATCCTTTACTTAACATAGGATGAATCCTTGTTCTTTTATGGGCGGCCGTATTGAATCATAGAGACACATGGCTTAGCCTTACGACCCAGTGATTAGTTTTCATCCTATCTTATTACTCACTTTAGAAAATTATGTCTCGTTATTCAACACCAATCTTGAGTTGATGATTCAATGATAAGGACAAATCAAATGATGATAACATAAAAGTTCTCGTCTTAAATAAATATAGAGTATGTCCATAAGAGGAAAAAAATTATGTCAAGAACTGGCAAGATCAAGGAGAACCCAGATAGAATTCATAATAAAAAAAAGAAAGAGAATAAAAGTTTCGACGGCTATAACCCGGGTCGGGTATATGGCAAACCGGGTTGGGTTCTAGTATGAACTCGGGTCGGACTCAGAGAATACCATCGTGCAGTGTTGGTGTCGACGAACGACTAACTTGGACTGGGTTTGATGGAGCCCGAGCCGGATAACACAATGTCGAGACTTCTGGCCATTCCACCATCCGCTAACTCGGGCCGAGTTTAGGGTAAATATGTAACGCGCCCAAAATCAATCAACCTGCCACGTCGACAGTCAGATTAACCAAGAGAGCGCTACACTGCCTACTGCTTCCTTGACTTTGACCAGTCAACAAATGATACACGTGGCAATAGAAATAATAGAGAACAAATGGAAGAAAGGATTTGCGAAAGAAATCATAGGAAAATCAAAGGGCTGTCACGTTTAATGAAATCATCCAAGGAAAAAGGAAAATTCACATATTTCAAATAACCAAAGCAAATTGTCACATATGCGATATCAGAAAGGGAAAGTCATAATATTCTTTAAATACAAGAACTCATAATTCGAATAAAGAAATAGAAGAGCGGAAAACTTTTGGATTTAGCAAGTCATGTGCGGCTATCCTTGAGATCTACATTATCCATTTCCTCCTTAGGCAGGGTTCTCATATGTAAGATTCCAATACAGAGGCATAGAATACTCGTGACCTAAACGTTTAGTACACATAGATGCATAGACGATAATGATAATCAGATCATAATGACAATGGAAATCAATAAAGTCATTGCTTTAAATCAATGGTCTCAATACCTTGATCACAGTGGGCTATGAACAATACATGTTCATATCTATACTTTATTCTTTACTTTAACCATACTTTGTTCTCTACCTTACTCTGCTATACATTGCTTTATTCTATACTTTACTCTACTATACATTACCATACTTTGTTTTACTCTATGTGGTACTACGTCTTTTACATTACTATGAGATCCTTGAAGTCTGTTATCCTATGCGAGCTCGACTTAATCAGGTTGGGAAGCTAGATGTGTCTCTATGCATTGTGTAACCAGGATGCTAATAAAAGGGAAGGTGTACGCTAAGGCATACCCTTTTTCAGAATGCAAGTGGGAGATGACCTACAACTAAGAACAGTGATCGTTGCGGACTTATAGGTTCGCTGTCTCCTCAGCTGAGCTACCTGTCCCTCTGGCACTATAGTTTGTAATTTATATATTGCCCCCGTGGGGGAAGAGTGTGTCGATACATCACCCTTGTTCGGAGCACAGGTGGAAGATGGCATGTGGTCCAGGAATAGTGGTCGTTAAGACCAGTAGGTGCACTGTCTCTTCAGTACAGCTATCTGCCCCTCTCTATACCATATCTTGATATCTGCTCTGTACTCTGGACAACACATAGTTATCCCATTCTTTTATCTTTACTTTACTTATCTTTTTTATCATCTATGGAATTAAAATCATGGATCAGAAAAGGGGTGAAGTCAGATCCCTTTTTCGTGTAAGAAAAGCCCATTACATATATTACCATATTGGACATGGCCTCAGATGAGCCAGTCGAGATTTGGGCCCAACTATGAGTGTTTTGGGACTCTGAGGGTATTTTAGTCTTTTGTGCTATGAGATTTGTCAGTAATTCCTCTCTGCTCCTGGGCTGGTCAACCGCTCATAGTGGACCGGTCGATTGCTCCTGTTTGGCCGGTCGACGGATCTTAAGGGTCGGTCGACTGTTCCGTTGCATTGAGCTAGCCGACCATTCGCTTGGAATCGGTCGATCGGTCACTGCACATAAGTACGTCACGGGATCGGTCAACCGTTCCACTGGGATCAATCGACCGATCTTATGTGAATGGCCTTGGCGGCTCTCGCCAGATCGGTCGACCGATCCAACCGAGTCGGTCAACCAATCTTAAAGCCGACATGAATGTTGCAGATCGATCGACCAATCTTGCAAAATCAGTCGACCGATTCCATGCGGAAACATGGCCATTGGTTATCTTCCTCATTTATGGCAAGTTTCCGGTTGTCGAATTCCAATGATTACAATATGAAAAATGTTGCTAAGGTTATCCAGGTCATAATGGAATCATAATACACGAGATGATTAACATTTTATCGTCTAGGGGATTTTACATCTATGATATCTTTGTTCGATTGCTTTTCGATCGCCGGAGTCGCTGCCGTTGCTCGACTTTTGGTCGTCCTTGGCCAGTGGAAACGTGTGCTTGGTCCTTATGAAGGCATCAAGGGTGCTGTGCGTTGCTGGATCGCCCTTATGTGCTCGGTTCAACTGGAAGCCGTCCGCTCGTTGTTTGCCGGAGCCGGAGAAGAAGAGGAAGGGCAGAGGAGAGGGGGCTGAGTTGAGGTGGTCGAGTCGAGAGCCCAAAGCGGGCGAGAGTCCACTTCCTCCCCCCCTTATATCTCTGCCGCCCCTCTCTCTTGGGGAAGAAGTCGTGGGGGAGTGGGGGAGAGAATCGGGTGGGAGAGGAGGATACTCCCTTCGATTCTCACGTTCCTCTCTTTTTTTTCGAATTCAAATTTGAATTCTCCTTTTTCTATTTCTTTTTGAGTTATTTTTCTTTTTGTTTTTGAGCCAGTCGTTACATGACTACCCCCTTAAATAGAAATTCGTCCTCGAATTTAAATCAGGGTTATGGCTTACCGAATAGTCTGGGAAACTTTTCTCGCATCTCTAACTCTACTTCCCAAGTTGCTTATTTATCCTAGTGATGCTTCCATGCTACCTTGACCAATGCCATTGTCTTCTTTCCTTTTTGAACTTTCTGATACTCTAATATCTCTGTGGGTTGCTTCTTGTATGTTAAATTCTTCTTGAGGTTTGGCTCCTCAATTTGGATTACGTTGGCATAGTCGTGCTTATATTTTCGGAGCAATGAGACATGAAAGACAATGTGCACCCTGATGTACGCTAGAGGTAACGTCAACCTGCATGCGGAATCATCGACCATATCTAAAATTTCAAAAGGACCCACATACCTTGAGCTCAAATTCCCTTTCTTGCTGAATCGCATCACACCTTTGGTCGGTGAGATTTTAAGTAGAACCTGTTCACCAGCTTTGAATGTGTGTTCTCGTCTTTTCTTGTCGGCATAGGCCTTTTGCTGGTCTTGAGCTGACTTAATTATTTTCTTTATTAACTCAATTCGGTCTGTGTATTCCTGGGTCTGCTTGTGGAGTTCTACACTCAATATCTTTTTTTTGCCCACTTCTCCCCAACATGCCGGGGAGCGACATGGTCGGCCATATAAAGCTTCAAACGGAGACATCTCTATACTTGCATGATAACTGTTGTTATAAGAGAATTCAATAAGAGGAAGGTGATTGTCCCAGTTGTCATGCCAATCTAAGGCACATGCTCGAAGCATATCATCTAGTGTTTGGATTGTTCTTTCTGATGGGCCATTCGTCTGTGGGTGAAATATCGTACTATATCGCAGCCTTATTCCGAAAGCATTTTGGAGACTCTTTCAAAATCTTGCGGTGAATCTGGGATCCCTATCAGACACGATGACATATGGTATTCCATGGAGTCTGACGATCTCCTGCACATAAAGGTCCATCAAGCTTTCCAGTGATTGTTTTACTTTGATGGGTCGAAAGTGGACCGATTTAGTGAGTCGATCCACTACTAACCAAATAGCATCGTGTGCCTTCTGAGTTCGGGAGATGCCTGTAATGAAGTCCATAGTTATCTCCTCCCATTTCCACTAGGGAATCCCGAAGCTCTTCAGTGTGCCTTGAGATTTTTTGTGCTCCACTTTAACCTGTTAGCAGATTATACATCTGGAGACATACTTTGCTATTTTCTTTTTCATATCAGGCCACCAGAAACTTCTCTGTACATTCTTGTACATTTTTGTACTCCCATGATGGATAGCGAACTCCGACTTGTGGCATTCATCCATAATCGGTCGCGGTACCGAATGTCACCATCTGATGAAACCCTGAAATCTTTTACTTCCAAGCTTGTTTTGATCATCATGGACTGATAATTCAACTTGCAACGCAATGATCCTTCCGATAAGGTCAGGCTCAATCTACTACATCATCATGAGCGAACCGTTAGGCCTTACCTTTGGAGCCCATTTGAAGAGCTCCGTCATCATTTCATATTGTCGGAAGTGCATGAAGGCCACCGAACCTTCCCATTTTTGACTGAGAGCATCAACTATTGAGTTCCTTCTCAGGATGATAGTTGATGGCAAACTCGTAGTCCTTCAGGAACTTCATCCATCGTCTCTGGCGCATATTCAGGTCTCTCTTAGTGAACATGTGCTTTAAACTCTTATGATCTATGTAAACCACAAACTATTCCCCATACAAATAATGTCGCCAAAGCTTGAGAGAAAAAACCACCGCTGTCAGCTTGAGGTCATGAGCAAACTTCTTCAGTTGTCTCGATGCATAGGTCGCCACCTTTCCATGCTACATCAAAGCACACCCTAATCCCATGTTATCACTGTAGGTTACATACCCACCACTGCCTTATGGTAAGGTGAGTATGGGTGCAGAAGTCAGTCGCTTCTTCAATTCTTGGAAGCTTTCTTAACATTTTGTGGACCACATAAATTTTTCTCCCTTCCTTATAAGCTTGGTCAATCGCAGTGCTAGTCTGGAGAAATTTTTGATGAAGCGCTTGTAATATCCTGCCAAGCCGAGAAAATTTTTAATCTCTGAGACATTATTCGACTATGTCCAGTTTGACACTGCTTCAATCTTGACCGGGTCCATTAAAATTCCATCCTTGGAGATAATGTGACCAAGGAACATCATCTCTTCCATCCAGAATTCATATTTTGAAAACTTTACATATAGTTTCTTCTCTCGCAAAGTTTCTAAAATAATCCTTAGATGTTCCTTGTGTTGTTCCACATTTGACGAGTAGATGATGATATCATCGACGAAAACAATCACGAACTTGTCAAGGTGTTCGTTGAAAGTCCGGTTCATGAGGTCCGTGAACGCTGCTGGGACATTAGTTAACCCAAACGGCATAACTAGAAACTCATAATGTTCATACCGTGATCTAAATGCCATCTTCAGGATATCCTCTTCTGCTACTCTGAGCTAGTGGTACCCGCTTCTCAGATCAATTTTAGAGAAAGCCTTTGCATTGGAGAGTTGATCGAACAAGTCATCAATGCGAGGTACGAGGTACTTGTTTTTTATCGTGACCTTATTGAGCATCCGATAATCTATGCAGAGTCTCATTGAGATATCCTTTTTCTTCACAAAAAAGACCGGAGCGCCCTATGGCGAGACGCTGAGCCTAATGAAGCCCTTATCCAATAACTCCTGAATATGAGTATTCAACTCTCTCATTTTCGTTGGAGCCATACAGTATGGAGCTTTGAAAATTAGAGCTGTACCGAGTACTAGTTTGATGTAAAAGTCGATATCTCTCCTGGACGGTAGACTGCTAACATCTTTCGAGAATACATCAGAAAATTTTCTCATAATTTCTATGTCCTGCGGAGTCTTGATAGGTGCTTCAATTTTGGTCACGCTTGCCAAAATCCTCTACATCCCTATTTAAGAAGCTTATGAGCCTTGAGAGTAGATACCATGATCTTGGGTTCCTTCCGATATATACCTCTGACCGTGACTCTTTCTTTATCATGTGCTCTTATAATGACCTTCTTCTGTTTGCACAAGATTGAAGCATCATGGCGAGTCAGCCAATCCATACCTAGTATAACATCATAATTCTTCATCGGTAATATGATCAAATTTGCCGGAAAGTTCTTTCTGTCTATTTCTATCGATACATCTGGTAGATACTTAGTAGTCTGTAGAGTTTCTTGAGGGGTAATAATTATCATACTGGGCTTTAAGTTCATAGCACATAACCCCAAGGTTATAACACACTCTTCTGATATAAAAGAATGAGTGACTCCAAAATCGAATAAAACAGTAGTAGATAGCTTGGCTATATGGAGCGTACCTTGAATGACGTCAGCATCATTCTGTGGGGCATCTTTTTCCAGGTTGAAGAGCCATCTTTGTACCAGGGGTTTGCACCGTGAACAGTTGACGGGTATGTGACCTCCCTTGCCACGATGGAAACATGCACCAGTCTTCATGCAACATTCCCCAGCGTGAATTCTGTCACAAGTGTTGCATAAAACCCGATCACCTAGTGCGGGTTAGGTTTGAGGGGCCCTGGGTTGCTGCTGTCTCTGTTGTGCCGGCCGCCTTGTCGGCTGTTTAGGGGTCCTCTGATCTTGGCACTGTTGGTATTGTTGAGATGGTGCTTGCTGAGGCTGACGTTGTGGTGGTAGTGGTTGTCAGGGCTATTGTTCCTAATGGGGACGATCATACTATTGTGGAGCTGGGTACGGTCGGGGACGGTTATCCTGTCGTTGGTCCTGTATTTGCTACTGATAGTCATTTCTCCGAAATTGCTGCTGTTGTGAACCCTGCCCCACCTCCAACTATCCTCTTTTAGCCCATTGTAACTCTTGCTAGTCCCTTTCCATCATTGTGGGCAGTTGGACCGCCTCGGTTAGTGTCTTGTAGTTGCCGGGTCGTGTTTGAGTTCTCAGGCTCGGATTCAACTCTTCTACAAAGCGGTTGGTTTTCTTTAGCTCGTCCATGGTCAGTTTTGAATATTTTTAAGATGAACATATCTGGTCAAATATTGGGACATGGTCATCGTCCCCTGTGTCAAGTTCAGAAATTCCTGCTGCTTCAGCCTCCTCTGAAAGGCAGGGAAGTAACGAGCTTCGAACAATCGCCGAAAGTTTGTCCATAGTACTATCCTGACATCTGAGAACTCAATTGCTTTGGTGGTCTTTCACCAGTCTTTGACATCCTTAGTGAGGGCATCGACGGTGAACAACACCCCCTTGTTCTCGGGGCAGTCCAAGAGTTCGAATTTGTCTTCCATGGTGATTATCCATTGTTCTGCTATGTCAATATCACCTTCGATGTTATAGGTCGACGACTTTAGTCTCCAAAAGTATTGTATGGTGCATGGGATGGGAGTTGTCATTCCTATCGTTCTGGTTGGAGTGGAGGATGCTGGATCCCCTCATCATTGTGGCACTCGGCCTCATCATTTGGTTGATGCATTCTTCTTCGGGGAGATATCTATGAGAGACAATGCAATTGATGAGAAGCTATGAAGAAGGATATTCTTTAAATCAAAATGAACTTTATTTTTTTATTTTTTTATCTCCTTTGACAAAACAACGAACAAAATATTCCTCGTAACAATGCGAACTCCATCATAATGAGGTCTTAGTCATAAAAATAAAACATCTAACAAACTAATACTATGTGACTCTGCTTCTTTATGCCTCAACAGACGGAGGGATCCGGGTAGTCTCAGAAGTAATGCCCAAATTGTCCGCACTTTATACAATATGTGGACCTTTCCTCCAGTAGCAGGTTGGGCTTGATCGAGCAGGATGCCTCATCTCCTGACTCTAACTCAGGTGTCTCCTCTTCCAGCCAGGCGCCACTGGGGAGAGGGAGATTTGCGAATGGGAGGGACATCATTGGTACATTGCTTCCCACACTCTCCTGATTAGAGTGCTTGTGATTTTTTGGTACCGCAGGAGGTGGGACGTCACGTCCATGCCCTCGCCCTCGTCCACGGCTCTGGCTGTGCACCGGCCTTTGCTCTTGATTCTAGGGAGTCAGAGCATGCATCTGTGATTCCATTACAAAAAGAACTCGTCTTCCTCTATGAACAACTCGGGATGTAATGCGTCGAGGAGGCATCTATAAGAACGAGTTAACTCGATAATATAAGAAGAATCTATATGAGGAATTTTACTCGTTACTTACTTGAGGAGTGGAGTCGTAGTTACTTAGGATGCTTGCACATGACTTTACTATGACCATGGAACACTATGCACAAAGATGACAATGCAATAGCCTATACTCTACTATAAACAATAATGACACTTTTGTGGTCTATACTCTATTATGAATACTGAGGAGCCAAGAACTTAGGCTCTAATACTCCCCAAAATTATGAATACCAAGATGTAACGCTCCCAAAATTAATCATCCTGCCACGTTGGCAGTCAGATTGACCAAGGGAGCGCTACACTGTCTACTGCTTCCTTAACTTTGACCAGTCAACAAATGATACACGTGACAATAAAAATAATAGAGAACAAATGGAAGAAAGGATTTGCGAAAGAAATCATAGGAAAATCAAAGGGCTGTCACGTTTAATGAAATCATCGAAGGAAAAAGGGAAATTCACATATTTCAAATAACCAGAGCAAATAGTCACATATGCAATATCAGAAAGGGAAAGTCATAATATTCTTTAAATACAAGAACTCATAATTCAAATAAAAAAATATAAGAGCAGAAAGTTTTGGGGTTGAGCAAGTCATGTGCGGCTATCCTTGAGCTCTGCGCTATCCATCTCCTCCCTAGGCAGGGTTCTCACTAGCAAAATCCTAATACAGGGGCATGGAATACCCGTGAGCTAAACACCCGTTAAACATAAATGCATAGACGATAAAATGATAATCAGATCATAATGACAATGGAAATCAATAAAGTCATTGCTTTTAATCAATGGTCTCAATACCTTGATCACAGTGGGCTATGAACAATACATGTTCATATCTATACTTTGTTCTTTACTTTAACCATACTTTGTTCTGTACCTTACTCTATTATACATTGCTTTGTTCTATACTTTACTCTATTATACATTACCATAATTTATTTTACTCTGTGTGGTACTACGTCTTTTATATTACTATTAGATCCTTAAAGTTTGTTATCCTATGCGAGCTCGACCTAATTAGGTTGGGAAGCTAGAGGTGCCTTTATGCATTGTGTAGCCAGGATTCTCATAAAAAGAAAGGTGTACGCTAAGGCATACCCCTTTTCGGAATGCAAGTGGGAGATGACCTGCACCTAGGAACAGTGGTCGTTGCGGACCTATAGGTTCACTGTCACGTTAGCTGAGTTACCTGTCCCTCTGTCATCATCCTTGGTAATTCATATATTGCCCTTGTGGGGGAAGAGTGTGTCGATACATCACCCTTATTCGGAGCACAGGTGGAAGAGGGCCTATGGTACAGGAACAGTGGTCATTAAGACCAGTAAGTGCACTGTCTTCTCAGTATAGCTACCTGCCCCTCTTTATATTATATCTCGATCTCTGCTCTATACTCTGGATGGCATATAGATATCTCGTTCTTTCATCTTTACTTTATTTATCTTCTTTTTCATCTATGAAATTAAAATCATGGATAAAAAAAGGGTGAAGTGAGATCCCTTTTTCGTGTAAGAAAAGCTCATTATATGTCTTACCATATTGGATATGGCCTCAGGTAGGCCAGTCAAGATTTGGGCCCAACTATGGGTGTTTTGGGACTCTGAGGGTATTTTGGTCTTTTGTGCTATGAGATTTGTCAGTAATTCCTCTTTGCTCATTGATCGGTCGACCGCTCCTGTTTGTCCGTCGATCGATCTTAAGGGTCGGTCGACCGCTCCATTGTGCCGAGCCAGTCGACCATTCGCCTGGTATCGATCGGTCGGTCGCTGCGCGTTGGTACGTCGCGAGATCGGCCGACTGTTCCACTGGGATCGATCGATCTTATGTGAATGTCCTTGGCGGCTCTCGCCGGATCGGTCGACTAATCCAATCGAGTCGGTCGACCGACCTTAAAGCCGACATGAACGTCGCAGATCGGTCGACCGATCTTGCAAAATTGGTCGACCGTTTCCATCGAAAATAGGGCCATCGGTTATCTTTCTCATTTTCAGCGAGTTTCCGGTCATCGAATTCTGACAATTACAAGGTCACAATGGAATCATAATACGCGATTAATGATCAACGTTTTATCATCTAGGGTATTTTACGTTTACGGTACTCCTGTTCAATTGCTTTTCGATCATCGGTGTCGCTGTCGTCGGTCTGCTCAACTTCCGATCGTCTTTGGCCGGTGGAAACGTGCGCCTGGTCCTTACAAAAGCATCGAGGGTGCTGTGTGTTGCTGGATCATCCTTACGTGCTCGGTTCGCTTGGAAGCCGTCCGCTCATCGTTCGCCGGAGCCGAAGAAGAAGAGGAAGAGCAGAGGAGAGGGGGCTGAGTTGAGGTGGCCGAGTCGGGAGTCCAAAGGGGGCGAGAGTCCACTTCCTCCGCCTCTATATCTCTGCCACCCCTCTCTCTTGGGGAAGAAGTCGTGGGAGAGTGGAGAAGAGAATCGGGGGGGAGGGGAGAGCAGGTTACACCCCCCCCCCCCCACACACACACACTCTCTCTCTCACGTTCCTCTCTTTTTTTTCGAATTCAAATTTGAATTCTCCTTTTTATTTTCTTTTTGAGTTATTTTTCTTTTTGTTTTTTAGCCGGTCATTACAAAATCAGCCCGGGTTTGACAAATGCAGGTTGGGCTCTAGAGTGCCCAGATGAATTTCATATGAACTCGGGTCGGGTTTATAACAATCTGGGCTGAGTTTATTTGATAGATTATCTAGATTTCATCTACTTAAATCTATTGTGTGGAAAAGATAAAACACTCAAATAAGAACTTATGCATAGCCGTATAGTCATCCTACACAACATAAATGCCTACAATCAAGACATAGTTTTATATATCAAAGAGCAATAGACAAATCAGAGCATATCAACTACAAGCAGAATCTTGGAGTGACATTAAGATGATGGTGCAGTGGGACATATATAGCAAAGAAATAAATCAAACAATTCATAATACCAAATCTAGCATTCATCCACAGTATTCTTCAGACAGTCTATGTATCATGTATGGCTGATCAGAAGTATGAATCAATTGATCTAATTCAGATTTATTCAAAGAGGAGTTAAACAAGGTGATTTCTGAATCACCTACTAAAGAATGTTGCGCCCCTTTATGACGTCCTTGCGCTTGTGCCTCCTCCCCCGGTGGATATCCTCTTGATGTGCAGTAGCTGGTGAGATGAACCAATAATTTAGGTAGGGGTGTTCGCCGGGTCGGATCGACCCGGTGAATCCGAGTACCCGACCCGGCCCGAACCCTTTTGGGTCGGGTCAGGTTGGGGGTCGGGATCCAACTCGACCCGACCCCAACCCGACCTAGGGTCAGGTCGGGTTGGATTTTTCCAATCTAATTTGACCCGACCCGACCCGTCAACCCGATTTTTTATTTTTTTCAATTTTAAATATTTTTTATTCAATTTAAGTAGTGTATATCATCTAAAATTACAAAAAAATTATAATAATGCATTTTAAATAGAGAATAATATATAGATATTTAAAACAATATTTTTTATGCCTAAAATACTTTATTTTATATTTAAAATAAATTAGTAAATGCTTTTTTATATTAAAAATTAAAAAAATTAAAAAAAAAGAAAAAGGGTGGTCGGAGCCCGACCACGCGACCCGACCCAACCCGGCCCGGGCCGGGTCGGGTTGGGTCGGGTCCTTTCATAAAAAAAATTGAAATCCGACCCAACCCGACCCGACCCGACCAAACTCGGTCGGGTTGGGTCGGGTTTGATCACGGATCGGATCAAACCCGACCCGTGAACACCTCTAAATTTAGGAGAACTGACTTCTACACGTGTGAGAGGATTAGGAGGAGATATGGGTGATTATGTTCATTAATGTCCAATATTTGAATTGATTCTAATAATTACTTTCCCCTCATAATTGCTTGCACTAATCTCTCCATAAAAATAGGATTCATGGAATTAAAAAATCCCAGCTGGACATTTTCTTTTATTATTTTATTTGTTCCCTGATTGTTACAACAATACTCATTTTTCCTTTATTTAACAACAGATGATGAAATTAGTTAATTTGGACTGGGTATAGAACTGTTGGGCCATTGTAGTAATTTTGCTTGGATCCATATCAATGAGCTATAATAATTGTTTTAAAGTAAAATTATTGGTGATTTTGACAACATTAAATACATCTTTCTTTTAGTGTATATATATAATTTGATATTTTGTCAAACGGTCACAACTATTTCACTATTAAGACAGAACTGTTGTGCCGTTGACCCAACTAGTAGTAATTTTGGTTAAGTCCATATCAATTATTGTAATAATTGTTCTAAAGTAAAATTATTAGTAATTTTGACAACATTAAAGACGTGTTATATTTTTTTACTTTATATATGTAGTTTGATAATTCGTCAAGCGGTCACAATTATTTCACACTATTAAGACAGAAAAAAATATCCTCTTTTACTAGTTTGATTATTTATTTACTCGTCACACAATGTCAACCTGTATTACATATTAAGTTTTTTTGTCATCTTTTTTCTAATCAATATGTGTAAAAATTGATGCATGTGGGCTCTTCCTCGGCATGATACATTTGTGTACTCTGTCATACACATACAAGTACACATCATTTTATGTTTTATATAATAATACAATTCCATTCGATGTGCGCAACATGGCAACGTGCATGTTTTTCTCCAAGTTGTTTGACAATGTATAAGTAGTATGATAATATCCATTTATTGCGTTAATAATATTATGAATTTTAACAAGTATATGTACAATCTCCACTTAGCTGTTGCCTGGACAAGAATTGTATGAAAAGAAAGGATAATACACACATTAACAGTTCTTTGCGCCTGCATTGTGCATATTAATTAACAAGTATATATTTGGTCGAAATACGCATGCCATTAATCCTGCAATAATTTTTTTAAAAAAAAATACATAATGGATATACGTGAGTTTTCGACAAGCTATGTGCTGATGACTCGTGTTATTTATGTGGACTACTTATACAAATTAATTATTATGCCCGAGAAATTAACCATAAGACAAACCAGCTGATCAATTCCAATTATTGAAAGCCATTAGGGTTCCTTTATTTATATGATTCGTTCCGAGAACAATATCAGTACCACCACCATAATTTCTCTCTCTCCCCCTCTCTCTCTCTTCTTTGATTACTTTCTTTTAGGACTTTGTGGATGGCCAAAGAGTTAGAAGAGAGGTCACGGCCAGCTGAGCCGCCGGTCGCCGGCGCCGAGGATAGGCGCCTCGACCATGGAGATCTCCTCATCTTCCCCTCCCCGGACTTCACTGCTCAGGCGCTCCTCGCCTCCCCCGAACAAGTAATCCTCCATTCGTTCTTTCCTCCTGTAGCTATACATACACCATTAATGTCTGCATGCATTTATATAATTATAGAAAAGGATTGATCACATAACTAAATTTATCCTTTGGTCGTCTTAATTTATTTTGTGGCGTAATTTGAGGCTTAATTAAAGATCTCTGACTTTTGGACGAGTTATGGATTGCTTTTAGGATTGAACGAAGATTAGTCATCCAAAACAGATTGTTGGTCTTTGTTTCTCGGATTTGATGGTAATGCATCAATTTAGAACTAAAGACGAGATTAGCCAAAGGAAAAGAATGCCTTTAGTTCTTGAAGTGTAATATTTCTCCAAATGCCATCTTATGTTTGATTGAAGACTATAATCTATCCGTATTAGATTTGATTTTATAATTTATATACACTGTAAGAAAAAAAGATGTTTTCTACGATCTCATCCGTCGGAAAACCAAATAAATCGATCGGAAATCGAAGTTTTCCACGGATATTCCATTGGAACGGAACGGTCAGAAAGTGGGGATGCAAATGATTTTCGACGAGTGAGATAAATTACCGTTGAAGCCGTCAAAAGTTTAGATGACACAACATCCGTTGAAACTTTCGACGATTGACGCCATCAGAACTTTCGACGATTATATGTTTTTCCAACAAGCAAGGCCGTCAAAAAAGTTTTTTAAAATACAAAAAAATTTTGGCCACCGGCGGCCGAATAAGGCCCCGGGGATCAGGCAGCCAAATCTGACACCTTGCCGCCGAAGTCGAGAGAGAGAGTGAGAGGGAGAGGAAGAGGTCGTCGGAGTCAAGACAGAGGGAGGGAGAGATGGCCGAGGCCAGAGGTGGTCGTCGGAGCCGCCAGAGTTAAAATAGAGGGAGTGAGAGATGCCCAAGGGCGAACATGGGAGTGAGAGAGGGAGAGAGAGAGAGAGAGGTGAGATGGAATGAGAGAGGGCAGAGAGAAGGGAGAGTGAGAAATATATAGGGAGTGAGGGAAAAAGTGGCCGAAAAAGTAGACGATGACAAAATTAGAATTCACAACGATTCCATTCGCCAAAATTACGGATGGTTTTCTTTCCGTCGATAACTTCGATGGACACGACTCGACAGTAATATTAATAATAAAATATTAAATATATTGTATGTTATATTATATATGATTTTAATATTTATTTAAATACTGACCGTCTTTCCATCCGTCAACAATTCCAATGGTCGGGGACCGTTGGTAACATTAACAATAAAATATTAAACATATTATACATTATATTATGTATATTTTAATATTTATTTAGTTCCCGATGATCCTATTCATCAGAAGTATCGACGAATTTTCAGACCATCGGTAATTTCGACGGATTAAACCATCGTAAGTTTCGATGGATATTTCTGACAGACATTTTGACCCTCGATATTTTGGAAGAAAATTTTTTCCATCGCAAAATTCGTCAAAAATTGTGAAGGATTTTGATATGTCAAAAATTTGCAGTTTCTTGTGGTGATAGAAATAGAAAAAAAGGAATAAAGATTGATGTGAAAAAAGTGAAGAGAGACAAAAAAAAAGAAAAATATTACAGGATAGAGAGATTGGATAGAGTAAGTAAGATTTTGACTGCAGAGAAAGATTCAAAGGGAAAATGAGAGAAATAAAATATTTAGAGGAGAGACAAAGTGAGAATAGTAGGGGAAAAGAACAAATTGCATGAGAAAGAAAGAGAGACGTCAGCAGAGAAAGACAGAGTATTTCATAGGACATGCAATGGGAGATAAAAAATGAGATATTATGGAAGAGAGAAAATAAAGGAAGAAAGTGAAGAGTATTAGTGGATTGGAAGAGAAAAAATGAGATATTATGGAAGAGAGAAAATAAAGGAAGAAAGTGAAGAGTATTAGTGGATTGGAAGAGAAAAAATGAGATATTATGGAAGAGAGAAAATAAAGGAAGAAAGTGAAGAGTATTAGTGGATTGGAAGAGAAAAACTATCCAACGAGAGGGAAAGAGGATTGTAGGAGAGGGTGTGAAAAATATTAAAAGTACAGAAAAAAAATCATATGAGAAAGAAAATTGGATATTATAAGAGAGAAAAGAGGAGTTTAAAAGCGAGAAAATAAAATATCAGAGGAGAGAGGATTCAAGCATATTAGAGGAGAAGAAAAATATGAATATTTTTGCAATATTTTTGTTAGTGTTTAGTTGAACATAATATTTTGATCAAGTTAAAATTTATTTAAGTGATTGGTAAATTATTATTCTAAATTTTAAAATATAAAATAGTATTGACTCCCCTAGTAGATTATAGTGTTTAGAGGTTAGTGAATGTATATTTATTTTTCAAACGTAGCCTTCTTCATTTTGGAAATCTTTTTTGTTTATTTCTTTCTTATTAAACGCATCTTTTATTTATTTGTTATTATTACACATCTCAACATTATTATTAAGTTAAATGAGATCTATAATTTTATTTTACTTTGACTATTTTATTCACTTTATGTTAAACTTTTTTTAAAAAGTAAAAGTATATAGTTTAAAAATAATAAACTCTAATTATTATATTGTAAAAATTATCTCTAAAGAATTGGCAATATAAATTAGATTTATATGATCATTTATGTAAATTTATAATTATTCATTATAAAATACTTGCATTAAATTTAAAAATTAAATCATTACTCGTTAACGAAATTGCATCATGTTTATCAAATATAGTCTTAGAGGCCGCCCCTTGTATGGGAGAGGTCCTCTCTCCTTGGCATCTTCTTGCAACCTCCTGTCACCCTTTCAAGGGTAAAAAAAGGCGGACAATGGCCTCATTATGTGAAATGGCAAATGTGTCATCCCCTCCCTCCCTTATTTAAAGCTTGGTTGCATTGAGAAATTTGGAGGGGTGAAAATAAATATGAGGGGCGGAGTGGACTGAGTTCTATCAAATTAGTAGAATGAAAATAATTAATAATTTATATTAAATTAATCTTTACTCTCATTGATAGGATTAATAATTATCGGCTATCGATTTATGATGGTACAAACTAATTTTCTGATCTCGTATTGAAGAG
The DNA here is from genome assembly GCA_030549335.1 of Pontederia crassipes. Classification (NCBI taxonomy): domain Eukaryota; kingdom Viridiplantae; phylum Streptophyta; class Magnoliopsida; order Commelinales; family Pontederiaceae; genus Pontederia; species Pontederia crassipes. Next base: position 26,430,008 of record CM060190.1, read on the forward strand.
ATGCACTATTGATTATTGCATACATTTTAAATTGTGTGCCGTCGAATTCGGTTGTCACTACTCCCTATAAACTTTGGACAGGTAAATTTAAACTTAGTTATTTGCGTACTTGTGATTGCATAGCCTATATTTTGAACAATTCTCATAAGTATGAGAAGTTGGGTCCAAAATGGTAGAAATGCATTCTCATAAGATATTATGAAATCTCTAAGGACTATTTATTCATAGGTGAAAGGAGAGATAGCATAATGACAAAAATCGGAAGTAGAGATGTCAGATTCATAAAAAATGACTTCCATAAGCAAAATGAAATAGACAGGAGACTTCTTTTAAATGAACAAGATCATGTTGAGAAATTTATCTTCTCCATCCCACAACTTGATCGGAGTGGGAGAGATTCACAACCAACTGACGAACTTGAAAGTTTCTTTCGATGGATTACTAAAAAAATTTTGAAGGGCTGCATGAACATGAGCCACATGACATCTCATGGTAAGTTTAGAAGATGAACTTGAATTTAAATATGTCAAAGAGACTCTCTCGTCTCCTGCTAAGGAAGAATGGAGTAAGGGTCCATAAAGAAAAATTGGTTGAGCTCTCGCTAAGTCATAAGCAATTGAGAATAAATGGATTCTTAAGATTAACTTGATATGTATGGATCAATTGCAAAATATAAAGCTCGTCTAATGGTGAAAGATTTTACCCAAATTGCGATTGTTGATTATGAAGAAACCTTTGTATTTGTAAGGTATATTAGTTATAATTGCACATACGGACTTAGAACAATATCAAATGAATGTAAAGACTATATTTCCCAATGAAGAATTAGATGAGAAAATTTACATAGAACTACTTTAAAACTTCATTGTAAAGGGAGAAGAGCACAATGTTTGTAGGTTGCGTTGGTCCATTTTATAAACTCAAACAATCATCTAAATAGTGATATCTTAAATTTTATCAATCAATCATTTATTACGATTTTAACAGGATTAACGAAAAAAAACTATTTGTATGTTTATATGTCCGAGAATAATTTTTCTATTCCAACTCTATATGTCGACAACATTTTGATAGTCGAAGATAATAAAATTTTTGTCATTACCATTAAGTAATGATTTTTCCTTCATGTTTGAGAGGAAGGGCATGAGTGAAGTAACCTACATATTGGGTGTAAAACTTCAATGAGATTGTTCCAAAAGGCTCCTTGCGAAGTATACATATATAAAGAAAATTTTAGAATGCTTTCGTATGGATGGCTGCAAAACACTCATATTATGAAAGACGTTGTTTTAAGTATGGACAGGTGTCCTGAAACTTTAGAGAAACAAAATGAAATGTCTAATGTTTCCTATGCAAGTGTGTTCGACATCTTGATGTATGCTATGATGTGAACTTAGCCAGACATATATTTTATCGTGAGCTTGCTTAGTCGATATCAGGCTAATTCAGGATGTCAACACTAGAAGATAATGAAGAGAATCGTGAGATACCTCGAAGGTACAACAAATCTTGTACTATACTATCATGGAGGACTTGTTTTGAATTGACATTGATGAACACAAATTCACCTCCAATTATACTTTCTTGCTCAACAACAATGCTATTACTTGGAGTAGTAAGAAGAAAGATTGTGTGACACTATTAGTTATGAAGACATAATTCATAACTTATTCAATATAGAACGATGCATCCAAACTTTGAGGACAATGAAGAAAATGATCCTTCACTATGATAACCAAGTTTTATGTGAATGATGAGAAGTACTATTGCAAAGGAAAGAATATAGACACAAATATATAAATTTATTCAGAAACCAAGAAATGAAAGAGGAGATCTCAATACATATCATTCATTCACTAAATCATTGCCGAATGAGGTATTCTTAAAATATGTAAATGTCTTATGGCTGCATAGATTATAAATGTTATGATGCATTCAAAACTCTCAATGAATAAAAATTTTCTTTTATGAATTTATCGATCGTGTTATAAAGTTTTATTATGCATCTAAAAACTATATTGATTAAGTTTGAGTGTGTTCCCTTACATGAACAAACACTTTTGATGCTTATGAAGATAACAAACGAAAATGAAATATGTGAATCATAATGTGATTCTAAATAAAATTATATTAAATCATGAGTTTTAGTAGCTCAATGTTATCTGATTAAAAGAGAGAGAAGCTAGATATAAGATTCAAATTTTGGTGCTATATAAAAGCGAGCAATTTGAAAGCTCAAGTCAAGCGCTATAAGCAAGCGACTAAAATTAAGTTTGTGTGGTGTGTAATTTTAACAGAGTTAGACATACACTCTTTTAGTGGAAGTCTCCACTATAATACTTGTGTTTAGTACCAAATATGTTAAGATGATTTAGAGCCATGATGAATTGATTAGTTTAGTTGTTATCATGGTGTGATTCTTTGACATATGCTTCATCTATATATGCTCTTAGACTCTTAACTATGTCTTAAAGAAAGAAATTAGTTCTTGCTACTTTAGCGGGGTGCTCAAAAGATGAAAAATAAAGTGGTCCGTCAAGTCACGTCTATGAAAATAACTAATTCACCACTAAAAGTCATGAGTGTGAGGAAAATAATTATTATGAGCCACATTAAACTTTCACATATAATTGTCCAACTATTTTTCTTATGTTGAAAAATATAATGTATATGAAAATTAGTTGCTGCGGAGGTAGACATATATTGTCTTAGCTATTTTATTTAAGACATAACGAATTACATAATTATTTGAATATTTGTTGGTTCATGTGCGAGCTGACATGAATCCCTAATGGACATGCCATACATTTTAGAGATAGTTGAGTAATTGTGAATCATAACAAGTATCTTTGTAGCTCTTATAAAGAAACGTACTTTGTATTAGTAGGTCGCACAATTCATTTATCATTTTTAAATGAATGAAAAAATAAATATGTGGACAAGTGGGAAATTGAAAGGAAGTTCCCTTTTAGAGCCTTGGTGGGCGTGCGTGATGCACGTGATCAGCCAGAGAGGGCTGCTGCCCCATAGCGCAAGAAGCATGTGTGTACGTCGTGCCGTGCGAGATGCACATGTTTGTCCACAAGTAGCGACCACAATGGCCTCTTATGGTCATTTTTGGCCCACCTCCCTCCTCCCCTTCACTGACCTTTTCCTATAAAAAGGAACCATTACGGATGGTCCATAACGTGCATTTGTATATGTTCATTTAGGGTATTTATGCTATGACTACGTATTCTATTTCGATCCTTGATTGCGAGGCAGAAGTGCGTCTATTAGTTGTTCGTAGAAAAAGCCATAACTATTCACTGCTTTCGCTTTCGTTTCAAGAAGTATTTCGTAACTTCTAAGATTTATGTGTGTTATAGACACTATAACAAAATTATGATTTATTGACCAATTTTCGGGGATCAATTATATTTGGTTCTTAAAAGTATAAATATTAGAGACTAATGTGATACTAGTCCCGAATTCTTATCTATTTGAAATCAAAATTTAATTTGTGGTTACTAATAAATTATTCTTTAAGGACTAATGGAAAAATTTTGGTCATTAAAAATTTTTAATGACCAACTTGTAGAGATCACGAGGGATCAAGATATTTTGATCTCAAAAAATATTAAAGATTAAAATTGAGGTTTTAGGAACTAATATGTTTGGTTTCTAAAAATCTTTTTTGGTGTAGTGAGTTCCAAGTGGATCAATGGGCAATCTACTTCTGTATGGATCCATGAACCTTGTTTTGTCCAGAATCCCAATCAAACCGGGTCGGTCTAATATCAATTACTTTAAACTTCATTCGTCGGCTAGTTGAACTCAACAAACATAGATTATTCTCCAAACTACTCGCAACATCACTTCTCACGTCAAAATCTCTCTCTCTCTCTCTCACACCCCCAATAGCTCTTCAATCGAAAAAGAGAGAAAAAACTGACGAGTCCAATGCCTCTAAAACACGTAGCAACTAACATGATAACAAAACTAAGTGTCCCGTGCGAGAGAGGGAGATGAGATGCCGTTGAGATCCATGTTTGCCTTGGAAGCCTATCCGAGTTTTCTAAGTTTCATTAATCGAGAAATTTTGTTTCTTTTGTTAATGAAAATTTTTTCCCATTTGCATCTATCCATATTTTGTGGCATTAGGTTACACATTTTGACATAGATCTTAACATAAGAAAAAAATGATTGTGCTACCACTTTTAAAGGTAGCATCATCATACTTTTATTAATCACCATTCATCTTGAAATTGTCCAACTAATCAAGTCACCATTCATCATGAATTGAATGATGATTAATAGATGTATGATAATGCTACCTCATAAAAGAGGTAGCACAAACATTAAACCCTTAACATAATAATAAATACATTATAAAACCTCATCCTAAGTTTTTTAAGATCAACATTTTGTAAAATTTATGATCAAACTATATATAGAAGATAACATTACAAAGTGTAGTATTCCAAAATATTAAATATTATTGCAAAATAAAAGAACAAATTTGGTCAGAATATAATAGGGGTTTTTTTAAAAAGAGAACCTAATTATTAAGGTTGGATAAATAAATATTTAACCAAGTGAGTTAGCACTGAATTGCTTGTAAAAAATCAACGGTTACTATTAATCCTAAAATAAAAATTGAAATGAACAACTTAATCAAGATGTTCTACTTTCGTTCAAAGTCCGAACATTGAAAATCTGATCCCATTCTCGGGGCCCACTTGGAATCCAATCCACTCCGAGTTGAATTCATGTAAGAAAAATGTACAACGCGAATTCCCAAAATGAGTTCTATATATGTCATTCGTGACGTCATTCTCACCACCAACAACAGTCTTCAAGCTTGTCTCCAACCTCTTTCCATGGCGCCATTTATGACGTAATTATAGTGCATTTTCATACTACATATATAAATATAATATTTATATACCTTCGTCTATAGTAGCCATGGCCACTCCAACTTGACTTTCACACCTCGTTCCTTTGATAGTTCCATTACATATTTATCAACGTCGATTCATACACATCACAAAGTCCATTTATCTTCCAATCCAATTAATTCTTTTCTCGCCACAAAAGAATTCTTTGGTCAACTCTGCATCCAGCAATCCTAATCTTCCTCAGAGGAGAGAGAGAGAGTGCAAGCCAAAACTGAGTTAGATTGGATTCACTCTGAATCTAAATTTTGCTGTTCCCTTCTTCTTTTTTCTTTTTTTTTTCCTTTCTCATCATTAAATCCATCTTCTTATTTTAATTTGTTTTAATTTATTTCTCGGATGGCCCAACAACCCCTCTCGTATTTATACTCTTCGACCCCTCGGTCGTCGCGGATCCCGCTCACGTCAAACCCCTTCCCCTGCTCCCGTCCTCGTCTGCCTCCGGGGTGGTGCTGCGTGCGGCCGTGGGCTCTCAAGATGTCCGGGGTCGGTGGAATCGGGACCCCCTCGTCGCCGAGGGGGCAGAAGCGGAGCCTCGCGTCCTCCGACCACCTGCGGCACGTCGAGTCCATGTCGCAGCTGCCGTCCGGCGCCGGGAGGATCTCCCACCTCAACGCCGTCGTCCTCGGAGAGTCGCTCGCGTCGGAGGAGGATGACCTCGTCTTCCCCTCCCCGAACTTCTGCGCCCAGGCGCTCGTCTCATCCCCTGAACAGGTGCGGGATCTCTCTTTGTTCTCGTGCCTTCTGCTGCTGGCGCGCGGATTGGGAGTGTTGATTTGTGTTCCTGAAGATTGATTCAAGGAGAAAGACGCGATTTTGCCGCTGGAAGATCCGACCTTTAGATGATTGACTTGTTTCCGGGATGAAAAGATTTTTTTTCTATTTTTGGGATTAAAAATTGGTTCTTCCCTAGAGGAGATCTTGTGTTTCTTTGTTAAGATTGTGCTTAGTGCTACGTAGTCTTCGTTTCCTTCTTTCTTTTACACTTGGCTCTTTATGCAGATACCAAATGCCACTGCCACTCATCATTCAATGACTAGTATTTAATGATTTTGATCTTTTCTTAATGCATATTCGTAAAGATCATGCCATGCTGTTGAAAAGGTTGAACTTTTAATAGTTATTTTTCTTACCTTGGTCCTTCTGAGTTAGATTTGCTTTCTCTTGAAACTTTTCTGGCACCTAAAATTATGCTTTTATATAACTAAAAGCCAGACTTTACCGATTAGGAGTGTACTTGATGAAACTTGTCTTTTGTGATGGTCAACTAATAGTATCAAGAGATGTACAAGAGGTCAATAGAGGATCCTGCAGGATTCTGGTCGGAGATAGCTTCAGAGTTCTTTTGGAAAGAGAAGTGGAATCCAGAGGTCTTCAGCGAGAATATTGACACGAGGAAGGGAAAAGTTAATATTGAGGTCTGTTTTAATTGGGCATTTTGTTGATCTAGTAAATGGCTGTAGAAGAAGGAGATTAACAAGTTTTATTATTTGCTGAATAAAGTGGTTCAAAGGAGGCATGACAAACATATGCTACAATGCATTGGATCGACACGTGGAAGCAGGGAAAGGTGACAAAGTTGCCATTCTTTGGGAAGGTAATGATCCGGACCAGGATGGTCAATTGACCTATGCCGAACTGTTGGGGAAGGTTTGCCAGGTATCAAGGATACACCTGTCGTTCTATTCTTCCTTGACAATAAAGGGTTCTTCCATATGATTAATGCTGGTTTGCTGGTACATTTGGATAGTTTGCCAATTACTTGAAGCAAGTTGGAGTTGGCAAAGGAGATGCTGTGATTATTTACCTCCCTATGCTGATGGAGTTGCCGATTGCAATGCTAGCTTGTGCCCGAATTGGGGCTGTCCACTCGGTAACATCTCAAGATCTTCAGTTTCCAATGTTCCGGAATTGATATTTATCGAAGAAAATTATATTATTATCTTTACTCTGCAGGTTGTGTTTGCAGGCTTCTCTGCAGAAGCCCTTGCACAAAGAATTATTGATTGTAAACCAAAAGCTGTTGTAACCTGCAATGCCGTGCGGAGAGGGGCCAAAGTTATCCATCTCAAAGATATTGTTGACAATGCCTTGATTGAATCTGCTAAAAATGGAACAACTGTAGGTATGCTTGGAATACTCTTCGAGTTTTCCTGCATTATTGAGAGACAAATCGGTTGTGGATCTTTATTGGCAAATTATTAGTGTTTATTTTTTATGATGCATGTTGATAGAATATTGTTCAAGTTCTGATTTAGATATATGCTGCATTATCCTAATAAACAATTGTTGCACTGACTTATGCTTGTGCTATTAATTACAAGTCCAGTCAGTGCCTGCAAAGTGCATGCCTAGATTCTTTTCTGATTGGAAGTTGCACCTGGTTTGCGTACTTGTTTTCCTTTTTGTCTTTTCCTTTGTATTTTTATGACGGGTTCTTCTTTCTAGAGGATTCGTGATTAAAAAAGTTATGAAAATAACAAGGCATTCAAATTCTAGTCTTACCAAACTTCTGTAGTTAGTTTTTCTTGGGATGTCTCAGCTTCTTCTGCTTTGCAGTAAGCACATGATTCTTTATCTTTTGACTTTCTGCCCTATGCAGATTTGTGTGTGACCTTTGAAAACCAATCAGCCATGAAAAAACAAGAAACAAAATGGCAGGATGGTAGGGATGTCTGGTGGCAGGTTAGTTCCACTAGTAACTAGACACAAGAGCTTTGAACTCTTCTTGGACGTCCAAAGAAAATGTTTTGGACTTAAGTTTTTAATGCAAGTAAAAGGCTATGTTTCACCTTGTAATTGATAAATTTAACAGTCAGTCCATTTATGTAATCCAGGATGTTGTCCCTCAGCTTCCAGCCAAATGTGACATAGAGTGGGTTGATGCAGAAGATCCATTGTTTCTCTTGTACACGAGTGGCAGCACAGGGAAGCCTAAGGTAACCAATTTGTTCAAATTCTCTCTTGCATTGTATTTATGCTTACCACCCATTGTTCTTGGTGCAGGGTGTCCTGCATACAACTGGAGGATATATGGTGTATACTGCCACAACCTTTAAATATGCATTTGACTACAAGCCATCAGACATATACTGGTAAGCTCTGATTCTATTTTTGGTAGCACATATTTGAAGGAATAGGCTGCAAAAGTCTACTCTGGTAATTCCCTCATTTTCTCTTATTGTTCTAATTCAGGTGCACTGCTGACTGTGGCTGGATCACTGGACATAGTTATGTTACATATGGCCCTCTTCTTAATGGAGCTACTGTGTTAGTTTTTGAAGGGGTAATGAAGTATAGCTCAGCTTTTTTACGTTTCATTTGCGCCATGAATTTCACAATTAAAAAGTATGAGTACTTAGGTAGTTAGGTGTTACTTGTCAATTGCTGTTGTTGTCTATTGCATCATGCATGTATTATAACCCTATAAGAAATTTCCCCTTATTTTCTGATATTTAGTATGAAGACAAGATTTTTATATTTTTAACATATTTTGGGCAAAATATCTGCAGGCCCCTACCTATCCTGATGCTGGTCGTTGTTGGGATATTGTTGACAAATACAAGGTCACACTATTTTACACTGCGCCAACACTGGTCCGGTCCCTAATGCGTGAGGGCGATAAGGTAGGAAACTGTTTTGTTGCGCACATTGGATGCTTCTACAAAGAATGATCTTGCCTCTATACGTTCTAAAAATATTGAGTTTAATAGAAAGTCTCTTACATGAACATGAACGTAAACAACAATCATCAATCTTGGATGTTGCGATGTTCAAATGCTTTTGGTTTATGACCTTATTGACTTGTTTTCTCATTTTGATATATGACAACAGAACATCATGAATGAATGCGACAGCATTGGGACCTTATATTTTTTTATTTTTCTTCCATTATATTGTCTATATGTTAAATCATATGGTTGTGTTGATGAAATGGGGCCAAATTTCTTCAATTTGAATATGAGCCCCAAAGGTGGATCATTATGTCATCTTAGTATTTTTCCTACCATGCGTCTTCTTTTGTTTTGGATAATACCGGTCCATATTTACACACTTCCATCATTCATCTTCTTAAATTGAACTTTCGATTCTTGAGATTATTCCACCAGAGCATACCATCACCCTCTTGTTTCATTGAGAAGTCTCCGTACCCATCCTTCCGTTTCTTTAGATCAGTCTAAGGTTGTATAGAAATGATGATGTTTACTCTTTGAACTATTTCGAATTTTGCATATGACCTCTAGTCAAACTTTTTCTGTTAATCTAATTTTTTTCCTGAAGAAAACATGCTCATAGATTTTTCTTTTAACTAAATGGAGTGCCTGACCCCTTCTTCACAAAAGGCGTCTATGTGTCTTGGACAAGGTGCCTCCTTTGCTAAGAGTGGGAGAGAGAGAAATTGGCAGACATCCACACTGTGAACCTCTCTGTCACCTTCCCATGCAAACTAGTAATCACCTTCACCTAAAACGAGGAGTTTGTCTCCCGAGATATCCATCAGATCAAGCATTTCATCTCCAGGTTGAGAGAAATGTCTCCTCTTTGGAAGGGCTCTAAGAGAGATCATCACTTTGAATTTTCCACCTGAGAGAGCTGTTTGGGGGGTTGGGGGGGGGGGGGGGGGGGGGGGGGGCGGGGCGAAGGATTGGAAGAACTGTTCATGAAGCAAGTGATTGTGTTTCCCTCAAAAAAAGCAAGTGATTGTGTTCACGGAGATGAGGCCTAACATACACCTAAGTCATACAAGATAGCTTGGGACATCAGAACTTATGTGACTAAGCCACCATTAGCATAGATTAAGCACATCTCTCTCTCTCTCTTGATGTGTGCCAATGAGCTGTTGACACATGTTTGTTTTGTTATCAGTGGCCAAGTATCACGATTATGTGGGGGGATAAAAGTTTTTAGGGGGGGAGAGAGACAGAGATGTTGGAAGATGGCAGTTGAATGTTAATTGACGGAAAGGGTTAAGTGGAAGAATGCTAAAAGTTTAGGGGTGCGAAGAAAAATTTTAGAAACTGCGAAATTTGATATAGTTTTTTTTTCTTGAGAAAGGAAGGGTGACTAGGAAGCTAGTAGTCATTGGGAGAAATTTGATATAGTTTAGGAGGCCAAAGAGAAACTATCCCATTTCATTTCTTGTTTAGAAATATTACAGTTACACAAAGGTTATGTACAATATTTAATGTACTCATGTAATTGACTTCATGTAGTTTGTGACACGCTATTCTCGGAAATCTCTGCGTGTTTTGGGCAGCGTAGGAGAGCCCATTAATCCCAGTGCATGGAGGTTCGGAAAATTTTTGTCTCTCTATTTTAGTACGTTCTCAATTGTGACAAGCACAATAAGTTCACATATGTTACTTATCTATCAGGTGGTTTTACAATATTGTTGGGGAAGCACGATGCCCTATATCAGATACCTGGTGGCAAACAGAGACTGGTGGTTTCATGGTAACTGAATCCTGCAGCATCTCTTTCTTTGCTTTTCCTTTCAATGTTCTTGATTTTACAAATAAATACAGGGTTTTTCTATTGTGTTTTTCATTACATCACAGATGTTTTATTTTCTGTAGATTACACCATTACCCGGTGCCTGGCCACAGAAACCGGGATCTGCCACCTTTCCTTTCTTTGGGGTTCAGGTATGTGACAATGAAACATTTTTATATGTAATCATGTACTATAGGGTTGTTTCGACTTTCTAACTTCAGAAATGTATTGCAGCCAGTTATAGTTGATGAGAATGGGAAGGAGATTGAAGGAGAATGCAGTGGTTACCTTTGTATTAAAAGGTCGTGGCCTGGGGCATTTAGAACACTATATGGTGATCATGATAGATACGAGACCACTTACTTCAAGCCCTTCGCTGGCTACTATTTTACTGGTGATGGATGCAGCAGGTTGATCTCTTTAAATCCTTTATCTTGATTTATATGAAAGTCTACATTCTAGCATATCAATTTCAAATGTTGAGTCATTTTGTCACATTAATTGGCCAAAATAGATTATATAGGTTGACGTAGTGAGTTTCATGTTCATCAACTATAAGTGTGACATAATTGCCTCATTTATCTAGTTCCACTTGGGTCTGCTGAATCTAATAATTGATTTGACATTAGGGACAAGGATGGCTACCATTGGCTCACTGGAAGAGTTGATGATGTCATCAATGTGAGGTACATTACTTTGACAACCTTTCTTTCACTAATTTGACATGATGGATAGGTATCTCTTTGTTTAGATTACCTCATTCTGCTTTTTGATTGATTCGATGAATAAATGAATCATTTGCAGTGGGCACCGTATTGGCACAGCTGAGGTAGAATCAGCATTAGTCTCACACCCCAATTGCGCAGAGGCTGCTGTAGTTGGTGTAGAGCACGAGGTACATCACCTTACATTCATGTACCATCTGACATGCAAACTCATTTGTAGCTTTTTCGTTGAATCTTTCTTGATCCCAGGTCAAAGGGCAAGGCATATACGCTTTTGTCACACTGGAAAATGGTGTTCCTTACAGTGAAGAACTCAGAAAAAGCCTCATATTAGTTGTTAGGAATCAGGTTTGATCTTCATAACTCTGTTATATGTTCAGTTCTTCTATAGTTGAATGAATTATAAGAAAGTACCTGAGTGCCAATGGATCTTTTAACTATCCTCAACTTCATTTGGTCCTAAATTCACACTACATATTTATTGCATCGATGTTTGTTGATTAGTTTCTGGGTAAGTTTCAAGTCTGTAACCAAATAAATTCAGATTAAGAATTCTTAGGATTCCCCTTGCTTTTCCAAGTATTGATGACACATATTTCGAAGTTAAAAATGGGAATAAATTGTTTTCGTAAATGTTGCATACATTTCAATAGCCCTAATAGTGCTATGATTGCTACAAGAATTAAGTGGTCAAATTTGCATGCCTTGCCATATATTAGCCATTTGAAGGCAATCCACTTTTATGTCCAGCATTTAGGTAGAATTTGTTATTTCAAGGCTAGAATTCCTTGAAGTGGTTGAACTATCTCAAAGCGAATACAGTTTGCCTTAAATTTTCTATTTGGATGGTTCTAGGACAAAACATTACCTTGATTTCAAATTATGATATTGATTGTATTAAGAGAAAAATGATCCTCTTTTGATTGTATAATTATATGGCCCTCAAAACATGTGTTTTGTGTTGCCAGATTGGCGCGTTCGCGGCCCCAGATAAAATACACTGGGCACCTGGACTTCCAAAGACCAGGAGTGGAAAGATCATGAGAAGAATTCTGAGGAAAATTGCGTCCAGGCAGCTTGACGAGCTAGGGGACACAAGTACGCTTGCTGAACCAGGTATCGTCGATCAGCTGATCGAGCTCAGTGATTGCTAATATCATATATTAGACCTCCCATATGTCACAACTGGATCAGTCCACTCACCTCCCAAATGTGACGACTGGATCAATTCATTCACCATCCATATGCTGCTACTGTATCAACAGGGAGTCTTGTGATATTTGAGAAAGGAAAATTCAAATAAAGCATGCTTAATTGTTGCTGTCTCAGCATGGAGAACTTCCATTTTTTGTATAATAAGTTTGCACGAGGCTTTGTTATCTTCCAAACGATACTTCGAGTCTTCTGGGGCATCTCTGATTATTATTATCATTAGAAATCCTTTTGCCTAATAAATCATTGTAAAATTACTCCTGACCATTAAATAGATCAGTGAGAAAGGTGCTTGGTTGTGTACCCTGCGCTCTCCGGAACCTTGAATGCGAAGAATTTGTCTTGTGAATTGGCCCTTCTGATGAATATTCCCTGTTTATAACAGTTATTGTTGTGTTCATAAGCCTTACAATAATGATATGATCTTGTGAATAAGTTTCTTCTTCATGCTGAAATGGTTGGTGATTGTTAACCAGAGATTATTTTGCATTATGGAGACTTGGGGTTGTTGCCGATGACAACATTAACATCTGCCTGAGAAAAATGTATCTTAAGTTGTTTGGAAAGAAAAAGATGGGAGTGGACCCTCAAGCCAAGGCCTGCAATTTAGGTTTTGGTGTTTTTGGATTCCCACACTATTAAGTTTTATCTCGATATTACTATATATATATATATAGAATAATCTAGTTTAGATGTAAAAACCTATAAATATGCGTAAACTCCTTCCTTATTATTCATTTCAATTCATACTCATTTTCTAGCCAGTGTGATTTTTTTTTCCTGGATGAATGCTGAGTCCATACACAATGTTGCTATAAGTATCTTTCCAGATTCCTCCGAAAATTATAATCCAGAATCTTTATTTGTTTAGATCAGGTGCTTTATCTTTTTCGAGGACGAGTCAATTTTTTTCTCATAATTCACTTAGTATTTTTTTTAAAAAAATTCTTATCCATGTACCACTTCCACTAGGTCAGTTATGGTCATATTTTGTTAGTTAGTTTTTTTTTTTTTTTTTTTTTTTTTTACATTTGACCACCCATCATTAATCATAACCTTGATCCTTATTTGGCATAGCTTTTTTTTTTCTTCTACATTCCTGACAGTAATTTAATTTTCTTTTTTTTTTCTTATGATTGAGGAGGCTATTGAAGTTACTATTTATCTAACCGGTATGGCGTTATCGCATCCATTGTAATTAAATATGGACTCATCACCGGCTCAATTAATTTCTTCAACCCACATAGCTGACAGCAGCCGACGAAACTTCGAATCAGTGCTATAAAATCTAATCCGGCCATTAATTCGGATTGATGACTAGATCAAGTTGAACCGATCGGACTGAGTTGAATCGATCGAACCATATATTATAGGTTAATATAAAAGAAATAAAATAATATAATATTTCTCATATTTTTTGTGCTTTGTCAGATGCCTAACAAATAAAATAGTTTAAAAGTCAAATAATATAATAAAGTAAGTATTAATTAAATAGTTATTATATAAAAGATAATTTTTTGTAATTGTAAATGAAAAAGATCAATGACATGTGATGAAAATGAAAGAAAAAGTTAGAGTATAAATTTCAAACATATATTTATATGTGTGTGTGTACGCGTGTGTCCTAAAATTTTTTAATTATTTATCCTAATTATTTTTTCATCTTGATCTGATCGGGTTAGACGGTTGAACTCAAATTTTGACTGAATTTGACTAGGTCAAAGTGTGTCAACCTTAGGGATGAGTTTGAAGTGACCCGCGAGTTGTTTTAAAAGTCGGATACCGGTCCAACAGATTCGACCGACTATGGCTGATCAGGTTTTACAGCACTTCTTTGAACCGTAATGCTTCCATCATTGGGGGACGATGTTCCAAGAAGTGACATTAATAAAAGTGGACTTGTGTCACAAAAAAAGGTAGGGAATAAGATCAACGTCAAATGCTGCATGAGATCAGCACCAAGGATTAGTGAGCCAAGTGTTGCAGCGCTTCACCATGTCGACACACAACCAGATGGACACAACATCGACTACCTCAGCTACACCTGCAACCTTAGATGAGGAAGCTTTGGATGCTGAGCATCTCTCGGCCCCTCTTTTCACGTATAGAAAAAAGGACATCCTAGTGCAGAAGGAGGAAAACAACAACCTCAATCCCGGAGCTACAACAATGCCAAGGCAAGGCTATGGGAAAAGGAACAACTAAAGGTAAGCGTAAAACCACTAAGACATATGACCTCTTATTCGACATATCTTCTGTAGCTCCGACGTAGTTGTCGAGGATTGAATGAGGATCCTACGTTGGAACTGTCAGGGAGTAGCAAGAAGCAAGGTCAGGGATTGAACTGTCAGGGAGGAGAAAGAAGCAAGGTCAGGGATCGACTTTCAGACAAAATAAAGAACAATAAACCTGACGTACTAATACTAGTGGAATCATACACATACATCAAGAATTTTGAGAGGGTTCGAGAGGAAACATTGGACAAGCCACTTTCAAGCTGATGGTAGTGCTTCGAGGGGAATCCTTATGGCATGGACTGGCCTTAATATCCATGTGAAACCGATCCATACTAGTCCACAAATCTTCATCTTGTCATGTCGTATTATGATTTTTCGTTTCTATTGTCACGTGTCTATGATAGCACCATACCTCTTATGCACATGAACCTCTGGAATGAATTAACTTCCCTGGACTTGTCCGACGTTCCCAAGGGCCTTGCTGGGCAATTTCAATTCTCTCTTAACACACAAGGATAAGAAGGGCGGGGCTCCTTTTAAACTGACTAGATCAATCCAAGCTTTTAGATCCCTCGTTCACCTTAGGGACTAATTGACATTTGTTCTGAAAACACAAGTTTCACCTAGAGTAATAATAAATCTAGGAATGCTAGAATCTTGTGTAAGCTAGACCATTTACTTGTAAATCACAATTGGATGCTGAAATTCCCAACACTAGAGCTGAATTCCCTTCCTCGCTCTGCCTCGGATCATTCTCCTCTTTTACTAATCACTCATCATCAACCCAATAAACCAAAGAATTTTAAATATGAGCACTTCTGACTTGAGCATCAAGAACCTAGGGAGATTATTAAAAATAAATGTAATTCTTGTCTATCTAATAACAACCTAGATCAAACTCTTAACCAAATTAAAAGGAAAACCTTACTCCGGAACAAAAATGACATAAGTAGACTTGAGCTAAAAGGCACAAGAGGCACACGAATTAATTCAGCACCTTGAACATAAGGATGGTACCTTAGGCCTATCTGATCATGAGCTTCTTACTTTAAGGGCCACATATAACAAGCATCTAGCATACTTAAGATAGATAAGTATGAAATGGTGGAGTATAGGACAAATTGGGTTCACTAGGGAGACAAAAACACAAAATTTTTCCTTCTTTCTACGGTTGTGAGATCCAAATCAAACAATATCTCCTCAATTACGGATAATGAAAACCATATATGCACCTTTAGGCAGCACTACATGGACCTTTGGGGACCTAAGCCTACACAAAATGACACTCCTACTTTACCTGATCTCCCTAAGCTTCATCCTAGGTGACATGCTCACCTCACAGTTCCCATATCAAATAATGAAATTAAGGATAGTCTTTGGGGGTTGGGCCTGGGCAAAGCCCCTGGGCAAGATGGTTTAACAGTTGAATTCTACAAATACTATTAGGACATTGTGGGAGAGGAAATTTGTAAGCATATTAAAGCTGTCTTTGCTAGCAATAGGATGCCTACTAGTTGATTTGAAACCTCTCTTATTTTCATTCCTAAGAAAGAGCATCACTTAAAGGTCACATATTTTATACCTATATCTTTGTGCAATGTACCATAGCATGTGGTATTTAGAATCTTATCACAAACACTAAAGCCCATTCTGGAGCACCTCGTTGACCCTGTACAATTTGCTTTTATCACCAATAAATCGATACATGATAATTTCTTGCTTGCACAAGAGTTGCACACTCAATTGCCAAAAGGAAGGAGGAAATATTTACTGCTTAAGATAGATATGGAAAAAGATAGAGTATCCCAATCTGTTGTTGAAAGGATTCTAATCAAAATGGACTTTCTTTTGAAGTTTATTTCATGGATTCTCATATGCATTAAATCACCAACTTTTTCTTGTATTATAAATGGAACTGAATCACAAAACTTCACCTGGGGTATAAGGCAAGGGGACCCAATTTCGCCTTACCTTTTTATACTTGTCTCCCAAGTTCTTACCTCCTTGATTAACCATCATGTAGTCAATGGTACAATAATCTCCTACTCTCTAAATGATTATACTAATAGTCACCTCATATATGTTGATGTCTTACTGATCTGAATTGTGTCACCCTCAAAAAGATTTTTAAGGAATATGAAAGCTTAACAAAAAAATCCAATTGTGTCACTGTCAAAAAGACTTTTAAGGAATATGAAAGCTTAACAAACCAAAGAGTAAATCACTCAAAGTCTGAGGTTTTCTTTCCACCTAAATTAGAAGCAGAAGATTAGAAATATTCTAAATTTTAATGTAGGAAACGTCCCCTTTCCATATTTAGGTGGTGCAGATCTCTTACAAGTATATACCCATGAAACATAAAAAAAGTCTAGTTGATAAAGTCACTAGGAGAATTCCTGGATGGAAACAACACCTTTTAAATTAAGCTATAAAAACTGTCATAATCAATTCGGTTCTTACATCCTTACCTATTTATACTTTGAGTTCATTATATATTGTTGTCGATGTTATTAATGCAATTGAAAAACATAATCACTCATTTTTTTGGAACGCTAGTGGGAAAAAAGGGATGCATCTAATTTTGGTCCAGCTACCTAAAAACTTTGGGGGTATGGAGAATACAAACCTTAGGTTCATCAGACACTCCTTGTTGGCAAAAAGAATCGTAGACTTATTCGATCAAAAAAATACCCCATGAGTTAAACTTATTACCCACAAATATGGTAAAATTCATTCTTGTTCTCTCCCTAAACTTAACAATGCCTCAACCTAGAGCTGGAAAATCATTATCCTCTCCCTCCAAGCCATCCACACTGGAGCTGGTAATGGCACTAGTACTTCTATATTTTTTGACCCATGGGTCTTCCTTATACCTTTGCCAACTTACATTAATGTCAATTTGATCTCCTGGTAAGTAATCTAATTGCTGGTAATTGCTGGAATGTGAACTTGTTGCAAAACTATTTTGACCCTATGCTTATTGACTGTATATTATCTATTTACTTGCATTTTGGTGCCAATGATGACTCATGGCTCTGGGTAATGGATACCCAAGAGCATGCAAAAGCAAGATCTGGATATAAATTCATCAGCCACTCTTTACCTCCGCTTACGCCTGGAGGGTCTCTCCCTAGTGCAAGTTGTGGCATATTTAATGTCCCCCCAAAGTTCATGTATTTCTATGAAAACTTTTACATAAAAAATTGCCTACTGAAGATGTTATCATGTGTTCCAATACCTCAATTTTTACCTCTTGTTAATTGTGTGGTTGTGGCATGGAATTTGTTGACCACTTATTCTTTTCATGCTCTTTTTCTATGCAATTGTGGATGATTGCCCAAGCTGATCTCAACTTTCATTTTGAACTTTTGTCTTCTTGGCATTTTGGTTCTTGGTTGTTTGAGGGCTAGAATTTAATACCTAGTTCAAAATAAAATTGATGTCTATCATTGTTCTGTGTCTTTGGTGGATTTGGTTAGCCAAAAATGATGCCTGCTTTCGCTCCATGGCGGCAACCGTCGTGGTGGCCTGGTAAAGAGTGCTGGCCGATGTCGATGAATTTGATAATTGCCAAAGTTCTGAGGCACTTTCCCCCCACGTCCGTCTCCTAGCCCGGTGGAAGCCCCCTGCAATGGGGTAAACCAAATTTGATACTGGTGACTCTCACTTAGCTGGTCTGGGCATTGGGGTTATGGGCTTTGTAATTTGTGCTCACTGCTCTTCCTTTTTGGCTGCAGGTGCTCTTGTGAGGCGGGGTCATTCTGCTCTTGAGATGGAGGCTTAGGGCTTTTGGAAGGAATTAGAAAATATATCCACTTAGGCTATCAACGCTTATCTATAGAATTTGACTCTCAAGTGCTAGTACAAATTATCATTCACAACTCATCCTCATACAGGATATTCGATTACTACATTTCTCTTTGGTCGATTGGAAATTGCAACACTGTAATCGCAATATCAATTAGGTTGTTGATATTTTTGCTATTTTGGCACATCGCTTATGTCATGGCATGTTTTGGGAGAATTCTCATCCTTTGGAGGTTCTCCTCCTACTGTATTTGGATAGTTCCAATTGCTATGTTAATATCCATAGTCATATTTCCTTTAAAAAAAAGATCTCCATGCCTACCCATAGAAACAAAGGAAAAAAGATGTCCATGTCTTATTTCCAAGGGGTTTGTTTGGATGCACTAAAAATATATTAAAATATATATTTTTTATAATTTCACTCGTGATCTCGTTGCTTAACACAATTAAATAATGTGTTCTTCGTAGAGTAAGAATTCATAAACTCCATCATCTCTTAATCATTACATGTAATTTGATAAAAATACGAGAACAATGCCATTATTTCAAGTATGTTCTCGTACCAAACGATGCTAAGGGGAATATCGAGTTGGCTTAAAAGACTAAAAAAGATTGACATAAATATGAAACATACGACAGTCCTTGTCGAATCGAAAGAAGATAAATTTATTACAGGAATGGACAAGAGGCTAAAGCAGATTTATTAATGATAAGAAGAGATTTGAGTTTCCTATTAACTTTGTGAAATGCTAGAAGTTTGATACTCTATTTTCATCAAGTTCAATTCCAATCATTCTTTAAGATATTCTACATTATATTTTCTTTGGATAAAATGAGAAGAAAGATATACGACTATTGTGAGATATGAAACATGATCCTTCAAATTTTGTAGTCTAAGTTCAAAGTCAAAATTTTTTTAAATATAGAAACAATAAATAGAAGATAAAATTTCAATTTGTTTGAAGTTTTAGAACTCCTAATCTTGATTAAGTTTGTTTAATTCAAATTTAATAAAATATGTTAATTTATTCATAAGAAAATTAACATAATAAAGTCAAACATGCATGTTGCATAATTTCTCCTTGGGATAAGCAACTAATAAGTCAATTAAGATTGAAATTTGTGGATGGAGTAATTTCAAAATTCTACTTCTTACGTTTAAGATATGCATTAATATTATAGCTGAAATCACTATTCTATTGATATTTCTTTATTGTTCTTGATGCATGCTAATTTTTTGGTGACGTGGAATTACTCTTCCTGTTGATTTTATGCTTCTTTGCCCGATAGCATTGGTCCAAATCGAGAGGTCAAACCAAGGTTGTGTTATGTCAAGAAGAAACAATGTGATTGGGTGACTTCATTTTTTATTTTATGTTAATCGAATGAAACTTTTTTGTTGGTTTCTTTTCTTGTTTGAGCATCCATTCATCTCAGACATCGGTCACCCTCACTCGAGAGGGTAATTTTACTCATCAGCTGTTGCGTGCAAACCGAGAGATTGGGTTGTAGCTAGGTTGTGTCAAAAGGGTGGTTGATGGTCTATGGAGTAATGGAATGAGCTCTTGCTTTTCTACTAGTTTTGTACTAGTTCTACTAGTTTTGTACTAGTTCCACTCACTCGTGTCGGAGTTTTCATACATTAGTCACCTCTGTCCGAGACAATTTTATTTCCTGAGAGGTTGGGTGGTAGTTGACTTACGTCAGAGAGGCTGGTGGTGGCTTGTGCCAAGTTTGACCGAGAGGTAAACTTGAAGCATTTTCGGATTTTTTGTTAGCTTTGCTCAAGTTGGCTTTAGGTGACTCTATTCGGGAGGGAGTATAGCATTACTGTGATTGTCTCGATTTATGACTTAAGAATCTTCTAAATTCGGAAGAATGGTTCACTTCAGGAGGTGCCCCATTTGGATAGTGGTTTCTGTTGCTCAATTGTTTTCATTTTTTTAGATACCAATTTCCTCCGTCCGAGAGGGTAATCATATTCCTAAAGCATACGGGCCAAGAGGTTGGGTTACGACTGAGTTGTGTCAAAAGGTGAATAAGTACCAAGTGTTGGAGTTAGTTAGGTGGAACCTCATTCTGGGCCTAACTAATTTGTTGTTAGTTATGGTAGAAAGAATATGAGAAATTGTAACTTCCTTGTAACCATAATATAGGAGATTGAGTGGTTATCATAACTACCTTATTTATTAGATATAGTTATGAAGAATCAGGATAGTTATGCTGGGTTGTTACCCAAGACACATATCTGGTAGTGTTATGCATCATATATTGTGGGGATCTGAATAATGTTTGTAACAAAAAAAAAGTTAAGACATTTGAATAGAGTGAAACTCTGTGATGGTCGTGGACATAGGAGACAATCTCTGAACCACATAAAATTTATGTATCTTTTTCTGTGTGTGATTTCTTGTTACTCTTCCATTATTTGTTTATCGATTTCTCCCAGACATCGGTATCAACAGTAAGTTGATATCGAGGATATTCCGCAACACTAGTATCAGAGCTTCGGTGAAGGAGTTTGTGTGCAGTAAGAGCGATGACGATAGATGATGGGAAGGTGAAGATAGAGAAGTTCGATGGTAGAGATTTTGACTATTGGAAGATGCAGATCGAGGACTATCTATATTAGAAGAAATTACATAGACCTCTCTTTGGAGAAAAGTCGGAGGCGATGAGCGACGCGGACTGGGCGCTCGGTGTTATGAGGCTGACGTTGGCGCGAAACGTAGACTTTAACATCGTGAATGAGAAGACATGATGGATTTGATGAAGGCATTATCAAACATGTACGAGAAGCCGTCTGCATCAAATAAGGTGTATTTGATGAGAAAGTTATTCAACCTGAAGATGTCTGAGAGAGTTTCATTCGCGGATCACATCAACGAATTCAACATTATCATTACAAAGTTGAATTCGGTGAGTATCACTTTTGATGATGAAGTGAGAGCTTTGATTTTGTTGTCCTCTTTGCCAAAAAGTTGGGGTGCAACAGTGACGGCGGTCAGCAATTCTTTCGATTCAACAAAGTTGAAGCACGATGATATTCGAGATTTGATTTTAAGCGAAGACGTTTGCATGAGAGAATCAGGAGAAGCCTCAAGCTCGACGTTGAGTGCAAAGGGTAGGGAAAGTGCGCAACAATGAGGATAGAACCAAGTAAGATCAAATGCAAGGCGACGAAGTCAGTCGAGATCTAGCGAATTCACATGCTGGAATTGTGGAAAGAAAGGTCACCTGAAGAAAACTGCAGAGCACCCAAGAAGAAAACCAATGAGGAGTTAGTGAATGCTGCTACAAAAGAAGTCTCAGATGCATTAGTTCTGAGTATAGATAGTCCGGCAAAATTCTGATTCTAGAGCTTCATACCATTCCACATCACAAAGAGAGTATATAGAAGATTATATGCTACTGGTAACTTTGGTAAGATTTATCTGGCAGATGATAAAGTCTTGGATGTTATGGGGAAAGAGAACATGAAAATTGTCACTGATAATGGGACAACATGAAAGCTGAAAGACGTTCGACATATACCACGGTTGAAGAAAAATCTGATCTCGGTTAGACAGCTTAACTCAGAGGGTTACACTACGGTATTTGTAAGTAACATCTGGAAGGTCACCAAAGGAGTCATGGTGATCGCACGGAGCAACAAGCTGGGTACTTTATACAGGTCATCGAATGCAAAGAATTATTGTAGCAGTTGATTCAGATGATATCTCTAAAGTCTGACATTATAGATTTAGACATATGAATGATAAGGAGATGAAAGTTCTGCACAAGATGGGTCGACTATCAAGTGTGAAGTCAGTCAATGGTGAACTTTGTGAAGGTTGTGTGCTGGGAAAGCAAAAGAAAGTCATCTTCAATAAAATACCAAGGATGTCGAAAAGTAGCAAGTTGGAGCTTATACACACGGATGTGTGGAGGCCATCTCTAGTTCCATCTCTCGGCGGGTCATTGTATTATGTGACATTCATCGACGACTATTCCAGAAAGGTATGAATTTATTTTCTAAAAAATAAATCTAATGTGTTCTCTACTTTCAAAAAATGGAAGGCACAAATAGAGAATGAAGTAGGCGTCAAAATCAAGTGTTTACGGTCTAACAATGGTCGTGAGTATGTGAACCATGAGTTCAAGGAGTTCTGTAGAGAACATGACATCAGGATAGAGATGACAGTTCCGATGATGCCATAGCAGAATGGAGTTGTTGAACGGATGAATAGGACGCTGAATGAACATGTCAAGAGCATGAGGATCCATGCAGGTCTACCAAAGTCATTTTGGACAGATGCAGTGAACACAGCGGCATACCTGATTAATCGCGGGTCATCTGTACCATTGGAGAACAAACTATCAGAAGATGTCTGGAGTGGTAAGGAGGTAGTTTTTTCTCATTCGAGGATTTTTGGTTGCCTATCATATGTGCATATTGATTTTGCATGTAGAGACAAACTAGATGTTAAGTCTCGGAGATGTTTCTTTATTGGTTATGATTCTGATGAATTCGAACATCATTTCTAGGATAATGAAAATAAAAAAATTATACGGGAAAGAAATGTGGTGTTCCATGAAAAGACCATGTATATAAGTGTGTTGCAGAATCTGGTAATGCAAGAGAAAAAGACAAGGCTCAAGTAGAATTTGAGGGCATTTCAGATGAAGATGTGGCCAGGTCTGAGAAGATTGTTCAGTAGGAGTCTGAGGTAATACAGGCTGGATCGAGTACTCCACCCCCTATTAGGAAATCTACTCGGGAGATAAGACCACCAGTGAGGTACTCTCCTTCGCAGAATTTCATGTTACTAACTGATGCTGGTAAACCAAAATATGTCAGAAAATTCTTGACGGTTGATGATTCGGTCGAGTGGGAGTTAGCAAGGAAGAATGAAATGAATTCGTTGTACAAGGATAAAACTTAGGTGCTGACAAAATTGCTTAAAAGAGAAAAGACATTGCATAAGAAGTGGTTGTACAAGACCAAGGAAGAGTTAAGTGGCGGTCACAAAAAATCAAGGTTTAGTACAACCTCTAATTCCCTCCAAATTTAGTTGTAGAGAGGAGTCATCCAGAGTTCGGGCACAGGCTGATGCAGCTCAATCTCAAGAGAATCAGTGTCCAAGTGGATGATTGTTGGAGTTAGTTAAGTGGAGCATAATTCTGGGCCTAACTAATTTGTTGTTAGTTATGGTAGGGAGAATATGAGAGATTGTAACTTCCTTGTAATTATAATATGGGAGATTGAGTGGTTATCATAATTACCTTATTTGTTAGATATGGGGTTATGGAGAATCATGATAAGATATACAGTTATCATGAGTTGTTACATAAGACACATATCTGATAGCGGTTATACACCATATATTGTGGGAATCTGGATAATATTTGTAACAAAAAAAAAATTGAAACATCTGAATAAAGTGAAACTCTGTGACAGCCATGGACGTATGAGATAATATCCGAACCACATAAAATATGTGTCTTTCTCTGTGTGTGATATCTTGTTACTCTTCCACTATCTATCGATCTCTCTCAGACATCGGTGTCAACAGTAAGTTGATATCGAGAATATTTTACAACACCAAGTAAGGTCGAGAGGTGAACTTGGGGCATTATCGAGTTTTGATTTTACTTTGTTTTCATTCAATCCCGATAATCTCTGCCCGAGAATGATAATCTATGTGATTGAGAATCCGAACCGAGAGATTGATTGTGTTCTAATTTACGATAAATGAGATGACCAAGTCTGAAAGTGGGGGCACTCTTCGAAGTGCCCCCATATGGATTCTTGACACCTAGAACATTTAGAAATTGTAAGAACATGATGGATACATTAGATCATGGCTCACAAACTCTCGTGTTTGAGATTTAAACTCTTATGAGTTCATGAGTGTAGCCATGAAATCGAGTGAATTCAAAGTGAAATCGGACTTGGTGGTAAACTCTGGTAGACTCGAGTAAACTTGGATAAACTCGGGTAAAATCAAAATCTACATGTAGAATTGCCTGATGCAAAAGTTAGGCATTTAGCCAAGATTTAGAGTCAAAATTAAAACAGAAATAGCATGAAACATTCATGATTTAACAACTAAGGTTACTTTATATTTTAATTTGTATGACTCAGCTTTGGTAATTTGGTGTATAAACTTTGAACTCTTTATTTTTCAACATGTGTCGCATCGACTTATATATTATATTTGTAGAATGTAATGAAATATTAAAAATAATGAATGATTATGCAATTCAATATGAGTGAGTTGAAATATGACCAATGAACTCATTACATTTGAAACTAATATATAAAAATTATTTTTCACAAATATTTTATAACATGTTAAATATATACATAAAGTCATGTACATAAACTTTACGAGCTTACGTCTCGAGTTTACGGAACATAAAATGAGTCAACATAAACTTTCGAATTTGAAAACATTGCGTTAGATATTTTCAGCTATGCGATTTTCAAAGCCAACAATCATGGCAGTGACTCGAGAGATGATCGCTAGAGAGTGGGAACATTCACCGATCTTAGAAACAATCTCGCATCTATCATTTTTCATCCCCATCTTATTTTCATCTCTGTTTTTTTACTTATATTAAAAACTCCTAAAAAATAGTGTAGTTTCATTTGCTATGATATTTAGTTTGGTGATACTCTTCATTTAGTCATTTTATTACTTCTTTAGATTTAATTTGTTCGTTCAAAATAGTTTCAATTAAGTGTGAGTTTTCAACTATTGGGCACATCTCACATCTTTTATTCAAAATATAATCATTATTGTGAATTCTGCCTTCCGACTGATCGACTGCTCTGTCCATCGATCGATCGCTACTGATAACCATTGGAAAATAAGACCATTAGTGCATTTTGCATACTGAGTGGTCAATCATTTCACCTGACGAGACGATCAATACATCAAATTGGTTAACTGATTATTTTGCAGTTATTTGCACATAACTTTTCGCAAGATTATCAAAATGATGTGATTTTTTTAGAAAACTAACAAGATTATCTATTCGTAAAATATATTCAAATATTAATTTCAAATTCAATTGCATGCAATAACTCATTCCTACTTAAACATTTTTCACACTTTAAATATAACTCTAGTGGATTGATAGTTATATCATCAAAATATAATTAGTAAGAGTTTAATTTTTTTCGAACAAGTTGTATATGTATCATACAGACACTCACATAACATACGTAGGAGTCTGTATTTTAAAATTGAATATCCCATATAATTCATTATGCATACACAAAACCGCTAATACTTCTCATTTTTAAATTGTTGACATGGCATGAAAGTGACACTTTCTGACTCCATCACATTTTTTCTGATTATATATATATATAAATATATATATTACCATTACAATTATTGTATTATATGAAGAAATCATCTGTAACGCTCTGAGACTCACGTGACTATCACATGCTCAGAGTCGTCCCAAAGACGTTACGCAATTCTATATAAATAATTTTTTGCGAAAATAAAACTCTATAAAATGCGGAATTAATAAAAGATCGTCTAACAATATATAATGTCAAGGAGCTGGAAATGTCAATGACTCCAACATACTAAATATGCGAAAAAGAAAAGCTAATCTAGTAGGACTAAATCCTACACCATGTGCAACATCTCTGTCACTGAGTCTGACCACCTGCATCACCATCCTCTATCATCTCACATGCATGAATTTAGATGCAGGGGAAAACTCATAAGTATAAAAATACTCAGTACGTAGGGTCTAACCATAACGATAAATAGATCAATAGTGCTCAATAATAAAATAATAGTCAATAATCAATTAGGAACAATAATCAATAGAGCACAAGATATGATAATATGAAAGAGCTCAATAATCAATGAGACCATAAATCAATGATGAGATCAGGTAAGAAATCAAGGGATCAATCAATGAATTAGCAATTATGCCTGATCACTATGGCATCTAATCGATTTCAATTCAATTCAATTCAATTCTATTCAATTTCAATTCAATTCAATTCTATTCAATTTCAATGCTGTTCAATTCAATTCAGTTAGGGAGCGCTCGACCAATGATAGAAAACTCCATGACTCTTTCATGTAGGTTAGTGGGAGATCAAACAATGGCAAGCCACTCTCCAATAATAGCGCTAACAATATATTCGTGATGGCGGGGGATCATGGCCATCACAGGACAGCCATAGCTTTCCTAAAGGATGACGTCTCAAACCTCTAAGTACACTATCTGCCCCATACAATACTATAACAATAATGGCCCAGGGGGCTTAGAGACAATCGGAGAATATGGAGACCCAGCAGTTTTCATCTTTTATCTTGTTTAACTTAAAGACCTATCTTTAGCAATTTACTTTAGGTTAGATAAGGACCAAATCAAGGGAAAACTACTAGATCAATAACATAATGAATGATAGGATCTAATATGGTAACAATAAAGATAAATCTCAAATCAAATCTAATAAAAGTTTGATGAGGTCAGATCTGTTAACAATACAATTTAGGAACAAATATAATAACTATTCAATTATCTATGCTAAAATATCACAATTCTACGTTTTCTGTCCCCATAACCCGGCCCGCGTCGCGTGAAACTCGAGCCGTGTTCGAAAATGACTGATATCACCTCGGCCGGGGCAAACCCGGGCCGGGTGTGTGGTGAACTCGGGCCGAGTTGGCCGGTCCATGCCCGCATCCATCATTCAATTCAACACGGACCGTGTCCGAAGGAAACGGATCACGTCCGAAGGAAACGGACCGTGTCGTCGGAAAATCTGGGCCGTGTCATCTCTAACCTGGTCCGCGTTTGACCATATTGAACTCGGGCCGTGTTTACCTGAACTCGGGCCATGTCGGCCTCAACCCGGACCATGTTGACCGAAACTCGAGTCGGATTCGATTGCCGGCGGGAAAATACGTTTCGACGCGATTTTTCGACCATCATAACTATGCCATAACATGTCCAAACTATGCATATGATATATCAATGGAATCTTGGTACTAAGGAGAAGAGGTTTCATGTCGCGGAAAACCGACGACATAGGGATTCCCCCTATGTACCTAAAGTTGGCTGAAAAACCAATCGGATTTCCTTCTCTGAAAATCTGCACGAACACCGAACTTTGACCGACGATTGCTCTCTGTCCTCGCTCCGAACTTCTTCTCCTATGTGCAGGCTTCGAAATCAACCGTCACACGTTCTTAGGGTGCCTCGGTTGGCATGCAAATGAGAGAAAAAAAGAACTCGTGGACAAAATTCTGTTTGGCAGAAAAAGGGGTTTCCAGCCACCTTTAATACCTATTTATAGGTGCAAATTTGCAATATCAATTCTATTAGGTCTTAGACTCTTTTAGAATCAATCTTGGTCATTCATCATTAATTAATCTATCCATAAATTTATCAAATTTAATTAAATCCGAATTTAATTAATAACAACTCAATTAAATTCAATCCCTCTCAAATTTTTTTTATCTCTTTAACCATCTTATCTCATAATTTCCATCAATTTCGAAATTAATTAATTCCAGAATATTAACATTGGGATTTTCAAATCTATTAAATAAAATAAATCTTGTTTATCTATTTTTTTTTAAAATCCGAATTGTTACATCAGCAATTTACTTTTAAATTATAGCACATCATAACAAAATGTTCACTCTATTTTACAAAACAAAAGATCGATTTGTTTGAAGTTTAAGTTTAAATTTTGATATATTACATATGAAATAAAATTTTAAAATCTATCTCACTCTCTAATGTATCTATTTATCCCCGCATATACATGAAAATTTGAAATATGCATACACATTTTATTTATGAAATGATTTTATAAGGTTTACACACAAGTATAAGGTAAAAAATAAACCAAAATTTATAAATTGAAATATGTTCTACTGGCAAATATTATCTTTTTAATTTATATGCTATTAAAATAAAACGTAGAATAGAAGATTAACCATGATAACATGTGTAGAGGAAACTATTATATATATGATACACAATTAACATATAAAATAGATTTATATGCCAATAATAATTTGGATAAACTTAACAATATATTATTTTATGTTAATAATTTAGTTTCATATAATTACTTTTCTAAGATATCATTATAGGTGGTTAATATGTCGATCAAAATGATATCGATTAAATTGCACACTAATATGCATCTATATGTTAAATTAGTGTGCCACCGATCAACATCATTTTAATTTGATGATCCAAAACACAATCAATCTACATCGTCGGTGATGTCCATCTCAAGGCTCAAAATTTGTGATTGCATGATAACATAATATGCCTCTCTATACCACGGTGGGGTCTAGACATCTGGAGGCTTAAAGTGAGATTATAAGTTTTATTTTCACATAAACAAAATAATAATAATATATTAAGATCTTTCTAACTTTTGATACGAAGACCTACAATTTTATCTTTAAAAATATTTAGCTTATGAATATTATTTTCGGTTGAGAACCATCGTTGTCCAGGGCTACTGACATCCGACTAACTCGGTGCTTGGACAGGAGTGGAGTGAATAAATCTTGATCAAAGTGGTGACTTTGAAAAACGAATCTGGGGCTAATATCAACTCTACTATCCGGTTGTGTCAATCATCCTTGATTAGTTTACAACAACAACAACAAAACCTTATCCCACTAGGTGGGGTCGGCTCCACTAGGTGAGGTCGGCTTCATCCTTGATTAGTTTATGAAAAGAAAAAAGAATTTGAGTGTACCTTTCAATGTAAAATATAAAGTTAATGTTAATTGTGAAAATAGTAATAAAGATATAATTTAATTAATTATGAGAAAATTTAATTGAACTATTATTGATTGTTGACATTGAATTTAATATGAAATGAATTCATAAATTGAATATAAAAGATAAAACATATTTATTGTATGATTTAGGTGAATGATATTAGAAAATGAAGATAATATACATATTTATTGATAATTAAAATTAATAAAGACATTAAATTATGAAATCTTAATATTATTTATGTTAATAGTGCATGATTGAGGGGCCTTGTATAGGGGGTCAATTGCTCTCCCTTGAGCCGGTCTTGCTCTACATATTATAAAAATAATTAAAACTGATATTTGTGCAAAAGTAAAATATAATGAAAAATTAAGTACATCATAAATAAAAAAATCACCGAAAATTTTATTGAAATGGTAGAAATCAAGCTGAGACCTTGCTGCATGTATAATTTCTATTAAAATCTTTATAGAATTTTTACATGTTACACCTACCACCACCGCGGTATAAATCAACACACACGAGGCTGAGAAAGCCAGAAAGGTGATATGCTATGTCAAAACTATATATATGCAATATTTTATTTTCCTTCTTTTGCTTATATTTGTTCAAATCAGACGTTTAGCTAGTTAGCATATCTTCCTCAGGAGCTCTGGTCAGGGGAGGTAAGTAATTAAGTCAATTACTCCTTCAGCCATGTGATGTTTCAAGTTCGTCCAAGTATATGTTGGTGGTGAAGGCTTTTGAGTATGACAAGCTTCGTACGTCTCCAAGTCCAGGCATTCTGCAAAGAATGCAGTAGCAGTTATCTGATACCTCTAATGGAAAAAGGTTGTGTGATCATGATCGAATTCCGATGAGCATCAACTGCATTTGGAACAGAGAAAATGTGGTTTAGACCTCATGTAAACAGTTTGCATTCTGCAGAGGATGAAGTATGTAAGTGATGAGAATTACTAGCTACGTACAAGATTGTTCCCAGGCTCCCCCCAGTAAAATCCTTGAACAAATACTGGCAAGATGTTGCAGGCTATGAGAATATATATCATCAACGCATGCATGCCCATCCACTCCATTACAAAAGTTGGCCTCCTATAGCCATAAACATCAACCTACATAAATGATAGATCAAAAGAAGATGAATCCATTAGCAGATAAGCAAGACTTGTCTGTGCAAGGATCACCATCCAGCAAACCAGAGACTCTATGATCAACAAAAATGGATTAGAGTACATGTCTTAGCTTTTTGTTATCTAGAGAATATGGTGTTTGAAATCTAACCAGCAGATAAGTCCCAGCAAAAAGGAGTCCAGCTGCACCGGCAGTAGCACAGGTGTAGCTCAAGGTATACATAGCCTTGTTCATCCTCACCCCTATTGCAATTGAAATATGTATGACATTAAGATCTCAGCGGTGATCCAAAGTATGTCCCAAAAAACAATAAGTTACAGACCACTTCCTACCGAAAAAGTCCATTGAAAAAGCCATCGCCAATAAACAGAAGGAAGAAATCGTCCATCGAATTATTCTCTCTTTGTGGTCCTGAGAATATAATTGTCAAATAACATCAATGATTTAGCATAATACTGCTATTCTGGGTGTGCAAGGTAAACCACACAAGTCATCCTTTCAGTACCTTGAAATGGACTATGACATGCCCAAATTGCAAGCCTATCAAGCAAGTGACAATGGACATCATGGAGCTGCAATGTCAACCATCTTTGTCAACTTTTCCAGGCACTGAACTCCATTAGAGATTAAACCGGGAAAAGGATAACAGTAGCACACACCTAAGGAGTCCCTCTGGATCAAAAGGGGCTTGACACCACGAAGGAGCATTTGGTGGAAGTGGACCACTAGCAGGTGAATTTATGCTGCATTCCTGCAGTAGGGTCACAAAATGAGTTTATAACCTGGAGGAGGAAAACAAAAGTGGAGGGTATATCAAAATAGATTTAGTATATGCTACAAACCTCTGCCCTTGCATAGATCGGATGCCTGTACAAATGTTTGATGCCGAAGATTTTGCGGTCAATCATACCCACAGCATTGCAAGAAGGGCCTGTGTCACCCCTAACTCCACAATTAACCTGACAGTGCACAGTAATTAGCATTGTAAACAACTTAGATCAACTAGCAAAGCACGTAAGCTTGTCAATTATATCCATGGATTTGCGAATGAAATCAGGAAAAAAAAAATTCCATACTTACCGACAAGGTCTTGCTCTTGGAGTCAGAGCCTACTATCTCAAATTCCCAGTCAGGAACATATAATCCATATAGGAGTGCCATATAAATGGCTGTAAGAATCATACCCATCATCCTAATTGAAAAGAAACATGCCAATTAAGTTGGTTAGAGTTAATACATGGGTAATTCAGTTCAAGCATTATTATGAAATAAGATTAGGAATCTGAATCAGAATGTAGCAGTTATGATCAAACTGCAATGCTTGACTTGTCAAAAGGTATGGTCACAAAATTTCACCGAAAATACTTACAATTGGAATCTGTATCGCCTCAGCAAAGAATATCCAGAATCCATGATATCATGATCATCATCATCATCATCATACTTGAGCCATATTTCACATATTGCAATCAGAAGGTAGGCTATTGCTATTCTCTGCAGGAACGTGCATGGTTATCATGTGACATATTCTTTTCCCATGAGCACATTACGTTGGATTTTATTTTATCTCCTTCCATCAATTAATAAACTACTCACCCCTCTAAAGTTGCTTTTTTTGGTTCGAAGCTTGAGTACAGGATTTTGCATGCTTTATAAAGTGTATGCATTATTCATCTTTTGAGAAACACATTGAGTATTTGTTAACTTATTCCTTCCACTAATTGTCTCTTATCCTTGCTTTTCATATTGTCCAAGTGGGAAGTAGTT
Source organism: Pontederia crassipes (assembly GCA_030549335.1). Classification (NCBI taxonomy): domain Eukaryota; kingdom Viridiplantae; phylum Streptophyta; class Magnoliopsida; order Commelinales; family Pontederiaceae; genus Pontederia; species Pontederia crassipes. Next base: position 26,462,096 of record CM060190.1, read on the forward strand.
GTTGATAAGTTATCATGAAGCCATCATGAATGTCCCTATGTACTTTATAGAACTAGAAACCAAACATGAATGCAAAGTAAATCTACTAGCACTTTACCTGTAACACTCCCATCCATCTTATGTTCTTGATATCAACTCCATAACTCAGATCATGAAGGCCATGGAAAAAGCCACCTATTGTCAAAGATCAACTTGAACTTATATAGCTGCCTTGAATGCTTAGTTCTCGAAGTTTAGATATTATCACTCGAAGAATTATGAGGTGCCTAAGTTTAAACTGAACGTGAATTATATAACATGATATATCTAACTATAAACATTTGTGTCACCTTGAAGAACAAGCCCAAGAATGAACAGCTTTACCGCTCGAAGAACTGCCTTCTGAGTCGCCGCAACTCTGTTTCGTACTCTCTGACCAACATTAATTAGTCAGACTTTCTTCTCAAATCAGAAGCTGTGCAATTAATTATACCAAACGACTAGCTGAAGAGGGACAAGATTCCGGCTTACCTTGTATGCAAATGCCAATGCAACTCCAACTATAAATAAGAAAAATGGCATCACAAAGTCGGCCAGTGTTACGCCATTCCATGGAGAATGGTTGATCACAGGAAGAAACGCTCCAGCATCGTCTACTAGGATCATAAGCTGCAACAATGAAGTAGCAAAGTAAGCTATGCATCTCCAGGACACAAGATCTTCACAACTAACCATAGTTCACCATTGTGCTACACTGAACTCAAAAGTCATATTTGGATCTGGACAAGTCTATAAACATGCAAAACTACATCAGAGCTGAACGCACAAGTATCCTGTAATCTGAGTTATCCTGTAGTCTCGAAGCACAGATATGGTGGTGATGTCACACCGCAGCACAGAATGGGCAGTCTTGTGCTCTTTGCGCCGCTGTGCAATCACAACTGCTTCTGAGACGTAGAGGGCACGCATGCATATAATAAGGACCCGTCACGAACACCTCAAAACTTCTGAGTTATCTTTTTCTTTTCCTTAAAGCTAAGGTGGGAAGCAGTAAGCAGGTGCACTAAGTTTTCCAGTTTCCAGACCACGTTCTCTTCTTTTTTTCCTTGAAGAAGGAAATAAACCTTTGGGCGTACGTGTGATGTTTCCTCAGCTGTATGTTAATTGACGCAATGAAAAAGCTATAACTACATTAAATTAAGTTCAAAGGACGGATAGATACTTGTTTCACATGCTCAAACAAGTGCAAAAGGTGGTGAGTAGGAGCCCCTAGGACAACCTTGGCCAAGCAGCTGTTTCTATTAGGTAGGGAAAAGGCACTGATCAGTGATCGCCACCCACCCTCATCCTCACACAGGCACAGCACAGGCCAAGATTGACGCAAACGTGTGAAGCACTTCAGTGATCTGATCCATTCATCTTTCCAACACCAAGCCAAAGCCACTGTCCAGTTGAGAAATGGCGCAACACCAGGATTTTGTTTCCCCTTTCTTTTGCAGTGCTGCGTGTGCGTGTGCGTGTGCGTGTGGCATTGGGATAGGGACAAAGTGCCGACATCAGACCCAGCTTGGGCAACGCGATCACGGTACATGCGTTGCTTGTCCCTCGCCATGACCGTGTCAGGAAGCAAAAGAAAGGAGGAGGACAGACGCAGGTGCCCCCACCCATCATCTCTGCCGTCCTTTAGTTAGTGCGTCGAAATGGCAATCACATGTAAAACAATCTGCAGTGGCCACCAGATGGGACGAGCAACGCGGAGTAGCAAAAATTAAAGAAAAGGATATGTCCTCTTGCCATTAACTCTCCCTGTTCCATTCTGAGCAAAAAGGAGGGTGGACTCCGTTCGACATAGAACAACCAGACAAAGAGAGAGGTGCTCCACTGTTCCTTGACAAGGACTCAATCATCTCATACGAGTGCGCCCACTTCTCCGCGCACTTTTGATCCGCAAATGGAGGCAACACTGACACGCACACGCACAGAGAGAGCAGCTGCAGCTCCATCACATCAACGTAGCTAAAATGGTTGGTGACCGCTCCTTTCTCCATTGGTGTCGATGAGAGATGGATAGGAAAAGAAAGCAAAGCAACATTGGTTATATGTCACATAATTATCATTTTGTTCTCCTTCTAAAAAGTTGATCAAGTGTTAATAGTGATAAATATTGGTGGGTCACGAGTTTAAAAAAAATGCCACGGGTGTCGATGCAATCACAGGGATATCACTGATGTCGTTGTTGGACCATTATTATTTATGATGTTTGAGCAAACAGCTGATTATGACAATTTTGCCAATTAATTGAATTGCATGGAAATATCTTGGAACACCATGTGTTATATAAATGTTAACCATAGCCAAATTGGCAGGTGATGAAATCAATAGGTGCAGAATAATTGAATATGTGTTACCATTAAGCCAGGAATTGGACGCCGAAAGGATTTTTTTTTTCTCAAGAGATGGTTCAGGATGGATATCACTAAAAATTATTATAATAAAGGAACAAGTCTGATAATAATTATTATAAATGCTAAGAAAATCAGCATTATTACATAAAGGAACACGTCTAATAAATGCGTAGAAGAATATTACATTTCTTCGGTACGAGAAAAAAGATGAAAAGAAATGCATCCAATATTTTTGCCGTTATTTTCTAATCCAATTGCTTATTTACTCTTTTTTTTTATCCACAAGATTTATAGGCGTCTAAGTTTATGCCATTGAACAAGTAAATAATAATTGACATATAACGACGATATCGGAAGCAGTAATAAAGAAACAACTGAGAAAAATAATTAAAGAAAAAAAAAGGACGGTCGGCGGCAGTTGTCTTACCGCGACGGTGATGCCCCTGAAAACATCGAGCGACACGAGCCGCGGCGACCGCTTCGCCTCGGCGGACGCGGCGGCCGGCGAGACGCGCGCGCGCGGGGACGCCTTGGCGCCCCTCCCGCCGGCCTCGATGTCGACCTTGAGAGGGGACGTAGGGAGCGAGACGCCGTCGACGGCGGCGAGGAAGCGCTTCTTCTCCTCGCCCCCGACGTGTCCGTACGCGCCCATGGCGTGTTAGGGGAGGGGGGTGGGGGGCCGCCGACGTCGGAGCACGCAGCTGATCAGCGGCAATGGCGCGCCGATCTCTGTACGAGGGTCATCACGTAGTGCAGAGGCAATATGGAGATGGATGCATGTATGTGTAGATGGAGAGAATGTATCCTCGTAGGGGAGTCCTGGAAGGAGGAGGGAGGAGAGGAGAGATAAATGAGAGAGAGTATTTTTGCTGAAGGTGTTTGGTTGGGCAGGAGGATGAATTGATGATGTTGAGATATGAGAATTGAACAGGACGATATTATTCTTTTCCTTTATCCCTGCGGGTCCCGCTAGAGTTATTATACTTAGTGCCAAATTCCATGTGATACTTATCGAAAAAATAATTCTACATGACGAATATAGTATATAATTAAAATACTATAATTTATAATAGGATTTAATGGGGTCCTAGGAACTCCTCCCCCCATTCGCGCCCGTCTCCATCCGACGAGCGCAGATGATGAGCGCGATTTATATGATAAAAACGGTTCGAATAGGTCGAAGTTGAACCGCTCCCTCTCTCTCTTCTCCCTCCCTTTCTCCCTCTCTCTTCTCCCTCTCTCTCTCCCGACATCTCCCTCTCTCACGATTTGGCCGCTCGACGGCCGATCTAACTATGGGTGGTCAGATTTGGCGATTTGACACGGGCGGTCGGACCTCGCCGTCCGACGGTCGGATCTGGCGCGGGCGGTCGGATTTGGCCACCCAACGGCCGATCTGGCTCGGGCGGCCGGCGGCCGATCTGGCTACGGGCGGCCGACTGGATCTCTCCCAATGACGACAATCTCTTCCTACGGCGTCCGGCTCCCTCTTCGTCGACTCCCTCTCCGTTCCCCCCCCCCTCTCTCACGATATATCCGCCCGACGGTCGATCTGGCTGTCGTTGGCCGGATCTAGTCGTCGGCAACGGATTTGACTACGGGCGGCCAGATCTGGCCGCTCGCGACTGATCTGGCCGCCCGGGATGATCAGATCGGCTGCTCGGACGGTATGATCTGGCCGTCCGCGGCCGATCTGGCTGCGGGGCGGTCAGATCGGCCGCCCACGGCCGGATTTGGCCGCCCGCAGTTGACCTAGCTACGGGCGGCGGTCAGATCTCGTCGCTCGCGATCGATCTGGCTGCGGGCGACGGTCAGATCTGGCCGCTCGCGGCTAGATCCGGCCAACCGCTCGCAGTCGGCGGCCAATCTGAGATCGATTGCTCGTCGCGCCGAGGATTCGCGACCATCGATGCGCGGTCTTCGTCGTTGGTTCGCCATCGTCATCGTCTCTTCTTCAATTTTTTTTGTTGAACTGCGCACATTTTTCCCGTTGATAAACTGAACCGCTCATTTTTCATCTTAAACCGCGCTCATCATCCGCTCAGACAATCCGACGGACGCGGATGGAGGGAGGGGTTCCTCCCCCTTTAGAGGACCCCATTAAACCCTTTATAATAATTACAAAATAAAATTATAATGTCATAATATTTACTTATTTTAAAAAATGTTTTCTGATTAAATATGATAAATGGATTAGTTTATTTAGAGAAAAAAATAATTGAATTGACATGAAAAAAATTTAAAACATGATAGTGTAAATTATATTAAATTATCTTGTACTATATATATGAACATTTATATGTATAAATGGACAAAACAATAATTTTTCTATCGCATTTTTTTTATAGAAAAATAGTATTAGAATTTTTTATTTAATAAAGAAACGTTAAATCGAATTTAAAAATCATTCTTCAAAATAAGGAAAGCAGCTGAACTTACGAGGAAAGTGAAAAGAAATAAAATGTATACGCAGAGCATTCCATCTAAAATCATTAAATGAGTAAAACAATTATATATTATTTCCTATTAGTTAAATCGTGAATTTGATTAAGATCAAATTTATTTTATTATTCAATGGATGTAGTAAAATCGTTTTGACGAATATGATAAATTCAACGGTCATAATTTATTTGACCCTAGATGATAACTTTTTATGATCAAATTAGCTTTATTTATATATATATATATATATATATATATCTTCATCTTAAATTAAATAATAATAAAAAAATAAATATATATATATATAACTCCGCCTATGTTTTATAGCCGGTCCCAAGCACGGATAAAGGAGGAGGGTTGTGTTAGGCCCCGACAGCCAGCGTAAAACTTTGTCGAATCACATGAACATGGATCAACTAATGGTATGATCCATGTAGCCGACCCCACCTAGTGGGAGAAGGCTTTGTTGTTGTTATTGTTGTAAAAAAATAATTTCTCTATATCAAAGTGTAGAGTGAGGTTACTACATACTCATTAGAATTGAGATATTATCTTAATAATCTCAAACAAACAAAATTGTCCTGCACGATTTATCAAAAAAAATAAAACCTTTATTTTTCGTATTTCAGTTTAGGTACAATTGTTATATGTGTATATAAGAATAGATTTACTTATAAACTAATTATACATACATATATATATATATATATATATATTTTTTTTTTCTTAGCTTGATTCATCTGAAAATTTCTATTCCTAGTTAATCTCGTTTAATTTTTAATTATACACATGTTATTCAAGCATGTTTTTTATTTATATAATTAAAAATAATTTTTATTTAAATGCACTAAAACTCCTACTTATACATATATTAACATATCATAAAAACCATTTAAAATATAAAACAACAAACTTTAGGAAAATATATGAGATTTTAATTTTTTGTTAACACATCATGTGACATACAATGCCTCCACTTTTATTTACATACAAATGCTATATTATTTCAGTTCAACTCAATTTCTACTTACATGCAAGTTCAATTAACTTTTTAATGTTTTATCTAATTAAAATTTTCATTCTATATATGTGTTGTTACAACATGATTTTATTTTATTCTTTGTAAGAAAAAAACATTCTCCTTATTTAAAAGAACAGGTTTTTATTTGTTTAATCCAGATTAAAAAAATATTTTTTAGTTAGTCCGACTAAAACCACTGCTTATACATATATTAGTACATTAAATATTCTATAATTATAATTATCTTTTAAAATTTTAAAAATATAAATTTTATTTTCGAAAGAAATTTAAAATGTGATTAAAGTATTTATTTGTTTATTAAACAAAGAAAAAGCCACCTCTTATACATATATTACTAAATTTCATATTCTATGGCATGCCTTTTGAATATACTTTAAAAATAACAGGTTTTCTTGGTTTAATCCAGACAAAAAGATATCTTTTAAATTAATCTGACTAAAACAACTACTTATGACGTATTCTATAATTATTGACATTGAAAAAAGAAGAAATAATTAAAAATATATATAAATTTTATATCAACGGAAATATATAAAGTGATTAAAATATTTATCTGTTTAAAATATTTACATTTTGGATTTAATCTTCTTTTTATTTTAGGTTTATGGATATTATTACCTTATATAACAAACTTTTCATTATAACATATTTAATATTTTATTGGAAATTACAGAAAAAATAATAAATCGAAATATATATTTATTATAGTTAATAATATGATATGTCTTTGGATCATATTAATATATTAGGAGTATTGAAGTTTAACAAATAACTATGCATATCAGAGTAAGTTTTAATATTATATGTATTCGGAGTAGGAGATATCTTATTGCTATAAAAGATTAGGATTATAACAAACTTTTATTATAAAGTATTTTTAATGTATGATCAAATAATACATTGTTTTAAATTCTGAATAAATATGTTGTTTAAAAATTAAAAAAAATTAAAATATAAATATTAGTACCCAAGGAAATTTTAAAAATAATTAAAATATTTATTTATTTATTTAAATATTACTTTTATTATATGACAGTTCTTTTATGTATAGATTATAAATAGAATTTGAAATACATTACCATTCATAATTTTATTAAATTATTTAAGAGATTACCTTCCAACTTCGGAAATAAAATTGACTAAGAATTTGATTAGAATTTTTTTGAGGAATAGTTTTTAAAATAGGTTGGAGCATTTAAGTGTTAATATTGGATACATTGATTAAAATTAGTTACCTTATAACTATCGGATTAAAATCTTATACTAATATATTAAAATAAAAATATAAACTTCTACAAATTCAGATTTATCTACAGAATATAAAAAATTTATATTAAAGTTTTAAGTTTATTTCCTATTTATTTTTATTTGAAATGGCAATTTTTTAGGTAATATTGATAAAATATTTAATTTTTATGTTAGCAGTAAATTCGGACTATTTCGATCTTAAAAAAATTATAGTTTTTTTTATAATAAATTATCCATGCTACATGTATGGCATTTTTTTATTGTTAGGTAAAATACTTTAATTGTTAATCCCTTTTATTTAAATACATCTAAAACTAACTTTATCTTATCCGTGTCAATATTAGGATTATTTATGTTTAGGAACACAAAGCCAACATATATTAATATTATTAAATATGATATATTACTATTATATATGATTATGATTAGTAATTTTAATTAAATCCATGAAATATATTTTTAATGCAATACATTTTCCGATTAAGATTTTAATGTATAACGGTTAGTTATGATTATGATTAGTTGTGTTTAGGACATAAAACTAACATATTTAGATTTATCTATATACGTTCCAAATTTGGAGGATTAAGTTTATGATTAGTTTAAGTTATCTTATGATTGTTATTATTATGTTTTTTTATTTATATATATTAGAATTATTACTATGTTTATGATTTGAAATACGATGCTATATATATATATATATATATATATATATATATATATATATATATATATATACACTAAGATAACTTACACATATATGTAATTAGGATTTAATGAGGGTCCTCGAGGAACCCCCTCCCCCATCTGCACCCGTCGGATGGAGATCCGACGGGCGCGGATGATGAGCGCGGTTTAAAGATAAAAAATTATTCGAACCGATCTCCTTGAACCACGCTCATCTCCTTGAACTGTGATCATCTCCCTCACCCTCTCCCTCTCTCTTCTCCCTCCCTCTCTCGCTCTCCCTCTCGCTCGGCGTCTCTCTCTCGCTCTCCCTCTCTCAGCCGACGTTTCCCTCTCCCTCTCTCTTCTCCCTCTCTCGCACGACGTCTCCCTCTCCCTCTCTCTTCTTCCTCCCTCTCTCGCCCGGCGTCGGCGGCCGGATCTGACTGCGGGGGCGGCTAGATCGGCCGCCTCGATGGCCGGATCTATCTGGTTGGGGGCGGCCAGATTCGGCCGCTCGACGGTCGATCTGACGCGGGCGGTCGGATCTGGCCGTCCGACGGCCGATCTGGTGCGGGCGGCCAGATATGTCATCGTGGCCGCCAAGAAACCGTCGATTACATTGCCGTCCCTATCGCGAATCCACGCTCATCGTCGTCCTCACCGCATTGTCGTCGTCCAAGCCCCAAACGCGGACGAACACCACAACCTGCAGTCGAGGAACCGTCGATGACCTCGCCCCCGTCGAACGACCTCGTCTGCGCCGACCCCCTCTCTTCGATTTTGTTTATCGCAAACCGACGGTTCTTTTGCCCTGAACCACTCCTAAGCCGCCTGAACCGCTCCTAAACCGCACGTTTATCCTTGAACCGCGCTCATGAACCACGCCCGTCGGATCTCCATCCGACTGACGCGGATGGGGGGAGGGGACCCCCATTAAATCCATATATACTCATACAGAGTTTAAGTTGGATGCAACAAAAAAAATCGGTTGCAACTTACAACCGTCAAATCACAGCCCTTGGATCGCTTGTTGGGAATAAAACACAAAGGATCAATGAACAATGAAAACAACGAGAGAAAGAGAAGATGAACACAGAGATTTAATGTGGTAAAACTCTCTTGATCAATGTGAACAAGAGAGAAACATCCACGGGCAAAGGAGGTCGTCGTCAGAAAAATTTCACTATGAACCAAAAGAGAGTACATCATATAAAACCATAACCCTCATATATAAGGGTTGTGATCTCACGATTATAAGTTGCAACCAATTTTTTTGGTTACATCCAACTTAAACTGATATATATATATATATATATATATATATATATATATATAATTACATGGATTTAATGGGGGTCCTCCCTCCTGTAAGGGGGGGAGGAACCCCCTCCCTCCATCCGCACCCGTCGGATGGAGATCCGACGGGCGTGGATGATGAGTGCGGTTCAAGAATAAACGTGCAATTTAGGAGCGGTTCAAGCGGCTTAGGAGTGGTTCAGGGCAAAAGAACCGTCGGTTCGCGGTGAAAAAAATCGAAGAGAGGGGGTCGGCGCGGACGAGGTCGTTCGGCAGGGACGAGGTCGTTCGGCAGGAACGAGGTCATCGGCGGTTCCTCGACTGCAGTTTGTGGTGTTCGTCGGCGTTTGGGATAGGGACGATGACAATGCGGCGAGGACGACGACGAGCGTGGATTCACGATAGGGACGGCAACGTAATCGACGGTTTCTTGGCGGCCACGATGACAGATCTGGCCATCCGCACCAGATCGACCGTCGGACGATCAGATCTGACCGCCCGCGTTAGATCGGTCGTCGAGCGGCCGGATCTGGCCGCGCCCAGCCAGATAGATCCTGTCACTGAGACTTCGTCCGTCGAGCGGCCAGATCTGACGCGGGCAGCCTGATCCGGCCGCCGAGCGGCCAGATCGACCGTCAAGCGGCCAGATCGGCCGGCCGCAGCCAGATTCGGTCGCCGAGCGGCCAGATCGGCCGCCCGTAGCCAAATCCGTCCGTCGAGCGGCCAGATTTGGCCGCCAGCAACTAGGGGTGTTCACCGGGTCGTGTCGACCCGTGAACCCGATGACTCGACCCGACCCGAACCGGTTTGGGTCGGATCGGATCGGTGCCCGACCCGAACTCGACCCGACCATTGGTCGGGTCGGGTACGGGTTGGATTTTTCCAACCCGACTCGATCAACCCGAGTTTTTTAAATTTTTTTTAATTTTTTTCCTTTTTAAATTCAAACATAAGCTTATATTTGATTTAAAAATTTGAAATAAAATATTTTAAGTATCAAAATAATATTAGATAGTTAGAAAAATTATTTTATGCTTTTAAAATAATATTAAATAATATTTTTATATTAAATAAAAATATAAAAAATAGTAAGAAAAAATTAAAAAAATTAAAAAAAAGAAAGTTGGATGGTCGGATAACTCGACCTGACCCAACCCGACCCGACCACCCATACCCGCAACTAGATCTGGCCGCCGAGGCGGCCGATCTGACGTGGGCAGCCAGATCGACCGTCGAGCGGCTAGATCTGACCGTCCGCAGCCGAATCCGACTGCCAAGGCGGCTAATCTGACTGGCCGCCTGTGCCAAATCAGCCGTCGAGTGGCCAGATCTGACCGTCCGCAGTCAGATCCGACTGTCGACGTCGGGCGAGAGAGGGAGGGAGAAGAGAGAGGGAGAGGGAGACGACGTATGAGAGAGGGAGAGGGAAACGCCTGGCGAGAGAGGGAGAGCGAGAGAGAGACGCCGGGCAAGAGGGAGAGCAAGAGAGGAAGGAAGAAGAGAGAGGGAGAGGGTGAGGGAGATGACCGCGGTTCAAGGAGATGGCCGCGGTTCAAGGAGATCGGTTCAAACAATTTTTTATCCTTAAACCGCGCTCGTCATCCGCGCTTGTCGGGTCTCCATCCGACGAACGCGGATGGGGGAGGGGGTTGAGGACCCCATTAAATCATATATATATATATATATATATATATATATATATTATCATGTTAATATTAGGATACATTGATTATGATTAATTATAAAGGCTATATTTAAGGATTAGTTATATTAAGGAACACAAATTAACAAAACAAAATCGAAAATCCTATTCCTAATCAAATTAGATTTACTTTCTAGATTTAATTTATTACCAACTTTATTATAAGATTTTTTACTTCTTTTGAAAATCCTACTCGTAGTCTTAGATTTACTGTGTGGATTTAATTTATTACCATATTTAAAATTTTATAATAAGATTTTTTATATTATGTAAATAAATCCGAATTTGTAGAAGATTATAATTTTGTTTTAGTCTGATAGTATACGTTTACATATGAGGATTGGAATTATATTTAGAGAAAAATTTTAATGTATCAGAATTAGTTATATTATGACATCATTACTTATTAATAATTTAAAAAATTAAATCTAAACTTTGAATTATTTAGATCTTATGATACAAATTAGATTAGTTATATTAGTTATATCATGAAATTATTAATTATTAATAGTTTGTTTAACTTTTACGTGTCTTCGTATCACAAGTTTAAGAGAGAGATGTTAATTGTTTAATAGATGACACATGTCACCATATTATGATGTCAATTGTGATCATATTCTCATGCATTTACCTCTCTTTATATATATATATATATATATATATATATATATATATATATATATATATATATATATATATAGATAGATAGATAGATAGATAGATAGATAGATAGAGAGAGAGAGAGAGAGAGAGTAATGATTATAATATTTATTTACAGCTATAAACCTTATTAATCTAATGAAAGTTTAAAAAAATATATTTTAGAAAAACATACTTCTAAAAATTATTCGAAAAAAATATTATAAGATATTTTTTAGACATATAAAATCATACTATATAATGATTTTTTTTAAAAAACTAATACATTTCATTGTTTAATAAAAAGAATCACAATTCTAATCAAATTGGAGCATCACCTACTTTTAATCCTAGAAAATCTGAAAATCATGATAATATATATATATATATATATATTTCTCTTAGATATATGAATCTCATTACATGATGAAGTTTTAAAAAACATCTTTTGTGTTTAATCAATGATTCCTACTTCCATAACTCAAATTGAATTTCTCACTGAATTTTTTATTTTTTTTATTTTTATCCTTATAAATATTTTGACTAAACTAAAAATCCTACTTATAAACAAATTAGATTTAACTAATGAAACTTAAAAGAAGTTCCATATCTTAATAATAGAAACTTCCATATCAATTATAACTTATAAGCCCATTCAAATCTCTTTTATATTTATGATTATGCAACGGACGACCTTTCATAAGGTAGCCAATCATCTTTTCAATTTCCACTAAATCCAACTATCAAGAAGTACTCTAAGGCTGTGTTTGATATGAGAATTTTGAAAAAAAAAATTAGTTCTCGAGAACTAATAGATTTGATAGAAAAGATTGGGTTGGTGTTTGGATGAAAAAGTATAATGATGATGATTTAAAAAGTTGATTTGATTGATAAATTTTAGTGGGTGTTTGGATAAAAAAAATAAGAACTAAGAATATAATTTATTATTTTATGATGTATAAAATTATAGTAAATAATAATATGTTATTAATATTATAATTTACGTACATCTTAAGATTCAAATATAATATAATTTTTTTTAAAAAAATAAGTGAATATAATTAATTAATTATTAGAACTAAATATTTTATAATTTTTAATTAATAACATTTTAAAAATTATTTTATAATATGACTAATAATGTATTAATAATTAACTAAATAATATATACTTATATTACAAAAATAATAAAAAAAATAGATGAAAGAAAAAAAAGTAAAAAATTATGGTTGAAAAGGCATAAAGTAGAAGAAAAAAAAATAAATGTTCTTGTTTTCGACAAGAATTTTGAATTTTTGGCCAGAATTTTTGACGACTTTCTTGAAATTTCTCTTCTGATTCAAAATACCAAACACAGCCTAACTATGCTATAAAATCAACCACTTCCACCTCTTCGTTTGCAAAACCAGCGAGCAACTCAAGAGCATCGAGTGCCTCTCCTACATTAAAGGCTTTTCGGATGCATATGCTTTGGGGTTTTTCACTTGTCCATGGTTGCCAACGATGCCTACATTTTCTTATATTATCACAGTACAAATTAGATTCCCTTACCTCAATAAAAAAAGATATTGTTCAGTAAAAATGATTAAAAAATTAGCGTTCTAACTAATTAGTTACAATTTGCCCTAGACTTTCAAAACTGGGAACTTATTTGTTGGGAAAATACATATTTGTATTGGATACATAGGGGTGCAAGAAAAACTCAATCGACCCGAACAACTTATCCGATCCAAAAAATTGAACCAAAAAAATAAGAAATCAGGGAGCCGACCCCTTTTTTATTTATAATTTTTTATTTATATAATTAATATATATGTTATCAATTCTTTTATTATAGATATAATATTTTTTTGTATAAAATTTCATACTTTTCTATCACATTATCAAACTCTAATTTAATAACTTTAAAATTTTAGTAGTATATTTTATATTTAATATAAAATTAATTATTTTTATATTAATTTTAATTTATTATATATTTTAAAAATGTTAAGTAGGACCTCAAAAAAATCACCCAAAAAAAACTGACTTGCTAGTGGGTGTTTTTATTTTTTTTTCAAAATCATTTTAGGACTGTTTCTTTAATTTTAAAAATCGATCCGAAAAATTGCGGTTGGTTTTTTTAGAAAAAAAATCTGACTCGACCCGAGCTACTTTTGCCCTTACGGATACATATAATTTATTTATATTTTTCAATACGTCTAAAATATTTATCATATAATCCCTTATGGATGTCACTGAAAATAAAAAATATTAAAAATATGACATAGTATGTTGTGAATATATAATATGTACATAAATCTTTTTTTTATAAGTGTTCATAAACATTTGATAGCAAAATTTGTTAGCAATGTATAGATTTTTCTAAACACTTCACCATTATCTTTAAAGAAAGGGGTTATTGCTAACATTTTGACTATGAGAAAGTCCAAAACAATATTTGTTTGGAAATTCATGAATAGAAGATTGTTTTTCTTGCATCTCGTGAACAAAAATAGTCTTGCATTGGAATGTCCCGTCGGAAACTCCGAAGGTATGTCTCCCTTTTGGCTTCCGACGGGCCTACTGTCGAAGGGATATTCCTTCAAAACTTTCGACGAAATTTTTTCGTCAAAAGTTTCGAAGGTAAAGCGCCCTTTGAAACTTTCGACAAAAACTCGTCAAAAATTTTGAAAGCAAAGAAATCATCGAAACAATCCTCCGAAAGTTCCAATAGCTAAATTTCCTACTGCCTATCTCCCGTCGGAAAGTTAGATTTTCAATGGATTTTGAAGGATTTCCGACGGATTTGTCCGTCGAAAAATTGCAAAATTCTTCTATTGATAGTTGTAAAAAGTTATTATTTTATTTTCAAAAATATTTTCTTTTGATTATTTAAAATATATTGATCGTCACTTTTAATGTTGCACAAGTTAATATTCTGCATTTCTTATCCTATAACAATGAGCGACTCTTATTGGATCCTATTTATTTCAAAAGATATTCGTGCAATAGTTAGTGGATGAATTGAAAGAAATGTCAACTCAACCAATATATGGCATAGTAACTTCTTTTCAATTTAATGAAAATAATTACATGTCACCATCCTTTCAGTATTAGTAGTCCACTTTTTAAGGGCTACAAAATTCATAATATTATTACATAGCTACATAATCTTGTAAGTTAAAAGTTAAAATTGATGTGATATAAAATTGCAACTTTCATTTTATTTGAGTGGCTCGCTCCAACAAAATTTCAAAAGGTTCAACATATTAATTTTACAAATATGTCCTAATAATTTTCTCTCTACTAGCGTAAGCTATTTATATAACCTTTGCAGGTGGAATCACTCCGTAAAGCATAAGAAGGAAGCTGATGATTCAACTAAAAGATCAGAAAAAAGTACCTAGGAAAACTAGAGTTCCAACATGTGTTAGTTAATTATTTGTTTTGTTTTCATATTTCTTAGTCTTGATATTTTACAATTTTGTATGTTATTAAATTGACTATATTTGAATCTTATTGGTGCAAACTTAGATGCTCAACTTCTTTTACAAGCTAAAATGGTAAATGAAGGAAATGAAATGAAGACAAACCACTACTCAAGTACTCCGTTTTGGTAGTCATCCATTACTATAATCATAGTAAGAAGAATATTGAGATTATCAATTAGTATGCTCATCACATCAATATTTGTTCATTCTGAAAAATAAAATATGAATCAATACCTACTTTAGCACATGACTTGATTAGCAGACAAAAACCAAATGTAGAATAGGTAAGTCACAACTTAAAATACTAATGAAGAAAGCATCAATAAGTTCTAATCAAACATAAGTCCTTCCACACACACCTAAGAGTACTTTAGAGAATGTTGAGTAAAAATATTTTTTAAAAAAAAATATATGACTTATTGCCACAAAAATTATAGCTGATTAATAAATGTATTTTGATAAACACTATATTTGTCTATTGCAAAAAATTTTAAACTATTTAAAGATGTGAAGATAAACATTTACAATATTGTGAAAAGTTTCATACATACATACATACATAACATATATGTGTATGTAATAGACTAGGATTATACAATGTTTCTAAATTATGTTATGCAAACTTTAAAACTAAAATAATAATAATAATAATAATATGTATAAATGAAACTACTATGACTTTAATATCTTATTATAAATGTAATTAGCAATAAATATTTATATATTATATAAAATTGCACCAAGCAAGCGAGTGATTCCTATAAAGTTGAAAGTTTCAAATTGTTCTCCATTCACCATTGTCATTTATCTGTTTTGTGAATTTTTTCAATATATATTTTTTATAATAGTATTATAATACATATTAATTTATTAAGTTTACATCATTTAATTCTTTGTATTGTCACTTGGTATTCACATTATTAAATTTTATATTAGTTAATTACATCATTCAATTTTTTTATGAACACTTGGCATTCTCATTATTAATTTTAACTTTACAAATTACATATTGACTCTTTATATTATATTAAATTTTTACTTATAATAAAAACTAATCATATATCAAATGCATTTTTATTAAGGTGTATTAAATTTAATATCATGATTAAATTTTTGTTGGCTTTTTATATTTCATTATATTTAATCCTAAAAATAATATTATATATATAAAGGTGTGCATTTTTGCATCTTCATATTTCGGAATTCCACTTTATCTTTTGTCATTATTGGATGGTAGTAAATAAACTTGATGTAATTAATGAAACTCATCGCCTTCTTTTCTCTTTCACGGAACCTCCTCTCTCACCTTCATATACTAATTTATTTGATGTTAATAAGTGTTAATCTCTCACCTGCATATACTCATTTATTTAATGTTAATAAACATGTTCATAATGTTGATTTAATTATATATACATATAATTTATATAAATAATGTTTATATATATATATATATATATATATATATATATATATATATATATAAAGATGGCCATTCAGAGGCTTTTCCTTTTGAGATTTGTCCTATATTTTTTGTGATTTTTTAAAATTCTTTTATTTATCTTGAATCTCTCTATTTTTGCCTCTGCAAGTGAATTGATATTGATTTTAATGCATATATGTTTTTTTAAGAAAATTATATGATAGCATTAAGTAGTAAACGAAATATTGTTCAAGTACAAGTTATTGAGGAAACCAGAGGCGGAGAATCCTCTCAAAAAAGATCGGTATTCGATCGACGATTAAAAATATGCCAACGTGTCGGTCTCAACATTAACATTTCGATTGACATGGTACTAGCAGGCCAGATATCATTAATACTACTCCTAATGCGCCTTGGGCATGGTGGACATGAAATTAACTAATTACTTACACATGTCTCCTCAATGATATTCAGCTTGTATGGTTCTTTTTCTAGAATATGAAGTTATGTCTAATTGATAATCAAATTTTTGGGAAGAAATGTAGAGAACAAGTGAGTACTCCTCTCTTAGAAGGGCGGGCGCGGGGCTGGCCCATGGCTCTAGAGGCGTTGATGGCAACTTTGCGCCAAATCACAAAGGTGAGATCATCGTCATGCCTCCAGCGGCACGGGGATGATGGCTTGGAGCTTGAGGTCAACATCAGATGCGAAGCTTCAAGAAAGGAGGTGGGAGGAGTTTGGCACATAAAAAGATAAAACTATTTTATTATAAAAAAAATTAAATAACATATTTTAAAATAACTTAATATTCTTTATATAAAAAAATTATAAATTAATTTTTTCAAATGTTTACACATGAATTAATATTGCGCGAAGCGCGAAGGTCTTCCCTAGTTAATTGGTATTAAGTCCTTTGCACACATATTAAACAGGTTTTCTTTCGGGTGTGTGGCCTGAAGCTTTGCCGCCACCATGTTTATTTAACTGATATTATATGTTATATATTAATTTAATATTATTTTAAATAATGTTATTTATCTGATTGTTTTCATGTATCATATATTATTAATTTTATGTTTATTCGATATCAAATTATTTGTATTTATTGAAATTATATAAAACCATTCAACCAATGCTATAAAACCTACGACTCAGATTGGTGATCATTTTAAGTTGGACCTCTTGAACCAAGAATTGAATAATATAAGTTGAACCGATTGGAGTATAATTTAGTTCTGTCGTTGAATCTGTTGTCTAATTCATGTTTCTCATCATTTTCCTGCTTATAGGAAACTACACATGGTCTTTCAACTTTGAGTCATTTTCAAATCGGTAGTCCAACTTAAATTTGTAACTAAAATGTTCTTCATCTTTAATTTTCTTGCACGATTAGTCCTCTTAATCGGTTTCGTAAATTTTCTGGTTGCCTTGCCTACGTGACCGCCACGTGAGTCATCTCTCTCATCCACGTCAAGTCGAAACCTCCAATCTCATCCACGTCAACACAATCATTAAAATATATTACAAAAATAATAAAAAAAATAAAAATGGGGCCAGCGCTAGAGTTCGCCGCCGATCGAGGCTGGCGTCGCGGGCGAACTTGTAGAAATGCAGAGGGGGGCCGCCGCCCCCCTCTTTTCCCTCATGCACGGTGAGGGAGAAGAGGGGGCAGTGGCCACCCTCGTCCTCCCTCGTGCGTGGCGCAGCAAAAATCGCAGAAGGGGCGCGTCCCCCCTCGTCCTCCCTCACCGCGCGTGGGAGAAGAGGGCAGCGGCGGCCCCCCTTGCGCAATGAGGGAGGATGAGGGGGCGGCGGTCCCCCTCTGTATTTTCGTGAGCTCGCCCCACCGGCGAGCTCGCCCAGGGAAGGCACCGGCTCCGATCGGTGGCGAACTCAGGCGCCAGCCCCATTTTTATTTTTTATTATTTTTATAATATATTTTAATAATTGCCTTGACGTGGATGAGAGAGAGGGGGTTTCGCCTTGACGTGGATGAAAGAGAGATGACTCACGTGGCGGTCACATAGGCAAGACAATTGGAAAAGCCATCATCATCGGTCAAGAAGATTAATCATGCAAGAAAATCAAAGATGAGTGACGTTCTAGTTGCAAATTGAAGTTGGAGGACCGATTCGAAAATGACTCAAAGTTGAGAGACAATCGTATAATTTACCCGTTTATTCTTTGATAACTAGTGGTGGAATCTCATACATTTTGTTTGTGTTTGGTACGAAAATTTTGAAAAAAAGTTAGTTCTCGAAAACTAATCGATTATATAAAAAAATTTAGATTGGTGTTTGGATGGGAAAATGTAATGATGGAAATTTAAAAATTGATTTGATAGATAAGTTTTAGTAGGTGTTTGGATAAAAAGTAAGAAGTAAATATATATTTTATTATTTTATAAGCTTATTTTTATATTATTAATTACACAATATTTATTTAATTAGCAAATTAGATAGAAGAAAAAAATTAAGATAAACTAATTAATAACTAAAAAATGAAATATAAAAAAATTTAACATCATATTTATATAAAATAATAATATAATTATAACTTATTTAGAATACAATAATTAATAATTATACTAATATCATACTAGTTAATTTTTATTATGATATAAGTAAAATGAATAAAAATATTTATGTCAATATTTAAACAAGAAAATATATATTTTCATAAAAAATAATAATGGAAATTTTTATTTTATTATAACACTAAGTAAATTGTAATAAATAATAAATGAACTTTTTTGTTATTATACCTAGATAAATTATAAATTTATGATAATGTATAAATAATAAATAAATAAATATAATATGTATATGTATATGTGTGTAATATATAATAATATAATATATACATATAATGATATTATTAAAATAATAAGTTATATTTTTAGACTTATGACAAAATTAAAAAACATACGATCGTTCTTGCGATTAGCAAAAACTTACGGTAAAAACTTCGTTTCACCTCAAGTGACGGGAGCTTGCATTGGCAGGACAAAAAGTTGTTCTACAAACACGGCCTTTGAGAATATTTTGTGAATAGTGGAATAGATCCACCTGCATTTACTTTTTCCCTCATCGTATATTTGTTGTTGTTCTCATATTTTCTGTTTATTCTCGTTTATTTTGCTGCAAGTGGAAACATAACATTGAAAGTGGAAATTTATTCATACAAGACAAGAGGCAAAAGACTTGTTTAATTTCACGGCGTAGGACTATTACCCATCTTCTTAGTTTTGTATTTTGGATATGATATCTGGTTTCGTGAGATGAGATCCTCACAATAATTTCCTGTCTTCTCAGTTTAACTATATTTCAAGTTATAAGAGAACAGCTCAATCATTTAACAAATTAAAAAAAATAAGATTAACTAAAAAAATTAACAAAATACGAAGGATGACATAATTTAACAGGGCGTGCTACGATGTTTAAGGAATTAACTTTTTTTATTAATTAAACATTACATTAAGCATAGTGCAGCAGAAAAGAAATGAAAACCAAAATTTTAATACAAATTTGTTGAAACTATGACGAAAGAGTAAAAACTTCAACCATCTATAAGATCAAAATCATACTTCTTTTTCCTTTTCACTATCTTGTCAAATAAAAAAATTTAAGGTTACCAGAGAACACGAAAATATGAAAATAACTTAATTATTTGGCCAACATAAAACTTAACTTGTTCCAAACATGCATTCAGGCTCTAAAATATTACTAGTGCAGATCCACAATATAACAAGTGAAAAACACCAATTTGTAGATACTAAAGCCACTTTAAACCCTGCGTTGCTTTCTTTTGACATTTAAGTTGCATCACAATTGAGTGCTACCAACAAATTACAAAGTTACAGATACTGCTATGAAACTAAAGCATAAGATAAGACGCAGGTAATGCACGTCCACGAACAAGGGAGCTCGAGAAATTTTCCTGATGAGATGCTTCTGCGCCAGATACAA
Source organism: Pontederia crassipes (assembly GCA_030549335.1). NCBI lineage: Eukaryota > Viridiplantae > Streptophyta > Magnoliopsida > Commelinales > Pontederiaceae > Pontederia > Pontederia crassipes. The sequence goes on from CM060190.1 coordinate 26,482,385, forward strand.
CCTCTTTTCTTCGGCAAGATGCAACAATTTTGCCAGCCTACAACAACACAATGTTCTCACTGATTACGTCAACCCAATCTTGCCTCCCTCCTGAGTACCTGAAATAAAATAAGAGGGGCATTCAGAAATTTAACAATATTTTATGCTGGATAAAGTTCAGATTTACTAGTCCCTCACTTAAAAACTTAAATTGAGGGTCTTTACAGAACTTCCTTTCATTTCTGCTTATTTATCATGGGAGGGAGGCTGTGATGTTGGGGGAAATACTATTTTAGAACTTGGACAGTTTAAAAACTTTTCCAATAATTCCCTACTGTAAGTTTACAAACATAATAATAATTGCTTCATAAAATTGTCATGACACATTCTACGACAACTCCCTGGTTGTATCATGGAACTGACCTCCTCAGCAAACTTAATCAAAATTGTTGTTCGTGGTCGTTGTTGGCCCTCCACAGGAACAAAATGTGCTGTTACCACAGCAGGGAATCCAGCACTATCTAAGACGCCCTTCAGAAAGAGAAAACATATACACACTAAAATCAATTTCTTTATATATATATATATATATAGAGAGAGAGAGAGAGGAAACTTCTGCTTAATATTGAAATCAAATGGACAATACAGGCATCTTGCAAAAGGCTACCTTCACAATACCGGCAACGAAAGCCCCACAGTTGAATGTGCCCATGTCTTTTGGTATGGATATAAATCTTAAATGAGAAAAAGTTGAGTTAATTGCTCAATGCTTCTTTTGAGAAAATTGCATAAAGCTATTCAAGAGCTTTTTTCTTTCTCGAAGTGTTTGAAGAGCTAATGTTATTGCAGACAAGAGTCCAAGTTTTTCTTGCTTTTTTTGAATGGTTTTTCTTGCTTTCTTAAGGGGCAGAGTTGAATAATTACCTGTTAACCAGAAGTTCTTTTTCACTAATCATGTATTCATCTTCATGTTCAGTTCCTTTTTCAAGTGAGTCGGCTACCTAGAAAGAGTCAACAGAATTGATAAATACAAGAGGACTTGAACTAACAAAAACAAAAAATGTCTCAAAAGCTTTTAATATCCTCATATAGACAAGCAATCTCTCGACTTTAAATAATATAGTGAATAAAATTATAACAAATCACTCAAATCAGTTTAAGCTGATAGAACAAACGTCACTTGGTATAATTAATCATGTTATTGTTTTTGACAGGTTGTTAAAAGTGTATGAACACCATACATTATTCAAACACCAAGTATAGAACACAATTAATAATAGAAATGAATTCTAAGCTCACACAAGAATCATATCCACTCAGGTGTTACAGAATTTTGACAAGCTAGCATGCTTCCAACCAAAGAGATTTACTGTTGCAAATGCAATACTCTAATTTACTGGTATATGTTCAATTATAAAAATATTTCGTTAGTTATGAAATAATACTTAACATAGTGCGATCACTGCTTAAACTAGAGAACTTTTATGAAAATATCTACCTTTCCAAAAAGCACCTTCCACACTGTACTATGTACAAAAGACAAAATACCCAATAGTCGCGTTTCCCTCCTGTTACCCTGTATATGAGTCATTCAAGTAATGAAAAGCAGATTCTTGGCACCAAAACAACAGAAAGCAGCAGTGTTATAAGATGCATACTTCTCGAAGAAAAAACAAAAAGTGAAGTAATATCCTCACGTAGATGAGCAATATCTTGATGGTGCAAATGAGAAAGCACAACTATAGCACATATTAGTCCAAATATAATTTCTTATCAAGGAAAATCCTCTAAGTTCATGAATTTCAAAAACCAGCTACTACAATAATATAAATTGAGCACCTGATGTTATTTACCAAGATTTGTGATGTTTAACCTTCGAGGGCTAAACATATCTAGATACTTCTTGAGTTCACACAAGATTTTGTTTAAGATATAGAAAATCAGAGATCAATGACACAGTTGACACTCAACATCTAGATCTTACTGTGGTTGAACAATGGGTACGGGAACATAAGAAGGTAACTCTTATTAGTTATAAAATAGTTCATATTAGATTGAGAGACAAACAAAACAATTAGGAGAACTCAACTAATCAAGTATTTACTAATGACCTTTTAATCCAAATTCAGATTAGCTTTGTGTAATATATACCAATGCCAACAAGAACTTCTATTTTTACCGTTTAGTCCTAGATTTTCAATGAATCAATTAGAAAAAGTATCAAAGCTTAGAATCCACTCAACCAAAACTGAAGAATAATTGGCAATCCCATTAAAAGGGATGAAAATACTTGCCTTATCTCTGTGACAAAGAAGCTCAAGAACTCTAGCTCCAACAGCATATCCAGCATCCTCAAGTCTACAGAATATGAGAATAAGAATCCAAATAAGTCTTTTGGCAGGGAGAGAACATAACTCGTTCTAAGAAAATCTAGGAAAATATGAAATAGGATGAAGATTATCTACTATAAATTCATGGACAAGTCAAAAAAAATTATTTAGAGTAATGCCAGAAGCTTAGAGCTAGGTAAGAAAAGAATACAAACTGAATGGATTTAGCATGTCATATCTGGAGAACTAAAAAGATTTTTTTGCGGGATGGAGAACTAGAATATAACTACTGAATGACTTAGTAAATGAAGAATACAAGATCAACCCATCAGTGTTTCAAACAAGCAAATCAAGTCATGCCTAACACAAAACTGCATTTTTGGGTGTGAAATTTCTGGATGTGAAGTGTTAACCAGATATATCAAATAACCTCCGCATGTTGTGATCATATTTACATCATAACTTGAATGAACTGCACGACCAGATTTCATTACAAGAAGAGAAAAACTGCAGTATGTTTCATTTTTATGCAGCAAATAGGTAAATAAACACTCGCTGAGTAGCAGAGAAGGCAGAACCTTCAAGATCAACGGGCATTACTTTACATCTTACAAACAAATTCAACTCAATAAGTCATGCAAGATATAATTGCAACTTTCGGTCACACATCATGTAGGATGCGATTTGCTAAATCCCAATCATGACAATGCACCCGGATAAAGCCAATAGAGGCAAACAACAAGATTCTGCACATTCTGAATTTATTTGTGCCAATGATTCTGTTTAAGCAACAGATGCAAATTTAAAGAGTAACAAAGTATCAAGAATTACCTTCTCTCCAACTCTGCAATATTGTCGACTTGAGTCTGATTGTACTGCACCAGCTCCGAGAACAGGAACGCAAATGCGCTTAAGCTGACCTGCATTAAATAAACTAATCAACACGGAAAAAAAACTTCCCTAAAACACATCAAAACTCGTAGGAAACGGCTTCATCGATTAAAAATTTTGGCATTTAAAGTTTGAAAAAGACGTATAGAAGGGTACAAAAAACAAGAACTTTTAATAAAGAAAAAATAACAGCAAAAAATAGAACAAAAAGATAAGGCGAAACCGAAGAGCAAATGAGATCTCGAGTTGGGGGATCCGATGGGAATGGAGTCGAGAAGAGTAAGATTTGTTAGGGGGATCTGATGGGAATGGAGTCTAAGAGAAGTAAGATTCGTACCTCTTGGCGACCTCTGCTGAGAGGCTTGTCGAGGACGTTGCTATACTGCTTCATCTTCCCCACTCCGATCATAGCGTGGCGACTTCTTCTTCAACCGGGTGCGTTCGGCGGAGTGCGGCAGTGCTCGGCGTGAGGGTCGCGGCTGTGCGAGGTCGGCGGCGTGAGGGGGTCGGCGAGGTCGCGGTGTGCGAGGTCGGTGGCCTGAAGGGGTCGGCGGGGCGGGCGATGCGGCGTGGGGCGGGCGAACTCGGCGGCGGCGGGGCGCGAGGTCAGCGGAGCTAGGGCAACAAGATCGAGTCGGAACGAGGGAAGAGGGGCTCGATTGTGCGGCGCGCGGCGGTGTCGCGGCGTGAGGGGGTCGGCGAAGTGTAGATCTGTGGCGGCTGTGCTCGAGGTCGCGCAGATCTGGTCGACGGCAGCCGCCGTCGGGAGTGCTCAGAGTCTTGGCTGGTTGGGGTGCTCCGGGTTGCGCACTGCCGAAGGGTGGGTGTGACAGCCGCGCAGAGGAGAGCGTGAGGGCGAAGGAGAGAGAGGAGGCGGGCGAAAGAGAGGTCAGGTTTTCTTTTTTCATATCCTGCGAACCGGTCGAACCGTACGTCGAACCGTGCGTCGAACCGCGTCGCAAACCGCTCATCCTTGACATGCGCATCTGCGCTAGCTCGGCCATCGGACGACTGGCGCGGGACAGTTCCCCACATAAGATAGGGGACACCCATTTTTTCTTAATTATACTCATATTGCATTATTTATGTTTATTAGTTTTTATATTTAGATTTAAACTTTCAAAAGTCATAACACATTAGATTACAATTGGGATACGCATCTTAATATTTAATATAATTTTACATATTTGTTTATTTCCATGTAATCATTTAATATAAGACATAGGTATTCATAATTTTGTGCTAGTCCGTGTAATTTTATGTACGAGTCACTATTCTCGACACCAGACCTCGTACGGAGACTAGGTGAAAGAATATCTAGTCAAGTCTATTTTAAATATCAATTTAAGTTTTATGGTCGAGACTACTATGTCGAGCACTCTTATAGGCATTCGATCATGGCCATGTGGACTACTCATCATGGGTCCGTGACATTAACGCGTTAAGATACTATTGCAAGCGCTTGAACGTTCGAAGTCCGAAGGGGCAGCAGGGGTAACGAGAAAGATCACCGATGTAGGTTGCCACCTCACGCTCAAGATAAAATTAAGGAAAACTTTCTTATATTATATATGATGAAACATAACATACATCTGGGTCATGAAGATGCTAGTGAACTCCTTTCTAATGTATCGTAGGTATATGAATCTTATTACAAAATGAAAAATGTAAAAGACGTACCCTATGAGTAATATAACTTGGTCATTCATAAAGATGACCTTAAAAGATAATGCCCTAAGAGCAAATAAATTTGGTACTCCGCAATATTATGTGGTGCAGGATGACTGCATGTATTCTATAGTTCGATGTTGGGCGAACGAGAGTTTTAAGTTGAGTGACACTGGTGCCGTGAAGCTTCGTACGTCGTGTCACGAGAAAATGCCCCGTGACATTCTCCCCTACCAAAGTCAGCGATGCCCCCGACATCGTCGTCCGAGCTTCTTCGTGATCTTCATTTTCAATCTTGACTTCGCATGTCTCATTTGGAATCTACATTCTTCGCCTTGACTTCTACTTCATCAGCATTACGCAATGTCAGAAATGTCCGCACCGTGGGACTGGCTGAGGACTCCTACCTCACGCATGCTTCGCTTACTGATCCTTCATTCAATTCGGGGTCATTACTTGTGCAGCGCTAGTGGAGTTCGCCATCGGTGCAGGGTCTAACTTCATTAAGCAATTATCCATCCATCAAATTTCTATTTGCTTCATCTTCTCTAGACTTGCCTAGTGTCAACTTGTTTTCTTTGGCTTCTTAGGGTGAAACAACTCTTGTACGACTTCATAAGTGGCTCGGAAAAAGAGTTGCTTCAAGGTCGTGGCAGAACACATTGAGAGTCTCGTCATTTAACCTCATTTGACTCAGTGCCCTCTGCTGCACTCATTACTTGCAAACACTTAAGGATGAGTTTTTAGCATTGCCTGCCTCATCAAATGGCAAATGGTCTTCGCGTCGAACAATTGGTGAACCTTGACATGTTGTCAAGTGTTTCATCGCCAACCGAAGGAAGACATGCCTTTCCTCTCGGCCAACACCTCGAGTAATCGAAGCGGCTTCCGAGGATTTCGAAGAACACACTCACGATGTTGTCTCTTCAAATGGAAATGGAGGTGAAGTTGGGAGCTCGTGTCATGAGTTCAACAACAATCCGCTCGCCAAGTGGAGCGTCTTCACGAACATCCTCATAGATCAGTGAAGACCTAGAACATCTACTCTTTCACAAGTGTTCACCATCTAGTGGAGGAGTATGTCAACGGTACATGATCTTTGTCGATAAGAACAATGACATTACTTCGTCTGAATTGTGTATGGACGAGTATCAAAGGTGTCTCCGCTAACGAGAGAATGGCATAAGCAGAATGATATGACTCGGGCATGTTTGCACAAGACATGAAAGCGCATGAAGAAATGGACAGACACTGCCCGACGAGATGTCAACTTTGAAGTCGGAGACTTGGTCTTTGTGAAACTGGTCTAATAGCTTCGGCTAAACGGAAAGAATCTGCATAAGAGCCTCATGAAATGTTGTGATGACCCATTCAAGATCCTGAAGAAAGTAGGTAAAGTGGCCTACAAGCTTGAGCTTTTGCCGCAGATGCAACAATATCCCATCTTTCACGTCAACTTGCTCAACCCTACATCGAAGACTCTAAAGATCTCGGGCGTGGGATTTTAGATCGCACCCCGCCGACAATCCGTTAGTAGTTTATTGATCAAGTTGAATAAGTACTCACTGTCCGTGTGAAAAATGAAAGGAGTATCTTGTTTGATGGAGCGGAAGATTGGACATCGACACAAATTGGAAGACGTCTGAAGCCTTGTGGCAGTTCAAGATTGAAAAATTCGAAACTACAGCTCTAGGGATGTTGATGAGAGAATTTATGTATAAAAAATACAATCATAATATAACTTTTAAAAAATCCTTGTGGAATTTTTTTACGTTCCTGATGGAGTACTTAAGGCCTTCGTTGCAGACATATCGAACTTAGATAAAATTTTCTGAATGTAACTTTTTTGAGACAGAAAGAATTTACCTTAACATTATCTAAATCTCCATCCTTAAATATTTTTTTTGCTGCACCAAAATATTTTATATCGAATTCTACACTAAGAAGTTTTTTCAAATTCTGAATGCCTGACATGTTCCTAACAGCACATACAAGAATAAATAGATAATGAAGTCATCCTCCACCTTGTTATGATAGACATAACAATCATAAGAACTTATGTTGAATTTCTTACTGATCATGAAACTATCGAACCTCTTGTATCATTGCCTAGGAAACTGCTCCAAGTCGTATAATGATTTCTTCAGTCGATAGACATGGTCTTCTTTGCTTGGGATAGAGAAAATCCTCTGACTAGCTCATGAGGATGTCTTTTTCAAGTTCCTCACGTAGAAATGTGATTTTCACGCTTAATTTCTCAAGCTCCAAATTTTGATGTGCTACAAGGGGAAGTAGCATCCGGATGAAAGTGTGTTTGATAACTGGGGAGAAGATCTCGTTATAGTCTACTTTCTCTTTCTAATTGTAATATTTAGCAAGTAGACGTGCTTTCAATCTGATGCCTTCAGCTTTTAGACTTTCAAGCTTCTCATTGAAAATCCACTTGCATCCGTCAACCTTTCTATCTTACGATAATTTAATTAACTCCCAAGTCAGATTCTTGTGAAGAGACTCCATCTCTTCACCTATTGTTGCAATCCACTATTTTGATTCTGCATATGTGATAACATTCTTGTAGCCTGATGGCTCTAGAAACTTCACCTATTCAGCTACTTGGAATGCATATGCAACTATGCCCTTAAAGTCATAATGTTTAGAGGACCTACTTGCCTGCGTGCACGCCCAACAGCTAGACTTATTGTTGCTTTTTCTGGTTGCTCCTCGGGTTCTAATTGTTTAGCCTAACGAAATTCTTATGTCCTATTTTGAATTGGAGTTAATTCAAACTCCACCTATTTGTTGACACTCTCATATTCTGAGTTAACAATTTCTGATTTCTACTTGAGCATAGACATCTCGTCAAAGAATATGTTTCTACTATGAATAACCTTGTGCTATGAAGGAAGCCAAATTCTAAGACATTTTACACCTACACCATATCCCATAAATACTCCTTCTTTGACTCTTGGTTCTAGCTTTCCTTCGCTAATAGTTTTTCACCTTTTTTATGTTTGATTCTCTACTAGAGCCTTCTATTGTTTGAATGTTTCGAATGCCTCGCTCTTGTTCTTCATCGTCAATACCATGTCATCCTTAAGTAATCATATATCACATATAGAAATTATTTAAAACCTCCGAAAGATGGAACACGAGAGGGGGCCCAACAATCAACGTTGATGTAATCGAGTGTTATCTCCGTCTTGTGCATGGTTTTGTTGAATCAATGTCATCTTTACTTGCCGAAGATGTAGTGCTTATAGAATTTGATTTTATATATCTTCTGACCACCCAGAAAATTGTGCTTGCTGAGGATGTCCATCCATTTTTTACTCATATGTTCAAGTCGCATGTGCCATAACTTGGATGCTTATGGTTCTAATTAAGATGAACTACTTATTGCAGTCATGTTAGAAATTACTTGTGCCTTATAATATATACAAGAACTTATGCATGACTCCACTCATGACTTCAATATCACTTTTAGTGATCGTGAGAACACCTTCTGCAGCATCCATTTGACATCCTTTGAAGTCTAGAACTTCTAACAATATTAGATTTTTCTTGAATTGCAGAACATGTGAACCTCTATCAATGTTCTCATCCAATTGTCATGAGTTCTGATCTGAATTGAATTGATTCCAATTATTTTATAGGTCACATCATTGTCCAAAGTTAATGTTTCTGTCATCAATATTATGATAACTTGAGAACTACTCTTTCTGCGGAATCATATGATAAGAGCGTCTTGAATCTAAAAATCAACTCTTCTCCAAACATTTCTGATGAGACACCATGAGAGTCAAATCATCATCATCTCTAATGAGAACTACTCTGATGTACTACTGTATCAATAGTGGTTTTTTTCTTCTTTTTTGGGACAATCCTTCTTCAAGTGACTCGATTCTTTGCAGCAGTTGCATATGTCCTTCGGATTGATATTTTTCTTCTTTGGCTCACCCTTTCTTAGGGTTCGAATGATGCCTCTTTTTTTGCAACAAAGTCTTCACAGTCTTATCATATACCATATGTCAAAGTTCACGAGTATATAGACTCGATCTCACTTCTTTCAAAATTATTGTCTCTTTTTTAATGATTACAGACTGAACGAAATTTTTTCTTATGACAGAGAAAGAGGCACCAACAGAAGTAGGGCAATATCTTCATCTTCAATTTTTCACATCCATGTCTCATAATTCCATCAACAAAATATTCATCTGATCAAGATGATCATTTAAAGGGATACTTTCTTGCATGCCGAGGGCGAACAAACGTTGCTTCAATAATTAGATTAGAGACTTGATCAAGTAGAGACTCACAAGTTTTGACCACCAACCGTCATTTCTTCATCGATGACTTCAATAATCACCTCGTCCAACATGCACAACAAGATCATAGAGTACTCTTTTCCTCCTGTGCCGCCAAATTTGCGAGGTTGATTTCTTTTTCTTTACCCTTCGAGTCTTTCTCCTTTGATTTGTTCTTCGACATGTCCGTGAACGACGTCTGACTCCTTATTGTTTCAGAAGTGCCCGCATCATCTGTCAGAGACTAGAACTATTACGTCTTATGAATTTCTTGTGTGTGATGTCATCTCTATGTCTGTTGCAGGATCGACAACGAAGCATCGCTCTAATACTAGTTTTTTAGGATTTCTGCATGAGAGAAATTATGCACCGTAGCAAAAATTGAAAAATTTAAGACGACATAAAATTTTATTAGATGAAGACAGAATAAGATTACAATTCAGATTACTTTCTTTTCTGACCCCTAGGGAGTTTATATAGTCACTCACTTTAATAGGAATTTCATACTAATTGAGACTCTGAATTAATCATTATGCGATGACATCTTTTACTTTGGAATCTTGACGAGTTTTCAGTTGGAATAAGATTCAAGATATTATTAATATATATATATATATATATATATATATCAACATAAATGGTGTTAACAACACTATCCACTCCGATCATTATAAGATTTCATTTTCATTACATATCAAGTGAGATTTGATTGTCAATATTCCACTTTTGTGCATAAATGCTATGACAATACATTTCTAACTAGAAACCGATGACGCATATTAGCAAATAAAGCAAAAGAAAATGCATGAAAATAAAATTAATAGTGTTGTGTTTGTTAGGGAAAAAATATTTATGGTATTTTTAAGGTGACTAAAACAATGCTAAATGAATTAAATTAGTGGAGATTAGAATAAAATATATTCTTGACTTAGCCGATTAATTATTAACCATAAATAATCAGTCCACTGGGAAGTGAGATATCGTGCATATTAGCTATCATATCAGACATGAATGTTTTCACCGAAAACAAAAGTCATAAATAGTGTGACATATTCCATGTCGTATTCAATGGGGGCTCCAAATAAATGTACAATATCATTATGATAAACGTCTACGAGTCAAGATTAAGTCGTCAAATTAAGAGGACCGCCTCTCTAATAAGTAATAGAAAAAATAATGATGTAACAAAAAAATTATTGGAAAATTGTGACCCTTATTAAGTGGGAATAGAAAGGATAAGCAATTAAGGTGACAAATATTCATGTAAGAGTGCATAATTCATTAAGATCTTGAATGAGTAGTGTTCCCATAGAAAAAAGGAAATAAAAATGGAAACGGCCAACAACTAGGAGAGAGAGTGATAGCCATGATCCCAGATTTTGTGGATGAATTCAAGACAACAAATAAGTAAATGAGAAAATGAGAAAAAAATGAAAATGGATAGAGATCAAACTAATTGCAACATATCTCCTCTAAATCCCACCCAAGGAACCCTCATCTCACTCAGGAGTTTGGGAGAAATAGTCATCCCTCGTTGACCGTCGACATGCCATCAGCGAGTAGAAGAATTGGCACTCCTTCAAGCTCTCATAAGGAACAACCATGCTGTGTCCCTTCACGTTTTTCCCTCTTTCTGGTGACCCCTTCTTGTGACCTTTACGAGCTGGAACATCTTGCATGTGACGATGGACATGGGAGGAACCACAGCAACAGGATCGACGTAGAAGGGCACCGCATCAGTGAGTGGACGAATCTACAAAGGGAAGATGCTAAAACAGGTAGGTGAAATCCGAAATCACCTTACATAACGTCGTTAGATAGATGTGATCCCTCTATGATAATGCCTGCAAGATTATGATCCATGTTAACGTATAGAAATTCCCAAGAATGATAAGCATGCCTGATTTGCTGTGTTTTGTTTGTTTGCTTTCAGATATTTTGTGATTAATACCTATTAGGATCCATTCTATGTTATGCCTATTAAATTACATTGAAATGTAATGTGTAATTCTTGTAGACACATGCTATCGTGTCCAGATTTAGATGTGAACTTTGTTTGAATATTAAGCCCAATCATTACTCTCGACATTCCTGTAACATATAAGGACCCGACCCGAGTTAATAGGTCATGCTCATGGAACTCGATCCGGGTCACCCCGAACCCGACCCGAGTTAGTGAGTGACAGATTGGCCAATCTTTCAACATTTTATCACCCGACCCGGGTTCGTCCCCCGTCGACCCAATGAGTGCGCAACATTTTTTTTGAACTCGGCCCAGAATCACACCGTGAACCGAGCTCAGGCTATGTCACTCGAGATCATTCTTCAATTTGTTTTCTACTGATTCTTGATCTAGATCTATATACTATTTGTCCTTGTTCTAATCAATCATGTTTATTACTAGATTTGTGACAAACGATCTCACTATGATTTATTTCTAATTTAAGACATGAACTCTTATGTGATTTGTCATGTTATTGATCTACGGAATCCCACTCTATGTGAACAATGAAATACAAGAATTTAAAATGATTAATAAGTTAAGATGGAAGATGAACACTACATTGCCAACATATGTCAAGTGTCTTATGATAAGGGTCGCTCCCTTGATCATGGCTTGATCAACTATTGACTCGCACACAGCTATATTATTTCGCTCGGCTTACCCCATGAAGAATTTAAAGGCACATAAAGTCATCTGATTTCTAAGCAAGATTCGAGATTAAGAGGCATGGTTAAGTAAAGAAAGTATGATCATCAAGTCAAGTTATCATTATTACTTATGGTCATGATGATCAAGCATGCTATTAATTCCAAGCCTACTATGTATCATTTGGTTTTATTGATTATTTATATCAATTGATCTCTTTTATTTATGACTTATGATGATCTCATGTTTCCTCTTCTGTTCAAGATATGTATACATACTTATTCATGATTTATTCTAATTAGAGTTATGCATCGTATATTATTATGGGATTCCCACTAGGCTGTAAAGCTTATGGGAGGATTGTCTCTCTTATGTTTGATTTTCATAGGGCGATGTCAGTGATGGTATTGAGTTGGTGTGTTGCGATAAAGCTCATGTGATGACAAAACACGTGAACCAAAGGATCTAATCATTTATTTTATTCTCTTTTCGTATTATGAACTGATGTAATGGCCATTATGATATTATTAATTCGAGACCATGTAGTGACTCTTTGACTTCCACAAATATTTGTCACCTTCCACCTCTCTTTATGATTTTGTCTTTTCTTTTGCTGACATGTCATGATTCTTGATCGAGTCTTGGTCAATATAATGTTCAATGCCATAGCATTTGTAGCATCTTCAAGTTGGTCTTCACCACATTGCGTTGATCGATTTAGGGGCATTACATTTATGGTATCAGAGCCTAAAGTTAGGAGTCTCTTGACATCCCATTGTATAGTATCATAATTGTTCATGTGCTTTCGTCGAGCAGTCGCCACACCCTCCACCGATAAGACTGTAAATAAAGTTCATTGTTATTGAAATGTACTAATTGTTAAATGTATTATTTTTCATGATTAAAGAATAAGCATGTCAACACGTTCAGAGATGATTAAGGAGCGAGAAGCCAGAACCTCTCAAACAAGGGTTATGAAGGCCCACTTACTCGACCCAACGTTAGTCCAACAGGGTCATTGATGTGGTCGAGGTTGAGGCCATGTCCTAGACCATAGACATGAGGTCGGGGTACGAGGACCCAACATTAGAAAGAAACCAACATTGATTGTTCATTTTGAACATTTAAGAGATGGACAGCAAATATGTGGATGATGATTATCCACATAACCTTAGAAACACTTCAATATAATTTTGTGTCTCATGACTCATATTTTCAACTCTTTCACAATCATTCTGTTCATGGACTTCTTCTGCTGACTACAACAGTATGAAGAGAAAAATGAGTAGACATATCAAGAGGCCAGAACCTCTCAAGTAGCTTCTAAGGCACAAGGGGCTGTGAAGGCCCACTACTCGACCCAACACTGGTCCAACAAGGTCGTTGACGTGGTCGAGTTTGAGGCCATGTCCTAGACTGTAGACAATGAGGCCGGGGTATGAGGACCCAACCTTAGAAAGAAACCAACATTGATTGATCATTTTGAACATTTAAGAGATGGATAGCAAAATGTGGATGATGATTATCCACATAGCCTTAGAGAGACTTCAATATAATTTTGTGTCTCATAACTCATATTTTTCAACTCTTTCACAATCATTCTATTCATGGACTTCTTCTGCTGACTACAGCAGTATGAAGAGGAAAACGATCGATTGCAAAGATGCATATTGAAGAAGGAAGGGAGAGAAACATAAAAGTGATTAAAGATGTAAAGATTTGTTTCACACCACAATTAGGTTTGAGATGGATTTAAATAGTCGAGGTGAAGTTATATTATATCAATCATGTCTAAGAATCATAAAGGTTAATTATGTTTATCATTATTACAAGGAAATGATAATGTGGTTCCATTGATTTAATTATTTAAGGTCTAATAAATTATTTTATATGTTTATATTGATAAGTATGGACCCGTAATCTTTGTTGTGCCTTAGACTTCATATGGTCCGTACATTATGTTGATAAAGGATCTAAGTAAATGCTAAACTAGTTATATGAACTCTTAGTTGGATTACCTTATGTTCAAATTAAGAATTAGAATTATTAATTATGTTCAAGTTATGTAAAGTTAGTTCGACAAAAATTTAAGTATTATCGAGCTTACAAAGAATCAAATATAATGTAGGGATGTACAAATATGAAGTTTAAAAAGAGTCAGAAGTCACATTGATTCAAACAATGTTAAAGAAATTTATGATCCAATAAAAAATAATAAAAAGGAATTTTAGATTTGGCATATCAAATTGTATTGGTGCATATAACATATTTTACTTATAAAAATATAGTATATTATATAGTATTCTTGAAATTACTCTCAGTAGAAGTGTTTATAGATAGCTATGATAAGAATAATGATTTCTTTATCATTGATTACATATATTTCCAAGACGAATTAGTATATCACTAAGAAAAAGAACAAATTAAATAAGATTGTGGAATGTATGTAAGGGTTTAAAATGGATTACTTTTTGAATGAATTTAAAGTCGCTTAATTTAGATGTGAAAGCAAATCTTAGAAATTTTTAAAGTCAAGATAAAAAGTGAGAATTTTATAAGTCCCCTATAAAGTTACTTGAGAAGCAAAATAATCATCTAAGAAGGATGATTAGGAACTAAACTATGAATTTTGAATTGATTTATATTAGCTATCAATATATTTACAATTTTCATAATAACGTCTAAGTGTATATGGTAATTAAGGATCGATAGCTCGGATGAAAAAATGCATATAATGTTTAGTTAACGGATTATGTAAGTCATTAGAGGATACAAATAAGGTTCATACATTGATAGGTTAAAGAAAAGTAAAATGAAATCCTATTGTGTTTAAAATGTTCTCCAAAATGCCTCCAGGTCTATATGATGAATAATTTTCTCAGTTTTGCTTCGATCAAGTGGATCAATTATGATCTAACCATAATTCTTATATATGGATGAATTTTTCCTATGGACTTCAGGGTCATTTTTCAATTGCTCTTCCAAATGCGATAAATGACATTGTTAATGCAAACGGTAATGAGATGATATGCAAATGATAGAGATGATTGTTTGTCTTCTGTGTTGTTGATTGCTTTGTTTTCACTTCAGATCTAATCCTATTCATGCTTACGCAAAGAGATTTCGATTTCACCCACCTGATTTCATGGTTGTTGTCTCTTTGTTGATCCGTTAAATCTCACGCTTGTTGTACCCTCTCTCGCCATCCCTGTGCTAGTGCCCTTTCTCCTCGTTGTCCTCCCTCTTCTGCGAGTTACAACAGGGAGGTTCCTTTTTGCAATGTGCATGGGGTAGAGAGGAGCAATGGGGCGACTGATCCTTGTAGTTGTGAGTGCAGATCGTGAGAGATGCCAAGTTGTTGAGGAAGAGTTTTGGTTCACCTTCAGATGTGGTACGATAGGGATGATGGTGGCACGATGGAGAAGAAATGAGGGAGGTCAGAGGTAGATCAGTGGGGATCTGGCTGTTTCTTGGTCATAAAGTTTCCTTTTAATTATCCTTAACTCCAATTTCTTCTCCCCCCATAACTCCCGATTTTATCTCATTATTAGGATGGTGGTATATCTAGCTGTTTGTTTTGATTCAAATTGATTTGATTTTTTTTGTTGCTACATTATAACCTCCTTAAAAGAAAATTCATCCTCGAATTTTTTTGCATGAGATGGAGGACTTACTAAAAGATGTCGGAAATGTTGGCACATTCCCAACTCTAGTTTTCATGTTACCTCTTTGTCGTGGTGGAACGTTAGGCTACTTGGATATGGGTACATGCTTATTCTTTCAACGATGTACCTTGCGTTCCATAATATGAGTCAAATACTTGAAAAAAAAGATGAGGTCCATATGGCTAGATCAAGCCCTTAATCCGAATGATGTTAACATTATCGTGCTTGTACTTCTTGAATAAGAACACATGAAATACGTAATACACTCTTCCATATGAAGAGGGTAGTGTCAACCTATACGCAACCTTGATGACTAACTTTACTATTTAAATGGATCGAATAAAGAAAATAAAAGAATGGATTGTTTGCCCTAGGATGCTATAACTATTGATTGATTTCTGATATGAGAGTGCCATGTTTTGACATTATCTTTGGTTGATGATTGCTCTGAAGTAGTGATATATTTAGGATAGAAATCGCTCAAATTTTATATGCTCTGTTCGTGATTTGAGACTTAATGATTGGTCGACCGACATCCTGCCGATATTCATCCATGTACATAGATCGGCCGACCGACCGATGGAAATCAGTCGACCGATCATTGCTTTTGAAACGCGCAGCTCGGTCGACCGATCGATGGAAATCCTTTGAACGAATATGGTATTATCGATCGACCGATCAAGAGATACCGGTCGATCGACCAGGAGAAATTGGTCGACCGAACTTCGAGTCTGACCCTTAATTCTACTTATTATTAAATTTAGATTGTGACATGATCATTATTGGTTTCCCTTTTGATTGATTATCTATACGACTGAATCCGAGGATAAGCTATTGGTTTACTCTCCATTGATCTAGCCACCTTTATAGTATGAAAGAATGACAAAAGGATAAAGTGATTATTAAAGAAAGATGAAAGAATAAAAGAGGGGTGGCCCGTCCATGCCAAGTGCTTATAGTTAAGGGTCACTCCCTTGATCTCATGCATTCATGATACCTTATTAAGGACTTATGATATGTAAGGTGCATAAATTGTTTTTTTTTTTGTTATGGATTGAATCTTACCATATGTTCATCGACCATCGACTCCGCACCATAGCTACCATTCAACCTTAACATTGATCAGAGTGCTTTACACTCCTCTAAGACTATTATATTAATTCATTCCCCTATACGTGGAGTGAAATACACTTAACTCAAAAAGGAAAGAACTTGCCATGGTAATATATAACCACTGGTCTTTAACGAAATTATATGATATGACATTGCAAGAAACAGATCAATCAAAGGCAATGCAATGTAAATCAAGAAGTTAAGATTGAAGGCAACTCCCATGATCAGCATATCGAACAAAGAATTGGTACAATGTGCCAAGACAAAGGAAGGATATTCAATGACATTGATTAATGAACCATTTTATCCCAATGGTATAGATTAGCAAGAACGATTCATGCTCGGATGATTTATAAGACTTTTGACTAATTCCAAATATAATTGTTTCATTTGACAATTACCTATTTTTGTACTTTGTTCAATTCTCCAAGATATATGATCTAAGTCGAAGGTCAAGTGATCATATCTCCAAAAAACGATCATCGCATTATACAACTAGGACATCGACATCGGACGATGCTAATTATTAATTTTCATTGAATCAAAATTAATTACGAATCTTGGATCCTTATGAATGACAAATCAATAGCTATGGATGTCAGATATATATCGAATCAATAACTATGGAGGTAAGATATATATCGGATTAATAGCTATATTGTAATTTAACTCACATATACAATGATCCTAAGAGATTATGATGTTATGAAATAGTGATAAAATTTTCTTCAAATTTCAATGTTAAATGATTTAGAAATATAAAGATTCCATAAGAAGGGATAAAATGTTGAAAAGCAAAATTGATGGTAAGTGATCCAAGATAATGTCGGAGTGCGATCAGTTATGTGTACTTACTACAATTATCATAGGTTGTGAATATGTCAAATATAATGATAAAAGAAAAGATAGTAAGTATAAATGATGTTGGAAATTATAATTGAACGTAATTTCAGAAGAGTCAGTATAAGTGCTTGCTCATTAAGTTCAAATATACCCGTAATAAGTATGTTCACTAACATTCCTTTTAAGGAGGTTATTGGCCCAAACACTTATATTGTTACACAAAAAATATGGTGAATAAGAGAACTATCCAAATTTTGGAAGATATGTTCAAGTGATTGGCATTGTAACTGGAATGATCATTTGACCGAAATTATTTTTAATAATGATCACTATCCAAATATTTCTTGACACCGTCTGATTGTACGGGCAACCTTGCCATTCACCTACTCATTGGGGTGAAGTAGATGAAGAAAATATCATGAGTATAGAGAAAGTGAAAGAAGTCATGGAGTACTTAGAGAAGGTTGAAATGATCAAGGAGATATTGTAGACTGCACAATATAGATAAAAGAGAAACGCTAACAAAGGTAAGCATGAGCAAACTTTTATGGCTGGTAATAAGGGGTACTAAAGATTTCTCCTTAAAAGGGAGTATGTGGGTCAACAAGCAATGGAAGCTTAGTCCTCACTTGGAGGACTTGAGATTTTAGAATTGGTTATTCCCTTCGTATGGACAACTGCACAATGTATTCTATGTGTCCATGTTCAAGAAGTACAAGCATGACGCTACGAATTCGTATCAAGAAGTCACAAATCTTACAATTGTTGAATATCCCACTCATGTTATGAAATGCTAAGTGCAACATCAGATGAACAAGGATGTACCCATGGTCAGAGTAGTCACGTTTTCACTATGACAACGAAGTGACGTGGGAACTCAAGTCAGAAATGTGCCAAGCGTCCCCGCACTTTTTCGGCAAGTCCTTACCTTATACAAAATTCGAGGATGAATTTAATTTTAAGGAGGTTATAATGTAATAAAAAAGGAAATAAAAAAAGAAACAACCAACAAGTAGGGGAGAGAGAGAGTGACAGCCATGATCCCATATTTTGTGGATGAATTCAAGACAACAAATGAGTAAATGAGAAAAGAAAATAAAAATGGATAGAGATCAAACTAATTGCAACAGATCTCCTCTAAACCCCATCCATAGTCGAAACTGTTCATCGAGGAACCCTCATCTCACTCACGAGTTTAGGAGAAATAGCCAGCCCTCGTTGACCATCGACGTGCCTTCAACGAGTAGAAGAATCGACACTCCTTCAGGTTCTAGTAAGGAATAATCGAATGTTGTGTCCCATCACGTTTTTCCCTCTATGATCCCTTCTCGCGACCTTTACGAGCTGGAACACCCTCAAGGTGACGACAGACTAAGGGAGGAGCCACAACAGCAGGATTGACATAGGAGGGCACCGCATAAGTGAGTGGACGGATATGCAAAGGGACGATGCTAAAACAAGTGGGTGAAATCCGAAATCACCTTGCATAACTCCAATAGATAGATTTGATCCCTCTATGATAATGCCTGCAAGATTATGATCCATGTTAACATATAGAAATTCCCAAGAATGATAAGCATGTCTGATTTGCTATGTTTTGTTTGATTGCTTTCAGATATGTTGTGATTAATACTTGTTAGGATCCATTCTATGTTATGCTTCTTAAATTACATTGAAATGTTATGTAATTCACACATACTATCGTGTCCAGATTTAGATGTGAACTTTGTTTGAATATTAAGCTCAATTTTACTCTCGACAATCTTGTAACATATAAGGATTCGACCCGAGTTAATAAGAACCCTGCCTGGGTTCATATAGAAACCAACCGTATTGTCTGACTTTACGGTCGTGCTCGCGAAACTCGGTCTGGGTCACCCGAACTCGACATGGGTTTGCGAGTGACAGATCGGCCGATCTCGACATTTTATCACCTGACCCAAGATCCATTGAACCCGGCCCAGTTTCATTCCCCATCGACCCGACCAGTGCGCGACATTTTTTCTTGAACTCAGCTCGAATGCAATGTACGCTCGGCTTGGATTCACACCATGAATCCGGCCCAGGCTATTATGTACCCGACCCAGGTTATATCACCTGAGATCATTCTTCATTTTGTTTTCTACTGACTCTTGATCCATATTTAGATACTATCTGTTCTTATTCTGATCAATCATGATTATTACTAGATTTGTGACATACGATCTCACTATATTTATTTTTGATTTAAGACATGAACTCTTATGTGATTTGCCATGTTATTGATCTACAGACTTCCACTCTATGTGAATAATGAAATACAATAATTTAAAGTGATTAATAAGTTAAGATGGAAGATGAACATTGAGTTGCCAACCTATATCATCAATCATGGCTGTATTGTTTCGCTCGACATACCCCATGAAGAATTTAAAGGCACTTAAAGTCATTTGATTTCCAAGTAAGATTCAAGATTAAGAAGCATGATTAAATAAAGAAAGTATGATTACCAAGTCAAGTTATCATTATTATTTATGGTCATGATTATCAAGCATGTTATTAATTCCAAGCCTACTATGTATCATATATTTTTATTGATTATTTATATCAATTGATCTCCTTTATTTATGACTTATGATGATCTTATGTTTCCTTTTATGATCAAGATATGTATACATCCTTATTCCTATTTTTTTTTTAATTAGAGTTGTGCATTGTATATTATTATCTGATTTTCATTAGGCTGTAAAGCTTATGGGAGGATTGTCTCCCCTGTATTTTATTTTCATAAGGTCAGGTCAATGATGGTGTTGAATTGGTGTGTTGCAACAAAACTCATGTGACGACAAAGCACATGAACCAAAGGACCTAATCATTTATTTTATTCTCTTTCCGCATTATGAACTGATGTAACCATTATGATATTATTAATTTGAGACCATGTAGTGATTGTTTTACTTCCACAAATATTTGTCACCTACCCCCTCTCTTTATGATTTTATCTTTTGTTTTGCTGACATGATTCTTGATCGAGTCTTAGTCAATATAATAATTAAAGTCATAGCATTTGTAGCGTCTTAAGTTGATCTTCGTCACATGACGTTGATCAATTTAGAGATGTCAAAGATGATTGAGACGCGCATGATGTGGATTCGAACCATAGTCAATCGTGATCTTCAAAAATTCTCCCTCGTAAACAAGAAAATGAACGGTGCCATCTCCAATTCGGTCAAATTTAGTGGGTCAGTCTGAATGCTTTTGGAGGTTTTATGTCCGATCTAATCCGACTTAATAATATATATATATATTATTTAACATAATAATATGTTTAACATTTTATTTGAAGCATAAAAATAGTGTTTGAAAATAGGATAGATTATCTTTTATTTTTGCTTTTAATTAGATAAATTAAGATTGTTAAATGTCGAGTCTTAAACTTTTATGTTTGCTTTTATCACATATAATTGAATATTAAGTCATCAACTTAAATTTGTTTATTTGCTTTTTTGCACATAAATATAATATTATTTTAAATTTATATAGGATAAATTTTGATTTATTGTTTTATAACGTCATTTAGGCTATTTTAGAAAAAAAATATTATTTTCATAGGTAACAAAGATTAAAAAAATATAATTAATTTAGTGATTTAATATTTAATTATACATGATAAAATCGTTGAATCAACATTTCATAGTCTTACTTTATCTATTTCTAACATAGTCTAAAATTCAAACTAATTTAACATCATTTTTTTAAGTTAAAAAATTTACCGCACTCACTTATTTACAAGTGATCGACAAATTAATATCTTTTTTAATAAAAATACAACAATAGGCTATATTTACAATCAATTTAAACTTTCATAATTTCTTATGCAGAAATAAAATATTAATCTAAATTTCTGTACAAAACAAAAGTTTAGACCTTTTTATGCAATTTACCCTTTAAAATATTTCAATATTTTCCATATTTTGAGTGTTTTATTTTTAAATTATATAAAAGCCCTAAACCACATAAAAATTTAATTTTAAATAAAAAATAATAATAAAAAAGATTGGATCATTTGAGAGTTTTCAACCACCCATGTCCGACCATTAACATCTCAGTAGTTGAGCTACTGTTCAGTATATTTATAGACCTAAACATTATTATTCATGTTTTTTTTCTTTTACTTCTGTTTTTTAGATTCATTTATAAATTTAATAGATATAATATTACTATCTAGTTTATATGATTAATCACAACCTTAGATTTGCCATTTAAGTTATTATATCTTAATCGTCCGATCAGATTACATGTTTTGATCCTGATCGTAGATTGCCTTTTAATCTGAGCGGTTTACTTATATATTAAGATCCAAATCTCACCTTTACAATTGTTGCTGAATCGCAGCCGTTTATTGTATTAAATGATTAAATCCGCACCCTAAATTGCTTTATATCTAAGCAGTGTACTATCTTTATTGAATTTAATTGGAGCGGCTCATCCATTTTGCATACAACAACAACAAAGCCTTATCCTATTAGGTGGAGTCGGCTACATGAATCATACCACGCCGTTCCACTCTATTAGTAACCAAACCTCATTCATTCTGCATAATAAAATTAAATTCATTTCTTTTTCTGGGCTTACGTAATAAAGCGCATAACTAACTTTATTCACATTTCTGCCATATTTTTCCAGCCCAATTACTGATTTCTTGTTTTATGATAAACTTTTACATCTGTATTATATTAAAAAGAGATTACTTTTAAGGAGAGATTGATATTTGGTACATTTGTAAAGTGTCACATGTCCACTATTTAAAAATTATAATAAATTAAAATACTGATTTACTTGCTCTTAGGATATTAGTTTATAATTATTTTTTAATAATTAATTATTAAAGTTGGTTACTAAATATGAGTAACTGCATAATTATATAATTTTATTACAATAGTGGATACTAAGTATCCAAACCGTTCAATATACAAGAATAATATTCAAGGAGCAATAGTTAATTATTTAATAATATTTTATTAACACCACGTCTATTTTTGTTTATTTTGATTATATAAGGAGACAAAAAAACTTTGATGAATTTCGGACTTCGACTGTAAGATGAATGATTTTTTAATGATTTACATATTTATTATAGGATAATAATTCATAAATATTGTTTAATTATTAATTATCAGAGTTAATTATAAGATATGAGTAACTATATAACTATATATCTATATATATCGGGTAATCCATGAAATAAAAAAAAGGTTAGCAGTTACTTTAAACAAGTATTATCAATCACGTGAAAGTAACTAACTTCCTGAAAAAGATTCAGTTGTTGGAGTAATTTAATAATGACACAATTTATATGTCTTTTACACTATTAAAATCACACTAAAATTATTACTAAATGAAACGGTTCCTTAGCAACTATCTCCATCCACAAATTATTTTCTGTAATTACCTATAAATACTTCCAAACACTACCGCTTCATGCATTGAGGGATAAGAAATTGTATTAAACTCGCCACATGCATGCATGACACATGCAATATTCTTACTTTATTGCTAAATTAGAGCCAACGTCCCAACATCCCTATAGGATATGATCTTCCACTCAATGGTCACATCATATTTGAGGCAAGTATTCATATATTGTCATTGTTTCCATCGGTTTCATAATAAAAATTTATGCTTTGGGTGAAATTTGAAGTGGTAATTAGATAGGATAATATTATTCCTCTTAAATTTTTACAAGAATTAGATTCCTTTTGATTGATTTAGAAATTTTCATATTTAGTTTTTATTTATTATATACATATTTCTTTATTTGTCTTTAAGCATTATCATATTTGTTTTAGCATTTTTATATAATTGTATGTCTTCTTAAAAATATTATTAGTGTTCAAATGAAATTATTTTTGTGGAATATTAAAAGTTGATAAAATTTACTATGAGCTACTTTATTAGATTCTTACACTTTCCATCATTATCTTTGTCATATAAACATTTTTTTTACACCAGTATTCTATTTATGATCTATGATTTTCTATGATGGTGCACTTGTGGAATGAAAATTAAAAAAAATCACATTATTTGTCAATAAGTTGAACATCAAATAAATATAAATAACTTAATTTTTTACCATGATCATGACCATGATTTTTGTTCCATAAAATAATTCCTTCTAATTTATGTGACGACGGAATTCCATTTAATTTGTTTTAGAATATTGTCATTAGTGATTAGTTTTTATTTATTGTATTAAATTATTTTATATCAAGAAGTAAATAAATACAAAGGATTCAATGTTTCATCATAATATTTTTTGACGTACTTTTTCCACATTTTTTATGGCCATGTTTATCTTTTTATGTCCATATTTTATATTCTATAAAATAATTTTGAATTTTGGATTCCTTTCATTATAAAGAATTTTATTTTTATTTTTCTTCAAGTACTATCATTTTTTATTACTAGAATTTCTTATGTAGTTTGATTTCTTCTTCAAATATTATTAGAGCACAAGTTTAACAAAAATTAGATTATATTATTTATTTATTTACTGTTGGATCTATGCCATTTTCTTAAGTTTCTTTAAGTTATTTTATAATTAGAGAATATTAGATGACATGGAGTATGTATTTAAAGCTATTGGTGCACATAACACGACTCGTGTAAACTCTTATAACATGCACTCCTAATATGTTTCATTCATCAAATGATCATGTGTCAATTTCTTTCATTGTGGGCACACTATGGCGTGATTGATTCTTTAAAAATGAATCATTATTTATATACATATAGAAACATAACACAATTTCATTTTATAATTTACTTTTTAATATTTTATATTAATGATACTATATTTCATAGATAAAATTATTTATAAAAAATAACTATGTACATTTGTTTACGTGATGACTTTTACTTTTAACCTTAAATTAAAGTGAAATCATTTTCTTTTAATGCAGAGGTTAAAATTTTAGATGATGTATATGTTTTGTATATTGTCATGGTGATTTTGGTCTGATAATGTAGCATGAATAATAGTCGGAATATATCCCTACATCCATATGCCAAGGTATTTTTTTATGCATGTTGAGTTGCATATATTGGTAAAAAAATATAATTGTAGAATGACTTGAAAATTCAAGCAGAGACAATTTTAAACAATATAATCTGTATAGTATGAAGAACTATCTACACTATACTAACGGCAAAAAAATATGCAGGAATTTCATCAACATTTACATAAATTCATTCCCAAGTACTTAAAATTTGGCATGCTTCCAAAGAACTAGAATAATGATTGAATTAAATATAATGTATGATAATATGTATCATAAAATCAATATTAATATGAAATGTCGTTAAGATTTTAATGTGCCTGCATGACACTCTTCTTTAAATTCGCGCTAAGCACATAATGAAGATTGATTTTCTCACAACATCTGAGTCCAGTCAAACACTTAAATGTGAAGATTATTTTTTATAACAAAGAGTACTAAATGTGAGATAAAGATAATTATATAAATTAATAAGTTATTTTCTTAATTTAGAAATATCATATTCTTTAAATAATACTAAAATATATAAAATTAATATTTTGTTGTTTATAATCATATGGTACGTCTAATTTTGTATCTTCTGCGCATCGCGCGGGCCATCATACTAGTTATTCTTGAATTTGTTACAATAAAAAATAATTCTTCTGCTTGGAAAATTATGTATATGTGATATTATTTATTATTATTTTATGAATAATTTTTCACAAAAAATTAAGGTAATTAATATTTCTGGAAATTGCCATTTTCCTATAAAAGTATTGATTTCTGAGGATTAATGTTTATTTTATATTTTTGTTAAATTAAAATTAAAATTAAAATTATTTATGTCCGCGCCATCCTAAAAATTGTGGCTTTGATTTGGCTTTATTCTCGTGTCATTTGAAAATATTTAAGAAATTAACAAAATTTCTTGATCAATTTTATTACCAACAGACTGCATTTGAAAATAGAATTACGATTCTTGTCGAGCACATTTGAAATGAAATGTATTTGAATGAAGTGTAATGTAACAATGAAAAACCAACTACTTAATATTAAGATATAAAGTACATGTGATAGATTAATTTTAATAAATTTTTAAATAAAAACTAATATTATAAATATAGAATATAATTTTATTAATTAGTAAAAATATGAGTATACATTTTTTTAAAACATTATGATAAATATATTATTTAAATATAATAAATCATTTTTTAATAAATTATTTTTAATGAAATATTAAAGTTTTTTAATAAAAATGTCAAGTAATACATAATATTATATTAATCCTTTATAAAATATTTATATTTAATAAATAAATTATTTTATAAAATAAATGTAAGGGATATAGAAATTAGAAAAGAAAAATAAAAATGAAAAAATGTAACTGTCACGTTAAAAAAAGTGAAAAAAGCAAACCGGGGAGATCAAGTTTCCGCCTCGAATTCTTAACTCGAGTTCGTTAAATTGTTTAATGAAATGCATAAAATCAATATTAATATGATTTGTTATTATAACAAAATTTGAACTTCAATTCAACAAGTTCCTTTCTCAAAATTTTATTAGGGTTATTTTCATAAACTTCACCTAAATTATTATGATTTTTTAAGTCTAATTTTAAATTACGAACTTATTTTTTTTATATCTAAACTATGACGACTTTTTCACTTTAGTCCTTCAGTCCACTTTTGTTACGTTTTCGATTACTTTTATTTTTTTTCATTTGTGAAAAAATAAATTATCCCTCCATTCAGAAAAAATATGAAATAAAAAATTTAAAAAATCGTTGGAAGGATTAAAGTGATAAATAAAAAATTTGTCATTTATGAAAAAAAAGAGTAAATTATCCTCCTCCAATTTTTTTTCTTTTTGTATATATATTTATTATTTAATGTGTTATGAAGAGAAGGATAATTTAGTCTTTTCATAAATGAAAAAAAATCAAAAGTTAGGGAAAATGTAATAGAAGTAGACAACTAAAGTGAAAAATTTGTGATAATTTAGGGATAAAAAAAATAAGTTCGTAGTTTGATGTTATATGCCAAGAAGTTTAAGAAAAATTTATGAAAATAACTCTTGTTATTATGCAAATGATGGCTTCGACTAAATCAAAGATATACGTCAACGTCTTCTAAGAAAAATAAAAACTTTACTGACATCTTAGTGTTGGTTGATTTTATGTCCAACTAAACAATAAATAATTCTCGATTCATCGAATATTCTTTTAACCAATGTTTGGCTACGAGAATAAAAATTGAAAGAACATTAGTTTTCGAGAACTAATCGATTTAATAGAAAAGTTTTGGGTTGGTGTTTGGATGGAAAAGTGTAATGATGAGAATTTTAAAAATTAATTTGATAAATAAGTTTTAGTGGGTGTTTGGATAAAAAATAAGAATATAATTTATGATTTTATTAGGTATAAAATTATAGTAAAAAATAATATGTTATTAATATTATGATTTACATAAATTGTTATATTATTAATATTATTTTTATTTATTTTGATTAAATCTTTTAAATTTCATTAATATTATATTTTAATTCAAATATGATATAATGTTTTAAAAAATAATTGAATAGTTTAATTAATAAATATTTATTATATTATTTTTATTTATTTTGAGTAAATCTTTTAAATGTTATTAATATTATATTTTAATTCAAATATGATATAATGTTTTAAAAAATAATTGAATAGTTTAATTAATAAACATTTATTATGTTATTAGAACCAAATATTTTATAATTTTCAATTAATAATATTTAATAAATCATTTTATAAGATGACTAATAATGTATTAATAAATAAGTAAATAATATATACTTACATTATAAAATAATTAAAAAAGTAGATGAAATTAGGGAGTTGAAAAAAAAGGTGAAATGTTGACGGCTCAAAAGACAGAAGCCAAAAAGAAAAAAAAAATTTTGCTTTCGGCAAGAACTTTTCGCGAAAAGTTCTTGTAAAAGTTCCCATCACATGTATTGTTTGGGAACAAAACGCGTTGTTTTTCATGTTTTGTTCCCAACCAAACGCACCCCTAAGTTCTCAGACCTTTAGGAAGTGACATCTTTATTCAAATTGAGCGTTTGGACAATTTTGCAAAGAACAAGAACTTATAAGTGACAAGACCTATATGTTCCCACTAATTCTGCAGAGGTGTTTGGCTGGAGAAGAAACTTTTACCGGAGCATTACTCTCTCTATCCTATGTTATCAGGCAGCAATGCCTTTCTTGTTCATTTCGTCAAGCACCTGGAGGGCAGGCCCAAGATTGTTGGGTGTGGAAGCAGGGCTTCCCACAGTGCTCTAAGTTCAACTATACAGAACTCCCTAATCCCTTTTTCAGCCTAGCGTTCGCAAAGTCGGGGGACAGCTAGTGGATGGTCGTTAGCATGCCTTCGACGCCATTTATGCTTCTAATGGGCAGTTCTGCACCTTGGAGTCGAGGCATGGGATCTCAATGACACGATTGTCGCATCTACCCTCATCACGCCCACTTTGGGCTACCACTTTAGCCCAGCTCCTTGAGCTCAAAGGGCGCTACGTTTACTTCACCGTTGACAACTCGTGGGGTTATGAGAAGTGCATGGACTGCTCAAGCTCGCGGAGGGACACAGGCTCGAAGAGGTTGTCATCCTCATCCATGGCCTCGTCTACTACGATGGAGCTGGGAAGAGTGGTGGTTCCATTGAAGGCAACGAGGGGCTCAATGCAGCGGCCTCTACCGTAATCGAGTGCTCGAGCAGTGGTGCCAGAGCTGGAGGGCGGGTCATTCGGTGGTCTGTCGGCGACGCACCGAGGATAGGACAGAGGTGGCGTGGGATTCAAGTAAGTTCGGCTTGCTAGCAGAATTTAAGTTCTTGCCCTTCGCAAGAACTTTTTTCGCAGAACTTGGCCGAATGTTAGACGTTGATCAGAACATTAGTTCCAGTGGGCCCCATGCAAAATTTGACGAGTCTTTGACAGGGCAGAACTTGGGCAAGTTCTTGCCCAAGTTATGCATCTAAATATAGCCTTAGGCCCAAGGCAAGAACAACTGTGTAGAAGAACATTTAGGGATTATTTGGATGCAATTTATTTGTTCTTGTTGGATCTAAGTTTTAATGACATACAAAATTATATTTTGATGATACAAATTTCGAAAGATTAAAGTTAAAATGATGAAAAAATTTAAAGAAAAAGAGACAACTTTATGCACTACACTTTGATTAAACAATTGATTACGATTTTATTAGATTCTTCATGAATCATAAATATTAAATTTGTAGAGAATTCTATTTTCTATCCATAGAGTCCAAGATTATCTAATTGAAATAATTGTGCAAAAAGTTATGCTCAAAATAGTGCAGGTCGGTCAACCTGCTGGTCGAAGCAAAGAAGGTCAGTCGAAGATATACCGATCGACCAATTGAAGATGTCAGTCGATCGACAAAATACATGAGTTTTTTCGGTCGACGTCGAGATGATGTCAGTCGACATATCAATCGATGAACCGATCGACCGACCAGCTGCGGTAACTGGACAAATCAACGCAACAGTCATATAGATCGATCGACCGATCCATAAGTGCGATCAAGCGGTCCACTGGTCAAATGAATAGTAACGACTAGTTTTGAATGAGAAAAATGTGAAATTAATTCTAAACGAATTTTTCACATACTAGAGCCTTTAAAAGGAGTGCAAAAGCCAGAAACAAATGCATACATCAAAACTTCAAGAAATCAAAAGAAGATCTTTTTTCTTAAAGTTATCATTTTTCTCTTTTTTCTTTCTTATTAGTGTTCTATTCTTATTAGTGTTCTATTGTAAAAGAGAAAAATAATTTTTCAGAAAGATTGTCAGAGGGTAAAAGAGGTTTCAAATCTTACATCTTAAACAAGATAAAAGATTAACTTTTTAGGAGGAAAGGTTGCATTGCCTCTCGAAACGGAGAAAAAGTAATTGATGTAAAAGGCGTTCTTCCTTGTCCCATTTGAAATTAAGGAAGAGTTCTAGTGAAATCTCTGACGGTCTCGAGATCAAGAAGTCGAAGCGGGGATGAAAGTCAATGTGTGGCCGAACCTTGTTAACAACCACCGTATGTTTGTGCTTGATTTTTCTTTCTCTATCTCCCTCTAATATTATGCTTATGATCTTAATTGTTTTGATTTAAAAGGATTAATGAATCGATTTGTGCTTCCGCGACGATTTTTGTGAAATCGAACATTTTGGTTTAGAATACCAATTCAACCCCCACCTTCTTGATACCCTTTGGGATCTTACAATTGGTATCAGAGTGGGTTGCTCTTGTTTTAAGATCAAATTATTTTAAGATTTAATCGTTTTAAAATTTGATCATTTTTGTTAAAATTTAACTATTTTAAGAGCTATGACATCAAGTGAATTTATTTTTGCTGAAGAACAATCAATTAGTCGTCCTCCCCTTTTACATACATAAAATTGTACATATTGAAAAATTAAAATTCAAGCATACATATGTTCTTTTGATATAAATATGTGGGACATTATTGAAAAAGCTATTATTCACATGAAAAATTACCTTCATAACATGATGAAAGGTAGAAAGTATTTTCAAAACTAGATTGGAAAGTTAAAAATATTTTTTATTATGCTTTGGATTCAATGGAATTTAATCGGATTTCTAATTGTGAAAGTGCAATTGCGATTTGGAATAAACTCGTCACTACCTATGAGAAACTGATAAAGTTAAAGAATTTAGATTGAATATTTTAAATCATCAATATGATTATTTCAAAATGTATGATAATGAATTCACAAATGATATGATTGCTCGGTTTAATGATATTGTGAATGGCTTAGCCTCCTTGGGTGAGCCAAGAACTAACCCCCAAAAGGTGAAAAATATTCTCAAGTCTCTCTCCTTCAAATGACATACGAAGAGGACTGTGATCGAAGAAAAAGATTTGAGAAAATTAGATTTTGATGATCTTATTGATTTACTTCTAACCTATGAGATCTCAATTCAAGAGAATCAAGAAGAAAAAACCCTCAAAAAGAAAACATCGACATTGAAAACAAATACAAAATAAGAAGACTCAAGTGAAGAGGAAATAGATGAAAAGAAACTCGCACTCTACATAAGAAAACTAAATAAGTATCTCAAGTTGGTAAGAAAGAAAGATAAGAATGAGAAGTCAATAAGAAGATCATACAAACACCACCAAGAAAAAAATTTTCAGAAAGGTAAATGAAAAAAATATGAAGAGTCTAGTGAAACAAATGGTTCATCAAGCTCCTCTAGCGACGAAGCATACATATGTTTAATGACACACGACGATGAGATAATTTCTAACCTTTCAAGTTCAAATTATGACTCATCGAACTCTTCCTAAGAAAATCTTTCTTTAAATATGAATAAAGAACTATCCTCTCTTATAAAAAGATATTTCTCACTTAAAGAAGAAAATGAGAAATTAATATATGAGATTGAAAAATTAAAAGAAGAAAAGGATACATATTTTATGGAAAATGAAAATCTCAAAAATAAAATTGGAACTTTAGAAATTACACATACTTGTGAAATTGTCAAGCTAGCATGTTCATTAGAAAAAGTAAAACAAGAAAATGCCTTTTTGAAAAATACACAAAATAGTGATAAGACTATTTCTCATATAATAAAAAATAATATTATGAATCATTTTGTACATGAAAATTTTTATTGAAAATTCAATTATTCATATGGTAGAAAATCACATTTCAAATATTTTACATGTCAATTTTATGGTCGTTACTCATATCAATATAAAATAAGAAAATTATCATAACATGACATGATTTAGATTCTGAAAAGAACATTATCTAATAAAATAGGACCCAAAGAAAATTGGGTATAAAAAATTACTTGATTATTTTTCAGGTGTGCCTCACATGTAAAGCAAATGAGAAATTGAAAATGTGAAGGCACAAAGGTTATGGTAAAAGTATCATCTATTTTTTTATTTCATTAAAAAATTTAAAATTACTATTTCTTTGAAAAGAGAGAACATGTAAATGAAAATTGGTAATACTAATAGGGGGAGCATATTAAAATTTTATTTTGACATATCATGAATATCATATTGTTGTATCAATGTTTTATACCATATTTTGATTTGTAATATATTTTCTTGGCTTTCATCAAATTGTTTCCATTTTACCATTATAAAATAGTCATAATTTCTTTTTTTTTTTGTGTGTGTGTGGGTGGGGGGTTATTGTTTACGTATGCAATATTTTACATGTTTATTATATAACAAAAAAAGAAAAGAATAAACTTTTGATTAACGAGGAGATGCATATGGTTTCTTATATGCTTCATATACAAATTTTTTTTTATGAAACAAAAGGGGGAGAAATATGATATGAATATCACTTTATATGAAGAGTTCCTTACAAATTATACTAATGTGAATATCTATCATTGTAAGGAAAGTTAAGTATTAGGGAGAGTAAAATTGATTTTACAAGATTTTACAACTTATTTTATTTTTATTTTTTTTTTTTGCAACTTATACATTTTTCATATTTTTTTATTTGTCTTCATAAAAAAGGGGAAGATTTTTTAATCTAAGTTTTAATGACATACAAAATTATATTTTGATGATACAAACCTCGAAAGATTAAAGATAAAATGCTGAAAAAATTTAAAGAAAAATAGACAACTTTATGCACTACACGTTTATTAAACAATTGACTATGATTTTATTATGTCCTAGATGAATCATATAATATCAAATTTGTAGAGAATTCTGTTATCTATCCATATAATTCAAGATTATCTAATTTGGATAATTGTGCAAAAAATTATAATCAAAATAGTGCAAAGAAGGCCGATCGAAAATATACCGATAAATCGATTGAAGATGCCGGTCGATCGACCAGCTACGAAACTGGACAAATCAGCGCAACAATCATATAAACCGGTCGATCGGTCCATAAATGCGGTCGACCGATTCACTGGTCAAATGAATAGTAATGACTAGTTTTGAATGAGAAAAATGTGGAATTAAATCTGGACGAATTTTTCACACACTAAAGCCTATAAAAGGAGTGTCAAAACCAGAAGCAAATGCATCCATCCAAGTATTGAAGCAAAACTTCAAGAAATCAAAAGAAGATCTTTTTTCTTGAAGTTATCATTTAGAACTTTCTTTCTTTATCTCTTCTCTTATTGCGAGTATTCTATTGTAAAAAAGAGAAACCATTTTTCAGAAAAATTGTGAGGGCTCTTGTGTAAAAGACGTTCGAAATCTTACCTCTTGAGTGAGAGAAAAGATTAATTTCGTAAAATGAGATGTTGCCTTGCCTCTCGAAGCGGAGATGTAAAGCGCATTCTTCCTTGCTCCATTTGGAATTAAGGAAGAGTTCTAGTGAAGTCTCCGACGATATCGAGATCGAGAAGTCGGAGTGGGGACGTAAGACAAGGTGTGACCAAATCTCGTCAACAACCACTATGTGTTTGTGCTTAAGTTTCTCTCTCTCTATCTTCCTCTCATATTATGCTTATGATCTGAGTTGCTTTGATTTAAAAGGATTAACGAATCGATTTGTGCTTCTGGGACAATTTTTGTGACATTGAACATTTTGATTTATAACACCAATTCACTCCCTTGGTGCCATTTGGGATCATACAGTTCCGAACAATACTCTGTTGACCCTATTAGCACCCTCGTTCCTTGATTTAGTGAGGTCAGACGTGTTCTCCACAATGGTTAGAACAAAAAAGCTCTCACTTTTTCTTATTCATGTCATGATTTCACGTGGGGCTCACATCTCCATTTAATTGTTGTTTATATGTAAATTCGAGAACAAATGTGTAGTTCTTATTTTATTCATATACCAAACTCCACCTTAGGATCATTTGGCAACGGAAACTAGGGTTCGTATGAGTTTTAGTTGAATAGTTAAATTGACAGATTAGTTTGAATGTGTTTGGATAAAGTGGAATTTGATGATTAAGAATAAGGTAGTTGATGTGATAGGAAAAAGTACATATGATGAGTTAATTTTAATGGGTGTTTGAATTAAAATATCTATAATAAATATATGTTATAAATTTGTTAAAAAAATTAAAAATAAATGTATATTAGAAAATTTTATGTCAAAATTTTTGTTAAAAAATCTATTTTTTGTAAATAAAAAATTATTTTTTAATAATTTATATTCAATGAATAATAAATTTTTTAATGAAATAATAAGTAATAAATACTATATTAATAATTTTTATAACAATTATATATATTACATAAATAATTTTTAGGAGAAAATTGTAATATAAAGAAAATAAGAAAATAGAAAAAAAAATAGATAAGTTTGACACGAGGATTTTGAGTTTCCGTTAGTTCTTGAGAACTAATCGATTTAGTTGAAAAGTTTAGATTGGTGTTTAGATGAAAAATGTAACAATAGAAATTTAAAAAGGTTATTTGATAAATAAATTTTAATGAGTGTTTGAATAACAATTAAGAACTAAAATATAATTTATTATTTTATAAGATATATAATTATAGTAAATAAAAATATTACACGTATTTATTTATTTATTTAAAGTAATAATTACTAGTACATAAAAATATTATATGTAATTATTTATTTAAATTTTTATTTGAAAAATAAGTTCTCACAATATATTAGTATTAATTTTGATTAAATCTTTTATATGTTATTAATATTACATAAATATTTTAAAAAATATACATATGTAATTATATAAATATTTTATATGTTATTAATAAAATTATATTATGTTAAATATAATATTATACATTATTTTACTTTAATTTGATTTAATTCAAATTATAATACAATAAATGTAATTATAATATTTACATAATTGATATATTAAAAAATAAATAGAAGTAAGAGAAAGGAAAAAAAAGGAAGTTCTCAAAAGTTCAGCAAAACTTTTGCTTGGAAAGTTCTCGGATGACTCACCTGCCGAGAGCTTTTTAAGTTTTTATCAGTGTACGTGCACCCACTGGATTATGTATCTTTCATTTGTTAATCTTTTTTTTGTGGTGGAGTGCTTGGATTTCATGTCACAGTTCCAGTTCGAAACCCGTTCCACACTCTTTGTTTTAATAGTCAAGTTTTTCTTCCTTTTAACTTTATAATAGAGATAATTTATTTTATTATCATAATGTGGAAGCACATTATATTAATTATTACAAAAATTATTATTTCTCTCTTAAATCATGTGTTTCTCCTTATTGTATTTTTTATAGAGTATTATAATATTACATAATAAATAATAGAATAATATATTTCCTAATTACCTTTTATCTCTATTAGTTTAAATTGTACAATTTAAATAATAATTGTCATATATATATAATTAAGAGAATATATTTCATGAACCCATTATTTAAATATGTTACCACATCATTTTTTTTCTTGATAATAAAAATAATTTATTTTATTGCATAAATAATGAAAATGTTCTGTCTCTTTTAAATTATACATTTATGCTTAGGAAATATTTAAATATTTAATAAAGTATTATTATATTTGATAAAAAAATAGAATAAGTATATTTAATAATTATATTTTGTCCCAATTAGTTTAAATTGTAAATTTCATGGTAAATATCATTTATTTATATCAATAGAAGAATAGATTTTATGATCATGCACTTAATCTTGATTTTATAATCTCATTTCATGCTTAAAATATGTATGCACAATTTTTCAAGATTTAGAATTAAAGTCATTATTTTGGTTGTTAAAACCAATACTTTTATACATTGCAATTGAAAAATAAGCTTATGAAAAATTTTATAATTTATACTAATTATTATATTGAAAATAGTAGAAGTACATGTGAATCCACCCAACATTTAGTCTGGCTTCACCACTGATTTTCATTATACAGCCTATTTGACTAAATTTGTTGGTTGTGTTTAGTATGAGAATTTTAAGAGAAAGTTAGTTCTCGAGAACTAATCGATTTGATATAAAAGTTTGGGATGGTGTTTGGATGAAAAAGTGTAATGATGATGATTTAAAATTTTAATTTAATAAATAAGTTTTAGCGAATGTTTGGATAAAAAATAAAAACTAAGATTATAATTTATTATTTTATGAGGTATAAAATTATAGTAAATAAAAATATGTTATTAATATTATAATTTACATAAATCATTATATTATTAATATTATTTTTATTTATTTTGATTAAATCTTTTAAATATTGCGTACATCTTAAGATCCAAATATAATATATTTTTTATAAAAATAATTGAATAGTTTATTAATAAAATATTTATTAATTATTAGAACTAAATATTTTAAAAATTTTAATTAATAAATTTAATAAATTATTTTATAAGATGACTAATTATGTATTAATAAATAACTAAATAATATATACTTACATTATAAAATAATTAAAAAGTAGATGAAGTTAGGGAGTTGAAAAAAAAGTGAAAAGTTGATGGCCGAAAAGAGAGAAACCAAAAGAAAAAAAAGTTCTTGCCGATCTTTTGACCGGAACTTTTGATCAAAAGTTCTAATTAAAATCACGTGACGAAAACTTTGAACATGTATTGTTTGATAGAACAAAGAAAGTTCTCTTTAGCCATTGGAATTTAGGTAAATTCTAGCCTTAGTTCCAATGCTCAAACACAGCTCATATGTTTTGCACAATTCCAATGCATTTAAAATGAGAAAAAATAAAAAAAATAGTTGCTGCTTTCTCTAACGGCAGGAACTTCGTCCTCTTACTTTTTCAATTTTCCAAGCAGAAAATAGTCATCTGACATATTTTTTATCTGCTAATTTGTTCTTAATTCCACAATATTTAGATGCGAACGCTGGAATAAGACGTTGGCCTGCTGATAATGTCCATCCAAACAGAGCCTTAGCTACCTCAATAAACTATTTAATTTAACCATTTAAAAGTAATTACACATATCAGATCATATTCTATAATAAGCGTGGCCCACTAAAGCCGAGTGTAGTAAATTTGTTCTCCTAGGCTGTGTTTGGCAGCAGGAACAAAAGTTCAAATTTGTTCGTGAACTTGTTGAAATGATGCGTAAATTCTGGACCAACGTTTGGATAGATTCCACCGCGATGGGAACTTTTTTTTTTGGATTTGATGATTTAATACTCAGATTGTTCTCCACCTGTTTGGCAAAAGTTCTCCTCTACTGGCGCCAAATGCAACGAATTAACTTCCATGACCCGAATGAGGAAGTTACGCGATACGACGACCTGGCTTCCATGATCCGAACGACCACAGGAATGCGAGAACTTTTTGAACAATTCGTAAACATAAGTTTTGAAGAAATAGACAACAAATGCAAATTTCATGAACATGGTACAACATTCGATACTGATAATGCAATACAAAGCAACAATGATAACATTTCATTAACAAGTACGGCCAACTTGACACATAACACAAGTAGAAAGAGTACAACTAATTTCAAGTTGAAAGTGCCAAAAGATAAGTCCATAATAGAGTTTATCAGAAAATAGTTTTACATGAGAATCCATACGTAGTTAACCACCACAGGGCTGGACGACATCTAATTAACACGACATCCATCAAAATAAGAAGACCAAAGGGGCACAGCGCCACAAAGTAGTTTTTGCAAAAGACCTACAACTTGTTCAGCCTAGTTAACACTTTGAAGCTCCACCACAACATTTGCAAAGTAGATATCCAAGTGCAAAAGTAAAACAGACACCCACTAGCAGCATAACTGAATCCTTCCAAGTTTTCGAATAAAGTGTAGTCGATGAAAAGGCCTGTTGAGGAGCGACTTCTGCAACTGTATCTGGGACGTATTGCATGTTAATGTAAGCTGACAAGGAACTGCTGGCTTCTTCAAATGAGTCAAATCTTCTAAACGCACAATAACGATAACCCACGACTTGAGCTTGACAATCTGCCCACGAGTCATACACCCCGGGCTTCCTCCCTTCGTAAACTGCGTAGAATTTGCGTGGCGCCATCCTAAGTGGAATCGTGATTTCTTGTGGAGGCAGTAGAACGGTGAGGTAAGGTGAGTTACTATATTAAAATACAAAATCGGCAAGGTACACTCTATCAAAAAGATTATAAGCACTAAACATAAGTAAATATGCAATGCACAACAATAAAGATGTCAAAAGGAAAAAATATCGTGTAGTGTGTAAGACATAACAGAGCTTACTATTACGTTGTCGATGATCAGCCCATAGGCGAGATGCTATCCCGTCACGGATAATGTCCCCTCTCATTTTCTCCGTTGTATTGACGGGCATAGAGGGCATCAAGTCGTCGGCACATAACTCTTCGGGCTCAGGACGGATGGTCCTTTTGAAATACTTGTCATCGACCTGATGCCGTTTCACAAAGTTGTGTATCACACAATATGCTATGACAATAAACTTCTGAATCCTCACCGGATATTGAATTGGGCTTCGAAGTAACCTAAATCACTTCTTCAATATCCCGAAAGACTTTTCAACACAGTTTCGCAGTTGCGCGTGCCTGTGATTGAAAATATCCTTCGCATCACGATATCGCCCCGCAGGGGTACTCTCCGTAAAAATCCCCAGATGGTATCTTCCACCCCGATAAGAGGCGAGGAACTTATCGGAGTTTGCGTAACCTGAGTCGATAAGATAGTACTTCCCTATGCAGAACGGCAATGCAAGAAATTAATTCGTATAATTAAAGAAAGAAGTGAGGTTCTTAGAAGCGAGATTCTCGAAGGTTACTGTCAGGAACCCGAAACTCATTCCTTTCAAGACACCATCTCAACACATTCATATCGCCTGCTGAGCCTTTCCAACCAGCACAGGCAAAATGAAATACGTGATCAAATGAGGTCACGGCCATGACGTTTTGTGATAGAAATCCCTTCCGATTTCGATACGGTGTAGCTTTTGATTTTGGCACATGAGCTGGAATGTGTGTCCCATCAACAGCTCCTAAGGCGTTCTACAGAGACACAAGAGAGTAAGGTTAGTGACAATCTTATGTATTAACATTTCATATGCATCCTCACACAAAGGGATTTATGTACCGCGAAGTATGGGTAGAAATTGCGAGAGCTCCGCACTCGTGGGTGGACCCCTACATCGGAACCAGGAAGTTGTATGAACTCTTCGCTCAATGAACAAATTGCTTTCAATACCTGCCTAAAGTGACGAGATATTGTTTATCCAGAGTGTTGGAACTCCTCTTGCATGTCTCTATTTGTTTCATCATGCCGGATGGCATACAAGAAAATGGCCAGCTGTTCTCGTGCACTAACATTCCTGGTGGATGCAATGAGCCCTCGAGATACTAGCAACTCCTCCAATATCAAGAAAGTGATATTTTGGAGTCCGAAATGATGGTACCCTCTTTTGTGATGTCCATTCAATATTTCATTAACAAGTTGATCTCCCGTGAATGGACGTGTCCTGCAAGGCATCCTCAGCACTTGCTCAATGGACGAAGATGAACCACCAATCTCATTACTACTTGACGATAAGAATTCTGCTTGCAGATAGCGAAATTCATCCTCCATGATAGAGGACCACATTTGTTCGAAATTCATCTAGCATAACAGGAAAAAGATAGTGATGTTCGATTCATAGAAATAGTACAAGGAAGTTTTGTAGCAATAATACATGTTTTTTCGACCAAGATTCAACGAAAAGTACATGCCATTACATAGGTACTACATTAAGTTCTGCATAGATGCTATTACAAAAATACATCAGCTCCTACATAAGTTAGTAATAATAAGAAGTACACCAAGCCACCTACAACTATTTCACTTCACACAACATGACATGCTACTCCGTGTCGCTCGAGGGAGCCTCGACCCCACTGGATCTAGGTGGAACAAAAGGACGTGAAGATAATGCAAAACCAGGGTTCGCATGCCTTACTTTGGAAGGACTGAAATACGGATTGGCCGCTTCAAATGAACTTGGCATACCTTGATACATGGCAAAGGGATTGGCCATACCGCTTGGACCTATTGCAGGGATTGTCGATGAAGCGGCATAGGTGACTGTGGATGTAAACGCAGGTTCACCAAATGAGGACACAGCTGGGCTTGGAGAAGGGGGTAAATGATAGTACTCGAACACTTTTCAAGATATCCAAACTTGAAGCATCTCATCATCGCACTTCATGAATGTCCATACCTCTCTCTCCTCCTTCAACGCATCGGCAACAACCAACTTAACATGTGATGGAAGATTGGGCATCCTTTCCTCCAACTTAGCCCAACACGCATCTGCGGGGGCAGTCTTATGCTGTTGAAAGAAAAGCATTTTTTCCATAATATTCATCCTCTTCATTGCTACTTCATTATCAGCTAAATCTGCTTCTGTAACCAACTTCTTCTTCCTTGATGTTACCGGGGTGGAACCAGACCTAGTTCTTTTTCCCGATGAAGTAGTGGCACAGGAAGTTTGCAGCGTGTGTTCGGTGGCGGAAGGAGGGTTCTCATTCTCCATACCTAGTGCCGAGGCTGTCGTCATATCTATAATATTATCGTCGGAGCTGCCTTGATCCTCATCTAAGTCCACTATCTTGGTGGTCATACATGCTTCCTTTCCCGTGGTTGTGTTCTTAACAAATAAGAAAGTGAAGTCGTCATAATGAGGAAATCATTTATTTATGACCCTCTGATAATCCTTGTTCCCCTGTTACAAGACAAACAGAAGGGTTAGGTCATGTCAATGCTTTGTAACAGCGGTGCTCAAGATGTTGTAATTAATAACTCATCGCAATAACCTCATCCTACATTGTCTCCTCAGGTGGCTCGGGCATGCACTTCTCTGGATCCCATCCCCACCCACTCTTATTGGACAGGGCTCTACACAATTCGAAATTCCTCTTCATTACTTTTAAATGATTTTTCATATGCTCCACAGTCATTTTCTCTCCAAAGTGGTCATTGAACCTATTGCATTTCTTTTCCAAGCCTCGCCCATGAAGGTGTTAGCTCGGAAATACCCATCGACGTTCTCTTGCATCATCATCCCTACGAAATATGAATCCATATTTGGAGACCAATGACTTGAACGAGTCTTCTCGACGGTGGAGGCCTTTTTCTCTTTCCCTTTGTTAGAACTCATTGTTGAGTAAGGAAAAATAATGAAATCGTGATGAGGAAGATTAGTCACAAGTTCCTACACTCGACATCGCCCCTATTCACCCTCCCCCTGTCCCACTCAAATAAGAAGGACGTAACGAATGATTGTCACATAAGGGGGACATTGGAACAAAAGGCCAAGCGTCAAATGCAGGGAAGATATATTGCTATCATAATGGGTTTACACAACATGACATTCATACAATGGGAAATATGAGGCACATTAATGAACAAGGTCGATATTGTAGAGTAAAAAAAACATAAGTTTCATTTAGCAGAATAAATTAGATATGTAGCTGTATACATATATAAATGAGTAACAATGCTATCAGGATGGTTTCATTCATGCAAGCAGACGACAATGAATATAGTATACAGCTACATGCTATCAGGATGGTTTCATTCATGCAAGCATCACTTAAACATGAGTATAGTCCAATTAATGAACAAATATACAGTGTATATGCAAAGCACAATGGTTAATATCAGGTCATAAAGATTCAGATTAGTAGAGAAATCAGTTCATGACGACCTGAGTCCTGATAATGAAGAAATACAGCAATGTATATGCAAATGTGCACATATAAAAATGAACAAGGTCGATATTGTAGAGTCTACAAAATATAAGTTTCATTAAGCAGAATAAATTAGATATGTAGCTGTATACATATATAAATGAGTAACAATGCCATCAGGATGGTTTCATTCATGCAAGCAGACGACAATGAACATAGTATACAGCTACATGCTATCAGGATGGTTTCATTCATGCAAGCATCACTTAAACATGAGCATAGTCCAATTAATGAACAAATATAGCAGTGTATATGCAAAGCACAATGGTTAATATCAGGTCGTAAAGATTCAGATTAGTAGAGAAAGAAAGAGCATCAGTTCATGACGACCTGAGTCCTGATAATGAAGAAATACAACAGTGTATATGCAAATGTGCACATATGGAAATGAACAAGGTCGATATTGTAGAGTCTACAAAACATAAGTTTCATTAAGCAAAATAAATTAGATATGTAGCTGTATACATATATAAATGAGTAACAATGCTATCAGGATGGTTTCATTCATGCAAGCAGACGACAATGAACATAGTATACAGCTACATGCTATCAGGATGGTTTCATTCATGCAAGCATCACTTAAACATGAGCATAGTCCAATTAATGAACAAATATAGCAGTGTATATGCAAAGCACAATGGTTAATATCAGGTCGTAAAGATTCAGATTAGTAGAGAAAGAAAGAGCATCAGTTCATGACGACCTGAGTCCTGATAATGAAAAAATACAGCAGTGTATATGCAAATGTGCACATAGAGAAATGAACAAGGTCGATATTGTAGAGTCAAAAAAGCATAAGTTTCATTAAGCAGAATAAATTAGATATGTAGCTGTATACATATATAAATGAGTAACAATGCTATCAGGATGGTTTCATTCATGCAAGCATACGACAATGAACATAGTATACAGCTACATGCTATCAAGACGGTTTCATTCATGCAAGCATCACTTAAACATGAGCATAGTCCAATTAATGAACAAATATAGCAGAGTATATGCAAAACACAATGGTTAATATCAGGTCGTAAAGATTCAGATTAGTAGAAGAGCATCAGTTCATCATGACTCGAGTCCTGATAATGAAGAAATACAGCAGTGTATATGCAAATGTGCACATATAGAAGTAAGTGTCAGAGTGGAAAAGAAATTACAGATAGCAAAATAAAAAATTTCAAGCTGGTTTTTAGATATCTTACTTAGATCGGGAAGTTCGCAGCCAATAGGAACTTCTTCGCTACGACAGTTGTTCTCGCAGGAACAATCTATATTTATAAATCGTCGAAAAAGATACGTCAAGAGATACAATCATAGATCGCCGAAGAAGAAAAAATGGGATCATGCCACTAACACTCAAGAAATCCTAAACCCTAATAGGGAAGAAATCCTACTGTAGACAGGATCCAATACCGATTTTTTAATGAAAAAATTACTCGTTATTTTTATTAGTTTTTAATTTAAAAC
Source organism: Pontederia crassipes (assembly GCA_030549335.1). Classification (NCBI taxonomy): domain Eukaryota; kingdom Viridiplantae; phylum Streptophyta; class Magnoliopsida; order Commelinales; family Pontederiaceae; genus Pontederia; species Pontederia crassipes. The sequence goes on from CM060190.1 coordinate 26,524,982, forward strand.
ATCTTAAAAATATTTTAAAAAATAAAAATTATTATCTAACGGATTGATTTTTTTGCGATCCTAATTTTATATAATTAGATATTAAAAATAAATATATAACAATAAATTAAAATTAATAGAAAATTGCTTAATTTTAGATTAAATATAAAAAATATCACTAAAATTTTAAAGTTATGAAATTAAAATTTGATAATGTGATAGAAAAATATGAAATTTTATACAAAAATTAATATATTTAGAATAAAAAAAGTAAATAACTTATGAATTAAATATATAATTAAAAAATTATAAGTAAAAACGACTTCCACCTGCTGCTACTATTTTTTCAGGTGGACCTTAATTGTAGCGAGTGGATTTTAGTTAATTAAAAAATTCTAAATAATATTTAAATTTCTTATTTTTTATTCAATTTTTTCATGTCAAATAGATTTCAATTTTTCTTACACAAGACACTTAAAATCAATAATAATTTTGGGCAAACGAATGAAAATCATCGGAGGTGAACATGTCATGGGATTTTGATTATTATGTGCTCTAGAACATCTTAATTATGACAAACATAAGATTAAATGTCAGACGATAAAATTAAAAGAAAAATGAGTGAAAAAATGAACTTATGACTTATTCCCAATTTCATAATCGATATAATAAGTTATTGTTCGTGTTTTAATATATGGAAGCCCGAGGAATTACTCTTGAAAAATCACAATGCATCATTTATATTGTATAAAAAGCTACTAGTATTTTTAGAAAAAAAATCAGATTTGTTGGTTTGCCCTGTCATTTATCACATTAATTAAACACACAAATAATCTTTTTTCTTCTTTTTAATATCAAAATTAGCACTCGAATAATTAGAATAAAAAGTAAAACTGGACCGAACCGATCGGTTCAATCACGAATCGACCAGATTCAGTCCGGTTAGATATTAAAATCGATTTTAACATTTAACTGAGAAAAACCGATTGAACCAGCCAATTGAATTGGTTCAACTCGATTCAATTTAATTTTAAAAAAAATAAAAATAGAAAAGTAAAAAAAAAAAGAATACAAGGAAGGTGTGTGTGGAGATGGGGAGAGGGAATGTGATATTTACAACGTTAAAAAGGAATCGAAATAAAAAAGATAAATATTTAAAGAATAACATTAAAATGAAAAAAATATCAAAGGAGATAAATAAAGAAAATAAAAAGGAAGGTGTTAAAGGAAAAAAATATATAAATAATTTAAGATAAAATTTATTAATGTAGCATCTATCATCATTAAATAATAGGTATTAAATTAATAATAATCTATTTATATTTATATTTAATAATTATTATTTATCATTATAAACTTTTAATAAATAAAAATTATGTTATATAAATTTTATTATTTTTTAATAGGTTATTTTACTATATCATATAACTTATAATATTTTTATAATTATTATAAATAATATTATTTTAATCAAATTTAATTAAATCAATCGAATCGATCAAATCGTAACCCTGTGATTGAGTGCGATGCTATCGCCATTGCTGCAACCCAAATGACCTCTCTTTTTTGGCAATAACAACTAATCATTTTACTTTTAAAATCTTAATTTTTATTTTTCTCATATTTGGTGCGCGGCGCGGCGTGTCCCACCCTCAACGACCAATTGGATTCCTTGCGTATATTTTCTCCCTCTCTCCCTTCGCCACGTCATCCACCGGTCGCATTTTTCTTATTTTACAGTTTTTGCTCCTTGTTCTTTTCCTCCCTCCCGCGCCCACGCAAAGTCCCTTGTTCAAAATCTCTTCTTCAACCGCCCAAGTTGGGAATAAATCAAATCCAACTAATAATTAATATAACACTAATCAAATGATTGCTTCATCAAAAAGTTTGGAACTTAGCTCTCGCAAATTCCGAATTTATCTATTCTAAGCTAAAGCCCCTCTCTACAAAAATTAAATAAAAGAACAAAAATATCACCTATGTTGGCTTGGCCTTGCTAATCGTTGATATGTTGTGCTTAAAAAAATTAGTCAATATAGATATTCTGCTAATTTTTATATAACAGAATATGCGATGCAATATAAAGAAATGAAACGTGGATCACTTGTTGTAATAATAATAATAATAATAATAATAATAATAATAATAATAATAATAATAATAATAATAATAATAATAATAATAATAATAATAATAATAATAATAATAATAGTAGCATCCGCCAGAAAAGAAGTACAATATAAAGAGCCCAAAACGGCAACGGAAACTAATATAAATAACGAAACCCCCCCCCCCCCCCCACCCCCCCCCCCCCCCCCCCCCAAAAAAAAAGTATTAATTAAACCGCTCGTTGTCCTCCTTCCTTCCCTCCCTCCCTCCCACGCCGAACAGCAGCGGAAGAGAGAACATGGAGGCGGCGAGCTGCTGCTCCACCTCCGCCGCCGCCGCGGTCCCCACCACCTTCTTCTCCTATCTCCGTCGCCCCACGCCCTCCTCTTCCCTCTCCTTACTCCCCTTGCACCGCCGCTCCGCGGCCGTCTGCGCCACCTCTGTCGACTCCAACGGCCGCGCCGGCACTGTCCCTCTTCTCCGCTCTTCCTCCTATCCACAATTATTTCCCAATACCATCCGCGGCGTCGACAGCCACCGGAGGCGGCCTCGGAGGGCCATCTCGGCGGTTTTCGAGCGGTTCACCGAGCGGGCAATCAAGGTGGTCGTATTCTCCCAGCGCGAGGCGCGGTCGCTCGGCAAGGACATGGTCTTCAACCAGCACCTCCTCCTCGGACTCGTCGCTGAGGACCGCTCCCCCGCGGGGTTCCTCTCCTCGGGCATCACCATCTACCGCGCCAGGGACGCCGTCCGGGCCATCTGGAGCGACGACGGCGCTGGCGCCGCCCATGACCACGCCCCCGCCGTCGATGTTCCATTCTCAATCAGCACCATGCGCGTTTTCTCAGCTGCCGTTGAGTGCTCCAGGAACATGGGCTGCAACTTCGTTTCCCCAGAGCACATTGCCATCGGCCTCTTCACCGTCGACGACGGCAGCGCCGCCCTGGTGCTCAAGAGGTAGCAATTCGTCTCCGAGTCTTATGTTTCGCTCGTTTTACATCTCCTCGACAAAAATCCTTCACCACCGTAAATGAATTATGCAGCTTGTGATATGATCAACAGCCAATTAACAACGGACGCAAGTTGGTCTGTTTAGAATCGATTGCTGAATCTTTGAATTCATAGAAAAAGTTACTACTGTGACTTAACACATCAAACTGTTTGAAACCTAGATGATGAATGCTTCTATGTTCCTTTTTACATCAAACTTAATTCATAGAAAAAGTTTTGCAAAAGGAGAGCTTTTGCCTCTACAAGTACGGAAGATACTAAAAAGGTGCCAGATGTTGATACTGTTGTGTTGGTGGCTTAATACTGCAAAGATTTACAACATTTCCATTGGCATATCCTATGAATGAACATTAAAGGATACACAATATTGCCATGTATCCAAGGCAGATGAGTACACAGATTTAGCAAGGCATGTTAAAGGAAACGACTATTTTGAATATATGGGCAAAAGTAAAGTTTCTTAGGCTCTGAAATAATATTGCTGAATTAGATTTGGAGACTGGGTGCCCGTGCATCAATTATATAATACTATTACTTGGTCATATTGTACAAAGGCAACTGCCAAACTTTTTATATGTTCGATAACTAATTTAGGAATCTAATACTTTCTTTATCCAATAATAATAAATGAAATATTTAAAGATAGTAAATTTTGTTGTCAGAGAGATCATCAAAGATGAGAGTAGATGATGAAGATTTCTATGAGCAGTTTGATTGATTTAGGACATAGGTTTCACAGAAATATGCCAAATAGTAATGGAGACTGATAAAGTACACTATTAACGCTCTCATTTTATTCTAACCGTGATATTGATTTGCAGAGTTCTCAATTATCAATCCTCTCGTACGTGGTGTTGAACTATTTGAAGCATAACTCAGATTTGGTTTGTGTGGTGATTCATTTAACATTTTTGCTCCCATTGTTATCAATTTGACATTTTTTAAGGGTATGTATACATTTTCTGAGAAAAATAATTTCATTAACAAAGATAGAACTCACAATTTGAAGAAATCTTCACTAAGAAGTTTGAGAGATGCATATTCTTCAGTGAAATAATTACTGAGAGATGCATATTCTTCAGTGAAATAATTATCATTTAAACATCTACTCCTGTCACTTTAATTTAATCAATTGCAAGCACTGGTAAATGAACATCAAAACACGAATTTTCTAAAACGTCATGGAATTCCAAATATTGACTTGTAGCTTCTATGTTGATCCAAGTCAGCCAAGGCATCATGGACTTATAGTTCATATGATAGCATAGTATGCAACAAATAAATAGTTTCCTCGAATCTCTGAATCTGATATTTTCTCTCAATGCTGGAATGCCATCACCGATGAACTTTTGATTGGGCAATTGGCTGCTTAGTAATTTCGAGCCTATTGTAATTTAACCATAAGTTTTCACAGATTGAGCTAATGAGTTTAGAAATTAACTTGTTGTACTAGCTTGGGAGTGGACCTCAATCACTTATCTTCAGCGGCACTTTTCAAACTCCAAGGTGAACTTGTTAAGGATGGTAGAGAACCATCGCTGTCATCTGTGAGGATGCAACAGAAACCATCTGCTCCAAAGGCTGCCATCGTGAGGTCGTCGGAGAAGAATAAAGGTTAGCCTTGCTTAAGTACTACTACACATTCACCATCATATAATTGACGAAGATATAATATGTTGGCCCAGTTTGTAAAATAACACTTATAAATGCGTTTTCAGAGAAAAGTGTGCTAGCCCAATTCTGTGTGGATCTTACTGCTCGTGCTAGAGAAGGATTAATTGATCCTGTAATTGGTCGAGATATGGAAATTCGAAGAATTGTTCAAATCTTATGTCGAAGGACGAAAAATAATCCTATTCTTCTAGGAGAGCCAGGTGTTGGAAAAACAGCAATTGCTGAAGGATTAGCCCTGCGAATTGCTGATGGAATGATCCCCATGTTTCTTGCGGTGTGTTTTTAGTGGTTCTTTGATTAAAAATATTATCCTTTCGTTTGTAATAACATGTTTCTTCTCACCTTTACACAGGAAAAACACATAATGTCACTGGATGTGGGGTTATTGATGGCAGGCACAAAGGAGAGGGGAGAATTGGAAGCCCGGGTGACTGGTTTATTGAGTGAAGTGCGGAAAGCAGGTTGACTATGAGACGTCTCTTTTCTGTTTGTTGATTTGACTATTTACATAGCCTTCACTGGAAATTCTTCTATCATTAAAATGCAGGTAATGTTATTCTTTTCATCGACGAGGTTCATACAATTATTGGATCTGGCATTGTGGGGAAAGGAAGCAAGAGTTCAGGCCTTGATATTTCCAACTTATTGAAGCCTGCTCTTGGTAGAGGCGGTTTGCAGGTGAACCTCTCACTGCATATAAATATCACTGTAGAAATCGTCCCTTGCACTGTTGTTGAACTCATGGCCTTGTTAGTTACATCAGATTTGGTGAAATTTTGTGTAACCTATTCTGACATTTGAGGGTCGAAATTATTTAGAGAGTCCTTTGAATCAATTCAGCCATCTAACAGCATTTCATTCCCTATCGGCTGCTCATGTTCATACCAATTCCTGCTTCTTGCAGTACTCTTTTTTTGGATATTAGGCAAACGTAGAAATCATAAAGCAATTCATAATTGCAGAATATTGTTCTAACCCCTCAAAAGAAGTTCATATTTCGAAACTCGTTATTTGTGATTGACTGCTGCTTTTCTGTAGTGGGACAAAATTTTCATTTTTGTGGAGATCTCACGAAACAATCCTTTCATGAATTTTGTTGTATTTTTTACCTTTTGATGATGACGTTTTGCATACAATGTATTCAGTATACCCTTGTATTACCTTTATGCCAGTGTATTGCATCAACAACCCTGGATGAACATAGGACACATTTTGAAAAGGATAAAGCTTTAGCTCGGCGTTTCCAGCCAGTGTTGGTAATTGAACCCAGCCAGGTACTCTAGGTCTTGGATTTTAGCCTCTTGTACCCTTTTTCATTCTCAGAGCGCCTCTTATACAATTTGAAAATAAAGTTCTCCTGTATCTTGGTGGTCACATTGTTATTTTAACTTTTCTAGGAGGATACTGTCAAGATATTGTTGGGTTTACGTGAGAAATATGAAGTTCATCACAAATGTCAATTTACCTTAGAAGCCATAAACGCAGCAGTTTACCTGTCAGCTAGATATATTGCGGATAGGCACCTGCCTGACAAAGCAATTGATCTGATTGATGAAGCTGGAAGTAGAGCACGAATGGATGCATATAAGAGGAAGAAACAAGAGCAAATATCTGTCCTCTCTCAATCTCCAAATGAATATTGGCAAGAGATTAAAGCTGTCCAAGCAATGCATGAAGTGGTATGACTTTTGGTTTGATGCTCTTAAGTTGTCTCCTATTTTTTGGTTACTATACACTTCTTTATCGATCCTCACAATGTGACCACCCTTTCTGTCGTTATTTACAGGTATTGACAAATAAGTCAAAATATTCTGAACAGATGGATAATGAATCAATCCCACAATCATCATTCCAAAGTGCAGATAATGAAGTCGAGTAAGTCTTTTGGTCTTTATATTGTGAATAAATCCACTCAGAAAACAGTTATAAATGAAACTAATGGACTTGGATGATATTCTTTTCTAACAAGGCTTTGAATTTTCTAAGGCCTGATATGTGTTTCTTACTTTCTAGTCAGTCTTTCTACTTTGCAGGCTTGTTATCATTGGTCAGGAGGAAATAGCCAAAGTCACTTCACTTTGGTCAGGCATACCAGTAGAGCAGCTAACAGTAGATGAAAAAAAGCTTCTGGTGGGCTTGGATGAGGAACTCAGAAAACGTGTAATTGGACAGGATGAAGCTCTCAAAGCTATATCTCGAGCTGTGAAGAGATCGCGTGTTGGCTTGAATGATCCTGATAGGCCTATTGCTGCTTTGCTCTTTTGTGGTCCAACTGGAGTTGGTAAAACGGAACTCACGAAAGCTTTAGCAGCAAGCTACTTTGGATCGGTATCTTTCTCTTTGCATGCATTAATTACAAAATATGATAAATGATGATGTCTCCCTCCATTTGTGCATGTTATCCATGAATTAGCATTTCTATGCACAAATGCAACCAAAACTTACTCGATAATCAACTATCTTGAATATTGAGTAGCATATAAGTCCATTTTGTTTTACTGCACAATTAATACTTTGTGCATCTGCCTTGGCAGTCATTTAAATTTCATACTTGAATGTCCATGAAGCATTGATTTTCATATCCTACCTGAAGTATCAGACATTTGGTCTACAGAATGGATGACTGGAGCAAGAATCAGTAACAAACCATATTAAATTGAGTTGGATTTATGCTTTGGGAATTGGCAGATTAGGCCCAACAGCCTACTTCGCCTAGCTTAAGATCCATGCGGAGACAAGATACCCAAAAGGAAAGCCAAATGAAATATACTTGAAAATAATATTTTGCATTTGGCTTAATTTTTACATTTTGTTTGATTTGACTGAATAGTTCTTATGATTGTTTATTTTTTGCATGTTCTAAGGAAGTTATTGACTTCTTGCTATCAATTTTCTCAAATTTCAAGTTGTGAGAAGCCTCAGATTCTTAACACTCTACTTCACATGTGTGTTAGTAACACTTCTTGGTCTAGTTCATCTCATGGACTAAGAAAACATGTTATTTCAAGAGAAACTTTGGAGTTTGAATTCAAGTCTTTTTGACATGTTTTTGGTATTCATAATAAATTTTGAGGTCGATGAGCTAGCCAACTTTTCAAAAGTTTAATTCGTTAAGAAAACATTCAGCTTTATATGTATATTCTTAACGATGAACCTCGCCACGAAATCTTGAATATGACATTTACTGTATAGGAACAATAATTATTAAGCACACTGTTTCATTGGTAAACCAGATTATGGTTTAAGGTTAGCTTGGAGCATTATATAATAATATATACATTGTGTTATTGAAGATCTTCAATTGGTTTCTGAATTCTTTATGGAGTATCAGTTTCTGATTTTACCTCTTGTAATTCACCTTTATAAAGCGCCTCGAGGTGGCACAAGTAATGGACCAGCGTAAGATTAGTATCTTATGCTTGCAAGAAACTAGATGGGTAGGAGAGGGAAGGAAAGAGATTAGGTTAAATGGTTCCAAACTTTGGTACACAGGTAAGGTAAATGGAAGGAATGGTGTTGGTATTATCGCGGATGCGGAATGGAGGAAGAATGTTGTGGAAGTTAAAAGGATTGATGATCGAATCATATCCGTGAAAGTAATTGTTGGAAAGGAGACTATGAACATTATTAGTGCATATGCATCCCAAGTAGGAGCAGAATCACATCTCAAGGAGAAGTTTTGGGCAGATATGGAGGGTTTGATTGAAAGTATACCAACAACCGAGAAAGTTTATATTGGGGGAGACCTTAATGGACATGTTGGTAAAGAGGCAGGACCACATGCAAGGGTTCATGGTGGTTTTGGTTTTGGGGAGTTGAATGAGAAAGGACAAACTATTATTGATTTTTCTTTAACATACGACCTTAAGATTATCAATACTTATTTTAGGAAGAGAGAGGAACATTTAATCACATACAAAAGTGGAACTCATAGGTCTCAAATCGATTTTTTCTTGACAAAAAATACTGATAAAAGACGCTGTACTAATTGCAAAGTAATTCCTGGGCATGGGGTGACTACACAACATAGATTGTTAGTTCTTGATATGCAAATGAAATGTATAAAACCAAAATCTCGAACAGTTTTTGATCGAAAGATCAAGTGGTGGCAGTTAAAGGGGGAGAAGCGAGAGACTTTTAGAAGTAAGTTATTAAAGGAAAGTGTGTGGGAGTTAGAAGGAGATGCTAGTATCATGTGGGAGAATGTGGCAAAAAAGGTTGAAATGGTTGCTAAAGCCATTTTAGGAGAATCAAAAGGTTTTGGACCACGAGATAAGGAGACTTGGTGGTGGAATGAGGATGTCCAAGAAAAGGTGCGTAATAAGAAGAATTGTTTCAAGGCGATACACTTGGACAATAATTCTGACAATTGGGAAAAATATCGTTTAGCGAAAAAGGAGGCTAAGAAGGCAGTTAGTGATGCTCGTGCTAAAGCATATGAGGGGTTTTATAAGGAGTTAGGGACAAAGGCTGGTGAACAAAGGATTTACAAGATTGCAAGGAATAAAGAGAAGGAGTCGAGAGATTTGGATCAAGTAAGATGCATAAAAAATGAAGTTGGCAAGATTTTAGTTACTGAAGGAGATATTAAGAACAGATGGGAAGAGTATTTCTATAAGCTATTTAATGATGGATGTGAAGGTTTCGTTGTGATTTGGAGGACTTGACAGTTAGCGAATGTGAGCTTAATAGGTCATTTTATCGTAGAATTAGAGTCTCGGAGGTTAGCGAAGCTCTTAAGAAAATAGAGAATGGTAAAGTCGTTGGACCGGATGGTATACCGATTGAAGTTTGGAAATGTTTAGGAGAAAAATGTGTGTTGTGGTTATGTAAACTATTTAATGAGATTTTACGGTCGAAAAAGATGCCTGATGATTGGAGATTAAGTACATTAGTTCCTATTTACAAAAATAAAGGGGATATTCAGAATTGTGCAAATTATAGAGGGATTAAACTTATGAGTCACACAATGAAATTATGGAAAAAAGTGATTGAGCATAGATTGAGAATGGAGACTAGTATTTCTGAGAGACAATTTGGGTTCATGCCAGGAAGATCCACTACAGAGGCGATTTATTTACTAAGGGGGATGATGGAGAAGTATCGAAGTAGGAGAAGAGACTTACATATGGCTTTCATTGACTTAGAGAAGACGTATGATCGGGTACCAAGGGATGTACTTTGGAAAGCCTTGCAAAAAAAGAGGATGAGTGCTGTCTACATTAAGGTAATACAAAATATGTACGATGGGGCATTGACTAGGGTTAGGACACCCGGAGGTGAGACAAATGAATTTCTTATAGGAATTGGCCTACATCAAGGATCAGCTTTAAGCCCGTATCTATTTAACTTAGTTATCGATGCTATAACCGAGAGTATCACAGAGGAGGTACCTAAGTGCATGCTATTTGCGGATGATATAGTACTTTTAGCGGATTCAAGAGAAGAGATTAATACAAAATTGGAAATATGGAGAAATACGTTGGAGTCAAAGGGTTTTCGTTTAAGTAGGAATAAAACAGAATATATGCATAGCAATTTCACAAATAAACAACTTAGAGACGATTTGAAAGTTAGGCTAGGGGAGAATATAATTCCTCAAGTGACAAAGTTTAAATATTTAGGATCAATTGTAAGACAAGATGGTGAGATTGATGACGATGTTAATCATAGAATTCAAGCTGGTTGGTGTAAGTGGAGGAAAGCCACTGGAATTTTTTGTGATAGAAAAGTACCCAATAAAGTTAAAGGAAAATTCTATCGTACTGCTATAAGGCCAGCAGTGTTATATGGTAGTGAATGTTGGGCTATGAAGGGACAACATGAACGTAAAGTGGGGGTAGTCGAAATGAGGATGTTGAGATGGATGTGTGGTCATACAAGATTAGATAAGATTAGGAATGACCATATACGTGAACGAGTCGGAGTGGCTCCTATTAGTGAGAAAATGGTAGAGAATCGTTTGAGATGGTTTGGTTATGTTCAGAGAAGACCATTAGATGCGCCAGTAAGAAGAGTAGATCAAATAATTTGAAGTCCGATTAAAAGAGGGAGAGAGAGGCCAAGGCGGACACTTGGCGAACTAATAGAGCAAGATCTATTGGTGAATAATATACCGAAAGGTTTGGTTACTAATAGAGCGAAATGGCGTCGTATGATCCATGTAGCCGACCCCACCTAGTGGGATAAGGCTTTGTTGTTGTTGTTATTGTTGTTGTTGTTGTAATTCACCTTTATAAATGTATCATGATTATCAGAAAACTGCGTAATTCATTTTTCGACATTTCTTTGTTGCATGAAACTATTTTGGGATATCTTTAAAACCAAAGCTGTTTTGGATTGCAATCATATATATTCCTAGTCATTAAGCATTTGGTGTTATTTTCTAATAACAGGAGGAAGCTATGTTAAGACTTGATATGAGTGAATATATGGAACGGCATACGGTGAGCAAACTAATAGGATCTCCTCCAGGTTATATTGGATATGGAGAGGGTGGTACCTTGACAGAAGCGGTCAGGAGAAGGCCTTTCACAGTGTTATTGCTTGACGAGATAGAGAAAGCTCACCCTGATATATTTAATATCCTCCTCCAAGTATTTGAAGATGGACATCTGACTGACTCTCAGGTTATCTCTTTACCCCTCAGAAAAGGAATTATGCATAAATGTTTCATTGTGACAAAAAAAAAAGGTGTTATTCTAGAAAACACATAAAATATGCTTACTTGTTTAGCATCTAGATTTTCCATTGATGACACTTCTTATCAGATTCTTCATAGCTTCATCCATGGATGCTACTTGTACTTGCCTGATCTGATAGGAAATTGACATTCTTGAGACAATGGTTTCTTTTTATGACCTCTAAAGAGGGAGTAGATGTTGTAGGTTCTGAGTACAGTGGTTTCTTTTTATGACCTCTAAAGAGGGAGTAGTTTCTTTATCACATGAAGTTATGCTGACATGTGTTAACTTATTCATGCAATAGGGACGGCGAGTTTCATTCAAAAATACTTTGATTGTCATGACTTCAAATGTGGGATCTGAAGAAATTTCAAAAGGGAAGCGGAACATGGGTTTCTTGATTTCAGAAGACAGAGAGTCTAGCTCCCATGCCTCCATGAAAGCATTAGTCATGGAAGAGTTGAAGGCATTTTTCCGGCCTGAGCTTCTTAATCGAATAGACGAGGTGGTTGTATTCCGCTCCCTTGAAAAAACTCAGGTTTGCTTACATTTCCTTTTTACCTCGGGGGACCCTCTTTTAAGTAAATTAGTGAATACAGAAGTATCAAGATTGTTGTGAAGTCTTTGCTTTTCCTAGCACCGGAACTATCAGTCCTCTCAGAATCTAATCAAAGCATTTCTGTGTTTTGAAATTTCTCTTGCTTCTTGTTTTCCATTTTCACTTATAATCTTGTTTTCTTCCAAGAACATTGATGAATATATCCTCGTCAAACCCCATGTAGATGCAGCAAATTCTGAATATAATGTTGCGACAAGTGAAGAGCAGGCTATCATCCCTTGGAATGAGGTTGGAGGTGTCTGATGCCGTTCTGGAGTTGGTCTGTAGGCAAGGCTTCGACAAGAGCTACGGCGCACGGCCGTTGAGGAGGGCCGTCACACAGATCATTGAGGATGTCCTAAGTGAAGCAATTCTAGCTGGAGATTACAAGACTGGTGACACTCTTCTGATCGACATTGATGCTTCAGGGCATCCCTTTGTCAGCCACATGCCTGATCAGAATGTCCAGCTCTCAGACACAACCACAACACAATAGTGCTTATAGTATTTCTGTCCATTCGTTTAATGATTCTTTTTTTTTTCTTTTTTGTATAGCAGCAACTCTGTACTTGTATATATTTTCACTAACTGCGATAATTTCTGAAGAAAATAATGCCCCCAAGAACAACAACTGCTCAGGATGAGACAGCTATTTACCAGGATGAATCAGGCTAAAATGAGCCATCAATAATGTCACTGTTTCGATTAATGAAGTATATGAGTTCACATTTACATACTTCTTTTTCTTGTACAAAATACAAGGAACAGAATACAGGGTTAGCACAATCGTATTACGCTCAAAAGAATTAATTAAATGTGGCCATTGGTTCTATCACTCTTTCCTGGTTAAAATTTCCTATTATTTCAATATTTTGGGATATGAAATAATGTTATTGTTACGAAAAGAAGGAGAGAGGGATCGCATGAACACAGAAGAACACGGAGATTTACGAGGTTCGTCCGAAATCGGATTACGTCCTCGAAAAGTGGCGGTTTTCTCTGTTATGAAATAATGATAATTACAAGTATGAGTCTCTGTCTAGACCCCTAGGGAGTTTATATAGGCATTCTCTTTGACAGATGATAGGAATTACATACGGACTGAGACTCTAAATAAATCTCCTGAAAATAAGACACCTATCTCGTGATAAGAAAATAAATCAAATCCGAATCATATACAGAATACCCCTAAAAATTTTCGCTCAGGGGGATCCCCCCTTGACCCTCCTAAAGGTTCGCTGACCGGGAAGCGAGACCCTCGTAGGGGAATTCTGTTAAAGCGCTTGACTATGTAGGAGACCAACTAGGTTCAGATTCAAGACATTATTAACAAATTTTCACCTCGACTTGAATCATCTTCAGAGCACATAAAAAACCATACCACGCGGCTCCAGTCCCACCTCAGGACTATTACCAAGTATTGATGTTAAGCAAGTCCAAGCAGTGCTGGAACTTGCCATGAGGAACATATTTGTTGAACATATCAGTTGGATTGTCTTTGATGTCAATCTTCTTCACCTTGATCCTCTTCTCAGTGCGGATGAAGTGATATCTGACATCAATGTGTTTGGTTAATTGTCACAATGCACTATAGCATGCTCCTGATGTAATCCGAAATCTTCAATTAAGCCTTTTAACCAGATGCCTTCATTGGCAGCTTTTGTCAGTGCCATATATTCAGCCACTGTAGTAGACAATGTAATTGATGGCTGAAGTGTGACCTTCCAACTAATAACAGAACTGTCCAATGTGAAGACATAGCCTGTCATAGATCGTCTTCCATTAACATCTCCAGCATAGTCTGAATCTGAGTATCCTGCAACCAAACACTCTTTATCACTTCTATAGATGAGGCCAATATCAGATGTTTCTCTCAAATACCGAAAGATTCGCTTCACTACTTGCCAGTGCTCTTTTCCTGTATCGCTCATGAATCTACTGACAACACTGACTGCATGAGCAATATCCGGTCTAGTGCAAACTATGGCATACATCAGCCTTCCAACTGCACTAGCGTATGGAACCCGAGACATGTACTCCTTCTTTGCTTATGATTTTGGTGCGAAGGCAATAGAAAGATGAATATTTGCAGCTGATGGAGTATTCAAAGGCTTTGCTCCAGATATTCCAAACCTGGATAAAATCATCTCAATATAACTTTTCTGAGATAAGAAGAGTTTACCCTGTACACGATCCCTTAGAATTTTTATCTCCAGAATCTTCTGTGCTGCACCAAGATTCTTCATGTCAAATTTTGCACTGAAGAGCTTCTTCAGATTCTAAATGTCTATCATGTCTTTAGCAGCAATAAGCATATTATCAACATACAAGAGCAGATAGATGGTGGAGTCATCCTTCACTTTCTTGTGATATACACAACAATCATAGGGACTTTGACTGAATCCCTTACTGATCATGAAGTTGTCGAACCTCTTGTACCATTGTTTGGGAGATTTCTTCAAGCCATACAAAGATTTTTTCAGACTGCAAACTTGATTCTCCTTTCTTGAAATGGAGAATCCTTTTGGTTGGCTCATAAGAATGTCTTCTTCAAGTTCTCTATGAAGGAAAGAGCAATCTTCACATCTAGTTGCTCAAGCTCTAAATTCTGATGTGCTACAAGAGCAAGCAGCACCCTGATAGAAGTATGTCTGGCAACAGGTGAGGATATCTCATTGTAGTTCATACCTTCTTTCTGACTATAAGCTTTAGCAACCAGTCGTGTTTTGTATCTTATGCCTTCAACTTTGGAATTCCTGCTTTCTTCTTGAAAATTCATTTATAGCCAATAACCTTTCTGCCTTTACACAACTTGACCAGCTCCCACATCTGATTTTTGTGAAGATATTCCATCTCCTCACCCATAGCAGCGATCCATTGTTCAGATTCGACACATATGATGGCATCCCTATAAGATGATGGCTCTAGGGACTCCACCTCTTCAGCTATCTGTAATGCATAAGCAATCATGTCTTCGAAGTTAGGAGGACCCACTCCTCTACGAGGACGTCTAGTCGCAATTGAGTCCTCTTCAGGTAGCTCATCAGATTCTTCATATTCTGCTTCTGCTTCTTGATGTGATTCTTCAGCTTCAACCCTAGTTTGAGTGATTTCAACCTCCACTTGTTTACTGACACTCTCTTCAGTCTCCACCTTCAATTGAAGCATTGATGCTTCATCAAAGGTCACGCTTTTGTTGTGGATGACTTTATGCTCTGAAGGAGACATGATTTTGTATCCCTTCACTCCTGTACCATATTCCATGAACACTCCTTCTTTGGCCTTTGGCTCTTACTTTTCCTCACTGACGTGATAGTATGTTGGACAACAAAAAACTTTTAGACTAGTATAATTAGCAAAAATTTTTTACCATACCTCAGTTGGAGTTTTGAGATCAATCGTAGTCGCCTGACTTTGATTCATCAAGTAGCAAACTGTGTTAACAGCTTCAGCCCAGAATGTCATATTCATACTAGCATTAGAGAGCATGCACATTGCACTCTTCAGAAGTGTCATGTTCATTCGTTCTGCAACTCCATTCTGCTGTGGAGTATCTCTGACTATGCAATGTCTGACAATGCCTTCATCTTTGCAGAATTAGTCGAATTCAGCAGAACAAAATTCCAAACCATTATCAGTGCGAAGGCGCTTCACTTTTTTTGACGTCTGATTTTTCACCAAAACCTTCAACTGCTTGAAGGCCTTGAAGGATTCACTTTTGTGTTTCATCATGAATACTCAAGTCATCCTCGAGTAGTCATCAATCACGGACAGAAAGTACTTAGCACCCCTAATGATGGAACACGAGAGGGACCCCGACAATCAGCATGGATGTAGTCAAGTGTCGCTTTCGTCTTGTGCACTGCTTTGCCAAACTAAGACCTTCATTGTTTGTCAAACACACAGTGCTTGCAGAAGTTGATTTCGGATATCTTCTTGTCTCCCAGAAGACCTCACTTAATGAGGATATTCATCCCGTTCTAACTCATATGCCCAAGTCGCATGTGCCACAGCTTGAACTTTTTTCTGATTCGGATGAATTAACCATTATATACAAGAATTTCTGTATGACTCCTTTCAAAATCGTAGCATCACTCTTCATGATCGTGAGGATGCCTTCAACAACATTGCTCTGACACTCTTTAAAGTCGAGAACTCCAAATGATATCAAATTCTTCTTCAGTTGCGGAACATGGCGGACATCTGTCAGCGTCCTCACAAGATTGTCATGAGTCCTGATCCGCACAGAACCGATCCCAACTATCTGACATGATGCGTTATTGCCTGTGATGACATTTTCATCGTCAGTCTTCTGATAAGATGAGAATCATTCTTTATTCGAAGTCATATGATAGGAACACTCGAATCCAGAATCCAACTATCCTTCAGACATCCTTGATCAGAACCAAATCATCTTCAAAATTTCCAATTTCATGTGTCGCCGCAGCGACAGAGGCATTCTTCTTCTTCGGACAATCTTTCTTCAATGACCTGGTTTCTTGCAGTAATTACAGATGTCTTTTGCAGTGATTTTCTTTTTCTTGGACTTGGATTTTTTCGAACTCAAGGACTGTCCCTTCTCTACGGTTGATATCAAACCCACAACCTGAGTCTCTGCAGAAATTTTAGATGTCATGTGCCGAAGTTCACGAGTGTGAAGACTCCATCTTACTTCTTTCAGACTTATAGTTTCTTTTTCGATAATCATAGACTGAACAAAATTCTCATATGATGGAGGAAGCGAAAATAACAGAATTAGGGTAGCATCTTCATCCCTGATTTTAACATCGATATTTCTGAATTCCATCAATAAAGAATTTAACTGATCAAGATGTTCCTTCAGAGGGGTACTTTCTTGCATGCGGAGAGAGAATAGGCGTTGCTTCAACAGCAACTTGTTGGTGAGAGACTTCATCATATACAGACTCTTGAGCCTCAACAGATCGATCGCCTTTTCTTCATCTGCGACCTCCATTATCATCTCATCCGTCAGACATAATAGAATAATTGAATACACCTTCTCCTCCTGTGCCGCTAAAGTTGCAAGATTGATCTCTTTTTCTTTGCCCTTTGAGTCTTTCTTCTTTGGTTTGTTCTTCGACACGTTCGAGAGCGGTGCCCAGACTCCTTGTTGCTTCAGAAGCGTCCGCATCTTGATCTGTCATAACTCGTAATTATTTCTGTCGATGAACTTCTCCACGTTCACGTTGTGCAACGCTATCTCGCTGCAGATCGAGAATCGCTGATAAACCCTAAGGCTCTGATATCAGTTTGTTACGAAAAGAGGGAGAGAGATCGCACGAACACAGAAGAACACGGAGATTTACGAGGTTCGTCCTAAATCAGGTTACATCCTCGAGAAGCGACGGCTCTTTTTGTTATAGAATAATGATGATTACAAAGATGAGTCTCTGTCTAGACTCCTAGAAAGTTTATATAGGCACTCCCTTTGACATATGATAGGAATTACTTACGGATTAGGACTCTAAATAAATCTTTTGAAAATAAGACACTTATCTCGTGATAAGGAAATAAATCAAATCCGAATCATATATAGAATACCCCTAAAAATTTTCGCTCAAGAGGCTCCGCCCCCTTGCAACCCTCGTAGGGGGATCCCCCCTTGACCACCCAGGCTCGTTGACTGGACAGCAACCCCCGTAGAGAAATTCTACTAAAACGCCTAAGTAGGGGACTAACTAGATTTAGATTCAAAGCATTATTAATAAGCTATATTTCATATTCATTATCATTCAATCCATTAATAATTTTGCACCCTTGTAGAAAACATATTGGCCATTAATTTACGTTTCTTTTCATGAATTAAAAGCTCAAGATAATATATAGGGTTATTCATAATGAGATGTAGAAATATTTTTTCTAATTCATTATTCATAACATTTGATCGTACTATTCCTTAAAAAGGATGGTATATATATATATATATATATATATATATATATATATATATATATATATATATATAATTACAAGGTGACATGGCATGGTGCTCCATTTTGTTAAAGGTGTTGATGTCCGAACACTCCATGTAAAACGAATTGATTTCGTGAATGATTTGAAAATTGGACCGGTTAAATGGGTTCAATCATCAACGGATTTAGTTCCATTCAATCTCAAAATCGAATTCGATATTAAATTAGGAAAAAAATCAATTGAATCGAAAAATCGGTGAACCGATTTAACCAGGTTTAAGTTTAAATTAAAAAAAACAAAGAAAATTAGTAAAATAAGAAAGTTAAAAAAAGTATTAAAAGGTAAGTTACTTAATAAGGAGGGAAAAAAGGAGAGGTAAACAAATAAATAGAAATAGAAATAAAAAATGGTAGGTGTTAAAACTAAATAATATTAAAATAAAAATTATTAAAGAGCAGAAAAATGAAACAAAAAAGGAAAATGTTAAAGAAAAGTAAAATAAGAAATAAGAGTGATTTGAGATAAAATATATTAATTCAACATCTATCCTCGTTAAATAACAAATAAAAAATCAATAATAAGCTATTAATATTTATGTATTGAAATTATTATTTATTAAATTTAATAAATAAAAATGAGTGCAATATTCATATATTTAAGATAAATTTTTAATATTTTGATTATTAGTGAGTTATTACTATAATATTTGTATATTATATCATACAAATAATACTATATCTTTAAATTTATTATAAATTTTATTATTTTAATAAAATTCGATCTAATCCAATCGAATTAACTCGAACTAATCCGGTCACCGCCCAAATCAACTCCGAAGAAAGTTTACAAGCGTAACTAAGCATATGTCACACAAAATTCTCTCTCAAGAGTCTGATATGAATCGATATGATTCTTAATTTTCAATAATTTCTTTTTCCTTTTGGTTAACCTACGAAAGCTTACAATCTTAACCATAAATTTGTCAATCTTTGAACAAAATAATAAAATAATATTTTTTTATAACGCTCTTCTCCGAACATCAGATTAATTAAGTAATGCCGCGTCTAGACCGATAAAAAAATATATTCTTTTTAAAATCATTGTGTACAACATCTGGTATCATGAAAGCTTATCGTCATTCTTCTTTTCATATATAATAATTTTGATGAATAATTCAGTAGTTTTAATTAGTCGCATACTAGTAATTAATGAATACGATTTTAAAAACTTACACTAGAAAAGAGAAAAGGGTAAAATAGTGCTACGCCAAACTTAAATGTACTACGCCAAACTTGGGTAAATTACATCAAATGTCCTCCAACTTTAAGGTTTGCTCAACGATACCCTCCAACTTTATTTTGTAACACAAATGATCTTCATCTTTTAACGCGTTTCACCCGATGTCCTCTTTACTTAGGACAGCCGATTTTCCGATTTTTCGTCGACGTGACGTCCACGTGGCCATCTCCTCTCTCCTCCACGTAAATAGTCATCCGACGTGGCATGTTCCGACGTGACACATAAAATTACACCAATGCCCTCCAACTTTAAGATTTGCTTAGCGATACTCTCCAACTTCATTTTGTAACACAAATGTCTTTCATCTTTTAATACATTTCACCCGATGCCCTCTTTACTTAGGACAGTCGATTTTTTATTTTTTATTGACGTAGCGTCCACGTGGTCATCTCATCTCTCCTCCATGCAAATAGCCATCCGACGTAACATGCTTCGACGTGGTACCACATATTAAATCATCTTATTTACCGTAAGTTGATCCACTCACTATTAAATTATTTTCTTATTTTCTTCTTTTTCGTCATTCGCATGAAACCTTATTCGTCGTTCGCACTCCTTCGTCGTTCGCTCTTCTTCGTCGTTCGCTCTTCTTCGTCATTCGCCTCCTTCATCGTTCACTTTTCGCGTTCGTCGGTGTTATCTTTGCCTAAATTGGTATAATTTTATGTGCATTTGGTGAGCAAACTTTAAAGTTGGAGGATATTTGATATAATTTTATGTGTCACATCGGAGCATGCCACGTTGGACGACTATTTGTGTAGAGAAGAGAGGAGATGACCACGTGGCACGTCGACGAAAAATTGACTATCCTAGGTAAAGAGGGCATATGGTGAAATGTACTCTAACTTTAAAGTTTGCTCACCAAATGCACATAAAATTAACCAATTTGAGCAAAGACAGCGTCGACGAACGCGAAAAGTGAACGATGAAGGAGGCGAACGACGAAGAAGAGCGAACGACGAAGAAGTGCGAACGGCGAATGAGGTTTCATGCGAACGACAGCAAAAAGGGAAATAAGAAAATAATTTAATAGTGAGTGGGTCAACTTACTGTAAGTAAGATGATTTAATATGTGGTGCCACGTCGGAGCATGCTACGTCAGACGACTATTTACATAGAGGAGAGAGGAGATGGCCACGTGGACGCCACATCAATGAAAAACTGGGAAATCGACTATTCTAGGTAAAGAGGGCATCGGGTGAAACGCGTTAAAAGATGAAGAGCATTTGTGTTACAAAGTGAAGTTGGAAGGTATCGTTGAACAAATCTTAAAGTTGGAGGGCATTGGTGTAATTTTATGTGTCACGTCGGAACATGCCACGTTTGACGAGTATTTGCGTGGAGAAGAGAGGAGATGATCACGTGGATGCCACGTCGACAAAAAAATCGAAAAATCGGCTATCCCAGGTAAAGAGAGCATCCGGTGAAATGCGTTAAAAGATGAAGAACATTTGTGTTATAAAGTGATGTTGAAGGGTATCGTTGAGCAAACCTTAAAGTTGAAGGACATTTGATATAATTTACCCCGCCAAACTTACGCTCCCGCCCTTGTTAAAATCGTTGAGATCCAACGCCACTAGAAAAGAGAAAAGGGTAAAGTAGTGAATTTAACTTTTTTTGAGTGGCAGGAAGCTTTTGGAAATGGCATTGGAGTCGCCCTTTAAAAAATGATTTTCTATGATAAATTGTTTAAGGATTTAAAACATACGCGGTTCAACTAGTGGAGCGCCCGGTTCGAGCAACGGTTCAACCTTGTGCGAGTGGTTCAGCCGTCGCTGCCCTATCACGCCGCTGTCGGAACTCATCTCTCATAGCTGAGAGAGAGAGAGAGAAAGGGAGAGAGAGATCATGGAGAAAAGCCAGAGGAGGCCTTTGATTCTGTCCACCTTAATGTCACTCCTGGATCTCACCTCCTTCCTCCCATCGGCCACTCTCACAACCAGCACTCGTCTCGTCACAAGGCTAACACAAGAAGAAGAAGAGGCCGTCAGCACACGAACCTCCTCCGTCCAAGTCCGCGGCTGCCGCCACTGCTTCATTTTCTTCCTCCTCGTGGCATCAGCTGAAGAGCCTGCTGAGCTGCAAGAGCGCCGTCGCAGCAGCATTGGCGCTGCAGATCCACGATCCCCCGGCCAACAAGCTCGGGCGCACCACCGTTGTGTGCAGCGCGTCCACCTCTGCGATTTGGGACGTCGTCCATGGAAACACTCGCGTTGTCCACCGGTCCAACACCGACCTCTCCGTCTCCGACGCCAGCTCCATGTAGTAGCGAAGACCGCGCCATTGGCCGGCAAGTTTGTCTGTGGCCAGTTGGCCCGCCACGCCCAGCCTGTGTTCCTCTCCGACGGACGAGGGATGAGAGGCAGGACCAACCTTAAAACCATTGTTTAAATTCATAAAAAAACTCATAAAGCCATAATCAAATAATTTATCTTATATGTGCAAAATAAATTTGGGACAAATTTAATTTATTTTAATTAATCGTGTTATTTTACACCTTCCTTAAAATGATTTTTAAAACTTGAGAACAAATTTACGGAAGAATTTGAATCATGAAAAGTATGCTCTTTAAATTGGAAAAAAGTTCTAATTTTTTTTAACAATCTTTTTCCCTGGCCATTTTTCTTCTCAATGTTATATTAGAATCGTATGATTATTTCATTTGAAAAGTTTACTTACCTTAACATATTTAAATTTCATTAAATGAAGTGAAAAAAATTTAGTATAAAAGATTTATTGAGCATTTCAAATTTTTATTTGAAGGCCGCACGGGGGGCAAAGCCCCACACCCTCGACCTAAATGTCGACGAAGGTGACACGGGGGGCGTCCCCCGTGCGACCTTCGCCAGCGTGCCCCCCCACCTCGTTGCAAGCGCCGACAAAGGTAGCACGCGGAGGGGGCGAACCTTCCCCCTCCCCCCTCTGACCTTGCGAAGGTCGTAGGGGTTTCGACTTCCCCATGCGTTCTTCGCCGGCGAAGGATAGGCGTTGGCGCAAGGAAAACGACGAATGTAGAGGAGAGAGAATATAATTTTATTTTATAATGATGTCACGTCAGCTAAATGCTCGTGTGAAGAAGAGATAATACGTCATGTGAGCAACACATCATCCCAGTTATTCAAAAACGGATTATCAACAATGAAAAAGACATTTCGTATAATAAATTAAAAGATGAGGGACATTCGTATCACAAACTAAATTTTGAAAATATCTCTCGGCAAATGTCAGCATAATTTGTTCGTGCGGCAAGAACATTTTCTCACAACCATTTTCACATTATTATTAAAATCGGACTGGGCATCCGATCGGATGACCAACCGGGTCATGTGAACCGGTTTGATCAAATTCAACTGAGTTTAATCGAATTTTATTAAATTAATATTAAAATAATTTTATATATAATAAATATTATATAATGCTTATAATTCATAATAAAATATAATAAACAAATATTTAATTAAATATTAATATTCATAAAAAGAGTTTGATTTTTTATTATTATATAGTATATTAATTATTTTATTTTATTCTTCGATACTATTTTAGGTTGATAATATATTAATTAATTTTGACATATATCACTCTCATGTTTATTTTTTCTTTACTTTCATTTTTATTTTTCTATTTCCATTAATTCCTCTCTCCCCATTAATTCCCATATTTATTTACTTTTTTATAATAAAAAATATTAAAAATTTTAATATTCATAAAAAAACTTTAAGTTATTATTATTGATATACTATATTAATTCTTTTATTTTAGTCTTTGATACTATTTTGTGATGATAAAAAATTAATTACATCACTGTTACTTCCTTTTATTTTCTTCGTTATTTTCATTTTAATACTTTCCTTTTGTATTTCCATTAATTCATCTCCCATATTAATTTCCCACATTTATTTTCTTTTTAATTTTTACCAATTCTTAATTCAAATACTTTCTCATTTTTTACCTTCATTTCTAACTTTTTTTATTTTCTAATTTTTTTATTTTAAATATTGAATCAGATTTTTTTAATTAATGATTGAACCAATTTTTATCGATCGAACTGATTTTTAATCGGTTCAAATCTAATTATTATTTTTTAAATTAATTCAGACCGAACCTACGATCGATTTGTGGTTGAACGATCGAACAACTGATCCGATTCGATTTTAATAACCACGCATTTTCACGCTGATTTATCTTCCCACATTATTCTTTGGCATTTTATTACCAGCGACGAATCTTAATGAGCTTATTTACTGCCATCTTTTCAAATTTTTTATATTATTAATGGCACAAGAGTCCAAAGTCAAAGTCCATCTTCTGCTCCAAATAAATAACCCACAAAAATAATAAGAAAAATAAATCAACTCCACTTTCTCTCTCCTCTTCCCTCCCCTCCGCTTTCCCTTCCTCTACTCCTCTTCTTTCTCCTCTTTCGGCAACTTTCTCTCATCAAATCTTACCAAGATATTTGCTGCCCTCGCAGCAAATCCCCGCTGAGGCCCATGAGGACTCTCGCCATTTGCGCCGTCTTCCTGCTCGTCGTGGTGCCGCCGGCCGCGGGGGAGGACGACGTGCTCTGCCTGCGGGGCGTGAAGTCGGCCTTGGAAGATCCCGGCGGCCGCCTGGCATCCTGGTCCTTCTCCAACGCCTCCGTCGGCTTCGTCTGCAACTTCGTCGGGGTCTCCTGCTGGAACCCCCAGGAGAACCGCGTCCTCCAGCTCAGCCTACCGTCGATGTCGCTAGCCGGCCGGATCCCCGCCGACCTCCGCTACTGCTCCAGTGTCCAGACCCTCGACCTCTCTGGCAACACCCTCGACGGAGCCATACCCTCCGAACTCTGCGACTGGCTCCCCTACCTCGTCACGCTCGACCTTTCCCGTAACCGGCTCTCCGGCGCCGTCCCGCCGGACCTCTCCAAGTGCCGCTTCCTCAACACTCTCCTCCTCGGCGGTAACCAGCTTGATGGCTCAATTCCGCCCGCCCTGTCGCAGCTTAGCCGTCTCAACCGCCTCGACCTCTCCGGCAACCTGCTCACTGGTCCCATCCCCGATGCCCTCGGAGCCAAGTTCGACTCCGCCTCCTTTGACAGCAACTCTGGCCTCTGCGGTCGCCCGCTCTCCAGCTGTGGCAATAAGAAGCTGACGCATACCAGCCTCATCATCATCATTGCCGCCGGCGTCTTCGGCGCCGTCGCATCGCTGGTAATCGCCTATGCCATCTGGAGGTTCTGCCTGGGAGGCGCCGCTGCTCCGCCAGCCAAGCGACTGTCGGCCGAGGGGCGGACGGAGGACTGTTTGTCGTGGGCGGAGCGGCTGCGGACGGCTCACAACCGCCTCGTGCCGGTATCGCTGTTCCAGAAGCCGATCGTGAAGGTGAAGCTGGCAGATCTGATGACAGCTACGTCGGACTTCCACCCGAAGCACATCGTCGCCGCCGGCAGCTCGCGGACAGGGACCTCGTACAAGGCGGTTCTCCCTGATGGCTCCGCTCTCACCGTGAAGCGTCTCAACTCCTGCACGCTGTCTGAGAAGCACTTCCGCAGCGAGATGGGTCGGATCGGCCAGCTCCGACATCCGAACCTCGTGCCGCTCTTGGGTTTCTGCGTCGTCGAGGATGAGCGGCTTCTCGTTTACAAGCACATGCCGAATGGACCGCTGTCTGTGGCGCTCGAATCCTCCAGTGACAACGCACTCGATTGGACGGCGAGGCTAAGGATTGGACTTGGAGCTGCTCGCGGACTTGCCTGGCTTCACCATGGTTTCCAGATTCCATTCCTCCACCAAAACTTGTGCTCGAAGGCCATCCTCCTCGATGAGGATTTTGAGGCTAGGATCACCGACTTCGGTCTCACAAGACTAGTGAGGACAGCACCTGGGGATGGTTCTGCGGACACCAGTCCATTCATGAATGGGAACTTCGGCGAATTCGGGTATGTGGCACCGGAGAGCAACCCTGTTACTACCACCCAAGGTGACGTCTATGCTTTCGGGATCATTCTGTTGGAGCTCGTCACTGGACAGAAGCCGACGGAGATCACCAACGAAGCAGACGGAGAAAGCTTTAAGGGCAGCTTGGTCGATTGGGTGAATCAGCTACAAAGAGCTGGAAAAGTTTCTGATGGCATTGATGTCTGCCTTCGTGGCAAGGGCAATGACTATGAGATTACCCAGGTTGTTAAGATTGCTTCACAATGTGTGGCTACCCATCCTAACAAGCGACCACATATGTATCAAGTATATGAATCTCTGAAGATCCTTGGCCAACGGCATGATTTCTCGGAGCAATTTGATGAGTTTCCACTCAAGTATGGTAAGGATACTTAACATGTTTAGCAACTTCAAAAGATGCCAGTTAAATGGAGCCAGACTTGGGTGGACTGCATTGATTAGAAGGATCTCCATTCTTGTTCTGTATAATGGTATGATTTGCGCAGTTGAGCTGGATGGTAGATGCTTCCTTGCTACCACCTGAGAAAATGCTTATATAGCCTTAACATCTGCATAATGTTAATGTTGTATCATCAGCAACTTCTAGCATGCAATGTAGCTTCCAAATCCCACCGATTGTGAATGCAGATGTTTTAATACATCCTTTGTTGGGAGTTCAAGTTATTTTCAAAATGTACGATACTATATCTCTTTGTATTTAATTATTCGCTCTGTTGAGCATTTGTGCAAATAAACCTCAGTCATCTCACAAATATTTTCCATTCTTTAGCTTAGCTTGTTGAATTATTCAGCAAAATACATGAAATTGTTGCTTTGGCTATTCCGTCATTTGCTCAGTTATTTTTTTGTTAAATCTACAGGTTCACAAATTTACTGGCATTGGACTCCAGTTTGTCGAACTAAATGAATGACTATATCAAGAAATGTAGACATAGTTTTCCTATTTCCTTTGAACTTCTGTTTTGAGAAGAAATAAATAATTGCCCTATATCCTGTGAACTTCTGTTCTGAGAAGAAATGAACAAATTTGTGCATTCTATTATTTTGCTGATATTTGATTGAGTATGATATTTGCTTGCTGCATCTATTATCTAAACAAAACAGAAATTTGCACTGACTTTTGAATGGGTGCAATTATTTCCATTTAATATATCTAAGCTTGCTATCCTGAACTAGTCAAAATCAATCATTTCTTTCTAGTCATCAAGTCTTCTGAGACGAGTACTTCACCTTCAAGTCTGAGAATAAAGTCCCCATTTTTACATTTACATCACAACCATTTTGTTTTTGCAGGTTTTGTTTGCTTAATCAATTCAAGATAATCCTTCATTATTCCAAACAGCTAATTGTTGAATGGGATATAGCTTATTGAATGTTACGATGTGTCCAAAGTTGCATTTTGAAATGAAGTTCTTTCCTCGTGACAACTTTCTGTTACTGGTTTAAATCGTTATCATCAACTTGCACCAATGCCTGCTTCTTGCTGGCTGGATTATGAGATCACTTCTTTTTTTTGCTTCTGTAATGTTGATATTTACTTCTCCAATCCAAATTGCTTCCGTCGCTACATTCTTTACAAAATCGTCCGAGTTAATATATGTTGACTTTCTAGTTTTCTTTTTGCTTCATTCTTTTTCTTCTC
Source organism: Pontederia crassipes (assembly GCA_030549335.1). Taxonomy (NCBI): domain Eukaryota; kingdom Viridiplantae; phylum Streptophyta; class Magnoliopsida; order Commelinales; family Pontederiaceae; genus Pontederia; species Pontederia crassipes. The sequence goes on from CM060190.1 coordinate 26,551,850, forward strand.
ATGAAATTTAATGTCACAAGGTTATTTAGATTCTGTTTTCATTTGTGTTTTCGCGACCAAATATGATTGAGTGCTCTTTATATCAGCTTTAGCTATTTGATGTCAGTTCTGCAGGTATATACTGTATTAAGTTATAATTAAACTTTCCATAAAATGTCGCTTAATTTTGTCTATCATTGTTTTGCGTCTTCCTTCACATTTCATTATTCAAATTTCTTCAACTTGTCCTGCCATGTGTCTGCCTGATTTGCTTGATAACATATAGTCTATTAGTTAGACCCAGGAGGATAAACATTGGAGCTAGTATTGAAACCTTTTTCCATATTCTTCTGTTTTATTTTTGAAGATCAATTTGGCTACATAGAGCCAAACACCATATTCCCTCTCTCATTATTTTTTTTTGTGGATAAATTTTGCTAAAAGCAGCACAAAATATGAGGAAATTGCGACTTTGAATTAGTTTAATCCTTGAAGTCAAATCCATATATAAGTTTTATCTGCAAAGGCTTCTATGAATATGGTCCTATCCACCTTGGAGCTTGTTTATGATTCTTTTTCTTTTAGAAGAAAAAGGATGATTATCAAAGTTGTGCATGTCATCCATTTATATACCAATGTGAAATGAAAGTCATGTACGAGTGTGATCTCTCGAAGAGAGGGCGGAAAAAAAGATGCCTACCTAAAACCTGATTCTCGAATATAAAAAGAGATGTGTATAATCAGCTCAATCCGACATCTCTCACCACCAAAAATCATTCGATTTTGTTGGATCAAAATGGCCTACGTATCGGTTATAAAGGTCGCCAAAAGCCCTCTCCACCTACGCCAAAAGCCCTCTCCACCGCTGTCTGTATTTGGCAAGACATCGAAGTGATTGCCAAAAAGTCTTTGAGATGAATGGGAAGTGGCCCGTCAGACATCTCGAGATACTAGACACGCAAAGAATAGATGAGCAATGTCCTCCTCCGCCTCGCCACACGGAAGGCAGGACTTGTTCGCACGGGGCACCCATCTCACCTTCTAACTCTTGGTGAGAAGTCGACTGTGTTTACCTCCTGGTGAGATGTAGAACGCATTGCATGCGCCAAGTAAAGCTTTGAGTGCTCAGACCGGAGAGGGCCAATCCGTTGATGGAGAGCCAAGAGTTGCGTGATGAAGAGCTTGATGCGCCAGTCTAAAAGAGTTGATCTGAATAAAGTTGTTGCGAGTGAATCGCCGAGAGATCACTCGTGTCGCCAAGTTGTCCTCGTAGCTGAGTGATAGAACCATGAAGGAGAGTACTCGTGAAACCAATGTCACTGCTCCCTACCAAAAGGATGAGGCTCTGCAGGGCAGAACAATCCTAGCCTCCCATGAGAGCTCGCGCCCACTGCATTGGATTCATCCTATCCACTAGGTTAGGAGAGCCTAGTTGGTACAATAGAGATCTCAAACCTCCAATCCTTCCTGAGAGGTGGGTCCCTGAGAGGTGGGTCGACAGACATTACGCCATGCAAGAAGGTGGACTCTGTATCGATTTGTAATTTTGCCAGAGAAATCTAGTTCTCAAAGAGTCCAAACATCTAGGGCTCTGAGCCGTCATTAAGAGAGCGTCATGCAGTAAGTAGCGCTGAGAGGACAACGAAGTAAAATGACATGGCCTTCGCGGGGAGCTCCAGTCATGTAGTTTGTGCTTGGTTACCGGGTCAACCCCCAGCTATTATGGTGATCGGAGATGGGAAGACCGAGGTATGTGATCAGCAGAGTGTTGCTCGGGGTGTGAAGCTCAGCGGACTGCCTCCTCATAAATCATGTCAAATGTGATGAAAGTTGACTTGGCATGGTTAATCTAGAGGCCGAATCACCAAACCAAAGATCTCAACGAGGTTGGCTAGCCGCCTAGCCTCCTAATTAGAGTCATCGATGAAGAAAATTGTGTCGCGTACTACAGGAGGGGGACTAGGTTCCCTACAACCAGAACGAGAAAAGGGTAGTCTGGCGGACCCCTCTGTGTTGCATCCAATCACTCGACGTCGTCCAATTGACCAAGATTGAGAATGAAGCAATGGTGATACACCGCTTCATCCATGTGACCCAAGTCTTTGTTAAGAATCTAACCTGCAAAATATGTCAAAGAAAGGACCATTAGACAATGTTGTATGCTTTGGAAAAGTCGACATTGCATAGGAAGGTTTGGCGGTTGATCCTCCTCCACTATGCTACTATTTCTGAAGTGATGGTGTAATTGACGATGATGGCCCGACCTTGGATGAAAGTGGACTGCGTCAAATGGATGAGCTGTGGAAAGCACCTCCCGGAGTCGATTCATCAATACCTGAGCCACTAGAAGATAGAGTTGTGTTGGGTAGGGCGATCAACCTGGAATCGTCCACACGTTCTACTAGGGTGTGCATCGGTAGAGAAACTGGTTGAGGCCCTCGAAGTCCCAGTTCCCATTGACAAACTCTTGGATGAACACCATAACGTCCTCACGTATCATCGGCCATAACTCTAGTAGAAGAAGATCGGGAAGCCATCTAGGCTCCGCTCAATATCTCATTGTTGAGGTCTCAGGAGGGCCTCAATGACCTCGTCCTTGTTAATAGCCTGTACCAACCAGGAAAACTATGCGTCAGTAAGGCGGAGAGTCTCCCTAGGAGACAACCTCCATGGACTCGAGGCCTATCATTAGGATGTTGATCAATGGCTGCCTAGATGCTGCGATGGTTGAAGACCTATTGGCCTTGCACCTCAATCTACTCTATTTTGTTCACCCGCCGATGAGAGCTCAAGTACAAGTGGAAGAATCAAGTGTTGGCATCATCCTTCCGAAGCTAGGTTTGTCGGAAGCACTATCTCCACTGAATCTCCACCTTTCCATCCTCCTATGCTTGACAGCGCTTTGCTGCTCCTACCTCCATGAAGTGGCAGGAGTTCTCCAACTTGTCTATATGAGCGATCACCCTCGGGCATCTATCCTTCGTTGTGCTTGGTCCTCTTTGATTCAGTGCATGCAAAGGAAAGACTACAGACCATCAAGGTGGGAAGTCATGTCCAATCAGAGTCAGAGGTTGCCACACTCTGCCATCGCTCCATCACCAACTGCCAGAGACTATCCTCTACCTGCCATGAATGCTCGAAGTGGAAGAATGAGTGTTTTGCTTGACCAGACCACCACAAGAGGAGGTTGTGGTTCGAAAATGATCGATTGAGCCTACGCTAGCTCTAGGGATCCGAGGAAACTGTCAATCTTGAACTTGGTCGACGGTGTTGTCGTGCTCCTTCAAGTGAATTTGAAGTTCAAAGCCGAGAAGTTGACCAATGACTGCTAATCAATGAAGTCTCTAAACTCCTCTGCTTTGATATCTCTCCCTTAGCGTCTTATGGGCTGATCCTACATCTAGAGTGACATTGAAGTCTCCCCCCATAGCCACCGGGTGTTCGGAAGATGTGAAGATGCGTTGGTGAGCTCCTCCCACAAAGTGAGGCTGAGCATGTTCCATAGACACTTGAAATGAGGTATGCGCCCTCGCTTGCCATCGAGAATCTAGCCGCCTGAATGTCCCACTACGAGAAGAAAGAGATGCTCCGCCATATGTGCACCCCCAATCTGGCTCAAAATCCTCAAGTTGTAGTCTGACAGCTGGGTCTTTTGGAGGAGGACCACATTCACCTCTCTCTCTATGAAGTTGTGGCCTAGGATCTGGCACCGCCCGAGGTCACCCAAGCCTCGTATGTTCCATGTGAGAACACTCATGGGGACACCATCCCCCTGCGTAGAAGAGCTGTTGGACAACCCCCTCATGAGTGTTGGGGCATCGGCCACTAGACACACGTCCTCATCACCTCTTCCAACGAGAAGGCCCTTAGCTGACTAGTCTTGGAGGTGTTTGAGCAATGAAGGTGGTCCACTCTGGCGATGTCTAAGTAGTGGCAGTGGTCATGTCTAGTGACCGGTGTATAAATGCAGCGGCAGTGTCAGAGGCGATGACATAGCAGCGGAGGTAGACTGGAAGAGTTGGTCTTGACGAAGAGTGGTGTCTGCGTGTTATCGATGAGTGGGGGTGTTCGGTGCTCCTCTAAGGATCGTCCGTCGTTTGCGAATCCAGAGATCTCAAGACAGTCATGGTGAGGGCAAGGGAAGGTCATGTTTTGGCCAATGGGTGTGGTGGCTGCGGTGAGAGGTTTACTGTGCTAGGGGCGGACAGTCGCGAAGGAAGGGGCGGAGGGAAGGTTGACAATGGTGGAATAGTGGAGGTGGGTTTGGTTTGTGTTTGGGTCATCAAGCTATGTTTAGATTGGGCTCGAGTTCAAACGAGTTTAGGATGTGGGGGAGAGGGGGTCGGTCACCTAGTTTGTGGGTGGGTTGCTCTGGTTCCACCGAGTGATGAGGGCAGTAGTTCCAATATGGGATTTGAATGGTGGTATCGCTGTCATGCGCCTTTTGCATATGAGGCATCCACCTGGCGGTCGTTCGAGTTGTGATCAGAGACCGTCTGAATAGCTGCCTATTTCAATGACGATTGCGAGAGCCCAACGACTATCTCCCAATGCCAATCTCTTGGAGTACGGTAGCTAGATGGCAAAGCTGGCGGCATCGACGCAGTGGACCAATGACGATGGGAAGCTGACTCCCAAGCGAAGTTCAACCACAGTAGAGGCGATTGACAGATTCAGTGAACCCAGTGTCGGGAGGTATACATGTCATAATAGCCTCATGTGTATGTAACAATAGTGTGGAGTTGACATGAAATCATATATCATGATATAACAGTCAGTTCATCAATCATCGGTCAGTAACATTAGGCATACCAAGTAACTAGCACTTGTCATTACTTTGCCTTAGTAATATCTTCGATGTTGTTTTATAACCCATTGGATCCCACTTTCGTGGTCATAGGTCTTTTCACTCAGTCCAGTAAAAGCCTTTGAACTTATCAGTAATTGAAAAATTAAGTCATTGCCCTCACAATAGGTTAGATAGGCCTCGGAGCCAAGACTCCCATTAGCCGGAAGCGACTAGGAATAGACATATTATTTCCAGTAAGATACAATTATTTTTCGAGGAAATGCTAACTCTAAGGTGCAGGAAAAGTAATTTCTCGAAGAAAATTCTAACACACACAGAGCATTGCAAAGTATTTCATGTCATTCAGTTGAGGGACGACAAGTAACAGTATTCTTCAATTGAGTTCATTATATCTACAATCATCGAACATTTACGTCTCTCAATCTTCAAATTTTAACTTAATTAGGATTGTGCATGCATTTCATATAACTAGGTGTCATATACATTCATCACGCATTAACACATAGTATAAATACTTTGAAAATAAGTTTAAACATATCATATGTTCTTCAATAGGTCACGACCATGATGGGTGGTCATACTCGTGACCATGGCTGTGAAACAATCTTCTGCTTCCAAATGTTGGTCACGGTCATGTGCGAACCCATGTTCGGACTCTTGCCCACACCCTCACACTCACGCTCACAGTCGTGACTAGGGTGGTCACGGCCATACTTAGCCTGTCACGAGCATGAGTGAGGTAGTTTTGATTTGGCAGCTTCCACCACGCACTCGCGGGTGTGATGCGGTTCGAAATTCATCCTTCTAGTCCGATTTTTTTTCATATTTTTATGAAATATTTTAGGGCAAATCATATCTAACATTCACTACTATTCAAGCATGATTTACAAACAATAAGGCATCATAAATAGATTAGAAACATAAGAAATCATTTATCCATAGATATCCAAGGTTCTCCCTCTAAATCATATAAGAAACATGTGGATCTAAGCATGAATCATATTTACAATATTCTATATCTCATGAATCATACAAAGACCCCAATCAGATTCCTAGTAGGGCAGGATGTCCTATTATTCTCAATTCAATCATCAAAATCATTGAGAGACGAGAGAAAAGTTTGAATCCTCTTTACATACTTGATTTTATCCTTCTCTTCTTTCTTCTCACTCTTCCTCTTCCTCCTTGCTCCTCATAATCTTCTTCTTCAAGCCTTAGCCGTCAAGAGTTTAGATGGAGAAAAGAGGTAAATATGAGAAATTGAAATGGAGAGGTTAAGGATTTGAACCAAATGACTAATTTACCCCTGAGTAAAAATCTAGGGTGATACAGTGGCAATCCAAGCACATCAATACAATGATGAATCCCCTGGGTGTTGGCGATGGACCATCCTCTGCTTTCCACTATAGTCATCGGACCTTGGAGTGTGACAGCACAACGGTCGGGGTCGTGACAAGGTGGTCGATCTGTTGCGAGGACCTAGGGATTAGCAACCACAGTGATGGTGAGACGTGATTCGGGTAGAACGGGGGCGAGCAGCCAACTTCGATGATGATTGCAGAACGGAAGACCATCAGCTCAAGAGGGTCACCACTACTCTCACCGCTGAGGATGTCGACGCCTCAGTTGTATCTTGAGACACCTGAAGCTGCATGCCATTGGACAGCGGTGCAAGCATTCCACTTGGGTTCGCGAGGGAGTTACCCAGCCGTCGTCAAAGTGCAATAACTGACGGCACTTCATGCCAGTCTTCGGGTTTGGGGGTTATTGTTCTATTGTGTGAGGAGTTGAGAGATCCGGTCAGCTGACAAGCATATATGTCCCCTGCTTGTTCATAATTCTTTTTTCTTTCTCTTTCTTCACTTCAGAGTATTTCTTGGGCCTGTGCCTCAGATACTTTTCACTACACACTAACAAAGGAGGGCTGGTTTGATCTTCGCCCATGTTGTCATCCAAGGATCGGAACCTTCCGCCAAGTTTTTTCATATCTTTTTCTCCATTTAACTTCATTTTAACATATCTCCTTTTATTCATAGGCATAAAATATGATGGATGTATGCAGCTTTATGGTAAATTCATATACTAAGATAGACGCGAAAAATCGTTATACCAGAGATTTAATGAATTAACCCCTTATGTTATTTCAAATAAAGAATACTTTTGATGACTCATAATCAAGTATTTTAATTATTGCATATTTCTTTATTAGAATATATTTATTTCTATTTGCCATTTTTATTTTTAAAAACCTGATATAATTATTGATTTTGAAATAAGATCTTATTATTTTTCAATTGTGTTTTATCTCTTTTCTTCCGTTGACTTCAGTTTAACGGATCTCCTTTTATTCATATGCATAAATGCATAAAATTATTAGTTTCTGTCCATTGTCCTCTCTTATATTATTTGAAATGACAATTGAATACTTTTGATGATTAATATTTCATATTATTTCTATTTGTCATCTTTTATTTAAAAAAGAACTTGATATAATTATTAAACTTGAAATCAGATCTTATTATTTTTCAATTATGACAATTTTGAATAATCATTTAAATTGTTGTAAATATAACTTCAACAATCAAATAAATTATTATTTTTATCTCTATCTTAATTTTTTTACTAGTAATTAACAATTAGGATCAATGCTATGAAAATAAATAATTTAATTAAAATGTGAGCCCACTCGTAAAATGTTCTAGCTCAGTCATTGTTCATGCCACCGATATAATTAGGCAATATCCTTTATCCTCGTTGCCATGAATGTTCTTTGATTGAAAATTTATTACTACATGCATAGAAGTTTTACCACATCGTCTTCTCTTTAATTTCCCAAGTAATTTTAAGAGGGACAAGCAGCAAGTAGAATTGTTTAATTTGTAACACACCGATTTTTTTAAAATTAAAAATTAGTTTCATAATTAAAATAAATCTAAATTTAGGATTTGTTAAATAAAGATAAAGATTGAAAATAAATAAAAGTATAGTTAGAGGATGGATAAGAGAAAAGGAAAAGATAAAATAATAAAAGTTTGAATTAGAATAAAAGTGTTATTAGATAAGAGATAAGAAAAGATGATTCCTAATTAGATTAAGAATTAAAATTATAATGAGATTAGGGATTCGAAATTGAATTTAAATCTAATTATAAGTTTAGGGTATAAAATACTCCTAATGAGAGTTAAGCCGAGAGTTTTATGTTCAAAAATATTTAGAAGATAAAATAATATTATATTATTATTTATTCTGAAAAGTAAAAGTTAAGAATAATAATATAATTTTTATGAGAGATGAGAATAAAGAAAAGATAGTTAGAAAAATATTAGAGATAAAGTTTATTAAAGGATTGAATTAGAACTCCTCAGTTGAAATTAAAAGTTTTAAAGATAAAATTATTTAAGAAATAAAATTATATTAAATTATTATTTTAAATTCAAAAATCAGGAAATAGTGATGTTAATTAATTATTTTTCATGGAAAATAAAAGATGAATTATGAATAAGAAGTATGATTAGGAGTTCTAATTAGAACTTGGAGGATTTTTTTCTTATAAATAAGACCAATCTTTCTTCCCTCCTCCACTTGAATTTTTCCTTCATTTTTTGGCCACGTTTTCTCGCTCTTCGGTGCATCTTTTGGCCATCTCTTCGTGGCACATCCCTCTGATAAAGGAAGACGGAATCATCTCCGGGAAAGAAGTGTAGTCATCGAAATACTTGTCTAAAGTTTCAAGTTTCATATAGTTTTGTTGGACAGGTACATACAGATTTTGAGTCCACTTTTGGATACATTTTCTTAATAGAATAATAAATATAAAGAAAGATTAAAATATGTTTTATGTTCTCCTATGAACCATGAATAAGTTATATAAGATAGTTCTTCAAGATCATGTCTTTTTGGTACTCAAAATCTCGACCAAAGTCGACGAAAAATCATCCGAGTTCTGCCTTGCCAAACCCTATCCAAATTGCTCCAAACCCGTCCCGAGTTCTACGATGTTTTTCTGGCGATTTTTATCAACACCAAATCCGACTGGATTCGACGTAAACTCGGCCCGGTTTTTATGTAACCCGGTCCGAATTTCAAAGAGTATGAATAGATCTTTTCGAGTTTCAACCTGGCCCATGTTGGCCAATAATGTCCTGGCCTAGGTTCCAAAGTAGAATAGGAAAAGAATTGTTTAGACAATTCGTTCAACGTTCAATCGCAATTATCCGACCCAATTTTCAAGAAAATTGATCCGAGTTTCCATGTTAGAAAAGTAGGAAGAAGAAACATGAGCACGACCGAGCTTATTTCTCCTAGCCCAAGTTTCAAGGCAACCCAGCCCGAATTTGACCTTACACGGCTCGAGTTCATATGATTTTTTAGATATTATTATTCCATGATTTGATTTGATGTAAAATGACATTTTTACCCTTATTATGAGTATGTTTAATTAAAGCCTCCAAAGATAAAAGCTGTAAAATGTAGAAACCGATTGCCCAAGATTACCGGTTTACAAGTATTGGGTCTTCAAGTACCCCACTTCAGAATTGACGTATAATCCTTACAAGTTTACAAGTATACAAATTTACAAGTATGGGTCATAAATAAACTTGACTTCAAGAATTGCATGAAAGTACCATGTCTACCCTTAATAAAAGTTAAAGAGCTCGCTTAAGACAATACACATAGAAGACTTTTAGGCATGTGCATATAAAGTAAAAGATGTAGCGCAACACAAAAAAAAGAAAGAAAGAACAAGAACATGAATAAGAATATGACTAGTATAAGAATATGACTACTACTATTAAGAAATCATATTCATTTGTATTATCTTGCATACTGAGCATTATTGCTCATGGAAATTCTATTTCTCTGTATTTGAACTCCACAGATACTTGAACTAGGAAGTAATGATGGAGGCGTGTGAAGCGACGAAGTTCGTGATGATGTAAATTGCACATGAGAAGAAGTCATTATACTTTTAAAGTTAGTTAACCTTTGGAGGACTATTAGAAAAGAATAGTTAGAAAGTATAGTTCGCTTCCGCACTCGGTTAAAAAAAGATGAATAATTATTTTGCTTCCACGTTATATATAAGAAAGGCCCAAAAAAGAAATGATTGTAGGTAATGATGGCTCAAATAAGCTCAATTGTCATGTGTCAAGGGTGAAATTTTAGGGAATTACATAATTAGATTAAGAACTTTTGATTGGATTACTAACAAGTGCCTGACTAATGCACGCTCTATTTAGATAAATTTTAGTAAGGGAAAGCGAGGATAAAATGGGGAAAGAGAATGGGAGGGAGGATAAAAATATTTACTTTGTTTGGGAAATAGGAGAAAGAGAAAGGATGGAAAAATGTTAATAAATAAGTGAAAGGACAAGGATATCCTTTATTATATTTTTTCATTGTTATTTAAGAAGTAAATACGTAATTAAACATAACTAATATATTCTCTCCTGTGTTTTGGGGTTGAAAATTTTGAGGGGGATTTCTCTTCCATTTTTTTTTCATTTCTTCTCAATAAAGTCATTCCAACAAGGGAAAAAACTATTTAAGGGGGTAAGAAGGACAAAAGACCCATAGAACACTGTCAGTGGTTGATTCTAAATTAACCCTAAAAGATGTAGTAATAAGAAACATTTAGAGGATAAATTTCAATAAATCCATCGTATTTTATTTTCTTTCTCAAATCTATCCTTACTTTTATTTTATATTCAGACTACCTTCTAATTGTTCTTCCTCTTTACCTTTGGTAGCCTTGTCGACACTAACTCAAAGAAAGAGACAGCTGATGCCCTCGGCAAAGTGAAGGGGAAGGGAGCGTGGTGGGCATTTTTCACGTCGTCGTCGAAAGGGGCATTGCCTCCATGCATTTTTTGCACCACTAGTGACACTTAGAGGTGGGACATCGCCTCCCCACCTTTTAGCATCATCGGTGACGTGCATGCCCCTTACCATTTCGCATCGCCAATGACATGCAAGTGGGATGTCGCCCCTCCTTTTCGCGTCGCCTACGACAAGTAACCCCCTCCCCCTTTTTCACATTGTCGGTGATGCGTAACATCATCGGCGACAGAGGGGTGTCGCCCCTTGTCCCTCCGGCTGTTGGTGAGCTATGCCGGCAAGACTATCAAAGGTAGAGGGGGAGGTGGCGTCTTCATCTTTTTAAGTTTTTTTATAAATTAGTATATTATTTTTATTATTTATATTTTTAATGATGTTCATAAGAAAATTGATTGAAAATTTGACTATATCCGGTGGAAAGAATAGTTGGTAAAATAAATTAATAGTTGTAGGGTAGTCTGATTATAAAGTTTTGAAGACAAAATTAAAAAAGTGAATAAAGTTGGAGAGTTGAAATTATCCAAACTTTACTACCTCTTTCCTTTTTCTTCGCTGATCTTGGCTATCATTGTGTAGAGCTTCAAAGATAATTTATAACACTCCAAGACTTCAATAAGGGTAATAAAGTAATTTAGCCCAAATTTAATGGATAAAAGAAGAATTTGAGAAGGAATAGGAATATGACTAGAAAAGGAATGCAAAGAGAAAGGAAACACTAATCCTCCTTGGAGAAGGAATTATAATTTAAGTATGATTAAAAGTTATGGTTAGAAAGGAAAAAGGAAATGAAACAATGATTTATCCTATTAAAAGTATGAATTGTGATTAGATTACAGTTAGGGATTTCAATTGGGTTTGATGGCAATTGGGGGGGGGGGGACCGTCCCACCTATATCAGAAACCTTCAGATCTACATTGGACGATCGCGATTGGAGTGTGGTTCACGTGATCATATCTTAGTTCCCATGATCGGAGCATGGTTCGAGAGATCAGAGCGATGAGCGAGGTCGTGACCCTATTGCAGTGGTGAGGAAAATGTATTTTACCTTATAGTTACAAAAGGTTTGCTCTAACGTGGGCCGAGTTCTGAATACAAAAAATGTATTTTACCTTATAGTTAATTGTGAAGATTAATAGTATTGATTATTATCATAACGTTGGCATGTATTGATCCTGAGATTGATTGTGATTGTTATATTGATTGATATTAATCAATAATTGAGAATTTGTCTATAATAGTTGATAAGAATTTATTTAATAACTTATTGTTTAATTGACATAAATTAATAAATAATGAAATTATTGAAATTGATTGTGCATTGTCTAATTTACGATGTAGAAAATTATTTACTATTGAATTGTCAAAATTGGTAATTGAGACCTTCAGAGTCAATTGAAGTCAATAGAGACCTTTATGATTGATGAAGGCCCTCGTGATCGATGTGATCCTTTATGATCGATTGAGTCTTTTGTGGTCGATGCAGGCTTATGAAGTCAGTTGTTAATACATAATAGTTAATGAATGCCAGACCTTTATAATCGATAGAGGCCCTTGCACCCTCATAGTCGATTGAGGTCCTTGTGATTAATGGAGACCATTATAATCGATGAATATTTTTTTAATTGAATTGTGTCTGATGATCCATTGATTGTGCCTTAGTGGTTGATAGATAATTGAATTGCGCTCTAATGGATGATTGATAATCGAATTGCGCCTTTATAGCTGATTGATAAGTTAATAATTGTTAATGAAATTGATAACTATTAAATAGGGTCTTCACTAACCTATGGACAATTTATAGTTAATTTAATATAATTGAATTAAATGAATATTGATCATTAGTAATTGATGATATAAATAATTATTTTAATTGATAAATTGATTATTTTTAATTGATAGTTGTCCTGATCAATCATATAGTGATTATACATAATTGTTTATTGATAGTATTGAAATTAATATTGACTCATGGTTCATATTATTTATTCTAATAGGTGATCCAAATTATCTTACCGGGTTTTGTTACTTGAATTTGTGCAGGATGAGATAATGGACTCCTCTAACGGGTGGCAGGTACATTGGATATAGACATTGATAAAATCTCCTATTGGATAGTTGGATGTCCATAATCCATATGTCACTAGATATTATATAAATAATTTTCATCTATTGTAAAAATTATTGTAAATTACTCTTGCGCTGATATAAGCAATTATGTTGACTCGTCAAAGTCAAAGAAAGAATTAAGGTATAAAATTGAGTAATATCGTCGAGATAGTCTTCTAGATAGAAAAAAAAGTTCGGGGCATTACATAATTTCTCTCTCAATAAAATTCTTTTACGCACTCGAATATTTTAAGCATGATATGACAGTTAGTATGTGTTAGGATTTATGCACGAGAGAAATTATGCACCGTAAGAAAACTTAAGAAATTTAAGAAGATGCAGAGTTTTATTTGATGAAAAAATCAAAAGAGGATTACAACACAAATTACTTTCTATTTAAACTCCTAGGACTTTTACAAACGATAAGAATAACATAATGATTGGGACTGTGTATTAATCCCAAAAATAAGACATATCTTGTGATAAGGAAATAAATCAATTCCTTAAATCTTATGATAAGGAAATATACAGAATATGTCAAACGGGTTTTCTTTTTATTTCAGAGTGTCTTGGGTCCATATAGGTTTCCAATTAGAGTAGGATTCATGACATTATTAACAATCTCCACCTTGAATTGAATCATCCAATTAGATATCTAATCATCTATGTCGTCGTCATCAGTCCCTATTCTGATTCTGCACATGTGATAACATCCTTATAGCTGTCACCTCTTCAGTTACTTAGAATGCATATGCAATCATGTCTTCAAAGTTATAACGCTTGGGAGGACCTACTTGCCTGTAAGCACGTTCAGCAGCTAGACTTGTCGTTGCTTCTTCTGTTTGCTCATCTTTAGTTGTTCAGCTTGATGAGATTCTTCTACTTCATTTTGAATTGGAGTTAATCCAAACTCCACTTATTTGTTGACATTCTCATCTGCTGAGTCAACAATATCTTATTTCTACTAGAATATTGACATCTCATCAAATGATATATTTCTACTGTGAATAACCTTGTGCTCTGAAAGAGACCAGATTTTGAAGCTTCTTACACATGCATCATATCCAACAAAGACTCTTTCTTTGCCTCTTGGTTCCAGCTTTCTTTCCTGACATGATAATATGTTGGATAGTAAAAAACTTTCATATTAGTATAATTAACAAGATTTTTTGACCATACCTCAATAGGAGTCTTCAGATCGATCGCGATTGTAGGACTCCGATTCACAAGGTAACATTATGTGCTAACAGTCTCAGCACAGAATGACTTGTTCAGACTAGAATTAAATAGCATGCACTGTGCCCTCTCTAGAAGAGTTCTGTTCATGTGTTATTGATGCGAAAATTGATAACAATTAAATACTAGCAAGTACACTAGTCACTCAAGTAATAAAGTATAAGAGTAGAATGTTGAACCCACGAGGAATTAACTTACTTAACTAAACTAATTTTAAAGGCTAATAAGAGATGACATAAAGTTTGGGTAATGCAGAAAATAAAATAACAGAAAAGTAAAATCTAACATTAATGATGTGTAGGTCCTTAGGATGATCTATAATGATATGAACAATCTATAATTTTTGTATATTCATAAATAAATATAAAACTCAAATTTAGTTTTCAAACAGACTAAGGACACTAAAGATATGATCTCCTGCATGGGTAAATCAACTATCTCAAGACATTAATAACCTGAAAGTATTCCTCACGAATATACCTTCAATTATTTTGAATTTAAGATGCAATTCATGCAGATCGCATAATCTAATATGCTGTATGGTTTTTATTAGATTACGACATAGATTTCTTCAACATAAACTTAAGAATCGATTCGACATAAAATGATGAATTAAGAATTGATCACACTACACAGTCAATAACCATCCTAAAAATCATTAAATTATGAAGAAAAGCATTACGCACAACAATTATGTTCATAAAAACTAAACTAATTATTTGATTAATCATAAATCGTTCTATAGTAGAACTTTTGCAACTAAAACATAAAAAAATATAACTAATAATCTAGTAAACTATAAGAGATAGATAAAACAAAGAAACCCAAAACATCATCCCAACATAATGTAGATCAAGAAGTATTCTGCAGAAATGATAACAAGTCGTTACACAATCCTCGCACGAGTCTATTGCAGAAGTCTTTTCGTTCATTCTTCAGAAGTGCTCCTTTGTTCCTAGCTTGATGGATTCGGTTGCAGGCCCTAGCATGCTCTCTTCATGTGGTAGAAAGGCTCTGTTTATAGAGATTCATATTTTCATGTGATTGGAGAAAAAATAAAAAAAATATTTTCTATATGAAATAAGGAAATTTGAATTTGAATTAGTTTTGAAAATTTGGCATTGTCAAACTCCGAAATTTGAGTCATAATATATTTTCAAATCATATTGTATCATATAGTATGAGTAGAAATTCTTGTGCAATTGAAATTATTCCAAAAATATCTTCAAAACTCGAAACTGGGCTTCATCACAGTTTGTTATGGCGATTTAATAGCTTAAACCGAGTCTGAATCGAGTTAGAAATGAGTGTTCACGACTTGTTATTGGATTTTCATGGCTCTTACAGTGTTAAAATAATGGATTTCACGACCTATGAAACCTCTTCGTGGCCCGTGTTTCGGACACCTTTCTAGGAGTGAAAAAATACGTTTTAATGGCTCATTATTGAGTTTTATGGCCATCTTCACGGAAAAATACGTTTTAACGGCTCATTATTGAGTTTTATGGCCATCTTCACGGCCCGTGAAATAGTCTTCACGGCTCGTTAAAGTGTCATTTCAACCTTGCTTCACTATTTTTTATTTTCTGGTTTCATTTTAATTCTGATTTAAGTGTGGTTTTCTCCGTTGGTTTCGTAATTCAATTTTCTTGTTTTCTAGAAATAAAATTCAATATTTGCATAGATTTCTATTTTTGTGAAATTAATATAAATAAACACATAAAATGATACATGTTATTAGAAAATGATTCAAAATGAGATTAAATATATTACTAAATATATGTTTGACCCCTAGGAAGTCTATATAAGCACTC
Source organism: Pontederia crassipes (assembly GCA_030549335.1). Taxonomy (NCBI): domain Eukaryota; kingdom Viridiplantae; phylum Streptophyta; class Magnoliopsida; order Commelinales; family Pontederiaceae; genus Pontederia; species Pontederia crassipes. The sequence continues at coordinate 26,567,634 of CM060190.1, forward strand.
CCTTTTATAGACGATAAAAATTACAGACTGACTGAAACTCTGTATTAATTTAAAAAATAAGACATCTATCTTGTGATAAGAAAATAAATCAATTCCTTAACAATCTCATGATAAGGAAATTTATAGAATATGTCAGACGGATTTTCTTTTATTTCAGAGTGCCTTGGGTCCCGATAGATTTCTAGTTGAAGTAGAATTCAAGGCATTATTGACGGTACATGATTATTTGAAATTATAATAAAGAGTAATCTTTTTGACCAAATTAACTGTTCATAAATGGAATATGGAGTTAGTAGTTATCATCCAATTTGGAACGTGTCAGCAATTCCAACACGTTCAAGTTTGAATTACTACCTTTTTTAAGGAAAGAGAATTAGATATTAATATAGCAACGTGAAGAGTCAAAATATAGCAGTTGGAGGACTTCCAAAGGAGGGTGGGGCTCCCAAAAAATGTCGTACGAAGAATGACGAGCAAAATGAGCGAAAAAATGTGCAACAACATTTGCTTTTCTTTTACAATGTGAGATCCTATGATTTGTAAGAAATGGAAGTAAGCCTTTAATGTATGAGATGATTTGCCGAGTGCACCAAGGTGACTTCCAATCGTCATTGATGGCATTCACGAGCGTCCGAGAATCAGATTCGATGTGCAGCGATAAGATATTTGCTTGTATGCAGTACTTGACTCCCTCGAGGATTGCCCATGTTTCAGCTTCAACTGCAGTGCGCCATCGCCTAGCAAGCACCCCTACAACCACGAAAGAGATATCATGAGAGCGACAAATGAAACCAAACTTGTGATTTCCCCAAAAGTAGCATCAGTGTTCAGTTTTCTCCACCCCACAAGCGAGGACTCCCATCTAGCCAAAGAAGGGCCATGGGAGTGAAAAGCCTTAGGAACCTAGCAATTAACATATTCATTGTGAGTGGACAGAACTCTCAGTCAAACTATGTCCGCGGTTGCCATCTTGAATCTAAATACTGTCTCATTTCTAGCATGCCAGATGCCCCAAAAATAGTTTGCAATAATAGATCTCAACTTTACTTTTGAACTAGAAATCAAGGAAGAACCTTCGTTCAGCCAGGACCCCACATGCCAATGAGACAATAGTTCAAAATTAAAGTTGAGATCGGTTTGAACAATGGACCAAAAATGCGAAGTGAAAGAGCAAGTAAAGAAAAGGTGCTCAACATACTCAAGATAAAAATCATAGATTTGCAAGATGAGTTGCTGGATGGAATAAATCGCAGGATGATATGAGCAGCGGGAAGCCGCCGGTGAAGGAGTTTCCAGATGAAGATTTTAATTTTTGGGGCCATGCTCAGGTGCCAAAGGAGGTTCTAAGAGGGTTGAGTAGGAAGGTTATGACTCCAAGATGGCCTCCAGGTGATAATGGTGGTAAAGATCTGTTCATAATGAATTTAGAAACAGAATTAACTTTTGCAATATCATGAATATCCATCACCCAACTAATACCTTTTTCATTCGAGGTCGTATGCATTGATTCAACACAACAATAGTCAAGTCACCACCCGAGAAGTCACGAGATCAAAACTCTTGAGCTTTAAGGAATATCATACATTGAAAGAATGGATCATTAGAGATTTTTCTACTTCGAACTTATCATCGAGAACTCGATCATGTTGGAAAGAGAACACATTCCACAATCTAATTTACTAATTCAGACGACGTCAGAATGTAATTAAACCAGTGCAACAACGTGACAACAGCGGAGGAAGTGCAACAGCCTGACGTCCTCCGTAACCTCATGCGCACTCAAAAAAAATGATGAAATGATCAGCCTTTTATAAGCGCACTAAAAAAAATGATGTTATAAGTGCCATAACTGCACTTATAAGGAGTTAACACAACTGCTTACATGCAGTTATGTTAACTGCATGCTAAGGCCTATTACGGGCGTGGTATAGCCAACAGTGACAAACTTGGGAAGTCAAATGCTTTGTTACTTGGCCCACGAGGAGATGATGTGGTCCTTTGGAGTTTTCCTGTTGGCTTGGTTGCAAGGGTTTGCAGCAACGGTGCTGCCAAGCCCTGCTTTTTGCTGCATATTAGTCTGAATTTTTCAACTTGCTGTCTATTGCTTATAAATGGCAAATTCTATGCAGATGAATAATTATTTATCTTTCAGAAAAATGGAGAATATATTCATACGAGTTTGGATTGAAAGAAATTCATGCCATGAGAGAGAGATGAGGTGGAGAGGAACAGGACTTGCACAAAATGGGCGCTTGCCAAGGAACTAAAAGGTCCTTTGGTACATTATCGATTTAATTAACTGATAATTTAGATCATCATTTGAATAGATTATTATTATTTAAATTATCAATAATATAATTTAGATCATTATTTAAATAGATTACTACTAGTTAAATTATCAACAATATCACATTATAATATTTGGTAAGCATTGATAATATAAACAATGACTAAAATAATTAGAAAGTAACTTATCAAAATATTCTTAAAAATTATTTTACACGTTCATCATATAATGTCCTAAATAAATAAAGCAAAAAAATAAAAAAGTGAACGTAGATAAAATAAGATATGAGTAAAAAATAAGAATTATTTATAAAGGATTCAAATAATAAAAGAGATGCAGTTAAATGATATTTATTTAATAATAAATAATATTTAAATTTAAAAATTTTATGGAATGAATATTTTTGTCAAAAAGTATGTCACGCAACGGGTAATATGGAAAGCCACCTCCCTTGTGCTATTTGAATTACATATGATGGAATAATTAAGATTATCAGAGCAATTAAAATTATCGATAATCAGTGATAATCAAACGAGATAATGTGGTGAACATGAGAATTTTAAATAAAATAACTAATAATCTATCTGTATTATTTCGTACCAAACGGTCCTAACTCATAATTGCCGGGAATAACATTTCATACAAAGATCAATCAACTAGAAGGTAAGGGGATACGTGTTTCTCAACTTGATGTTAATCACCTCCAGCCACAAAGAGAAGGCAGCTTGAAGGAGGAAAAGGATGATGGCAAGTGCCCTGTTCTCCGGATGTAGTCTGCTTTCTCCGATGCCCTCGCAGCACGCTCGTTTAGTTCGGCCTCTGCGTTGGCGCGCTTCTCTTCTGCCATCCTCCTTGTTGCTGCCAACTTGTTCGCAAGCTTTTCTTGTGCTCTAGCTTTCAGTCTGTCAGCTTTGACCTACCACACACAGATCATTAGGATCAGCTTCTTAGTTTTTTTTTTCCATGGGTGATAAATATGGCATCAGTCATCTACCCTAGTTTCAGATTCAACATGACAGTAGAACATGTATAGGCTGCGTTTGGTAGCAGAACTTGTCCAAGTTTCCGTCACGTGACTTTGGATCGAAACATTTCAACATGACAGTAGAACATGTATAAGCTGCGTTTGGTAGCAGAACTTATCCAAGTTTCCGTCACGTGACTTTGGACCGAAACATTTGACTAAATATAAGTTTTTTGAAAGTTTTTGCCTAACGTTTATTTTTTTGTCAACTTTATCAGTCACAATATTTGACTTTTTTTTTCTTTCATCTATTTTAAATTATTTTATAATATATGTATATATAATTTAGTATATATTAATACATGATTAGGGATATTATAAAATAATTTATTAAATATTATTAATTAAAAATTATAAAATAATTAGTTTTAATAATTAATAAATATTTTATTAATTAAACTATTCAATTATTTTTTAAAAAATTATATTATATTTGGACCGTAAGAAGTACGTAAATTATAATATTTATAAGATTTAATCAAAATAGATAAAAATAATATTAATAATATAAATATTTACATAAATTATAATATTAATAGCATATTCTTATTTACTATAATTTTATACCTAATAAAATAATAAATTATATTCATAATTCTTTTTTTAATTCAAACACTCACTAAAATTTATCTATTAAATTAATTTTTTAAATTCTCATTATTACACTTTTTCATTTAAATACCAACTCAAACTTTTCTATGAAATTAATTAATTCTCGAACACTAACACTCTTAATATTCCTAAAGTATTGGCACAATTGATAAGTTGGTTGTTTACAATTGATAAGTTGGTTGTTTTCCAAGCGATTGGACCGATGCTAGTAAAGAATTCAATCTTTGGAACCACCATTTTTTAGTAACATCTGGCCGAGTGGGTACCCAAACAAAGAAATAGCAAGATTGCAGGGACTTACAAATGTCTAAATATACCCAACATGACAGGATACTAATGTGCAAATTAAAAGACCATGATGCCACCTAAAAAATTCTTGTTTGTTAAACAAGGTGGTGTCCCTAAACTCACATTTATAGAACCAATCTTAGTTTCTGAATGAAGTTGACATGACAATGCAAATCTAGAAGCTAACCAAGAGAGTGTTTGGAGCTTTACCTCCGTCATCTTCATCTCCATTTCAAGTTTTCTTTTCTCATGATTCTCCCATGCCTGTATCTTCATCTCTTCACGCTTGTATCTGAAATGCATAGACCTTGAGCAATTACAGAGATTTACGTAGAAGGAATATTTACGTTTTTCAGATCAGTGTGCCAGTGGCATATATTTCTAGTTTAAGGAGTTCTCCAGATGGACTGAAATACTTTAAATTCCTACTGAGAAATCAGACTACTGCAAGTTCTCCAGTGAGCTGTAATATTCTAAAAACAAAACAAAGATTCAAGTGATGATATTAGTTAAGAGCTACCTCGCTATGTACTTCGCGCGTTCTACCTCGTCCCATGCCATTGCTCTGGCCTCAAGTGAATCAGAAGTCCGACTCTGCATTGAAGCATTGGCCGCAGGCATCCGGCAGCCGGCCGTGCCGGACTCTCCTGCAGCGGGCCATCCATTTCCGATGGCCTGAGCGAAGACACCGGCCTCATTTCTTCTCTCCGAGGTCCTCATCCCTGCTTGGTCGTTCTCATGCTGCACGGGCGCTCCGGGACTTGACCTCTGCGAAGAAGTCGGGCTCCTCATCACCGGCGTCGTCGCTCGCAGAGGCGTGCCGGTCCGCGACGGCTCCTTGCTAGCAATGGGCGTCATCTCCGTGCCCATATCTCTCAGACACACTGATCTGGCCACCAATGCCGAATCCTCGGCTGGCTTATTAGATCTCCACAGTGACTCGTTGCAATCTATCTTCTTCGTTTCCCCGTCATCATGGCTACTCGCCATTGCGAGGATCACTTCTTGCAGCGTTCCATCGACGCTGCTGCAAGAGTCCCTTCCCCTCTGGGACAGAGACTGGAGCAGCCTCCTGTCGTCGGCGCTGGAGTTCCTTGGCTTGCACTTGGATTGACGATCATCCCTGCTTGCTGACAGTCCGACTAGCCACTTCTGGGCGTCGTCCCACTTCGAAGGCGTCGGCTTGCTGCGAGATCCCAGAGCCCTGCTCTGGTGGCGAGCCTTACTAGCCGAGCTGCCAACTTGGAACTCGAAGTTACATGAACTGGTACTTGGGTTCTCCTGAGCAGCCAATCCATGGCCACAACACCCCTTGTCATCCATTGGCCTCATTTTTTTCTACCCTTGTCGTACAATGAACATGTCAAGTATGATGTCAACGATCAGAAATATCTGGCCTTCATGCCCCAAAGATCATAGGAACAAAAATGCACCGACATGAAACTAACACCTGAAACTGTCGTTGCTATAAGTGCCTGCGTTGGGCCATTTTCAACATTTTTTAAAGCCAAAGAACAAGATTTTACTAAAGATTTTAACTGGATATTGTGACCAACCCAATAATGCAAATCAAATGTATGTCACATCTAGTTGTACAACACTCACTAACCTCATACTGTTATCCTAAAGTAGCAAAAGGGAGCGGAAGCTGCAAGCGGGGTTATTTTGAAGCTTTCAGAGTCCTCCTTGAGCACCAACCCTCACATGTCTCTGTGCAACAGAGGCTAAAATGAACAAACCATCACTCAGATCTTGTGACGTCCAGCAGAGAGAAAGGAAAGAGTGGGTGGGAGGGAAGACGAGGTAGTTGTAGAACTGAATAAAGATAAAAGAGATAAAGATGTGCGTGTGGAGCTTAAGAGGGGAGCAACAGTGCCTGCAGCAAAAGGTGGCATGATGGGTGCTGTGGTTTAAGAAAAGGACCGAGGACTGATGAGGGAGATGGAGATGAGTCCAATGGCAATGCAAAAGGATTGGAATAATCACCCCTCGGTTAGGAAATGGCAGCCTTTCCTGCTCCTCCTGCTGCCCCCTTTCACTGTAGATAGCAGAGGCCGTGCAGCTCCCTAACTACTAATTAGGAGAATCTCTTGGAATCGGGCTGCAAAAGGACACAGAGAAACTGAAAAAAAAAAACTATCATTATTATTACTCTGTGCTGCTGCAAGACCAGCTGTCCTCGTTGGCTTTGCAGTCCAGCCTGCACCCCCACTCCCAACTCACTCGATTTATGTACCTTCTTTCCATTTAATCGCTATGCTCTCCGGACTTGATAGAAAATTGCTGTGAACTCCGTTTACCATAACACTTCTCTTGGAGAATCCTATGTCCGCTCTTGCTCACATAGAAACGGAGCCTTGGAAATCATATGAAAACCGTGATAAAGCTTGGCGTCAGGAATGATGCGGTGAAACAAAGATTCGAGTTTGAGTCATGTCATCTCAGCAATCAACGTAGAAACCGATACTGTCCCCAGAGCACAACAGAGTGGCTGTTGTTCAGAGCATAACGAGGAATTAATGCATATGATATTGAGAAGATTCTCCAATGCATTTGAATATTATTTCCCTATGCTCTCATCTTTCTCTCTCTGTTTAGATTATCATATCGGCCGCTCATGGTGGATTAAATTGCTTGTATTGTATTATTGTAAAAACAAGTTATTAGAGGATGCTACTGGACACAGAAGAACAAAGGCATTCTTATGGAAAAAAAAAGAAAAGGCATTGGTGGATCTGATCAAAAAACATGGAGGAAGAATTAATTAACAGCATGCCTGCATTAAGTGACGGTAAGGAAAAGAAACAATACCGCAGTAGCAGTATGGCACATATGATATGTATATGTGTGAAGCATTAAAAATGACCGTTGGGAGGGAGCTGCGTGGGGCAGCTTGTTGGGGCCATGATCATTGGGAATGGGATATGCAACTTAAAGCAGCAGGAGGAGAAGAGGAGCCACCATGTGAAAACTGATTAGCAAGCAGACGGATGACTGATTCATTCATTCAGTTTATTCTCAGTTTGTGATTTGATCTGTGGCATCATCAACTGAGTAGCCCTAAACTTTGATGCATTCATCATATGGAATTGACATTATGCACAGGCAATGCAGCAAGATAAAAAAAACAAGTAGAAAGTGCAACAATTAGTACAGTAAGGCTCGACACTTTAAGATTTGCATGGTAAAATTCTCTCGAGTGAACAAAAAATATACACCTGTGATCTATAAAAAACTTCATAATGTCAACGGAAGGATTATAAGAGCTACAAAACCAAGTTATCAAATCACTGGAAAGTTATTGTACATATCACTGCCACCACCGTGCAATGAGATTACAACCACTATTTATAGCATGTTGAGGGTACAAAACTCACATGATCTCTGTGTTGTCAAATATGGATGTCACATGCTAGGGCCAAGCGACCTTTGCCCCTTTTTTTTAAGGAAAGATAAATTGCATTTCATCAAAGTGGATCATGAAGATCCGAGTACAAAAATTGGGCTATGCCCGGGGGCAGGGTGCCCTCCCAAAAATGGTCACTGTTTCTTCGGTCAAAAGCAGCCAAATAATTTACGGAGTGATTAGCCCTGCACGAGCAGTAAACAATAGTAAAAGGTGAGGTATGTGTTAGTAATGTGTGTATGTCAGAGATTATGTGTCTGACCCTCCAGGCGGCCTGGCGTGCTTCAAGATGATCTCCACGAAAGCTTTGCAGTCAGTGCCGACCTTGACATGAGTAATCCATCGAGTTGAACAAGCAGTCAGCTCCAAAAGAATGCCCCAAGCCCCTTTTCAATAGCTGAGGATCCATGACGTCTCTCCGAGCCTGCAAAAAGTAAATTTCCATCGTTAGAACGCATAAGATAACCTATTCCCCCGTTCCAATGGCACCAATAAAGGAATCGTCTGTATTGAGTGTTACCCAATGCCGAGGAAGTGGGGACTCCCACCTGACCCCGATGGGTCTTGGGGGCAATTTGCCTCAGGGGCGTGGGCCGTGATGTACTCATGATAGCTGGCCAGCACCCCCTCCCATACAGAATCTATGGTTGCACGTTTGGAATTGAAATGTACGTCATTGCGCAATTCCAAATACCCCGCAGGCAAAAAGAGAAGATAGAAAGAAAGTTTTTTTTGGATTGCTGATTCATATTCGCTCCCTCATGAACTCAGGAACCCGAGATCCAAGAATTAACAAAATGAAAAGAAATCTGCAAGTTGGCTTGAAGTAGGTCCCAAATCTGATGGGCAAAGGAACATTGGAAGAAAATGTGTTGGTTGGTTTCCAAAGCATAACCACAAAGGGATCAATAGTATGATTAAATTGTGAAACAATATCAAGGGTTGGCAGCTTGCAGTGTAGCAGCTTCCAAAGGAAATGATGGATCTTAGGGGGTCTCGAAATGCGCCAAATGACATTCCAGGATTGCCCTCCAGGCTGAAGTGTCGGCAGAATGCGGTGACTAACAAAATTGTACACAAATTTTGCATTTGGCTATTCATAGTATCCGTCATCCAAAACCACGCATCATCCCAGGCATTAAGAGGAATATAAATGCAAAGAATAAGCTCAATTAAAGATGGAGCGAAAAGAACATTTAGTCGATCAATATTCCACATTCCGTTAAGAATGAGATCAGCAACTCTAAGTATGGAGGGATCAGTGTTTATGTTTAAGAACGTGGGAGTCCAACATAATGGGGTGGGAAGAGGTGCCATTTCCAATTTGCTTAACAAATCCGAGGCGGAGTGATCACTAGCTGATCATACTAAGTTTTTATTCCATTTTATATTCATTTTATCCTTATCGATCCCTCATTTTGTCTAACTTTTGGCCAATTATGCTTGGAGGTTCTGAATTGCTAAAATTCATAAAAATAACAATTCTATGCCAAGTTATCATTTTTTGGACAAGTTATCATTCCAATGTGCAAAGTTATCATTTTTCTACTTGAGCTTATTTCTAATGATTATCTTGCCCTAAATCCCATGCCATCATGAATTAATCATATTTGGATGATCATATTTCAACTTGTGCAAAGTTATCATTCCATTTCACAAGTTATCATTTTTTAGTGTCAAGTTATCATTTTAGGGCAAAACTGTCATTTCGATGTGCAAGGCTACCAATTCTGCATAAAAGCATTAGGAAATCATTATATTATTGTCCTAACTCCTTGCTGTTCTGATTTGATCACATTTGAATAACCACAACTAAACTTATGACAAGTTATCACTTTATGGCATCAAGTTATCATTTTTGGCACCAAAGTTATCATTCCGATGAAATCTTATACACATTTGATTTCTGACCTCATTCACTTGCCACCCTAATCCCTTTGATGCCTTCAATACTTTGAACCACTCATATTTGGACAATTTTCATGATATATGCAAGGTTATTATTCCGGGACTCAAGTTATCACTCTTATGAAACCTTATCCATATCTGATAATTGAACTCATCCACATGTTGTCCTAATTCCTGACTATTATGAATTAATCACCTTTGCATAATCATGGTCTAACCTACACAATTATGTGCACTGCTATCATTCAGATGCATGAAAACCCTCATTTCTGTGCAAGGTTTTCATCCCTGCACAACACCAAGCTGCATTCAACAATTGAGCTGATATATATGTTGTCCTAATCCATACTTGTTTAGTTTCTATTTAATGACTTTGATGCTTGCTGTTTTGGCCTTTCTAGCAGGGAATAAAGGTCTGAAATCAGCTGAAAAAGGTAGGGGGACCACTGCATTGCTGTCCAAAAAGTGAAAAGGATCTGCTGGAATTTTCAGGACCACAGGACAGGTGGTCTAAATCAAATGCTATGGAACATTCTGATCTTGATCCAAGGGTGACTAAAGGCCATATAAAAACTGAGAAGCCAGGAAGAAGAAAGGGAGGAGCCTCCATTTGGAGGATTCTAGACAGGAAGCTGAGGAGGAGCTTAAGGAGGAGGCCATTGCTGAATCTGATTCATATTTCTATGCTTTCTTATTTCAGATGTTTAGCATGGCTATTTCTATTTGTTTTATATCCATTCTTGTAGCTATAATGAGTTAAATCTCAGCTATCCTATGATATGGTAGTAGCCTAATTTAGTTATGGATGGGACATGGACAAATCTAATTTCCTGTACTGATTATCAAATTCTGATTTTTGATTTCTGTTTTCTGCAATTCTAATTTCTGATTGATCCTAATCTTGACATTGTGAGGTCCTATTTATATTTACAACTGAGAGGTTATCCTTTGATCTACTCCTTGTTCAGAAATGAATCAAGGGCCAATGACAAGTTTCTAGGTTCAATTCCTAATTAGAAATCTTATTCATTCATTTCTGAAATCTGTTTTCCATTTCTGATTTCATTAAATCTGATTCTTATCATTGTAGAGCCCTAATTGAATTAACAATAGAGAGATTGCTTTATGGTTTCATTCATGTTCAGAAATGAATCAAGAGACAATGGTATTTCTAAGGTTTTAATCTCTGAATTGTTGTTGATTTCAGTGCTGATTTCTGAATGTTAATTTCTGATTTCAAATTCTGATTTCCTGAAATTATTGGATTCTGCCTTGCTGTTGTAAAACCCCTGATTCCATCATCCACTGAGAAGTGAACTTAGGGTTATCTTGCTGTTCAAAGATGGACCAAGAAGCAATGGCACGTGCTGGATTCCCATGTGGGATGTGTGCTGATTTTACCCAATCCATTGGTGTTAATGTGGATTTCATTTCAATTTGCAGCTAAGAGGCTGATTTAAAATCTCCTTGTTGTTTAGAGATAAATCAAAAAGCAGTAGCAGAATTGAATTCATAGCATTTTTGATTAGTTGATGTGTGAAGGCTGGTTTGATTGAAGTGCCAAACTGAAATTGCCAAAATCTGAGAAGAAATGGCAAAATTAGTGAGGGACTTGTGCATATGCTAATGATAACTTGATATTCAGTGGGGATCATTCTCTAATTCAACCTAGCTAACATTTATATGAGAATATAATGATTAGTTTTGGATTAATTAAGCTGAGAGAGCAGCCATACTTAAACTTGAATCAGATTTGATTTAAAATTGTTAAAATGTTCCATTCCATCCATAGCTGAATTAGATGAACCACAATTCCTAGGAGAACCTTCTCATTGATTGATAAACTCTTTTTTAGTCCTTAGTTCAATAATTAGATCTCAGTTCATTTCTATTATCAAAACACCAAAAACAGTTATCAATTTGCCACTTTGAAAAATCTATTTTTCACTTTCTTTTAATTTCCTATTTTTACCACTTAGTCTAGGGCTAGTCTAGGTTAGTTTAGGGAGTCTTTAGCCTTCAAATTACTGTGGATACGATATTTGAGTCTACTACATTGACCTGTGCACTTGCAGTAGAGAGTGAATTAGGGAGTTAAATCAGAAAAAATTGGAAAACCTCAAATCTGACCACTATTCCAGCAAGTTATCACTATACTCCTCTAATATCACGATCACGGAGATCATTTGCTGCCCTGAGAATAAGATGCCAAGACCGGGCAGCAGAGGTTAACAGTTGGTTTTACCATAAGGAGAATGTGCCATACTTGTTAATGAGATCAACTCAGTAAGAGTTACGATGATTTAGAAGATCCAAAATTCTACGTGCTAATAAGGAGGTCTGAATGGTTTTTAGATTTCTGATATCCAAACCTCCCTCCCCTCGGGGGAGCTGAACAGTGGTCCAGTTAATAGAGTGATATCCACGGCAGCCATTACCAGGATCCCACAAGAAAGATCGAGATTTTCTTTCTAGAGATTCGATTATACCACTTGAGAGGTGAATAGAAGCCATGGAGTATACGGGTAAGGAGGATAATACAGACTTGACCAAGGTAGCCCTTGCGGCCTAGTTAAGCAGTCACTATTCTAGCCCCTGAGTCTCCCGAGATCTTGTCCACGATGAAATGTTGATCTTTCATGGATAAATACATTGTGGATATAGGTGTACCAAGGTAAGTAAAGGGAAATGACCCAATAGGGAGACCAAGGTGTGCTTTAAGTAGGCATTTCCTATGGTGGTTCATATTCGGTGGAAGATAGAGTGCCAACTTCTGGGGGTTAATACGCTGGTTGGTGAGAAGATAGTATTGCTCGAAAGTATTCCTGAGGCTTAAACAATTACTTTTTGTAACCCCGAAGAAGAGGGGATAAGGTGAAATTATTTATTCTGAAGGGCTCTCAACACTTTTTGAGTTTTTATCACTTGACTCTTGATCTTTTCAACAAAGTCCTAAGCTCTTCTCCTTTTTTGTATAATCTCCATAATTTCCTCTAATTACATCTTTGTATTTAGGACTATTAGCTTCCAATATTCTAATAAGAGCAACAACAATAAATTCTAATCAAATTGAACACTCCAAAATTAGATATGACATTACTAGTTCTCCTTGATCTAGATCTTATACGTTGTGTTTGGATAGAGATTTTTGCCCAGAACTTTGTAAAGTTCTAGCAAACACCCTTTCCAAGTTCTCGTCATCACGTGATAGAGAGTAGAACTTTTGCTTCACGCGACGCATGAACTTCCCCAGGATGTTTCTCTCTCTCCCTCTTCCCTCTCCCTGTCAAGTCGAGCATTGTACGCGAGCACGGACCGCATGCTGGCCGGAGAAGAGAAAGGGTCTTTGGCTCTCCGCTTTCTTCTTCTCCTCCTACCTTCTCTTACCTTTCATCTACCCGATGTCAGCTCTCCATCAGTTACTTATTTAGTTATACACAAATTTAATTTGTTTTTCATGTACACAGAACTCTCACTTTTACTGACACATTACATCTTAATTTCTAGAAACAAATAAAATTAATACTTAATAAATGCCCACACCTCGCTTCTTCAACTGCTTTCTTAAATTAAAAAATTATGCGTAATTACTTATTTAAATAAATGAACATAGTAATGTGTCTTAATTATCAAAACTGAATTTGTTTTTACTCAAACCAAGTATCCTAATATATTTTTTATTCATATAGTACACTTACTTTTAATTAAATTTCACCTTTTATTCTCAGTAACAAATAAAAAATAATATTTATAAACGTTGACACGTGAATTCTTCAAATCATTTTTTAGATTCAAATATCATATATTATTTTTTAAAAAATAATTATTATATAAGACATCAGCTTCTACAGTGCTACACTTTTTCATTTAATTCTTCAAAAACTAGTAATGTTATATTTTTAATTAAACAATGATACATGGGTTCTTTCAAATTGTATTCTATTTATCTTTTGAAAAACGAAAAGACTTGTCTATTCTAGTTATACTCAAATTGAATTTATTTACACTCGAACCAAGAATTTAGTTTATTTTCATTTATATAAGAATTTCACTTTTATTTAAACTTTGTCTTTTAATTATTTTTTGTAAGTAAATTAAATAAATAATTTACATTTTTATACTCAAATTTAATTTACTGTCACTCCAAGAATATTATTCCATTTTTATTTATATAGGACTCCCAATTTTAATTAACATCACCTTTTAATATATTTTTTATTAGAAAATTGCATTAAGAATATTATTTTTCGATTAAATGTTGCCACATGGCTTCTTCAATTTTTTTCTTTAATCCAAAATTGATATATTATTTATTTAGGAAATAAAAACAATTATTTCTTTGACCTAAAAAATAGATACATTATTGTTTTTTAACATATCTTTTACTTTCTGAAAAGAAATTGCCCACTTCTACTTAAACTCCACCTTTTATTTTAGGATTATTTCCTTTAACCACCCCTAAACGATCATAATTTTTTAGATCTAATTCCAAATTATGAACATTTTTTTTATCCCTAAACTATCACGATATTTTTCAATTTGATCCTCGTCCAATTCTGTCAACTTCACAATTATCTTTTATTTTTTTGTATTTGTAAAAAGTCCATTATAATAATAAATATAAAAAATAATTAAAAAAGAGAAAAAAAAAGAATGTGTGCCACCGAAGGTGGGGGTGGGGTATGCCGCCCCGCCCTCTAGTTTAGTTTTATTTCCAAGTGTGATAGTAGTAGTTTTGTAATTTGTACTCCAGAAAAGTGCACCCCTTGACTTATTTCTTCACATCACACGTCGCATATCTACCACCCGAATCGGTAGTATAGTAGGGGAGATCCGCTAGTGCTCCCCCTGAAGCGTCGTAATTATTCCTATTTACTCAACAAAGATTCAACCTTCTCAAAATCTAGCAATGTGTCTCGAGCGTGAGATGACAATCCACAAAGTGTCCCAAGCAATCAAGCATTCCACCGAGATGCTCGTTTGTTCACAAACGCCTCCACCGAAACGTTCGTTCGAGATCAAGCGTCCCAAACTGTGACATTCGAAAGTGACATAAATAAGCTTCTACAAAGCGCTCAAAAGAGCTTGCCTATACATTGGGCACATCTAGGCGCCGCACGAGTCGGTCGAGCGAAAAATGATCCAGTGACATTAGCACATTCGCCATCACATAATCATAATAAAATATAATTTTTTATTAATACTGCGGAGACATAAACCATTAAATGAGATAAAATTGTCTTCAATTAATGTGGAAAAACATCGTTAAAACATCAAAGTAATGTTATAGAATTTAAAATATCATCAATAGCCATTAAAACATCTCAAAACCATAGTCAAAACATCTCTTTAAAACAAAGTTAACATACTCTAAAATATAATGACTCTTGACATTCTAGGCCATTATGCAATCTAGCTTGTCATGAGTTGAGTCGTCATCCGTCCATTCACTGATTACCTGCACAGATCCAGGTGCAAGATTTCTCAATTATAGTATGTAAAGGCCAATGCAATGCGATATCATGATCCTAAGTAGGATTCTAAATGAAATGCATCATCATCTTCATATGACAAAAGGAAACAATATGCATGTCATGTTTTTAACATATCAACTACATGTCATTCATTCATTCATTTCTATCATCATGCGATAAATAAAATCATGAAAAGACATGTAATCATTATTATCATACTTTTAGTATGGACATTCATAACAACCATTTATTCATTCCATATGCATATAAATGAAGTACACTTATCAGAACCATTGTCTCCATAATTTTCCTCGGAGTTGTTTTATAACCTTTTCAGACTTTCACTTTCATGGGACATCATTTCATTTGATCGATCGACCTTTTTATTAAAGTTATATATTTCGATAGTTGGAATCTTATCCTAAGGTGACAATGCTCCCCTCTTATCCTAAGGTGACACCAGAATGCATCCTCTGTTATCGATGTGTGTAATGATCACTCTAGACTCTCGCCCGAGGGCGGTATCGAAATGACACACCGTTGTCGATGTGTGTAACGATCATTCCGGATAAAATCCGATAAAGGGTCATAGAAGATCAATATGTAACATCATCCACAACTTGGTTCATTATGATTTTCAATCAACAAGCAATAACGTCGTTCAATTTTCATATTTTAACCTAGTTATGTGGGAAACATGCATATACGTGTATCTAGATTCTTATACAATTAATAAATATCAATACTATTAATTCAACAAATATCAATACATACTATTAATACCTTGAAAATAACATTT
The DNA here is from genome assembly GCA_030549335.1 of Pontederia crassipes. Taxonomy (NCBI): domain Eukaryota; kingdom Viridiplantae; phylum Streptophyta; class Magnoliopsida; order Commelinales; family Pontederiaceae; genus Pontederia; species Pontederia crassipes. Next base: position 26,583,432 of record CM060190.1, read on the forward strand.
AAATTATCATACAAGATTTCTGGTGGTGGTCACGACCGTGAAAGGAGTTGTCACGGCCGTAACAGAATCCTAAAGAAACACCCCTCTATCACAGACGTGCCAAGAGATAGTCACGGCCGTGCTATGCCTTTTGTCACGGGCGTGACAAAAATCATATTTTTGGTCGATTTCAGACTTTTTGTCATGGGTGTGACAAATTTCGTCATGGTCGTGATAGAACTCTGGAGTTTAGCCGTCCAGTCAAATTTTACACGATTTTTTATTCATAATTTGAGAAAATGATACCTAATATTCAGAATCAAAACATATACATTTCCTAGGAATTCTAGGATCAAAAGAACATTTGAAAACATAATAATTCATGAATTTCTAAGATCTATAGTTCATCCCCAAAGCAATGATCAATATAAGAAACATGAATCTAACCGTAGATCTAATCATAGAACTGAGCATGGCATAGATCTAATCACGAAAACCTATACATGCATAGATAATTCTCAATTATAATATAGACAAGGTGCCCTCAAACTCTCAATCCAACATGGGAAGAAAATAAAAAGGAGCGAGGGGTTTACATCTCCTTTACATATTTTTCAATCCTAGTTTTCTCTTTTTCTCTTTCCTCCTCTTCCTCTTCTTCATCTTTGTGCTCCCTCTTGATCCTCCTCCAAACCTAGCCATCAGGTGCACATGTGAGGGAAAAAAAAATTTCTAGAAGAGGTTTGAACTTTAAATAGGAGAGATCATGAGGGTTTTGGCCCAAAAATCATATTGCCCTTGATTTTAAAATATCAGGTGTTACATCCTTCCCCTTTAAAAAAAACATTCGTACTCGAACTTTAAACATACAAAGAACACTTACTAAATAATCTTGAAAAAAAAATTTCATTTCAGCTTTCAGTTTTGTTGTGGTGCTTCTATGCAATATTTACCATCTTCACCACCTTGTTCCTCAAATGACGTTCACCATACTCAAGTATCTCTGTGGGGTACTCTTCATATGTGTGGTTTTCTTTAATAGTTGGCTCTTCAATTACCACCACATGAGTGTTGTTGTATGTGTACTTGCGAAGCATAGACACATGGAAGACATTATGAATTCTGGCATATGAAGAAGGCAACGTCAACTTGTATGCTCCTTCACTCACCTTCTCCAGAATTTTGAATCGGCGAATGTACTTAGGAGTCAATTTGCCCTTTCTACTAAATCTCATGACTCTCTTAGTAAGAGATATCTTCAACAATATATGGTCCCCAATCTGATAGATCGGTTCCCTTCCTTTTTTGTCTGTATAACTTTTTTGAGCTGCCATCATCCTTTCCTTGATCAGATCCACTTTCGCTGCATACTTTTATATTAGTTCATGTCCTAATAGTCTTCTTTGACCAACTGCACTCCAACACGTGGAAGACCTACAAGGTCCTCCATACAGTGCTTCCAATGGTGTTATCTTTATGGAGGAATGCTAGCTATTATTGTAGGGAAATTCAACTAGAGCGAGATTATCATTCCAATTGCCTTGTCAATCTATTGCACATGCTCTCAACGTATCTTCTAGAGTATGGATTATCTTTTCACTTTGCCCATCACTTTAAGAGTGAAAGGCAGTACTATAGGGCAACATTATGCTAAAAGCATGCTGCAATCCTCTTCAAAATCTTACTATATAAACTTCAGATCCCTATCCGATATAATGGAAACAGGGATTTCATATAATTGGATAATTTCATCTACATACAACTATACCATTCTAGCAATTGACTGCGTCACATTCTATAGTAAGTGGGCCGATTTGATCAATATGTCCATAATGACTCAAATAGCATCATGTCCTTTTGTGTCTTTGGGGGACTCACAATGAAGTCCATTATGATCTCCTCTCACTTCCATTGAGGTATTGGGCAATGGATTCAATAGCTCTGGTGGTTTCTGGTGTTGAATTTTGTTGGCAGATTAAGCACTTAGAAACAAATTCCGCCACTTAGAAACAAATTCTGCCACCTCTCTTCTCATATCATTTCACTAAAATGTTCTCTGAAGGTCCTTAACATATTAATAGTTCTGGGGTGAATAGAAAATTCTAACTTGTGACACTCAGTCAGAATTTCTTCCTTCAGTTCTTTGTCTTCATGTACCCACAGTCTAACTTGAAACCTAATAGTTCCATCTCCGTCAGTCTTATAGTCTGAGTGCCTCATTCTCACACAGAGCTTTCATATCTTTATATTCTGCATCTTCCTTATGTGCTTGTGCAATTTTTGTCACTAACTCGAGTTGAATGACAAAGTGCATCATCAGCTTCCCATGTGTGCTCCCTTCAATTAAAGTCCATTTGTAGACCCTTGATATTTCCTGCTTAGAACATCTACCACTAAGTTGGCCTTCCTTGGACAGTAGAGAATACCAAACTCATAATCCTTCGAAAACATTAGCCATCTTCTTTGTCTCATGTTGATTCCTTTTGAGAGAACACGTACTTGAGACTCTTATAGTTAGTGTAGACTTCAAATTCCTCTCCATACAGATAGTGACGTCATATCTTCAAGGCAAAATCAATATCTGTCAGTTCCAAATCATGAGGGATAGTTCCTCTTATGAGTTTTAAGTTGTCTGAGGCATATGCAACCACTCTTTCATGTTGCATAAGCACACATCCCAGTCCAGTACCACTAATATCACTGTACATCGTGTAGTCTCCAACTTCAGTGGGAATTGCAGAAGTCAGTTTCTTCTTTAACTCCAGAAAACTTTCTTCACACTTCTTGTTCCGATTGAATTTCTCTCCTTTCCTAATCAGGTTGGTCATTAGAGAAACAACCTTGGAGAAATCTTGGATGAACCTTCTGTAGTAACTGGCTAATCCCAGAAAACTCTTGATTCCAATCATTGTCTTTGGTCTTTCCCACTTAGGCGCTATTTGGATGGAGATTAAATAGACATAGGATTAAGTCACATATTCCATCGGATTATCCATTTTTTGAAGTTTGCAACGGATTATGTCTACTCTTCCTTTTGAAAAGAATACGATGACTCACAACTTTTCACTATTTACAAGGTTAAATGTTTTAAAAATGTCAACTCTATCCTTTGTACTTTTTGACAAATAAAACATGTGTTTGGCTCTAACTCAGGGAATATTCCTCTATTCCCTTGGTTAACCCCTAACCAAACGTCGCCTTAATGACTACTTCAACATTTGCTGGGTCCACAGAATTTCTTCCTTTGAAACAATGTGACCTAGAAACATCACTTGTTTCAATCAGAACTCACACTTGGAGAACTTTACATACAGTTAATGTTACCGCAAAATCTCCAGAACAATTCATAGGTGCTTCCGGTGTTCTTCAGGACTTGATCAATATATTAGAATGTTGTCCACGAACACAATTATAAACCTATCCAAGTAAGGCTTGAATATCATGTTCATCAAATTTATAAATGTTGTGAGAGCATTTGTCATTCCGGAAGGTACAACCAAAAATATATAATGGAAACATATCTTGATTTGAATGTCGTCTTAGCTATGCCCTTATCGACTACTCTGAGCTGATGGTATCCACTTCTCAATTCAATTTTTAAAAAACATGTTACTGTGAATAGTTGGTCAAATAGATCATCTATTTTGCGCAGAGAATTTTTGTTCTTGATGGCCACCTTGTTGAGCATCCTGTAGTCAATAAATAGCCTCGGTGATCCATCTTTATTCTTCACAAATAGGATAGGTGCACCCAAGAGGCACACTTGTCCTGATGAAGCTCCTGTTCAGTAATTCCTACAGTTGTGCCTTCAGTTCCTTCATCTTGTTGGTTGTCATCCTATATGGAGGTTTGAAGATTGGAGCCATTCCAGGCATCAGCTTATGGAAATCAATTTTCCTTTTCGGAAGTAATCTCAAGAGCTCGTCGGCAAACACATTCGGAAAGTCATTCACCACTTCAAGTTCTTGTAGTGGCTTAGGTTGAAAATCACCCTTGACGACACTCATAAAAAATTCTCGACAATCACTGTTCAACGTCTTTGTTGCCATGGCCGAAGAGATCATCATCTTCTTTTCCTTTAATGAAATTTCGTGAAAGATTATAGAATTGTCATCTTTCTTATTGATCTTGACTTACCTTTCCCGGCATATCATGTAAGCATCATGCTACGATAACCAATTTATGCCCAATATGGCATTATAGTCTATCACTAGTAGCACTACCGGACTGAGTAATTAACTTCCTCTATCATCACCGGTGTCTCTAGGAGGTACTACCTAATGGAGAACCTCTCTAGTGGCATTGTTATGTCAAATTGTCACCTCATACTTATCATTTTATCAGTTAAAGAACTTTATATTTGGGTTTGTGAAAAATGAATTTGATCATAGTCTCCTTAGCCATTTCATAGTTTTGAGATCATAAAAATTTATTCAATTGTTATGAACAATCATGCATATTATTTTCGGCAATTTATTATTACATGTCCATCATCCTTAAATTTTCTATCTCATGTTCCATATTACCCACAGTAAAATTGACAATACTATCACACTCGAACGCCATCGTTAGCATTCTCATTGGAAGACTTTTTGTTTCCATCATTCACATAATAGTAATCACCCAACAGTAGATGGTTAATATAAAATATTCATACATATGGCACAAAACATACATACTCTTTACATTGAATTACTGCTTATGACGGTTGCACATGGACGTAGACACTTAACAGTTTTATGACACAATTAACATAGGTCCTAACATCAACTCTGATAACAACTATAATACCCCAAAATTTCATCCCCGATTGTCAAGAACAATTAGGTCATTCGGTTGTGTTAGCCCGTTCGTCATTACATAATCATAATAAAATATTATTTTTTATTAATATAGCGGAAACATAAAATCATTAAATGAGATAAAATCATCTTCAATTAATGTGAAAAGACATCAAAATAATGTTATAGAATTTAAAACATCATCAATAGCCATTAAAACATCTTAAAACCATAGTCAAAACATCTCTCTAAAACAAAATCAAAAGACTATAAAATATAATGAGTCTTCACATCCTGGACCATTGTGCAATCTACTTGTCATGAGCTGAACCGTCATCCGTTCATTCATTGATTACCTACACGGATTTAGGGTGCAGGGTTTCTCTATTATAGTATGTAAAAGTCATACAATGCGATGTCATGATCCTAATCAAGGTTTTATATGATATGCATCATCATCTTCATATAAAAAAAAGGAAACAATATGCATGCCATGTTCTTAATATATGAACTACATGTCATTCATTCATTTCAATCATCATGCAATAAATAAAAGCATGGAAAGACATGTAATCATTATTATCATACTTTTAGTATGGACATTCATTCATTCCATAGGCACATAAGTGAAGTACACTTATCACAATCATTGCCTCCATAACTTTTCTCAAGGTTGTTTTATAACCCTTTCGGACTTTCACTTTCATGGAACATCGTTTCATTCGATCGATCATTGACCCTTTCATTAAAGTTATATCTTTTGATAGTTAGGATTTATATTGTTGCCCTCTCAATAGGCTAATTAGGCTTTGTAGACAATGCTTCCCTCTCGCCCTAAGACAACATCATAATGCACCCATCATTATCGATGTGTGTAACAATCATTCTAGACTCTCGTCCGAGGACGACATCAGAATGACACACCGTTGCCGATGTGTGTAACGATCATTCCGGTTAAAATTCGGGCCATAGAAGGTCGCCATGTAACATCATCCACAACTAGGTTCATTATGCTTTTCAATCATCAAACAATTATGTTGCTCAATCTTCATGTTTTAACCTAGTTACATGGAAAACATGCATATATGTATATTTAGGTTCTGATACAATTAATAAATATCAATACATACTATTAATACCTCAAAAATAACATTTAAATTATCATACAAGATTTTTGTTGATGGTCACGACCGTGAAAGGGGTTGTCACTAGGGATGTTCACGGGTAGAGTTGGAGCCGACACGTGAACAAACCCGACCCGACCAAGTTGGTCGGGTCAGATCAAGGCCCTTTTGGGGCCAAACCCGACCCGATTCAGGTCGAGTCGAGTGGTCGGAAAATTTTCTTTTTTTATTTTTTCTTACTATTTTATATTTATTTAATATTTATTTTAATGCATAAAATAAGTTTTTTAACTATTTAAATATTATTTATGCATTTAAAGTATTTTATTTGAATTTTTAAAAAATAAAGTAAATATAAACATAAGTTTAAATGAAAAAATAAAAAAAATCAGGTCATCGAGTCGGGTCAACTCGGGTTGGAAAAATCCAACCCGTACCCAATCCAACCCAAGGTCGGGTCAAGTTCGGGTCGAGTCGGGTTCAACCTGACCACCGACCCGACTCGACCCAAACTAAGTCGGATCGTCGGGTTCACCGGATCGATCCAATCCGATGAACACTCTTAGTTGTCACAATCGTGACCGAACCCTGGAAAAATACCCTTCTGTCATGGTCATGCTATGGCTTTGTCACGGTCGTGACATATAAGCGTGACAGAAATTAGATTTTTGGCCGATTTCAGTCTTTTTATCATGGACGTGATGGATTTCATCACGGCCGTGAGGAGTTCCGCCGCACAGTCCGATTTTACATTATTTTTTGTCCATAATTTGGGAAAATGATACCTAATATTCAAAATCAAAACATATAAATTTCCTAAGCATTCTAGGATCAAAAGAACATTTGAAAACATAATAATCCATAAATTTCTAAGATTTAGGATTCATCTCCAAATCATGATCAATATAAAAAAAACATGAACTTAACAGTAGATCTAATCATAGAACTTGAGCACGACATAGATCTAATCATGAAAAACTATACATGCATAGATCTAAAATAATAACCCTCAATCACAATCTATCATAAGGATAAGGTATCATCAAACTCTCAATCCAATAGGAGAACATTAAGAGAGAAGAGAGGAGTTTTGATCTCCTTTACATTCCTTTCAATCTTAATTTTCTCTTCTTCTCTTTCATCCTATTCTTCCTCTTCCTCTTTGTGCTCCCTCCTGATTCTCCTCCAAATCTAGCCATCATGTGCACATGTGAGGAAAAAATTTCTAAAAGAGATTTGAGCTTTAAATAGGAAAGATCATGAGAATTTTTTGCCCAAAAATCATATTGCTCTTGATTTAAAAATCTCAAGTGTTACATTGGATGTCTTAATTAATTGGTTTCGGACAGCGGCGAATAGATAAACTCTAGCTTCTATGAATCAAAACTCAAAGTTCTCGCCAATGTTAGTCAACTTTGTTTGATTTTTTTTTTTTTAAGAAAATAACGAGGCACCTCCCATTCCTACTGTTACTTACCAAGTTAAGACTCCTTCCATCTACTTGGACCATTCTTCGCCTTATCCGGATATATACATATCATTCCCTTCTAAAAGGCCTGCTTGAAAAACTGGGCACTTGGTCATGCCAAATTGCCCACATTCGCATAACCAGAAAACATGCAAGTTAACAGATAACTCTGTAAAATCAATTCGATCATGCTGGTGAATTAATTACGAGAAAGATACGAGAATTTACATGCCTCGTAGTCCATCAGCATAACAATATATATATATATATATATAATGATGATGATAAATCGTGAGAACCATATGGGCACTGGATCATCTTCCAAAGCCCTGACGTATGCTACCAAAGAAGTAAGAGAGTAACGCACGATACGTAACGCCCATGTTTGCAAGTTAGCACAAGTAGCACAGGCGTATTCTCCACGCCTTCTTCCGCGGTGGATCGATGTGTGTGTATTGTTCACAAAAACCGAAACGGATCACAAACAACGACATAGGAGGAGCAGTGCCGCACTCTACTCTTAAATTGAAATGTTTCCATTCTTTCGAATTATACACAACCTTCAGCTCTCTTACGTACTCGGAAATTAATATATATATGGATTAACGTACTTATAAAGCACATTTCGCTTTGTAGGGATGTTGAACGCATCTCAACCGTTAATCCACTCATCAATGGATCTGATCAAAAGTGATTAAACCTCATGATTTAAAAATATCAATTATTTCAACCGTACTTTGTAAGCACATTAATTATATATATATATATATATATATATATATATATTATCACAAAGAGAACATATATGTACAGTCGATGGAATAACATGCAAGCAATCAACAGTCAATACCCTCTATCATTTTCAAGAATCGACCTTATCCTCCCTCCATGCACATGACGCAGAAAACTCCACAGTCAGCTCAGACGTACCAAACTAATCAAGCACACTCTTCCAGTTCCAAGTTGGCCATGACATCGCTCCATGCATATCCACTTTGTGTTCGTCCGCCTGCGTTCGAGTACCATTATAGAGAATTGAATTGGTGGTTTGGTACATTATTTAAGGAGCATTTACGTGCGTCTGTGTTGCATGCATCTGTGTAGCTTTGAACTAAAGAGTCAGTACGCAGTTCTTGTTTGGTTTCACGATGGCAAAGAGCATGAGATGGTACGATGCACCAGAGGGAGTGGACGTAAGAGGAAGGTACGACCAGGAATTTGCGAGGATCCTTACGAAGGAGGCCTTGCAGTTCGTCGCCAACCTGCAGAGAGAGTTCCGGGACCGAATCCGGCACGCGATGGAGTGCCGCCGGGAGGCTCAGAAGAGGTACAACTCCGGTGAGCTGCCAGGGTTTGATCCGGCGACTAGGTTAATCAGAGAAGGCGACTGGATGTGTGCGCCGGTGCCACCTGCGATCGTGGACCGGACGGTGGAGATCACCGGGCCGGCTGAGCGGAAGATGGTCATCAACGCCCTTAATTCTGGTGCCAAAGTATTCATGGTGAGTTTTGAAAGCCGCAGCGCAACCCTCTCCACGTATCATCACATTTTTTTTAGCTTAATTCCTCTGCATGCATGCAGGCTGACTTCGAGGACGCCCTCTCGCCGAGCTGGGAGAATCTGATGAAAGGCCAGGTGAACCTGAAGGACGCCGTGGATGGCACGATAACCTTCCATGACCGATCCAGGAACAAGGTCTACAAGCTCAACGATGCAACCGCCAAGCTTTTCGTCCGGCCCAGGGGATGGCACCTGCCTGAGGGGCACATCCTCATCGACGGCGAGCCCGCAACTGGCTGCCTCGTCGACTTTGGCCTCTACTTCTTCCACAGCCACGCCAAGTTCAGGGAAACCCAAGGAGAGGGCTCTGGACCTTTCTTCTACCTCCCCAAGATGGAGCACTCAAGGTAAAAAACTACTACATAGCTTGTTTGTCTTCGTATTTGCGGCATTTCATCAAACACCATCGTCTCACGAGAATGGCGCCCCTGAGGGGGGATTAGGGAGGCCCGGATATGGAACTCCGTGTTCGAGAGGGCCGAGGATTTCGCAGGCATTGAGAGGGGGAGCATCAGGGCCACGGTCCTTATCGAAACGCTGCCGGCGGTGTTCCAGATGGACGAGATCCTGTACGAGCTGAGGGAGCACTCCGTCGGACTTAACTGCGGCAGGTGGGACTACATCTTCAGCTACGTCAAGACCTTCCAGGCTCACCCCGACCGCCTCCTTCCCGACCGCGTCCAAGTCGGCATGGCGCAGCACTTCATGCGCAGCTACTCCGACCTCCTCATCCGCACCTGCCACCGCCGCGGCGTCCACGCTATGGGCGGCATGGTAAGTCTCCCAGCGGCGAGATCAGAATAAAAAATTGATATCTATACACAAAGACGTCGACTTTGATGCATCCTCGTTCTTGTCGTCTTGAAGGCGGCGCAAATTCCGATCAGGGACAACCCGGCGGCGAACGAAGCGGCGCTGGAGCTGGTGCGCAAGGACAAGTTCCGGGAGGTGCGGGCGGGGCACGACGGGACATGGGCCGCGCACCCGGGGCTGATACCGGCCATCGTGGAAGTCTTCGGCGGCAACATGGGCGGCAAGCCCAACCAGATCGAGACGGCCAAGAGGGAGGACGCGGACGGCATCACGGAAGAGGACCTGCTGCAGAGGCCGCGGGGCGTGAGGACGATGGAGGGGCTCCGGCTGAACACGCGAGTGGGCATCCAGTACCTGGCGGCGTGGCTGGCGGGGACGGGGTCGGTGCCGCTGTACAACCTGATGGAGGACGCGGCGACGGCGGAGATAAGCAGGGTGCAGAACTGGCAGTGGCTGCGGCACGGGGCGGTGCTGGATGGGGAAGGGGCGAAGGTGCAGGTGACGCCGGAGCTGCTGGGGAGGGTGGTGGAGGAGGAGATGGCGCGGGTGGAGAGGGAGGTCGGGGCCGAGAGGTTCGCACGGGGGCCGTACAAGGAGGCGTGCAAGATCTTCACCAGGCAGTGCACCGCGCCGGAGCTCGACGATTTCCTCACGCTCAACGCTTACAACCGCATCCTTCTCTGCCGTCCCAAGTCACCGGCCAAGCTCTAAATTTTATTATTAATTATTATTTATTAATGATAACGATAAAACTCTCCCCCTTTGTTAATCTAATATATGATAATATCAGACTCGATATCAGAAAAAAAAAGAATAAAAAAACAGAGACAAAATATTACAAATATATTGTGCACATATATATATATATATATGGTTAAAAATACATGTTTGGGATGACATCAAATAAATTGAAAATTAAAGATGAAATAAACTTAAAAAATAATTAAATAGTACATAAATATGTAGCATCATAATGATGAAATCCTAACGAACTCTCCCACTTTTTTGGGGCACTAATAAGGTTGTGAGTTCCAGTCGAGTGATTATACACAAGTATCTTCGTTGAGAATTTTGTTCTTATAGTTATGCTACGTGGCTTTTCTGATGAACATCAAATTAATTAGATTCAACAATGAATCAAAATTTCAACTCGTAGTCAATGTTGATAATTATTACTTATTAGTGGCACGTCAATTGGATTATCAGCGAGCGATTGATGAACAATACACAACCGATAATTTGTAGAACATTCAGAGGCCCCAAGTCCTTCGTCAATCGTCCGACACAGATCAAAGAAGCTTATATTTTTGCAACGTGCACAAAATGGTGTTTCAGATCGTGGTGAGTAGTAAGCAATGAATTAACGCCTGAGGTTTGGAAAAGAAGAGACTACATGATCTGAATGTACACGAGGCAGATTAATAACATGAAACAAGTGATTATTAATCACTGCCTCAAGTGATGGCTGCATCACTTGATTTACAATGAAGTGCACTATCATTTTACATGGAAACAATGCTACAGAGCGGAAGGCCGATGGCAAGAATGAGTGATGGGCTAAATGTCAATTTTTCTGATAACCCTTTAATACCTTAATTTCCTACTTTTCAAGAATATACTGGTCTGACAGATTGTCATGCTCAACTTGCAAGCCTCCCGATGAAGTTCCCACAAATAGCTACAAAGAAACCCAAGATACCTCCCACTGTGACCTGAGGAAAAATGTTGGAAATGTGAGAGAAGAAGATATAGATAAAGGCCCTTGATGTAGCTCGGATGAATGTCCCAAGCAGTGTTCTACTAGAGTTTCAAGGTAAACCAAGATCATCGTGCGCTTCCAAATTATAGTCGGTAAATTTATACCACATTAAAATTGCTTTTATGTTAAGATGATATAGGACACATTACATCAAGAATACTTAGAAGGAAATCCAAGCTGGGAGCTTATTTTTTAGTAAATTAGTCGAGGTGGTGAATAAAGTACCAATAAAACAAATTAATAGCTGGAACATAAAATGGGTGTTGCACACTTAAAGGTATGATGAATGAATCTTTTAAATATTCAAAAAAGTTGTGGCATAATGTCAAACCTGAAGAGGTGTGTGGCCAAGGGGTTCACGCAGTGGCCTTGTATCAGACAGAGGATGCCCTTCTGGAAGTTCAACCACAATCCGGTTCAACACCTGCGACGCGTACCAAAGAATTTTTATTTCACAGAACCATGATGAACTAACTAATCAACATTTTTTTTCGATGGAGACCCATTGATTTCCAAGGCTACTATCATTTGAGTAATCTATTGTTTAGGCACGCGCGATATGAATAAACCATGACCAACATCATGATTAAATTTTGGAACCTGAGTCACTAGCACCCTAAGATCCAAAACACAACTCCATTATCGAGTAACATTCGTTAACTAATCAACAATTTTAGTTCCAGTAGAATCAGAAAAGAAATCATCCCCACCATTGCTTACAAAGTTGAGATGCATTACAATCTTCAGTTTGTAGTGATCTAACTAAATCTCATTAAATTAAAACGTTAAACTAGATTGAGGCCCATGCTCAATTTTAGCACTTGAATGAATATCAAGGACGTCAAATCTCATGACCTATTTTCGGAAAGGATGAATCCACGGTCTACCAACTTTGTATGTCAGCCATTTAGCTCTCAATATTCAATGTCTATTCGCTATTGATGATACATAATTAAGTGCCTCTTTGCAAAAAAAAAAACGAATTAAAAAAATAGGGGAAACGCAACAGACTTCATAATTGCTAGAGCTAATTAAGTAGTTAACAACACATTTCATTTTTACTGGAAAATCATTTCTCATACTCAACGCATTAAGGGGCCGTTTGATGCATTACTAATTTAATTAATCGGTAATTTAAATTATCACTTAAATAGATTATCACTATTTAAATTACCGATAATATCAATTATAATATTTGACAAGTAATTATAATATAAATTATGATTAAAATAATTAGAGAACAAATTACCAAAATACCTTTAAATATTATTTTAGATTTTCATCGTATGATATTATAAATAAGCAAAGAAAAAACATAGAAAAAATGAATATAGTAAAATAAGATGAAGCAAAATTAAAAGTTATTTGTAAAGAAATTAAATAATAGAGAAGATGAGATTGGATGATATTTATTTATTAATAAAATATTTAAAATTAATATTTTTTATTGATTGGACATTATTGTCAAAAGGCATGTCAAACAACCACCTCTCCTTATTACTATTTAGATTATCAGTGAGGTGATAATTAAGATTACTAGTACAATTAAAATTATTGGTAATCTGTCGCAGCCAAACGAGATAATGTAGTGAATTCTGAAAATTTTAAATAAAATAATCGGTAATCTATCTGGATTAATTCATACCAAACGACTCTAAATTCAATTGATAAAACCAAAGAGCCATAAGATTGATGAGCACCTGTGCCTGCTTTCCAGCTTGCTGTCGAACACTAGTGGCATCGTACATTACCTGTCCAATGTGGCATGAGAAATATTAAAAAGTTCTATTAAGAGAAGAACAACAATTTAAGAAAACAACAAACTTTAATGTATTGAACATGCTGCCAATGTCAACAAGTGGTAGATGACCATCTGTGTTCTTATCACAAAAGAAAAACACCAAAAAACATGAAACTTATACGTAGAAAAGCATACACTCTTCTAAGGCTTCAGTTTTGACAATTCTAGTATTCTATTTGTATTCATCATCAAAAAGACCAATCAAGGAAAAGATTGTTGATCGCATGTAATTTCCTAATTATATCCATCAGAACTTGAAAAAATGCATTCCAGTACGATGAATCTCCTGAATATTTTTCTCTCAACATGGCATTTTTTAGATATAAAATACCTCAGGGCCCTCAAATCCCCAAAAAACTTAAGATAGGGCTACTAGTTTTGGGGAAAAATATAGGGAATACATATTTTCCTTATCTTCAGCTACTGCCCTTCAATAAACCAGTGACCAGGGACAAACAGTTGCACTGAAATTAGATCAACAAACTTGGAGAAAGGTGCTTTGGAAAAGGAACAGAAAATATATAGATCATATCATCATAATGCCTCCTTGTGCACTTGTGCATTCTCACTTTCCTCCATCAAAGAAATAATAGTAATAGTGAAATGTAGTCTAAAAGATCTTTTGTGAAAAGGAAATACAAACAAGATTGTAATAGTATCATGGAAACCATACTATGAATGGAAATGCATGTCGTAATGTGAAAATTGTAAGTAAGCTCTTACTATGGATGCAAATATTGTGGCTGTAGCAAATAATGAACTGTCTACACCTTCTTGGATCCCTATAGCAACAGCAAGCGCTGCAACCGTGGCAGAATGGGACGACGGCATCCCTCCGGAAGCAATAAACTGTGTAACATCCCAGCGATCTTCCTTATACCTAATCATTCAACGATAAATCATAGGAAACCTGACAACCTTATAAACAAATATTCAAAAGACTACACGGCCAATCAGACTAATTGCAACATAGAAGAGATAGGTGGCACATTAAAATTTTTTAAAGAGTACGTAAGATTTGCTCTCATCTCAACAGATAATTTCCCATTGAATTTCTTTTGGAAATCAATCAGATTAAATGGTTTTGCAGGGAAACACTAGGAAAAAGAGAAAAGCAACTTGAAAGCATACAATCAAGCATTTTATTATGAATGAAACTCGTCCCCAAAGAAAAGAGTTCGGGAATGGGTTGGTATGCCAAATGCCATATCATATAGATCTAAGATCTGGAGGTTTACTGCTGAAAGAACACAGAAAAGTCACATTTTATTGCATTTGAATATAGATCCATAATTTGTTATCTTAAGCTCATGGTCAGAAATCTCATGCGGCTCATGCCAACCATGTCACCCCGGAAAAGGGAGTAAATTTTGCTTCATCCATATTTAGATTTCTGTTTCGAAAATGAAACAAATATATTGCATAAAACACGCGTGGAGACATGTCTACTGGCATTGCTGGATTTAATCAATCTGTTCAATATTCTACTACTCCTCTTCTCGAGCATCCGATCAAAAAGCAAGTCTCAAAAATTCTAAAGATCCCCGGAGGGAGCCCCTGCGTGGATTACAATTATTTTTTGTGGAAATAAAAGAAAATCCAGAGCTCAGAACAAACGTCCACTTGCTTGCCCAAAACAGGTTGAAGCTTGAAGGTGAAGGGACGGACCAAAATGGTACCTGGTGATGAAGAACTTAATGGACTGGGCGACGGCGAAGGCGACGACGGCCGCGATCAGGGGGAAGTTGTCGAGCACGAACGAGTGGATTCCGGTGGCCGTGGGCGACGAAGAGGAGGAGGATGAGGCGGCCACCAGGATGATCGACGACGAGGCTTGCAGGTCATCCATGTCCATCCGAAAGTAGAGATCGCAGGTTCCTGTGACGGGGAATTCGAAGAGACTGTAACGAGCGTGCTTTTGTTGTTTGCGATTTCGTATTGGAATGGAGGAAGAGGTCGAATATGCCGCCAAACAAAAACTTTGATTCGTTTGTTCGCTTTACCCTTTTTTTTTTTTCAATTTCCTTTTGCGTCCATTTAAATATTCAATTAATCAAATTTTGACGGACTAATTTATTTGCTTAACATGATGGGAGAAATAAATGAATATCCGACGTGGATAATAAATACTATCTCATTGCAGAACATTGAATAAATATGTTTGCACACTATCATCAAAAGCGGAGAAAAAAGAACTTATCTGGAAAGTATATAATTTTTAAGAGTTCAATGTTTGTTGTACCGAGATAGCATGATTAAACATTCGATTCGATGAATTCATCAATTGATCCCTCGTCCATTATAATATAAATCGGATGATAATTAATACACGTCTCGTCGTGTTATCCACTAAAAAGGTTAGCGCAAATATTTTTCTAATTTTTAATTATTCATGTAAAATTAAAATGTAATGAAACAAAACAATATCTAAAAAATTTTCAACGATTGATATTATATATATATATATATGTATATATATATATATATATTAATTTAATAATGATAACATAATCATAAATTATTTTAATATGGTGGTAATGATTTTTTTTCGCCGATGAGTTTGTTATATTGTTAAACAAAACACGAAGGAAGAGAACACCTGGTAACTAATAAAATATCTTATATATATATATATATATATATATATATATATATATATTTGTGAAATAGTTGGAGAGCATGTGAACTCGTCCACTTTGCACGTTAACGAGACCTCAATTTGCAAGTCTTCCTTGGAGAATTATTTATTCGTTGAATTCCTTCCGGCACATACATATGCGCATGTGATGTGAGGAACATGGGACACATCGCCCCGTTCAAATTGACACCACCCCGTTCAAGTTTTCTAGTCTACGTTCATTTGTAAAGATTTTGAAGTCCCAAATTATGTTTCATCCCTTATCTCTATATAAGAAGGAACTAATGAATGTGTAAATGATTCATCAATCATTTGGGATTGGATACACATAAGTAGATAATCTTGTAATCTCAAGACTAAGATCAATCTGATCTTAATCGCTAAATGCATTGATTGACAACATCCGATAAACTTTATATATAATTCCATATATATATATATATATATATATATATATATATATATGAAATTATATATTCATCAATCATTTGGGATTGGATACACATAAGTAGATAATCTTGTAATCACAAGACTAAGATCAATCTGATCTTAATCGCTAAATGCATTGATCAATGCATTTAGCGAGTGAGATTACAAGATTATCTACTTATGTGTATCCAATCCCAAATGATTAATGAATATATAATTCCATATATATATATGAGAAATATTAGTGTGATACCACATCAAATGATTCGAGATTGACGGATGAGATTCGAGATTGAACGGTTCGATTTGCACGATCTTGTGCAGTTCGCGATTTGCGCGGTTCACGGTGGGGGTCTGTGGTTCACGATCTAGCCTGATCTGAGGCTCACATAGGGCCACAGCGAGTAGATGATGGAGGGCGACGATGACGAGCAGATAGCGTAGGGCGACGGCAGCGAGCTATGAGCGGATGGCGATGACAGCGAGCTGCGAGTGGATGGCGATGACGGCGATGGCGAGCAGCGAACGTAGGGCAGAGGGTGGCGGGCGTAGGACGTAGGGCTCGTGGCAAGCAGCAAGAGGCCGGCGACGAGATCTATCTGCGTGTATCGATCTGAGCGGAGGGTAGAGTGATGGAGGCCGGAGATGGCGGCGATCGATCTGCACCATCATCACCCATCTCGTCCATCGCACAGAGACCCTCCTTTTCCTTCATGAATGCCGGCGAACTATTCCCTCCTTCGCACGCCGCTGAACTATCACAGCCTATGGAGGAGACGTGTTGGACGCAGGGTGCGATATTTGCCCTGGATCCGCTCATCGAGGCCTGAGAGTTGGTCGCCGACATCCGGTTGTCTCCGTATCTCGCCGCTCCTCATTTCGTCGAGAGCGCCTCTCTTCTCCTCCTCCCTTTGCCCAAGCTGAGAGAAAGAAGAGATTGCACACAAATCTTGTCACGTCGACAATCGATCGGAGTGTCGACGTTCGCGTCGTGAGAGAGAGCGACCACCGAGAGAAGAGATCGTCGGCGTTCACATCATGAGAGAGAGAGAGCGGTCACTGTGAGAAGAGATCGCCGACGTTCGCGTCGTGAGAGAGAGCGGCCACCGAGAGATCTCGCCTGGAGGAGAGAGAAAATCATTGACATCATAATCCGAAAATGCGATCATAGTCAAAAGGGCAGTTAATGAAATAAGTTAAAAGATTGAGGATAGTCTTATTACAAAGTGAAGTTAGAAGGTAGCGATAAGAAAATGACAAAGTTGGTGGCCATTCTGTGAAATTTATCTCTTAAACTTATGCTTTGTAAGGGTTCAAACAACTATTAGAAATTTTTTGAATGGTCTTATTTTTGTATGTATAGATGTTTTGCACCGTCCTACTTCGTCCCTTTTAACCGTGATCATTTTTTATTATTCACCAATGCTCGGACAGTCGTATGTGACCAAAACAATCACTTATATAATGTTCTCCCACTTGACTATTTTGATTATGAAATCCTAACACTTCCATTGTAAATATGCAACTTCTATACTCTCGCTATTTTTTTCATATCAAAAAAGATAATATTTGGAAGCTCATTGTTTATAAAATTTTATTTTGACTCAAACATTCTTAAGTTCCATTAAACCAGCATGTTTAATAAATATTCTTTCTAGAATTTCCTTGGTAAGATAATTCACTAACACGTCACTTGTGAGCATATAAGTTAGGATGACTTTTTTCGCTACCTTTTGTATATAGTGATATCTCATCTCAATATATTTTTCTTTGAAATTATTTGTTCCAAAGTGCATCACATGTATAATAATTTGATTATGGAAAAATAATTTTACTGCATAAGTTGAGCTCAATTTTCATAAGAAAACTCTTGATCCATGTCGTGTGAGTGGCTATCATACTACATGCAATATATTTAATTTTTATATGTATTTGATCGCATATCTTTGTTTCTTACTATCCCAAAAAATAGTTGCACCACCACCCAACATAAATAAGTGATGTTATATGAATTTTTATCATCAATATCTACATCAAACTCTGCATCCGAATAACCTATAACATCAAGTTTGTCAACTTGATATGTTAGTCTCAATTATATAGTGCATTTTGGATACTGCATAATGCTCTTTATCTCTTCTCAATGTATCATTTTGGGATTACTTTGAAATTTGCTCACCAGGCTTACTGACTTGTTGGGTATAACACTTGGCAACTCTATTTCGATTAATAGATTTTATTTCATCTCTCATGATGGCCATCCACGATTCCAACTCAATCGAAGCCATTGTGTCATCATATGAAACAAGATTCATGGAGTAACACAAAGTCTTGCACCACATAACATATTATTATAATCAAAAGATGCACACACATAATAATAATAAATTACTTTCATATCATTAATTAATTTTTAATTGTATAATTAGGCAAAACAAGTCATGTCCGGGGACAAATATCCATACAGCAAGGGCCTTCTTTTTTTCCTATGATTACCCTCCTACTATTGTTGGAACAAAATTTTTATGCTCCATATAATTATATTTTGATGATACAAACCGCGAAAAATTAGAATTATATTTAGAACGCTAAAAAAGTTTAAATAGGAATGAGTTAGTCTGTGCATGAAAGCCTTATTTATGTTATCATGAGATTTGATTAAGAGATGAATATAAAAATTATATATAATTCTCGTAACTTTTCATAGAATCAATAATCACCTCATTTGGACAACTACATAAAAAAAGTTATACCTAAAAATTAAAGTTCGAAAAGTTCAATTTGAAGTTGATATTTCTATGCACTGAATTTTCACTTAATATTTGAATACTTTGTAAATAAATTTGTGATAAGATATAAACATGAAGGTTTTAGATAATCTTATTAGCTTTTCATAAAATTAAAGATCTTCTCATTTGGATACTCGTACAAAAAGTTATGTATAAAAGAGTAAAAGTGTAAAAAATTTAATTTGAAATGGATAACTTTATGTACTAAATTTTGACTTAATATTCAACTATAGTACCATTTTATTTTGGATTAAAGATAAATATTTAAGTTGTAGATAATTTTGTTAATTTTCCATAAAATCAAATATCGTCTCATTTGGATAACTATACAAAAAGATACATATAAAAAATGCATGCCCATCAGGTTATCAATGAAGTAGTGGACGTCCATGCCACGAAACAGACGTCCACCGAAGGACGAAACGGACAACCTAGAACCTGCCAAAATGACCACTGATCTTCGAGACTCAAGTCTTTCTCGAAGGAACGTCTGGTCTACGAAATGGATGTCTGTTTTGTTTGAGTAATGACTATATTTCAACGGCTAGTCCACAACGGATGCATGCTAAAAGAAATGGACACACATTTCATGGAGCGGACATTCATTTTGTTTGACTAACGATTATATTTCAAAAGCTAGTCCACAACGGACGCCCGCTAAAAGAAATGGACGCCCATTTCATGGAGCAGATGTCTGTTTTGTTTGAGTAACGATTATATTTCAACGTCTAGTCCACAACGGACGCTTGCTAAAAGACATGGACGCCCATTTTGTGGAGCGAACATTCATTTTGTTTGAGTAACAATTATATTTCAATGGCTAGTCCATAACGGACGCCGCTAAAAGAAACGGACGCCCATTTCGATGCAAAAAAGTACAAAATGGCTAGTTTTGAATACCAATGACTATAAGGAAGGTTGGAGCTATAAAAAGAGGGACAAAATACATCAAGAAGACTAAAATTTCTAAGGAAACTAGGAGAACATTTGTGAAGTCCACTTGAGCTTTAAATTGTAATTCTTTCTTTTCTTTCTCTCTTACCCTTATGTGAGATTCCAAATTGTAAAAAAGAGATTATGAAGTTTTATTGTGATATCATAATAATTGTTTAGTTCCTTAGTGAAAAAATGTTATGCCTTACCTTTTGAGCGAAAAAAACGGGTGAAATCTCCAAGTAGAAGAGGAGTGAACTACTTCTTGAAGCGGAGAAAATGTAAGAGTTATAAAGATTTTTTCTTGCCCCGTTTGAAATGAAGGAATAGTGTTAGTAGAATCTCTGACGGTCTCGAAGTCAATAAGTCAAAGTGGGGACGTAGGCCAAGTGTGACCAAACTTCGTCAACAACTACTGTGCATCTTGATATTACCTTTCTCTTTTCCTCTCCTTTCTACTCTATTATGCATATAATTTGAGCATTATTATGTTTGATTTCAAATTTATCGAATCAATTTTGTGCTTCTGCAACATATTTCATAAAATCGATATTTTTCGATAAAACATTAATTTACCCCTTCCCTCTTGGTGCATTGTGATCCAACAATTATAAAATCTCACTACAAGTTTTTTTTTCGAAATGCTAGAACAGACACGAGATTCCAGGGGACATCGAGAGCCTAAAGTATATTATTAAGAGTTAAGATGCACTCTCCCATATTCAACATGAATTTCCCCCTTCTTTAATTCTCTGTAGTTAATCACACTATCCTTAATCTTGGTGATGTAGAGGGTTGCTCCTAAATCAATCATAATCAAAATGTTGTAAGTACGTACAGTGTTACAATTAATGACGCCAATGAATTTTTTGCCTTTCTTGTTTTGGCCTTGCCCTATATGTTTGTTTGCCTTGTACAATTCGACTTGAAGTGCCCAAATTTTTCGCAGGCATAGTAGGCTCCCCGTGGCATCTTTCCACACTATTCCTTTTAATGACCTTTTGTTGAGACCAAGTTTCTTGTAATGTGCGGCATTGGCTTCATCTTCAATTTTTTTCAACTTCAAAAACTTTATTCTTTTTTTTACTATTGGTCAAGTTTTGTTCAGCAATTGTGCTAACAAGAATATTTTCATGTGGTCTCAAAGTTATGTCAAAACTAAGAGGAAGACTATTAAGTACCATGACAGCTTGTAATAACTAGATTTTTAATAATCACAATCATCCGTTGACATGATATATCATATTTTTTAACTCTTTCATCTTACAAGTGTTATACTTCTGTAATGACAACTAAATGTTAACTTTAGCTTTCAAGACATATTTGAACTTATTAAATACCCTTAACAAATTATCTTTCTTGTGCATCAATATGAAAAACCTTGGCCTCTTAATTCTTATCATCTCTCTCCCTTTTGTTATATGTTTTTCAATACGCAATTTGTTTTTGAGCAATGTTCTCAAAAAGCACATGATCATTTTTGTCAGTTATCCCATCAATATTATCATGCATAAGATCATATTTAATTTTTTTGGCTCTCACCAATTGAGTTCATTTGACCAACCATTATAATATTTCAAAAAATTAGTAATTAGAATCAATAAATTCATATTTACGACCAAAATTAAAAGAAAAGAATGGATGTCATGATCAAATTACAAAAAAAATTAAAATATTATACTAAAATATATTATATTTTGCATGCATGAGAAGAAAAAAGTCTATGCCTCCAAGAAAAAGTCTCTTTTTATAATTCATGTCATTTAGACGTCCAAGTTTTACCACCTCTATAACAATCAACTTAATTGTCATCTTCCAAAATTAGAAAAGAGATAACATTTAAAAAAATTACAAATTTATAATCAAAACATACTTCAAAGATACTTAATATATGGAAATATATAAGATAAATTTAAGTGTTCTAAAATATATAAATAGAAAGTTGGACAAAATAATTTAAGTTCGTGAAAAATTGAAAGTTATATAAAAATATTAGGGATAAAGTAAATGAATTGTTAGCATTAACCAAATGTATGAGAAAATTTCATCATACCATTAAGAATCTAAATTTGGTAATTGAAGGGAAATATGTAAAAGAATCTAAAAGTTGGTAACTAGAGGAAAATATGTAAAAGGGTAATTAAAGGGAAATATGCAAAAAAATAACGTTTCTAAAATCAGTAAAAAACAAACAATAAATATTGAATTTCTTTTAAATTAAGTATTAACAATAAGTACCTCTGAAATAATCATACAAAAAAGAAATTATTAATTATATTGAAAAATTATTTAATGATGACAATAGTAGTGCGCGTTGGTTACTTATATGATATGGTAACAAAAATTGGTAAGTCTTGTTAGACAGATGAGTATCATTCAATTTAGCGAATACCTATGTAGTAGTAGGTAGATATTGTAATTATTTGTACCAGATAAATAGAATAAATAAAAAAACAGAATTAAGGAATTATTCGGAAAAAAAATTATTGCAGAACAAAAAAAAAATAATGAGTGGATATAAAAAACGAATATATTCTAGAATTTTATTTCAAAATATTACAGGATGTTATTCAGGGAGTGTTTAATCATAGCATCATTGATTTGTACTAAATAGAGATTAATGAGTGTTGGGGTAAAACATGGAAGATCGACGTACAATCAAAATAACGAAAGAGAAAATAAATACAGAGATTTAATATGATTAATTAATGTGAACAAAAGAGAAACATTTATAAATAAAGAAAGTCGCCGATCGTCAGAAGGTAGAGTACATAATGATGAATAAAATAGAGTACATAATGATAAAATTTTAATGGTCCAAGCTCTGATCCTCATATTTTCTTTTTCTTATTTTTTCATAATTTTAAATAGATGTTAGATAATTCAAGGCACATTGGTATAACTATTTTGGATAATTAGTGCATAAGACAGTTTAAGCAAAGTAATTGTACAATGCACTACATACAAAAAAGAAAGGATTAAAAAATGGGCGAAGATAAAGATAAATAAAATACCAATGGCTGCACTAAATGTCAAATAAATTTAAATTGAGTACTTATAGTAGACAGAATGAACTATGTTCGAAATTAGACAGACAATTGGATATTAAAAAAATGTTGCAGTAAATATTCACAGATTGTTATATTTGCAGTAAGCACTAAAATTGACTTTAAAAAATAATAAATAAATAAGTATTATGGCAATGGAAAAACTAATTGACTCGCAAAGCAATATAATGAGCTTTACCGATTGCTAATTCGCCAATAAATGTTATTTTAGATTCCTATTTTTATTTTTTGGGTTTGATATTTTTTTTTTTTTGAATCAGATACATTTATCGAATTGGTCGATTTTTTTTACAACCCTAAGTTTAATCCAAAAATTATAAGTTTTTAATAATTATGATGTATCATTTTATCCTTATTTTTTATTGAAATAAAATAGCTTACAAATAAAAATATATATATACAATACAGTAAAGTATTATTTAATAACAATATAAGAGATATTATGCGCATGCTAATCTTTTTATTCTCCATAGTTTTTTCACATTGAAAAACTAAGGGGAAAATTAATATTCCATAAACAATAAAAAATAATTTAAATTTTGAACGAACTCGTGTCAAATTTGAATAAGTTTAAAGCCAAATTTTGTAAATCTATAATTTGAAATCAGATTTTAAAAATTTTAGCTTAAGAGATGTTCAAAGAAATAATCCTTAACAGTTTGAAATTATAATTTGAAATTATTTGTCTTTTCCATTATAACAAGATAATTCAAAATTCTTAACAGTTAACTTGAAAGCATGTCTCCCTATTGTGAGCAGCATTTAAATGCAAAATAAGAGTATTTTGCAACATCACATTTCGGAATAACATTTAAATTACGGTTATATTAAAAGATATTGATTCACATTGCCTTCTCGAAAATATAATATGGATTAACATTTCAAATTGACTGGAACAAGGGCAAGAACCGTGAGTGCAACCATAAAAAAAATGCAGTTTGTATTTTTATTTTTTATTTTTTGGATAGAAATTTTGACTTAGCGTTTCAGAAGTGCAGTTATCATGTGAATTCATTCTGCAACCGGCAATTTGTAGGTTGGAGTTAGAAGAATATCAACACCGTAATGTGAATCATATGCTCCCTTGCGAAAAAATAAAAAATAAAATTGAAAATACATACTGAGTGAAACTGCATTTTTGGTTGTCCACAATATATCTCACTTATTGCAAACACGTATCCTGGATCTTTATGCTGCATGTCATATACATTTTATTTCAAGGAACAAAACTTTATTATGGACCAGACTAATTTGGGGATTCGCCATTTGCATTTGTGCTTCCATCAAAAACACGCATCATCTTTACACCAGAATCACTTCCTATGGTTGAGTTACCCGGGTCAGCTTCAAGGATTTTCAGTTGCAAAGACAAGCAGCTTCATTTCTCATTTTCCGAAACTGCCACCTCTTACATTTCTGAATATTGGAGAAACATGAGAATATGGCAGACTTGGATTACCTGAAAACCAGTAAGCTATATTAATCCGAAAAATAAAATAATCGTGTATAGAACTGATACAAAGATATGGCAGTTTCTCAGCTTCACTTGTGCTGATATTCAGATTTATTCATATGATACAGCTAAACACATGTAGCAAAAATGTTTAGCACATTTAAGTTAGCAATCAACAGAAATGATTCATTACCCAGGTCTTCCGGTGCTGATACCACTTATCATTAATATGACCAAACAATGTAAGAAATGATCCTGTGTTCATTCTCCACCTTGACCCATAAAGTTCATGAGCTCTACTTTTGCAGCTTCCATTACAACCAAAAAATCAGTCTCAATGTACCGCCCCCTGTATGAAAATGTTTGATAAATCAACGTCTCTTCAGAAGTTTCAAGTCAAATTAGTTTTCCTTTCAACATAGCAGCTTGCAAACAGTTGAATATGGAAATAATCAGAGAATGATACTGTCGGACATTCTAAATTCTACTAAGTTGCTTCCTACATGACATGAGAAGAATTATGCTATGGACATTTGGCACCTAACCACTTTGTCACTGAATACAAACAAAGTCAACGTAATAAACTAATTCAATTATACCAGAAATGGCATTTCGACCAAGTTGCAGAAGGAAAAGCTGGACTTGGAATGCCATGCATAATCCGGGCAACAGCCCTAGGGGTAAACTTGGTATGTGAATTGCTCTGCAGAAATACCTGTTGAATGAACAGCAGCGTTACTCACTTTCATCAGTGGTCTGAGTACTCTAGACGTGGAAAAAAAAAGTAATGGCAGCTTACCTTTATATCTGCTCTCAGAAATGGACTGGAAAAGAAAAGGATAGTGGGATTAGAGAAGCATTGGCCATGCATAGTTCCTGAAGTGCATTAAAGAATAAGCAGATAGAAGGCACCAACCTGCTTCTTGTTACTTTAATAGAGAAATCATCATGGAAGTTTTCATGTGTCCTGGAGAAGTACTCTGAAATTTTTCTTTGAATACATGGTGTGTGCAATGAGCCAGAACAACCATCCACCATCTTACAGTGTTTTACAGCTGAGTTTGCAACACCGAACATAACATCTAATTTTCTTACCTGTCAAAATTAGAAACGAGTATTCTCATAATATCTTAATCTACTACTATGCAAACACCATGGTGGTTTGAAAAAGTTCAATTCATTGAGGGAGGAATATGGGAATGATTATGAAGACTTAATGCAAACTGGCAGTATTAGTATGCTAGTTTTCTGATAAAGTTATTATTACCTTGGAGCATTCAACCTGAGATAACTTTGCCTTGAGTTTGGCTGATAAGGAGCATAAGTCATCAGGTTTTTTCACAACCTTGAAGGAGAAAGCGGAGTCCTTCAACTCAAACGTTGTT
Organism: Pontederia crassipes; assembly: GCA_030549335.1. NCBI lineage: Eukaryota > Viridiplantae > Streptophyta > Magnoliopsida > Commelinales > Pontederiaceae > Pontederia > Pontederia crassipes. The sequence continues at coordinate 26,609,413 of CM060190.1, forward strand.
TCTCCTAAAAACTAATGTCATTCATAAGGTTAGTTCATGTTCATTACAAGAAAATGAAAAAAAGATAGTAAATTAACTTTTTTAAAGTAATTTAAACTTATTATAATGACAAACCTCATGGTGAACAAGGTCACTAGAACAAGCAGTTAAGACATTTAAAAAACTTTTGCATCCAAAGATTCCATTAGCAAATACTAGTATGCGAGATGCTAAATATTTGTTTACATTTTAGATGCATCTGACTTTTACACTTGGTGATTGCAGTTGGGTATCCAACCATTACTATGTTCATTAGTATCAAGGCAAAGATCAGTACAACCCATCAATACAAGTTTCATAATAACAACTGTTTCTTGTCAGGTAAAGGTAAAACTTTATTATTTCATGCAAGACTAGACTCTTTGCATTGACAAATCTAGGATCCAAACTCATTGCAGGGATCCTTGTTATTCAACTGTGCGACATGAAGAAACACTACCGCACAAGGAATTGAATCATGAAAAATACCAAACAATTTGTGGCGTATAACAAAGAAGACCATCCAATGCTGCACGAGTTCTCAGCTGAGTCTAATGATTAAACCTATGGGATCAAGTGTAATTTTCCAAGGAAATTTTGAGAGTTCACTAGACATCTCTGTGTACGACATGAATGGAATACACCCGTATAAAGAAAACTCCTGCTTTGTCAGCTTCAAATTTCTGGAAATCATGCATGCAAGGGCATTCAATAGAAGTTTCTAAATTGACCTTAAATGGTAAAGCAGGTTTTATCACCAAATACTGAGCTTTTGCCTTTCATATCTTATTTTTTGGCAATTCATACTAAGACCAAAGCATTGCTAGACCAAGTCAAGAAAGACATTGGAAACTCATGCCACTCCATCAAACATAACTGCTGTGAACAGCAAAGTAGGAAATAGACCAACTTAGCACATCCATAAACTTCATGCATCATGCCTCAGAAAAAGGTAGTTCATGAATTTATAGTGATAATATCAAAGTTTGAACCTTTAGTTGGTGAAGCTGATTTAGGATGTCACTCGGTTTGTTTCTGATGTCATTGGCTACCATTATAATATCAAAGATATAATGTCCATGCTTTATTTCTGACCTGTGTGCACAAAACATCAGATCTATCAATACTTCAATGAATAAATTCAGAAAACTCTAAGAATTATCAAGTAGTAGCAACTGAGGCTAAAGGAACCTCTTTAAAATTGCTGCAATTAGCACATTCTGAATAGAAAGCAATGCTGGTTCTGTCTGCAGGAAAATGAAAAATATAAGTAAGCAAATGACCATCATTTTATATGCCAATTTCTACCAAAAGTTTGATAACAAAATTTCCAGAAAAATCAAGGATGAATTTATTAGTCTCACAATTGCGAGTGGTATCAGTTCATTATGTATGTTAAAAGAAGTCACTAGTTCTCTCTTGGGCATATGATGTCATATGGTTGACTAAGGAATTTTTAAGATAAAAATATGCTTCCAATTAAGACGATGTTCTTCCTTGGACTTAACATGCTTCCAAGAGGTGAGATGCTAAAATTCCTTGTGAGAATACCAATTCAAAACTTTCTCCAATCATTGACAATTCACATATTGTGTACCTTATGAAAATATAATGAGCATGTTATATTGAGTTGTGGAAGTAGGGTCACATATTGCTCATCACCCATTTCCAACTGCGTAAGGATAGTCAAGAGCACCTGCAATTCCAACCAAAATGGAAATCGGCAAATCAGAAGATATTAATATGATGGAAACATATAGTTCAAAAGTCCAGATTATATTTCATCCATTATATACATAAATCACAGTAGTTCAGTTATATTGCTTTTAGATGAAAGATTTTGAATTGGAGCCAATAGCTGTCCAGATTTTTGGCTTAGAGCAACTCAGCTTGATTTGGTACTCCTTAACCTAAGTGAAACCAATCTAGTGAGTTTTCTTTTTTTTTATTTTTAAAGGATATTTTGAGAGCTTATAGGAGAAGTTAAACATGACCAGAGGGATATTTCGCAATATAATTGTTTGTAATTTGCATGTAAGTTAATTAATTGTAGTCTGAAGATATGAAAGAGCCTGGCTATTTTTTCTTCAGATTGTCATCTTATTGCCATAAAGGTGTAATTTCCTTCATACACACAAAGAAAGAGCATTTAGTTTTTGCACATTCTCACATGTATAATATAAATTTCAATGCAAAATCTCAAATATTAATGATCCATCGTAAGACTTTCAAGTTTCAACTTTCAAGGGGACAGGACCAGTTGCTGGCCAAAAATGCTTGTGCCAAAGTTGTTTTCCAATTTATCATTAAACTCGTCTACCTTCATTTGTAACCGGAAGAAACAAATGCTTAAACCAAAGTTAAGTCCAAAGATTAAATTTCCTGTCTCGATCTTGAATCTCAAAATTGACTATTCTGAACTATATGAATAAATGATAGATGACGTCAACTGAAATAACATTAAACCAAACGTATCATGTCAGAAGGAACCTCTTCTTTCATGTCAAATTTCCGGGATATGGACTCCTTAACCAAAGAGCAAATATTTCCATTTAAATGAGCATCACCAGAAAAGACATCTGAGAGGAACTTGCTTACTGCATAATCATCCACACCATCACTGACATGAGATGAGTACAAGTATATTAGTCATAATAAGGAGTGGAGAAGTTAGAACTAGACGCCAAAAATATTAATACCTGTAACAAAGACTTCGAAGCTTATAGTAAGTACTAGAATCGAAAAGGAGATGACAATAAGAAATCCTGCCATCTCTTCCAGCTCGTCCAGTTTCCTACACATAATTTGGTCTTAGCTTTGGCCAGTAAATGAATGAAAGAACAATAAAAAAACCATTCTGAGATATAAAAGTGTATGATTGTATTAATAGCCACCTGAACGTATTCTTCTAGGCTTTCTGGTAAACTATAGTGAATCACCTGGAAAAATGAAACCAGATATTCTGATCAAATTTCTTAACTAAGACCCTTTTTATTCAATATTGTTTTGACTCTTACTAATATAAGATACTTCAGAATAAATAGTGTGTAACTTCAGTAGGATAGAATAAGCCAAAATAACTAACAACACATGTAACATGTATGTACGGAATTGACGAACATGAACAATTTCATCATTTGTCATACCGCTCCAACATCGCTTTTATCAAGACCCATGCCAAATGCTACAGTAGCAACAACCTTCCATCATAGTAAAAAAAGGGAAAACAAATCAAGAACCAGGAAACTAACAACTAATAATCAAGCTTGCAGGAAGAAACTGTAGTATTACCACTCTGAGTTTATTAGAACAGAAAAGCTCCATAACACGGCTCCTATATTTTGCTGGAATGCCACTGTGATAGCTCTATGTTCAAAAAGCAGTTTGAATGTCATAATTGTTGCGAATGGCCCAGGGACCACAATTAAGGCAACTAAAGGGCATTTGAGGAAATGAGTACAAACCTTGGAAGGAATATTATTATCACATAGGTATTTGCTCACTGAGTCAGCCTCAGCCTGCCAAAATGAAAAAGAATGTAAAACAAGAATGCCTCAATAAAGATGCAGATGGTATACAATTTGCAAGCATGGACATTTTCAGAGTAATAAGCTTTATATGATTTATAGAAAACATCAGAAAAAGATAGAAAAAAAGAGGCCTATATGAGGTACCAGCAGTATGAATTTTAGAACATGTTATAGGACCTGAAAACAACTATCTTATCCCGATTTTTCTTCTTTCTTTGATGTACTTCACCTTAGTGTCCTCTATAAACTGAGAAGTAAAGGACTTAGCAACAATTGATGTAGGGAATATCGAGTTGAGGGATCGATTAAGAAATAAAATCAACAAAGTAAAATGAGGGAAAAATTGGCATTCAAAGAATTGGGCAAATATGAATAAGAAGAAAAAAAAAACATTTGCAGATAAAGGAAACCGTGGTAAAGAATTTAACTATAAGCAAAAGAGAGTATATAAAAGAAATCTTGATTCTCAAAACATAAAAATAACCTTAACCTTCATATATGGTTGACCCAAACCCCTCCTCCATGGATCCTCAATTTTCAATCTTTCACGATTGTCATTTAACTGAACAAGCACTAGTGCTTCCCTCTTTTCATCGAGTGAAATTTGAATATCAATCGAAATTTTGATTAGCATGGAAACATATCTGTTTCCAATGGTTGGATCTTTTACAACGAAAAAAATTTTCTTATTGCGACAATCAGAGTGCAACCTTATGGAACTTACATGTGAAAATTATCTTCCAGTTCTCTTTTAAGTGGACTAGTGTTGTTGCCTTCTAGCATCGGGGTTGCCATCAAACTGAACATATACTGATGTGTGGAAAATAACTCCAAGCACAATTTACAAGAAATTAAATGTTGTCACTAATCAGAATAAAGAAAAATGTGGAAACCATTTATTTTTTTAGGAAGAAAAACTATTTAAAAACCCTATCCTGGCAACGTCCTTTCAATCTTTGTTATTGCATTGTCAACACTAGGAACTCCCTACAATCGAAAACCATGCAGAAAAGGAAAATGAAAGTGCTACTTTAGGAAACAAGAGCATATTTTAAATATGACTTTTTTCTCTTGTGAGAATAAATAAGAAAATAACGAAGCAAACTAGGTATTAGATACACATAGCAACAAGAGTAGATATGTACTCACTGAAAGAAGAATAACCTGAAATTTACAATACACGATGATGCTTTGAATGTTGGCTAAAGGAGAGGACTTCATAAGAACCAACAAATCTTTCAGTCTGTTATTTCAAGTTAAAGGGCGTAGTAGTGAGTTCCAGACCAATTACAATGCCATAATACAAAATTAGAAGATACATAGGTGAAAGATAAACAAACCACATTAAACTAATAGACAAACATCGCACTTGCCTATTTTCACTTAGAGATGCATGTAGCTGCAAGTTCTCCCTTATCTTACATGCCTTAATAAGATTACATGGAAGAGTTTCAAGTGCACTCATGATATCCTGTAATGTTTGGGTTGTTGCAGTTGCTGTCATTGCAAGGATACATGATACACCAAGCTTAATTCGAAGCGTGGATGCCTTCAACATCAAATATGAAGGCCTAAAATTGTGGGACCTGTTGAATTTTAGCATAGAAGAAAAAATAGCTTAAGCTGATCATACCAAATGTGTTAAGTATTTGAACAAGGACTAAGAAGTCTATGCCAGAAATGTTGAAACTATATAAATAGCAGGAAACATATTGTTTTATTGAAATATCAACCACTTACCACTCAGAAATGCAATGAGCTTCATCAATTGCTACAAGAGAAATGGAAAGTCCATCCTCAAATGTTGATAAGAACTCAGCATTTAAAAATCTCTCGGGTGAAACAAAGAGGACCTAGTACACAATTTATATGATATTTCATGAAGTTAGTATGAAGAATTCAATGTTGCTATTAGCTCTTGAACGAAAATGAAAAGGAATCCTCTGCTTCTAATAGTGAATTTAAACTTACTCTTACATGTTATGGAGAACTGTTGGTCCAAAGACCACATTCTAACTATTTTGATGATAACAAATAAGGAAGATGACTAATGTTGCTCGAAGTGTTAGTTTGAACAAGTTAAATATTTTTCAAAAGAAAAATCATCGTAAGATTTCTGCAACTAAAATGGACGACCGAAATATTATCGAGCATCTGCTATGACATATAATGGACGACGGAAACAAACGTCGGACATCAGCTGATGTCCGAAAATTTGGTCGACGTCAAGATCAAAAGACAACTATCAAACGGATGACCAAAAAGCTCCTACAACGATAGCTAATGTTCGAAAAATCAGTATTTTTAAATCGGACGACCGAAATAATTTCGGTCAACCGTATGACGTATCAGACGGATGACCAAAAAAACTTCTACAATGATCGCTAATGTCCGAGAAATCGACATTCTTAAAACGGACGACTGAAACATTTTCGAACGACCTGTCTGGGCAGCAAAGACAAACGACAACGGCTACTTTCTCTACAGACTACTACCAACGGACTACTACGCTGAAAAGACAAACGGCAACGACTATTTTTGTTCACAAAACAGATGACCAAAACTGTAACGATCAATCGCTGGGCATAGGACAAAAGGCGCAACGGCTAGTATCTGCTTCAAACGAACACCCGAAATCAAAACGGACGACCGTTTCAGAAGTGACAATACAATTCTTTTAAAAAGTTTTGCAACGGCCATATTTTCAAAAGAAGCATATAAAAGGGATTCAAAAGCATTTTCTAGAGTTCAATCTTGCAAATCATCCCTTCCCTCTTCTAGTTCCTAAGTGTGAGCATTCTTTGTAAGAAGAAAGATAGTGAATTTAAGAATTCCTTGTAAGAAGAGGTGTGTCTTACCTCTTGAGCAAAGAAAAAGACATTGTGTTGTGAAAAGGGTTATTCTTTTCCTACAAGAAAAGAAAAAGCTAGTAAATCTCCGACGATCTCGAGATCGAGAAGTCGGAGGGAGACGTAGGCCAAGGAGTTGGGTCAAACCTCGTTAACATATTGTGCCTTCTTGAGTTTTGATCCTTCTTACTTGCCTTTTACTTGTTTGTGATTGTATTTTCTAAAAAATTGGCTTTTACGGTTTTCGCTTATAATTTTTAAACATCAATCCCCCCCTCTTGGTGCTTTCAATCCTGCAAGAACTACATATGCAGAAATCCTAGTGTTATGAAAACCTTAAAAATCCCTCACCTAGAATGTTGGGATTCAATGGTGGCAAATTCCTTTTCCAAATATTTGATGCATGACAAATTCAACATATTTTAATATAATATTTTAGTTAATTTTTTTATAATTTGATCATGACATGCATTGTTTCCTGTTGATTTTTAGTTGAAAATCAGATCTAAGTCGCCTTGAAATTTTTCTATTTCGCAAAAATATGATATTTGGAGCGGAATGGCGTCGTATGATCCATGTAGCCGACCCCACCTAGTGGGATAAGGCTTTGTTGTTGTTGTTGTTGTTGTTGCAAAAATATGATATTTGGGCATATAAACTTAATTTATAATTACTGTGTAGGAAAATATAAATTTCAGCAACTCACAAGACAAGCTGCAAAAAAAATCATCACAAGGCAAACTATTCAAGAAGATAAAAAATAGCGGCCTTAAATTTAAAAGTGGAATCGTAAGCCGCCAATATTTTATCAACAAGCCGTTACATTTCTGTCAATGAGTGAGCTTGTGCCGACAACACTTGTGCCCACAATTATTCTGGACTTAGAATTTTCACAGTTGTATTTGTGTTTCTGACATTGATTGCCTATGTGTTAGAATCCTATTAGTTGACAATAGAAGTTATGACATATTCAAATTTTATCATACACAAGCCATTTGATCTCGCGGCCGCAAGTGATGACAAGTTCATGAAGTGCCATCATATGGTTGGACCAAAATTGAAGATGTGGTGCAGTTGAAGTTTTATCATAAAACGAAACGAACTTTATCGCAACTTTTAAACTGAGCCATTCAATTTCACTGGCCATAACCAACTTCAAGCCTCCTTTGCACCTATAAATATATGCTAAAGCTGTCACTGCAACTCATGCCCTGAAGTTTAGGTTTTCCACCATTGTGAGGTTGCGAGTCTACAGGCCGCGATTGAGAAAGAGAGAAGCGACACTACGACTACGTGTGACCCCAAGTCCGAGCATTCCGATCGCCTATTGTCGAGGGCCCTGTTCTCATATATGGGTGTAATTATTTCTATTTTTATTCTCATTTATTGTCTCTATTAAAACTCCGCCTATATTTTATAGCCGGTCCCAAGCCCGGATTAAGGAGGAGGGTTGTGTTAGGCCCCGACAGCCAGCATAAAATCCTGTCGAATCTTATGAACATGGATCAACGAATATATTGTGTTAATGCTAGGCCGTTACCCGTAGGTTTGGTTACTAATAGAGCGGAATGGCGTCGTATGATCCATGTAGCCGACCCCACCTAGTGGGATAAGGCTTTGTTGTTGTTGTTGTATTGTCTCTATTAAATTTCTAGGATAAACTCCATATATGATTTTTAGATTATTTGTTTACGAGATTTTTAGTTGAAGGGAAATGTTGTGAACCCTAATTTTATTATTTAGTTTCTTTTGATCAATTATTTGTTGTGTTTAATATTTTTAATTTAGTTAATTGGATTTCTAGGTTGAGCAGTACCAAATTGTGAAAGTGTTAGATTTCAAAATTCATTAATTAATTTAACTAATTTATTCTAAAAATTGTTAATTTACATAGGTCTAATAACTAGAGTGGAGAGAACTAGATCTGTATGGACGATTAATCTCTACCAATTTGTCAAGTGATTGGAAATTTAGAAATTTTATTTTAATGCATCTTAATTTTAATTTTATCTGATTGGGATACCAATTTGTAGGGACTTCATTTCTGGTTAATTTAACATAGTTTGATCTGCTAGATTAATTAAGGAGAATGCTAGTTTGTGGATCCCATATCTTAATTTTGTCAAATAATAATTTAGGAAAATTCTAATTCATCTTAAGAAAATAAATTAATTTTTTCCTGATTCACATGTTTACCTCTTACTTTATTTTATCCTAAGAAATAAATTCAGCCCCATATTATTTTACTATTATCTTATATTCAGTATTTATTTTATAATTACAAAACCTATTTACTAGAAACTTATTTTTCTCTCGTTGTTTTATAAGGCTATATAATTAATTAATAATTATTGCTCATGAGTTCGACACTTTTTACTCCTTTTCCTATATTACTTGAGCAACTAGTGGGCTTAGTAGAGGATTTATCTTGCATTCTTGCTACTACATTTTACACGTCAATATGTATTAAATGAATGCTATGGTCAAGGATGTCATGTTCATCACAAAAAAGGATGATTAGAATATGAGTTTGTATATAATGAACTTTTAGCAGCTATGCTGGTCTATTTATAAAGAAAAAATGAATTCGTCAAGAAATTTGAGCAACTAACCAACTAAGCTTTGAAGGTAACGTATTCTGCTGGTATGCAAGGAACTAGGTTCCAACATTAATAGTGGCGCAGATCTTACCTTGATTTGTCCTTCGCAAAGCTTTTGAAGTGTCTCAGAAGCCTCTTCACTAGTCTGTGATAGAAAATATCAGGCTAAGAAAATAATATGCGAAGTTGCAATGATAAATTTTTCCTAAGTGAACTTGGTTAGGTGGTTTAAGACCTGACTACTAGAAAGAAGACCACCAGGTATAACTGAAGGCAGTTTCTTTAACTGATCAACCATTAGAGCCACCAGAGGACTGACAACCACTGTCACACCAGGTAATATCAATGCCGGAAGCTGAAAGAATTGCAGTTGTACAAACCCAGGGATGTCAAAAAAATCATACAAAACTTGTTGGCATAGTTGACGTTCCAAACAGTTACTTAGAACAAATGAGCCAGAATCTAAAATACCTGATAGCACAGAGATTTTCCAGCACCAGTCGGTAGAACCAGCATTGTAGACGCTCCCCCAACTACATTCTTGATCGTCTCCAGTTGGCCTTCTCGGAATGAATCGTAGCCATGGGTCAGCTTCAACAAATTCTTCAAATTTTCATCAGTTGGGTCCTCTCGGGCAGCCATCACAGCTTCATCCACTAGCTTACATCTGCTGCTCGATACCTTCTTTTGCTCCCACTCCTTATCATAAACAGAACCGTCATCTTCCAAACCATCTGAACCAGCCTTATCCTTTGAACTTTCATCAGCTAATCTTCGGCGGAACCTCCTTCCACGTGATGCCATCGAGGATTTCCTCTTTCCGTTCCTGTATCCGTATTTCCTTCCACGCCCATTAATGTTCAATCGGACAAAGTTCCCTTCTTTCCCGCACCTAAGAGTCTTTGGCAGCTCCGGCAACTGTGCGCTAAACCCTATACAATTCGGGTGCACTTGCTTGGGCTTCGGCCGACCCTTCACAGTAATTGCTGCATTTGTGGGCTTCTCGGTGATGTCTTCACAAGATGCAATCCCTTCATTTGTTTCGGCTCCAATGGGACTACTGGAAGATACTTTGGCATCGGCGTTGAATTCTGAGGGATCAAAGGAAGACCGTTGCGACCTGACGAAGCGGGAGAACGAAGCGCCGGGGCGGCAGTGTTCGGCTTCCGCCACATTCACGGATCTCACTGCAGTCTCTTCGCAAGACGCAAACCTTCGGTCGTTTTCAGGCTTGGCGGCTCCGTAAGATGAGATTTTGGCGTCGGCAGCGAACTCAGACGGATCGAAGCACGGACGGCGCGACTTGACGAGGCGGGAGAAGGGAACGTCTAGGCGGCTGCGGTCGGAGGCTCCGCGGCAGATGTTGACGACGGAGATGCCCTGGAGATTGGAGAGATCGGGCGATGGAAAGGAAGCATCCGCCGCCGCCGCCGCCAACGCCGTCGCCGCCGGCGGTTTGGATGGCTTAAGTTTGGTCTTGGAAGGTTTCGGCCTTTGCAGGGGCACTGGTTTCTGCCGGGAATCGGGATCGGGATTGGAGAAGAGCTTGGAAGGACGCGGATTTGGATAAGGGTTGGGGTCGTGAGTAGGCTTGCGGGGAGGCGTGGAGGAGACGTGGGAGGCGTCGGAGTCGGAGTCGCTGTCCATTTCGAAGTCGAGACGAAAGCGAGGGCGAGAGATGGAAAGAGCGGGAAGCTGTTTTTAGTCCAGGTATTGATAGTGATAAAAAAATTACATAAATGTCTACGTTTTCCCGCCAAATTAAAGACCCCTTAGGCCATAACCCAAAAACATGGTCCAAGTCCAACAACAGAAAACCAATTTTTACTCGAAACCAACCTAATATATATGGATTTAATGTACCAAAGTGGATAGCAGACTCCTCCCTATACGTGGAGTCGTAGATCATAGATGAATGATGATTAAAAAAATGTGTTATTCACTATACATAAGCGTGGTTCGATTCTCGACCAATTCAGTAAAGTGTGTGATTCATCCTAACCCTAACCCTCTTCGTCTTCTTCCTTTGTCGATCGTCTGCCCATCAAGCACCTCATTGTCGTCGCTGCCGCCGCCTGAGTTCGCCTCACATCATTGTCGCCTCGCCTCACCACCATCGTCGCTAGTGAAGTGTCTCGATCGCATCGTCGCCACTCGAGCTCACGTCGTCATCGCTTTGCTAACGGCACCTCGGGTGTGTTGCCACTGCCGCCCGAGCTCGCCTCGCTATCGCTGTCGCCTCGCCTTTGTTGTTGCCTCACCTTGCCACCGCCACCGTTGGTGAAGCGCCTCGATCGCATCATCGTCGCTTTGCTAAAGCACCTTGTGTGTGTTGCCGTCGCCACCCGATCTCGCTTCGCCACCACACCGAAGTCACCCCTCTCCTCGCCTCACAACTGCAGCTGTTGAACTGCCTTGCATCGCCGCCGCTTGAGCTCGCCTCTCCACCATGCCACTAAAGCACCTCGTGTTGTCGCCGCCGCCCAATCTCGCCTTGCCACGACGCCGGAAGTCACTACCTCGCCTCGCCTCGCCACTCCACTACTGAACCACCTCATGTTGTCAGCGCTCGAGCTTGTCTCACCGCCACCCGATCTCACCTTGCCACGATGCCGAAAGTCACCACATCGCCTCATCTCGCATTGCCACTGTGCTATTAAAGCCGCCGTTCGAGTTCACCTCACCTCGATCTCGACCTCGCAAGGGTCTTCGGCCGAACATGCGCGTGAACCGAGCATAAACCGGCCGAACAAGATTTCAAACCGCGCAAATCATCATCTTTAATCCGACGGCTCCAAATATACGGAGTAGCCTGCTACCTACTTTGGTAGGTAGCAAGCCCATTAATTCCTATATATATATATATATATATATATATATATATATATATATATGGACTAAATGGTCGTGAAACGCCCATTTGTGCAGTGCCATGCAACGCCGCCATCTCGATCATCCGTGGCACATCGAACGGTTGAGTGAGAATGGGTGAATCGAGACCGTTCGATGGAAATGAACGGCGTAGAACAATCGTTGGAGGAAAAAAAAAGAAGCAGCTCCCGCCTCCATCGAGGCTTCTTTGTGCAAGTGCCCTAGGCGTCTTCGTGCGAGTGTCCTAGGCGACCGCTAGAACGCCAACACTGCTGCCGGAGCCGTGACTCCGGACATCCCCTAGAGGTGAGACGCCTAGGTGACACCATCAAGTTGAAGTAAGTTATTCACAACTATCTGGTTAAAAGGTTCATGGGATATTTTCAGCTTAAGGTTGCAAGTACTACTAATATTTAGTCTATTTTAATTGCCACATTGCAGAAGGAAACATAATAGTGCTACTCACTGAGTTTGAACTCTAGCTCGTTCAAGAACGTGATGCAACACTAAATGTCCACAAAGTGGATAGGAAGTAAATAGTGGCAAAAAAATCTTAAAATTAACTGCATCACAACAGCTAATATATGATTACAATAAAATGAAGCCAAACTAAAAAACAACCTCCTCTTTAATCTTTCCTAGCATCAGAGCAACTGCAATCTCATCTACTGAAGTGTATGAACAATCATCTTCCACCTATCAGTCAATTAAAGAGAAGTGTGTAACAGAGACAAAAACCAAATCTTAGTGTTCAGAAATCTATTAGTAATGTTCAAGTTAGATTCATACCTTGAGACTGAAGGAGAACAAAACCATCTGAATTCATAAACAAACGTATTAATCCATACAGAATTCATACAAGAGCATCAAGTATGTAGTACATGATAAACAAACATGAATAATATTCAAGTAGCTGAATTCATATCAGCTTCAAAATTCATAAACAAACGTATTCACTCCAACATTCAAGTAGGACACGATAAAATTATTAACATTCAGAAACTCTCATTGTCCAATACAAGCTGCCATTGTCCAATGGTCCATAATTCACTCCAACTCTTCCTTGAGCACCTGCAAGTAGGACATGATTAAATTATTAATGCAATAAGAGCGTCAAGTATGTAGTACATTGAAACAAAAAAATCTGTAACTTTTAGATTGCATGCTGTGACATAATCTAAAATGCATACAAGAAAGCTATGAGTTCACCTAGGACAAAATACACAAAATCACTAAAGATTATAGTTGTTTACCGTATAGTAACCATCTTTCATTCTATCTTTTTTGCAAAGTTAACTTCTTTTGCTTCTTGGCCCTATAGTTGCAAAAAATTAATATAGTTTGTAAAAAAAACATTACTATGTCAAAATTAATATAGACAATTTATATATTTGTTTACCTTGAAGATCGAGCAATTTCTTTTGTCATGACCATTCTTTCCACATATAGCATACCTTCTTTTTTTAACATCTTTTTATGACATAGTAATCTAAATACTAGATTTAATTCTTCCCACGTTTTTTGTCTGCCTTTTGCTTTGACACGAGTTGGGTCACATATGTCAAATTAAGATGATTATATTGTATTAGAATCTTTATTAACAAAAATCACAGTAGCTTGAGTAGCCTGCATTATTTTTTTTCTTATCAACAACTTTAAAGACTTCCAACTTATTAATGATCTCATCTACTAATAGTGCACCAAGTGTTAAGTGTTCAGACGAAAGCAAGCCGAGCTCTCCGACCCTACGTAGATTACTATGCCAAGTCCATTTTTGCATTGGAGTGAAAATGTCTTCACCAGTAGCCAATTTGGATGCACAAGGAACATTTCATGCCTTAGCATATCTTGCGTCTATCGTCCAATGGTGGAGTATATATTTATGGAGCAATTTTGTCACTCTTTTCTTATAAAGGACATAAAAAAATACTTCATCTTGTTCAAACTTTTTACAAGAACAACACACTGAAATATTTTCCTTTTGACTAAACTCCACGATGTTCTTCCCTACATCTTAGGTCTCTAAAGGAAAAATAGAAGAGACAACTTTGTCATTATCTTTCATAATCTTTTGTGTTGTTAACAAAGAAGATTCACCATATTCCGACTAAAATTTATAGAAGATATTTTATATGTATACTTTTTCTGCATGTGCCTCTAATGGATACTTGCTAATTAAAGTAGCTTTAGTGTTGAGAGTACTAAAATATTCATGTTCTTCCATATCACGATAATGTTGAATAGCTCTATCATAATGCTGTACAAAATCATATAATGAAGTATGTGCATTGACAAATTCATCAAAAAATGCGTTAATACTCTCTGTTCTTTGGGTGGTATGCATGCCTGCCGTGAAAACATCATTGAAATATAATGTTATCCATTGTTGTCGCTTGTTGTACATATTCTCTATCCAATGTCCATCGGTAATAGCAAACTTCTGCTTCAACATATTACACCTCTCATCAAATTCATCAATACATGATAATCCTATTATCCATGCATTAAAGTCGTGCTTGAAGGTCTCATGTGCATATAAATCTTGCCTATTACACATTGCATTCCTTAGAATATGCCAAAAATAATATATATGACAGGTGTGTGGAAATACCTCACAAATGGCATTGCCCATAGTAATGTCTTAATCAGTAATTATATAATTGAGATATTTGTCATTCATGCATTTCTACCACTTCTTAAACAACCATATAAATGTGTCATCAGTCTCATCGGTCAACAAAGCACAACCAAATAGACACGATCACCTATGATGATTGATTCTAGTGAACAACGCAAATGGCATGAGAAATTTATTTGTCATGTATGTGATGTCGAATACCACCACATCTCCAAAGGTCATATAACTCTCTCTTGCTCTACCATCTACTAAAAAAAAATTTTATTACTACACTATCAGAGTCCAATTCCCATCTATAGAAAAAACTTGGATCACCATTTATTTTCATTTCAAAACAAGAAAGTATACTAATGCATTCTTTGACAATAGTACTTTTTCTTTTTACTCATAATTGATCAATGCATTATTGTGTTGTATTCGATGGTTCCCCTGACTAATTAAGAGCTCTAGCAATTATTAATGGACAAACTCCATTAGTATGCAAAGTATACATAACTTGTACAGATGCATCCGATATTTCTTTGTGTGAACGTAATTATGTTACATTCGAAGGAGTAGCCAAAAGATGTGTGTGCTCTTCAATAAATTGTCTTACCTCCCATTTTTCGTCTTTCCTTTCACCAACATAGAAATGAGCAAGGTAATCATCTCTAGCCCTCTCTTCTTTGCATATTTATCATTCCCCTACTACTTTTCAAATCCTTGTGTCCTTTTTAGAACAAACAAAATTTCTACTAACGATTTTTCCTAACACTTTCGATCTATGAGAATAATATTTTCGCATAGAAAAAACCAATCAATCTAGCATACGTATTGTAGTATTTAAATGCATCTTCGTCATTATCAAAAGTCATGTCAACAAATGGTTTTCTAAATTCATTGGATTTCACATGACCATTATCTTCAACTTCCACAATTTCGTTAGTTGCATTCTCTTTATTATTTTCACAATTGTTACAAAGATAATCGATTAATGAAGTGTATATGAAATAAAACATTTTGAGTTTAATAAGAAAATTACATATACCTATCATGTTCGAACACAAACATTGTCCATCAACACCTGACTTAAAAAATGAGCACAACACCTTCAAAAAGTATAAAGTAGTCGACAAATTATGATAAAAAAGAAACACAACATCATCCAATTTTCATAAAGGAGCACTATACAACAAGACAACAACAATCAGGCAACAATCACACCTACCTGATTGATAGTGTAATAGAGCAACAATCACAAACAACACGATGAAATTAAAAGAAAAAGGAAAAACAATAGGCAGGAGAGAAGAGGATCAACATGAGTAGAGTGAGAGACGGAAGGCGGGGCGGTGTCTCACCTGAGGTATGTCCAGAGTCGCGGCCGGCGAGAGTGAGACGTCAGTTTGATTCGGCTCCGACAGCAAGGGTCGTCAGGTAGGGCATCGGGCGAAGGATGCATCATAAATCGAAAGAAAGAGAAAAAGAAAGATCGAAAGCTAAGGATGTCTCACCTATGAGGGACGTCCAGAGTCGTTGCCAGCGAGAGGGAGACGAGCGGCTCCAGCAATAACGTTCGTCACCTAGGGCGTCTGACGAAGAGAGGGGATTGAGGGCGGGAGAACCTCTGAGGAATAGAGTGAGAGGCAGAGGGATGGCAGTAGGGGTGTTCACCGGGTCGGGTCGACCCAGTGAACCCGAAAATCCGACCCGACCCGACCCGACCCCCGGGTAGGGTCGGTGGTCAGGTCGAACTGACCCGACCCGACCATGACCCAACCAAGGGTTGGGTCGGGTTCGGGTTCGGGTTGGAATTTTCCAACCCGAGTTGACTCGACCAGACCCGATAGACCCGGTTTTTTCTTTTTTTTCTTTTTAATTATTTTTAGTTAAATGTATAGTTTTATATCATTTAAAATCTAAAAAATATGAAATAAATTATTTTAAATGTAGAAAAGTATATATATTTTTGGTATTTAAAAATACTTTATTTTGTATTAAAAATAAAATAATAAATACTTTTTATATTAAAAAAAAGAAAAAGGGTGGTCGGGTAACTTGACCACCCGACCCGAACCGACTCGGTCCAGGTCGGGTCGGTTCGGGTTGCAGCCACAAAAAATAGGGGACCCGACCCGTGAACACCCCTAGATAGCGGCGTCTCACCTCTAAGGGATGTTCGGGGTCGCCGCCAACGTGAGGGAGACGAGTGGCTCGGGCAGCAGCGTTCATCACCTAGGGCATCACACGAAGAGAGGGGATTGAGGGCAGAAGAACGTCCGAGGGAGTAGAGTGAGAGGGGGAGGGAGGGCGGCGTCTCATCTCTATGGAATGCCCGGAGTCGCAGTTGCCTAGGGCACTCGCACGGAGAAGCCTCCATGGAGGCAGGAGCTTCTTCTTTTTTTCCTCCAACTATTGATTTACGCTATTATTTCCAGCGAACGGTCTTGATTCACCCATTCTCACTCCACCGTTCAATTCGCCACAGACGATCGAGATGGCGGTGTTGCATGGTGCTGCACAAATGGCCGTTTCACGACCATTTAGTCTATATATATATATATATATATATATGTGAAGTTTCATCATGTCAATTTTCCTAAATGAATATAATAAGGATTATAATTAAAGAAAAAACACGTGATTTTTTTTATTATGCCCCTTAAATTCATATACACGATCCTGCTAGTATTATAGATAGTTTTACTTATTATAGTTAAGTATTAATTCATTTAACACTCTTCAACTATAACTTTTTTTGTATCTAATCCTAAACTATAAATTTATAAATTTTAGTCCTCAAACTTTTCTAAATTTGACAATTAGGTCTTTCAATTAAATTTAAACTAAATTTCAATAAATTAATTATGAAATGTCATTTTTACCCTTAGTTTCATATTGTAATAAAAATAATTTTAAAATATAAAATAATCAGTACAGATAAAAATGTTAATTGATAATAATATTTTTATGCAATACTATGCTTGAATCAATATTTTCATTTTTTTACATTATTTTCATATTACAAAGTAAGGGGAAAAAACGTCATTTCATAGCTATTACAAAAAAAAAAACTTAACAAAATTTAGATTAAAATTAGCTAAAGGACTTAAGTGTCAAATTTAAAGAAGTTTGGAGACTAAAATTTGTAAATTGATAGTTTAGGGTTAGATGTGAAAAAAAATTATAGTTGAGGGGGTTTAAAATAACTAACCCTAAACATTATGCCATATTAATTGTTTCTTTATTTTTTGTAGTTTTTTCATATCAGCAAAAAAATTATAAAAATGACATTTCACAATTATTAAAAAATATTATAATTCATATGGTGTTAAAGGAAATAACCCTTTTTATTGTTTTCTATTCTAAGAATACTTTACTTGACTAACTACATGCTTCATTTTACTTTGAGCTAGAGAAATATATCAACGCATTCTCATATATTTTAATAGTAACTAAAATAACTTACTTTTTACCCTATAAATATTTTTCTAACTCCAATTCCTTTGCATCTAAGTAACCTTGTCACTTTCTTTTCAGATATAGTTATCACTGGTGAATTTATGCTTACACCAAAGGTTAATCTAAAAATAATAAAAAAAGTAAAAATATGGTGAATTTATCAAAAACAATTTTATTTTTTGTTATACAAGTTTTAAAATAAATCATATAATCTTGAATTACTTATTTTTTGGATATAGTTGAGTAAGTATTTGTAATATGGTGCATTTATGCTACCGCTAAATTTAATCTAAAAAATAATTATCACAAAAGGTAATAAAAAAATTAAAATATGATGAATTTAGTTATAATTGGTCAAATAAAAAGTCATATATAGTCATTGACTCAACTGGTACTAGGATTGAGTTACAGCTAATTGTTTTAAGCTCAAGTTTTGAAGTTATATGACTGAAGAATAAATAATCTCTTTTTTAAATTTTTGGTTTTGAATTAGTCGAGCGTTAGTAGTCTCGAATATTGGATGAAAAATAAAAAAATATGCTTATAACTTATCAAATAAAATATTTGAAAAATAAAAAGTATTCATAAAAATAAAACATAAATATGATGAGGAAGTATCAGAATTATTTGAGCAAGGGCAATCTTCTCATATGTCATATTATAAAAAGTAGAGTACAATCAACAAAGAGGAGTGGCATTAAAAGTACAAATATTCTCAACGTAGAAGACATAGATCTACAACTCCAAATCTCCAATCACATATAATCTCAAACTATCTACAAAATATAATAGGATTAATTCATTTAACACCTCTTGAACTATACTTTTTTTGTATCTAATTCCAAACTATAAATTTATAATTTTTAATCCTCAAAATTTTCTAAATTTGACACTTAGGTCATTCAATTAAATTTAAACTAAATTTCATTAAATTTAGTTATGAAATGTCATTTTTACTCTTAGTTTCATATTGCAATAAAAATAATGTTAAAATATAAATTAATCAATACAAATAAAAATGTTAATCGGTAATAATGTATCTATGAAATACTATGCTTGAATCAATATTTTCATTTCTTACATTATTTTCATATTACAAAGTAAGGAGCAAAAATGTCATTTCAAATTAAGGGGCAAAAATGTCATTTCATAGTTATTAAAATTGATAGTTTAGGGTTAGATGTGAAAAAAGTTATAGTTTATAGGGTGTTAAAGGAATTAACCCAATATGTTTCAGAAGTGAGTAGTTGTAACATCTCGAAATTTAACCTCGTCACGTGGCGAAATATCTTCTCGCGCGCTATTTTTTCGGTACTTTTTTTACTCTTTTGTTGACTAAAATAGTCAAAAAAAATAATACTTAAGCCAAAGACTTAAATTACATTTATTACAAAATGCAGAAGCAAATAAAATAATAAAATAAGGGTACAACTCAAAGTTCAGCATCAAAACTTGATATATACAGGTCCATGCCGTAATACAACTAAATAGGTCTGATGATATCAAAATACAGAAGACTCAACATAAAACCATATGATAACTATGTGCACATGCCACCCAAGTTGAAATCGTCATGCACACATAAATCTAGTTCGCAAGCTTGACCATTAGCATAAAGTTATGAATTCATATAGGTCATAAGGAAAATCCATTAAAAAAACATGAAACAAACATAAGATGGAGATATGATAATAAATCAATAGATCATCGTGCTTTTATGTCTTTCATTTTATTTCATTTACGTATTCATAATCATAGTTCATGTTCATAAGAATAAAGTTCTCCCATTCATCTTTAATCATTCATAGTCTTTCATCTTATCTACGGGTTGAAAGAACTCTTCACTTTTTAGGGAATACCATTGCAAACACACAAAAATGTAGTTATCTAAACCATGGTGGCCCAGTGGAGGATCAGTGCCATAACAAGTGCCTCGTCGGGCAAGATGATATCGTTCAAGATGAAAACATTAGTAGTGAAGCATGTCCACGGAAGAAACTCCTATTTAGGTAGGCAATGATAACTCTCATCTTTTATCTTATTAATAATGAGCCTCTTTTTCGATTACTTGGATCAATCGAGATTGTAGAAAGTAAAAGATGACTCTGAATTATCTTTAAGTTCATATCAATCAGATGGACAAAAAATATCAAACAGATGGTTCAGGTTCAGGTTGTATTCTTTCTGTCCATATATCGAACGCCTGAAAGGTCAAGCGGCCGTCCAATTGTTGAGCATTTAGTGGTCATACGAAAGAGGTTTGGATGCCCGTTTTGTCTGTGTCCATTAGTCAACCTAAAATGGCCTGCTCATCCATTTCGAAGTTCATTTTTTCGACCATTCAAAAGTCATATGTAAATTAGTCGACCGAAAGGCATTCGGTCGTCCATTATAGCACGAGGAGGTTCTAGGACTTTCGGTCAGAAGTTTTGTTCGGTCAAAACTAGATTGATCATCTGCTAAAACCAGCTCCATGAATCCTCGATCGATCATAGATAGTTCTTCGGGTCGAATCTTTTCCTGTGAGAATAGTCTAGATAGGTCGTCCGAAATGGTTTTGGTCGACCGACTAGTTATTATCGCTATTCTTGAGTTTCAACATTTTCTTAGTTCGATTGTCCGAAAGAGTTTTAGACTTTCGTTCTGGTCTAGATCGATCGTCCAATTAAATTTTGAATGTCTGATCCAATAGTCATTATACTCTGTCGATGTGATTCAAACGCTTGAAAAAGAATTAGTCGTTCGTTTTAGGCTGGCAAAAGTCACCATTTATTGCGGATCCTTAGGTAATCAATTTGTTCATATAATGTATAAACATAACAACATAACACATGCAACTCATTCCTACTAACATATATGATCCAAAAACAAAGATTTATCAACATGATTCAATTCACTATAAGTCAAAGGTCTTATATATTTCATTCATCCATATTTAACATCGTCAGCGTTCTTTTTAAATTGATCAAACTATAAAAAAAGAATCTTCTCATGATGCATGCTACAATATGTCTATTTCTAGGTAAGAATAAATCTCTATCACAAAATCATCATCACACGCAAACCACTCAATTTCATCCATAATATAATACGGCGAAACTTGTTTTCGAACAGGTAAGTCATAATGATAAAACTGAGACTTATAGCATGAATTCTACTCATTCTAGCATAATTTATAGCCACAAGATAGTCCTTAAAACATGCATAATACTTCTAAAAAATCTCCATAAACCCAGATCCTGAATAACACAACTTATGTGTCAATTCCTTCCATCGTTCTCCATCGGTTTAGGTTCTAGTCACGCCCTCATCTCCCTCCTATGTCTCTAGTGCCCTCAGTGCCTGCAGGTCATCGTCCTTCTGTCTTTGGTACAATGGAGCAAGAGCAAGAACGGATGAAATGGGAAAGAGAAATGAGAGAGATCAAGAAGAAAATAGGAAGACATAAATAGGTTTTATGGACATTGGTCATGCGTCGGTTGAGCTAATGACTCGTCACGATAACGAATGTTTGTTCTGGTTTTTGGACGTCCAATAATTGTATGTCAACAATAAGTAAAAATTTTAAATTTTATGGATTTTTCAGTGTGTTGCTACTGAGCTCGATTCTTAAAATTAATAATTTATCCAAAAGAATATAGTTATGCTTTTTACTTTTAATTCAAATTAATTAGGTGTTAGGGATATGTTCTTAATGATCATAATATAATCAAATGTAGTTAATTATTAATTTTCTTTTCTTATTCTTTTTTAATGTGATACTCCAAATTGACATCTTTCTTTTCATGCATCAAGGCACTTTTTATTTCAGAAACCTGAACTTTCACTATATTTAAGATGAACATCATATTTGCTACAATGAAATGATAAAAGAAAGATAGTCGAAAGATGCTTCTTTCTACTACTAGTCACGTCAGAACAAGATTTGAAAAGAAAAAAGGGTTATCTCCTCTTATCACCCCTAAATTATCCTGAATTACCTCATCTAACCCCAAACTATGAATTTAATTCTTTGGATACCTAAACTATCACGATTTTTCCAGTTTGGTCCTTCTATCTAATTCCGTCGACTTTTCTTTTATTTTTCACTTTTTGCATTTGTGAAATGTCCATTATACCCCCTGCGTTAGTTCACTTTTACATAAAAAATATAATAATGGATATAAAAATAATTTAAAAAAAAGAAAAAACAAGGGGGGTTCCCCGCCCCCCTCTCTTTCCCGGCGCCGGGAAAGAGAGGGGAGGAGGGGGCGGCGACCCCCACCCTCTCTTTCCTGACGCTGGGAAAGAGAATCGACACAAGGGGGGGGGGGGGGGGGGGGGGTCGGCGACCCCCCCTCTCTTTTTTGGCGCCGAGAAAGAGAGGAGAGGGGGTCGCCGCCCCACCTCTGCGTCATCGTCGATGACGGGTGGGTGGGGGGGGGGGGGGGGGGCAGCGGCGACCCTCCGCCCCCTCTCTCCCGCATCGGGAAAGAGAGAGGTGGGTTGGGGGGGGGGGGGGGGGGGTCGCCGCCGCCCCTCTGCATCGTCGTCGATATCGATGTAAAGGGAGGGGGGAAGGCGCGACCCCCCCCCCTCTCTTTTTCTCGGCACCGGAGAGGGGGGGGGAGGTTGCCGCCGCCCCTCTGCATTGTCGACAATGACGCAGAGGAGGCGTGGCGAACCCCCCTCCTCCCCTCTCTTTCCCGGCGCCGGAAAAGAGAGAGGGGGGGGGGGGGGGGAGGGGGTCGCCGCCCCCTGTTGACATCGACGAAGAGGGGGCAGCGACCCCCCCTCTCTTTCCCGACGTCAGGAAAGAGAGAAGGGTGGGCCCCCTCCTTCGTCGACGTCGACTCCTCTCTTATTTTTTCTTTTTTTTATATTTATTGTTATATTTTTTATGTAAAAGTGGACTAACACAGGGGTATAATGGATATTTTATAAATGCGAAAAATAAAAAATAACGAAAAATCGACAGAATTGAACGGAAGGACCAAAGTGGAAAAGTCGCGATATTTAAGTACCTAAAAAATAAAGTTCGTAATTTGGGGTTAGATGTGATAATTCGTGATAGTTTAGGGGTGATCGGAGGAAATAACCCAAGAAAAAAAAACTTGTTGGCCCAGCTGAGTAGTAGGATTGCATTCCAAGTGATTGACGAGTGTTAATAATTTCATAATCAATTCTTGAAATTATCACGGTGGTAAAAGAATAAATCATTTTTGCTCAATTTTTTTAATTTTGAATTAGTGGGATTAATAGTTCTAGATATCGAAAGCCTTATGCACAGAGTCAAGATGAAAAGTTAGAGGGGCCGAAAAGTAAATGTAGAGAGGGTAAAAAAAAATAAATGCATATTTTTTGCTCAATTTTCCTAATTATGAATTAGTCGAAATTAATAATCTTGAATATCAGAACTCTAATGCAAATTCAAAGGCCGAGCCATGATGAAAAGTTAGAGGGGCCCAAACGTAAAGGTAGAGAAGGTAAAAAAATAAAATGCATATTGTATGTCTATATATTATATTATATTTTGAACTCGATTAATAAAATAAAAAATACTTTATGAACAACATATATGAAGAAAATAACTTATAATTATAACTATTATTTTATTTATATTAAAATACTATTTTATTATTTATCATGCATATTCTTTTTCCTTTTTTAGGTTTAATGTTAAAAGAAGACATATATATAACTAACTTTTTTATGACTTAACACATTAACTTAAATTTTTATATAAAGGAGCCAAAATTATTAGTACATATATTATATTTTCATAAATACATATATTATACTATAAATCATTTATAAATATACACATACATTCTCTCATTAATATAATAACATATATAATTATGATAAGTTCAAAAAATTAAGGGAGGGGACTTACCATATGTTTTATATTAATATAATAGATATATTGTCATATATAATGTTTTAAAAAAATAGGGGGCTTAATTATGTCAAATTCATAAAATTAGGAGGGCCTATCATATATTGTATATATGTATGTAATAATATATAGTACTATATATGAAATACAAAAGTTAGGTGGGGCTTTTGGCATTTTACAAATTCATAAAATTAGGGCCTCCTTCCACACCTAATTTTGCCAAATCCCTCAAAAAAATTTTTTCATCTTTTTTCATATTTGACATTTTTCTTCTTTGTGTTACAAACTATTTTTTTTCTCTTTTATGAGTTTCTTATTTTAACTTTATTATTTAAATAATGATTAATATAATATTATTTATTACTTATTATTCCATTAAAAAATTATCATTTTATTAAATACAATTTATTTTAAAATGTTTTTATATTTAAATAATATATTTTTATTTAAACATAATAAAAAAGTTGATTTATAATTTTATTTGTAATAAAAATATATTTTATATTTACAATACATATTTTTTATTCAAATAAATTCTAAGATTAATCTATTATATCTACTTTTTACTATTAGATCAACTACCACATTTCTCGTCATTACTTTTCTGAACTCGAAAGAATCACAATTCCAATTGCCAAACGGCCCTCTTCAGAATAAAGTGGCTCAATTCTTGCGTAGATCAATTATGCGACCCAAAAAATAAAGAAAATACATTTCCACTCTTTTCTCATTTATGTTTTTATTATGTAAAAAAATTTAACATGCGTATCAATAAAAGGAAATAGAAAATTACACAATATTTTTTATAGCATTTTACTGAAGCATAGCGTATCAACAAAATTAACATATGTATCACCAATGTGTTTTATTATTACCATAGGATTTCGTACAATTATTATATTTTTATGGTATAATTTACAAAACAGAAATGATAATTTTCATTATGACTTTAAAAAATAAGCAATAAGAAGTGGACATTCTTATCAATGAAATTATGAAATGCTCGATGTAGCATCCCGCATGCAAAGTTGAGTATTGTAACACATCAAAATTTCATCTATCCATAAGGCTAACTTAGTGGCAACCTAAATTTGTTCTTCATTTTAATTAGTCAACATACTATTTATAATATTATTTTACAATTTAAACTCTATACAATGACCTATGGATTAGAACCTAAAACTACGGAATAAAGATCCTATATCTATGTGCATGCCATTCGTCAAAAGAGCCACAAATCATATCACCATCGTCATCATCTCATCCTGCACGAATCCAAGTAGAGCAGCAAGACTGAACGAGATAACTTTGTCGGATCACCCATAAAAAAATATGAATAATGTATCAATATCATATTATATAAAATCTACAAACAATTAGCTATAACAACTCATGATCAATCATACAATTATCAATTAATAAAAACAACTATAAATAATTTGATCAATTATAACTTCATCAATTACTAATGACTAATATCCATTCAATTTGATTATCAATTATCTTAAATCAATTATAAATTGACTATAGAATAGTGAAGGTCACAATAAATAATGATCAATTCTTAACAATTTAGCAGTTTGATTATTCATCACTCGCTAGGTCACAATTAATTATTCATTAGCCACTAGAACATAATTCAATTAACAATCAACTATGAAGGTTGCTGTACAATTATCAATTTATCTATCAATCCTTTCGGGTGTAGTTAGTCACAATAATATCCATAGATCGTGATGACTCTAAGGGATTCAATCAACCACAAAGGGCCTCCATTGATTATAAAGACCTCTATCGATCACTAAGGATCTTCATCAACCACAAGAAGCCTTCATTAAATATTATATATTAACAATAGGCTCCATAGTCTCCATCGATCATATAGGCTTCCATCGTCATATAGACCTCAATATACCATAAATGTTTCAATTATCAATTTAATAATTTATAGTAAACAAATTTCCATATCGTCACTTGAATGATGCACAATCAATCTCAAGAAATCAGTCTATCAATTGACAATTAAATAATAGGCTAATAATCCATAATTAATTCTTGTTAGCCATTATATATCATTTATCAATTGTTGATTAGCATCAATTAATATAACAATCACAATTAATATCATGATCAATACATATCAATGTTATGTTAAGAAATAATCAATACTATTTAACAACACAATTAACCACAATTAATTGCTTTAAAATATTTTTTAGACCCTAGAACCACGCTAATACAAATTTGGGACACTCATCAATCCATTTTTCCTATTTTAGTGTCTGAACTTGAGCCGCGTTGACTATAACCCGAGCTAGGTCCTACGAGCATGTTATATTAGCATCGGGTTCATAGGAACTTGGTGCGAATAGTGCATAACTCAGGCCGAATTTTGTTGTCATCAGGAAGACACATTTTCAATGCGACTTTTGGCCCAATTTTTTATGCTATAATCTATGAAATTCTATTAACAACTAATCCATATTAAACTTCAATTATAGGACGAGTCAGGGTATATACTGCAAAAAATAATCGGTATAATAATTCTCTTATGTATCTCAAGTTGACTAAAAACCAACTAGGAGTTCTCTTGCTTGTTGGTTGCACGAACGTCGTATTTTGGCCAACGATTCCTCTTTGGTGACATCCTAAAACTTGCATCGATCACTTGGATGACAATCTCTAATATAAGGGCGGTGAAACACCCCATTGGATGTTCTCTAAAATGTCTCGATACACGTGCAAATGATGAGAGAAGTATGGCTCATGGTATAGAAATTTAATTTTATTGTTAAGAATTTTCAGTCACCCTTTAGCTAATTCTTAGTTAATCATGACTATATATCATTAATCATCCTCTTATAAATATTTTGATTGAATTAAATCCAAATTTGACTAATTATTTCCTAATCATACTTATGTCAAATTCAGTTCTATTCAAATTACTCCCTATCTCTTATTTCTAATTTATAACTTTTCTCAATCAAACTCTACTTTTATTTTCTCATTTTATTTATTCATTTCTCTAATTTTTGGAATTAATTAATATAATAATATTTCCACTTAATTTTTGGATTAAAATAATAATTTATATTATTTCAATGGTTGAAATATTTTTAAATTACAAGACTCACAATCCTATCATATTCGGCAATCACATATTTATTAGGCTTTTATTTGGATATCAAATCAAATTAACATTCCTAATCATAATTTATTAGAATTTATGCTCAAGTCAAATTCCTTTTCAAAATAGGATTAATATTTCTTTTATTGCATATTCTTTTTCTAATTATATTGTTATTCTTTCTCAATTTCTCTCGCAATTCCTTTTAATTAATTAATATTTTTGTTTCAGTTAGCAAATTAATTTATTGTCTTTATTAAAATATTGGGGTGTTAACCAATATTTTTTTATTTGATCAAATCAAACACTATGCACACTTTTTTATTTGTCAATTGCACACTTTTTTTTAAAAAAATAAGGATTAATTTCATAAAATCTCTCCTAAATTCTATTAATTTTTTATGTCTAATACTGAACAATGATGTCCTTAAAATTTACCATGATTTACACTTAGGTCTTTTCATCTCCTAACTTTTATGTTATTTTTTATTTATAAAAAAATTTAAATGCCCTCCCACGAATTGAAATAAATGCCTTTCCTTTTGTGTTTGATCGAGGCCAATGAAACTCAAAATCAGGAGGACATTTAAGCCTTTTACAAATAAAAAACAATAGAAAAAATAATAAAATTTGACCAAATGATCTAAGTGGAAATTACGGTAAAAATTAAAGACATCATATGTTAAATTTATAGTTCATTACTTCATGCAAAAAAAAAAAATTGCTATAGTTGAGGGGATGTTAATAGAATTAATTCAAAAAATAATTATGTGATTTTGTTTGGGAGAAAAAATGGAACGTTTTGATGTATGAATTAAGAACCCGGTTGGAAGTGAGCAAATGATGTGCGACAATCGTAACAAATATATTTTCACACCTTTTTTATGTATGGAAATATCACTCTTTGGACAGACTGAGGAAAATATTTATAGTTGATCTTAATCACATTTATTATTTAACACATAATTTAAATTAATATATAATTATTTTAATAATTTAATGAATAAAATTAGTGTTATACAATCAGTTCTATATTAAAACGTTCTACATATATAATTTTCTTTTTAACATGTACTTTAAAGTAATATACAATTATTTTATTATTCTAATAGATAATATTAGTGTTCTACTCGGTTGTGTGCATATATATTGTTGTCTTTTTACAATGATTATTAGTTTTAACGGTAACACTTTTCCATGAGCTCGTTTTTTTCATATAATTTGTTAAGGAAAATGTATAGAAGTATATGCATTGCTTTTTTTTAGCCATAATTCAAAAGCATTTTACAGCTAAAAAACACCTGAAAAAGTATATTTTAGCCGCACAATATGCTTCCCAACAAACACAAATAGTTATTTAGTTTTCTTTAAACAAATAGGTTTTAAAAAAAGAAACAGAAAGGAGAATGACTTGATTTAGTTTGGTATATAAGTTTTAAGATAAATTTCTATCGATAAAAGTACTTGGTATTTAAATATATAATCATAAAAAGACAAAAGAATGTTGCTTGATTTGTCATTAACGGATGTGGCAATATAGAAATATTTCTCATGTTGGAAAAAATGCAATAAATCAAATCCCTTTGTTATTAATTTTTTTATAACAAAAAGTTTTATGACTGTGATTAGATTTGGCAGCTATGTTGAAAAGACTAGTGAGTTATTAATTCAACCTTTATCCAAATCAAATGAAATACAATGAGAGAGAGAGAGAGAGAGAGGTTTTGGTTACATAAAAAATAATAATTCGACATGGTGTGTGTGAGTCGTAGCTGTGAGGACTGAGAGAGACCGCGGAAGACAGCGAAAGCTTTGCTTGCGAGGGAATTAAGAGGCAAAGAGAGAGAGAGAAGAGAGTGGAGAAGAATTAATCCAAGCGAGAGTGAGGCGGATTTCTAAGAAGAAAGTGGAACCCTAGCGGGAGATCGCTTACCGTCTCCGGTCCCCGGTAAACCACTTCAAATCCAACTCCCACCACCCAATTCGGTGCAAAGTTAAGGTTTTTCCTATTTTCTTTCTCTTCCTTTCTTCTCTTGTTCTTTGGTTCGTGGGATCTCTTCGATTCCGACGGAAACTGCCCCAATGCTGCCATTTGGGGGCTCGAATTCGCGTCGGAGGCGCTCGTGATCGAGGAAAGGAGCCACCATTGGCCACTCGCGCCAAGGGTGGGGGAGAAACCCTAAGCGAGCTGGTCGAGTTGGGATAGAGATCGCGGGCGTTTGGATGAGGAATGATGAGTTTTCTTGTGATTGTCTTGCTGGATTGGGTTGTTTTCGCAGCGCAATTTGATGCAATTTTTCTGTCTTTTCCTGCTTTCCGATCATCCTGGTCCGGTTGGCAATTGAAAACCATGTGTTTTTCTTCGTATTAAGGTGGTTTCGTTCTCAGTTATGCCAGGCAAGACACAACCGTATTAGTGTTTTATTTTGCTTCCCTATCTTTTACTCTTATAGAGAGAATGCAAAAGAAAATTAGTTTTTCTTTAAAATTATAATGTGCTCACTATGGAAAATTTGAAGTCATATACTATGTGGACAGCTCTTTGAATTCATCAGTCTGATGCAAATGTTGTCTATCACTTAGCTGGGAGTCTGATGGAAGATGGGACCTCCTTGCAGGTCTGGAAGGAAATTGATTTTGTTTCCCGAATTCCATGGGGCCAGAAGTTAAGCAGACCTTATATTGCATAGGAAAATGCATGCAATTGTATTTTGGGACATGAATGCCACTAATATATTTGGTGTGGGAAAATAGAAAGCACTATCTGTGTGAGGAGGATTTGATAGCTGAAAGATGCCTCCGTCACCACAGTTGAGGCGCTCCTCCCCTGGAAGGGAGCTCAGAATGGAGACTTCCCACAATAGGGGGCATAGTTTTGAGAGCAGGATGCCGCTCAAAGCCAAAGATGATGATCTTGTCCTGTTCAGTGAGATGCAGAATCATGAGAGAGAAAACTTCTTGCTACATACATCTGAAGATTTTGACGAGTCAATTTGTAATTCTCCTGAACTCTTGGCATTTCCTTTCATTTTTCTTTCCTCTTATTTCAGTATTTTTACATGTACTGTTTCTTCGTCAATGTTCACAGCAAAGTTGAAATACTTCCCTGATTTCAAACTTGGTATCACGATTCCTCCTCGAGGAGAAAGCAGTGATCTTCTGAATGCGGATGCTGAGAAGAATGACTATGACTGGTAAGATACATCACGATCGGGAGAGGACAATATCTATGTTTGTGATTCGACACAAAGGGAAAACTATGTTTGTGCATGTACTGATATGATGTAGTCTGCATCCGGTGTTACTATGCTATATTTGTTTAAACATATTCCTGAGTAGCTGCTAGTCTGCTACTGCATCTCTGTTTCATGCGACATGCAGATAAGACAATGCGACTTATCAGTTATAATGACATTGTTTCAACTCTGAACATTTCTCCAATTGTATGTGAAAATTTCAAGCCGGATTTCGTCTTTTTTTTTAAAAATATTATGTGTGTCTTTCTGCACAATGAAGTTGATATTTGGCTTACTAATTATCATGCATCAGGCTTTTGACACCGCCTGAGACTCCCCTTTTTCCATCACTGGATGATGAGCCTCAACCTATCAACATGTCAAGAGGAAGGACAAGAACCCAACCTATTTCAATTTCAAAACCATCTATGGTATGCGTCTAAGATCATTTTTCTATTTTTTGTTAGTTTCTCAGGACTATACTTGATATATCTTGGTGATCATAGGCTGATAGGACTCCGAGGACAAATAGAAGCAGTGCAAGTCCACAACGTCTAAGCCCGTCTCCTCGATCTAATTACAATGTTGTTCAATCAAGAGCTAGACCATCTTCAGCTCCTCGCTCTAGTCCACCTCCTGTAAGGCCAACAACTCCTCTGAGAAGGCCTTCCACTCCTCCGATGAAACCATCAACACCAACTCCAAGGTCATCAACTCCGACTATGCGGAGGATGAGCACTGGTTCCGCTGGCCCATTCTCATCTAGGGGAACATCCCCAATAAAATCAACTCGTGGTAATTCTGCTTCACCAAAGTTGAGAGGCTGGCAGTCGAACCTTCCTGGATTCTCTACTGAT
Organism: Pontederia crassipes; assembly: GCA_030549335.1. NCBI lineage: Eukaryota > Viridiplantae > Streptophyta > Magnoliopsida > Commelinales > Pontederiaceae > Pontederia > Pontederia crassipes. The sequence continues at coordinate 26,640,458 of CM060190.1, forward strand.
GCACCGCCGAATCTTCGAACTTCTTTATCAGATCGGTCGTCATCAAGAGTACGAGGTTTATCTCCAGCATCTGCAAATGGAAGGGATTCATCATCTAAAGTTAGAAGGCAATCTGTGTCACCATCCGCCATACGAAGTGCCAACTTGTGCAATAGTGGAAGAAATGGTGTTGGTTCTTATAGTAAGTCTGTAGCATCTCCTGGTGATGATGATGCAGACTCTGTGCACTCTGTTTCTGCAAGTGCATCTGATGGCTCTGTAATACGAAAATATGGAGCATTTGGGAATAGCAGATCTATTGCAGTCTCCAAGAAACCCATCATAACACAATCTGCAAGTTCTGCCCCCAAAAGGTCCTTTGATTCTTCTTTACGTCAGATGGTAGGACTTCTAATCGAACTGATATTTTCTGGTTGTTACATATGTTCTTGTTTTGGCTTTTGACTTATTGTAATAATTGCAAAGAGAACTTTTATAACACTGACACATGCTATTCAGAGTCTGATCTTAGAATAGATCTTCTATCTTGACGAAGGAATCTATAAGAGTTATAAACCATGATGGTTTTTCTATAATGCTTATTTTCATCTGATATTACTCTGGCAATTATGTTGAAACCTTTTGTTCTCTTACGGAGTTATCATGCCATAAAAAACTTTAGTCATACTTAAAGCTAAGTTTAACATCTTTTTGAATAAGGCAATTGACTGATAACTGGCAATTTAAATTCTAACAAATTCTAGGGATATGATATTTGGTGTTGTTTTGAGGGATTGGATTTATTTTAGCTTGACATGTGATCTACTGTCGTCAGTTTGGCAAGCATTTGATGATGAAACTGTTCTGTTTTAACTACTATAACTGTTGAAGAATGCTTATTTATAAGTGTTTGGATGAGTAATCTTTTTGAGAGCATGGACGAACTGATAGTTTTTCTTTTTAATCTGCAGGTGACATAATTATGAATTTTCATAGCTTAGTTTTTTTGTTGACTTAACAATCCATACCCATTTCACAGTTACTAATGTATCTTACGGACAATCTCTTGGTATACCCAACAGAAATACTGTGAATCTGTTCTGTGCATGTAGCTTCTCAATCTGTTTGGTATCACATTTAACAAAATTTTGAGCTTCTTATTTTTTTTTAGGAGAATTTTGAGCTTCTTATGGTTACCCAACTGTGTTTTATTACAAAATTTTTACTCTATTATCTCTGGTTCATCTTTCTCTTTTATTACAACTCCTAATTAAGCATTGTTATAAGATAATTAATACACCCTCAACACAAATTTGAATACAATTTTTTTTAATTAAGAACCCAATTGTATGAAGATAACTTATATATTCCCTCAACATCTGTAAAGTGCAACTGTAAACTCATAAACCCTGATCTATACATACGCGGATGACAACCAAACCGGTTTGTCATCCTTTTTCTCCTAAAAAAACCCTGATCAATTCTTTAAATTCATAACAGGTCAACCATCCAAAATTTGTATGATCTTCATATATCATTTTCAGACTAAAAGAAATGGTCCATACATAGCCCATAATCATGTTATTATTTTTTAATTAAAACACTACGACACAAGAAAAATGAGGCGCCTCCCCCGTTGCTCATATACTACATAAAAGAAACAATAAAATGATAGAAAACGGAAAAACGACACAAAAGAAACAATAACTACATAAAAGAAACAATAAAATGATAGAAAAAGGAGACAAGCAATTAGGTGTAATATATAAGAAAATAAATTTTTTTCCAGAGAATATATAAATAAAGAAAACATAAAAGAAGCAGCAAATCTCCTAAAAAAAATAAAAGAAGCAGCAAAAGAAAAGATAAAGAAAAAAAAAAAGAAAAAAAGAAACACCATTAACAAAAAAGCAAGCAAATGTTGTACAGGCTTTGAACCCATGCCCTTCCTTCTTTGTCACTAACCATTAAAGTATCACGAGTTTTAACTTAAGAATTTACTACTTCAGTCGTTTGGGTGGAAACAATTTTAATGACTTTACTAAACTAGTTCCCAAGTCCAAGTGGCTTTCCAGGAAAAAAAGGTTTGGCTTTAACCTAATGAACAAGTTATACGAATTTGAATTGTTTTTGGTGGCTAAACTCCAAGAGTATACGAGTTAACTCATTACTTTAAAAGGTGGTTTGTACTGCAACCCTATGACAATATTGTATGTTTCCTAAATTAGAAAGAAAAAGACAATACTAATTATACTTTGGTTATCTGATCTGTTGGATAACTGACTGAAAATGTGAAGATTCTGAATGCTGACAAAATATATCTTTATGGTGTTATAAGAGGTTTAAATTATTCCAGGTCTCTTTCCATACTTAGCTTTGGACAAGTGGTTCTATCCCATTCAAGTTTAATTGCAAGTACAAACGAGTAGTTGTTTGACCAATAAGAGTCCATCCTAAAGTTCGCTACCATTTGAACCATTCTTGGTTTATCTTAATGACAAAGATCTGGTCAGTTATATAATATTTTTTTGGGGTTAAAAGGATAGTAACAACAACAACAACATCAAAGCCTCGTCCCACTAGATGGGGTCGGCTACATGGATCATACGACGCCATTCGTTGATCCATGTTCATGCGATTCGACAAGGTTTTACGCTGGTTGTCGGGGCCTAACACAACCCTCCTCCTTTATCCGGGCTTGGGACCGGCTATAAAACATAGGCGGAGTTTTATAATAGTGTTTTCAAATCATTATTACCTTTTATTTTCAAGATTTTCCATGAAGGTCCTTGTGATTGCCTGTTAAAGGATTCTTTTGTGCTTTATTATATCTGGTTAAAAGGATAGTAACTTGTAAAATAATAGATCAGCCAATCATTGGAAATTTTCTTGTCACCGGAAAGAATCACAGTGTAACTTATTTGCCCTTTTTGTTTGAATCATTAAAATCATGGGAATCACTTATATCAATAAATGTGATTCACTATATTTGTTTTTGCTTAGATCCCAAAACTGTTATTAAAATGCTAAAGTGCGATTCTGATAAAACTGTTTTTTAAATAATTTCATGGATCCTGCTCAAGAGAGAACAAATACATGTGAGTCCAAGAGAAAGTAACATTAGGAAATAAATTAAGAGACCACCTCTCAAAAGAAAATGGAGATTTTAGGACATGATTGAGCAATATGGCCATAGCCTGCATTGGAGAATCTTTTTTTTTTTCTCTCTGTGTGCTTTAACTATAAATATTCTGCCACTCTCACTGAAAGTTACAAATACCTGGGATCTTTATCATGTTGCCTGTCCAAAAATATGATAATGAGGACAAGCCTTTACAATCTATCAGTTCATGCGTATACATTCTTTAACCTGAAGTCTCTTGAAGTTTGAGGAGCTGATAAATATGACAGGGAGGGGCCTGCCCTACCTCTGATACTGATACTGAAAAAAGACCTAATACTGATTGGAAAATGAAAAGCAGAGAACTGATGCTGTCCTTCACAGGAACCTTATATTTGTTAGTGTGGAAAAGCTGCAGTCAAATATTTTCGTATTTTTTTGAGGGGTTGATCCTTTCATAACACAGAGTTGTTATAGTAATTCAGATGAGAAATTCTATCTGTTAAGAAAAGGAGAAATCCAGTTTGTTTCATAATTATTTATTGTTTAATACAATCTTGTTGCTGATCTACCCTGCCTCTTACTTTGAACTATGAACGAACAACATTTTCTGTATGCTAGTTTCTGATTAATGTGTGAATTATGCATCTTTATGATGTAAGACTGAACTCCTTCCGGAAATTGTGCTTACTCACAACTTAATTGTTTGGCCTTTTGTTCTTTAGGATCAGCGTAAAACACCACCAAATATGTTTAGACCACTCCTTTCAAGTGTCCCTGCGACAACATTTTATGTTGGGAAAGCAAATAGCACACATCGACCTTTGTTCTCTAGAAACTCTTCTCTCACTACTAGTAGTAATGCAAGCTCTGAGCTTGGTGCCAGTATTGCCCCTGAAATGGAGGATAGTGGCCATGAACAGAGTGAGCTGACCAGTGAATGGGAAAGGCAAATGGATCCTGAAATCCATGATGAAATATTTGTGTTTGATAAATTGGTTGGAATCAGTGAAGATCCTGGACATGATATTCATGCTGAAAAGAGTCATAATGATCGTATGATCAGATATGTTAATTCTGAGGAGTTAGATTTTTCCACTGAAACCACTAGCGATGCAGTCAACACTGAATTGACATCTCAATCTTTATGCGCTGCTGAAAAATCCGACGTGAGCTGTAAGAATCTAATAGGTACTTGTTCACTTTGTGGAAAAGATTTCCTTTTAGACATTCATGTGGAAAGTGATATATGTCAAGAATGTGCTGCAGTGGAGGGACTCTTAGCTTCAGGACAAACTGGGAAGGATCCAGATATGCCTAGGGCTATTGATGCACTGGATAGCAAGACACCTTTGCAAAAGGAAATGCCTGGACTACATGAAAATATCTACCAAGTAGGGCATATTGACCATGAAAGAACCCATGCAAATCAGTTACAGCTGGTTACAGATGTTAGCAATCAACATCTATGTAAACTTGGGACTCACACCTCTGATAAAGCTGGCGATGATCGGCATATTCAACAATTGGAAACAAATGCCAGCACAGGTCTCAGTGTTGACAATCATGAAGGAACAGGCATATCCGTGCTTCTGATGCAAGGATTGAACAATGGCAGCTGTCCTGTTGTGCAAGGGAGAACCTTCTCTGCTTCAAATATATTTTGCTCAGAGCCTTCTTATGCGAGAGATAATATGAGTGCAACGAAGTGCTGCTTTGGTAGGGAAGGTTCGTCAGCCTCTTCTTCTGTAGATCCTGGATCATCGAAGCAAACATATGGTCCCATCTTATGCCAGTTAAGCACTAATAATTTTGATATAGACAATGCAAGGGAAAGCTATTCAACATCTTCAATTGAAATGGGATCATCGAGACAAACAGACGCTCATCCGTTATGCCAGTCAAGATCTAAGAAAGTTGAGGTGGACAGTTTTGAGAAGGGTTCTTCATCATCTTCTTCCTTTGATCTTGGATCATCAACTCAAACATACAATAATCAGGTAGGCAGCAAAATTGTAGAGACAGAGGTGTGTGTGGAAATGGCTTCTAGTACATATGCTCACAACATTCATTCACGTATAGAATTTTCAAGAAGTGCTGCTCATACAGAAATGGAGGAAGTTTCTACTAGTACCTTCAGGTCCATAGATAATGAAGTCATAGGAAGAAGATCACTAGACAGTGCAAGCCTTGCTAATTCTTGTGAGGAGACTCATTTGAGCACTTCACATGAGGCAAGTACTAATAAAGCTGAAATTTGTGAAGATGTATCTCTGCATTCCGATATATCCAGGTCATCAATTGCACAGTCCTTGAATAAACATACGAGTCCTGACTGCTGTGATATTCCAGAGGAAGGAAATCTAAATGATGGGGACTGCTCTTCATGTGGACAAGCTTATGAGCCTTCCTACAATAATGAAGGAAATGTTCTCGATATTCAAGAGCGAGATACAACTTCGGATTCCTCTTTCATTGACCACAACCATATGCCAAATGATGTTGGATATCGAGATGATATCTCTGACTTCACCATAAATTGTTCTTCACTTGTAGACTTGGAACAGCAAAATCCTCATGAAAGCCTTGAAGATGTGCATAACGAGTGTATAAGTGATGCAGTGCCTATTAACAGGAATGGTTTGGGTGAAGCCACAATATCAGATAAGCATGCTGTGTCACCAAACGTTCCAGTGCTACCTCCTGTTGGTATGCTGTTTAACTTAATTCAATTTTTCGCTGTCTGATATACCTATTCAAACATTTGGTTATTATGTAACGAATTTAGTCTTTCCCACTATTTCTCTTTCAATCTTACATAGCTTGGGAATTAAAATGGTTCTTAAAAGAATCAATTTTAAAAAACTATTTATTGACATGGATTTCTCATTATAGGTTTGTAAATCTTTATTGTAATTTTTCTTTCAAAAACAAATTACAATAAAGAAAGGTGCACATGATTCTATTGTATGACGATGTGAATTCTTATTTCTGTTATACTTTTCCCTGCATTTCTATTCACTAATTACCTGTGAAGGATTCCTTTCCATAGCCACACTTTTATGACTGGATTGTGTTCTTATACACAATACTGATACATGAATATGTGACACTGAGAAGGCAGTTTGCTTTTCTGCTTGCAAATATTCAAATGGATGGCTTGGGTCATTTTGAAACCTTAAATTAATTACATAATAATGGTTGTGCCTAACCTGATATTTGCAGTGTGGTCAGTTATCCAATTTCTTCTCATCCTAGTACAAACAAAATAAAATGTTGTTCCCTGTTTTCTTTTTCTTCATTTTATTGTCTGCATTGACGTGATCCAACGAACAAACTTCACAAGCCAACTATTAGCCAGAGATATGTTAGCAAGGCATCAAGATAAATTTGCTATGATATTTGACACATTGCGACCAGCAGTGTTATATGGTAGTGAATGTTGGGCTATGAAGGGACAACATGAACGTAAAGTGGGGGTAGCCGAAATGAGGATGTTGAGACGGATGTGTGGTCATACAAGATTAGATAAGATTAGGAATGACCATATACGTGAACAAGTCGGAGTGACTCCTATTAGTGAGAAAATAGTAGATAATCGTTTGAGATGATTTGGTCATGTTCAGAGAAGACCATTAGATGCGCCAGTAAGAAGAGTAGATCAAATAATCTGGAATCCGATTAAAAGAGGGAGAGGGAGGCCAAGGCGGACACTTGGCGAACTAATAGAGCAAGATCTATTGGTGAATAATATACCGAAAGGTTTGGTTACTAATAGAGCAGAATGACGTCGTATGATCCATGTAGCCGACCCCACCTAGTGGGATAAGGCTTTGTTGTTGTTGTTGTTGAATTTGACACATTGCATCCATCATAGAAAGATGCCAGATATTTCTTACTGTGTATTTTCTTGTAGTCAACATTTACATGAGTAGTTAAGAATTCGTGAGATAGTTGCAAGAATCATGAATTGTGACGATAAATCAAAAAGATATTTTATGTTGTAAAATTTGCCATTTCATTGTGTGCATCAGAACAAAAAGTGAGAAATGATTTGGCTTAAATTACCATGCATGGAATTCAATTTATGCAGAATCTGCTATTTTCAAGTGAAGTTCATTATTGATCCTCGACTATTATTCTTGATATACTTTGGAGGGAAGTTTATATCATGTGCAATCCTGTCTTTATAATCTTTGACTGCAATATGTGTCAATTTCCCCAATGATCTTCTAAGCCAATATGAAAATAGTTCTTCGTTCCATACATTGACATTTTTACTTTGACAGAGGAAGTTGAAGAAACAAGCAAGCCGATGGAAAGAATCTTTACACTAGAAGAAGCAACCGACACAGTACTCTTCTGTAGTTCTATTGTCCATGACATAGCCTACAGAGCTGCGACCATTGGGATGGAAAAGGAATTGACATTCAGTGAACCCCTTCGGCCAACTGTTACAGTTATGGGGAATTCTGTTCCTCATCAGATGCATTTACAGAAGGGATTAAACAAACGTGCCCTCAATGCTCGGAAGGTTAAAAGGAAAAGGCTTGAAACTGACTCTAAGGTGCCTTCTTCAGAGGTAGGAAATGATGTCAACACAAGAGAATTTGAACCTTCCAGCACTGAGATTTCACACACTGTTGACAGTACGAAGCCTCCAAAGCTAGAATCGAAATGTAATTGTACAGTGATGTAGGGGCATTTCCGCTTCCACAGAAGTGAGATCAATAGTAACTCCGGCGTTTCCAGAATCTTTCATACTTTGTAGAGATTTCTATATTCTTTTCGAAGGCAAGGTGATTATATTTCGGAGGATACAGCTTATATTTCTCCCTTATGATTTAATTTTAGGCCTCAGCATGATGATGACATAATACTGTAAAATCAGTGTCTTCTGCATCACTCCTCCTTTAAGGTTGGAGATTTGTGCTTGCACGCCGCCCTCTTGTTAGTCTCAGCTAGCTGTTGATGTTGCTGATCCTCAGATGGGATGTGTTTGAGTCATGTATATTTGATTGTTAATATGTTACTCTTTTTTCGGTTTCAATTTCAACTTGATCAGTAACATCACAAGTATGCTTCAGATCCTGGTGAGTTGCCTGCAATATGAACACCGAGTACTTGATTCTTTTCAGGTTTTCGTGGTTACCGTATTTTTCGATTGGTCCGGTACATGAATGTACACTCGGAGTGTAGGAAAATGTACATTTGCTATGCTGCTAATAGGAACAAAGTTTCTCCTGATACTGTAAACAGCTTATGAAATTATGATTTGCAAAATTTTTCTGCATGTCGATGTCATTAGAGTATGCATTATTTTTCACATTTTTTAGTATGAAGTTTAATTCATCTGAATGGAATTTAGAATTTAAGATAATCATAAATCATTTAATGGTCGAATAGAGAGTGGAGTGATTTCTTCACTAAAAACGATTAAATTGAAAATTACATCAAATGTTCTTCAATTTTAATTTTAATATTTGCTCATCGATTTTTTAACTTCATTTTGTAATATAAATGCTTTTTATTTTTTATCTTATTTCACCCGATGCACTCTTTATTTTGGGACAGACGGTCTTTCGATTTTTTCATTGATGTAGCGTTCACGTGATTATCTCCTCTTTCCTTCACGCAAATAGTTGTCCGACGTGATATTTAAAATTACATCAAATGCCTTCCAACTTTAAGGTTTGCTCAGCGATATCCTCCAATTTCATTTTGTAATGTTCTCTATCTTTTAACTCGTTTCACCTGATGCCCTCTTTACTTAGGACATGAAGACTTTCGATTTTTCATTAACGTGACATCCACGCAGTCATCTCCTCTCTCCTTGATGCAAATAATCGTCCGACGTGACATGCTTCGACGTGGCACCACATATTAAACTCTCTTACTTATCATAAATTGATCCACTTATTGTCAAATTATTTCCTTATTTTTCCATTTTGTCGTTTGCGTGAAACCTCCTTCGTCGTTCGTTCTCCTTCGTCGTTTGTCTCCTTCATCGTTCTCCCGGCCGTTGCCTTCGCCCAAGCGTCGTTGCATGTTCGCATTCGTCGTCGTCCACTATAGGATCCATCACGCAAGGATTGTCGAAATGCGGGAGGAAGAAGACGAAACACCGTAAGGAAGAAGGGTTACCGTCATCCTCTGCTTTTCGATATGTAGATTCGTTTCTATACTTTCGTGCGTTGAGTATATTGTCGAGTTGCTTGGTATATAAACGAATCTACATATCGGAAAGCAGAGGATGTGCCCTTCTTCCTCGTGGTGTTTCGTCTTTCTCCCTCTCGTGTTTCGACAACTCTTGCGCGATGGATCCTAACAGTGGACAACGGCGAACGCGAATGGACAGCGACTCTTGGACGAAGACAACGGCCGGCGAACGATGAAGGGGCAAACGATGTAGGAGATTTCACGTGAACGACGATAAAGGGGGAAATAAGGAAATAATTTGACAATAAGTGAGTCAACTTACGATAAGTAAGAAGATTTAATATGTAGTGCCACGTCGGAGCATGCTACGTCGGACGACTATTTGCATAGATGAGAGAAGAGATGGCCACGTGGATGTCATGTCGACAGAAAATCGGGAAACTGTCTGTCCTAGGTAAAGAGGACAACGAGTGAAATGAGTTAAAAGATAGAAGGCATTGGTGTTGTGAAGTTGGAGGGTATCGCTGAGTAAACCTTAAAGTTAGAGAGCATTTAGTGTAATTTTAAGTATCACGTCGGAGCATGCCACGTCGGATGACTATTTGCGTGGAGGAGAGAGGAGATGACAATGTGGACGCCATGTCGACGGGAAATCGAGAGACCGTCTGTCTCAGGTAAAGAGGGCATCGGGTAAAACGAGTTAAAAGATGGAGGACATTTGTGTTACAAAGTGAAGTTGGAGGGTATCGCTGAGCAAACCTTAAAGTTGGAGAGCATTTGTTATAATTTTTCCTAAGGAGAATCTATATTTCTTTACTCTCTAAGGAGAATATATATTTACTTTAATATTAGTTTTGCTCGCTCATGATTACTTCAAATTATTTGAGATTATTAATGATGTTTGAATTAAAACATCACAATAAACACTTGCCTAGCCAGTTGTTGCCTCGTCGAGAATTCAGGTCGCAGACTCTGAGATCGTAACATCCTTCACTCTGCTGTCCTCCAGATAGCCTCGCTGATCGCCATCGCCTCACCGATTGAACTCACTGTTGCCTCGTCGGAGATCGAGAGAGGGAGAGAAAGCCAGAACGTGCCTCGCCGGAGATCGAGAAAGGGAGAGAGCCAAATCACGCATGTGAGAAAGAGAGAGAGAGGAATGTTGATGAGTGTGCAATGATGTCAAAATATCGCCACCTTTAGTTGAACCATCGGATCTTGCACGGACGGTCATATAGATGCGTGACATGGTGTGAATCGCCAGTCGCTCAGCACGTCCATTTTACCCTCTATATATATACACACGATGCGAATAAATACTTTTAATTTGTCGGGTTACATTTTTTTTTGAAATTTGAGTGAACAATAACGTATTTTGTGATTTTGAAATAATATGTTATCTTCTTAGTGGGTTATATGTTTTCAAAATAAGAATTTTGTCCTTTGTAGTTTTTTTTAGAATAAATAGGATGTTCGACAAAATAATGCAGAATAAAGTAGAATATAGCTTTATTCTTGTAAACGGAACAACCCCAATCAAACATTAATTTTTTGAAGATGTGAAACCATAAGGCTTACTGTAAGGGAAAAAAAAATGAGAATATTGTATTCATGGTCCTGCTAAGAGCCTAATTATTTCTACTGAATTTTAGAAGTGTCCTTTAACAAACTCGATCCGACCTAATTAAATGTGATCGATTTGGTTTTTTTGGAGCAACATATCCAATCCAATCCGAGCAGGTCAGATCGAGTGGTTGGATCACTCAATCTTCATTTTTTTAAAAAAATTCTTACATTTTTCACATTATTTAATAATAATATATTATTTAATATTTATTTTAAAATGTTAAGATAAGTTTTCTCAATGTCTAAATATAATTTTCACACTTAAAATTATTTTATTTTATTTAAAAATTGAAATTAAATATATGATTAACATTGGAAAACAAGGTTACTTTATATAGTTCAAATCTGGAGTTTTAAGTTCAAAATATTCTGAAAGTAAAACAATAGTATTTATTAGTTAACACTAAAAAAAATAAAAGATAAGAATAACAACAATTTTTAATTAAAAAATTATCAATAATAATATTTAAGTGAGATAAGTAAGATTATATTAGGATTAAGAATTCAGATTTAGAATTTGAACCCAACTATAAGTTTTATGGATTAGGAATTTAGATTAGATCAAGATTAGAAATTTAGATTTAGAATTTGCACTCAACTATACGTTTATGGTTTAAAGGACTCTCCAGAAGACTTTAATTATGAGTTTTATGTACATAAATATTGAGAAGATAAAATAACTATTTTTTTATTAATTATAATAAACAATAATAAATAATGATAATACTTAATTATTTAACTTTTAAAAATAAGAAAAATAAATAGATAATGAGGTTTTAAGAGAGATATAATAAAAAAATAATTAGAAGAGGATTATGAATAATATAATTCAAAGGTATAATAATAATAGTAGTAGTAGTAAATGCAGATACAATGTCCGAGCACTCACTTAAACTCTAGTTTACAAGCACAACTAAAGAGCACAATCATTATCCATATGTGTTAGCCAAGTGTTGGCTTAGCACATCCTATCCACATCTCAACAATTTCAACCAATTTATTGCTCATGAATATCTATACATGATCCTTAATTTGAAAAAAAAGAACTGGATGGGCACCAAGATATATTGAACTGTCACAATATCATCTTTTTGGATAAAACTGCGTTTATATTGAAGGAATACAAATGTCATTTACTCAGTTCGGATAATCATCACTACAAAATCCTAGAATTTATGTATCAGTCAAAACTAGAAAATTGTATAGATCTATATAGAGAGAAGCGTACTGTACTTGGCAGGAGAGCAAAATTACACAAGAAAATAATGAAAGAACAAGTTGCCTGAGAGCAAAATTACATCATAGCAAAGTGCAACTATGAATAAGAACACAACAACTACAAAAAATAAACCAACGATAGTGAATGTACACAAGAACATAGGATAAACCATTCCAAAATATCATCCATGATTTAGAAGCAAGTTCGAATAACACACTTAGTCACTACAAAATGTTGCCCGCCACAATTTAACAAAGTTAACATATTACACAAGTGGTTCTTCTCCAGCTTGTGAAACTTAACAGGCAATTAAGTATGTCGACAACATAATAGCGCTAAGACATCAAAATGATACATGGATACATGTTTGCTTCAAGCCTCCCTACAACACTTGCCAACTAAGAAATCGAGCGCAAACGAAATGAACTTGCTCAGACTTAACACACATCGATTGTGGCTCAATAGTAGATGAAAGTTTAAGCATGCTCAAGTAAATTTACAATGAATAGAGGCAGCATCAAAGGTTTCAAATTTCTTATATGCACAATAGCGATAACCTAACACCTGCCCACGTGTCATAAACTCCGAGCTTGCAACCTTCGTAGACAACATAATATTTTCTTGTTGCCATACTAATTCTCAGTGTTTTGATATCCTACAATATGAATAAAATTCAGTGGATAAGGACATATCATACCATTCCATTGTAGCATATTTAACATAATCAAAGGTCCTCTAAACAAATCGGATAATAACATTTTTTCAGAAAAAAAACTTACATATGTCAATATACCTTAGCAAGAGAGAATTATGCAAGAACAATAGGAATTGGGAAAGCAATTATAGTGACCACTTCTTTAGTTGCTAATATGCACTGAAAAAAAGTACTTTTAACTAGATCAAGATAAATAAATATATAGAATTACAGGACTAGTCAGGTGACTAAATTCAAGTTTCCAATGTTGTTAAATCTACTAAATGTTTAGGTTAAATTGTTTAGAAAACAGAGATCTTTTAGTCCAAAATGAAAGTTTCGAATTTACCCTAGACAATATTGTAGTGGATAGCATTTGTAGGATGGATCAAATTTGGCATAACTGAAATCAAATTCTCAAAGAAGTCAATTAATGCAAGCTATAGGTAAGCTCAAGTGATGTCGGCAAATACATCAGCAAGTCAATGTGCAAATGTAAGTTTAACAAGTCAATCCTAAGTAAAGTCTTACGTCTACATCTTCGATGATCAACCCAAATCTTGAATGCTATTCCATCCCGAATCATGTCGTCTCTGGTTTTTTCGGTTGTACAAAAGGCGACAGGTCACCCGCATGAACTACTTCGAGTTCAGGCAGGATAGTCATATTGAAGTACTTGTCATCTCCTTGATGACGTCTGACGAAGTTGTGTATGACGCAACAGGCTATGACGATGTACTTCTGAATCTTCAATGGATATTGAATGGGGCTACAAAGCAACTTAAACCTTTTTTTTCAAAATTTTGATTGACTTTTGTATACAGTTTCGCAGCTGCGTATGTCGGTAATTAAAAATATCCTTCGCATCACGATACCGGCCAAACGGGTTGTCCTCCGTAAAAGTCCTCATATGATACCTCCCACCCCGGTATGGTGCTATGAACTTATCAGAGTTCACATAACTTGAATCCACAAGAAAGTACTTTCCTATGGTGAATGGTAAAATAATTAATCAAACCAAGAAATTAATGAAGATGCATAGGTAATTTGCATGTAAGGACTACAAATACATACCATCGGGCACATGAAATTCATTCCTCTCAACGCACCATCTCAAGACCTTCATATCGCCTATTGAGCCCTCCCAACCAGCATAAACGAAGAGGAAAATGTGATCAAAAGATATTGCTGCCATCACGTTTTGCGAAACGAATCCCTTACAATTTTCAATATGGTACTGGTTTTGACTTTTGCACATGAGCTGGGATGTGGGTTCCGTCGACGGCTCCTAATGCATTCTATAATGACATAACAGAAAAAATGTAATGACATATAGCACATGTAAGTTTCATTAGAGGTGTAAGCAACACAACTTACCACAAAGTATGAATAGAATTTGCGACTGTCCCTCATTCGAGGGTGGACCCCGACATCTGCACTTGGGAGTACTATGAACTCGTCGCATAATGAACAAATTACTTTTAGGACATTCCTGAAATGTCTTGATATTATTTCTTCGGAGTGCTAGAACTCCTGCATGTTTCTATTTGTCTCATCTCGATGAATGACAAATAAAAAATGGCCAGTGGTTCCCATGCATTAACACGCTTTGTGGATGCAAGAAGCCCTCGGGAAACAAGCAGCTCCTCCAACAATAGAAACATTATATTTTGAACCCCGAAATGGTGGTACCCTATTTTCGGATGTCCATTTAACATATCATTAACCTGTTGATCTCCCATGAATGGTTGTGTCCTGCACGACATCCTCGATATGTGCATAGAGAATGATGTCGCACTAGCGACGAACATGTAACCTAGCAAAGAAGAATCTACTTCATCTTCAAAAAATTCATCCTCAATAAGAAAGGACTACATTTGTTCAACATTCATCAAGACAAGTGATGTAAGTCAAAACAGATACATGCAGAAGCATGACTAAAACTAATACGTCAGAAGGGTATCAAACACAATTGCAGCCATAGTACAAAACAAACACATCCATAGTCTAGTGGGAAGTACATCACACATATAAAATAGTACACACATGAGGCTGAGTAAAGCTACTACTTAGACTATATCATGTTCAGATGTCTTAGATTGTACAGCTCATGCATACAAAAGTATATGGACTATGGACAACATGATATGCCAAAAGGTACTGCTCCGTGTCGCTCGAGGAAGCCCCGACCCCACTGGATCTAGGTGGAACAAAATGACGAGAAGGTAATATGTAACTTGGGTTTGCAGGCCTTACTACTTTGCTCGGATTGAAATATGAATTGGTCACATTGAGTGGCGTCGGCACTCTTTGATACATCTCAAAAGGATTTGCCATGCTATTTGCTCCTCGGAAGGATGCACGTACATCAGGAACAGGGAATGTCAATGTTGCTGCAAAGGTAACCGTAGTAGTAATGCGCGCTGCCCCAAATGACACATTCGACTACTCTTGCTCACCTGAGAAGGATGTGAATCCCATTGGTGGCGGTGTAGGAGAGGGTAGACAACAGTACTCCGACACCTTTCTCTATAGCCAACCTTCGAGCATTTGATCATCGCATCACATGAACGTCCTTAACTCCTTGTCGTCCTTGAATGCATCAGCGACAATCAACTTCACATGTGAGGGAAGGTTGGGCATCCTGTCCTCCAACTTCGCCCAACACTCATCGACAGTGCTATTCTTCTTTTGCTGCAGGGCCAACATTTCCTCCATTACCTGCAATTTCTTTAATGTAATCTCCTGTGCCACCAAATCCATTCTCTTACCAGTTTTCTTCTTCTTCGATGTGATTGAAATGGAACTTGACCTCATTCTCTTTCCAGAAGATGTAGTTCCATAAGAACTTGGCTGCGCATGTACGATAGCCTCTGGATTGATCTCATTCTCTAGTCCTAAAGTCGAAGGTGTGGTCATATCAATAATGTCATTATCGAAGCTATCTTGTTCCTCTTCTAAGTCCACCAGCTTGGTGGACGTATAGGCCTCCTTCCCCGTGGCAGTGTTCTTCGCAAACAAGAAGATGAAGTCATTGCAATGAGAGAACTATTTATTTTTTACCCTCGTAATCTTTGTTACCCTAATATAGAAAAAAAAGAGATGTCAGTACATCCTAATGGCTACAGAATGGAGCAATCATGTTTTATAAAAGAATAAAACTCACCGCAATCACTATATTTCCTCTTCTGGTGGCTGTGGCATGCACTTCTCCGGATCCCATCCTCACCCACTTTTGTTAGCTAGAGTTCTATATAACTCGAAATTCTTTTTCATAACTTTGAAATGATTTTTCATATGCTCGATAGCCATTCTTTCACCGAATTGCTTGTTGAACTTGTTGCACATTCTTTTCCACGCTTCCGACACTAAGGTATTACTCCGAAAGCAACCATCGATGTTCTCTTGCATCATCATCCCAACGAAGAAGACATCCATATTCGGCAACCAATGGCTCGATCGTTCCTCATCCGAAGTGGACACCATCTTCTCTTTTCCTTAATGGAATTCATTGCTATTTAGGGAAGACCAATGAAAGATCATTGGAAAAGGAGGTTGTATGAGAAGTCGTACAACAATATAACATATTATCGTATGATGAAGCTAAGGGGACGGAAGCTAGCATGCTGTGCTAAGTTGGTTTTCAAGTTGATTAATGCCATATAGGATTGGCGATGCGAATACTTCACCTCCTAGGCATTCATCTTTGTGAAATAGAATGTATACTCAACGCAATTGCTTGGCTTCCTAGTGCATGAAAGTGTTTGCTATGTTAATTTCTATGGGTCGGAGGTTGAAGGCAATTGGAAACCATGGCCAAATATCTAAGTACATGAAATAGGGGTGGTGAAGTAATCTAGCTTTAAGTACAGAGCACATACATGGGTTGCACAATTAGAAATTACATGTTGGAAATTTAAGACATGGGTCCAGTGATCAATACATTTAGAGTGAACATCATAGCAATTAATTCAAGTACTTTTTAGTAATGGTCTGTCGAGAACCATCTACTCAAATCATGTAAATTACAATGCAAAGGAAAATATGATGATGGAAAATCAATGATGTCAAGACATAGTAAACTATAATTTAATCCATACGACAACATGATAACGACATGTCTAAGGAAGAAGAGAAGTTTCAATTAGCAAGCATGTTGAATTCCAACAGTTGGCAAGAAACATTGTTTAAGGACCTTACATGACATATATCTAAGATGTTTGATATCAGTTGCACAAAATTCATGAATCCAAGAAGGCGCTATGTTAAGGATGTGGTACCTCGGTGGTCATTGATACCAAGGATGTCATCACCAGAAGGGAATGCGGGATTCTCGCGCTAACTGAAGGAATGCTAATCAAATTATGAAAAAAGTGAATCCACAATTAAAATTGATCGTCGACAAACCAAGATCCGAAGCTTGCGAGGGAGATCCCATCACCCGCAGACCCTAGATTTTAGGTCCGGAAACACTACATTTCAGATTCAAAAAATAGAAGACAAAAAAATTGACCGATTGAGGGACGAAGACAAGAAAAAATGAAGATATGAAATCGCTCGAAATCTCTATCGCCGACAAACCAAGATCTCAAGGTTGCAAGGGAGAAATTTCACCCGCAGACCCTAGATCTTAGGTCAAGGAATAGGCCAGTTTAGATTCGAAATACGAAAGATGAAAAAATCAGTGTCGGGCGACCGATTGAGGGATGAAGGCTTGACAAATGAAGATCTCAAACTGCTCGAGACATCTGTCACCGATGAGGCTTACATGTCAACTTGGGAAACCCTAGATCTAAGATTCAAAAAATGAGCCGATGTGCTTAAAAAAATGATGAACTTCGGACACCGTTGGACGAGGAGAGACTCTGCTTCAAAAACTAGAAAGTCGGCAGAGATAGATCGGACGTCTGAGGGCACATTTGAAAACCCGAGCAAGCGAGACATGAAGCAAAAGTTTCGACTCATGGAAAGTCGCTGGAAGGAAGAGAGTGTACCTGTGAACCCTCTTGGCCGATCTTGCTGTCTTCCGTCGTCGCGCATCTACCGCATGTGGCCCGGGAGGAAGGAGAAACGCTGAGGACCGAAGGAAGAGTAACACCCGCGGACATTTGTGCCAAAATGGCGAGATCAGGTTTTGGGGGCAAGTACAGCGTAGGATTCGAGGGGGTTCCATCGCATGGTGGAACATTTTCAAATTCTAAAAATTGATTTAATGTTTTAATTCAATATGTGTTTGGATGAAATTTCAGAATGAAGAACTTAATTTATCCTTTTTAAAATTTAAAATATTAAATTAAATTAAAAATAATAATTAACATCAATTAATCTTACTTAGAAAATATTTAATTGATAATTGTTATACTTATGTTAATGAAAAATAACACATAATAAATAAAATATTCCTGTTCTTTTTATAAATAATATTGTAAAATTGATTTTATGAAAACTTTGGCATTATATTTTATCTTAAATTGCTATTATTCCTTTTATTTTTATTTTTCTTAACACTTTTTTTGTTTCCATTTTCTTTCCTTTAATCATTTACTTATTATTATTATTTAATTTTAATACTTACCCATTTTATTTCTATTTTTTTTGTTTTTTATCTCTCATTTTCCCTCCTTATTAACTTACCTTTTAATACTTTCTTTTTCCCATTTTAACTTTCCTATTTTACTTATTTCCTTTGTTTTTTTTAAAAATGAATTTGAACCAATTCAACTGGTTCATCATTTTTTTCAATTCAATCGACTTTTTCCTAGTTCGATATCAAAAGCAGTTTTCGGTTTGAACTGTACCAAACTGATTGTCGGTTCGCAGTTGAAGTTGATTTTAAAAATATAAATAATTATTATATAAAAATATTACTATATTGTAATTTATTTTAATTATCATCTTTAAGCTGAAATGATAATGTATTAATGCATTATTAAAATATAAATACTTTTGATAAAAGTCATATAAAAAATGGAAATGGTCCATGTGACCCTTGGGCTGTTTGGTAGGAACAATTATTGTCCCTGGGTTAAGGTCTCAATCACGAGAATTTTACAAGATTAATTTTGGCCTTGGCTAGGTGAGATTGCTGTCTTTTTTTTTTTTTTTGAAAAGAGAAATTACTATTACGTGGTTAAACCAGGATAATCCCGATACAAAATATTGAGGAGACCCGGCGGGGGATCATCCTCCCAAAAAAGCTTGAGAACATAGTTCTTCCCAAACGCGCCAAAAAATTAGCAGCCTGATTACAGGTACGGTGAATATGTTTACAATTAAAGCCCTCCAAAAGACGACATTGGTATGTAATGCTGCGAAAAGTGTTGAGAATACGCCACGGGCAAGGGATAGCTTTGTTAATCACCCTCGCAAGGATCTCCGAGTTCACTCCGCACTCGACGAATTTGTATCCACGATCAATACAAGCTTTGATCCCCTCCAGTAAGGCAGCAGCCTCCACCTCAAGAGCCGAGTTGCCAACTTGATGAGAAGCACCTGCAAAAAGAAATTGGGCATTAGAAGATCTGATAATAAATCCGGCACCCCCGAAGGACGCAGGTTCCAAAAAGGAACCGTCGGAGTTGAGGCAAACCCAACTCTGAGGCGGGGGCTCCCACTAGACCCGGATAGGGTCGCGCGGGGGGGGGGGGGGGGGGGGGGGGGAATGATACCACGTGCCTTAGACCAATTAGCGTTAACATATTCATTATGCCCCACAAGGGCCCTCTCCCACACAACTCTGGCGGTAGCAGACTTGGACTGGAAATGCATATCATTTTGAGAAAGCCAGATGTTCCAGAAAACAAAAGCAAAAAGTGATTTCAAACGAGCTCTCGAGTGGGACTCCAAATCACCCCCTCATCAAGCCAGCGACCGGAATACCAAGTATCACAGAAAAGAAATGTATATCTTAAATTATGAGAGAAGTAATGCCAGATATTTCTTGCAAAATAGCAGTAAAAAAACAAGTGTTTCAAAGATTCAGCGGAACTACCGCAAAAAGCACAAGCAGGATTGATATTGTTATTAAAACGCGTAAGAAAGCCTAAAGTAGGCAAACGATTGTGTAAAAATTTCCAAAGGAAAATCTTGACTTTCCGCGGAACGATAAGGTTCCAAATCTCAGTCCAAGAGTGCTGCGCAGGCCGAGGCTGTGGAGTTGTCTGGTTGCAAATGAATCTATAAATGCTTGCAGTGGAGGCCCGTCCCATAGGGTGGGGACACCAGATCCACCGGTCATCATCGGCGGAGAGGGGGAGCCTTAACTCGGTGATACGAGAGATCAGAAGAGGACCGAAAAGAGAGGAGATTGTATGAAGATTCCAATTTTGGTTTAACATAAGATCCGAAACCACGAGATTATCCATGTTAGCGTTGATGTTTATGTAAGTAGGCATGAAGTTAAAAGGCATTGTGAATAACCAAGGGTCATGCATAACAGAAGTGGTGCGACCATTACCAACATGCTTCATAATGCCAGAACGGATGATAGATGTACAATTCAGAATAGCCTTCCAGCACCGAGCAGGGTGTGGAAAGGAGGGAGGCCTCCATGGATGCAGAATACCATACTTATTAAAGATAAGAGAAGACCATAGAGATTCAGAATTGTTCAGTAAATAAAAAATCTTCCTAGCCATAATAGAATTCTGCACCATAAACATGCTACGAATACCTAAGCCACCAGAACGGAGTGGTAATTGCACCATGTCCCAACCAATTAAATGACAAGAATTTGCATTTTGCAGAGAAGACCATAAAAATTTTCGCGATAATTTCTCAAGTAGAGCCACAGAGGACGCAGAAATATATGTAGAAGCAAAAACATGAGTCGGCAATGCATGAAGAACGACTTTAATCAAGGTCAGGCGACCAGACTGATTTAGCAACTTACCTTTCCAACCCGCGAGTTTATTTGTTACCTTGTCGATGAGGCGATTCTGCTTCCCGGTGACTTGCTTGTAGGAGATGGGCACGCCAAGGTAAATGAAAGGAAAAGAGCCCATCCGGATGCCAAGGGCAGAAATAATGGCCTGACGTCTACGAGAAGACAGCCGGGTAGGAAAAAAGACTTGAGATTTCTCTGGGTTGATGCATTGATTAGTAAGATGATAGTAGTGCTTAAGGGTCTTTGTGATATTGGTACAATTTTTAACATTAGCCGCAGCAAGGATAAGCAGGTCGTCGGCATAAAGTAAATGGCTAGCCCTGAAGTTATGGATACAAAAAGGCTGGATCTTACCAATACTACATTGGTGATTCAGTAAGGAGGATAGGATCTGTGTAACAATAATGAAGAGGTAGGGTGAAAAAGGATCCCCCTGCCTAACACCCTTGTAACTATGGAAATAGTGGGACGACTTCCCATTAATAATGCAATGAAACACGGGAGACTTAACACAAGCCATGATCCAGTTGACAAAAACAGGTGGGAAATTCATATAAGTAAGGGCCTGATGAATGGCCGATCATGAGATACGATCAAAAGCCTTAGCCATGTCGGCCTTAATTATCATGTATTTTTGCCTACTAGATTTAAGCGAGTGAGCGATTTCCTGAATCATAAGGATATTATCGTGTATCGATCGACCAGTGATAAAAGCGTTTTGCGAGGGATCAATGAGACATGAGAGGGTGGGTTTAAGACGTGTAGCCAGAAGCTTGGCAATTACTCTATACAAAACATTGCAAAGAGCAATGGGCCTGAAGTCAGTGATCTGTAGGGCCGGCTTGATTTTTGGGATAAAGATAAGGGAAGTCTCGCACCACATGCTCGGGAGAGAGCCCGTGGCAAAAAATTGCTGGATTTTAGCAGTGACAGAATCCCCAATAATATCCCAATACGAGCGGTAGAACTCAATGGTGTACCCATCAGGCCCAGGAGCCTTCCCGCTAGGGAGGTCCCAGATGGTGGCTTTGATCTCCAGAGGGGTGATCGGGGCAGTAAGATGTTGATGCCAACAGACAGGTAGTTTGGGCAGGGTGGGCCAAACAGGGGGCGCAGGGTTCGTAGAGGGCCCCCAGAGGGAAGTATAGTGATTGGCAAAAGACTGCAGAATAAGATCTTCCTTAGAAATATAGGAGTCCTGGTTGTTTGGATCACGAATCTTGGTGATAGTATTATGCCTACATCTAGTGATAGTGGTCATGTGGAAAAACCTAGAGTTTCGGTCACCCTGTTGAAGCCAATAAATCCTAGATTTGCTCCACCACTTAAGCGTGATCTGACGGAGCAAAGCTGAATGAAGATGATACAAAAACCTAAGCCTAATGATGGAAGAATTATCGAGACCAGAAAGTTCATCACGATGTTCAAGAATGCTAATCTCAGACTTGGTGTGCTCCAGACGAGTTTCAAGATTACCTAATTGTTCTCGATTCCATTTTAAGATTTTACTTTTGATTTGATTTAGAGATGTTGCGATACTGGTATCAGGGGAGCGGGAGGCCCAGGTCTGCTCAATAATCCTACGTGGTTCTTCATACTCAAACAAAAAATTTCAAACTTAAAATGACGCGTCCATTTTTTAGTGATATTAGTTTGAAAAAGAATAGGAGAGTGGTCAGAGCAGCACCTAATGAGATAATTAAGCGACAAATTAGAATAGGCAAGAAACCAGTGTGGACTCGCAAGTACTCGATCCAGGCGACACATAATGCGAGCACCCCCCTGACGATTGTTGCACCAGGTGAAGCGCTGACTCGAGCATTCCACATCCAATAGTCCCTGAGAATGAATAAAACTGTTTAGCTGTCTGATAGATTTGGTATAAGAGAAAGGCTTACCTCCCATCTTATCCGCCGATGACGAAACAAAGTTGAAGTCGCCGACAACAAGCCAAGGGATATCATCAAGCATCGGAACCGAAAGTTGGTTCCAGAGTTCGGAGCGAATCGAAGGAGTAGTACTAGCATAAACACAAGTTAGCAAGAAAGATAGATGATCAAAGGATACAACAACATTTAGGAATTAGGGGTCTTGAGAAATAATTGATACCTCCATGGCCGGATCCCGCCAAGCCAGGAGGATACCTCCGGCATGGCCAGAACCCGGCACAAAAGCACCCTGCCAGCAGGAACCTAAACGTTTAATAACCTGAAGGGATCGAGGAGGAGATGAGTGTGTTTCGAGGAGTACTAAAAAATCTAGTTGGTCCTTCTTGACAATGTCCGAAAGGCGCTCGCGGACCTTACTGCGGAAGGCGCCTCGACAGTTCCAGCAGACGAGCTTCATGTGTTGAGATCCAGGCCGGCGGGTCTCGCCGAGGACCCCGATCTGTGAATCTGCGGTACGAAGACGTTAGTATTTTTCCAGTGATGCAAAATCTTCTTACCTTTGGTTTGGTTCGCGCGTTGGCGAAGAACTGGAGCTTCCAGGGGGTAGCCGCGCGATGAGCACCAGAATGCTTAGCCTCCGACCTGGAAAGGGGGGCTCAATAACTAAGTCTTCATCCACCTCCTCGTCCTCGGACTCGGAGATAGCAAAAGCCTGCTTGGCCGCCGAGAAACGCGCCAAGACCATTTCCATGAGAGCATCGTGAACCATACCGGACAGAGGGGCAGGAGAGGGAGAGGGGATCTGGTTGGTGCCGACAGTATTCTGCAAGGAAATCGGAGATTCACAAGCGGGTGGCTGGGGAAGGGAGGACGCAAGTGATATAGCAGGAGTATCCGAACGGGAATTGTCCTCGGATGTGCGGACCGTCGAGGGAGAAGAAGGTTTGGTCGGGGGGTTGTGACGGAGGGGGAGGGTTGAGGGGTTGTGTGAGGAGGGTTTAGGGCGAGAGATAAGCGGGCGGCTACGGGAGGGCGATGGACACGTGTCTGGGATCCCACGAAGCGTTGGGAGGAAGAAACGACATCACCGTTAAAAATATCAGAAATATGTGTACCGTCAGATAATGGAGGGGGGCAGGTGTTTGCTATCACAACGCTCACATTGGAAGCCAGGTGCCCAGCAATAGCACCCGGGCTCGAAAGAGGGGGTCCACGTGGCAGGGAGCCGGAGGAGCACGGGAAACCTGGCGCATCCACACCTTCTAAAAAAGCGCTATTTTCTTTACCCTTCGATTTCGGAGAGGGACAGGTGTCACCCATCCCCGCGGCAGAATTGACCCGTTGAGCCGAAGGAGCCATTGTCGCATCGGGAACCGAAACGTGCAGGGCTGATGTCATCCACGGCTCATCCTGCCGATCGGGGCCATCGGAAGACTCCGGCGGGGGGCGAGGGCGAGGCACCATGGTCGGCCGACGCACAACGGGTCTGGCCAGCAACCAAGGACCATAGAGTAAGACATCACTCTCCATCCCGGCGGTGGCAGGCTGGCGAGGTATCGGACAACCCTCCAGGCGATGGCCGATAATACCGCATCTGAAATAGAAAATAGGCAAGTTTTCGTACAAAACACGCTGGAAATAACGGCTGCCGTCCGGCAGACTTACCCATAAACCTTGTTTTACCGCCGATCTGGTGCACATATCAACACAAAAACGAGGGGTCCGAGAAGAAGCCATCTCCGACGGGAGGTCGATCTGGAGCGGAGTACCAAAGTGTGCGGCAATACGATGAATGGCAGCAAAAGAGCACAACTCAAAAGTAAGCCCCGGAAGCTGAACCCAAATTGGAGTCGTATTGGGATGTTCCTCGCAAGGCC
Organism: Pontederia crassipes; assembly: GCA_030549335.1. Taxonomy (NCBI): domain Eukaryota; kingdom Viridiplantae; phylum Streptophyta; class Magnoliopsida; order Commelinales; family Pontederiaceae; genus Pontederia; species Pontederia crassipes. Next base: position 26,664,907 of record CM060190.1, read on the forward strand.
GAAAGAATTGCTTGTACTTGTTGATCGCCAGGAGATGTCCACGGAAGGATTCGGGAGGCCGAGTAAGGACCTGCAGGTACTCGTTAGGATTTGAGAAAGTGTACAGTAAGTATGCGTTACCTAATTCACGAACAGCTATTGAGCCCGAGATGTTCCAGATGTGAGGAAGGGCAGCAGTGAGAGCCAGCAAATCCTCCCTGTTTTCGAGAAATCTACCGACGAGACTGCGATCGGCCTCAAGCAGTTGCTGTTCAACATCTTCCAGTGGAATGTCAACCGTGTCAGTGATCTTCGCCTGAAGCTGTCGCCATTGGCGCGGTGAGATCTGTGGTGCGCTCCTCCGCTGCTGAACGATCTCCGACCATCTATCTCGAGACGAGTGTGGATGGGAGCTTTGGTGTTGGGGAGGGGGAAGGACCTGGGGGTTCGATGTCGGAAGAGGAGGAAAGGAGATGGTTGAAGAGATGGATGGAGGGAGGGCAGACAATGCCGTGGCGGCCATGCTGAGAGAAAAAGGGGAAAGTTGAGCAAAAGAGCCAAGACGGAGGATAAGAGGAGAAGGTGGGGGGGGGGGGGGGGGGGGTAGAGGCGGCGAAGAAACGCCGGCCCCCGGGAGGGTGAGAAGAGAGGGCGCTAGGTCATGTGGAAGAAAGGATTTCCTGCCGGAGCGTTCTCCTTGTCACCATCTAATCCTAATCCTTGCAGATGGACATTGCTGTCTCTTAACAAACGATCCCATGAGTCCATGACTCATTGAGCACAACATTAATTATGATAATTATTACTTTTTTTTATTGTGTTTGGAGAACTAATTCAGAACTATTAGCATTAGTTCAGCTACCAAATTTAATGAGTTTTTACTTTTTCTTTATGCCACTTTTTTTCATCTCGATATATGAATATCAGTGTCCAATTATCCGTTATTAGAAAGCTGTAGTCGACTCGCCCAAGAGTTTGTCTAACATTTATTGATTAAGGTAATCCATTTGTAAAGGTATGCAAAAATATTTCAAATTCACTTTTAGATATAATATTTAATAAAATTAATCAAATTAAAGAAAGTTTAAGTACTCTCTAATCTTCTCATACTATTCATGAAGTTCACTAGATTTTTGTGACAAAAGTACCTTTTTTGTACCTTTCTGAATTGCTAAGAGGCCTCTTATATTATATTCATGACTATTAGTATCTAACTATTTTTAATAATAAATAATATTTATTGATTAAATTGATGATTTCAAGAATCAATTTTGAAATGATTAGTTAAGTCATTTGAAACGTAGCTCCGCTGGTCACTCGCTTGCCTCAGTAAACTTTTATTTGCGACTAAAACCCTTTTGACAAAAAAATTTGGGGTTATACAAATACACACTGCCAAAAGTCATATTAGTGAATTTTGTATAATAGTTTGTTGTTTGTTCAACTATCGCATTATTCTGGAAAGATATATCGGACAAATGCGAGTCTTATTTTTAAAATAGGGCGATTTTTATATTCATATATATATATATATATATTAAAAAAATCCTACTTTTACTTTTAAAAGGAAAAAGAAGAATGCCAGCCCTGAAACGCAGTCACCATCAGAATATGGCGTCACGTTCATGTGCTTCCTCTGTTGGGCCCACGGGGACTTGCGTCATTTCCTCCAATAAAAGCCCACGAGACAACTCGCTGGGCCCATCAATCATCACCGCAACTTGTTTTCGGACCAATATAGCCCCCTCCTCCGCTATCCGTTTTTTCTATTTTTTCTGAAAATTTTATTATGGAAAATCAAATCGAAAACATTTACAGGTGCATTTATTACCATATAAAAGAATATTATCGTCGATTTTACGTTATTACATAAATATTAAGATATTTAAATGTCAACTAATAATCTTTTTTTGCTGGATGTGCTACCCCTTAATAGTAATAATGAAAGGAGTTGAAATTCCACCTCCAAAGCGACCGACCAACGGCATCGGAGAACGTGACGTCCGGTCGACGTCACCGATGGAGGAGGTCCCCCCTCCGTCTCCCACGTCGCCGTCGAATTGTTCCACGTGTCCCGTAAACGTCAAACCAGAACAAAGCACCTCCCACGTCGTCGTTATCCCCCTCTCATTCGTCCACGTGGTCCCCCTCTCTCGATCCCTCCACACCCGACTCCGAGAAAACCGACTACAATCCGTCGATCCCCAACCCATCCGAGCCGTCGAGTTCCCATCTCGCGGCTCCCCCTCGCTGGAGGCGCCTATGCGTTTCGCACCAGGAAAAGCGGACGCGCTGGTAGGCCCCGCAAGGCCTTGGCGCGGAAGCGAGCCGAAGGGACACTACGCGCGCTCTCATTGGCTACGTGCGCCCTATTTTAATAGCGTGTCACGTGCGCGCGATCCCTTCTCCCGCCGCGTGTCCCCTCCTCTTTCAGATCGTGTTGCCTGTTCCTCCCCTCCCACGTGATGTGAGACACGTGCTCCCCTCCCCCCTACCCTCTCACTGTTCCCTTGTCTCTTGACGTGTAGCGTGCCCTCGTCTTATATAGGTCCCATGGAGACGAATAGCCGCAACAATTGATTCGGTGGTAGGAGGGGAGAAAATAATGGAGATTATGGAGAGGAGGGGCGGTTGCTGCATCGCCATGTGCGGCGTATCGAGGGGCGTTGCCAGAGGTGATGCGACCGAGGTGGCGTCGCGGATGGGGCGGATCATGCTCCGTTACCGCCCGATCGCGCCGAAGCCGGTGGCGGCCGGAGCTTCTCCAGCGGTCGGAGTTGCTTCGGAGACGGCGCACAGACGGAGAGCGAAGAGGAGGAACTCCGGCGGCCTCGGGGGGAGAGGGAGGAAGGCGAAGAAGCTCGAGGACCATGGCCACAAGGCGGCGACGACTGCGGCGGCCCCGGAGGAGAAGGAAGAGGATGTTGTAAAATCGTCGTCACCTTCGTCGTCGTCGTCGACAATCTCATTGTCTTCGCCGACGGCATCCGCGGCGTCTCCTCCCTCGACGTCCGCTGCCTCAACGGCTGCGACGCTGCTCCCACTGATGCCGGAGGCTCCGGAGGGGAAGCCGGATAATCGGGAGGGCCGCTTGAAGCCGTCGGCCCCAGAGACGTTGGATCATACTGCTCGGTTGCCTCCGACGCCGTCGCAGTACGCCCCGCCTCCCTGGTTCTGCAAGGGCGGTAGTGCGGCGGAGGCTGTCGCGCGGCCGCGGCCGGTGCGGCCAGCGGGGTCGTGGGTGACCGTGGAGTGCCTGACGGACGCGTGGCGCGACGGGGAAGTGGTGGCCCCCAACGACGAGGCACTGAGGAGGGCGCTGGAGACGGACCCGTGCCCGGGGTTCGTAACCGATCACCGGGACCGGGTGACGTGGATCAGCGAGGCATACCGTCATATGATAACGGGTCTTCCGACGTCCTCGTCGGACGATGACGACGAGCAGCTGGCGGTGGGTCTGGTGACGCGGGGGATTGTACCGGAAGCCAGCGCGTGCCGGGCGTTCACCTGCCGGGTGCGTGTGAGGTACGCCAGCCGGCGGAGGGGGAAGGGGTCGCTCGCGGCACCGTGCGACGTCTGGAGGTTGGCCGACGGCTGCTGCGCCTGGAGGCTCGACATCAAGGCCGCCTTGAGCCTCGGTATATGAATACCGACACCCTTCTGTGCTGCCAAGTGACCTGAAACTGTAGATAGAACAATGGATTGATCGCCGGAACAACTCGGCGACCAAAGGTGAGTACCGGCCAGCAGTCTCCGGCGACAGCGCATCACAAGGAGGAGGCAGTGATAAACCCACGAGGCGGCCCTGCAAAAAGCGGCAGCGGAGGACGTGTCGTACTGTGAGAGCGCTGCCGCATCGTGCGTATGTGCACATCTCTTGCATGGATGCCGTGGCATGCAACTTTATACGCCTGTTAAGGAAAAAAACAATTACTTGTTATAGCATATTGTTATTTGCGTGGCTATGTGCTTTTAATTAATTAGTGTCAGATATAATATCATATCAGTTCATGACCATGAATCGATTGGGACCTTAGCATAAAAAAAGGATTATTTGATCATCCTTTACCACATTTAATTTTAGATTATAAATTTTATTTTTTGAGTATTTAAATTATCACGATTTTTTTAAAGTTTATCCTTCAATTTAATTTTGTCGATTTTTTCATCATTTTTTATTTTTCACATTAATAAAAAATTTATTATATCCCTTCTCTCTAAAAATAATTAAAAAAAGAGGTCATCGTCCTGCGTCTTCATCGTCATCCCCCTTTCCTTTCTCGGCGTCAGAAAAAGAGAAGAGGTCGTCGTCCTTTTTTTTAATTATTTTTATATTTATTATTATATATTATTTTATGTAAAAATAGAATTTAATTTTAAAAGAAATAAAAATAACTGAGAAATATAAAAGGATCACACTGAAATTTAGATACTAAAAAATGAAATTTAGATGTTAAAAAATAAAGTTCATAATATGAAGTTAAATGATAATTTAAAGATGATCAGAAGAAATAATTTTTTAAAAAATACTACATATGTTATGAAAGCTATTTTTACATAACATAAGAACATGTCAGGGGAAGAACACGTCGATGTCAGAAAATACTACTGCTAAAATCCAAAATGGTTGATGTTTCTTTTTAAGATATGAACTTGGAATTGGTGCTTTCAAATAGGGTTGGATGCAACTGCTGCTGCAGCTCAGTGCTTTGTTTCAATCTGATAAATGTAATTTCTGGTCTCTGGTGTGACATTAAGTTTTAAAAAATAAATCCATTAAATTAGTAATTTTTGAGAGGTTAAAAATATTTATTCTTATTAAATGTTTTTAAGAATAATAATGACATTTATCTAATTTAATTTTTCTTAATTCTTGCATGAGAATTTAGATTTGCATAAAATAATAAATTAAATTAACTCTAACATATTTTAATAAATTCGTATTCTACTTTCAAAACGCCCATTAATTCTTTTACTATATAAATATTCTTCGCACTCAATTTTGTTGACACTTTACCATCCTAATTCATTCCCTTCATTATTAAATTACTACAAAAACTTAAGTATTAATAATTCTTGAAAATGGAAACAAAGTTTGTCTATCAAATTAAGTAATCATTTTTTTTCTTTCCTACCCTAGTTTGTGCATATTTTTTGGTGAGGTAAAAGTCGCAAAGCCCAAAATTTTATCCCTCGACACATCACAAGCGAGTTTCAAAATGCCAGACAATACACATTATTATTATTGTCATCTCAATGGCAGTTGAAATGAATTTACATTTTAAAATAAGAATCATTAACACAAAAATATATAAATAATATGATCATAATGATCTTGCGATTTCAAAGTGCATCAGGCAAGATGAATCATATGATAATGTTATTATAATGAGATGTTATTATAATGAGACACAATGACAGTTCTAACATGATCAAAAGGAGACATGGAGAAAGCGTTAAAAAAAACTTACAATAGCATAACAAGACTCGATATATACAGAATCTATAATTGTCATCTTAGAGAACATAATATCAATATAAATTCATGGTCAGTACATAATCATAATAGATAATAATATGAAAGACTTGAAATAAAGACCACCTTCATATGAAACTTACCTTCATGAGCTAGCCACACTCTTCACTCATGTATAGCTGCACGAACTTGAATTGTAGGTAAGAGTCATAAATAAAATAATAACTTGTATTAAAGTAGTAAAACCAATCATATATGTCATTAATAAAATATATTCATAATAATCAATAATCAATTTCAAATTTTATTTCGATAACATCAATCCATTTGCATTAAACTCGTAAACGTCATTTGTTCTAGCCGCAATTTAATTATCTTATTGAGGTTGTAAGAAATCATTTGTGAATCTTATTAACCATTGATGTATTTAATTGTCCTTGCATATAATGAGTTGGCCATTCGGAGTCACTTTTATACTCCAAAGTGACACTCCAAAGGTATGCAATGAGTTCAATTAACAAGAATAACAACGTGACATGCCAAAAATATGCTGATCCATTGAATTGTGAGCGTGTTCAATAAACAACAATAACAATCAACAAGGGTCAAGTAATCTATCGATGATTTTGTTCAATACATATTCATTTTATTCCTACATATTAGCATACAATTCGAATTTTAGGTGAGTCAATCAATCAATAGCATGATCAAGCATCTTATTACAATCATATCATAATAATTGTTCAAGCATGACAAAAATATTCATATCATATCATCACACATAGGAACATAATAGCATGACCAATAAAACAATATGACATTGGGAGTTAAAATCATTAACGATAACATAACCATGTAACATTCAATAAGTGATTAATAAACTATTCAATAAATAACCATACAACATAAACATATTTAAAAGGAACTAAAAAAACTACAAATCCATATTTTCAGTATTCGTGGCCATAAAGACACTTTCATGGCCGTGACTATTGAGGTCATGATCGTGAAAACATGTTTCACAACCATTCTCAAAAGTGATCTCAATCTCAACGATGTCACGACCATGACAATCATTGTCACGCTTGCAATAGAATCATTACACCTTGACAACACCTCACTAATTTGATCATGAATTTTCACATACAACTCCTAATGATCAAATCCCACTGAAACTATTCTTAGATATGACATATTATTCATCATTTTTTAACTACTACAACCTATTCAAATATTCTTTAGAATAAGAGACACATATTGGGAACCACATTTAACATGTTTCTTTAACAACTAGACATTAAAACATTATGTAAACACATCCTTTTTAGATAAAACCAAGTTTTGTGAAAAGATGATCGAATTGTCTATATACTCTATAAATTTCATCCTCAGATTAGATCAATACGAATTTTGGTGCGTTTTCCAAATATGTCGCGTTGCTACTCGAGGCAGCTTGACAATAGGTTGATTCATTGACCATAACTTTTCTCTATACAACTTCAATTGAGTTGAAACCAAAATCTTTGAAAACTAGATTTGATCTATTCAATCATATATTATATTTTCGGACAATAAAAATATGTTAAAAAATTCATTGAAATAGGACACAAATTTGGAAAAATTTAAGAATGAAAATTTCTCTAATTTTTGGACACTAACTATCATCACACGTCCATTAACATTAAGAGATTTTATTTCACACGCTTGGTGGAAAATTAGGGCAAATATTCATAAGGACAAACCATCTATTGAATAATTGATGTGAATTTTGAGAGTGTGATTAACTAGCTAATTTATTGAACTAAGCACGAAATGCAAAAGACTAATATCTAGGCATAGACTATGCACAAGTAGAAGCTGAACAAGATCTAGGTGTAGACTATGCACTTCTTACTTTATTGAATTGCAAGTGCACAAATCGAAGTAGTAAACTCGAATGTTGTATCCACAATTATTTGAAATTTAAGATTCACTAACTAATTTAAATTAATAATAGACTAAGTTAACTCTTTTTGATGTTTTAAGGTGATTGTTATAAAATGATAACTAACAAATAATGAAAAGTTCTCTTAGGAATGAGTTTATCTAATATTTTGCTATGGATGGATTAGAACAACTTAACACTAATAATCAAATCAAATTCAACCAATAAAAACTACTTCCACAGTACATTAAAATTAGAACTAAGTAATATACTTTCACATGAATGTTAATTAAGTTGATTCAACAAGGGTTTCAATTAATATTAGATAAATTTTAGCTCACTGTATAGATATAGAAATTAACGCTAATGCTCTTAATTTATCTCTAAACAATAAGAGAATCTAAAATTAACATCTCGATTGTCATTTCAATATGAGATTCACATTAACAAAAGCTAAATGGATGTATCAACTCCCAGCATGAAAATATTAGAACTAGAAAATCAAGTCAATATTATTGATTCATTTATCAGAAATCACAGATGCAATCAAATTTAGAAATTAACTGTTAATGCTTTTGGTTCATTCTGAACAATAAGAGAATCTAAGATCAGCCTTTCAACTAATATGAGAATATGTGATTCACATTAAAAAGAAGTTAAGGATACATTTAGATTTGACTACGGGTTAGGATCAGAAGATAAATGCTAATGCTCTTGACTCATTTTTGAGCAAAAAAGAATCAAACATTAACTTTTCAGTTGCCATTCTAAAATAGGATTCACATAAACAAAAAATTGATTCAAAAACATTCAGAAACTACACTAATATCAGTGACAAAAGTGTTGTTCAATCATCCATCCATAAATAAAAATTAGACTATTACTCTATTATAAGAGAGCTAAGATTTAACTCCTCATAAATGTAAAAAATAATACAAAGCAAAGGAGGAACAAAATAAAAAAACATTATAAACTATCAAGATAGAACAATCAGCTCCAAGACTCAGCCTCCAACAAAAACTCAGCCTCCAGCAAATGGGCAAAAGAGGAAGAGAGAGTCTGATTGCTCCCCAACATCCCCTTTTTATATGACATTATCATCACCATTTGATTCTTCTCAGAACTTTTCCTTCCATCTGATTTTGCCATCTGTCCTCTTTCTTTTAAAAAGATTCCTCTCTGCATGCTTTTTGGCAGCTCCAAAGAGTGGTCCCCTCTTTTTTCAGCAGGAATATTAATTTTTGATACTTGATTTTGATCCTGCAACAACATGAACCATCAATCTTTCAAATGAAAATTAGATAAATAAGAACTACATCAGTATATTATCCAGCTCAAATGTGCAAATGTGAAATAATATTATGATGAGAAGATAAATGCATGTAGATTAAGCATAATTATTAGAATATGAACATTTTAGGGTTTATATGCATATGAATTACGATGAATTAAGATAGAATTTTAGTATGATCAACTAGTGATCAACAATCCATTTATTCAACAATAATCTAATAAATAAGTTAGAACTTTCAATTCACCCTTACATAAGGTTTTTGGACAAAAACCCCTCTTAATAATCAAATCTTCCTTATTTTTCTCTTGAGCTCCTCTATAAATGGCTGAAAATCCTTGCTCCTCTTGTCCTCTTTTGCCTCCTTTCTTTGCTCCTAAACATCAATGGTAGAAGGGTTTTGAAGGGCAAAGAAGGTTGCTGCTAGAAAATGGAAGGAGATGAGGGACTTGGAGAGGGTTTTGGGGTTTTGGAGTTAACTCCACTTTTAGGAGTATTTGATACAAGTCATTTCTCTTTCATTTAAAAGATAATTTTATGCTAAAGATGTTTATACTTTTTAGGCCATTTCACTCATTTCTACCTTTATTATCAAAGGATAAATTTGCACTCAAGATTTCTTTGCATTTAGAGTCATTTTGGCTCTTTATTTTATTTTCTTCATGGTATTACATTCTACTCTCCTTTAAACAAATTTGTTATCTAGGTTATAAACATGTTCTCGTTGTCACTCTAAACTTTAACATCTAGCATGATTCCGCTGCGTGCTTTGATCCACACTCTAGCTGTCAAAGTGCAAATCTACCAAGTTAGGGGGTAAGGTTTCTTCCTCTTATAATTATGGATATATCCGATACCGAACTCCTAATTGGTATTGCTTCTGTAGGAGTTATAACCTCTGAAAAATAATACATAGTTTGAACCTTCAATCTAAACAAGTTAATACAATCTAAAAACATAAAAGAGTGAATAACTCCTAAATTGAACAAAATCTTCATATGATGATTCATGATAAGGAACATACCTTGCACCTCATCATTGTACTAAAGGACTTCATCGACTATCATGTTGTAGGCCCTTTCTTGTTCTGATGTTTTCACCATCTTTTATTTACCGTTGTCTCGATTGTCATTGCATTTTTTGAGACATTCCCTTACATAATGCCCTTTTTTTCACAATTAAGGCATGCACTCGTCTTCCAGTAGCATTCTCCTCCATGATGTTTGCCACTACGATTATCTCTTCCTTGCTTATTTGGTGGTGGCTTGTAGGGTGCCTTGTCCCACTTCATTTTTTCTTAATTATTGACCTTCTTAAGAGACTTGACTTTGGAGTTCACTCTTTCCTTGTACTTAATCCCTTTCATGTTTGGCAGCAAGCCCCACCAACTCATTCAATGTTGTGCATAGGCTCGACCACTTGTGACTTTCGACCTCAATTTGGATTCAAGCCCTTTATGAATCTTTTAGTCCTCTTAACTTCATTTTGATTGCGCTATCCATACTTCTCTAGTTTGAGGAACTTGCACATATACTCATCCGCGGTCATACCCTCGTGTTGGTGATGAAGGAATTCATCTCCCTTTTTTTATTCTTCATATATTCCGAGTAGAAGTGAGCTCTAAAAGCCCCCACAAAGTTCTCTCATGCTACATCATCATCACTTTCAAATAGAGTAATTGTGGTGGACTTCCACCATACTTTGGTTTCACCACAAAGGCGATGTGTGACAAACATCACCTTGCGCCCCTCAGGACAATACATCACCCTTAGGATTTCTCCAATTTTCTCAAGCCATGCCTCGACCTTTTCAAATCCTCTTCTTCATAAAATCTTGGAGGGTCGAACTTTAAGAACCTCTCAATTTAGTAGTCTGGGATGTCACTCTTTTATGCATTACTGGCCGTTCTAATCAAACCATCAATGAAGGCATTTCTCATGGTATCTACACCCATAACATAATTAAACAACATTTAATTACTAGCATTAGAAAACATATATCCTTTGACTCGGTGGTGGCTCATGACATTACACATGGACTTGAGACACGACCTATACTTGATAATCATAACTTAAGGCCAAGAACTTTAGGCTCTGATATCTTCTATAATGCCCTTGAAATTTGTCTGATGATATGTGTTGTGAGCTAGTTTTAGAGTGCATCACACGATATACAATACAATGGATAATGTGATAATATTATTATTATAATGACACACAATGGCAACGTAAATGAATCTACAATATCAAAATAATACCCACTAACACAATAATATATAAATAACAAGATCATAAGGACATAATAGTGGAAGAGTAACAAAATGATAACAACAATATAACAATGGCAAAAGGCCCACAATAGCATGGGTAGACTCAAAGACTACATAACATGACACATGATCCATAATTATTTCTCATCTTAGAGGACATAACAATAATATAAATCCATGACCTTAAACTCATGGACTAGTGCATAACCATAATTGACAATAATATAAAATACTCAAAATAAAGAGCACTACCATGTGCAACTTGTCTTCATGAGCTCGCTACTGATCCTCTTTAATCCTACATAGCTGCACGAGCCCGGATGCAAGGATGCCCACTTCTCTAGGGACATAAAAAAAATAATAACTTACATTAAAGCAATAAACCAAACATATATGCCATTGATAAAACATATTCATAATAATCAATAATCAATTTCAAATTCCATTTCCATAACATCAATCCATTTAAATTAAACTCTATTAGTTCCCAATATCCATAAGATAGAACTTCAATTGCATTCATATTTGATGTCCAATTAATACACATAGTCATTTCTATTTGTTCTAGACACAATTATAATTATCTTGATTAGGTTACCGAGCAATCATTTGTGAACCATTATTGATTGTCCTTGTGTACAATGGGCTGACCAAGCTGAGTTACTTTTTGGACTCCAATCCGATATCTCAAAGGCACGCTAATTTATTGACCCATAAATGGGTTCAATGAACAACAATAACAATGTGATATCTCGAAGGTCGATTCATTGACCCGTGAATGCGTTCACCAAGTAATTCATCAATGAGTTCATTTAATATAATATTCATTTAATTCTACGATTTAACATGCAAATTTGAATTATATATGAGTCAATCAATAGCATGATCAAACATCTTATTACAATCATATCATAACAATTATTCAAGCATTACATTAACGATAATGGTATGATCAATAGAACAATATGGTATAGTGAGTTAAAATCATTAACGATAGCATAATTAGGTAAACAATTGCATTCAATAATATGAGTCAATCAATAGCATTCATATTATAGCATCAAACATCGGAACATAATAGTATGATCAATAGAACAATATGGTATAGTGAGTTAAAATCTAGCATAATTAGGTAAACATTCAATAATTGATCAATAAACTATTCAATAATTAACCATATAATATGAACATTTTCAAAAGGATCTAAGAGAGCTCCAAATTCCTTATTTTCAGTGTTAACAAAAAATAGATCTCACGATCGTTCTCGAAGGCCGATATCCATGTCAACAATGTCATGGTCGTGACAATTATTGTCATGCTCATGACAACTTGACAACCCCTCACTAATTTGATCATAATTTTTTACACATAACTTCAAATGAAATGAAATCAAATTTCAATATCTATCTAGTGACACGTTATTCATGATTTTCGAACCGCTACAACCTATTGAAATATTATTTAGACTAAGATGCACAGATTGGGAACATCACTTAATGTGATTCTTTGATAGCTAGACATTAAAACATTATGTAAACACATCTTTTTTAGATGAAACCAATTAAATTCTTGTAGAAAGGTGACCTAATTGTTTATCTACTCCATAAATTTCATCCTCATATTAGATAAATATGAATTTTGGTATATTTTCTAAATTTTTTGCGCTGCTACCGAGGTAACTTGAGTCAATTCTTTTACCATAACTTTATGTACACAACTCCAATTGAGCTGAAACCAAGACATTTGTAAGCTAAAGTTCACGATATATTCAATCATATATTATACATAAATTTTGGACAATAAAAACATGTTCAAAAGTTTATTGGAATAGGGCACACAAAATTGGACAAATTTAAGGATGAACATATTTCTAATCTTTGGACGTATAACTATTATTAGACATCCATTAACATTAAGACATTTTGTTTCACATGCTCGGGGGTCAATTAGGGCAAAACATTAATAAAGATATCCCTTCTCTATATAAATCCAAATATAGATGAGATTCTATATAAATCCAATACTTTTTTTTCAATGATTAAAAAAATCACTTATTTTTAATTCAATGATTAAAAAGAGGGAAGGTGTATCTCCTTTAATTGAGAGACATCCTTATGAAAATTTTGCCAAAACATGACCACCACTTTGGGCAAAATTTTGGTTCAAAATATCATATGTCAAAGAATAACTACAATATCATCAAACAGAATAACCACAATAATTTATTTTTGACATAGTATTATTAACAATTTTATTGCGTTACAACACTTTCTTTTTTCTCTTTATACAACGAGAAAATCCCAAATGATTTTTTTACTGAAATATTATGTGTAAGTCATTATGTAGACTCTCTGTTTCATTTGGAAGAAGGATTTGAAAGAATTCATGGCATCTTAATTCTTGATCTTTTAGTTTGACAAATTATCAAACTCTCATTCACTCCTTTGGTTATATAATTCTTTGTTTCTAAGTTGAAAAAGAAATATTCATTTGTATATTCATACGTTATAAAATTATAATTTGGAATAGAAGTTCACTATTATGAAGTTTAAAAAGATCGAATGAACCTTTTTTTCTCTTTTTTCAACTTTATCTTAGATCTACTTGTATCAAAATGATATTTCTTCTATTGCTAAGGAGTGTATGCCCCATGTTTGGGTGACAATAATAAATTCACCATAATAAAGGTGACAAAATAATTTTGCATGGGATATTCTATGGAAAGTAATTATCAGTCCTTTGGATTTTATGGTATATAAATGGTTTATGAACCTTTTGATTATCGAACCTGAGAATTTATTTTATGACATGTATCTCAAGCAAATGATGATCAATGTCACTTGAATAATGATTGATGAACAATGAGATAACATCAAAATATTAAGATGTATATGAAGAAAAAAATTTTATAAATCAACACATAAATCATAATGACGAGTAAATTGTAATATTCCAAAACTTTTAAAAAATAAAATAAATAATATTGACATCACATTTTGAATGTTAGCTAACAAGAGATGAAGGGAGTCAAATTTGATTTTTCTTTCTCCATTCAACTCATGGGAAATGGTGAACCCATTCATATCCATGATGCTTGGTAGTTTCAAGACACAAATTCCAATTTATCTTCTTATATTTAAATTCTCTTTTCTTTTGTTATTTTCTTTCTTTTTTTTCTTCCTCCTTCACACCCTTCCATTTCTTGATTTCTTCTTCTTCTTCTTCTTCTTCTTCTTCTTCTTCTCATCCTCCTTTTTGTGGATTACAAAAAGAGGATCAAAGAGGCGAGGTTGCAGGTGTTGGGAACTCGAGGAACACATGAGGAAAAGAAAGATACAACCAAAACTTATTGGAATTTAAAGGAATGATTTGAACAATAAAAAAAATGTGTTTAATGAGATCTAAGTCATGGTGCGTGTTCTCCTTAGTGCTTTGCATGTTGGAATGACCATTTTGAGTTTAAGATCCATGCTAGAACCCAGGTAGCATAATGACCTATTAGTTCTTCTTATGCAAATTGATTTGCTAGGTCTCAAAGTGATAGTTTTGCAGGAACAATATGTTGAAATTCATAGGTATGATTGTCTTCATTATGGTATATGTTATATGATAATGTGTTGATGAACATCAAGCATAATTTGATTCATCTTTGATGCTATAATTCTCAATTTTATAAGTTAAGTATTAGATTCATGAAAATGAACTTAAGAAGGATCATTTGATGATTAGAATGTTATTCATATGATTATCCATAAGAAAATCGTGTTATGTCAAGATTATTCTCTGTTATGATTATGTGATTGCTAAAAATTAAAGTAATGAGATGCCCTTATTATGAACCATGAGGAGATGAACTAAGCAAGCTTAATTGATGATTAAGATGTTATGTATATGATTACCTAGAGGGTATACTTAGGCTAGTCTTTATGATTATTATGTACTTGTTGTGAATTAGATTTAAGAAATATTCTTATGACGACTTATGATATGAATATGAAAATGATATATAAGAAATTGACTTATGTTGAATGAAGCACTTGATAATGAAATGGTAATGAACATATTTATGAATGGCTTTTGGATCATGCTATATGTCAGTCTTATGATTAAATATACCTTAGACGATTCTATTGTGAAAACTTATTTGGAAACCTAAGGATTTGTGATTTTGCCAAGGGGAAATGAACAATCGAATTAATTAGTAATGGATGGCCGTTCCTCTTCGATAGGGAAATATATGTTACCAGACGTTCGATCATCCTAGCGGGCATTTGCTATGTTCTACGCTGAAATGATATTATAATTTTGATTGATCATCACAATAATCGGACGACCGATAAATCATGGACAAAGATGGATAAATGTGACTTTGCTGATCTATTATTGAAATTCTAAATTCAACTCAAATCGAATCTCATTTGATCATAAGCTCACTATGATGATGTATAATATTGATTGGACCTCCTCTTTGCTCTCACATTTCTTGATTGGATTGATAAATCATATGATGATAAGGAATGGGACTTATATACTATATCAAAATAATTGAACCTCATATTGATATTTGACTTTCATATCAATATACATGACAAATTGGAGTATCCATTCGATTTGAATCCATTGTAACCAAAAGATAGAATGATAAAGTAAGAAAGATAAAAGATGAAAAAGAAAGGTTATCATTGCTTACATATGATAGGCGAATTAAATATATGATGATATGAAGGGATATGTATCGGAATTGAAGGAAAAATATTAAAGTTACGTGGTCTGGTGAAGGCATAACACTATGGGTCATTATTCTTGTTGTGCGGGTTGCTCAATCCTAAACAACGAAAAGGACTTTGCTTAAGAACCGACACATCCTTCCCTTGTTATAGGACACCTGCCATGACCGGTTGATCAATGTGAGCAGTGATAATGCTCGGATAGCGTATTCACATGAATAAATGTCCTTATTTATTATTATATTGTATTAAAACTTCAAACTTGGAATGTTTATTATGTGATGTGCCTGGAATAAGGATGAAGATATTGCATATTTGAGACTACCAAGCTTCCGCATATATGCATTATGTTAGTTTAAATTCCAAACTTATATTTTTAAATATGTAATATTTATTAGTCATTCCATTGATATGTACTCTTATTGGCCAACAAAGGGGTCAAAATATATCGAAGAATCGCAACGCATCCGAAAGGAGGTCTTTGCCACATGACGAGATCGAATTTCGGGGCATTGCATAAATTGTATTAAGCCCAATAACATAATAAAACTCGAAGTATAACATACGTTTCCTCCATAATGTATCAAAGTATAACATAATAAAACATTAGAATTAATAATGTTTACTCTCATGAATGAAATATAACATAAGTTTATAGCATACCTCGTAGGTAATAAATCCATGATGGTACGAGAAATAATATAAAAGGCCCAAACTATATGATCATAATCCATATGCAATCCTTCGACTTGAGGTCTCCGCCTATATCACTCATCCATACCTATACGAATCTGGATGCAAGGGAGGCCTACCTCCCATTAGTTATATGTAATGATTATTTATAACAATAAAACATCTATGTATAACGATTTCAATAACAATGAAAGATGATTGCATTATCTTTATTTAATATCCAATGTCAATATTAATAAATGGATAGCAATAATGATTGCATTTAAAAATTTTGATGCCCAATAAATAATGTCATCACTAAGTTTTAACTTTTTGGTTTAATGTTTTGCAAACATTAAGTAAACAACATTAGATGAGTCAATTCACTCTATTGTGTTAGTAATCCTCGTCATCAATGATGGTTAGCCAAGCATGGGTCATGCTAGCACCCAATTCACACTCTAAAGTTGTGCCAATGTTCCAATTAGATGCAAATTCATCGTGAATCCTATTATTTAACATGTATAACATAGCATACCATTAAAACAATATTGTTAATAATATGGCATAATGTATCCTAATTATCATCAAGAGAAGAAACATAATAATAATTCAATAACCATTCAATTAAAATTATAAACATAATTGTTACTAGAAAATTATTTTAAAAGGTCAAAATGCCCAAAATAATTGTTCTATCGGACCACTATGATTTGATAGTAACCGATGCTACGAGTTGTAGTACGCACACACCAATAAGGTTATAATTGGACCGTAGGCTCATTTCCAAGTATTGGGTATTTTTGCATTCTCCATGGTCATAGTGGGCTCTACAATCTCAAATATGAGACTATAGTTGGACTGTAGTTTCCTCAGGACTTGCACTTTCCAAGTTCACTCTCCACGATCGTAGCATTCGTGCTATGACCATGACGATATCATTACATCTTGTCCAAGCTCGTCAAACAAGGTTTCTTGTATATCCATTTTGGTTCTTTTTCATTCACATACATTTAATCTTTTCAAATATCCATCTAGATTTACATGGCATAATTTCTACCACATCAAGCACCTATTTGAAGCATCAAACCACAATATCCATCTGCATCAAACATTGATAATTTAGATAACTCCTTGTATTCTTGAAAGATGCATATTATTAAACACTCCATATGCATCACTAGAAATCATATTCAAAAGACAATTTAATCATGTAGCATCCTTGTGCAAGTTCCATTTAAGCATAATGAAAATCAATATGAAAGAAATTCATCCAACTTTCTCTCATTCCAAAGGCAATTTGGAATGAGATGAGTTCACACTATTGCATACCTTAGTCCCTAGTTTAATTAGGATTGCTCTTTTTCTAGTTCTTCTTTCTCTCCAATGGAGTCCATCTTCAATGCCTTGCCAACCTTGTTCTTCTCCGCCTTCTAAATGAGCTCCTAGTGCACCGTGAATGAAGGCTTTTAGGCAAGGAGGAGAACTGTCCCCTAGTTGGAAATGGGAAAGAAGAGGGGGGGGGGGGGGGGGGGGGGGGGGTTAAGCTTTATATGCCCCTTTTACACAAGAACAAAAATGTCCTCAAAATCCCTTTTCTTTTGTTGATATTTTTGTAAATGATACTAGGCCTAATAGCTAAATTGAATTTAATTGGATAAGTAGACACTTTTTTGGGTAAAACAAAATTATATATATTAAAAAAATTATTATTCCATTATTGTGGATGACTATGATGGATATGATTAGGGGTGAGCAAAATCATTATTCCATTATGGGTGTTGGGTAGCACCCATCTCGGTTCCAACCTAGTCAAAGTATTAAAAAACTAAACCCATTTTCAGAATCGATTCCGGTCGGGTATGGAATTGGTCATCTCGAATTGATAAAAAAAATAAATTTAACACAAGGATGAAAATGTCCTCAGGATCCTTCCTTTTTGGGTATTTTGTCAATGATATTACACCTAATAGGTAAGCTGAATTTAACAATTGGATAACAGGACACTTTTTTTTGGGTAATCGAGATTGTTTAGAATGAGAAAGATCAAGATCATTAGGAACGTCAATTATAAGAATGTTGAGTTATATATCATAATATTGGTAGCAAACTAAGCTCTATGATAATTTGCCCGTTGCTATCCACAATGAGAAGACAAAGTTCAGAGTTCTTGCACTTAGACAACTTGTCTTAAGTATTTTATGATGTAAATTTTATAAAATTAACACATTTCAAGTTGATCCATGTTGTCTTAACGCATTATTCAATGTAAAGATAATGTTCCATCTTTTCATACTTCGTCCTTTCAAGTTGTGAATATCAATTTCCATTTCACATCATTATTTGTTGCCACAGATGAAAAATGTGTAAGACCTCATAAACATTCCAATGTTCACTCTCTTCTAGTTTCTTTGGTGCTTTAGTATTTTGTTTGCTCTTCCCTTCGATTAAATTAATAATCCATAAGAAATTATGAATATATAAGACTACAAAAAATGTTTGGTTCTTTTGGAGGAAAAAAAACAGAAATTGGAGGGAGATAGACATGAGAGTGATAGATTGTGCATGAGAGAGAGAGAGAGAGAGAGAGAGAGAGAGAGAGAGAGAGAGAGAGAGAGAGAGAGAGAGAGAGAGAGAGAGAGAGAGAGAGAGAGAGAGAGAGAGTATCAAATCATCTGGTTTCAATCTTTCCGGTAGAAAATTATCCACACACATAAAAAGTACACAATAAAAATTTACTGTTAGCATGTGGCAGCCTAATCCTACAAGCCATAGAACAACTATTAGCATCCATTCATCTGATTTCAATCTTTTCGGCAGGAAATTATCCAGATACATAAAAAGTACACAATAAAAATTTACTGTTAGCATGTGGCAGTCTAATCCTACAAGCCATAGAACAACTATCAGCATCTAAACAACTAAAGGAGTCCACAGGGACTACCATTTTATTGGTAGGTCAAAGTTGCAATTTCTTTTCTTTTACACTTTCTTTGCATCTATCAAGTGCTAATAGTGTCCATATGGCGTATGCAAAGGCACGCAAATCCCATGGCTCACAAGCATCTTAAAATAGTAATTCTGCGGTAAATTTATTATTCTGTAACATGAGGGGCTGACCACAGATTTGTAAGTGGCTTTCCCTTTTGGCATGTCAAAACACAATTCAGGGCCAACTCCTGTACTTGTTGGTCCACAGCCTCCAGGGGTAAGCTACCATCAACAATCTGCAGTTAGAAAATATTAGTGCTACATAAAGAAATGTAACAGGAAATTAAGAAAACAACACGAATAATTGAAATGCAATTGGGGCGGGGGGTGGGTGGATGGGTGGGGTGTAGCCAGTTTAACTAGTTTGAAAAAAAAAAGAAATGTACCAGTTAACACTTATATAGCCAACATTTTGTTAAATATGTGATAGCAGTCATAAATTGCATCGTATGTTATTCAGTACAAAGCTTCTTCACATTCGATTGACAGCAGATTCACCCCCACCAAAAGGTAGGATTTCACCCGGAGCAGTCTTTAGTTAAAGGATTTCAAATTAGTGAGGTAATTCAAAATATCAGACTATCGGTTTTCTATATACAACAACAAAGCCTTATCCCACTAGGTGGGGTCGGCTACATGGTAATGTAAATTCTATATAGATAATGTAAATTCCAAAATATGATTGCAGTAAAAAGAAATGCAACCGAACAGCATAATGTCAAACAATCAAAATTTGACCCAGAACAACCTTTAATTAGGGGCTTTGATGAGGTAACACAATCTGTAGCTACATTGATAATGTAAATCTCACAAAAGTAACTGAAATAAAAAGAAATGGTAAGGTAGGAATTTGTGCCTACCTTCCATGAAGCATCAAAAAGTGCACGATAATGCTGTGCAACTTTCTTTTGGAACTCCAATTTCTCATATCTCTCACTGCCATAACCTCCCCTTTCTGCAGCTTTCTGAGTACATGTCAAATGCACACAAAAATTATCATTATAGAATTTAGCAGTAAGGTGATGAATAGTCATCAAACTAAAAATTAAAATGCAAAGACGTAAACTCTAAAATAATGGGCGCACTCAACGATATTAACTTTTCACTGTTTCTTCTGGAGAATCAATAACATTAGTTTTTTTTTTGAGGAGGATTAATAACATTAGTTGTAAGAACTCATGCTTAAAAGGATCATGATTCAGTGTCTATAATTTAGAACAAAGAATTTCCATATCTAGTATGCAAATTAGTGACAAAGATGCACTCGAAAGAGAAAAAGATGAGAGGAAACCTCAACTAACCACATGGACCAGCTTAAACTACAGCCACTACGACACGGAATCAATTTTTTAAGCTTGGGAAATCACAGCTTAATAATAGTAAAACAATATAATTTAAATAGGTACAAATATACAACAACAACAACAACAACAAAGCCTTATCCCACTAGGTGGGGTCGGCTACATGGATCATACGACGCCATTCCGCTCTATTAGTAACCAAGCCTTTCAGTATATTATTCACTAATAGATCTTGCTCTATTAGTTCGCCAAGTGTCCGCCTTGGCCTCCCTCTCTCTCTTTTAATCGGACTCCAGATTATTTGATCTACTCTTCTTACTGGCGCATCTAATGGTCTTCTCTGAACATGACCAAACCATCTCAAACGATTCTCTACCATTTTCTCACTAATAGGAGTCACTCCGACTCGTTCACGTATATGATCATTCCTAATCTTATCTAATCTTGTATGACCACACATCCATCTCAACATCCTCATTTCGGCTATCCCCACTTTACGTTCATGTTGTCCCTTCATAGCCCAACATTCACTACCATATAACACTGCTGGCCTTATAGCAGTACGATAGAATTTTCCTTTAACTTTATTGGGTATTTTTCTATCACAAAGAACTCCAGTGGCTTTCCTCCACTTACACCAACCAGCTTGAATTCTATGATTAACATCGTCATCAATCTCACCATCTTGTCTTACAATTGATCCTAAATATTTAAACTTTGTCACTTGAGGAATTATATCCTCCCCTAACCTAACTTTCAAATCGTCTCTAAGTTGTTTATTTGTGAAATTGCTATGCATATATTCTGTTTTATTCCTACTTAAACGAAAAGCCTTTGACTCCAACGTATTTCTCCATATTTCCAATTTTGTATTAAATAGGTACAAATATAACCCAGAGAAATTCTAATGATTTTAATTTTCCTGCCTTTAAGAAAGCAAAAATCCTGATGTTGATTTCAAGTTCAATGTATATCTTTACCTAAAAGAAAACAAAATGCCTAAACAAGCATGTCATTGTTAGACAGTAACTTTAAAATTGCATAAAGTGCCTTTATTTGAGCTAACAAGTAAGAAGGATTTGAGTTTACATTCAACTGGATAACCAAATATTAATATTTTGCCCCAGCATCTTTTCAATTTGGAAATGTGGACTACAGTCAAGACACTGGAAGGAGTACATAGTTAGTGCACTGAAATTAAAATTCAACATTCATTTTCACAAGAAGATGTGGAAAATGACAGATGCCATTGGAAGACTTTGTTTGTAGCAAACATTGAAAGTTTTTTTTTTTGGTGACCAATTTCATGAATGCTGAATTCAAGTTTGCCTCAGAATGACATAATTTAAAGGTACCTCTGGTGATATATCAAGAAATAGGACCAAGTCTGGAGCTATCAAACCCACATCAGGAGCCTGCATTTTGAAAAAAGTTCAATATTAGTTAAAACCCTAAGTGACACAAATGATAAAACCTGCCTAACCTTACACCATTCTACATCAAGCCCTTTGGCAGCAGAAAATGCTACTCCAGAATAGGAATAACGATCGACAATAAGGGAGGTGCCACTTAATAGCTTTTTCTCCATTGATAATCTGCAAATCAGATGCCAAAGAGGAAACAGACATCACGCTGTCAAAGAACACTTCACTACGCTGTTTCCTTAATTCGTTGATAAAATTGCATTGCAAAATATGGAACATTTCTGTTTGTGATATGCATAAGGAACTTGAGAAATGAAAAATTAAATAACATAATACAACTAAAATATATTTTCTGTTATCTTAAATACACTAGCACCTTCCCAAAAAAAAACAGCTCTTAAATGTTGATAAGGCTTTTCTAGGAGAAAAAATGGCGTAACTAAAATCATACATATCACAAAGAAAACATCAACTGCAAGCAAATTAGTTTATATGATTTAAGGAATGTGTGGACCTATCAATGGTGATTCTTGATAAACACTTTTTAAAGTAAATTTATAACGAATTTAAAAGTAATATTGATCAACGGTGGTCCACAGGTGTAGTCTATAATAGCAAGATGCATATTGAGTTCAACAAAACATTTTTACCTTTTTTCCCAGCGATTTGCACTAAATAGCAAATGTATTGCTTTATCGTCCAATTCTGACTCATTTGTTAAATATGCAGATATTGTCTGTCCGATGGAAGTGCTTCTGTCAGGAAATCTACAAGACTCCACTGATAAACCTTTGCCCCTTAAATAAGAGAGAAGCCTATTTGATTGTGAAGTCTTCCCACTGCGATCTAGTCCTTCTAGAACAATAAGTGACCCTCGTGAATTTTGACCATTGACATTGGCCATACGTATCTGCCTGAATGAATTCCTTCCAGATACGAAACACCGGTTCTTTAAACTGTTTCTAGTTTCTAATGCTCCGAAATACCTAACATTTGAAACAAAATATTAGTAAGAGCTGAATTTAATATCAATCACAAAAGGACTTGATAGGAACCTATCACGACTTCTTAAAGAAAAGAAACCAGAAGAGAAATCTCAAAAAATGTGAGCTTCATAATACACTGACTGAAGCATTTTATCAATGAATATTCCTGCAGTTGTTTTTTTGAGGGGAAAAAGGATGGCCGCCAAAGTTATGGTTGCCATCCATTTCCTGCAGGTTCTTTGACGAAAGATTGCTGCAGATCCATATAATAAGTCTTCTGAAAAAATGTCCACATAATAGAAGAAGCATGGAACTAATAACGAGACCCCTTCGGCGTTTATTCAACCCCAAAAAAATTCCAGAAACACCAACTCGAGAATAAAAAGCCAAGAACTGTAAGGAAATATCAAACATTTCATTGATCTGTAGCATACATTTATCTTTCTTACACCTTAGGAGCGTAATGGATCCTAAAGTTTGTAAAGATTTTAGAATAAGGACCTAATAAGATATGAAAAAGGTGGGTACGAAGAACGAAGAAAAGATGACATTTTTACCTCGAGTACGAGCAAGAAGCGGAGGGTATCGACAAAGAGGGCGGAGGGGTCTACGTCGACCTCCGTCCCGCCGGCATCAGGGAGGATCGTAACAAGGAGTTTGCCGGCTACAGCGACGGCGGGACGGTTTCACGAGCAGGTCCTGGTGGGGGGCTTAGGCAGAGGGTTGAAAGACTTGGACCAATTATTAGACCGTGGTTTACTAGCCCGGGTGGCAAAGAGGAAGAGACCGGGTTCAATTTGCTTTGTTTCGTAGGGTTTCGAACGGCGGGAACAAGGTGTTGCATCTCTTTCCCAGGTTTGATTCCCCCCCCACCCCCCTCCTCCTCTCTCTCTCTCATCGTTTTCTTCTCACACGCCATATTTTACTTCTTATGGTAATATTAACGACGACGAAGAAAGAGAAGTACCCTAGTTTTCATTCTCTTCTTATGTTACATATTAAAGAAAATATGAAGTATGATTTCTTTTTTTTCTGGAATTTACGGGTCACATGCATACATTTTGAAAGAGTTTATGTTGGGATTTTGGGCCGAGTGCGCGGATGGTATTGTTTTTTTTTTTCTTGTGGTTAGGGTTTGACGATTTTTGTCAACTGGATAAACGTTCACAATTCGTTGCTGCTTTTAAAAGGAATAGAGAATTGAGAATTGATTGCATGATCTTTGCGAGCAAGTTGCTAAATGTTAATTGAAACTGAAGGCACTAGATTGCCTTTTTTTACCTAGCAGTTCAAAAAAATGGCCTTGCTTTTGCACTTTTACAGGAAATACCCTCTACAACGAGGGTCTTCATTTTGTTCTGGCTTTGCCCAAAAAACCTCGGCTCCAGTTGGCTTCCTTCTTCTCCAGTGTCGCCTTTTGTGATATTTCTTTTTCACCTAGTGATCAACCGATACTAAATTGCAATGCCACGGTATGATTGGATCCCACAATGTTGGATCTTCTTTTCTGGAAGCATTTGTTGTTGATTAACCCTGATTGCAATCTTTTGTTTCTTAAATCTCAGGTACTATTGTGATTACTGCGACACCTATCTGACACATGATTCGGTAAATTTTAATAATTTGATTTCCTTTTGTTGCCTAAACATCAGTGTTTGAGCTGTGGTTCAACTTAATGCTAAACTTTCGTTTTTTAAAACTTAATGCTAAACTATTATATCTTCATGAAGCCTTTTGCGGGATTGTTGTTTCAACTGTTGGATACAACGCACGCGTAGCATGCATCTCAACTGTTGGATACAACATCTTCCACATTATCTATCACATCTGACAACTGATGTGCACACTTTTGTATGCATTACACACACAGCCATTGTTTGCCATAATAATTTGTATTAGGATTTATTTCTCGCGGAGAAAATGTTCAAGAATAAAAAAATGAGGTTATAGTGAAACATACAGTTTTCTTACTCACTGAGTGTACTTCGTGTTATATTTGTGAAAGTACTGAAAGTGTTGCTTTGTGCAATTGATTTGCGCCATCATAGCAAGGCTAGTATTTGCATTTTTTTTTCAACTTATCGTCATATTATTTATGTCCTTGCCCGTTAATTTTTATTATTTTGGTTTATGAAATGACCAAATTGCTCTTGCATATCTAGGTCAACAAAGAAAAGGGGGAGCTCACTTATCTGCTCCGTGAGGGCAATTTGGTCATTTCATAAAATTAAAATAATGAAAATTAATGGAAAAAATAATAGAGATTGATGGATGGACCTAAGTGGAAAAAGGGAGGTTTGTGAAAAATTCGAAAGTCATGAGTAGATGCGGAAAAAAATCACAGTTTAGGGGAGGTCCGTAATTAATATAATATCCAATCAGGGCACCCTCTATTTTTTTCTGAGAAACAAAAAAGAATTTTTTTAATAAATCACCACCTGTTGGCGTACCTACTTCCCCCACTCGGCCTTTGCCTCTGGTCCATTATGATTCTTACCTCAGGCCAGTCCACTTCCGCCTTTGCCTCGCTCAGTTGCTGAGTTTGAGGCAATTGGGCTCTGGCTCCTCCACTATATGCACCTGCACTAGTTGGATGGTTAAGGACTAGCATGGGGAAAGCCAGATGGGTAGTGTTTCTCATGATTTGATCGGAGATAAAAAAAAACAGCCGGTTAGGAGGCTTGTGACAGAGGAAGGTTGCAGGACGAACAAATGTGCATGCAAGAGGAAGACAAAGTAGTCATTATGGTCGCCGAGAATGTTCTCGTGTCACAGAATGATGGATTTCATAATAGAGCAGCATCATGTACTGAAGCTTAGCATTGTTGCAGCAACATGTGGCACCATTGCAGTAGGAGAGAGGGAAAGAAAGCCGAAGGAAATGAATGAAGAGGGATGGAAAGAAGAGGGAGATGGGATGGTAAAGTTTATTTTTTAATATGTAGCTATATACATATATATTTATGATCAGGGCTGTCATTAATCGAGCAAAATCCTCTTTCACACCTTTCGCCACGAGAGAACAAGTGGTAAATGAGTGCTCTACAGCCCTCCAAACCACAATCTGTCAGCTGCCATTACAATATTTGGTCATGCCGTTGTCGAGAATTCTAGTAAGGGACTGGACGCTGATGATTGAAAGGGTGGAACAATGACTGGCTGGCTAGAGCTCGTGTCTTTTATCTAGAGGTGGTCGGCTACCACTTCGGCAATCTGTACTCTCAGCTATCCTTGTCTACTATATGTCTGTTTTACTAATTCTTCGCTCGGTGGAATATCAACTTAACTCTCAGAAGTTTTTTTTTTTGCGGCATTCTGAAACTTCGAATCAAGATATACATTTAGTTGCATGATGGAGGCCTGGGTATTAGAAAACTTTGGCAGACAAATATGGCCCTATTTTCCAAATGGGCGTGTTGGGTTATGGGTACCCAATCAGATTTATGGTCAATGGTAATTTCTACATGTCATATTAGGATCATGTTTGACAGTGCCTAGAGACGGGTGTCCTGACTACTCTCAGGCTTATAAAACCTTTTCTGTGAATGAACCTGGGCAACGGGCATGACTTTCAATTTTGGACAGATCCTTGGACAGGTGATGTTCCTTTAAGTTCCTTTAAATTACTGGTCAACATTCTGTGAGAAGTGGTGTATAGCTTCCTTCATTTTCAACTATTTTATCCACTCAGGATTTTGTTAGCCTCCTGGGACAGATTGATGGTTGTGCACCTAATGACTCCATTCAAGATTCTCGAAGTTGGAATTCTGGAAAATATTTTGCTCAGATGTTGTATTCTTTGAATGGACAGTGATTCACAACCTGGTGATTTTCTAGTGGATTTTCGATTATTATGGAAGATGACAACACCATTGCGGATAAAAAATTTTGGTCTTGGCTTTTTTGATGCAAACAAATACTCACAAAATCTTATGGAGTGGCTGCCATCAGCTGATGTATCATGTGACTTCTGCGGGGATGTGGCTTAGGATGTTAATCGTTTATTTTTTACTTGTTGGGTGGCATCGGAGGTTTGGGCTGCATCAGGTTGTCGATGGCTGGATGTGACATCTGAAGCGGCTTTTTGGAACTCATACAAATTTGGTGGGCGACAACGACAATTCGAACATACGTATGGAGACATCAACGTGTACTACCATTAGCGGTTCTTTGGGCTATATGGCTGCAGTGAAACATCTCTATTCCGTAAAAGGCAATGGTATTTGGAGAACATTATTCTACATGCGGCTTCTCAGGCAAACTTGTGTGCTGGCCATTCTAGAATGTCTGTTGTCTGTTGCTTTTGTAATTAGATTATAATGTAACCTTATTTCTACTTAAAAAAAATGGATGACTACAAGCTCAGTAGAGATCCTTTTTCATTTAAAAAAAAGTTAGATTGTAATTATCAAAATGAATATTGTATGTTTTATGTGAGGAGTAAAAGATCCCATCACATGATATCCAAATACCCACAAACCCACAAAGTCTAAACATTCCAAGGAAGAAATGAGGGAAGACACCTTTTTGAAAAGCGCCTTCGCCTAGGACTGGTAGTCATGATATATGTAATGATTTGCCAGAAAGGCCAATGTTTTTTATCCTGTAAAATTTCATGTTTAGACCCCCTAACATTCAGATTTATTGCTTTCATTTCCATTAATGAGTAGAGCAATAATGAGTTAATGAAAACTGCAGTAGGACTTAAACTCTTGACTTTAACAAGATTAATCAAGGTGACATGTCTAGAAGCTGGTTGGTAATTGTTTTTGCTTATATTTCTTTAAGGTACACAAGCATGTGTTATTTTAATTGCACATGTTGATGAGATCTAAATATTATATTGTATACCAATTTGGCGTTTCAGCATTTACAGTAATGGAAATCCACCGCGCGTTGCAGGTGGTTTTCATTTGAAGTTTGGGGCTGGGGCAGATTATTTTCTTAAGGAAACTTTATATATTCATTATAAACAAGATATACTGAAGTTTCTTGTAATAATTGTAAGTAACAACAACAACAACAACAAAGCCTTATCCCACTAGGTGGGGTCGGCTACATGGATCATACGACGCCATTCCGCTCTATTAGTAACCAAACCTTTCGGTATATTATTCACCAATAGATCTTGCTCTATTAGTTCGCCAAGTGTCCGCCTTGGCCTCCCTCTCCCTCTTTTAATCGGACTCCAGATTATTTGATCTACTTTTCTTACTGGCGCATCTAATGGTCTTCTCTGAACATGACCAAACCATCTCAAACGATTCTCTACTATTTTCTCACTAATAGGAGCCACTCCGACTCGTTCACGCATAATAATTGTAAGTAAATAAAGCACAAAAGTGTTTAATAATCAACCAACTCCTTGGTGGAATGGTTGTAACCTTGATTCCTTTTATAGAGGCTAATGGTTTGAGTTTTGAGCAAAAGAGTTTATTTCTAATTTTCTTGTATTATGCCAATGACCTCCTTTTGTAACAACAACAAAGCTTCTTATTGAAAGATAAGCGCTTGGTTGAGACTATGTTACACAGGTTCTTGAAATGTGTCGTTCTTTAATGGCAAGATTCTGTGATTTAGTCTTTATTTTTTCTGGAGTTTCTTATGTCTTTGTATATTCATGTCATTTCCATATTATCCAATTACCCTTCTTAAAAAAATGGTTAAACAATTCGTTTGGTTAAGGTTAACATTATTGGCTATGGATCTGTTAATAAGCATCGAACTGAGAAACCTATTTAGTGATACCAACTCCATGTCAGAGAACAGGCAGCTTAATATTGCAGTAAAAGAAGTAATCTGCCTATTTAGAACTTTGGACATAACTGAGTCTTTCTAGGGAACAACCTGCTTCGCGTTGTCATGTCAAAATGTTGTATGCTTAGACCTCATGGAAATTTGATGATTCAACCTGAGTGACATGAACAAATTTCACATTTTTTTATTCATTTTACTGGTGGATTAAATCAATATCACATCTTTTGTGTTTATTAGAAGCAACATTTTCTTTTATGCTGACAGGATATGGAGTTGCTCCCACAATGCCACCACAAATTGCGTTACCTCCTGGTACAACATCGGCAGCAATGTTGAATAATCTCCCAGGACCTCCTATTCTGGCTCCTCCAACCTCAGGGGATGTAAGTGCCCCAGTAAATCCTATGATATATCAGGCTAATCCAGCAACAGCAACAACATCAAACTTTGAGGCATTCAATACATCATCTGGATCAGGAAACAACTAACAGAGCGAACTTTTGGCCATTTTTGACAAAACTCAGCTGATGCATGTAGACTAATTCATATTGCATTCCTGATTGATCTACATCATTTGAGAATTTTTGAGGTAGTCTATCTCTATGATTGACTTAAATGATAATGACATGTTAGAGATAGTCTCCATGTGACCTATAGGATATTTCATCATCTTAACAGTATGACTTGTTTCCCTTTTGTTTATTGGACAGTTTGCATGTTTCTTTGTCCCGCAAGTAGTTTCGGAGTTGATTGTCCGTGTTTATTGGGCGTCATCCAGATATTTATTGTCTCAACATTAAGCATCAGTTTTTGTGCGCTCTTCTGTCAATTTTTTCTGAAGCAAACTTTCCTGTTAATTTGGTGAATCTCTACCTAAACATTTGTTTGTCTGATCTAAAGAATCTATTTTTTTGGTTGAGATTCTCACGCTCTATTAGAACTGTGATCGTGGTACATAATATCATACTGGCAAACATCTTTTCTTTAGTTGTGCGAGGAACAAATTTTCAGGATGGAAAGAGAGTCAAAGCAATCCTCAACTATGTCACAAGAAGTTTTCCTACTTTTTTTCTAAATGGTACAAGGCAAAGGAGAAAGAGATGTTTAACAAGCAAGCTGTGAGGCTGTGTCAAGCAAGTGTTAGCTGAATTTTAGTAGGTCTAAACTGGCAGTTGCTTGTGTATCATAACTTCTCATTGGTTTCATTTATCTTGTTTTGGCATCATAAAATTTGATGACACGGTATAAACGTAGTTTGCTCCATCGATCAGGCCCAAGCAATAATTTAAGATAGAGAAATTATTGCCGTATACTGGAAGGTTCATTTCCTTTATAGTTTAGTGGCGTTTATTTTATGTCATTGTCCCTTTTTTTTCCATTCATTTTTTTTGCATATTTTAAACTTTTTTTTGTTTGTCCTTGATTATGTAGTAGTTCCATCTCTAGAACATTTTTAAAATTTTCTTCTTGACTTCATTCATGAATATTTTTGTTTTTTTATTCAGTTACGTCTATTATCATCTGAATATTTTTTTATTGAAAGTAAAAGAAACTGTAGGTGTCTTTACTTTTCTCTGTGTCAAATGTATATTTTAAGAAAGAAAAAGGTTTCTTTTTTGTTTTCAAGAGGATTACGATAAAGGGGAAGGGTCTAATTGGATAAATAAAAAAATAAAAAGATGACAGGTAGACATGATTTAGACAAAAGTGTCGCCACTTTTGGAGATTCGATTTTAACATCCATGTTCAGAAGGATTATATTTAAACTTTTATGTATAATTATATTTTTGTATTTGTTTAAGTAGAACTTTTATCAGTATATTTTTTTTCAATTACAATGAAAGATTTGAGGCTATAATATAATAAAAAAACTTAAATCAGCACAATAATATTCCCAAGCATTATTCTTGGCATGCAAATACTTGTACACCAAGTTGCCATGATACTAATCCAAACTCCTCGGGGCAAAATCTATTATTAATTAATTATTGCATCAACCAAAATATCAAACACATGATTGAATAATAAAACTTAGTGAAGTGTCGCAGTTATCACAAAACGGTTTCCGTACAAGTGCCGGGAAGAATATGTTCATGCATAAACTTTATTATTCTCCACGCCTAATAATAATAATAATAATAATAACGTTTTATTTCTTCCATTATAGTTTGAATTCAAGTATATTAACTATTACCATATCCTAATACAATTTACAAACAATATAATATAATTAAGCTTAAACCCCCATCATAAGCTTTATTTTCAAACGAAATATTCTCCCCGAAAAGGGAAAAAGAATAAATCGTAAACGAAAAAAACAATCGAATCCAATATTTTCGTCCTATAAATCTCCGTGCGTTCTGAACCGCACCGTCACTTTTTTATTCGTTCATGCGGTCGAATATTGGAGTTCTCAACGGCAACGGGAAAACAGAGCTGGTGAAGCAGAACAGAGCAATAAAGACGAATCGTACACTTTTGTTCTGGTAGGAATTTTATTTCTTGTTCCCGAGATCGACTTTTAACCCTATCGTTCAGGGATCGTTCAGGGCACAGGTACCTCTCGTCGTCCTATTCCTCTTAGAATAAGTTTAAATCTGGACAATTTCGATTTATGCCCTTGGTGCGAATTGTGCGTTTGAATCAGAAAATTCTCGCCTTTGTGAAGATTCTTCTCCACCTTCAAAAGAGGTGTTTTCTGTTGGTACGAAGGTTGGTTTTGGGTCCTCGGCGCCAAATTCGTTCTGGAGAAAGAAGTATCATCGGCTGTCGCATTGGTTTGATCGCAATCTCGTGTGACGATTATTGGGTGAAAGAAAGAACGAAAGAAAAAAAAAAAGTTGTGTTTTGTTGTTTCTTCATCTCTCTCGCATTGGTTTGATCGTAGAAGTTCGGATCTTTTTCCACTTGGGTAGGTAAAAGATCTACTTTTTGTTGCACCGGGGCTGTGACGTTTCCAAAATCTACCTTTTTTTGTTCCTCTTGATCATGGAGGTTTCGATCCCGGACTACTCCTGTTTCCCTCACCTCCTTGGCATGTTCTCTGCTATTTATCTCATCGGACGCTTAGTAGTTTTCCGCAACTGGAGCCCGAAGCATCGTTGTGCAGCCTCCAGTTGTTTCATCTCTTTGTTCCATGGATCGCCGGCCGCGTTCTTGGCCGTTGCTGCCATCTTGGATCAACCTGTTCGAGGATTTGCGTCACAGAACACCAACTTCCAGAACCTTGTCCTGGAATTCAGCATAGCCTACTTCACCGTTGATCTCCTGCACTATTTGATCTTCCTGCCCGGCGACTACCTCTTCATCGCCCACCACCTTGCCACGCTCTTTGTGTTCGTGACCTGCCGTTATCTTGCTGCCCATGGTGCATTTGCGCTTCTGGTCCTATTGGTGCTTGCAGAAGTGACTAGCGCGTGGCAGAACATATGGACATTGACCGGGATGAAGAAAGCAGAATCGCCGACGGCAGAGAAAATATACAAGATGGTGTCACCTCCTTTTTATGCCTTGTATACTCTCATGAGGGCCTTTGCTGGACCACTGTTTGCCTACAAGATGACTGCATACCATTTGAGTGGCAAGGCCAGCAATGTCATTCCAGTGTGGGTTTCTATATCCTGGATTGTTGTCGTTAACACAGCAATCTTGGTAAGCATCATGTGGATTTCTAACTTATGGCTGGAGCTTCTTAGAGAAAAGGAGGGCAGCAAGAAGAAGGACAATTAGCCGCCATTCTCCGGTAAGGGGACACTGAATACAGTTCCACAAAGTGTGGGCAGCCATTCTGCTCCTTGATAAGAAAGCTAATTTGCAAAGTTATGAACTTTCTAATCAGTTCTTTAGACTTGTTTTTTTCATTATCTAACATGACACGCGAATGTTGACACTTTTTTTTTAATATTGTCATGCATATTCCTTCATCCCTGAAATGAAGATCAGTAGATTGGATTGAAAAGTGTAGTATAGTCTGTGTTACGGTCGATATGCATCAAACATTAGCAGATTACACTTCCAGTAAAATTGGAGTGCTGTATCTTAATGCATTATCCCTGTCTACCCTGTTTCAATGGATGTCCATCCTTCATTCATTTGTTTCTAGAATTTAGAATAATAGCTATCTCTCCTATCCTAACAATAAAGAGTATGTTTCCTTGGTTTTTGGCAAATTTTTTAAAGTCAGGTTGGCTAAAGCTGAATCAAATACCATTGTTCTTTTTTTTTTTTGTTCCTTATGAAAATTGAGAGCTTGCCTTGTAGACACCTAGAATGCAATCTCTTCGAGGAAAAAAAAAGTAATTCAAATGAATCAAAACAGTGATCGAGCTACGAGTAGGATATAGATTGTTGGATATTTCTAATGGAAAAGATAGAAAAAATTTGGATTATTCAAAATTTGGACATATTCAATGGTCATAATTTGATATGTCCTTCCATTATGCAAAGAAATGCCTATTTCTTGGCGGAAATTGAAATCAGTTGTCTGCAATTAACATTTCTCAGACATACATTTGTAGTCTTTTCTCGGATCAGCTGTGTGTTTGTGGCAAATCAGTTGTACAGTTTTTGAAGTATTATGAAATTGTGGTAACTGAAACAGACAATACTTTCGGTATTGGTAAATGGCTTGATAGAGGAGCTGAATCTGAATGATGGAAACATGAAAATTCCTCATAGGACTCCTTTATTCTCCATCCCCAATTCGATGTTTTCTTTCATTCAAAATACTTATATTCAGAATGCTGTGTGCACAAAGAAAGCCTCACGCAAGAATCCCTAGTCAACTCCTAATTCTTGTTTTTTAAGAGGAACTCCTAATTGAAGAAGTATCAAAATTTGTGGCCCATACCTCTCCCTTGTAATAAAATAAAAGTCAAGATATCATTCTATTTTATTTTGTCAATACATTATGTTGCAATCAAAGGACAAGTCATCTCTGTAATCACAATTTTTTCTGACAGAATAACCAGAATAGAGTATTATTCTTCCAAATAAACCTTATTCAATACATAATAAATTCAGTCAGCTTTCCAAAAACTGTGTTTAGTTTTTTATATTCCATATGACGAGAGGAATTACTTGCTCTTTTTTTTGTTCCCACTTCATATCATTTCCTTTTTCAACGGAATATGATAAAGAAAAATTATTTTGAAGAATAATAATCCTGATTTTTATCCGTAGAATAATAATATCTGAAAAAAAATTCTTCTAATCGGTCAAGTTCTAAAAAAATTGTTAATATGAATGCTAACCTGATTTAACTATTCATATTGAGGTCTAGAATAACAAATGACACATTTTAACTATCACAAATAATGTTTTCTTCATTCCTCTTATTTACATTCGAACATTTTTTTTGTACTATCAATTGAAGTAAATAACAAATCCTTTAGATTACCTATTCTTATTCTCATTCGGATTTAATTCCCAATGCTACCAGCATCTCGGTCGCCGATGATGAAATTCACGGTTTAGACGATTCTAACGATCTCGGCCATCCGATTCATGATCGACGGTCGAGATTACGCCCAGTTTTTAATTTTTTTTCTAATAACCTCGGCCACACCGTGCTCTCCTCTCTCTCTCCTCTTCGTCCATGACAGCACCCTTCTCCCCGCCGCCGTGCGCTCTCTCGCCCTCCGCCAGCCGAGATCAGCCGTCCGCTGTCCGATCTCTCGTCATCCCCCGACATCGCCTGCCGACGTCGCCAAGATCGTCTGCACTCTCGCCTTCTGCCCTCTCGCCGAGATTGGTCGTAGCCCGCTCGAACGACATCCACCACAGCCGCTCCGTCCTCAAGGTTGCCCATCGAACTTGCTAATGAAATTATTTTGTAATTCAATTACGTAATACGATTCTACATGCATTAAATTGATTTTTTATCCTTCAGGTATAAATGGATGATGTTGAATTAATTAAAGAAGTTGACAATCAAGGTCTTCTTGAACATATCGAAAGTGGAGAAAGTAACGAGGAGGTGAATGTTTCTGAATCCCAACATTCAAATTATGTGAAAATGTATGAGATGCTCAAACCTAGAGTTGGCATGACATTCGATACAAATGAGGAAGTATATAATTATTATAATATGAATACTAAATTAGCAGAATTATCTGTTAGAAAATATGCTTCACATAAGTTTGCAACTATAGGAAAAGTTATAAATAGAACTTTCGTTTGTCTGAAGAAGGTCATAAGTCTGTGAAGCAAGGGTTTGAAAAATTTTTTAAACAAACAAGGGAATAGAGATGGTTGTCTTGCTCATTTATATGTTGCACAGAAGTAGGATGGCAAGTGGGAGATAAGAAAATTTTAAGATGAATATAGTCATTCTTTGACAACTCCTTCCAAAGTTAAATATTTACGATCTCAAAAAGAATTCTCGGCAACCTCGAAAGAGGTTACTGAAAACCTACACAAATTTGGCATGGGTCCCCCGGATAGCTAGAGCACTTAATATGTCTGGTGAACCCCTTCTAACAACTCAAAAGTGTATTAATCATCTCAGAATAAAGAGAAAAGAAAACTTCTCATTTGAATACTTAAATGTCATATCTTATTTTACCAAAGGCGAGAGAGCGATCGTCGAGAGGCGAAAGAGCGGTCGGCACGACGGGGCGAGAGAGCGGTGGAGGGGGGCGAGAGAACGGCGCCGGCGGGACGAGAGAGCGATCGGCGCGACGTGGCGAGAGCGGCGGCGGGGCGAGAGAACGGCGGCGGTGGGACGAGAGAGCGGTTGGCGCCGGGGCGAGAGAGCGGTCGGCGGGGGGGGGGGGCAAGAGCGCAGTTGGCACCGAGGTGAAAGAGCGATCGCCACTGGTGCGAGAGAGCGGTCGCCGGAGGGAGAATGCGCAGATCTGGCCGGAGAACACGTAGATCTCGTCGGCGGACGAAGATGACCGTAGATCTGCGCGCTCTCTCGCGCGTCGGCTGTGGCCGATCTCGACGAGAGGGCGGAAGGCGAGAGTGCGGCCGATCTCGGCGAGAGGGCAGAAGGCAAGAAGGCTGACGGCGGAAGCCGATCTCGACTGGCGGAGGGCGAGAACACACGACGGCGGGGAGAAGAAGTCACAGAGGGTCGCTGTTGTCATTTGGTAGGGTTATTAGAAAAGAAAAATTAAAAATTGGACGTAATATTGACCGTCGATTGTGAATCGGATTGCCGAGATCGTTGGAATCGTTTAAACCGTGTATTCCATCATCGGCGGCCGAGATGTTGGTAGCACGAGAATTAAATCCTTCTCGTAATAACAATTCTTGAACCAAACTGCCCTACTGTGAAGAATGATAATATCCCAGTGCCTTCCTATATCAATCTTATATATATTAAATAAAAGGGTGCAATGACAAACACAAATATTGTGCTGCAAATTACAGCTTCCTAATTTGAACCTGAACTCTTGGATTTGTGTCGACGGATCGTTGTGGAAGAGAAGAAAATAATAAAGGTCTCATTTTCTTCACCTGCCTAGGAACTCGCATGATAGAGTTTTATTTTCTCACTCTCCCTTCTTCCTGTCCCAATTAAACATCCACACATTTTGCCTCTTAATCCTAATTCATCGTGCTTGAGTTTTAAAAATCAAGATGATTTAATGAATAATTTCATATGGATAAAATATAGAGATGACAATGACTTATATATAACTATCATTTTCATCTATAAAAAATTTAAAGCGAATAATATTTTGACACATCACCTTATTCTGACTATAGTATTGTTCGATCCAAAGCTAAGAGTAATCGAACATGTGATTCAAGATCAAGATCTGTCGCCACCATGATCAAACGTTCTCATATGAATCGTATACGTAATTATATTCTATAAGTTATATAGTTCGGTACGTGTAGATACATATATTAGGGTCTCAGAAAATTGGAAAATAAAGAGGTAGTAATAATCTATGCTGCGTCGTGTCTTCCCATGATTAGGATACGTTTTTATGCATAGCGAAACATCTAATTGGAAATTCCATCGTTAACTCACAATATTTTTCCTTCTAGTAAAATCGTTCTCCGATAATTATATTATATAATTATCTAAGCCTCTCACATGTAATCTTTTAAAATGATTTCTCCATTAAAAATATTCGATAAATTAAAAGTGCTTTTAAAATTTATTCAGTGACCAAGGACACGGATCATTTGTACGACAAAAGCATGATCTTGTAGGTCTCTAAAATGGAGAGCTATATTAATCGAATCAAAATTTGATTCATTTTATTACATCTGATAGTATATAAATCCAAGAAAGAAATCTAATGAGGGCAGGCGCAAGAACTCTCTCTCTCCCCTCCCTCCCTAAAATGGATGATCTTTGTTCAGAAATTAAGTCTTAGTCATCTCTACTATTGGGATTCCTATGCCTCTGCAGAGGAAGAAGTGTCATTAGCCTTGATGAATTATTAATTAACTAATTAGACCTGCAGACGTGAATTGGCCACAGCTTTATCATCCACCTGCCGCTCGTGTCTCTGGTCTCGCTTGATGCCCTCGTACCACCTCGCGCAGGCCAAGTACACGGCCAAGTCCGCCGTGGTGAGCGCGGCCAGGAGGAAGTAGAACTTGTCCATGTGCCCCCTGTTCAGGTTCCCCGGGATCCAACCGGGGCGGTCCTCCGACGCCGTGATCCCCATCACGATGGTCACCAGCAGGCTGCTCACGTAGTTCCCCAGCGAGATGGACGTCATGCACAGTGCGCTCCCGAAGCTCTTCAGGCCGTCCGGCGCCTGGTCGTTGAAGAACTCGAGCTGCCCCACGTACATGAATACCTCCGACGCCCCTATCAGCGCGTACTGCGGTATCTGCCACATTATGCTCACGGAGCTCTCGACCCCGCCGTCGCAGCTGCCGGCTCCTCCGCACACGTGCTTCAGCCTGTACACTTCGACCATCCCAGCCGCGACCATCGCCATTACCGCTATGACGAGCCCGATCCCCATCCTCTGCAGCTCCGTGAGTCCCTTCGGGTCCTTCCTGATCCGCGAGGCGAGGGGGCTGACGAACGTCCGGTAGAAGAAGATGAAGACGGCCACGCTAGCGATGTCGAACGTCGACATGCTCGCCGGAGGTATGCGGAAGCCCGCGACCACGTTGTCCATGGCCGCGCCCTGCTCGACGAAGAGGGAGGCCATTTGGGTGAAGACAACGGAGTAGAGGATGGTCGTGAGCCATATGGGAAGGAGCCGGAGCACGCATTTGAGCTCCTCCACCTGCGTCACCGTGCACAAGCGCCATGGATTACGTGAAACGGAGCTGTCTTCGTGCATCGTGAAGTCTCTTTCCGGATCGATAACCGCGGCTCGATCCAAGAATCTACAAATTAATCAAGAACAGTTTTTTTTAAAAAAATTATGTTCTCGATCGATCGGTAAACGTACGCGTCAAGAGACAAGAAACCAATGTCTTCTTACTTGAAGCCGTGGGTATGAAGCATCATTCGGGTGGCGCAGTTGGACGCGGCAGCAAAGTCAACTTCCTTGTCGTCGTCCTCCTCGTACAAATGGTCCTCGCCTGCGGCTCCCTGCGCCGCGATGGTGACCTTCCACTTCCTGCAGGCCGCGACGGCGACCTGGCACACCCTGGAGATGGGGTTGCCGCTCGGTCGGAAGTACCTGTACCGCGCGGTGCCGCAGAGGAAGAGCAGCAAGGCGGCGAAGGCGGAGGCCGTGGAGGTCCAGAAGCCGAGCGCCCACATGCCTTCGTTCTCGAAGTAGCCCAGGAAGGTGTTGGAGAAGAGGGAGCCGAGGTTGAGGGCGAGGTAGAAGTAGCTGAAGAAGGAGACCTTGGAGCGCGCCTCCCTGCCGTCCTCCTCATCGAACTGGTCCGCCCCGAAGGTGGCGATGTTCGGCTGGTAGCCTCCGTTCCCGAGGGCGACGAGGTAGATGGCGAGGTAGAACACGCCGACCTCCAGGCTCGAGTGAGCTCCGCAGGGGGCGTCCTGGTCGTCGGCGCCGCAACCCGAAGGTCGCAGCAGGAACAGGTGGGTGGACAGAGAGAGCAACCCCAGACCCTGTCATACGTACGTGTACGTACATGCATGGACAAGAATTGTAATGCTTAATTGTATGCAGATCGATAGATCGCTCGATCGATGGAGTTGGAACTTGATTGGAACTAAACTACGTACGAGAAGGAAGATGAGCTGGAAGACGACGCAGGTCTTGTATCTGCCCCAGTAGGAGTCGCTGAGGAAGGCGCCGACGAGGGAGAAGATGTAGACGGTGCCAGTCCACTTGCTGACGTTGTTGGCGGCGTCGGCGTTGTTCTGCTGCAGGACGCGCGTCAGGAACAGCACCAAGTTCACCCCCACGCCGAAGAAGGCGAGCGTCGCCAAACCCTGGTTCACTGTAGCCACGTTAAAATGTATTAGCTCATTCATTGATTCACGTCCTTAAAAAATGTTGATTTGACATCGCGAATCTAATTCAAGTGCTCCTTCAGCTGCTGCATGGTGACGGCGTGCCAAAATCTCACGCAAACTCATATCCGTTAAAGCATCCAAGTGCAGACGCTAGATACGGGTCGCTTTCACACGTCGATCTGACGTCTATATGTGTCCATATCCTAACTTTTTTGGGTTTTCTTTTTTAAATGACACTGTAACGAAAATATCAAACGTGTACAATGAAACTTAATTTGATATTTTACTTAATTCGGACCTTTATGTCTGAACCACCCCCAAGTAAGATTCATCCATTGATTAATATGATTAACTCCATTACTTTGTTTCTCAGAAGCTGAGAGACCTCACAAATGGACTTGCGAGCAGGCAAGGAGGGAACCATGAGGCTGCTATGCACGTCAAGTACCAGTCAGCAGATCCCCCAATCAAATTCTAATCGTGTGATTAATATATATGTATATATCGAACTTCTAGAAATACTCTCATCACTCGTCACTGCCCACTGATAAGTAGTAATTGTAAAACATGGGAAAGATTGATCATGAGGAGTAAGTAAATTAAAGTACCTAGCACAAGGGTTCCAGCCAGCCAGCCACCAGTCCTGGCTCTGTTTGCAGGCCTACCTCTGATGTCCACTGATCCATCAAGAGTGTGCTCAGCAACGCAGCTACTGCATTCTTCTTCCATACTTCCATCTCCATTGTTCGTGTTTGAGCCTAAAGACATCTTTGTTTCTGCAGTCTGCATGAGTATGTGCTATGTCAATCGATCAAACCTTCATACACGTCAACAATTATACATATATATGCAATATATCGTGGTGAATCCACTATAAATCTAATAATAGAGAGTTTACTTGTTCTTATTCCATAACATCTTGACTTCTCCAAGAACTTGGCTAAAAAGGAAACTATAGTATTGATGGGGGAAAAGACTAACCATTTGGAATGCTTTGCGCTCCCGCTAAAAAATATGTCACTCGATAGATAGATAGATAGATAGATAGATAGATAGATAGATAGATAGAGATAGGATGAGCACGTACGGATATACGATATATACAGAGAATTCCGATAAGGAGAGATGAAGAGAGGAAATGGCGTGTGCTAACCAAGGAACTCTGGCAGCAGCTGGTGGCAGTGGAAAGGTATTTATAGACGTGAGGAGATCAGTTCGATCATGGTCTGGATATTCAAAGGATGCATGATGGCGAGGTTTTGTTTCTTCTTCATGTCCTAATCAGCGGCTGAGGGAAGCTGACTAATGAAGGGGAAAAGTAAAACAATTACGGATCAGAAAAGGGGAGTTGGCTCGCAACCAACAAAGGGCAAGAACAGTTGGATGCCTCAAACATCCCCTTCAGAGTCCCACATAAATCTGCTCTGGCAATGCAACCTTTTCATAAGCTAGCTGCCTAACTTGAATATTTTGCACTATCTACGTACCAGTGCAGCAGCAGCCCTTGGTGATAACGAAGTTAGTCGGATGCTTTTTCGCATCTTATGCTGGCAAATCACTGGTCTGTGGAATTGTATATATTTTATGAGAACTTTACCAGCTAGCATGCATTGCATGCATATATGCATGTGGATCCATGCAACTAGCTGTTTGAAACAGAACAAATAGCAGACCACAGCAGTCCTTGGAATTTGCGTAGCTGATCGTTATACCCAAATATACCATGAGATGAGACAATCTTAAATTTTTTTATTTATCGGGCGAAGAGTTAAGATTCCGTTTGTTCTTCAGTTTGGGTGTTTGGGGGTGTAAAATTTTTTTTTATCGAGAGTTCCAATAGGTATAACTAAATTAATTGGGATCTTCAATTTCTGAATAATACACGTGTCGCAAGAGCCGTCAAACACTGGAGACTAGTTAAAAAATCGGAAACACGCATGATCACATGTAACATTAATAATGATTAAGAAAATGCTAGCTAAAACTATTTGTGCAAAGTCACGCACGTCATTTGGGTTGGACACTTGGATTTGGACATGTAGATGAAGTCAATACCAATCAATATTTTTGACGATGTGCATTTCTGTCGTGAAAAAAAAAAAAGATCTGAATCTGGATACAGTGGACTAGTGTAGTGGTAGTGAAGTTGGACCATCGGCTATTTTGTCATTTGCTCGTCTTCACTTTGCATGAGAAGCAAGGGCTCGTATTGCGTTCAATGAAACACGTATCTATGATTTTATAAGCAAAGAAGTATATCTTCTCCATCAGTTTCAAAATTTGGATTATGGCTAGATCAAAATATCAATAATCACATAATGAAGAGTGGCCGCAATGTAGAATTATAAATCATCAAATCGTGTTACATGAGAATTATGTCACTTTACTCCGTGTATACTACAAAATTTCTTGCTAACTCTTTTATCAGTAAAAGGTCTGAGACTTGATTCTAAGACCTCCTCGTTGCACTATCCTTTAGCATGCAGAAAACGATTAAATTGCTGCTAGGTGTGTCCGTGACTTCATTGCAGCTTGGAACAACAATCTTGAATGGTGATGTGGATTACCCTCCTGATGTCCGAATCTATCTGTCCACTTGCTTGATTTAACCATCAGCATCAGGCATGTCATTTGTCATTGGCAGTGTTGATAATGTCTTGAATCTGAACCAATGTGTCCCCTTATGTAATTAGGCGTTTCAGCAGATTTTTCTTACGGGTGTTCTGTATGTGATTTGAATTTGATTTATTTCCTTATCATGAGATATGTGCCTTATTTTTGGAGATTAATTCAGAAACCCAGTCGGTCTATAATTCCTATTATCTGTTAAAAGAAGTGGATATATAAACTCCCTAGGGGGTTCAAAGAGAAATCAATTTGATATTGTAATCCTCTTTTATTTTTTCCATCTAATACAATTCTGTGTCGTCTTAAATTTCTCGAATTTTCTCGCGGTGCATAATTTCTCTCGTGCAGAAATCCTAACAAACTAGTATCAGAGCGAGACTTCATCGTCGATCCTCCGTTAGGCATAGAGATGATATCGCACAACGTCAACATCAAGAAATTTACAGGATGAAACAGTTTCAATCTCTGACAGATCAAGATGCGGGCACTTTGAAATAATAGGGAGTATGTGCGCTGCTCGCGAACGTGCCGAAGAACAAACTGAAGGAGAAAGACTCGAAGGGCAAAGAAAAGGAGTTCGACCGTTTTGTGGCACAAGAAGAGAAGGCGTACTTTATGATCCTTTTGTGTCTAACGGATGAGGTGATTATCGAAGTTACCGATCAAGAGACGACGGCCGAACTATGATCGAAACTTGAGAGTCTCTACATGACCAAGTCTCTGACCTATTGAAGCAACGTTTGTTTGCCCTCCCACTACAAGAAAATCGCGATTTTCCGACGGATAATTTTCGACGGTTCTAAATCCGTCGTAATTTGCGACGGATTTTTTGACGGTTATGACTGTCGAAAATAATTTATATTATTATTTAATTTTTCGACGATTAGGAACGTCGATATTTTCGACGGATATCCATCCGTCGCAATTTTCGACGACTTTTCCGACGGTTATGACCGTCGAAAATAAAAAATTAAATTATGTATTTTTTATATTATTATTAAATGTTTTCGACGGATTTTCCGACGGTCACGACCGTCGGAAATAAAAAATTAATTATATAATTTATTATATTATTATTTAATTTTTCGACGATTAGGACCGTCGATATTTCCGACGGATATCCATCCGTCGCAAAATCCGCCGTAATTTCCGAAGGTCGTAACCGTCGGTAAATGTATAATAATATCATACAAAGAGTATTTTATTAATATAACTAGCGACGATTCAAACCGAAGGTCGTAACGATTACCGATGGTTTGAACCGTCGGTAAAATAAAAAAATAAATATTATATATAACTAAATATATTTTCGACGGTCACAACCGTCGATAATTATAAAAATATTTAATATTTACGTTTTCGACGGCCGCAACCGTCGGTAATTAAAATTTTGTTATCCCGCTTTTTTTCCCCTTTTCCCGTTTTCTTTCCACTTTTTCCCTTTATATATATTCCTCATCCCTCTTCTCTCTCTCCCTCCTCCCTCCACTCCTCTCTCTCTCCCTCCTCTCCTCTCTCTCTCGGCCGCGAGCACCCCCTCCCACCCGTCGGACGCCGGCGACCATCCCACGTCGGATGCCGGCGACCCTCCCACGCCGGACGCCGGCGACCTTCTCCCGCGCCGGCGTATCTCTCTCTCCCGCTCCGCGCCGGCGTCTCTCTCTCTCTCTGCTGTCGGCTGGCCGTGGCCGTTCGGATCCGTTTGCGACGAGCATTTTTTCGACGGATCGATTCTGACTGAAAAATCGTCGGTAATTGCATTACCGACGGTTTTCGAGCTGATTACCGACGGTCCGGACCGTCGGTAATCCGCGTTTTTCTAGTAGTGTCCGCATGCAAGAAGGTACCCCTCTGAAAGATCATCTTGATCAGATGAATACTCTGTTGATGGAATTACGAAATATGAATGTGAAGATTGAAG
Organism: Pontederia crassipes; assembly: GCA_030549335.1. NCBI lineage: Eukaryota > Viridiplantae > Streptophyta > Magnoliopsida > Commelinales > Pontederiaceae > Pontederia > Pontederia crassipes. The sequence goes on from CM060190.1 coordinate 26,708,616, forward strand.
ATGAAGATACTGCTCTACTTCTGTTGGTGTCTCTTCCTCTGTCGTACGAAAATTTTGTACAATCGATTATCATCGGAAGAGACACAATTACTTTGAAAGAAGTAAGATCGAGTCTACATACTCGTGAACTTCGTCATAGGGCATCTGACAAGGCTATGGAGACTCAAGCCGCGGAGACTCAGGCCGCAGAGTTGGTAACAATCACAGAAAAGACAAACCCTAAAAAGAGTAAGTCGAAGAAAAAGAAGAACATCAATCCGAATGACATCTGCAACTACTGCAAAGAACTGGGTCACTGGAAGAAGGATTGCCCCAAGAAAAAGAAAAAAGACAATGTTGCTACAGTAGCTCACCAGAATAGCGAATCTGATGATGATTTGGCTTTCATAGTGTTTGATCAGAGATGCTTGGAGGAGAGTTGGGTTCTCGACTCAGGATGTTCCTATCATATGACTCCGCACAGAGAGTGGTTTTCGACTTATCAGAAGATTGATGGCAGAAACGTCATCATGGGCAATGATGCAGCCTGTAAAATAGTTGAAATTGACTCAATTCAAATAAGAAGTCATGACAATCGGGTGAGGACATTGACATAGGTCCGTCATGTTCCGCAATTGAAAAGAAATCTGATATCGTTAGAAGTTCTGGACTCCAAAGGATGTCGGATGTCTGCAGGAGGTGTTTTCACGATCACCAAGGATGATGTTGAAGTCATGACGGGAGTCAGACAAAAATCCTTGTACATATTACAAGGCACAGTAATTTTTGGCATGGCTGCAGTAGGTAGTTCATCCAAATCAGAATCAAAAGCATCTAAGTTGTGGCACATGCGACTTAGATATATGAGTCAGAAATGGATGGATATCCTCAGCAGGCGCAATCTTCTGGATGGTAAAAAAATATCTAAAATTGGATTTTGCAAACACTGTGTCTTTGGTAAGCAAAAACGACATCAATTTAGCAAAGCCGTGCACAATACGAAGGCAACACTCGATTACATCTACGCTGATTGTTGGGGCCCCTCTCGTATTCCATCTCTAGGAGGTTCCAAATATTTTCTATCTATGTATGATAGATGATTACTCAAGAATGACATGTGTATTCATGATGAAGCACAAGAGCGAGGCATTCGAGGCTTTCAAATAGTGGAAGATTCTAGTGGAGAATCAAACATCGAGAAAGGTGAAACACTTTCATACAAATAACGGTTTAGAATTCTGTTCGTCTGAATTCGATCAGTTTTGTAAGGATGAAGGCATTGCGAGACATCGCATCGTCAGAGATACAACAGCAGAATGGTGTAGCAGAACACATGAACATAACTCTTTTGGAAAGGGCACGGTGCATGCTCTCTAATTCTGGTCTGAACAAGTTATTCTGGCCTTGAGGCTGTTAGCACAGCATGCTACCTTGTCAATCGGAGTCCTGCAATCGCGATCGATCTGAAGACTTCCATTGAGGTATGGTAAGTAAATCTTGCTGATTATACTAATCTGAAAGTGTTTGACTGTCCAACATATTATCACGTCAGCGAAGAAAAGTTGGAACCAAGGTCCAAAGAAGGAGTCTTTGTGGGATATGGTGCAGGTGTAAAAGGCGTCAGAATTTGGTCTCCCTCGGAGCACAAGGTTATTCACAGTAGAAACATATCCTTTGATGAGATGTCTATGTTCAAGCAAAAATCAGATGTTGTTGACTCAGCAGAGGAAGGTGTCAACCTGTTGAGTTTGGATTAACTCCAACTCAGAATGAGGAAGAAGAATCTCATCAAGCTGAACAACCTGAACTTGAGGAGCAAATAGAAGAAGCAATGACAAGTCTGGCTGCAGGATGTGTTCGTAGGTAAGTAGATCCTCCGAAGTGTTATGACTTTGAAGACATGATTGCATATGCATTCCAAGTAGCTAAAGAGGTGGAGCCACCAGAGCCATCGAGTTACAAGAATGCTATCATATGTGCAGAATCAGAACAGTGGATTGCAACAATAAGTGAAGAAATGGAGTCTCTTCACAAGAATCAGACTTGGGAGTTGGTCAAGTTACTAAAAGGTAGAAAGATCGTTGGATGCAAGTGGATTTTCAAGAAAAAGATTGGAAGTCCAGAAGTTGAAGGCATCAGATTCAAAGCACGTCTAGTTGCTAAAGGCTACAGTCAGAAAGAGGGAGTAGACTACAACGAGATCTTCTCTCCAGTTGTCAGGCACACTTCCATCCAGGTGCTACTTGTCATTGTAGTACATCAGAATTTGGAGCTCGAGCAGTTAGACATGAAGACAGCTTTTCTACATGCGAAACTTGAAGAAGACATCCTCATGAGTCATCAGAGGATTTCTTTATTCCAGATAAAGAAGACCAAGTCTGCAGATTGAAGAAGTCATTATATGGTTTGAAGCAATAACTGAGGCAGTGGTACAAGAGATTCGATAGTTTTATAATCAGTAAGGAATTCAGCAGGAGCCCGATTATTGCGTCTATCACAAGAAGGTGGAGGGTGATTCCACTATCTATCTGCTCTTGTACATTGATGATATGTTGATTGCTGCCAAGAACATGAAAGACATTTAGAATTTGAAGAAGCTCCTTAGTTCAGAATTCGATATGAAGGATCTTGGTGCAGCAAAGAAGATTTTATGGATGAAAATTTATAGGGATCGCATAAAGGGTAAATTCTTTTTGTCTGAGAAAAGTTACATTCAGAAGATTTTGTCCAGGTTCGGTATGTCTGCAGCGAAGACCATAAGTACTCCATCAGCTTCAAATGTGCATCTTTCTGCAACTGAATTTATGTTTGTTAAAAAAAAGGAGTATATGTCTCGAGTTCTATATGCCAGTGTAGTCGGAAGCTTGATGTATGCTATAGTATGCACAAGACCTGATATTGTGCATGCCGTTAGCGTGGTCAGCATATTTATGAGCAATCCATGAAAGGAGCACTGGCAGGCAGTAAAGCGTATCTTCCGATATCTGAGAGGAACGTCTGACATTGGCCTCATCTACAGAAGTGGAAAAGAGTGTTTGGTTGCAGGTTATTCAGACTCAGATTATGCTGCAGATGTTGATGGAAGAATATCAATGACATGTTATGTTTTCACTCTTGACAATTCTGTTATCAGTTGAAAAGCCACACTCCAGCCATCAGTTACATTGTCTACCACAGATGCAGAGTACATGACATTGACAGAAGTTGTTAAGGAAGGCATCTGGTTAAAAGGTATTGTCGGAGATTTTGGACTACAATAAGATCAGGCTATAATGTAATGTGATAGTTTGAATGCAATATGCTTAGCCAAGAATCAAGTGCATTATGAAAGAACCAAACACATCGACATCAGGTATCACTTCATTCGTACTGAGAAGAGAATCAAGATGAAAAAGGTCGGCACAGAAGATAATCCAACGGACATGTTCACCAAATCGGTTCCTACTAGCAAGTTTCAATTTGAACTTGCTAAATATTGATAGGTGGCAGTAGTCCCAAGTTAGGACTGGCAGCGGCAGGGAGTATTTGATATCTGATTGGAGGATTCAAGTCAAGGTGAAGATTTATTGATAATGCCTTGAATCCGAATCCAATGTGTCCCCTTATGCAATCAGTCGCTTCAGTAGATTTCCCCTATGGGGGTCTCACTGAGCGAAAATATTTAGGGGTGTTCTGTATGTGATTCGAATTTGATTTATTTCCTTATCACGAGATAGGTGTCTTATTTTTGGGGATTAATTCTGAATCTCAGTCGATCTGTAATTCCTATCATCTGTTAAAGGGAGTGCCTATATAAACTCCCTAGAGGAACCAAAGAGAAATCAATATGATATTATAATCCTCTTCTGTTTCTTCCATCTAATACAATTCTGCGTCACATTAAATTTTTCGAATTTTCTCACGGTGCATAATTTCTCTCGTGCAGAAATCCTAATACGCACAAACACCCCAACCACCAGCGCCATTGATCTTTGCCCTGGACCTTCTGCAAACTTCTCTCCCTCCTGTATGCAAATATTTGGCAGATCAATAGATTTGCATGATCCCAGCTCTAATACTACAGCACATGCTGCATGCATGCATTTTATTTAGATGGACGAGAGGAAGCCCCAATCTAACTATCTAATTAAGTGCAATGCAGTGCAACACTAATATGGACCACCACAACCTCTCAGCAACTTATTACGTACTAATTAGTCTTAAAGCTTCAATCCTCTCATCCATGACGACCGAACGAGTGATCTTACTTAAAAGGTCTGAATTGAATGGAAGATACCAGGCAGAATTAATTTATGATATTATCTTATGCCAAGCCGGTGTTAAAAGTCGTTGATGTGCTTTGAATCATGTAACATGTATCTAAAATTATGAAAGATAAAAATGAGAAAAAGAAAAATGAGGATATATGGCGAAAGCGGCCCAAGTCCGTAGCCCGTCACTGATTCTCATGGAGGATGGGAGGGCGAAGCTCTCCGTAGTTTGAACCTTTATATATGAGGGTTAGTATTTTATACGATGTACTCTCTCTTTTATTTATAGCGAATTTTTTTAGGCGATGATCTTCTTTATCAGTGGATGTTTCTCTTTTGTTCACATTGATTAAAAGAATTTTACCACGTTAAATCTCTATGTTCATCTTCTTTTACTTTCGTTGTTTTGATTGTTCATCGATCCTCGATATTCTATTTCCGACAAAAGTGTAGATATATAAATGTAGACAGATTGCTTGAACAAGATGATCAGCTTATGATCCAATTCAATTTGGAAGATTGAACTCTAAACCATTTTATAATTCATGACGTTTGTTAATGAACTTTTGGTTAATTAACATCGAAAAAAAGATTAATGGTGCAATATTCTCAAGACTTTTGATTTTATGAACTCTCCGGACAAGGACTGATGTAGACACTTTACGCCAAACTTAGGGAACAAAAGCCAAATTTGCAGGTATCTAAACAATCATAATCAGTGTGTTTGTGGTGGCTACTGTTTTGGGGCGAAAACAAAAGAAACGTAGACAGCTTTTGCATCTCCTGAATCCTGATCACCACTATGAGAAAAAAATAAACAAATGTGTGGTTTGTTTTTCTTTTCTCCGGTTGTTACTTCTAAAATGGCGTCTATCATTTAACTCATGCGACATTAGTTATAAGTTAAAATTTCGGTTCACCATCGAGTCGAACTAATTTAATATTATTTCGGACAGCACGTCTAAATGGATAAAACTCCAACAAATTTTTTTTACATCTATCGACTTCATCCCAAATCTAATTGGTAATGTGTGGTCTCGTGTGAACCTTCTTCTGCTCGTACGTCCTACCATGCATGCATCTATTTTTTTGTGTGCAACTAATTGATTCGTACTGTCACCTCTCTGCACTAATCACGTCTTTTTGAATAATTATTTTAGTTGATTTTGATTAATAATTTGTTCAAGCCACACAAAACTTGTGGTCAATATTATATATGCATGTCATAGGGTTGAACTATATGCTTGTTGCCTAACTTGTGCATGGTAGGAATTAAATTCGTTGGCTTAATTAAATTAAGAAATGCGACTTGCTTTGATGATTAGCTTTTAATGCAAGATTCGCCTTCTTCAGTGTCTCTCCTTGCAAAAAAAATTATAAACAACTATAAAGTCATCAGCACACAAACAATCTACAAATATAGCGATCAAAACCCGAGCCTTCTACAACACACAATCTACAAATATAGCCACCAAAATCTACCACTTTTACAACACACACAATCTACTAATATTGCGACCGAAACCTAAATTTTTTAGGTAGGATTTACAATCTTGCAATCCCTATCCCTATTCCTTTGATCCTTCGTGACAAGATTTCCTCTCCGTACGTTACATTTTTTGGTACATCTTGACCATTTCATTGACCCAGCCAATTAGACTTATAAAAGTAAATTATTATAGCAATTAAATATGAATGTGAAAGCTAAAATGATAAATAAAATAAAAATATATCAATATAAGGTAAAATGTGACATCATTGCAGAAGCTCGTAATATAAGGTACATCACGTAGTCCAATACTGTACGTCTAGCTAGGCATATAAAAAACCATGCTATAATGCATCACATATATATAAGTCCCACATACAATTCCATAACATAAGGATAAACTATGACTAGCATATGTACATGCCACTCGAGCAGAAGTCGCCACACATATCAACCAAGTCATGCAGGACAATCAAGTACTTGCGGAAATCAACAAAGAAGAAGAAATCCTCCTATTAACTTAAAGTTAGATATGAAATTAATATAGGACATAAGCCAATCCATAAGCATAAGAATGGAAAAAAATAAAGTAACATATATCACATGATTCATGAGGATCATCGTAAGGAACAATGAGATGTAGAGTTCATTTCTAATTCATCTTTCACGAAGAAATGCATCATTATTTCACTTCATTTCATTCATAAAAGACAAAATTCTTACATTAACTTTAGCATTTTATATCTTTTATTTAATTGAAAGAGCTCTCCACTTTTAAAAAAATGCTATGCAAACACACAAGTTTATAATTACTTGCACCATGGATGGCAAGTGAGCGATCTGTACAACGATAGTGCCCCATAAAGGGGAGATGAAGACCTCAAAAAATGTTTATAACATCCTCGAGAAAGGTGGAGTGCCTCACACAATACTGAAGAAAGAGTGTCTCACATAAAGTTGATAATCTCCCATTTAGATAGTCAGTAGTAACTCTTAAGTTCATATTTTTATCTTCATTAACCTATACACCTATCTTTTGTTCATTGAGATCAATCAAAACTTTAAGGAGCAAACCCTACAATATTTTTACAGATTTTTGACAGATAAACATGTCAAAAATATCATAAAATCTGTCGAAAACTCAAGATTTCAAGTACTTCATCGTCATTTCATAATCTCATTTTATTACCAAGAAATTGGAAGTACATCCTTAGTAAAATTTATGAGAACATTATCAAAAAGAGGTACTAGAATTATGAAAAAAAAAATCTATCAGTATTTGATTTCTGATAACTCCTAATCGTGGAACAAATTTGTTCTGTTCATGCATTTACCTTAACTTAACATGATATTAGATTTTTAAAATAGCAATAACTAGTCCTTAGATTAGTTTCAACTACTTAACTAGTAATTCACTTAACATGCATTAGATTAACTTAACTAGTATTTAAGTTAACTTGCACTAGTAATTTACTAATAACTAACTTAACGACACTAGTTTCAAGTAATTAAGTAGTATTTAACTTAACATGCATTAGTAATTAACTTAATATACATTAGTAATTAACTTAACATTAATGGTGGTGGTGGGCTCGTACCTTCTTAACCGGAGAAGGATGGCGGTGGGTGATGGAGGAGGGTAAACAACGGAGGAAGGCGACGGGCGACGGCCGACACCGGATACAAGAGCACAGTCGACGAGCGGAGGGTGGAGGAGGCGGAGGGCGGCGGAGGCGGAGGAGTCGATCGGCGGTGGAGGCGAAGGGCGGTGGAGGCGAATGGCGGTGGAGAAGGCAGCGGAGGTCAAAGCAAGGGGCGAAGATGATGAGTTCGACAAGGGCTCGGGTCGGGCGTGTCGACCATCGACGTCTTCAATCGTTGTGAAAACGGCGAGCGGTAATAGTAAACAGTGAAAAACGCAAAAGAGGGGTTAGAGATTTATGTTAAGTGTTTAGCGCCTCATCTAGACGCGACGCTACTTAAACGCTACGTAGGCGCCAACATTGAGACGCTATTTCGTGGCTGTAGGGATGCTATATCGAATTTTCTTCCTAATTTAACATTATATGTGCGAGATTAAATGATAATAATATGTATATGTGCATGAGTTATATATGTATATTTATAAGTCAATATGTGCCCGATTAAGTGAGGGTAATAAAAAGCCGGCTAATGCGGCGCTATAGAGAGGCTAATGCGTTGCTAAGAAACTGTAGTGACACAATAGCATCATAGTAGCATCGCATCATAGTAGCGTCGACGCTGACCTAGCGTCTCAGCGTTGAGACGTCAGGGCGACGCTAAGTGTTTTTCTATATTCTAATTTTCTATTATATGTATGTAATTTTCTTTATCAAGATCGCATTGTGCCCCGTTCCAATTGTTTTATTTCCTTCCTACAATCTAAAAATTATGGAATGCATATATAATTATTCATGTATGTATATAAAATTATAAGTCTATATGTATATGTGTATATAAAAAAATTTTGAGTGTGAATATATATATATATATGTAATATATGTGTATGCATATGTCTACGTCTGAGAGATTAAGTCACAACAAATATATATATATATATATGTAATATATGTGTATGTATATGTCTACGTCTGAGAGATTAAGTCACATCAATGTGTTTATCTATATGTATTATAAGTATATGGATTTAATGGGGGTCCTCCCCCCTTAGAACTCCCTCCCCCCATCCGTCCCCGTCGGATGGAGATCCGACGGGCGCGAATTTCGTGCGCGGTCCATGAGGTTAAAATAACCCGCCCGAAGCCCTTCCAAGTTGAACTCCTATCGTTCGGCTCCCTCTCCGTCTTTGTCGACTCCCTCTCCGTTCTCTCCGGCGACGTTCTTTCCCAACGGCCGACGATCTCTTCCTACAGCGTCCGGCTCCTCTTCGTCGACTCCCTCTCCGACCCCCTCCCTCTCTCACGATATATTCCCCCGGCGGCCGATCTGACCTCGATTGGCCGGATCTAGCTGCTATCGGTCGATCTGGCTGCAGGCGGCCATATCAGCTGCCCGGGCGGCCGGATCTGGCCGCCCGCGGCCGATCCGACTGCGGGTCGGTCAGATCGGCCGCCCGCGGCCGATCCGGCTGCGGGGCGGTCAGACCGGCCGCCCGCGGCCGATCCGGCTGTGGGGCGGTCAGATCGGCCGCCCGCGGCCGATCCGACTGTGGGGTAGTCAGATCGATCGCCCGGGCGGCCGGATCTGGCCGCCCGCAGCCGATCCGACTGCGGGGCGGTCATATTGGCCGCTCGGACATTCGGATCTGTCCGTCCGTGACCGATCTGCCTGTGGGCGGCGACTAGATCGGCCGCCCGGGCCATCGGATTTGGCCACCCATGACCGATCTCGCTGCGGGGCAGCCTGATCTGGCCGCCCTCAGCCGATCCGGCTGTGGGGCGGCCTGATCGGCCGATCTAGCTACGGGCAGTTAGATCCGGCCAACCGCAGCTAGAGCCGCTGTCGCGGCCGATCTGGCTGCGGGCGGCCAGATCCGGCCAACCGCGGCTAGAGCGGCCGTCGGGCGGTCAGATCCGATCGCTCACGGCCAAATCGGCGGATCGATCTGGCTGTGGGCGGCTAAATTCGACCAACTGCGGCCGGTGATCCCTCTCCGATCCATTGCTGGGTCGAGGTTTTGCGGCCGTCGACGCACGGTCTTCGCCGTTTTCATCTTCTTCAATTTTTTGTGTTGAACCGCACATATTTTTTCGTCGATGAACCAAACCGTTCATTTAACCCCATGAACCATGTACGAAATCCGCGCTCGTCGGATCTCCATCCGACGGGCGCGGATGGGGGGAGGGGGTTCCTCTCCCCTTAGAGGGGGGAGGACCCCATTAAATCCTAAGTATATACGTGTATGTATATCTCTATGTCTATATATGTGCGAGACATATATAAATAACGTGTATATGTATACGTTTCCAAGTGTATATATATATATGTATATGTTTATATGTGCGAGATTAAGTGATAATAATATGTATATGTGTACTTATTATTATAAGTATAAGTATATACGTGTATTTATATGTCTATATGTGCCAGTTGCTGAGGTGCCATACAGACGCTATTGAGTCACTAATGTTAATTAGTGACACAATAGCGTCGACATACCGTCTCAATCTTTTTAGCGTCTTAGTAAGGCGATGCTAGAGAGACGCCAATAGTGTCTCCCTGGCGTCGATGCTAAAATATAATAATTTGTACCAAATTATGTCTCTTAATTCAACCATCATAATTTCATGATAAAAAATATAAAAATAATATATGTATAATTATGATATGATATATATTATCATATTGTATGGATAAATAACATATATAATATATGTAACAAATTATATATTTAGGAACACTCCTACGACGCAGACATATATAAGTAATCATATGTAGGAATACATATATATGTTGAAGGTACATATACAATATTTAATTTTTTTATTGATTAATGTATAGTATAGATAATATACAGGGTTGCGTCAAAATAGATAACATATAACAATATAAATATAGATAGCCTATATATAGTTATATATTTCTTAATTAACATATACAAGTATATGATGTCAAGTAATCGTATTGGCGTCTACATAGTGTCGTCGCAGATGTGATGTCATCTAGCATGTCCATAGCGTCTCAAAGTGTGCGACGCTAGATTCGCGTCGACGGCTGTCGACGTGAGAACAGCGCTATGTTTTCTCGCGCACTTTCGCTGCATGGCGCACAATAATAGCGGCTACTTGGCGTCTCTATGGCACCTGCATTAGCGCCTAATGCGAAAACGCTAAGAAAACGCTATTGGGAGGCAAGTAGAGTCGTGCTCTTCAGACTCAACTAGGATGCCAAAGCAGCGCTAGTGGCATCTATTTAGCATCACCATTTTTTGAGACGCTATATGACATCGCTAATTGACAGTTTTCTTGTAGTGTTCGTTGGTAAAAATTTTCTGATGGACACAAGTCCGTCAGTATTTTCGACGAGAGACCCTTCAGAAATTTCGATGGGTATCTTCCGTCGGAAGTTCCAAAGGAATACAACCTCCAAAATTTCGGACTGCACCAATCATCAGAGTTTTCGACGGGAGAGTGTCCGTTAAGGAGTCTGACGACTAATCTCGTCAGTAAGTCCAACGGGTAGCATCTGTCGAAGGTTCCGACGGAGGCACCCCCATGGAAGGTTTTGATGGTTCAATCCATTGGAAATCATTTTAAAATATAAGAAAAAATTGGTCGCCAATGGTCCGATGACTTGGTGATCAAATCTGGTCACTGGAGGTCAATCTTGCAAGGGAGGTCAGAGCTGGCCGCAGCCAAGAGAGAGAGAGGGAGTGCGAAAGAGAGGGAGGCGGCCCAGATCCACATCGGGCCGCTGGACCCAGCCTTCTTGCGACTCATCGGACGGTACGCGATCGAATCGGGCCACCTACATTCACGACCGATCGGGTGCCAGACGATCGGATTGGGTCACCTGAAACTAGATGGGCCATGGGGGGTTGATCTGGAAGGTAGCTAGGTGGCTGATGTAATATCCCTACCTTAATCACACATGATTAAATGTATTAATATTATATTATTTGATCATTTTATGTCATGATATATGTGTGTGTGTGTGTGTTAAAGTGGAAGGTCCAATTTTAGGTGCTAGAATGCAGAAAGTGATGAAATTAGCCTAAGTCAGAAGATTTTTAAAAAAAAATTAGAACTAAGAAAATTAAAGTCCCAATAATTGTTCTTCTATGTTAATATATATAAAATATGATTTTAATAATTTTTAAGTAAATTCTTGGTTAGGTTAAATGATAGCGTAAAATCAGAAAATTAGAAAAATGATTGATTTTGTTGAACAAAAAATTGGATTTTGATTCCTTTGAAATGTAACCTTCTAAATATTTTATTTAAATCCAAATGGGGGTTTAAACTCCTCTCCTATGAATTATCCATATGAAGTTGGATTAAAACAAGTTATCCCTGATGTCTGATAGCTTTCGCTCATCTTTCATTTCATATGATTATGAAAGAGGAATTTGTAAGATGAACAACAAATCTCAACTAGTTCTGAAATTGAAAGATGCAACTTCTAAATTATGTTATTATATATTCGGAACTTCCAAAAATTATAATATTACATTTGGAAGTACTTGTTGAAGTCTACTCTCCATGGCCTTTGAAATTAGGGTGATTGGATAATCACACACGAAATTATGTATGCAACCCTAGGGGTCACTCAGATTGTTCCAGAAAGTAGATGGGCTGAAATAATAATTCGTTCATAAATTTCATACTTAAGGTTTTATGTTGAAATTTAAGGAAGAGTAATATATTTCTGTAAGGGTTCTGAAAAAATTGGTCATGCAAATAGTATGTATTAGGAATTATAATTTTTATAAGATACAAGTTATAGCCTGTCAGTTTTAGAAGTATGAGGGAACATCTTCAAATCTAAAATTTTTTGTAGATTAATATGGAATGAGAAAAATTATAAGATTGGTACACTTCTTCATAATCTCTGCCTGAGGGGGATTTTAAGGTGGACATTTTGTCCATTGATCTCCCCCTCCGTGAGCTCTCTTCATTTCCTCTCCTTCCGCCCTTTTCTTTTCTGTTATTTTTTTTTTTGAAATTGTGAAGAGTTACACCTTGCAGGAATGGATTGTGCATGGCTGCGAAAAAGATTCTTCCGTGTGGGTGGTGAATAAGCTTTCATTACCAGAGTGCTGCTGCTAGAGAGGAGACCATGCAAAAGAGAGAGAAGCCTAGTCAAAGTCACCCTTGTCGAATGTTATTGCCATTTAGAAAAAGCAAAGAGGGATCCTCCAATTAAAGTTGTAAGGAATCTCCCCTAAGCTATCGGTTTTTCCTCTTTTCGAGTGGGATCTTGTTCCATCTTTTTATCCATGCATAGTCAAACAAAAAATGTTTGGATTTCTTCTTTTTTTTTTATCATAGGATGGGGAATGCTATTATTTCTCTAATTTCTTTCCTCATAAGATTAAGAATGCTGCCACTTGTTGAAGTTAAGTCATGTTGATGTTCTTGCAAGAGAGGAATGAACAAAACGTTGGCCCCTCGGCATGCACGGATGAATGTTTGTGATGTTTAAGCTGTAAATTTTAGCTAGAAATGTGGATGAATACTCATTTTACATAAGCGCGTGTTAAGCGATTTTATGCATAATTTATTTTATTTTTCGATATCTTTCTTCGTGAATAATTTAAATGATCATTGATGATAACAAAAACATGCTTCAAATCATTGTCAACAATTATGTTCGTTATTTTTAAAATTTTACGAACTTATGTATATTATTGTACTTCATAATAAATATACGCATTTTTCATAACTTTTTACGATATAAAATTATTTTTTATTTCCATCAATGATTATCTAAACTATTCATGAAGAAAGATATAAAAAAAATAAAATAAAATAAATTATGTGTAAAGTCGCTTGACACGCGTATGACACGTAAAACACTCTAACACCTACATTAAACTCATATATATATATATAACGAGCGTACTACAGCCTGAACGTGGAGCATCATCTGACGCATCGTCGCGGACCGTCTAATATATATATTACATGCATTGAGATGTGCTGCAGTCTGCAATGCACATCAAGCATATAATGGATAATTGTGATATGTGGGGAGTCTAATTGTTGAAGTCAGGCTTATATTACAGCAATAGAAACTAAAACTTGCACAAACACACAAGTATCAAAGAAATCTAGAAGTGTAGACACATTATAAACAAGAACAAGGAAAGAAGATCCATCGACGGCAATTCTAACTTTAATGGTCCTTAAATTGGAAGCTTGCGTCACCTCTTAGATATGTCCAACGAGGAAGGCTTTGGATTGATTTAATGAGGAACAAAGTCTACGGTCTCTTCGATCGGTGACGATATCCAACGGTCGATACTAATAGTTGTAACTTGCAATGCCAAATAGGCATTGGATATTCTGCGAGCCTATATGTTGTATGTATATATATACATACATATAAATATATATATACAGAAAACATCTAAAAAAGGAATCTCATCAATTGCATTGAAAAACAATTGTTTTGAATGAAGCAAAATGAACATGTGAAAGTAACTCATCACAGTGATTCACACAGATAAACAAACAATATTAGTGGCAAGTTGTCATAGCCTAGGAAGCTTTTTACAGATAAACAGCGAGCATCACGATCCCTTTTGCACCATATATGCATCCGAGTATGGTTGCACCTCCATGATTCAATTAAATTTAACTTATGAGAAGAACCGGTAGCTGCTAGCGCTCTGAATGATGTTCCACAATGCTCCAATAGGTGCCAAGATTGTCAATAGCATGCCAAGAATGATGCAAATCTGAAGACAGTAAGAAGATGGATTAGGCTTGATAAAAAATTAGGACGGAGCCCTCTAAAATAAGTCACTGTATCTTAGTAAGATTATGCATAACTCACCCAGTTTGCAAACCAGGATAAGCTGAACCTTTTAGGCTTGTAAATGGCCAACCACATAATGCAAGGGAGCTTCATGTGCAGAAATTGATAGATGTTAGTTTTATGTGGATATGCAGTTCACATGTATGATGCATAATTTTTATGGTCATAAACAAGCACCAAGTAAAAATAATAATTCACCACTCACAAAATAGGTAGTAGGTGCAAGCGCAAGTCCTCCCAAGAATCCGAGCAAAGCGCCGAAGAAGGGAATGGCAATGGCAACAATCATTGTGAATGCTGAAGCGAAGCAATCAAATAAGATTAAATATTGTTTAAAATTTTAAAGGATGAGATGTGTTCTGTTTTGTTAGAAGAAATGCATTACCAACATATAGACTTCTTGCAATTAAGCGAAGAGTTAAACCCGGCGTGAAGCGTAGTTTCTTCACAAGCACTGTTTCCAACATGTCAAATACAGGCATCGCATAGATCTGCAAGAATGAGGCCAAAATAAGTTATTTGGAAAGTATTCTCTGTTCTTTTTGGAGGAAGTGGGCAGTTTGATTACATTTGTATCATGTGTGAACATATTATCATAATTACATATCTAAAGCAGCAAGTCATATGCTAAGTTACCATTGATGAATCCAGTATATGTACCTGATAGCTTCCAATGACATGGATCACCACGAACATGTTTGCAGCAGCAATCAACCACCTCGGCTTCTCCAATGTGATGAGAATGTTGTCATCCACTGAATTACCGAAGATCCAATATCCAACCAGTGCGACGGGGAAGTAGCAAATTGCAACTATGATGTAAGCAACAAGCACACCTTTCCACATGGGTTTCTTCGATGGCTTTTCAGGAGTGGAAGGTATCGTAGCTTGTATTTCCAACACCACATTGTGACCTGCATATGCAAAAGCAACATCTCCCAGCGCTGAGAGGAAGCTAAATACTGATCCAGATGATGTGGAACTCTTTAGGCCATAATCAACATCTGGTTTCCTCCCTTTAGCTGCAGCTGCTGTCCAAGCAATGGTGGAGTAACTGTTCATGGTAAAAAGTATCAAGAAGATGAGACATACATGTTTATTGATGGCAAAAGGCAAAATTGAAGCAACTCCTAGCATAACTTTGCCCTAAAGATATCTAGGACAATCCCATAAATTGCAGAGAATTTTTGGCATGGATCAGATTTCGTTCCAATCTTAGAATTTTTTATCAAGAAAAGGATGGTTATTGTAAAAAAGAGAACTTTTCAGTCTAAGAACTAGAAAAGAAATTTGAGTTCTTTTGCAAACGAAAAATAAGAAATTACATCTACTGAAATAAAACTGTTGTTGGTAAAGTCAATCATAGATCAGTCAGAATTTTTAGTCTCATAACGTTACCTTAAGGACATGACAGCTGCAGCCAAGGAGACACCTGAGATGGAGTTGAAGTTTGGCAGTTGTGATAGAACAAAATGCACAGAAGCAAAGATGACTATGAAATAGCTTGTTTTAATTGGTTTGCAGGTCGGGCAGACAACATTGTGGAACTTCTGCAAGGACTTGCCCCCTGTGACCATGTACACGATGTTCACGCCCACCTCTACGATGATCTGCTGGGGGACAACAATCCAAAGGCCGAGCTTCTCCCCAAAGGCATGCTGCCCAAGTTCATGGTAGCGGTCGAAGCGCTTGCCCGGGACCATCTCATGCATTTCCACCATTTGCCATAGGGTGTACAGTGTGATGATCCATGACAGGACCAACACTGCAACAGCAGGACCCCTGAACAAAGGCAAAGAATCAGTTCAGATGAAAGAGAATTGAGCACGCCAATGTGTGATGTTTTGTTGACAGGTGATAGACATGTGAAGTTTCAATGTTTAATGCCAGTAGTAAAAGTGTCATCATACTCAATCACGTAAGCTAATCTATAACAGTACTACTCAAGGACATAAAATAAATATTACAACAAATGTTTCTGAGGAGAATTTTAATTGAACAGGAAACAGAGTTCATTGACAAAGGGTTGTGTATGCTTGTTGTAGTGAAAGTTTAAAAGATCAAGCTTATATTAACATGTCGCAAGTTGTAACTGGACAAGACAGATAATGTACAGTGTGAATAATAATGATCATATAACATGTATGAGGTTTAACATTGATTGTAGCATACATTGTGCAGAGGAAATTGATGACTTCAGGGAACTCATGTTTATGAGGTTTAACATTGATTGTAGCATACATTGTGCAGAGGAAATTGATGACTTCAGGGAACTCATGTTTATCATAGAAGTATTGGAAGAAAAGTAATAACAACATAAGGAAAAATCCTTTTTTTATGGGTTCATAAATTAATCTTTTTTTTTTATGCTTCACCAAAAATCATGAATTTTCTTGGACGAAGTGATAAAAATATGAAAAAGTTGTTCTTCATGTGGAAAATGGAAGATATTTAATGTTCTGGTATACTTTCGTGTTTGCCAATGGAATATCACAACAGAATGGATCGTACACAGAACTAGTACTGTTGCAGAAAGAAAAAATGTAGATATCATGTTCTTCAAGAAAAGACATGCACACATCACCAAGCTGTGGCATAGCATTAAAAAAGAAGGTATAGCTTATTACCATCCAAGTTGTGACATGGCGTAAGGCAAGCTGAGAACCCCGGCACCCACCATGGCTGTGACGTTATGAAATGCCGAGTACCACCACTTTGCATTCCTTGATGATGTGATCGGGAGCCAGTCATCAACAGACTTCTCTCCGGCCATCGTGACGACAAATTCAGGTAGTAGCAAAGAGATACACGAGTGATATGAGAAGAAGGATTTTGAAAGGCACAAATGAGAAGAAGGAGAATCAACTCAATCTCTCTATCTCTCTCACTCAATGAACCTCTGTTGCACAACAATGGACAAAGGAGAGATATATAGAGAGAAATTAGAGAGGTGTCTAAAGCATTCTAGTTATCGAGAGGAGGATGCTAAACTTGGTCTACAGCCAGTGTGATGGTTGATAGGAAATAGTAAGACAGTTAAGGAGGGATGGAGATGAACCCAAATAAAGGTAGCCTTTGTTGGAAAGTTAAATTTGCAAGTTACACCTGTTATGTGCATTAAGTTTGGAAATAAACCATCAGGAATAGAAAAGCATTATGTAGACTATATGTCTATGAAATGAAAACGGCGAGATGGCAAAATTAAGTGCATACAAAGACGACGGCCAATTCACTCACATATCAAAATTGTTGCTGGAACTTTGGCTATTCTTTACTTTGCTTCATTCTGAAGCGGGACTAGGAAGGCATCCATGTCGTCCGCTCCTTTACGTAGACAGCTGTCTAAAATTACATTATTATCTATAAAAATGTGGTTTTGGAAAAACACTAACTCTTATAAATTGTTTAAACTATAGAAAATGAAATAATACCTGATCGGAGCTAACAATATTGAGTGCAAAACGGAGTAACTTTAGCAATGTAAACAACGATAAACTCAATTTTGCCGCTGAAAACCCTAAAAGCAGAAAATTGGCCGGCAGCTGTTGAGGTAGAAGATTTCGCTATTGGAAATGAGATCGAAGGGGACTCAATTGGGAGCTGATGCAGTAGGTGAAAACCTGAATCAGAATGCTAATGCTCACTGAATTCTCCACGGCTATATGAGAATGGGAAAAGGCGACACATTTGGGGAGGATCTCCCCGGAATAATCGAGTTCAAAGCCACTCCACTTGAACCCAGCCTCCATCTCTTCCTCCATTGCCGTAGGAGGAGGGGGATGTTGGAGGAGAGAGTCAAAGAGAGAGGAGAGCAGAAGAGTAAAAAAAAAAAGTTGGACCGTCATCACTCAACAGTCAACAGTAGAAAATTTGAGGGAAGAATGCGGCGGGAAACGTGTGAATAATTTTTGGATTGACCACTTTACCCTCTGAGAGTTGGTATGGTTGTGCACTTTTGGGCCTTCGCTAAAGCCCATGAATAGTGGGCATGGAAAAAGATGTTGCCAAATAATATTATTTTTTGAATAATTTAAAAATAAATTATACGAATTGTTTTTCAACCTTAAGTTCGAATTTGAATTTGTAATTGAAATATTCTCGATCTTTAATTTTCTTACATGCTTAATTCTCTTGATCGATAATAGTGATATGTCACAATAAAAAATAATATTAAAATATTAAAAAATAATAAAACAAAATGATATTTTTGATACATCTAATTAATTATAAAAATCAAATCTCGATTGTGAAGTAGAATTAATTACTTTTACTCACCTAAATAAAAATTTGACAAGTTTTTTCTCTGATAATTACAAAATAAAATTATAAATACTCAGAATTACGGAGTGATTGGATTGAGAAAAAAAGAATTAGAAAAAAATTTAAAGCTTGATCCGTATGAAATAAATATGAATCCAACATAGGGGTGAACACGGTCGGGATGACTCGGTCCGCATTGATCCAATTTTTTTTTAACCCAGTGGATAATCTAGTCGGGATCGAGTCAGAATCTCAGCTAGATCAGGTAGGGATGAGTCCAAATTATAAAAATCCTAACCTTTTGTCCCGATCTGATTAAATATATTATATTAATATTAAATTATTTTATAATATTATATTTATATTTATTCAAATTAAAAATGTATATTTTATTTTATATATATCTTAAATATATATTATATTATATTATACTATATAATTTAATTGATAATTATCATATTTATATAATAATATTAAATTTCTTTAGGATTATTTTCATAAACCTCACCTATACTACTTTTTCACATCTAACCTCAAACTACGAACTTATTTTTTTATATCCCTAAATTATCATGATTTTTTCACTTTAATCCTTCCGTCTAGTTATGTTACGTTTTTCGTTACTTTTACTTTTTTTCCATTATGAAAAGACTAAATTATCCCTCCCTCTAGAAAAAAATATGGAATAACAAATATAAAAAATAAAATAAATCTCTGGAGGGATTAAAGTGATAAAAAATGAAAAATTAATAGAATTAAATGGATGAGCTAAAGTAGAAGTCACGAAATAATGTAAGGAGGCGCTGCGTTGAGTTCATAAATTAGAATTAAATGCAAAAAAATCGTGATATTTAGTGGAGTTTTAAAGAAATAATTCAAATAATAAAGATTTAGAACAAAATAAGTAAAAAATAATTTAATTAAAATATATATCAAGGAGTATAAAATATTTATTTTTCGACATAATTTTATTATTAATTATCTATCCCTAGTTTTATTATGTGATGCGCATTATGCAGATTGAGCATTAGCTCGGAAGCACTATCATATAATAATAATTTCAATAATTCGAATCTTATATTTATATAAAGCTCATCATCTTCACATGGCAGTTTCAAATTGCACTTCATTGAGCATTGGCAGCTATCTTTTTTCTCAAATTTTATATTTATCATTTTATATCAGTTATTTTCTTCCAAAAAAACTAAGTGGTGCCAGAGTACATTACTTGACCTTCATATATCTCACTTCAAAAGACATTAGTGTTTTTAGAAACATAAGAACAATATCTAAAAATTGTCAGAATATGTTACTTGACCTCCAAAACATCTCACTCCAAAAGACGTTAGCGTTTTACAAATAGAAGAACAAAATCTAATAATGAATTACTAATAATAAAATCGTTATTACAAAGTTGATCTTCCATATTAATTATTAATAATAATGAATTAATGGAGGAGTTTTCTTTTTGTAAGAAGATGAATAGACAAAGTTGGATTTCAAAAGAGAAAGAGCCCCCATTGTCAGTTCCACCATGTCTTCGTCTTTCATTCCATGCTGCCGTCGCCGCTGCAAGTTATGTCTTCATCTCTCATCTGATGCTGCTGCCACCGCTGCAAGTTATGGATATATTGTCGGCTTCCCCTTGTATACATATAAATCGGTCGACTTTAAATTCAGCCTGCACTACACATAGTTGCCCTATTTTATTAATGTATTCAAGAATTTTGAACAATCCGAGTTGGAGAGGTCAGACAAATAAAAGACAATCCATTATAATCGAGGTTGATTGGTGCAATTTGTGGGATTGTATCACAAATAATTCGACGAATACTAATAATATTGAGATCGATCTTTGGATCAAAGAAATAAACTTTTTTATCGTTATTTTTTTTTTACTCAAGATTAGTAAGATGCTAATAATGTTAATCACTGAACCCTCCTCTGAATTTGAGAGATTAAAAAATAATAATGAAAATCCTTCTTGCAGGTAACCACGCAAATATTTTGAGCATTAAAAATTACCTTGTTAGAGTAGCTCACCACACCATAATGCCTCAATAAATCTTAAATATAAGGTTTATTTGGCTTAAGGGGAAAATCATGGGAAGGTAGCAATCTCCTGAGTCAAAGTAGGGTGTTCACGGATCAAATTTGATCCGACCTGTCCGATTTTAATCCGATTGAGTCGGGTCGGATTCAACCCAACCCGATTTTAATTCGATCCCTCCAAAAGCTAGGGAATCTAGAGGGCTTTTTTGTCCACTGAATCTAGATGCAAAAAGCAGACAAAAAATAACCTCAAAATTATGGGTAATTGGGGGCTATTTTATACTTTGGACAAAAAGGTGCAAAAAGAGACCCTAAAACCCTTCTCACCCATTTCTCCTTCCATTCGGTAGCCACCATCACCTCACCATAGAGCTTCAATCTATCTTGCATTAGGTGCTCAAGGAGGAGGAAGATAAGTGCAGGGCTAGCCGGAGAAGAAGAATTTCATTGGGGAGGAAGAAATGTTAGAAGAAGGAGAAATTCCTAGGGATTGAGGTATGTAAATAGGGTGAACTCAAATGTCATCTCATTCTAACAAATTTTAGAATGACAATGTGATTGTATTCTTGGATTGGATTTGATCGTTCTTATCGATTTTTTTATCTTCTTGCTTGTTGCTGGTTATAGATTAGAGATTTTATATGAAATGTGGAAATTCACACAAGGATTTAAGAACGTTTGTCTTAAATGGAATGTGGTTTTGTTTTTTTCTGAATTTATTATGTTTATGCACTCTAAATATGTAGAACATGTAGGGTAGATGTAGACTAACCTTAGGAATGATTGCTTTTGCAGAGGAAAATTTGGAATGGTTGATTTCATGGTTTTCAAGCATATATCGGTCCATCGGTTGAGTACTTTGCACCGCGAAACCTAATGACTAAATTTTTACCTATTGGTTCATCAACCAGTTGAATGGAAATGTCGACTGCTCCATAGAAAAAATGATGGTCGGAAACCTCGAGTTTTTTTGGTCGAGTCGTCGGTCGACCAATTGAGGGCCCTAGTTCAACTAATCGCTCTCTGGATATTTCAACCGATCTTCGGGTCGAAAGGCATTGGTTTCTCTAGTTGAGTCTTTGGTCGACCGAATGGGTCATCGTTCCTTCCATCGATCGACCGGTCAATCGACCGACCGAACTGAATTGCCTTGTTTTGAAGTTTAATTCTATGATTCTTTTATCAATTGTAACATCCTTGCACTTGCATAAGATATTGTTCGCTTTGGGCCTCTGCCCGCACGATTTTCCCAAAACGCGTCCTACCAAGTCAAGGCCATGCTCCCATATATACTCAGCATCTCTCCTGTGACTTATGCATGTGGGACTAATCCAATGCATGCCTCACGCATCAAAACGCGTCACTTGATATTAGAGTAGCGCAGCGACTCATCTCTATACTCAGCATGATATTGTTCGCTCTTCCCCTTCCCTAAGCTCACGATTTTGTAACGCGTCATTCCGCGTGAGCCTCTGTGCATGGTGGGGTGCGATCACTCAACGAGGACGTTAAGTCCTATGAGGGGGGATGGATGCATGAGGCATGCCTTGAATTAGTCCCACATGCATAAGTCACGGGAAAAATGCTAGGCATATATGGAAGCATGGCCTTGACTTGGTAGGACGCATTTTGGAAAAATCGTGTGGGCAGAAGTCCAAAGCGGATAATATCTTATGCAAGTGCAAGGATGTTACATCAGTTGTTCATTGGTTCATGTTATACCTTGTTATGTCATGTTTCGTGCATTGGTTGTCATGATTGTCATGTTATTGATTGACTTAGAATATGACTTTGCATGCTAAGTCGTAAGATTGAAATAAATTATTATATTTAATTAGACTTATTGTAGTTTAAACTTGGCCTTCGACGAATTGAATTTAGAGTATTATCATCGGATCCAAACGCGGGTAATTAGATTGGCATGGCTTCGAGGTGTCATTTGGGTGCAAGTGCGACTCGATTTGGCCAGCTATCATGGTGACGATGACAACTGAGTACCATAATACATGGAATGACTTATTATTATTGCTTGTTAATGTTTGAGAACCCTAAAATCAGTAAAAAAAATCACGTGAATCATGATATGGTTAGAAATTATTATTATTATCGTTCATGGGCATTAAGTTGTTAATATATTCGTCGTCTAGCCAATTATTGATATCATCATCGGGCATTTATTGTGAATAATGCATTCAGACTTATTATTATCGAATGGAATCGAATTGATCATGGATATTTTTATCGGCATGATTAACTATGTTGTTATATCATGATTTATCATTTTATTGCAAGTCATCATTTTAGTTATGGCCCTTACTACAATTAATGAGAGGTGGGCCTCCCATGCACCCGGATTCATGCAGCTATGGAGAAGTGATGTGCCGGTGACGGGCTCATGACGGGGTGTTGTACATGGGGGGGGGGGGGGTCCTCCTATCGAGTCTTTTATTATTGTCATTTACTATAGTCAAGTACTAGTCCATAGGCTTTATGGTTATGAACCATTATTGTTATATAGCGTCTTATGTCCTCATGGGGGAACTTTATGGTTTGTGTCATATCATGTGGACTTCGAGTTTCATGTTGCTAATGGGCCTTCTGCCTTGATGTTATCATATTATCATTATGTCATATAATGCTTCCGCTATATGTTTATGGATTATGTTCTAAATTTTATATCGTTTCCGTTGCTCAAGTATAGTCATGCTTCATTATTATTATGGCGTCCATCATATCATCATCACTTGACGTGCTCAGGGACTTGCTCACGACACGTGTTGTGGATTGATTTCGAGGGCGTTACAAGTTTAGGAACTCAAGTTTGTATATTTATATTCTAAAGTTAGATGTGAAATTAAAAATAAAAAGTTTATGATTACTAAAGGAAATAATCATATTAAAAAATATTGGTTTGCATCATCGTTTGATTTTCATGTCAATCTATTTCCAACTTTTTTCTTGAATTTCTCTTTGATTTCTCCTCTTCCGCAATCACCAAGTAATCAAAAACTTGGATATCTAGTAAAATAATGATACTCTTTAGTAGACCTATGTAGTTGAATAGCTTCTTTCATATGTGTTCACGACTGATTTAGTATTCCTAAGTTTAACTTATACATAATCATTGTTATTTTTCTTTGATATATCATGAACATCCACCAAAGCTTTAGAATGATGAGACATTGCAATTTTGCTTTAGATGATTTGTTTATTCTTTGGATCTCATAATTTACGTTTAGATTTTACATCTCCATATCCCAAATATGCACTTTTGAGTTTTTCAATTTTCATTTTTGCTCTTTTTAACACGAACAAAATCTTTGCAACTTTTTTTTCAGTAGTTGGAGAGGCATAAGCCTAAAATTATAATGCAAAAAAGTTAAAGGAGCGCACGATTGTCCCAAAAATATCTCCAAAAATATTATGAGAAATAAAGACTGGTGGGGTGAAAAGCTCTTGCAGTTTCAGCTCCCTTCCTAGAGCAAATGTAACGCCCCGGAAATGCACTCCACCACGTGGCCGAATACACTCCGGGTACGTTACGAGAACATGACTTACGTGTACAATAATTTGACCAAAATAAGACTTTGACTAGTCAACATAATAAAGTCATAGTTGCAGAAGGAAAATAGTTATTATTTGACTAAAAAGAGATGTAATAGAAAATGAGTGCGGAAGTCTTAACAAGATAACATAACTGAGTCTCAAATAATATAAACCAAAGAGTCTGCATAAGATAAATACAACTCGATGAAAATAGAAAAGAAGCTGAAGAGACTCGATTTCATGTGCAAAGATCATCACGAGCTCGGTCTGTCGCCTGCGCCATCATCTTTTTACTGGGACAGGTTGTTATCTGTGACATTGAATACACATGGGAGATGAATCTCCCTGTGAACTTTGACACCCAGTACATAATAATCATATGACATATAATCAATAATGACATCATAAAGTTAATCAACTAAACATAATCATAAATGATAGAGTCATGTAGATATGATTTGTATGATAACATCATGATCAAGAGACATGAAATAGAATGGCAGGACTGATGATAATATGATAAGTGTAACAAGAGTAACATAATTATCATAAGAAGATCATAATATCATTGGGCATTGCCTATCATCATAATCATTTTCATCTTTACATTTTTCATTATGTTACACTTATTTTGGAGTGTCTTTCAACTCCCTTTAATAAAGCCGGTGGAGTATCTTTGACTCCCTTTTGGCCAGGGCGGAGCAACTCAACGCCTAATATGGGCTAGTGGAGTATCTTTCGACTCCCTTTTGGCCAGGTTGACCGTCGTCAACCAAACATAAGAAGAGCTCTTTCATTTACATTTTTCGTCTTTTATCTTTTTATACTATAATTATGTTTGGGGATTTAAGGATAGGATCGTAGATAATAAGATTTAAAAATATTTGAAATAAGAATGCAAGCAAATCAAATTTATGATCTTAATTATAAAATAATGCGAGTATGATCTGTTTCGACACTATAACATGATTTATAGATTATTGGTGGAACAACTAATAAAAATGATTCAGATAATTACAAGAGTACATAGGACGACGAAATGTAGTCCACTCTAGCATACTGCCTCATCATGCGCATGATATTGTAGGCAAGTGTCAGATTGCTACAGTGATCAAAGAGTGTGTAGCTATGTGCGCATGGGGGATTGTAGCAGACGTGATGACATAATCAATATATTTACATAAGTGCATTTGATGATTAATACTAATGTAATAGGCATGAATCATGGCCAAAGGCATTCTTAGGAACGTGTGTGTGCATCTAGTGCACTAATTATTTTAAATGTCTAATCAATCATAATATAGGGCGTAGGGACATGAGAGTATTCTGGCGTATGAAATCCATGGTACATCAGAGTGAACAGTTGACATGTACTAATACAAAATAGATTTGACAATTATTTATATGTTGCCAAGGTTCCCTACGATGCAATGGAAGAGGTATTCATATAAAAAAAACCAAATTCAAAGTGATTTGATCATTAAATGTTTGATCATACATGGGAAAATGAATGCGATAGATGCCAAGAAAATATCTGGCAGAAATATTAGATCTACTATTGTTCAGTCTTCAACGTTAAAACCTGACCATATCATGAAAGATGCTCATAGATAGGGGTGTTCACGGGTCGGGTTTGACCCGACCCATGAACAAACCCGACCCGACCCGGCCAAAGTTGGCCGGGTCGGGTCAGGTCGGGTCGCAACCCTTCCCGGATCGGGTCGGTTCGGGTGGTCGGGTTACCCGACCACCCTTTTTCTTTTTTTTTTTAATTTTTTGTTTATCTTTTTAATATAAAAAGTATTTATTATTTTATTTTTTTAATACAAAATAAAGTATTTTTAAACACCAAAAATATTTTTAAAATATCTACATACTTTTCTACATTTAAAATAATTTATTTCATATTTTTTTAGATTATAAATGATATAAAACTATACATTTAACTAAAAAATAATTAAAAATTAAAAAAAGAAAGAAAAAATCGGGTCGTTGGGTCGGGTCGGGTCAACTCGGGTTGGAAAATTCCAACCCGAACCCGACCCGACCCTTGGTCGGGTCGTGATCGGGTAGGGTCGGGTCGACTCGACCACCGACCCGACCCAAAAGGGGTCGGGTCGGGTCGGATTTCCGGGTTCACCGAGTCGACCCGACCCGGTGAACACCCCTACTCATAGATTCAGGGATTTTCTGTACCTTTTTGATGTGGAGATGGATTATTCGAATGTCTACGTTGCCTCCTGTTATCACGACGTCTCGATGCACGATTTTTTTCTCCCACTTCCTCTCCTGCCGCCACGATGAACAAATGGAGCACCAAAGGCATCAGATGGGCATTTGCATTTCTATTTATAATAAATTATGAGTGCATCGTGGGGCGTTTTGAGGTGGTTACGAGAATAGGTCAAAATCCCCCTGTTTTAATATTATTATATTATTTTTCGTTGGACGTCACATTATAAACCCCTTAAAATAAAATTCGTCCTCGAATTATGTACCATGTAGGAACTTACCAAATAGTCTAGGAAATTGTTGTCGCATTTCTGACTCGAGTTCCCAAGTCGCTTCATCTCCCTGATGATGACTCCATGCGACTTTAACTAATGGCACATCCTTGTTCTTATGATGTTGGACTTTAAATTCTAGAATTCTGAGTGGCTTCTCTTCATATGTGAGATCTTCTTTAAGATTCGGCTCCTCATATCTGATAATGTTTGCCTCATCATGTTTATATTTTTAGAGCATAGATACATGAAAAACATTATGTACTCGCCCATACGATGGGGGTAGTGCTAATCTGCATGCCGCCTCTCCAACTAATTCCAGTACTTCGAACGGACCCACATACCTCGGACTGAGCTTTTCCTTCTTGCTAAATCTCATGACTCCCTTCGTCGGGGAGACTTTTAGCAGTACCTGATCACCTGCACAAAAGATCTGCTCACGTCGGCCTTCATCTGCATAGGTCTTCTGGCGAGTCTGTGCTGCTTTCATTCTCTGTTGTATTAACTCCACCTTCTTGGCATATTCCTTGGTCTCCTTTAATTCTTTAGCACTCAGGAACTTTCGTTCGCCGACTTCATTCCAACAAGCTAGTGATCGACATGGTCTCCCACACAAGGCCTCGAATGGAGCCATGCCTATGCTGGAATGATAGCTATTATTATAGGCGAATTCGATCAGGGGCAAGTGATCATCCCAACTGTCATGCCAATCCAAAGCACATGCCCTCAACATGTCTTCTACCGTCTGGATGGTCCTCTCTGATTGACCATCTGTCTGGAGATGCAAAAGCCATACTGTAGTTCAGTCTTGTCCCGAAAGCATTCTATAGACTCCTCCAAAACCTAGCTGTAAAGCGAGAATCTCGATCAAACACTATAGAAACTGGAATACCATGCAATCTGATAACCTCCTGCACATATATATACATCAACCTCTCGATTGACTATCTCCATTTGATCGGTATGAAGTGTGCAGATTTTGTCAATCGATCGACCACTACCCAAATAGCATCATGTCCTTTCTGTGTGCGGGGTAGACATGATATGAAATTCATGGAAATGTCTTCCCATTTCCACCTCGGGATTCCTAAAGAGCTAAGCTTGCCATATGACCTCTGATGCTCTATCTTCACTTGTTGGCATACTAGACACGTAGAGACATATTCCGCAATCTCTCGCTTCATATCGTGCCACCAGTAACTTCGTTGTACATCCTTGTACATTTTCGTGCTGCTTGGATGGATGGCAAACTCTGACTTATGGCATTCATCCATCACTTCTCTCTTGAGTTCAGCATCATTAGGGACCCACAGACGGTTCCTATATCTGATTACGCCATCAGCTGATATCTTGAAGTCCTCTGTTTCTTTCTCACACCTACTGACCATCTTGACATATTCTGCATCCTCTGGCTGTGCCTTGATGATTCTGTCAACCAAGTTTAGCTGAAGCTGGTGCATCATCAATATAGCTCCATTTCTGCCCGGCCTTGGATTCCACATGTTGAGTTCTTCAGTCATCTCAAACACTCGAAGCCTCATAAATACTAATGAGCCTTCCCATTTATGACTCAATGTGTCAGCAACTGTGTTCGCCTTACCTGGATGGTAGTTAATGGCGAACTCATAGTCTTTCAAAAACTCCATCCACCTGCGTTGCCTCATGTTTAAGTCTCGCTAAGAGAAGACGTATTTTAGACTCTTGTGATCGGTGAACACTTCGAACTTCTCTCCATACAAATAGTGTCTCCAGATTTTCAGAGCAAAGACCACTGCCGCTAACTCCAAATCATATGTCGGGTAGTTCACCTCGTGCTTCTTCAACTGTCTTGATGCATATGTAATCACCTTACCGTGTTGCATTAGTACGCATTCCAATCCTGTACCGCAGGCATCACTATACACCACATACCCACCACTGCCAGAAGGGATGGTGAGTATCAGTGCTGTAGTCAATCTAGTCTTCAGCTCCTGAAAGCTATCTTCACACTCTCGTGACCGATAAACTTCTCACCCTTCTTTGTCAGCTTCGTCATTGGGGAGGCTATCTTCGAGAAGTCCTTTATGAATCGCCTATAGTATCCGGCCAATCCAAGAAAACTACGTATCTCGGTCACATTCTTTGGTCGAGCCCAATTTGTCACTGCCTCTACCTTCGCTGGGTCAACAGAAATACCCTTTTTAGAGATAATGTGTCCAATGAACATAATTTCTTTCAGCCAGAATTCACACTTCGACAGCTTTGCATAGAGTTTGTGCTACCTAAGTGTCTCCAATATGATCCTCAGATGCTCTCTGTGTTGCTCGGGGTTCTTTGAATAGATCAATATGTCATCAACGAAAACGATGATGAATTGATCCAAATAAGGCTTGAACACCATGTTCATCAGATCCATGAATGCTGCAGGTGCATTCGTCAACCAAAAGGCATAACCAAGAACTCGTAATGCCCTTATCTCGATCGGAAAGCAGTCTTCGGAATGTCTTCTTGTGCAACTCGTAGTTGGTGATAACCACTCCGCAAGTCTATCTTGGATAACACAGAAGCCTTGGACAGTTGATCAAACAAATCATCAATACGTGGCAGCGGGTACTTATTCTTCACAGTGACCTTGTTTAGCATTCTGTAATCTATACATAATCTGAGGGAGCCATCATTTTTCTTCACGAAGAGTACTGGTGCACCCCATGGTGAAACACTGGGTCGGATAAACCCCTTATCTAAAAGCTCTTGGATTTGCTTCTTGAGTTCTTACATTTCAGCTGGAGCCATTCGATATGGAACTTTGGAGATAGGAGCAGTGCCCGGATGGAGGTCGATGCGAAAATCGATCTCCCGTCGTGGTGGCAATCCAGTGACGTCTTCTGGAAGACGTCAGGAAAGTCTCTAACTATATCCATCTGTCGTGGGTCTGGAACTAGGGCATCTATTTTCACGACACTAGCTAGATAACCTCTGCAGCCTTTATGCAACATCTTCTGTGCCTTCATTGCAGAAATTATCACCTTGCCTTCCTTGCCAATAGTGCCCTTCACAGTAGCCTTTGGCTTGCCTTGAGTACCAATAATAATCTTCTTTTGCCTGCATACTACTACAGCATCGTGGTATGACAACCAGTCCATACCAAGTACGACATCATAATCTGTCATTAGAATCACGATCAGATCTGCAGAGAAATTCTTGCCATCGATCATCACTGGTACTTCTGGGATGTACTTCGTAGTGCGGAGAGTACCCATAGGGGTTGCCACACTCATGGAACATGTCATATCATGCAAAGGAAAATTCAAAGCCATAGTACAATCTTGAGAGATGAATGAATGTGATGCACCCGAATCAAACAATACTATAGTAGGCATGCCTGTTATAGGTAAAGTACCTCTGATGACGTCGGCGTCAGCTGGTGTAGTATCCGTTTGCATATTATAAATTCTGCCTTGCACCAAGGTATTAGCACCTCCAGCGCTACGCTGAGCTTGTTCCTCCCTTGCCTTCTTAGGACAGTCACGGATAAAGTGTCCCTGCTGACCACAGTGGATACAGGCACCTGTTCTTCATCGGCATTCTCCTGGGTGAAACCTCCCACAATGTTGGTAGGCTTTATTATTTTACTGGGGCTACTGCGGTGCCTGTCGCTGTTGAGGCTGAAATCATTTATTCATTAGTCATCATCATTGCATACTTATAATTATTTATTTATTTTACTTCTCACCTGACGATAAGGTTGCTGCTGTTGTGGTGGCTGGCGTGGCGTGTTGCGAGGCTCATATGGCCTCACACGATTATCACGTCGGTGGTCCCTTCGGTTTGAACGCTTGTCATTCCACTTGTGACGA
Source organism: Pontederia crassipes (assembly GCA_030549335.1). Classification (NCBI taxonomy): domain Eukaryota; kingdom Viridiplantae; phylum Streptophyta; class Magnoliopsida; order Commelinales; family Pontederiaceae; genus Pontederia; species Pontederia crassipes. The sequence continues at coordinate 26,738,995 of CM060190.1, forward strand.
CCATGCTCAAGGGTTTGTATAGGGGCCTTCCCTTTTTGTTCTTCCAATTCTCTTAAGTGGTCTCGCTCCATAGTAGTCGCTAGCTCGACTGCCTCCTTCAGATTTTGCAATTTTTCGGATAAGGTCTTGGACCTGATAGTGGTGTTTAAACCTTGAGCAAATTGATTTTCCCTCTGCTTCTCACTCATGCGCATGGTATTATATTTTTCCACTTTTATGAACTGGAAGTGGTACTCCGCAATAGTCATCTTCCCCTGACTAAGCTGTAGAAATTCCCGCTGCTTTTGAATGCGATCATGCTCTGGGAAATAGTGTGTCTCAAACGCCTCATAAAAGCTATTCCAGGGAATCACGTTCTGCTCTCCAAACTGAGTTGCTTTGGTACTTCTCCACCAATCAAGGGCTTCACCAGTCAGACGATTAGTGGCGTACAAGACCTTTCTGTCCTCAGCACAACGCATCGCGAGGAAAGTTTCTGTCATACTTATCCACCTCTCCGCCTTATCGAAATCACCTGTGCCGTCGAATTGCGGAGGATGCAACCTCAAGAACTCTTGTAAGGTGTCCTGCGGTGGCGCTGGCATGAGTTGTACAATCGGAGGTTGCATCGGCCAAGGCTGCGTCGGCCAAGTCTGCATCGGCCAAGGCTGCATTGGCCAAGGCTGCCCTAGTGGAGGCTGCATAGGCAAGAACTGCATATGTGGAGGATAGTCTGGTGGAGGCTGGACCGGCGGTGTCTGCACCGGTGGAGGCTGGACCGGTGGTGTTTGCGTCGGTGGAGGCTCCTGCACCTGTGGAGGCTCCTGCACCGCTGGAGGCTCCTGCACCGGTGGAGGCTCAACTAGCGATGTATGCTCTGGTGGCGGATGGACTGGTGGTGTCTACGCCGGCGGAGGCTCAACTGGTGGGGGGTGCACCAGTGGAGGCTGTCCAAACTCAATCTCATTTTGATTCATCCTTTCTTGTTCAACATCGGTTACTCTATCACGACGAGGTCGACCACGACCTCTACTAGTGGTAGTGCGTCATGGAGGCATCTACAATATTGCACATCATGGAAACATTTAATAAAACATTTAAATCATAAAAATATAACTTTCTTACTTGGTTTAGCATTGGTTGGCGCGGCGACATGCTCGTGGTTCTTTGCACATGGATTACATACTTGACATTTCAGAACATAAGAATGTTCTGACTTTAGGCTCTGCTACCTAACTGTAACGCCCCTGAAATGCACCCCGCCACGTGGCCGAATACACTCGGGGAACGTTACGAGAACATGACTTACGTGTACAATAATTTGACCAAAATAAGACTTTGACTAGTCAACATAATAAAGGCATAGTTGCGGAAGGAAAATAGTTATTATTTGACTAAAAAGAGATGTAATAGAAATGAGTGCGGAAGTCTTAATAAGATAACATAACTGAGTCTCAAATAATATAAACCAAAGAGTCTGCATAAGATAAATACAACTCGATGAAAAATAGAAAGGAAGCTGAAGAGACTCAATTTCATGTGCAAAGATCACCACGAGCTCGGTCTGTCACCTACGCCATCATCTTTTTACTATGACAGGTTGTTACCTGTGACATTGAATACACAGGGGAGATGAATCTCCCTGTGAGCTTTGACACCCAGTACATAATAATCATATGACATATAATCAATAATGACATCATAAAGATAATCAACTAAACATAATCATAAATGATAGAGTCATGTAGATATGATTTGTATGATAACATCATGATCAAGAGACATGAAATAAATGGCAGGATTGATGATAATATGATAAGTGTAACAAGTGTAACATAATTATCATAAGAAGATCATAATATCATTGGGCATTGCCCATCATCATAATCATTTTCATCTTTACATTTTTCATTATGTTACACTTATTTTGGAGTGTCTTTCAACTCCCTTTAATAAGGCCGGTGGAGTATCTTTCGACTCCCTTTTGACCAGGGCGGAGCAACTCAACGCCTAATATGGGCTGGTGGAGTATCTTTCGACTCCCTTTTGGCCAGGTTGACCGTCGTCAACCAAACATAAGAAGAGCTCTCTCATTTACATTTTTCGTTTTTTTTATCTTTTTATACTATAATTATGTTTGGGGATTTAAGGATAGGATCGTAGATAATAAGATTTGAAAATATTTGAAATAAGAATGCAAGCAAATCAAATTTATGATCTTAAATATAAAATAATGCGAGTATGATTTGTTTCGACACTATAACATGATATATAGATTATTGGTGGAACAACTAATAAAAATGATTTAGATAATTACAAGAGTACATAGAACAATGAAATGTAGTCCACTCTAGCATACTGCCTCATCATGCGCATGATATTGCAGGCAAGTGTCAGATTGCTACAGTGATCAAAGAGTGTGTAGCTATGTGCGCACGGGGGGTTGTAGTAGACGTGATGACATAATCAATATATTTACATAAGTGCATTTGATGATTAATACTAATGTAATAGGCATGAATCATGGCAAAAGGCATTCTCAGGAACGTGTGTGTGCATCTAGTGCACTAATTATTTTAAATGTCTAATCAATTATAATATAGGGCGTAGGGACATGAGAGTATTCTGGCGTATGAAATCCATGGTACATCAGAGTGAACAGTTGACATGTACTAAAACAAAATAGATTTGAGAATTATTTATATGTTGCCAAGGTTCCCTACGACGCAATGGAAGAGGTATTCATATAAAAAAAACCAAATTCAAAGTGATTTGATCATTAAATGTTTTATCATACATGGGAAAACGAATGCGATAGATGCCAAGAAAATATTTGGCAGAAATATTAGATCTACTATTGTTCAGTCTTCAACGTTAAAACCTGACCATATCATGAAAGATGCTCATAGATTCAGGGATTTTCTATACCTTTTTGATGTGGAGATGGATTATTCGAATGTCTACGTTGCCTCCTATTATCACGACGTCTCGATGCATGATTTTTTTCTCCCTCTTCCTCTCCTGCCGCCATGATGAACAAATGGAGCACCAAAGGCATCAGATGGGCATTTGCATTTCTATTTATAATAAATTATGAGTGCATCGTGGGGCATTTTGAGGTGGTTACGAGAACAAGTCAAAATCCCCCTCTATTATTATTATTATTATTATTATTATTATTATTATTATTATTATTATTATTATTATTATTATTATTATTATATATTTCCATTGGACGTCACAACAAAACTTAGTTAGACCATCTATTGTGTTCGCCTCATGTAGGATATGTCTGAAGGTGAAGTTTGCCACTGTGTTGCTTTCTTCCAAAATCTCATTCATTATGCTTTGCTGATTGGGACTTGGCCAACCTTCCACTTAGGATATGCATGGCAGAGTTGGAGTCAATGATAATAGATAGGTATCCTTTAGATTTTGTGAAACGGAGACTCATTAAGATTGCCTGAAGTTTAACTTCGAGTGGGATTATGGCAGAGATAGAGCTGATTGCCTCGCCTTCCCAATTGCCATAATCACTACGCAGTAGAACACCCACACTTGACTCTATCAAATGGTTATGGAGAGGGCGAAAGCATGCATCCCTGTTGCACTTGATCCATCCCTTGGGTGGAAGCAACCACATCGTGCCATACTCTATACATAGCTTTGGTGTTGATATTAGGCGACCAGTTCAAAACTTGTTGCCCCTTTGATTATGAAACTAATTAATTTTCTCACGAAGCAGCTTCAAAGGCTGCGCTACATCTCCATTTCCATAACCACCAACAGGTTGTTTCAAAGACTGTGCTCCATGAAAGCTTCTCAATACTTAACTTGATAGATCGAATGTTTGTGAAAACCTAGTTGATAAAAATCTGCTCAGGAGATTGGACGGTACAAGTTGGTTTCAAATTTCTCTAGCTACTATGTAGTCCCTTAAAATGTGGCTTGTAGTTTCTAGAGTGCCGATACAAGTTTGTCCCAAATGCCTTCAGGAAGGATCATAGCGGCCATCACCGTGTATGCATCCTCCAAAGGTGTGATTATTCGATCAGCGAAGACTCCTATCGATTTGTCTTGTTGTTCTAACCAGAATCTACAAATTCTCTGGAGTTTATTTTCTAGCACGCACCTCAAGAGACCTAGTTCTGCGCCTTTGCGATTCCATTCCAATTGAGAAGATGAATCTATTTACATGATAGAGAGTGCCCCAAAAGGATTGATTGTTGAAGTCTTTCCATTTCCTCAATTGCATTATTTTGGCAACAACATTGTGTGCATGAGGTGAGAGGGAATATATTGAATAGCTGACTATACCAACCTGCCATGGAAGGGGTTGATCCTGCCCATTCCAAGAATTTTGATCTCATTCGTTCCATGATTCCATTACATGAATTGCTGCCGACGAATGCGACCATGCACTAAAGGAACTCTCAAGTACTTCCCAACTAAATTAACCTCCTGGGAAATTACACAAGTTCTCTTCTCTGGGACTGATTTAGAAAAGAAAAAGGAAGAACCTTCTAGCAAAACTAAGAAACAGTTTTGTATGTGTACTAGAATTCCAGAGAACCAGTAGACATATGTTGATCAAATAGCATCATTGTTTGTAGCTTCACTTTAAAATATCTTGAACATCTTAGCATATATTTGATTTCATTCTTTTAGCCACTTATGGTCAATAAATGCGTAGCATACTTGTTGCCTTCTTTGGAAAGATAAAAGACTTATAATAGACACTCTTTGGACAAGTTAAAAAATGAAGTGACTCTTTGGACAAGAATAAAGGTATCCATGGATCACGTTGGACCCTATCCGATCCCAAATTAGACCCATCCGATCCCAAAATAGAGCAATACTAGCTCCTACTCATATAATTTTTTAGAGTATTGCTCTATTTTGGATGTAGTTTATATTATTTGAATGCTCCAAAAAATTTGGATATGTACTTTCTACAATTGATGATATTGCATCATTGCAATGCTTTATGAGAAGATCATCAGGAATTGTTACTTTTTCATAATCTTCAAATGAATTACCGATTCTTCCATCTCCAATAGCTAAGATCCAATCAAAAAATTTTTGTAACTCGTCCAAATCTGAACATGATATGTCTCCTTGTAATCTCATATTCTTTGATAGTTTTAATATTTGACAGTGAGACCATAAATATGATGAATTAAGAGTAGCATGTATTATATCTTGTCTAGTACCTTTTGCAATGTCCGGTAAAACTTGTCTAAAGTCACCCCCAAGAACTCTCGTTTTACCTCCAAATGGTTGATTCAAACTGGATCCATCATGAAATCTTATAATATCTCTAAAAGTTCTATCAAGAACTTCAAAACAATATTTATGCATCATTGGGGCCTCATCCCAAATAATTAATTTTGTCTTAGCAATCAAATTGGCTAAAGGACTTCCTTGCTTTATATTGCAAGTTGAATCTTCATTTATATTTAGTGGAATTGCAAATATGGAATGAGCTGTTCTACCTCCTGGTAATAAAAGGGATGCAATACCACTTAAAGCAACAGTTAACACAATATGGCCTTTCGATCTAATTCCGGATGCCAATGTTCTCCAAATAAAGGTTTTGCCAGTGCCTCCAGAACCATATAAAAAGAATAATCCACCTTTGTTTTCATTCATTACTGTTATTATTTTATCATAAGCTGACTTTTGTTCATTTGTCAAATTCATTAATAATTTGTTGTGTTCCTCTAATAAAGAATTTCTATCATAACGCAATTCATCGAGAATCAACTTATTTGTATAATTGTTATCTTCTATAGAATAGATAGGCTTTGGCATCGTTCGAAAATCTTGAAAGCTTTTTCCCCAACCTTTCAAAATTCTTTCTAATTTTTGCAAGCAATTATTTTTCAAATCATCTTCTATTAGCTCTGCATTGAAATGAAATAATCAGTTGAACTATTTGTCTATTAGTTATCTATAAAATAATCAGCCATATTTTCTTGCATATTTTTAAACATAAAATTAAAATGCATAAATTTGTACCTGAATTATTTGATAATACTCTTGCTTCATGAATAAAATCATCTGATAGTAATCGCCATGTTGTTTGCCAAACATGATTTGGTCTTGACATTGAATTTGATACCAGCAATATAACAAACAATTGTCTAAGATATGATGGCATCCCCCACTTACTTGCTTCTTTTATGGCATCAATATATTCTTTGTCATCATCTAATAAACCAAGTGCATAACATGCATCTCTAAAATTGTGATGGATGTAATTATTGACTTTTTTAAGGTCTTCAAAGCATGTTTGTCCTCTTATGACATTTAATAATAATCTTAAATAATATAATTCTCCACTTCCAGGAGCAACAAAGAAAATCCTGCCAATAGAGAATGCTGAAGTTTTTCTTTTATTCCATCTTTTTAATTTTTGCTTCCATACAAATTTTAAAGGAAATTCTGCATAGGTCAACTCCCTAGCTTCTGGATATAATTTGTTTGCCCCAAACCAACGCAAAAACATTGATTCATTTATAGTTGGTTTGTTGGCAACATCATCAATATGATCATCATCCGAGAAAATTATATTCTGTTCATTTGGAAGATGAATGGCCAATCTTTCTACCAAAGGTTCTCTGTGATGAATCGGAAAGCCAAAAATTATCATCGACAATCATAAAACGTATTGATTTCATCTATTGTACTTGTTTCATCATGAATACTTTGAGAAAATGCAATAGTGATACGATCATGTCATTTGTTAACATACTTAAATAAATACTTTATTGATCTTGATTGATTGCACCATTCCATATTAATATGGGCACCATACTTTAATAATAAGAATCTATTATGTGGAACTACGTACCTATTGTCCAAATCAATACCATCTTTTTGTATAGTTCTCCCATTGTCTCTTCTTCTATATATAGGATAACCATCTTCATCAATTGTTGTTAACTTGACAATTTTTTTTGGAAAGTGTTTTGTGCATTTTTCATGTTTCATGCAAGGAGAAGATTTTTTAACAATACCACATGGACCATGTAACATAAAATTTTTTACAGCTGTGTAATAATGATGATAAATTAATTTATCAAGTATTTCTGCTGAAATAATTCGATCAATATCAGTTGCATTTGGATATTTATTGTTCTCGTGAAGAAAAAGAAGAATGTGAGCATGTGGTAATCCTCTCTTTTGAAACTCAATTGTATATATCACTGCATTAGAAATAATAATAAATAACAAAGTTATGTCCATACAATAATAATGAGATTTAAAAATGCATAGTAAGAATATTAATTTTTAGTTTTAATACATACCTGTTTTTACTTCACCAAATATATGATTCTCATGTAAATCCTTTATTAGTTTTTCCAATTTGATTTTGAATACTCTACATAAAATGTCTGGACGATCTTCAGGATATAAGCCTTTACTTTCAACAAATTTGCATATTTCTGACCATTTTGAATTGCAAGTAAATGTGATGAAAAGATTCGGATATCCAGCCCATTTACATATTGCCATAGCATCTTGATAATTTTGAAGCATATATCGAGCACCACCTGTAAAGCTAGATGGCAAAATTATTCTTTTTCCTTGAGAAGAAGGATTAGTCTCCCCATGTAAAACAACATCGGCTAATCCTCTATATATTTAAGCTCTTAACTATTTTTTATGGGACCTTATAAACTTTAATTTTGTAGATTCAATCATTGTGTATGCATCAACTAAAAATGGTTGAAATAGTCTTCTAGAGAATAGGATGGTCTGAAATTCATCTTTTCTTTCTTGAATTTTGTATGAGAAATATTCTCGTATACTAACACAATTCCTTCCTGCAATTGATTCATTATCTCGATTAAATTGAATATCTTCCCTATAACATCTTCAGCATATGGATAAAGTAAAGGATATTGTAGACTCAAATAAGCGGCATTTAATTCATTTATTCTTTGTAATTGGCCAGACTGAGTTTCAACAATAATATCTCGGTCACCTCTAGAAGGCTCAAAATCTCCCACAACTAAAGCAGCCACTTCTGAAACTGTAGGTAGATTGTATCTCCTTGCATCAGTGTTTCTTTTTCCTATTAACTTGAGCTTAATATTTGAATTTATATCTTCTTCAAGTTTGTCTCTGACCATTCTAAATGTTTGTGCCAAAATATTATGTTTATCAAGCATTTCTTTCAGGTCGGCAACAATTTCAGCATGAAATTTGTTTATGTTTTGTCCTCGGCTACATTTTAAAATGATACAAATGATATAATTATTCCAATATTAAAAATTAAACTTATTATATAAATTTGGATTCAAAATTAGTAATTAACCTCATTGCTTGCAATCTATTTTCTACTTCATTTCCCGTATCAACAACGTATAATTGTGCAAATTTTGGAATAGATCATTCAAGTGGTAACAAACTTCCAATTTGATGATAGTTTTGATTAGATAATCTGAATGTTCTCGGTCCTCGTGATTGATTGATGCCCATATCAATTTTTCCACCCATTGACGTAAACGAGAACATTGAATTGTAACTTCTAGTATTCTCTAAAAAATGGTCACTTTTAGGTCCTATATAAAATTTAATGAAATGATGAACATATGCAAATATCTAGTACATATTTATCAATATAAAAAGTAGTTATTTCTAACGTGATCCAAACAATAATTGTTTCAAAACAACGGGTGGTTCTTTTGGAATTGGCAATTTTATCTTACCATGACAACAAAATAACGAATATTCAGGTCTTTTGGATTTAGCACGTTTGTTGATTCTTTCTTCATACCAAAAATATGCTCCACATTTTTCACATTCATAAGTTGGATCTCCTATATCCCAATACTCTATTGATGGATAAAAATATTGAGTCATTATAATTTCAATTTAACTTAATAAACAGTATCATATAAACAAATGATATAATATGAATACCTTATTTATAATCTGATTTTATTATTTAATCACAATATAATTAAGCACGGATGATGAAAATATACTGGATTTTCATTTTATATTATTATATCTAATAATATAATTTAAACATTTCACCTTTATTTTGTGTAGTAGCATTGGAATCCAAATTTGCAACCACATTTTGAATATCTATCACAAATTAATTAAATATCACATGATTAACTATAAATTAAAAGAAGATAACATAAAGAATGTACTAAGATGATAAATAATTTATACATTTGAATGCATCAAGAAAATTTAAATTTTTACTTGTTGAATCTCTAGCTCTTTTTTGCCTTCGAATGATTATTCTTTCCATTCTTTTAAGTTTTTTCTCATACATTTCAGTTTTATTTTCTAAATTAGCATCGGACTCAAGAATTGTGGGCCTAGTGTTAGTGGCTATCACAAAATAATTAAATTTGGATGAGCAAATATTAGCAAAGAAAAAATAATTAATAAATAACTTAGATGAAATATAAATGATTTTCTACATTGGATTGCACAAAAATTCAAATTCTCGTACCTGATGAATATCTAGCTCTTCTTTGATTTAGTATATTTTTTCTTTCCATTCTTTTAAGTTTCTTCTTAAAAAATTCCATTTTCCTGAAAGCAAAATAATCCATGGACCTGAAAGCAAAATAATTCCATTTAGTACATCCAACTTTTAACTCTCTTTAACGTGTGTGTATATATGAATGTTATGTATGTATTAAATATAAATAATAATTGAAGTTAAATATTTTATCTGATATAACTAAAAGTTTATATTTGGTGTTGACAACATTTATTTTAATAAGAAATATAAGTAATATTTTTTAATATTATTATTTGAGTATAGGTGTCGAATTTTTAAAATGATCATAAGTTAATTCCATGCAAATCCTCACCTTGGTTATACTTTTTTATATATATTTTACTTCTTACTGTTTGATAATATTTACATGGGGAACTAAAAAATATATGATATATTTATATAAATAATATTTAGTTTATTCATGTTGTCATTATAGATATACATAATGTGCATTTAAAAGTAAATTTAAAAATATATAAAAGTAAATTTAAAAAGATTATTTTGTGTGTGTCAGATAGCATTTATCCCTTTACCTATCAAATATAATGTGCATTATTATTAATACATAATTTTTTTATTCATAATTTTGGTTGCTCTCAATGGAACAATAAGAATATATTTTATTTTTTATAGATATAAAATATGATAGTTTATATTTATCTTCTATATAACTTATCATTAGAATTTATTTCTATTTTTTATTTTATTATGCATCACATGCTTCTGCCTTCAAGTCTTAAAAAATTATTGATAGATTGACTTAATCCGAAAAGATAGATATAAAGTTTGTGAATATTCTTCCTATTTTATAGTCCATCTTATCTATTTCATATTATAAACTTCAAATGTGGGATAAAATTACATAGTTGAATATGATTCCATTTTCATTTATATTTGAAAACCTTTGAATGTGTGACTAAAAGCATATTTAATAGATAGATACAAAAATTACGTATATGATCAATTCTAGTTCATAATATTTTTTTAAAAATATAATTATTTAATATAATTTTATTTCATATGTGGCATCATAAGATTTTTTCATTTGGCAACTTCTACCTCAGCATATATATATATTATATATATGTGTGTGTGTGTGTGTGAATATAAATATATAACTACATTTTTATAATATTTTATTTTTTATTATAAATGAAATATAATTTTAAAATTATAATTATATTATATAGGGAACATAGATATTTACTCAATATTAATCAATATCATCATGACATATATTAAATATAAATATAAATTATTTTATTTGTTATTATAACATAACTAACATACTTTATAAACTTTCATTTAAAAATAATTTTAACGATAGACTGCTTAATGAAATAATGATACTTAGCATCTTCTATCTTTTCTTTTATATAAATAAATAAATATGAATATAAATATGTAAACTTCAATAACAAAAAAAAAGTTTTTAGCACTAAATGATGTGATACTCATTGATATTATTAAAAGTTTACCTTAGTAATAATTTTATGAATATTAATCCATTATGATTATTATCACAATTAATAAAAAATAATTATGATTTTTTATTAATAATAAATGTAATTATTATTATAAGATCAAAGATGCAAGTTTTTATCTTAAATATCTTCATATACATATAATATTTTGTTAGCATATAGAGACATACACTTAGAGATCTGTACATGATATTCTATGTCATAAAGGACGTCAAGTATACTACTATTTTGGAAGCATCATCTATTCATAGTTACAAATATTGAATTTAAAAATATGAATAAACATATATATATATCATAATGAACTTTTGAATATCATGATGATATTATAATAAAATATTTTTTTATCATGCATATGTGTATATTCGTATGCCCGCACGTACTCTTTATTTTTAAAGAGGGAGTCGAATATGTAAATAAAAATTGAGAACCCCTCTATTTATACATAGTGTATAATACATAATTTGTATGTACAATTTATTAAAAAAATATTTCTTATTCTTGAGAGAAAGCATGCAGACATAATAGAATGTATAATTTGCTTTTGCAATACATACCATTGCATCATATACATCGCAATATTTATAACTAATGTAGATAATATAAAGAAATAATAATTAAATTAGAAACCACTCGATAATAAACTTTTATAGATATTATACTATATCTTATTTACAATATAAAATTGTATCATAAGTAATATAATTAAATAATAATTTAAATAATAACTAACTTTTGTTATAGGTGATTAAGTATCTTATATTGGTTTGTAACTAACTATCCAATAATAATAAAATGATTATTTTGTTTGATATTATAAAATGATTGATATGCATAAATCTTCTATCTTGATAAAACAATAACAATAAAATGATTAAATTTGATTGATTTTTTTGTTATTAGCTAATTATGTATCTTGCATTTGTTTATAATGAACTATGACATATGGATATACATATGATAATAAATTTAAAAACTATTAATAATATTAAAATAATGAGTCTAGCTAATTATTTTATTATTACCATATTATCTATCCTATATTAGTTTATAACAAATTATTCAATAATAACAAAATGATCACAAATCTTAGTTGTTTCATATTCTAAAATAATTGATGTACGCAAATCTTCTATCTCGTTTATAGAACACCAACCTCATAACAATAAAAAATAACTATATACGACTAAAATTATTTCACATATTAATTATACTAACAAATTGATTAAGTTTAGTTGATTATTTTATTATTAACTAATTATGTATCATATATTGATTTATAACAAACTATTCGATAATAATAACATGATTACAAATCTTAGTTGTTTGATATTCTAAAATGATTGATATATGTAAATCTTCTATCGCCTTCATAGCATAACAACCTAATAATAATAAAAAAATAACATATACAATTCATAATTATTAGTATAAATAATATATGAGAATAAATATTATTAACACAAAAATATATAATTTATTTCCTATATCATTGGCTATAGAAAAAAATCTTTCATATATATATATATATATATATATATATATATATATATATATATATATACACACATACATATACATATAAGGAGATCTATAAGATGAAGATACATATTATCTTTATTTGTATATGTAAGATGTAGATATATATCTGCATACATAGCTACTTATCTGTATCCTATATATTGAAAATTTTGATGATACTTATACTAATCATCAATAGATATCATCCTTAGAGTATGAAATGCATATATGTAATTTGAACTTTATAAAATTTGCCTTTCCTTATATAAAAATTATAATATTTATTTTTTATCAGACAAAGAGAAATTATATAAAAGTATTTTCTTATCGTACACAAACTTATATTTATGGGTCCTCACATACTCTTTGCTTTCAAAGAAGGCATCGAGTATATAAATGTAAATTAAAAGCTCCATATAACATTTAATATTTTTATTAAAAGATAGAAATTATATATAAATATTTTTTTATCATGCACAGACCTATATTTGTAGGTCTGCACGAATTTTTTCCTTCAAAAGAAGACATCAAGTATGCAAATGAAACTGAAAGTCCATCTATTTATAGTTACAAATATATAACTTAAAAATATAAATAAATAAAATTATATATATTTTTAATAACTAACTCTTGACTTTTCATGATTATATAATTAAAATATTGATAACATTAATAGCTCGACACATGGCACTTTCAATGTATATATAGATATATATACATATTCTATGATAATTAACGTTCGAATATCCATGATTATATAATTATAATATTATCATTTTATATATTCAATTTATGAGAGCTCGACATGTGTCACTTTCTACCTCTATTTTATTTTTTTATACATTCAATTTATGAGAGCTCGACATGTGGCACTTTCTCTCTCTCTCTCTCTATATATATATATATTCTAATAACTAATGTTTGAGTATATATGATTATATAATTATAATATTATCACTTTATATATTCAATTTATGAGAACTCGACATGTGTCACTTTCTACCTCTGCTTTTATATATACTAGTATGATGACTCGCGCGATGCGCGGAGGACACCGAATTAAACAAATACTTTAATTATAAAAATAAATTATTACTAAATTTTGGTAATATAAATTTTGTACACTATCCAATAGTCTTTCTTCTTAGAAACTTTTATAAGTAAATATATCATAATAAACTAATTTTATTTAAAATTATATTTTAAAAATCTTTACATTCTCTTTCATTTTTTAATTATCCTTTACTCTGTCTTTACCCCTTTACCTTTATTATTTTTTTAACATATATATTACTTAAATATTTTATTTTATTGATTCTAATTTACATGTGACGATATAAGAATACAATATGTTGCTTCCCTTTCAAACTAATCTTTTGATATACTATAGATATAAATAGTAATTTATATCTATTTTATTTATAATAATATCATATCTGATTATTAAGTAAATGCCATTTATTTTGTTTTTTATTAATGCTTTTTATTTTTTTTCCATTTTCTATGTGACGTAAAAATTGTCACATTGGACATCTTTTATCTTTCTTAATATAGACATAGTCTTTTAAAGCAATTAGAAAAGTCTTATTTTATTTGATTCTAATATGGGATTTCATCGATATTGACATGCTATATATATATATATATATATATATGAGTGTGTGTAAAGATATGCAATATAGTTAAATTAAAGTAATATATTATATATCCTACTTCAAAGGTTAAAAAATATCTAAATATTTTAAGTTTAATATGTGGTTTAATGTAGTTCCATATGTCAACTTGTGTATATATATGAGAGAGAGAGAGAGAGGATGAAGAAGAAATGAAGATGATAATGATATAGAATCCTTTTGTAATTTTTATTTAATTATATTTTGTTGTCTACATTATTTTAAAAAATATCTACTACAATGCATTCATTTTTTTGTTAGACTAATTAAGTATGTTTACCACAATAATTTATTTTAAAATATATTATTAATATTTATAACTTCCTCCAATAATCCAAATAAATGATTCATTGTTTTTAAATAGTATCATTAGACCATGAGCTAATATGAGCTTGCATTCTAAAATGATTTATTTTAGTATTTTTATCATGTGTGTGTGTGTGTATAAAATTTATTAAATATGAATAAATATTAAAGTTAAATATCTTATCTAAAATATAAACTCATTTTAATAATGTAACTAAAATTGTAAATTTCATATTGATAACATTTATTTCAATAACTATCATAAAGAATATAGAAATTTTTAATATTATTAGATGAGTATGAGAAACAAATCTTTAAGCTAATCATAAGATGATTCCATGATAATCATCACATTGCATGTACTTTCTTCTTTTATAATATTTCATTATTTATGTTTGATAATTTTTATAAATAGGAGTAAAATCATATATGATTTATTGATATAAATTATTATTTATTTTATTAGGTATACATATTATTTATCATATTAATAATATCTATTTTTAAAAAATTGGGTCACTCTAAATGGGATGATGGGAACATCTTTTATTCCTTTTAATACAATATAAATATAAATATGAATATGAATATTATATTTAGCTTTTAAATAATTAAGTGTTAGAACTTATTTAGAAATTTTATTTGATTATTGAATCACATGCTTCTACCTAGGTAAAAAACTTATTGATATTGATTGACTTAATCCATATAGATAGTAACAAAGTTTGTGAATCCTTCTTCTTTTATAGTCCATACTATCTATTTTATATTATAGACTTCAAATGTGGGACTAAATTAAATAGATATCATCTCATTTTTTCCATTTTAGAAAGATTTGACTTTGGGACCAAAAACATATATGGCAAAGAAATAGAGACAAAATATTTATTTTATTGTTCAACTTTTTTATAGTACTTTTTTAAAATATCTAAATCATTTTGAGACATATTGTATGTGGAAAAACTTATAAATTAGCTAATTTTATATCTTATATTGGTTTATAATAACATATCCAATAATAATAACTTACTTACGAATTCAGTCGACTCATATTATAAAATCATTGATACTTAAGTCTTCTATAACAGTGAAAAATAATTGTATACAACTAAAAAAAGTTAATATAAATATTATATTATAATAAATATTATTAGCACAAAATTATATCAATTATTTCATATATTATTGTTTACATATAAAACTCTAATTTATAGTAGTTGCATAATTTGTTTAACCTCTCTCTCTCTCTCTCTCTCTCTCTCTCTCTATATATATATATATATATATATATATATATATATAACAACAACAACAATAATAATAATAATAATTTAACAAAGCATCAATAATAATAATAAAATGATTAAGCTTGGTTAATTACTTTGTTATTAACTGATTGCATATCCTATATCGATCATAACAAACTATGACATATAGATAAATATATAATAATAAATAAGATTATATTATTATTTTATGCATTCAATTTGGCTCGACACGTGGCATTTTTGACGTTTGCTTATATACACACACACATATATATATATAATATTTTATTAGACAAAAAAGAATTATATATAAATAACTTTTTGTCATGTATAAACTTATATTTGTAGGTTCGTACATACTATTCGTCTTCAAAGAGTGCATGAAGTATGCAAATGAAAATTGGAAATCCCACAATTTATAATTGCAAATACGGAATTTAAAAGCATAAATAATTAAATTAATATATATTTAATAAGTAACTTTGAGAAAGTGGAAGCCCTTTTATTTATAATTATAAATATGTAATTTAAAAATATGAATAAATAAGATTTTATATACTTAACAACTAACTTAAAATATGAAAATGAAAAGTAAAAATATCTATATTTATAGTTACAAATATATAATTTAAAAATATAAATAAATAAAATCATATATTTTTTAATAACTAACTATTGAGTATCCATGATTATATAAACATAATATTATCATTTTATAAATTCAATTTATGAGAGTTTGACATGTGACACTTTGAACCTCCGCTTTTATATATACTACTATGATGACCCGCGCGATGCGCGGAGGACACAAAATTAAATACAAATTTTGATTATAAAATAAGAAATTTTATTTTGATATAAATTTTATAAATTATATAACCATTTTCTCGCCTTAGAAACTTATATATGTAAATATGTTATAATAAATTAAATTTATTTGAAATTATTTTTAAATTTTATTACTTTCTCTTTCATTTTTAATTATGTTTTACTCTATGTTTCCCCTTAACTTTATTACTTTGTTAACATCTATTATTTAAAATTTTTTATTTTATTGATGTTAATTTACATATGGATATACATATAATAATAAATTTAAAAACTATTAATAATATTAAAATAATGATTAAGTCTAGCTAATTATTTTATTATTAGCATATTATGTATCCTATATTAGTTTATAACAAATGAGTCAATAATAATAAAATGATCACAAATCTTAATTGTTTGATATTCTAAAATAATTTATGTACGTAAATCTTCTATCTCCTTTATAGAACACCAACCTCCTAACAATAAAAAATAACTATATACGACTAAAACTTATTAATAGAAATAATATAGGATTATAAATATTAATAACACAAAAATATATTAATTACTTCACATATTAATTAACTAACAAAATGATTAAGTTTAGTTTATTATTTTATTATTAACTAATTATGTATCCTATATTAGTTTATAACAAACTATTTGATAATAACAACATAATTACAAATCTTAGTTATTTGATATTCTAAAATGATTGATATATGTAAATATTCTATCGCCTTCATAGCATAAGAACCTGATAATAATAAAAAAATAATATATATAATTTGTAATTATTAGTATAAATAATATATGAGAATAAATATTATAACACAAAAATATATGATTTATTTCATATATCATTGGCTATAGAAGATGTATATATAGCTAAGGAGAAGTATAAGATGTAGATATATATCTGCTTATCTTTATATGTATATATAAAATGTAGATATATATCTGCATACATAGCTACTTATCTGTATCCTATATATTGAAAATTTTGATGATACTTATATTAATCATTGATAGATATCATCATTAGAGTATGAAATGCATATATGTAACTCGAACTTTATAAAATTTGTCGTTCCTTATATAAAAATTATAATATTTAATTTTTATTAGACAAAGAGAAATTATATAAAAGTATTTTTTTATCGTGCACAAACTTATATTTGTGGGTCGTCACATATTCTTTGCCTTAAAAATTGAAAAGTATAACATTTAATATTTTTATTAAATGAGAAAAATTATATATAAATATTTTTTTATCATGCATAGACCTATATATGTAGGTCTGCACGAACTTTTTCCTTCAAAAGAAGGCATGAAGTATACAAATAAAACTAAAAGTCCCTCTATTTATAGTTACAAATATATAATTTAAAAATATAAATAAGTAAAATTATATATATTTTTAATAACTGACTTTTGAGTTTTCATGATTATATAATTAAAATATCATTCTTTTATACATTCAATTGATGAGAGATTGACATGTGGCACTTTCAATATATATATATATATATATATATATTCTAATAACTAACGCTTGAGTATCCATGATTATATAATTATAATATTATCATTTTATATATTCAATTTATGAGAGCTTGACACGTGGCACTTTCTACCTCTGCTTATATATATATATATATATATATATATATATATAAATGTATATATATGTGTGTGTATATATATTTATATATTATTTTCTAATTCAAAAAATAAGATTAAATTTCTTAATTATGTTAATTATTATTATTTAACATGTGTCGTCGTTATATTTCGCCACTTGTCAAGCATGAGTTTTATATTATTTTATTTTCTTAAAAAATTATGAATATCATTTGACGTTCATGATCAAATACTTTTAGTACTCTCCCAAAATTTTTATAATTCTAATACATTTGTTTCTCAATCATTTTTCACTCTAACAAATACCCTAAGGGGCCCTTTGGTACGAGATAATCCGAATACATTACCGCTTATTTTATTTCAATCATCTTAATTATTATCTCACTGATAATTTAAATAGTAAATGAGAGAGATGACTTTTCAGATTATCAACTTGTGGGAATGCATTTTGAAAAAATATCAATTTAATTATTTTTTATTTTAAATATTTTATTAATAAAAATATATCATTCAACTTCATCTTTTTTATTATTTGGAATATCTTATAAATAACTCATAATTTTTGTGACTATGTGTTGGCCTCATCAGGCATGTCTAAATAAAACTTATTAGATTATTTGATGTATATATCTAATATAATGTGATACATCAAAGTTTAATATACCAATCAAGTCATACATCATTTTCTTTCTTCACCATAACTCTCTTCACTCTAGTTTCAAAAGTTGATTTCGTCTCATCGTCTACATCTATTATTGTTGACGCTTCATTATCTGAAATATGGCGCTTGATGGGAATCTTGGAATGAGATATCACACTATTATTATGTATTGATTCCTACAATCGATCAAAGAAAAAAATAATGAAAATCATTAAATAGATATAACATATTGTTTTCAATTATCTACAATAAACATAAAAATTGAGTGTAGATAGAACCTTAAGATCATTTGCTACACATGCTCCTTGTTCATGGTTGAAATTTGTATTCTGTTGACAAATAAATTCAAACATAAAATAATAACATTAATAAACCATCAGAAATTGAAACTCAATTGATGTATTTAGAAAAGGCTACATATAATTAATGCTTTTCCACTTGGTCAATGTTTCTCTAGAAGATCTTGATCATCAGTAAGCTTTATGATAGTATAAACTTCTTCAAGTGTTCCAATGTTTGAAAATTTTCGTACTATTTTGAATAGTACATTTTTGTCATAAATAGTATTCAATTCCAATGGATATGAACACTCATCAACATCACAAGAAGTCTAAAATAATATTAGTAGCAAATAAATTTACGAAAGAAATAGAATAAAATAAAACAAAAGTTGGATACTTTAACTGAACTCTCTTTCAATTCATTGGCTGACTTGCCTATTAATTGCATGGCTTCCCGATCCCATAACAATAATGAGATAAAGCCGGTACCATCCATAGCACATACTTGAAGTTTGTATCTAAAAAACAAAAAATGTTATATTTTGTTTTTTTCCAATGGAAGAAACAAAATGCTTAATAAATACCTAGGAGTGGTTGAGATGTCAACACGATCACATTTTTTGCAGTAAAATTTGTTTCCAATTTTATCAACCTTCTTTGGACATTTCTTGCATCCTAAATACCACCATTCATTTTGTAATTCTAAATCAACTATAGTTGCAACAACCCAAAAGCTTCCATCCTATAAAAAAAGTTTAAATAAGTATTCATACGACATATACAACAAACATAAAAAGATAATAAGAAGATATTTTAATGGTACTTCTGAACACTTCACTAAGTCACTAATACATTTAATTTCTATAAATTTAGAAGTCAGCTCATTAGCAATAGAGAAGTCGTTTCGAGTGGAGAGTTGAGTGATACTTTCGTTCATGCAGCAATCTGATAGAATTCAATAATTATAAAGAGCATTGTAATATAAAAATAAAAAAATGACATTATGATATAAGGCTTATATATATATATATATATACATATTGTGATGCAAACCTGGATCTAAAATCAACAAGTTGTGGAAGATCTGGATTGATCCAAAGTTTTGAAGCATGCCAAGTGTTACGTACAGAATATTCTTCTAAAACAATAAATTTATATTCTTGTTAAAATATTATGTATGGAAATAAAAAACTAACTAATATATTTTTTGCAAATAATATTACCTTTGAATTTGTGGGCTTTTATGAGTTGCATAACGATAATAACAGGTTTCTCAATTGATTCATCTAAATGTATTAAAATTTGGTCAACGAATTCTCCCCAAAAAGTAGCTGGAATTTTGTTATTTCTAGGACAACTTACAAAGTAAAAATCATAATAATTCTGACATTGAATGATGCATAAATAATTTTATGTAGTATTAAGGCTCACTCGTGGTTTTCAAGTTCTACATTCATAAATACACTAGTCTTGTTGTCCATTTTGCGCTCTTGAACTTCACCTCGGCCCACAATCTTTCCTATGACATCTGCAATAATATAGATAATAATAATAATAATAATTAAAAATAAAAAGAAAATATATTTAATAGAAGCATATGGATAAGTGATTACCAAATAGTTCATTCTCGTTGACATAAATGCTATTTAGCAATTTCACATGACACAAATTGAAAATATTCATACTGAAATCTTCATCATTTGTCTCCACTACACTTGTTCTTTGAGTAAAATTCAGTCTCCATTTGTGTTTGGTCGTCTTCAAATATAAATTATTTTGTACTACTACAAAGTTTTTCATGTGATACAATCTTAACTCATTTATCTTTGATTTGAATACTCGGATTAGAGACCTTCCAATGGTTGCTTGAATTCGTTCCCCCTATCATATATATGAATTAGTTATGAATTTAAATAGAAATCAATATTATGGAAAAAAATTATAAAAAATTAAACATATAAAATAGTGTTTATGCTAAATATTTATGAGAACAAAAATCTATGACAAAATATGCAAAAAAGGAAAAAGTACCTTTTCATCTTGCAGTGCCATTTTAATGGATGATATATTTTGAGGATTGTTACGTTCTGGAACATGTCATAATCGCACCACACACACTTTTATGCTCCATTGCATTTTAGTTTGATTTACGTTACTAATCAAATTCATCTATGAAATGAGGGATAAAACATAATTAGCATAAATAGCTAATGTAGGAAATGTTCAAGCTGGCTACATCATGCATGGAAACAGGTGTTCTTTATAAACATGTTGAATATATTTGTTGGCACTTTGCTAGAGTTAAATGTTTAAATGTTTTTATAAAACTAAAAACATAATTAATCATTGCTCAAGTTAAATGTATGACATAAGATCTTGCATGTATCACGGGGTCATTCTCGGACACTAGACCACGTGCGACGACTAGGCAGATAGACACCTAGTCAAGCCTGTTTTGAGTTTGCAACGGAAGTTTTATGGTCGAGAAGACTATGCCGAAAGTCGCTCTTATAGGCATTCAATCACGAACATGACTAGAGTGTTGGACTACTCGTCATAGGTCCGTGACATTAGCACATTTCGGCACTAATGCAGGCGTTTGAGCGCTTAAAGTCCAAAGGGGCAGCTGAGGTACCACGAGACGTCACAAAGAGACACCAATGTGGATTGTCACCCCACGCTCAAGGCCATGACACTAGAATTAAAGGAAGCTTACTTGCATTAAATATGATGAAACATAACATACAATTAGGCCACGAAAGACACTAGTGAACTCCTATCAGTGTACCGTAGGTATAAAAGTCTTATTACATATTGAAAATGCAAAAGATGTACCCTACGGGTAACGTCACCTACTTGGTCATTCATAAGGACGGCCTTACAAGATAAATGCCCTAAGGGCGGATAACTTGGTGCTCTGCAATATTACGCAGTGCGGGACGACTGCATGTGTTCCATGATTTCGACGCTGAGCGACCGAGAGCTATAAGTTGAGCGGCACAAGTGCCGCGAGACTTCACGCTTCGTGTCACGAAAAAATGCCCCCGACGACGTTGTCCGACGACGCCCCCGACGACGTTGTCCGAGCTTCCTCGAAACGACTTGACTTCGTTGATGACGACGCCCCCGACGACGTTGTCCGAGCTTCCTCGGGGCCTTCGTCTTCAGTCTTGACTTCGCTTGTCTCGTTCAATTCTACCTTCTTTGCCTTGACTTCTACTTCACCACCATCGTGCAGTGCCAGGAATGCCCGCTCCTTGGGGTCTCGCTGAGAACTCCTCCCTCAGGCCTGCTTCGCTTACTAATCCTTCATCCAATCCGAGGTCATCACTTGTGCAGCGCCAGTGGAGTCCGCCATATGCGGTCTGACTTCATCAAGCAACTATCCGTCCATAGTCTCTATTGACTTCACTTATCTTCGACTTGCGCAGCGTCAACTTGTGTGGTTTGGAAAAGAGTTGGTCCAGGGTCGTGCAGAACAACTCCTGTATGCCTTCAGGGATAGCTCGGAAAAGAGTTGCTCCAGGGTCGTGCAGAACACGATGAAGAATCTTGTCATTCGACATGCATAACTTGACTCAATACCTTCAAATTGCGGGTGGTCGCAACATAAAGTCTCCCTTCCGTCAAATGCGAAGTGCGGGACCATCTCACCCTCGATGATCGTTTTGGAATTTTGACGGTTTGAAACAACACAAGCTCTTCGATGTCGACGTTTGCAGCTTGTCTGCTTCGGGTCGCTATGATGAGCGACATGAGTCTTCCCACAGATGCTTTGGGACCCTTCATATCTCTTTGTGGGATTGACTCAATGTCTCTATGTTACAAATGGTTGGAATGTAGAGTCTTTCATTCCTCCGCCGAGTGAAGAGCACAAACCACCTCTTCCTTGGTGATCACCTGATGTTTCGACGGTCTTGAGACGGGACAAGCTTCTTTGACATGACAATCCATGCCTTGTCCATTCCGAGTCGCTGTAGTGGGCGACGAGAGTCTCTCCACGTTCCCTTGTGGTTCAACTCACTATCTCTAAGTTGCAAATGACTGCAATGTAGAGTTCTCCACCCGTGAGTGTTGAGTGCGGGGCCACTTTACCCTTGGCGGTCATCTGATATATCGATGGTTTAAGGTAGCGCAAGGTTCTCGGATATGACATTCTCTACCTTGTCCCCTTCAAGTCACTATAGTGAGCGACGGGAGTCTCCCCACATTCTTGTGGTTCAATTCGACTCTCCTGCTTCGATGGGCTGTCTTTGTCTTTGGCATAATAGCTTCCTCTTTGTGACTTGCACTTCTCTCCCCCACCATTGCCCTTGCCCAGGGCTTTGGTGGTATGGCACTTGTCTTGGCAGCGGTGACTAGTGAGCGGAGGTTGGACGATCCTGTCATTTTAACTCCGTCCTAGTACAAAGCTTCACCCCTTCTGCTTGAAGAGCACCAATGTTGAGTCTTCATCCTCCTAGGAACACTGTAGGCGGAGCTCGATGATATCCTTCACGTCCTCCTTCAACATGCCCGGCCGATGCTGAACAAAGCGATCTTGACCTCCAGTCCCAACTTATCAAGGCTTGCATAATTGATGAGCTGTCACTTTCTCTGTCCCATATCTCAATGGGACGCATGTTTGCCACATTCCCCATTGTCGCGATGACAATGCCATATTGAGTTTGCCACATCTTGCAGGGTTCTTGGGATATGCCTTCTTCCGATCACTTCTTTTGAAGCTTAGGCAACACCTTTGAGTATGAACGGGGTGAGATCGTTGTGCTCGTTCACGAAGAGGATGCACCTTAGATGGTTGTCCGTCTGCAACTTGGACGAAGTAATGTCATTGCACTTGTCGGCAGAGATCATGCGTTTTTGACATACTTGTCCATCGGGTGGCTGACCTTTTGAAAGACGCCGTTTCGAAACTTCAACGAACCATGGGATTGTTCGTGAAGATGCTCCGCTTGGACAAGTGGATTGTGGTTGGTGAACTCATGGCATGAGCTCCCAACGCCACCTCCATCTCCATTCGAAGGGACGACATTGTCAGTGTGTCCTTTGAAACTTTCGGATTGCGATCCTTGGAGGCCGCTTCGATTGCTCGAGGCGTTGTTCGAGAGGAAAGGGTACTCCTTCCTTCGGTTGGTGGCGAAATGCTTGACAGCAGCATGCCAAGGTTCGTCGATGCTCGACGCTCAAACCATTTGCCAAATTGGTCGTTGAATTGAAGTGTCGATTTGCATTGGCATGTAGCAGGTTCGTCCCAACCCTTGATGGATGACATCACGCCACTTGCGAGATGACACTTGACGAGGCAGGCAAGGCTGATAGCTCGTCCCCAAAGTGTTTGCAAGTAATCAACGCTTTGCTCCATCTCTGAAAGTCATCGTGGCGTGGCAGACGATGCTGCGGCACGACAAGATGCTTATGATTGATGCTCCTTAGCCGTAGCCGAAAGGGATCATGAACCTTGATGCTTAAACTTGAGCCAACTTCTCCCATGAAGCGGTTGTGCACTTCACGTTGCATGACTGGGCATGCGATGCGACATCACGAAATACCGAGTAGCGCCAAGTCATCACGATAGTGCATGACCGACAATTCCTTAATGTGACACAGGTCCTCCGAGTTACACGATGTTTGTGTAAACGACCCTTGGTATGGGTAGCGCAAGACCATCATGCGGAGCATATGGCCACTCTTGACGTAGCGCGACACTTCAAGATCCCGACTGTATACCTGGAGTGGTTGATCTACTCGAGTGAACGACGCATGACCGTCTCGGTTAGGGGGGCGATCAGTCCGCCATTATGATGCATGACGGATGTTCCTTGACACGACACGAGTGTACGAGGAACATACTGCGGGGCACGACTGGACGTGCGACGAGGAAGCTTGCCACGCATTCCTCATTGGCGTCCACGATTAAAGACCATGGTACCAGTGCACCTGGGCGTGGTAGAATTTTTGAGCGGAAGCACTTTTCCTACGCTAGGGCACGTTGTGATGACACAAGCGAATCATCATCGCTGGGTAATCCGAATAGGAAGAACTGCTCTGATACCACTTGTCACGGGGTCATTCTCAGACACTAGACCACATGCGACTACTAGGTGGATAGGCACCTAGCCAAGCCTATTTTGAATTTGCAGTGAAAGTTTTATGCTCGAGACGACTATGCCGAAGTCGCTCTTATAGACATTCAATCACGTACATGACTAGAGTGTTGGACTACTCGTCATAAGTTCGTGGCATTAGCGCGTTGCGGCACTAATGCAGGTGCTTGGGCGCTTAAAGTCCGAAGGGGTACTTGAGGTACCACGAGACATCACAAAGGGACACCGATGTGGGTTGTCACCCCACGCTCAAGGCCATGACATTAGAATTAAAGAAAGCTTACTTGCATTAAATATGATGAAACATAACATACAATTGGGCCTCGGAAGGCACTAGTGAACTCCTCTCAGTGTACCGTAGGTATAGGAGTCTTATTACATATTGAAGATGCAAAAGACGTACCCTACAGGTAACGTCACCTACTTGACCATTCATAAGGACGGCCTTACAAGATAAATGCCCTAAGGACGGATAACTTGGTGCTCCACAATATTACGCAGTGCGGGGCGGCTGCATGTGTTCCATGGTTTCCACGTTGCGCGGCCGAGAGTTATAAGTTGAGCGGCACCGATGCCGCGAGGCTTCACCCTTCGTGTCACGGAAAAATACCCTGTGATACATGCACCACACGAATATATTTATCAGTGGCCGAGTAGGATAAGGATACAAAGTCAATGCTTAAATTTATTAATTAATATATTATTGTTCCAAAGGAGTTAGGAGTTGATATAATTTTAGTCTACATGATTAAATTCTTATAACAATCTAAATATATATATACAATTCAACATAGAGTACCACTAATCAATGTAAATTAAAATTCCGCAACTAACCATCTACTAGCATTAAAATTCTAAAATAAAACAAATTTACAAATCATAAAAAATTCTAATTTTGGAAAATAGTTAATTATTTAAGAAAAATTAATTTAAGAAATGGGTCCATTGCATTTTAGTTTGGTTTACGTTACTAATCAAATCCATCTATGAAGTGAGGGATAAAACATAATTAGCATAAATAGCTAATGTAGGAAATGTTCAAGCTGGCTACATCATGCATGGAAACAGATGTTCTTTATAAGCATGTTGAATATATTTGTTGGCGCTTTGCTAGAGTTAAATGTTTAAATGTTTTTATAAAACTGAAAACATAATTAATCATTGCTCAAGTTAAATGTATGACATAAGACCCTGCATGCATCACACAAATATATTTATCAGTGGCCAAGTAGGATAAGGATATAAAGATGCTTAGATTTATTAATTAATATATTATTGTTCCAAAGGAGTTAGGAGTTGATATAATTTTACTCTACATGATTAAATTCTTATAACAATCTGAATATATATATACAATTCAACATAGACTACCACTAATTAATGTAAATTAAAATTCAGCTACTAACTATCCACCTAGCATTAAAATTCTAAAATTTGGCTACCAATACTGTTCAATTAGAATTTGACTGTTACTTATGATGATTGGAATGCGAATCTTGTGGCAGCAACACGTTTTCATAAGCAAAATTATAAAAACATAAATAGGTATTAGACTGCAATAAAAAATAAAAAAAACAATAGAATCCAAAAAGTTAGAAGAAGAAGAGGACAAATTAACCTTAATGTGATCTTGAATAATAGTCCTTGATTTTCGTCTCGGATAGGTAGATGCTGATATTCATGGCATCCATATTTATAGAGCAGAGAACAATTGGACAACACAAAATCATCATTCATTCTGATTCTGAGTATGAGTGGAGTTATAACACGGACCTATTATTAAAAGGATTAATTCTTTTAATTCCTTCACAGAGACGCACAATATCAAAACGAAGTAGAACTAAATATCAAAATGAAGTAGGATATCTAAATATAAAAATGAAGTAGAAATTGCTTTATGTTAGATAGTAATATTAGGAGGACGGAGGACGCGAAAGCGGATTGTGGAAAGATGGGGAGAATACCTATTATTAAAAGGATTAATTCTTTTAATTCCTTCACAGAGACGCACAATATCAAAATATCAAAACGAATTGAACGAAAAATCAAAACAAAGTAGGATATCTAAATATCAAAATGAAGTACCGTGACGACGATGACGACGGCAACCACAACGACGGCGACGGGCGACGGAGATCTCTTCTCCTGCGTTCAAGGGGGTTGCGGACGGCGACGAGCGACATAGATCTCTTCTCCTCCGTTCGATAGGGAGAAGTACCGTGACGACGATGACGACGTCAACGACGGGCGACGGAGATCCGGAGGACGGAGGACGCGAAGCAGACCGTGGCTGCGGCGACAGGCGACGGAGATCTCTTCTCCTGTGTTCGAGGGGGCTGCGGACAGCAAATATCAAAATGAAATAGGATATCTAAATATCAAAATGAAGTAGAAATGAAGTACCGGGACGGCGACGACGATGACGACAGCAACAACGGCGACGGGCGTCGGAGATCTCTTCTCCTGCGTTCGAGGGGTTGCTGACGGCGACGGGCGACAGAGATCTCTTCTCCTCCGTTCGATAAGGAGAAGCACTGCGACGACGACGACGGCAGTGACGGGCGACGGAGATCTGGAGGACGGAGGATGAGAAGCAGACCGTGGCTGCGGCGATAGGAGACGGAGATCTATTCTCCTGTGTTTGAGGGGGCTGTGGACGGCGACGGGTGACAGAGCTCTCTTCTCCTCCGTTCGATAGGGAGAAGTACCGTGACGAAGACGACGACGGCAACGACAGTGATGGGCGACAGAGATCTGGAGGACGGAGGACGTGATGCAGACCGTGGCTGCGGCGACAGGCGACGGAGATCTCTTCTCCTCCGTTCGATAGGGAGAAGTATAGACCGTGGCTGCGGTGACGGGTAACCTCTTCTCCTCCATTCGATAGGGAGAAGTACCGCGACGACGACGATGGCAACGCGCGACGGAGATATTGAGGACGCGAAGCAAGGTTGCTGCAGCGGATAAAAACCCTAGAGATAAATTGGGGCCAGCCAAATGAGCGACGGAGATATGGAGGACGCGAGCTGCGGCAGATAAAAACCCTAGACATAAATCAGGGCCGGCCAAATGAGCGACGGAGATCTGGAGGACGCGAGCTGCGGCAGATAAAAACCTAGACATAAATTGGGGCCGACCGATTGAGTTGAAACAAATTTTAAATATAAATAAATAACACGTGTCATTTAAATATGTTATCACTTGTCATAATTTTTTAATTATTATTAATTGATAATACATGTCATCACCATAATAAGTCACTTGTCGCGCTCTTATACCCCATGCTTTTACCTCTACTTATATATATTTAATATTTTAATCTAAATAATAAAAATAACATTTTATTTGCTCAATATAATTTTATATTTTAAGGAATTTATTGTCATATTTTAATTTTTTTTATTCACATAAAATCTCAAAACTGAAAAAAATAGAAAATGTTGGATCATCGGGTTGAAATTTTTTAGTCTGGGTATGGGTCGCGTAGTTGACCGAACCAGTGAACTCCCCACGTTTGAATGACAAGATGGAATAAAAGTACACCATTTAATATGCATGACAGTGTGCAGCATATTCTGTAATTTTTTATTTTTTATTTTTTTTCAGTCTAAATCCCAGAAGCAAAATGATAAATTCTGGTTAAATTGGGTGTTGTCACAACTCCAATAGCCAACTAACAATACTAATAGGATTTGAACATATTCCTTTTCTTTTCACATTAGTAAATCCCTTTGGTGGAATCTTTTACATGTATCACATTGTCTTAGAATGAGGAAATCAATCATAATCGCTGACTTCATAATCTATCAGGATGTGGTACAACTTTTTGAAACTGTAAAGCAGCTTGTCATCGCATACATAGACTGATCCTTTTCAGCAAGTAGTGTGATGAAAGGGAATATGGCGTCAAGCCTTTTGAATGACATGAGCATCTTAAATTGGGCTTGACTCATAGATCGAAAAGGTTGCGACATTATGAGAATTATGCATTCACCACTCAGGGGCACATTCCTTTAAGTGCTACGAGCTTTATGTAGCACACACCTTGCAGGTTCTTTAAGATAGTATCAGAAATTTGTCTAAGATCGTGGCACTGTTTTTATTGACAAATACTGCATAAGCAAAATAAAAAAACAAGAACAATTAACTGATACGAAAGATAAATAAAGGTTACCTAATTAAACTAACTGTTCTAAGTGAAGAACAAGCACACATTTGAAAGTAGTCCACCACCAGATAAACTACATCAATAGCTAGTAATTTGACATCAGACACTAGGAAGCTTTTTGCAACCATCCCCTTCATGCACACCATATATGAATCTGAAAGTTGCCATCTTCAGTTATTCAATTGCATTTAGCTCAGGAGAAGAACCGGTAGCTCTTTGCGCTCATTATGATGTTCCACAATCCTCCGATAGGTGCCACGATTGTCAGTAGCACGCCAAGTATGATGCATGTCTGAACAGTAGTAAGAGAAGAGTGTTTATGGTTGATCCAAAAGTAGAGAGAAGTACATCTTAGTTAGAATGTTACACACCCAGTTTGCAAACCAGGATAAGCTGAAAGCTTTGGGCTTGTAAATGGCCAACCACATGATGCAAGGGAGCTGCATGAACAAAGATACATTGATGTTATTTACTATGATCTGCAGTTATAGCACACAGATGTGATGCAAAATCATTATGCTAGAATATAAGTTTCAACTCAAAGTATGAGTTTTTTTGCTTACAAAATAAGTAGTAGGAGCGAAAGCTAATCCTCCCAAGAATCCGAGCAACCCGCCAAAGAAGGGAATGGCAATGGCAACAATCATTGTAAATGCTGAAGATAAAGGAATCAAGTAGGATTAAACACCATTTCAAAATCTAAAGGATACATGTGTTCTGTTTTGATTGAAGAAATGTTTTCATTACCAACGTATAGACTTCTTGTGATCAAGCGAAGAGGTAACCCCGGTGCGAAATTTAGTTTCTTCACGAGCACTGTTTCTAACATGTCAAATACAGGCATTGCATAGATCTGCAAGAATTAGGCAGAACAAGATTATTCGAAAAACAGTTCTCTTGTTCATATTTCAAAAGTAGAATGGTTAATAGCATCAGCATGCCATTGCACAAAAATATTATCATGTTCCCGGATTTAGAGTAGCAAGTTATTGGACAAAATTTTCATTCTAGCATATATAACAAAAATTGCCAAAGTTATTTTAAAAAGTTAACCATTTCTGAATGCTCTATGCGATGTATGTACCTGATAGCTTCCAATGACATGGATCACCACAAACATGTTTGCAGCAGCTATCAGCCACCTGGGCTTCTCCAGTGTAATGAGAATGTTATCGTCGACTGAATTGCCGAAGACCCAATATCCAATAATCGCGACAGGGAAGTAGCAGATTGCAACTACGATATAAGCAACAACGACACCTTTCCACATGGGTTTCTTTGACGGATTTTCAGGAGTGGAAGGCATAGTGGCCTGTATCTCCAAGACCACGTTGTGCCCGGCGTATGCAAAAGCAACATCTCCCAGTGCAGAGAAGAAGCTAAAGACTGACCCAGCTGTCGAGTTTGAATCCTTGGGGCCATAATCTACGTCAGGCTTCCTCCCTTTCGCTGCAGCTGCTGTCCAAGCGATGGTGGAGTAACTGTTCAGGGTATCAAGTATCAGAAAAAACGACACCTTGAAAATTTGAGTAAACAGAAAAACAATATGCTATCGATGGGGATATCAGTCTGATCAGGTTACCTTAAGGACATGACGGCTGCAGCCAGAGAGACACCTGAGATGGAGTTGAGGTTTGGCAGTTGTGACAGAACAAAATGCACGGAAGCAAAGATTAATATGAAATAGCTTGTCCTTATTGGTCTGCAGGAAGGGCAGACGACGTCGTGAAATTTCTGCAGCGACTTGCCCCCTGTGACCATGTACACGATGTTCACGCCTACCTCGACGATGATCTGCTGGGGGACGACGATCCAGAGGCCGAGCTTCTCCCCGAAGGCATACTGTCCGAGCTCATGGTAGCGATCGAAGCGCTTGCCCGGCACCATCTCGTGCATTTCCACCATTTGCCAGAGAGTGTACAGTGTGATGATCCACGATATGACCAGCACTGCAACAGCAGGACCCCTGAAAAAAAATTCATATGTTTTCAGTTCAGAGAAAGAAAATTTTGCTAGGCCTCGTGGGCAACCTTAGTACAATCGTAAAACATCCATAAAAAAAAATGCTACAACACTCATTTCAACAGAGCAGGATGTACGCAAACATCAGACTAGGCATGCTAGTGTTAGAGTCGGTGGATACTTCAGGGTCCCTTGTTTCTCACATCGGGTTCGTCCACGTGAGCTTAGGGGAATCTGAGTATTACTCAATTAACAGTATCACTGGCGTACGAACGAAAGGGGAGGTTCGGGGGGGCCCGTCCCCCGCCCCCCGAAAGGGAGGGTTTGGGTTTTAAACCCGGTTTGGAGAGGCTATTAATAGCCTAATTTTCTGATGTAATTTGGTGTGACGGCTGTAAACCTAAACGATATAGTGGAACCTCTTTGCAGGACGTAGTCCTCATCTTAAGGGTGAACCTGGGTAAATTCGTGTGTCTCCTCTATTTTTCTGCAATCTCTCTACGATCTTCTCTCCTTGTTCTCGGATTTTCTCATCAATTGGTATCAGAGCACAAGTTGTTCAAGGAATTAGGGTTTATTCGAGATGTCAGGAGGGTCGCGAATCGAGATAGAAAAATTTGATGGAACACGGTTTGATCTCTGGAAGATGAAGATGGAGGATCTCCTTTGTGATCGAGATCTTTAGACGGCAATCGAGAAGGAGAGACCAGGCATGGAGGCGGCGAAGGTCGCGGACGAGGCCTCCTCCAGTCAGGCAGATCCAAAGACGATCGAAGAGTGGGATCGGATTGATAGAAAGGCGAAGGGTTTGATTCGGCTGTGTCTCGCGGATTCAATTCTTACGAATGTGATGGGCGAACCTACTGCCAGAGATCTGTGGAGGAAGTTGGAATCCCTATATCAAAGTAAGTCGTTGGTTAACAAGTTATTTCTGAGGAAGAAATTGTACAATCTTCGGATGCAGGAGGGTGACTCATTTTCTACTCATCTTTATAACTTTAACATGGTGATCAGTCAACTTGTATCAATCGGTGTTAAGTTTCAAGATGATGATAAGGCAATAACATTGCTCTGTTCGCTGCCGAATTCATGGGACAATCTTATTGTTGTGATTGGTGGCGGGGATAAAGAACTTTCGTATGAAAGTGTATGTGCTGCCTTGTTATCAGAGGAAATACGGAGAAAGGGATCAGCAAATTCTGGTAAAGAGGCGCTGGCGGCCAGAGGAAGGCAACCAGAAAGGAATCAAAATCAGAGAGGGAGATCCAAATCTCGTGGGCGTTCGAAGAGTAAGGATAAGAAGGTGCAATGCTGGAGATGTTAAGAGTGGGGCCATCTGAAGCGAGATTGCAAAAACAAGCCGGTTCATAAGAAAGAAGCTGAGTCAACCTCGGACAAAAAGGAGGCTGAGGCAGGAGATATGTATGTGGCTTCTGCATGTACGGCACAGTCAGATAAAGATGTCTGGCTTATCGACACTGGTGCTTCGTACTACATGACCCCTCATAAACACTGGTTCTGTGAATATGAGGAGTATAATGGTGGGATGTCATGCTCGAAGATGACACTGCAGTTCAGATTATTGGACGTGGCAGGGTGAAGTTGAGGATGAATGATGGCACGGTGAAGACTCTACCAGATGTGATGCATATACCACTTATGAGCAGGAATTTATTATCTGTTGGTACAATGACTGACTCGGGTGTTATATTCAGTTGTAATAAGGATTCGTGCAAGATGATCAGAGGGTCGATTGTAATTGTACGAGGGGTTCGCTATGGCACGTTGTACAAGTTGCTCGGAGAGACAATATCTGTAGGCTGCGGATTTATTTCTGAAGAGGCCAAAGAAGATGAAGACATCAAATCTATGTTGTGGCATCGGAGATTAGGCCATATCAGTGAAAAAGGACTCTCCACTATAGCATCAAGTCAGATGGTAGAAGGAGTTCCGGATTGTTCTGTGGGCTTCGGGTTCTGTGAACATTGCCTCCATGGAAAACAGAACCGAGTCAGTTTTCAACACACAGGTTCAAGAGCAACGAAGATTCTCGAACTGATTCATAGTGATGTTTTTGGACCAACTCCGACTCTATCTATTGGAGGGTCCAGGTACTATGTTTCTTTTATAGATGATTTTTCGAGATACAGTTGGATTTATTTTATCAAGAATAAATCAGATGTATTCGATAAGTTTCGAGAATTTAAAGTTTTGGTGGAAAATCAATTGAGCTGCAAGATCAAGGTCCTTCGTACAGATATTGGAGGTGAATTTTGTTCAGATAAGTTTGAGCATTTCTGCGTGGATAATGGTATTGTTAGGCAGAAGACAACTCCATATACACCTGAGCAGAATGGAGTAACTGAAAGGTTAAATCGGTCACTCATAGAGAAGGCCAGATGTATGCTGAGTTGGGCTGAATTGGGGCAAGAATTCTGGGCAGAAGCTGTAGCCATAGCAAACTACCTGAAGAACCGCTCACCGACCTCATCAGTGAAGGATCAGACACCTTATGAGGCAATGTTTGGGAAGAAGCCAAATTTGTCTCATGTTCGGGTGTTCGGATGTGACGCATATGTTCATATACCCAAGGAAAAACGGGGTAAGCTTGACAGTAAATCTGAAAAGAACATATTTATCGGATACAAGGAAGGGATCAAAGGCTACAAACTGTGGAATCCAAAGTCAAGGACTATTATTTACAACAGAGATGTTGTTTTTCGTGAATCACGTTCCCAAGTTGAAGTTCAAAAAGGTGATGAACCTAAGAAAGTGGTAGTGCTTGAAGAAAATTCTGATTCTGAAACTTCAGAGGTGGATGCACAAGATACTTCAGTTGAGTCTGTTATAGAACCGGATCAAGAGAACTCGATTAATGAAGTTGAAGATGCAGATTCAGATGAAGACCCAGATATTGGTACTACCATACCAGTTCTCAGGAGATCGACACGAGAAAGAAGAGCACCTTTGAGATACTCTTTTAGTGCTCTGAGTTCGTTTCATGCTTTGAGCATCATCGGAGAAGAACCTAGTTCTGTAAAAGATGCAAGGTCTATGGATGATGCAAATCAGTGGGAGCTTGCTATGGCAGATGAGATGCAATCACTGGATAAGAATGAAACATGGAGCTTGTGTCAATTGCTTAAGGATAGAAAGGCAATTGGTTGCAAATGGGTATTCAAGCGAAAGCTGAAACCGGATGGGACTGTGGAGAAGTACAATGCAAGACTGGTAGCTAAAGGGTACTCTCAGGTTGAGGGAGTCGACTATGATGAGATTTTCTCTCCCGTGACGAAAATGACTTCGATCAGATTTGTTCTATCTCTGGCAGCAGCATATAATCTTGAGGTAGAGCAGATGGATGTGAAGACGGCATTCCTTCATGGGGACTTGGAGGAAGAGATATATATGAGACAACCAGAAGGCTTTGAAGTTCAAGGTAAAGAGAAGCTGGTGTGCAAATTGAAGAAGTCTTTGTATGGATTGAAGCAGTCGCCAAGGATGTGGTATCAGAAGTTTGATACGTACATGCTCGAACTCAAGTTTGTACGTTCAGATTCAGATCATTGTGTTTATGTGAAGAGAGTTGGAGATCAGTTTGTCATTCTTACATTGTATGTGGATGACATGTTGCTGATTGGAAACAGTATGAAGATGGTGAATTCAGTGAAGAGTTTGTTGGCTAAGAAGTTTGAGATGAAAGACTTAGGGCCAGCGAATTTTATTTTGGGTATGCAGATTAGAAGGGATTGTCAGAAGCGAAAGTTGTGGCTAGGACAGGAGAAGTACATAAGAGAAGTCTTGAAGAAATTTAACATGTCGGACTGCAAGCCAGTGTGTACTCCTATGTCTCTAGAAACCAAACTTTCTGCAGAGCAATACCCGAAGACGGATGAAGAAGCTGAAGAGATGGATCGTGTGCCATATGCAAGTGCAGTGGGCAGCTTGATGTATGTCATGGTGTGCACGCGTTCAGATATAGCCCAAGCAGTGGGAGTCTTGAGTCGATATATGTCTAACCCAGGCAGAGAACATTGGAATGCTATCAAGAGAGTTTTCAAGTACCTTCGTGGAACTTCAAATTTTTCGTTGTGTTTTGAAGGTACAAGGAAAGGAAAGATGCTTGATATTGTGGGTCATGTAGATGCTGATTGGGGTAGAGACATTGATAGTAGACGATCCACTAGCGGATATGTTTTTACATTATTTGGGGCTGCACTAAGTTGGATGAGCAAGAGACAAAGCGTGGTAGCACTTTCTTCTACAGAAGCAGAATATATGGCTCTTACTCATGCTGCAAAAGAGGTCATATGGCTACGACGGTTATGCTTGGAGCTCGAATTTGAGCAAGGTGCTATAGAGGTGAGATGTGATAATCAAGGTGCTATTCAGTTAGCTAAGAATCCTGCATTTCACTCACGCACAAAGCATATTGACATCCAATACCACTTTATTCGGGAAAAGGTGGAAAAGAAAGAGGTTCAGCTTGAAAAGGTTGATACAACAGAGAATAGTTCTGATTTTCTGACTAAAGTAGTTACAGGTGTAAAGTTTGAGTGGTGCTCTACTGCTGTCGGATTGAAGAAGAATGTTGCTGGCAAGGCTCTCATTGGTGTGAAGTATCCACCAAGTGGGAGAATGTTAGAGTTGGTGAATACTTCAGGGCCCCTTGTTTCTCACACCGAGTTCGCCCATGTGAACTTAGGGGAATCTGAGTATTACCCAATTAACAGTATTGCTGGCGTACGAACGAAAGGGGGGGTTCGGGGGGCCCCGCCCTCCGACGGCGGTTTGGAGAGGCTATTAATAGCCTAATTTTCTGATGTAATTTGGTGTGGCGGCTGTAAACTTAAACGATATAGTGGAACTTCTTTGCAGGACGTAGCCCTTATCTCAAGGATGAACTAGGTAAATTCGTGTGTCTCCTCTATTTTTCTGCAATCTCTCTACGATCTTCTCTCTTTCTTCTCGGATTTTCCCATCAGCTAGCAACATAATATAGATAGCTCTCGACTATTTAAACAATTCTGTAGCAAGGAGACAATAAATCAACTCAGTTTTATCAGAAGAGGAGGAAAGAAACAAAGAACAGAGTTGTAAATGTTTGGGGGAAATGCACTTGCACCGATGAAGCAGGTGCTAACAATTTGTATCTCCACTACATTTAATGTGTACAAGAACGATCGTATGCCATGTATGCGGTGTA
Source organism: Pontederia crassipes (assembly GCA_030549335.1). NCBI lineage: Eukaryota > Viridiplantae > Streptophyta > Magnoliopsida > Commelinales > Pontederiaceae > Pontederia > Pontederia crassipes. The sequence continues at coordinate 26,775,603 of CM060190.1, forward strand.
ACATGGACTTTATCAGACTTCATGCAGATGAAATCGACAGGTATCATATTAGTCACTCTTGTTTATCAAATAGTTATCTGGAGAATTGTAAAAATAACCGAAGGAAGAAAGGCCATCATATGTGACCACATAAATAAAAAAAAATCCAACTTCATGTCTTCTTCCGCTTCACCAAAACCATGACTATAAGCTTATGAGTTGATTGATAAAACTATGAAAAATTTGTTCCTTAATCAAGGAATTTGTGTAAAAAGCCATCCCTGGGAAGGCATTTTATACTTCTTTTTTGAGGATGTCTTTTCAAATTATTCTAATTAAGTTGGGACAAAAAACAAGGTTTAATATAGCACCTCCCGGCAAAACCATATATAACAGTCAGATGAAACATAAACAAACCATATGGGATTTCAAACAAAGACGAAAGAGCACATAAAAGAAGAAGGCCCAGCCTTATTACCATCCAAGATGCGCCATGGCGTAAGGCAAGCTGAGCACCCCGGCGCCCACCATGGCCGTGACGTTGTGGAACGCCGAGTACCACCACTTGGCATTCCTCGACGACGTGATCGGGAGCCAGTCATCAATGGACTTCTCTCCTCCCGCCATGGATGCAGAACTTGGTAGCAGAAAACTGACAAGAGGAGTAGTAGTAGGAGAAGAAGAAGAAGGATATCAAAAGGCACAGAGAGTTGAAAGGAGAAGCAACTGTTAAAATCTCTCTCACTCTCGCCCTCCCTCCCTCTAATCCACGGCTGTGCAGAAAAGCAGAAATATATAGTGCAAGATCAACTCAGAAGCGAGCCCAAATCACTCCAGAGATCAGACTGGGGAGAGCAGAGAAGGATGATGCTAAATTTGGTGTGCAGTCACTGCGAAAGCTTGATAGGGGAAAGAAAATGCAGAACGCCAGCTAGAGAGGGATGGAGAGGCGACCAAATAAGGGCAGTTTTGTTGGCAAATTAAAGCATGCAAACTGTAACGTCCCGTAAACTTGGAAAGAAGCCGCATGCACCAGGAAAATTCAACTACTTTTTTTACGCGCTTGCATGTGTGCCGAGAACTTAATGGCGGGAGATCCTTCAAATCTTCCACGTGGAATTCCATCGATGGCGGGTCATTATTACTTTCCCCCGCACCACGAGAGAGTTAATCTTAATTAGGGCGCTGATTGGTTAATGTTTGACACGTACAAAAAGGTACGTACGTGCGTGTGAAGTGATTAGAATGTTAGGAAAGTGTTAATATTGTAATGGATCCATATTTGTTGTTTTTTTATTGTCACCTTTTTTTTTTGAAAAGTTATTAATTATGTTATGATATATACATATCAATATTAATTATCAGGATTTGTTAGAATATCTTAAATTATTCGTTGCACGATTATGAAAAGAAAAAAAGGACAAATGAAATAAATATAAAACCTGATTAAATTTAGTAAGTCCAAAAATGGAAAAATGATATATCATCCTCAAACTTTAGCCCAATAGACCTTCTAATGTTCAAACTTTTAAAATAACCTCACAAGTTGATAAATTTATCTTTCTATACCATTGTGAGATAGTTAAGAGGTTCTATCCTCTTAATTTGAAACTTAGCTAGATTCGTTAATGAAATCCAATTATAATGACTTTTATCAATTAAGTTTTTTAAGCCTTGTTATACATATAAATATATAGTTTAATGGATGTGTAGATCATTTTCTAAAATGATAATTCTGTATATGCACCTTGCTTACAAGAATTGAAGCATATAGAATGATGTCTCCTAGAGCACATTAAGGTTAAAGTGGTTCTCATTGGTTCGATTTTTGGTTTAGAAAAATCATTCATTATTTTGTTGGTCGGTTTTTTATAGTATAGAAACTACTCTAAAATCATTTAAAACAGATAAAAATCACCTTTTAGTGAATCAATTTTTTGGATGATTTTTTCAGATCCTATTTTAGTATAATAATATTTTTAGTATAATAAAGAGGATATAGTAGTAGAACTATAAAATTAGAGTTTCATAATGTGATAATAACATATTAAATTATATCAAAATAAATATTATTAATAAAAATGTTTACTTATGAATTAATTATATAAATAAAAATTAATAAATTAAAACATACTCCACGGCTCTCTAGTGGTGGAGTCCTAATTTTAACGGGTCGATTTCGTTCTATTAAAAATCGACCTAAATCATATTTGGTCTCCTTAATTTTCAATCTTTTTCGATTCGGTTTTCTCATATTGAGTAGGTTTCACCGATCCGTCGAGTTTTTCTTATACATGTAGCACATATCTTGAAGTTTATTGAGTATTTGAGTGGTGTGAATTCTCATATAGTACATATATATATATATATTCGAATTAATGATAATCATAAATCATATATACATAATTTGTGATTATCATTAATTGGAAAATTAGGAAAGTACTTATTGTCATAATTAATTCAATGTTAATTATAGACCAAGATGTGTAATTGATATTGCGCTAGAAATTAGGAAAAATCTAATAAAATAATAAATGAAGGAAGATATAATGATCACACGTAACAACCAAAATTAGTAGAAACTAGTAAACTTACTCGCGCTTTAGCGCAATTATAAATTTTTTATCAAAAATATTTTTAAAATTCAAAATTAATGTGTTTTAAAAAAATGCATTACTTTATATTTTAATTTTATTATTATAAAATATAATATAACATAATATAAAGAGTCAATATGTAATTTATAAATAATAGATAATGATAATATCAAGTGGTTACATTATGAATTAAATGATAATATTTAATACACACTACCTAAATTAATTAAGGATGCAGTTATATATTTATTTTATATTATGAAATATATAATAGAATATAAAAAGCCAACATATAATTTATATGAATAATTAAGGATACATTTATATATAATTTTTTTGTTATGAATACAAATATAATAGGATACAAAGAGTCAGCACATATTTTATAAACAATTAATTATGATATTAAAATTTTAAAACAAAAAATAATAATGAGAATATCAAGTGTTTGTGCTAAGAGTTAAATGGTGATAATTATGACACTAAATATAAAAATATTTAAAAATAGAACAGTTAACATATACAATATTAATACATATTAATTAATAGGAATCAACATATTTGTGAAGAGTCTGTCTATATTTCCGAATAAACATTCATTATTCTTCTTACATGTTAAATATTCCCCACCATCCAATTCCATTCGTCCCTTTGACACTTGCGTATATACACATAATGTTTCAGCTGTAACGCCTTCGAGTATTAGCCTTCTTAATTTCTTAATCTGTTACTGAACAAAGCTCAAGAAATCTAAATATACTTCGAATAAGAAACAAAGACCTCCTCTTCCCCCTCCCCATCGTTCCACATCGCCACTCGTTCCGCGAGCGCACATTTTTATTACGCGATATGACAATGCATTCATTACAGCATCATTATCCCTTCTATATATGTATTGATACCTACATAAAATAAAACAAAAATTAAATAAACATCAGGAAGCCAGGCAATTCAGGGGAGGGAAATTCTACCTAATACAAAGAGTTGGAAACACAGAACCGCGCGTAGAAAGATATATATATAGGGAGAGAGAGAGAGAGAGAGAGAGAGAGAGAGAGAGAAGGAATGGGTGTTGACGATCAGCGCGCTTCGTGCCTGCTTCATCTGCAAAATTAAAGCAAAACAGGGGGAGGTTGACAAATGGATAGGGAAGGGAATTGATTATGAATGACTGTGAAACAAAAGAAAAATGTGTAATAATAAAATGTGGAATGAGAAGTGGAACTGATTTATGATTCAGGTACCACTCTTTCCTTCAGATGAATGTCTGAAAAAGACGTGGATGCATTAGCAGCTGGACTTCTTTCAACATGGGAGAGCCCCGGGCGCTCGAAGTGATCGAGGCAACCTTGGACGCGAACTTGGTTCCGAGGCTGTGACCTTCAATTCCATTCCTTCCATATGCTTTGAGCCATTTGCACTCTCTTAGGTATCTGCACGGTAGAACATAACATGAGATTGTGATCAAAGCTTGCGAATGGAAAAAAATCTGATGGACATGAAAGTTGTAAAAGCTCTTTGGCCTAGCGGCTCCATGAACACGAACTTATCCCACTTGCACGCCTTCTCCTCCTCTTCCCCCTCCCCGTTGCTCCTGATCGACACCCGTTCTGCGAGGAAGGTGAGAAGCCATCGAGGAGTCGAGATGCAGGCCCTTGGGGTCGAGTGAGGAAGGTGCAGCATAAGTTCTTGCAGAGCTTCCTGTCGCTTTCGATGGAAGGAGTGGGAGACAAAGATGAGGGTGGAGACTGGAGCAGCGGCAGGGTCACAAATTAGTTGTTGCATTAAAAAAAAAGCAAAAATGAAAATGAAAGTAAGTGCCTTGCAAAGCACCAGAAGCACATAGTCAACACACGTCATTGGAGGTTGCTGTGGAGGCATCTCAAATTCCTCCATTTTTAATGTAGAGAATTGGAACGTATGAAATATCAAAAGTTGCACGATTGAGGAAGATGGCGTTACTTGAGCACTAAATTGGAATGTAGGGGTCTTGTTAAGTAATTGAGTTTGGTTTAGCCGTATATGTCATTTACTATTTTAATTAATGATATTAATTAAATGATTATAAATGTATGAAATAGATAGGAAAATTTTAAAAATAAGAAAAAAAAATAAAGTGACAAGATGGGCTGAGAATCCTCCCAATGCATCAACTTTATATATATATATATATATATATATATATATATATATAGATTAAGGGGCCTTAATATTTGCACCTTAAAAAGCGCATTAAATGAGCGATATGTTTATATTTCAGCAAAATGGAAAATAAGGCGGTTACCTAATGACTAATTTTGTTCATATTCCCTTTTAATTTTGTATATTTGGAACTACGTTAAAGATATTACGAGTTATAAATTTGTCTTTGTGAAAGTTGCATGCAACCTTCTTCTTATGCCCCAGATATTAACATCTTGTGGCCTCATTATTACTAATATATATATATATATATATATGAATTAAAATAGATGCTAATGATGCACCGTGGCAAAAAAAGGTCCAAGTGCAGTTGCTATTTCTTCTATCTCTTGAAAGATCAGGAGACTACTAGACTAAATGCTTACTTCTTTTCAGACGAATTTTATCTACAAATATAAGAAGAAGATTCAAAAATCCCTTTCATCAATCCTCAAATTGGATCAAACTTGACATGTGCATTCTTTTCCTTTTGGTAGGGGTCACATGCATTTTAGCTACAATGGAAACTGCTATACGAAATTTTGATAGATAATTGTAAGCACAAATATAAAACTTCAAAATTTGGCCAAAGCATACATGTTTTTCCCAATCTTCATTTTTGTGGGCGTCAAATTTGAAGGAGTTGGAAAGTGAATTTTTTCTTTTATAGAGATTCAATACATCGTGTTCTTTTTTTATTCATTAGATTGATATTTGTTGTGCAGGAATATATAAGATGCATGTCAGTAGTCAGATCATTCTTAGCCGACATCTAATATTCACTTGGGCTATCACAGCGTCATTGTTTTATGAGTAATGTTGGATTTAAGTTTTAATAACACTTTATATTTTTATATTTTGATGATAAAAATATCGAAAGATTAAAATTAAAATGTTCAAAAAATTAAAGAAAAAATGATAATTTTATGCAGCACATTTTAATTAAATAATTAACTATGATCCTATTAGATTTTGGATGAATCATAATATATTAAAGTTGTAGAGAATCCTACTATCTTTCCATGAAATAAAAAATCATCTTATTTGTATAACTGTGTAAAACTTATGCTTAAAATAGTGCAGGACAATCGAGCTGCCAGGTAGAAAACTGATCGATTGGTCAAGAACACAGGTTGATCGATCCAAAATACAGGTTGATCGGTCAGTGCAGAAAATGGCTAATTTCAACAAACGAAATGTCGAGACTATACTAGTCGAGGTACCGATCGACCGGTCTAGAACATAGGTCGACCGGACATTACAAAAGTCACCAACGGTTATATTTTTTATAAAAGAGTGTACCGGTCGACCGGTCCATATGTGCGATCGACCGACCTCTGAGTCAAATGAACAATAACGGTCAAATTTGAATGAAAAAATTGTGAAATAATTTTTGGACAAGCTGAAGCCTATAAAAGGAGTGACAAAGCTAGAAGGAAGTGCATCCATCCAAGCATTGAAGTAAAACTTCAAGAAATTAAAGGAAGATCATTTCTCTTGATGTTATCATTTAGAGTTTTTTTTCTCTCTTTCACTCTTGTGAGCTTAGCTTTGTAAAAGAAAAAACATTTTGTTCAGGAAAAATAGAGAGCTTCTGTGTAAAAGAGATTTTAAAATTTTCTTTTGAATGAGAGAAAAAAATTAGCTTCGTAGAAAGAGAGGTTGTCTTGTCTTTCGAAGCGAAAAAAATATGATTGATGTAAAGGACTTTCTTCCTTTTCCTATTTGGAATAAAGCAAGGGATTAGTGAAATCTCCGATAGTCTCGAGATCGAGAAATCGGAGCGGGAGCATAGGCCAAGGTGTGGTTGAACCTCGTCAACAACCACCGTGTTTTTACGTTTGATTTTTTCTCTCTCTCCCCGTTCATATTATGTTTTATGATCAGAATTATTTTATTTTAAAAGGTTTTAAAGAATTGGTTTTGTCCTTCCGCGACGATCTTTGTGAAATCGATATTTTTGATTTAATACAAATTCATCCCCCCCCTCTTGGTGCCCTTTGAGATCTTACAATTAGTATTAGAGTGGATTGCTCTTGTTTTAATTTTTTGAATCATCTTGTTTTATGATCTAATTGTTTTTAGATCTAGTTTTTTTAAGATTCAATTATCTTGTTTTAAGATTTAACCATCTTAAGAGCTTTGGCATCAAATGAATTTATTTTTGTCGAAGGACAATCAATTAGTCGTCCTACCTTTTTAAATGCATAAAATTTTTAATATTGAAAAATTAGGATTCAAGCATACATTTGTTCTATTGATATTAACATGTGAGATATCGTTGAAAAATATTATTATCTTTATGAAAAATTACATACTGAACATGACGAAAGACAAAAAAAATTTCGAAATTGGATTGAAAAGTAAAGAATATTTTTTATTGTACTTTAGAATCAACAGATTTCAATCAAATTTCTAATTATGAAAGTGCGACCGAAATTTGGAAGAAACTCATTACTACTTATGAAGGAATGGATAAAGTCAAAGAATCTAAATTAAATATTTTGAATCATCAATATGATTCCTTTAAGATGAATGAAAATGAATCCATAAATGATATGGTTGTTCGGCTTAATGATATTGTGAATGGCTTAATCTCTTTGGGCGACCTAGAACTAACCCCCAAAAAGTGAAAAAGATTCTCAGGTTTTTTTCCTCCCAATGACATACAAAAAAAATGGTGATCGAAGAAAAGAATCTGAACAAATTGAATTTTAATGATCTTATTGGTTCATTTCTAATCTATGAAATCAGAATTCAAGAAGAAGAAGAATCTAATGTCCCCAAAAAGAAGACATTGACTTTGAAAGTAATGAAAATGAAGATAATTCAAGTGAAGAAGAAGTGGATAAAAAGAAACTCGTCCGCTATACAAGAAAATTTGACAAATATCTTATGTTGGTGAAATCTAAAGAAAAGAGTGAGAAGACGAAAAGAGGGTTATGTAAACATCACTCAAAAGACAAAAAGGAGATGTCTCAGAAGGAGAAGAAGAAGAAATATAAAGAACCAAGTGAACATGAATCAAATGACTCATCAAGTTCTTCTAGTGAGGATGCATACTTGTGTCTAATGGTACACAACGATGATGTAACTTCAAACTCTTCAATTTCAAATAATGACTCATCGAGATTTTTTGAAGAAAATATTTTTTTAAATGTAAATGAAGAACTCTTCTATCTCATAAAAAGATATTTTTTAACTAAAGAGGAAAATAAAAAATTACTATATGAGATTGAAAATTCAAAAATGAAATTGAAACCTTGGAAATTACACTTGCATGTAAAATTGTAAAACTAGCATGTTCTTTAGAAAATGTAAAGAAGGAAAATGACTTTTTGAAAAACTCACCAAATAAGATTATTTCTCATGTAATGACAAATAATCTTAGAAATAATTTTAGATATGAAAATTCATATTGGAAATCCAATCATCTATATAATAGAAAATCACATCTCAAATGTTTTACATGTGAATTTTATAAGCATTATGCATACCAATGCAAAGTAAAAAATTTTCACAACATATGATGATATGGGTTCCGAAAGGAACATTATTTAACAAAATTGGACACAAAAAAGTTTGGATATTAGAAGTTATTTGATTATTTTTCAGGTATACCTCACATGAAAATGACATACAGAATTGGAAATGTGAAGACACAAAGGTTATGATAAAAGTATCATCTATTTTTTTATGTCACTCAAAAATTCAAAACTACTATTTTTTTAAAAGAGGAACATATAAAATTGATAATAGTGATAGGGGGAGCATTTATTTTGACATGTCATGGACATCATTATTGAATCAAAGTTTTATGCCATATTTTGATTCTTAATATATATTTTTTTGCTTTCATAAATTGGTTTTCATTATAAAATAGCCATAAATTTAGGGGAAGTTATCTTTCAAAACTTGCAATACTCTACATGTCTATTATATGACAAAATGGGGAAGAATAATTTTTTTTTTTTTGAAAATTTGATTAAGGGGGAGTTACATATGATTTCTTATATGCTTCGTATATAAATTATTCTTTTTTATGAAATAAAAGGGGGAGAAATATAGAAAAAATATGATCTGAATATCACTTTATATGAAGAGTTCCTTACAATTTATACTTATGTGAATATCTATCATTGTAAAGAAAGTTAAGTATTAGGAGGATTAGATTTGATTTTACAACATATTTTATAATTTTTTCGTAGCTTATACATTTTTTATATTTCTCGATTTGTCTTCATAAAAATGGGAAGATTGTTGGATCAATGTTTTAATGACGTAGAAAATTATATTTTGATGATACAAATTTCGAAAGATTAAAGTTAAAATGCTGAAAAAAGTTTAAAAAAAATGGATAACTTAAGTAATTAATTATTATTTTATTGTATTTTGGATGAATCATAAATATAAAATTATAGAGAATTATGTTAGCTTTCCATTGAATAAAAAATCATTTCATTTGGATAATTATAAAAAAAGTTATGCTTAAAATAGTGCAGGGTGGTCGAGCTGCCGACTGGAAAATAGGTCGATCGGTCAGGAAGAAACACAGGTCGACCGGTCCAGAACACAGATTGACTGGTCAGTGCAGAAAATGACCAATTTTAACAAACAGAATGTCGAGACTATACCGGTCGACCGATTTGGAACATATGTCGATCGGACATTGCAGAATTCACCGACGGTCATATTTTTTCATAAAAGAAAGTGTACCGATCGACCGGTCCATATGTGCAGTCGACCGGCCTCCGAGTCAAATGACCAGTAACGGTCAAATTTGAAGGAAAAAATTGTGGAATAAGTTTTGGACAACTTTCTCATTTGCTGAAGCTTATAAAAGGAGTGCCAAAGCCAGAAGAAAGTGCATCCATTCAAGTATTGAAGCAAAATTTCAAGAAATAAAAAAAAGATCATTTCTCTTGAAGTTATCATTTAGAATTTTCTTTCTTTCTCTCTTCCACTCTTGTGAGCTTAGCTTTGTAAAAGAGAGAAACATTTTATTCAGCAAAAATAGAGAGAGCTTCTTTGTAAAAGAGATTCTAAATCTTACCTCTTGAGCGAGAGAAAAAGATTAGCTTCGTAGGAGGAGTGGTTGTCTTGCCTCTCGAAGCGGAGAAAATGTGGTTGGTGTAAAGGGCTTTCTTCCTTTCCCCATTTAGAACAAAGCAAAGGATTAGTGAAATCTTCGACGGTCTCGAGGTCGAGAAGTCAGAGCGAGGACGTAGGCCAAGATGTGGCTGAATCTCATCAACAACCACTGTATCTTTGTGTTTGATTTTTTCTCTCTCTTCCCGTTCATATTATGCTTATTTTAAAAGATTAGTGATTTTTTAAAACAAAGCAAAGGATTAGTGATTTTTTCTCTCTCTTCCCCATTTAGAACAAAGCAAAGGATTAGTGATTTTTTCTCTCTCTTCCCGTTCATATCTTTGTGTTTGATTGTGTTTGCTTTATTTTAAAAGATTTTAAAGAATCAATTTTGTGCTTCCGCGATGATCTTTGTGAAATCGACATTTTTAATTTAACACCAATCCACCCCCTAGTGCCCTTTGGGATCTTACAAGTAATAGTTTTGATAAATGATACTTAGATTACAATTTTATTGCACCCATATAATAATACAAAGCATTTAGGTGGATCCATCCTTTCGAGCTGACAACACTACAACAAATATGTCGAATAGTAATTCATACATGTGGCTCTAAATCATGGCTAAAGAAAATAATCACACTTTAGCATTGTCATGGCACCACCTAAATGAGATGTCGACTTCTGATAGTCGATGGTGTCACCATGGCGCCAACATGGAGGACGACGCTAGTAGCGTCAACAGTCAGCGGTGACTCGACGTTAGTGAGATGCTACGATGATGCTATAAGTCGAGTTGCGAAAAGTATTTAGTGTCGCTATGTAGACGCCAACGTAGCACTAAAATTGGAGACACCCTTTTTGACACCAATATGACGATAAAAGATACACTATTGTGATGCGAATGTGACGCGAATGTGACGCGAAGGCTATCCTTACCATCATTTCCTTGTTGTTTGTGATGCTATGTTGACTCCAATGCGTCGCTAAAGCGCGATGCTATTTAGGCACCCAAGTGGTGTTAAAATGTGTCGCTATTGTAGCGTCGATATCATATCGTACCTGACCAATATATTGTCTCTACTGTGACGCTAAGGAAGCACTAATCTCTATGACGCTTATGTGATGGTAATGTAACACTAATTATGATATGTTTTGCCCCTACTACACCTCTATTCTTTCCTTCCCTCCTCATATAATTTACAAGGCATTCTGCACATTTTATCACAATAGAAAGTTACATCTGAACATTCATAACAATAGAAAGTAAGGAATAGTGCTTATAAAAAAAACTAATGACATCACAAAGATGTTAATAACATAACATACTATTATCACTATAATAGTTACAAAAGTTTTTATGATGTACTCGGTCCTTGGCCTCATGGTGTTTGGGTATGCGACTAGATGACGGCATGAATAGCCTACAAGATCAGAGTGAGAAAGCTATTTCGAAATAAGTCTCCTAAGACTGTCCAGCGTCAACTTAGGTGTGACGGATGAACTCAAAGTAGATGAACCTCCCATGTATCCTCTTCTCTTCATAGAAACCTGGGTGATTATTCCTAAGCCCCTCATGTATCATTCTCCTATCATGTGGATCATTTCATCCCAAATAATAGCGTCCTCTACAAAATACATAAATTTTATAACTATATATTAAAGTGTTATATAATATTAAAAATATGAATCATTTTTTAGATACATTACCTGGTGACTGAGTACTAGGATCGTCTCCATACTTCTCAATCATCTTTTAACTATCCACATCCAAAAAAATTAAACATTGAAATTTTGAGAAATCATTTACAGTAATGTGAACAACCAAATAACATGTGATGGGATTTACCAAAACTCTATGGGTAGTGGGCATGACCAGGTCTTCCTTCTATTATGATTAGTCTCGTAGTTTGCACAAAAATCGACAAGACCACCTTCTTTCTTCTCATGCAACAAAGTTTCAAATTTTGCAAAATAAGTAAGTATAAGATAAAAATTTGATTATTCTTTTTTATATACATTATCATGTGTTGTCGATGCTCGTCAAATCGGATCCACCCACCTGTATGAATGTGAGTTTCGGCTTCACAAGTCAAACTTTTTCTTTTTCAGATTTTCTCTATTAATCTTCATTCATCCTAAATCAACATCAAATACCTAGACTTTATAAGTTTATAAATTAAGTAAAAATAATTCAAATGTAAAATTACTTATTACTTCCTATAAAGAGACTCCCAAATTGGGCACATGATATGCCATGGGCATCTATGTATGTCTAGTTCGACGGACATGATGATCTTGTGAAACTTATATAAATGATTTCAGAGGTGTTTCGTAGTCATATCGTAGAAGCATCTTTGAATCATCCCCAAACTAAGCTCATGATGAAACTAATTTGCTTTCTAAAAAATATTAGGGTTTTTTCCGCTGACCCCCCAAACTATGAACTTTTTTCGCATCCACCCATGACTTTCGAATATTCCACTGACCCCCCTCTCGCCCCCCGAACTATACCGCATTTTTCACTTAAGTCAATCCGTCAACCTCTATCAACTTTTTCGTTATTTTTTATTTATGAAATGATTAATTTGCCCTCGTGTAGTTCTGATAAAGTGAGATATCCTTTCTTACCCTCCCAGTACATGAGGGTCGCGTCCACGCTCTTGAAGTTCACTAGGTTGAACATGCCGGAGCAGAGTATCAGGTCCATCATGGCATCGCCGTAGTAGAGGACCCGCGGCCAGCGAGATCCAAGATAAAGGCGCCGCCTTTAGTCATTTCTGAAGGAAAATCCCCGGAGATCTCAATGACGTTGGAGTAGAGCGGACGGCGACGGAGTTGGATGGCCTCATAGGGAGAATCAGCTGCAGAATCCTGGGGAACAATGGGAGCTAGGAGAGACTCTGGGAGGCTGGTGCTGCAGATGACGAGGTTGAAGCTAGTGGGATCAATACTCGTGTACTCGATCGGAGACGACGGAGAAGTGGTGGAGGAGGTCTCAATGGCGGTGACCATCGCCGCCACAGCGGCAAAAGTTGAAGCTTTCGGGAATCCCACCGATGCTGGAGGCACGAAATCACAACTTGCAGCCATTGCCGCCCTTGACGAGGATGGCTGTGATGTTGAGCAGTCCCGCGGCCAATGGTCTGGGAGTCGCAGGCTGCGCTAGGGCGACCATGGAGGCTGCCGAGAGGAGCAACGTGGCTATCGCCATGAGCGCCATGGTGGCCATCGTCATGGAGCGGTGCTCTACTCGCCGAGAAGAGATGGGGAGGGGGGAGGCGGCCCTCCCCCACTGATCATGAATGGGGAGACGGAGTCGCCCCCTTCCCCCTCTCTTCTTCGTCGTCGATGAGGAGAGGGGTGGGGGCGGTCGCCCCCTCTTCTCTTCTTTGTCGTGAGGGGGGCTGTGATCTCATCGTCGATGACGAGATCGCATAAGCCCCCCCCCACACACCTACAATCTCTGGCGACGAGATCGCAAAGGGGATCCCCTCCGACCTGCGATCTCCGGCGATGAGATAAGAGAGGGGCAACGCCACTGCCGACGTCGAAGATGGAGGACGAGAGGCAATGCTGTCGTCTTCCTGCGACAGTCGGCGACCACCTCCTTGATTCATTGACACCTTCTCTGACTGCTGCAAACTAGCGAATAATGGAGGATCGGCAGCATTGAAACTGTGAGCTCCTAGTGGCCCGGCTGATTGCCATTGCCGTACTCGCCCCCGCCTTTCGGCCAGCTTTTCACCACTGCAGCATCGAGGAAGGCAAAGGAATCAAGCGTCGTGCCTCCGCCACCCCAGTCGGTTGCGAAAGCCGCCGCCCAGGGGAAAAGGTGCTACTATTTATATTTTCAATATTAGATGATATGAAAGAAGGACAAATTAGTCATTTCATAAATAAAAAAATAAAAATTAACAAAAAAGTTGACAGATGGACTTAAGTGAAAAGGCAGTATAGTTCCAGGGGGTCAGCGGAATATTCGAAAGTAATGGGCAAATGCAAAAAAGTTCATGGTTTAGGGGGACTAGGGGAAAAAATCTAAAATATTATGAAAGTTAATAATTGAAATAATATAAAACAAGTTATCTAACAAAAAAGATCATATGATAAACGTGTGAAAGACGTCATCCTTCGCTTCAATTGGGATCTCTTTTCACAATCCTGCCTCTTCTGGCAAGTGGACAAAGATAAGAGCTCCAACATCCCGCATGGTAGAAATGAGTATAAAAGTAATCCTGAAATTTACAAAGAAGCATAAATTTTTTAATTAAAAGTAAAACTATAATAAAATTTATAAAACTTATTTAACTTGTGATCGAACAATATTAACGATGACCACTTCGTTATAATGGAATTCATCTTCTTCAATCCATCAACGGACCTTGCTACAAAATAAATTAATGTAATACCAACTTAAACTAAATAAATGATATATACACTAAAGTTCTCACCTCGTGTAATATCTACTGGTGCTTGGTTCGCTCTTCAGAATGTGACGATCTTGTCCCATCGACAACATAGCGTCTAAACACTATAAAATAAGAAATGATTACTACAATTACATGACAAATATAAATTAAATAACAATAAATATATCACATGGCACAATAAGTTGGTCTCCATCATGTAGTCGTATCGAGTGGACGGTAGAATGTGGAGAAGCGTCTCGCTGTCTCGGCAGCGGCGTAGCAATTGCCACCGTAAAAAATAGTTAAAACAGTTGTAATGTATAAGATATATTAAATACATAGGAAATAACCTGGCGTGATACGTCAATCATCGTCGTGCGATCGTGACGAACCACCAATGGACTACTTGCTATGGGATGATCCATCTATATGCCCCATCGGCGGTAGAGTAGATGTCACCATAAAAAAAATAGTTAAAATAGTTACATGTATAAGATATATTAAACACAAAAAAATAACCTAGCATGTAGGGCTGAAAATGAGTCGAGCCGTTCGTGAGCAACTCGTGGCTCGGTCTATTTTTGTCCTAGCTCAGCTCGGTCTATTTTTGGCCTAGCTCGGCTCGACCTATTATCAAAATAAGCCAAGCTAAAATATTAAATAAAGCATATTTCTTAAAGAGGCTTAACCTCTTAATAATTTATCTAACATTATAGCTTATCAGGCCATGATTTATTAATATATTATATTATATATATAATTTTTAATCCTTCATCTTTTAAATCTTCAATTTTGAGTTCAATATTACTATTTTTATTATATGTTTAGAAGAAATATGTTAGTGGTGTCTCTTTTATTTAGTTCATATATATTTTTTCTTTAATAGATAAGATTTATTATATTTAATCTAGTATATCATCAAAAAATATGTTTGGCTTAACATGCTAATAAGGTAGGTCAAACATTAAAAGTTAATCAAACAAGTCAGACTAAGTATATATTCATGATTTGTTACAGGCTATATGTCAGGCTTAAATACTTTTATTTTATAACAGACTTGGTTATTTAATTAGAAGCCTAGCTCGGCCTAGCTCGTGTCCAACTCTACTAGCGTGATATGTCGATCACCATCGTGTGATCGAGACAACTCACCAAACCGCCTGCTATGTGACGATCTGGCTATGCACCCTATCAACGGTGGAGCAATTGTCACCAGAAAAAAAAACATCATAAATTATATGTGGAATATAAACCAGGTATACAATAAATATATCACCTGGTGGCCTAGAACATTGGGATGATCCAGAAGCTCGGCTTTTGGTAACCACACTTGGGAAAATTTATCAACATTGTGTTATTATTATATTTAATTTAAAAAGTTAAAAACACATAATTGTATAGTTTGTTAAAATAATTAAGCGATTCAATTGCTCATCTTGTATTCTTATTCGTTTTCATCTTCTTCATCATTGTCACTATAATATTTATTCGAGTCATTGTCAATAAAATTGTCAATGTTCGTTTCTAAAATATCATTTGAATTGAACTATTTCATTAGTTCAGTGTCATCAATTATTCTCAACTCTTTCATTACATCAATCATCTTGTTCACTCAATTTTCTCGATAGTCATCATCTACGGGCACATCATTGTATATGGATAATGTTCCATGGTCATCTTTCATTTTTCTACTAAAAATAGTTTACTTCTCACTTTGCATAACGTCCACCATTCATCTTTGGTTCTTTTTTATGGATACTTAGGTACCGTTTGGTTCATGAATAAAATGCAGAATAGGAGTTTATTCTACTGCATTTTGCCAAACAGGATGGCTATTCCTTAAAAAAGGTAAAGGATAAACTTGTCATTTAAAAAAATAAACCCATGAATAATAGATTTTGCAAAGATAACTTATTCCACAAAAAGATGGAATATCATTTATTTTGGGCTCAGGTTTTAGAAAATACTAATCTAACATAATAAACTCTTCTATCCCATGAAAATTTATTCATGAACCAAATGAGACCTTAGTGTAATATACTTATTGCGCTTGTTCTGTCAATACGAATAGATCGTATGATTGAAGTCTTGATCGCTTAGTATCTATAAACTTTTAATCAATTATAACTCCTTTTTATGGATCAAACCAATGACATTTTAGCACGGCTTTGTTCAATTTTCTTCAAATAAGACAATTCTATGATTTCTTCTATAACGTTATAGTAATCTAACTCATTGTTCCCGTACATGCTTTCTAGAATACATATATCACTATTAATAGTTGAAAGTTGTCAGCTATGTTCTTCTATATGGAATCTGGTGGAGGCGAAGAAGAGAGAGAGAGATAGAGAGAGCTAACCAGTGACGATGGTGACGGCGGAGCGATGATGGTGACAGCGGAGCGGTGGCGACGGCGATGATGTTGGAGCGGTGAGGATATCGAAGCGGCAACAACAAAGAGACGAGAGCAGCAACGATAGAAATTGAGTGGTAAAAATAAAACATTAAAATGAAAAGAGGGGTTAGAGATTTAAAGTATGTTTTATTTCGATAAGTTTCAAGGTATATTTTTTAGCATCACGAAATGAGGCGACACTACTTAGATGCTACGTTGACGTCAAAAAAATAATTAAAAGAAATCAGATTTAGTACAAAGTAATGTCTCAAAATGTGTGACGTTGATTCGATGCTCAACTATCACCGAAAAATAATTAAAAGAAATCGGCTACAATGATGACGCTGAAAAGGTGTTGTCGTGGCCCTAAAGTAGCAACACTAATTCGATGTTACAATGACGCCACTTAGTTTTTTTTCTAATTAAACTATGGAGAAAATTATATCCCTTAATTCAATTCTCATAATTTTATAATTAAGGAGATAAAATATAATTTATAGATAATTAATTTTGAAATATTTATATTAATTTATAGATAATTAAGATATGATATGATATATGTTGTACATATAAATTATATATTGAAATACATGTATATATATATGTGTGTGTGTGTGTGTAGGTATTCAAATTAGATGAACTATTTTATACATATATACAATATTTATATTAAAAAATGTACATATAAATTTATATTACCTAATTATATCAATATATGTATATACACATATATGTATTTCTATATATAAACTATAGTGAAATATGGATTTCCATTTGTATTATATATATGTGGTTTTCTATTTATGTAGACACACACACATTCATATATGTATGTATGTACAGTTGTATCTGTGTACATATATGTGTATTTATGTTTAAATACATCGAGGAAAATATTTGTATTTATGTACATCTAGGAATACGTTTATAATTAGTATTTAATCTATTTATGTAATATCCATGATTTGCTTCATGTAAGACGACACAAATTAATCATAGATTATATGGTTGAAATGTATTATGATAAGTGTGTTAACATATGTGCATCGACTCCATAGAATCCAACATCTGAAATTGATAACAAATGACTAAGGATAAAGAAAAATGACTTTTTGAAAATATTAGAATTAAGAAAATTAAAGACCTGGTAATTGTTCTCCTATGATAATATATGTTAAATATGATTTTTAATAATTTTTAGGTAAATTTTTTATTAGGTTAAATGATAGCGCGAAATTGAAAAATCAGAAAAATCATCGATTTTGTTCTTCGAACAAAAATTCGGATTTCAATTATTTTGGAATTTAAGTTTATAAATATTTTATTTGAATTCAAATGAGGGGTAGTTTCTTATTTACATGTAATGTCTTAAGTAAATGAATAAATAAAATAAATAATAGAATAAATGACAAACTATTTACTTAAATGATATTCAACTTCAAGGGTACTTTGAGGATTTTGCTTACAACTGACCTTAAATCGATTTGTTTAGTATATAAGGTGTCAATCACCATCTTCTTATCATCTGGCCACCTATCCTAATCACACAAAAATCAACTGAAGAGGGCAGCAAGAGAAGAAGTAAAAACAAAAGGGAAAAGAAGGGATTTCAACAACAAATCAAGGGTCTCATCTAGGTAAGTTGTCTACTCCTTCCCTATGAATTATTCCTATGAAATTCAGATGAAAATATATTCTTTTAAGCCGATCTCTTAGTGCTTCTATGTCCATATTCTTGTGTGTGGAACAAACCCTAGTTCTCCAACATGAAGTTTCATTTTTGTTGGACATCAAACTCTATCCGAAAGTTGTCAACATGTTCTTGGCATCTTAGAATGCTGAAATTTTGTAGGATGAACCCTAATTGAGTCTACCTTTTATAGGATCTGGAATAAGGTTAATTGGATTTGTATACGAAAAGTTATGAATCGATTATTCCGAGTTGCCCTTTTTATTTTCTGTGATGACTAGTTTGAATTGTAAATACTATGGTAATTTAAATACTTATCCTTAATAAATGATATTTATATGTCTAAAATATGTTAAAGTCCTCTTTGTAATCCAAGTAGAATCACCTTTATAGACTATGTATAGAGAAAGTTATGAGTTTTAAAGCAAACATCTCTCAGTCTGTCAAAATAGAAAACTACAAGAAAATAGAGGCAAATCTTTGAATTTTTTGAGAACCATATATGAGTAATAAAATTATGGGATTTATATGGTTAAATCTTAGGAAGTCTAGTTTCATGAAAAATTATAATTACTAATTATCATAAGTATTTTAAAAGTTATGACTTTTACACTCGACACCACCCAATCTGTTAGCAAACTAGGTAGGTGAAGAATATAGTTGTCTTGATAAAATTTGTAGAGCCCTTATACAATATATCTTAAATGGTAAATTTCCAGATGATTAGGCTTCATAAAGATCACTACGATGTAAAATTATGATAGTATTAATATCACATGTTTACTAATTACTATGCATGATGTTTTCAGTACCACATGAATTCCTAGTGTACTAAAGTGCACTAAAAATAACCCATTATTGTTATAGCTCACTAGAAATAACTCATCATTGTTATACATCATGTTATGTCTTTGGAATGTCGTTTGATATGACTATATGTTCTATATGATCAAAAAGTGAGTGGATTACTTTTAATGCAATTATATGATATGTGTTCTAAATGATATGATATGGTTAATGCATGCATTATGCATCTTATCTGTCATGCATTGCATTTCCTATGCCGGGATGATATGTCTTATGCAGGGAAGATACCCCATTTTTCATGGGATGATATAATATCTTACGGGATAATATATGTTCCCTGGCAGAGATGATATGATGTCCTACCGAACGATACGAGGCCTCTGGTCAAGGATGATATGTCTTTTGCAGAAAATGTACCCAATGATTTGGAATGATATGAAACTCTATGGGGTAATATGTTCCTCTGATCAGTTGGTAATATGACATGTGCATTATACATACGTGTATACATGATATGACATGATACATTATATGATATGATACATGGCATGACATGATATATGATATGATATGTGAAATGTTATATGAAGTAAAACAAATATGTGAGATGCTATATGATATGGTAAAGATGTTATTTCACTTAGATTAGTTAATGTAGTATCCTTCATAATATGATATTTGTTCATAAGTAATAAGACGATAGTTTGTTTCCTATAAATTTTTCAAATGCTAAACTAGTTTATCTGAATTGAATATGTGGTAACACATAGGTTATGAATTTTTAATTTACAGAGCTGTGGTTTTATCATAATGTTGTTTTAACACTTTTCATATTAGTAGACCAATCATGTGGCCAAGCTTGGAAATCCCCTATCAGATTAGAAGCACTTTTAAAGATTTGGTCTCTTGATATCTTTTTGTGAGGATGTGTGACTCCTCTTAATGTGTTATACAGTATGTAAAAGTTAAATATTTCAGAAACCTTTTAGAATGTATGAGTTTGAATTAGAATGTGTACTTACTATGAGTTTAAATATAAGTGGGTTGTGAATAATGTTGAGATAACTTTATTTCACATGTTTCTACGTGATAATATGATGCTTCTTCTATAAGAATTTGATCGATCGTATTACGTCGCGGCTTGCGAGTTAAACCAAGGCTTAAACCGGAGTCGTGAGAATTTATTCATTAAACTATAGTATAGGTAACATATATAGTTATATAAATTAACATAACCTACTTTCTATACAAATCAATATAGGTATATAGGTGTATTTCTATTTATGTACATTCAATCAATTTATAATTAATAACTAATACTTGTATTAAGTTCGCGCCGCATCAGCAACACATTGGCCTCACAATGGCGTCACATGTGGCCGACGCCACTAATAATTTCGTCGAAGGAGAGCGATGCTATTTTAGCATGCTTTAGCATCGCAAGATGTCGACGCCAATGCATCGTTATAGTTTATTGTGCATTTGCCTTTTCTAGCGCGTGATATTAGTGACGTAGTGTCGAGAGGGAGCCAACTTTAGCGTCGACTTGAGGTAACACAAGTGCGATGTGAAGTAATTAGCGTCACTTTTCTTTGACCCAATGGTGTCACTATTTCTTACATCACATTTTTTGAGTCGCTAATTTGCGTCGCTATTTGACAAATTTCTTATAATGCAAGTTTGCAAATCAAAATATAGCATATTTAAAAAAATAGGAAAAAAGTGATGAAAAAAGGTTTTATTATTAAAAGAACTAGAAAAGTTTGAATGTTTTTTTAGTACTTCTCATTTTATTCTTTGGGTATTACATGAATAATTTAAATTGCAAGCCATGTCATTTATTACTATTATGCAATTAACAAGTATTGGAGTAAAATTGAATATGTTGTATAATTTTCAAAAATTAAGAAGACTGTGAATGTATCCCAAAATATTTTTGTTGATGCATATTTGTGATTGCAAGAATAAAATCTTTGGTGTAAACATGAATATGCATGTATAATGGTATAAGAAATTATGGAAAGAACAACATTATGTAGAATTTATTTTCTCATGTTTTATATGACTATATCAATATTGTGCATAGATTTTGATTGGAAAATTGCCAGGAATTCATATTATGCAACTTGTTTTCTTATTTCTATGTAAAATGAAATATGCGTGCATAATTTTCAGAAATTAGTGAAAAATGTGAAATTATTCCCAGGATAACCTTTTGATATGCTCTATCAATATGTTGAATTATGTATACATATTTTTAATTATTACTATTATGTTTATATTGTGTAATTCTTAAAATTTTGTTATGAAATTAAATATGCAACAAAGTTATTCAAATAATGCTATTGCCATACACATGTCCACAAGCAAAATATTTTATAATATAAAAATTATGTGAATGTTCATGTTAGTATGCACAGAATTAGGTAAACATAAAATGTATTTCTTTGTGAAATTATATAATACGAGTAAATGAGACACCATTATTTCTTTTATACTTTTCATGAACATTGTTGAAATAATTTGGTAATTGCATATGTTGAGCGATGTGTTAGATGGTAATTAATAATTTATGAAACAAAAATGTATGACAAATTTTTTTTACAAATATGCAAAACAATAGAATTTTTATTTTTTAGTGAAATTTAGAGAAATACAATTTTGTGAGTGTGTGTTAAAGTTATAAAAATTTCTTCATAAAATTAAATGAGATGCATGCCAAATTCAGGCTACTATTACCTTTGTTTTCAGTTATGTTGCCAAATTTAGCAAGCTATTAAAATTAGAATTCCGCACGTTGATAAAATGGCAAAGCTCAATTTGATTCATTCCATATGACCATGGATATAAGTTCAATTTACATCTTTTGTGATTTGAACATAGATTTTGAAATTAGACATGCTTCACAAAGACTTATAGATTTGTATTTAATTAATCTAATTACATAAACTTATGTGATTGTACATGACATGAATAGATAGTTCTTTTAAAGGATTAAGTGAATCTTGAAATTCAATTTAGTCATAATAATCAATGTATTTTCATTTGGTGGTGTGTCACATAACAATGTGTCTAGATTGGTCAATATGAAATGATGTTCAACTTGAGTAAGGAGGGAAAGGGATGCCATATGCCATTTTTTATGTCTTCACTCGGGTCAAATATACAAATGGAAAGAAAAAAGCTGAAGGAAAGTGTAACACTCTTTCATTAGCCCTTCACAAATCCATATAAGAAATCAAAATAATAAAATGGTAGCTAACGCTCGCTCAGAAGAAACTTAATCACCACATGAAAATGGTGTGAAATCTAACATAACTATTATTTCCAAACGATCATTTTGATCATTCTATTACATCAAACTAGCAACTAAGATAATAATAAAATAACAAAAGTTGAATGACTCAATCTTATGTACAACTGCATTATCATGAACATCTCTAACTACATACACTTCTATCCTTGCTTATTCAATTATATGTGAAATTTAAACACAATGAAATAATATTTTCATGAGTATAAAATATGCGGTATATAAGATAATAAAAATAAAAAAATAATGCAAATAGGAAATGTTTCAATATGATAAAATAATTCTATTAATTATATTATGTTCTTTCTATTCTTTCTTTCCTGTTCTATTTTGATCTATTCTCTTATATTTATATTTTTATTCTTTCACTACATCTTTTATTTTAAACAATTTCTAGGATATCTATATATGTCGTCCTAATGCGAGCTCGTCTTCTTTTGTTATGAGCATTCATGACACTTTCATGAGGGGTCAAAGTGAATCAAAATAGGACCAAAAGTAAGGCAATTTATGGGTCCAATAAAGAGCGAGATCATTTTATATTAACTTCATGAATCATGGGGTTATTAATACCCATCTTCAATTTTTCATCAGGGTGATTGGGCTATTAATACCAATTCAAAATTTTCATTTCATTTCATTCCATTAACAATTATTGCCACCGAAGCCCCATTTATATCTTTTATCTCCTTGATGTTCTTTATTCATTCTAATTCTCTTAAGGGTAGAACAATCATTTTACATTAAAACAATTGCAGAAACTCGAGTTGAGAATGTATGAACCCTAGCCAAGTTTGGGCTGAACCTGAGCTACGTTCGGATGAACTCGGGCTATGTTTGGATGTAAAATCCTATTCTACCTCTGGCAAAACTTGGAACGGGTCTGAGGGTGGCTCCGGCTGAATTTTCTACATCATCATTAGGACTGTCACATGGGACTACTCGAGCAAGGTGTGAATATAACTCGGGTCAAGTTGTTCGATTACCGAACCGAAGCCAAAAATCATCGCGGCAAGACCCGGGTCGGGTTACCGAGAGCTTGAGTCAGTTTCATCTGAGTCGGGGTCAAATTTGGAGAAAGTTGTGCCAGGTTTCCAATTACATAGAGGGCCGAATTCTTCAGCACGGACCAAGTTTCATCTGTGAGAACTTGGTGCCATTTTTTCAACATTGTGGTCTATCATAACTTTTTGTACCCTACTCCTTTGGGCATAAAAACTATATAAAGCTATTCATGCATCATAAGGGTTGATAAATTCATTCTAATTCATCCATCATCTTATATTCCATTAAGAATTATTTCCAAAATCTTGTGTACCCTCTCAGTTTACAAACTGAAATTGAAACTTTGAGTATGTTTTATAGTGAACTCCGACGAATATCAACCACGAGTCCAATGTCCCTTGATAGAGTTTCCTCCCACGAATAAAATGCTGAATCTAGCAGCCGTGCACGCACACCTAGGAGGGAGTTCTAGGGTTCTAAAATTGGAGAGAAAAGTCAATTTTTTGGATAAGGGATGGCTATTATGGAGAGGGGTCTATTTATGGGAAAAAGGAGTTCGCTTTGGATGGGATTAAATTTTAATCCGGGATCAAATGATTAACTACCTCTAACTCTAAGTTCAAACTTTATCCATAATCATCTTTAATTAAGTTAATTAAGTACTTTGTCTTCTTTCTTTTTTTTTCTTTTCTCCTATTCAAAGTCTTATCTATGCATAATCTCTCCTTTTCTATTTTTAATTCTAATTATCTTTTGTTTAGTATATTTTTTGTAATTAAATGAATAAATATTTCATTTATCTATTTAAGTAAATCTGAAAATCTTTAACCTTTCATTTATTTCTCTTTCTTTTCTTTAATTCAACCTCTTATCTTTTCTTAACTTCTTCTTATCTTTTCTCATCTTTAGTTATCCCTTATTTTTAAATAAATTATGAAATTAAATAAACTAAATATTTATTTATATATTGGGTAAATTACACTAAATGCCTTTCAATTTTCACGTTTGTTCAGCGATGTCCTTCAACTTCACTTTGTAATAGTGATGCCCTCCATCTTCAAACTTATTGCATGGAATGTCCTCCCGATTGAAAATACCCAGTTTCTTGGTCGGTCTGCTGGTGTGACGATGCACTCTCTTCGCCATGCAGGAGAGTCATTCGACGTGACACCACCACATCAGCAAAGTAATAAAAAATAAAAAAATATTTAAAAATACTTTCCCTCTCTCCGACATCGTTGTCAGAGAGAGAAGATGAGGCCGGCGAGCCCGTGCCGGCGAACAGCAAAGGGGGGGCCTCGCCTCCCCCCTCTACGACCTCGCCGGAGGTCGCGACGTCGCAGAAGGGGGGGTGAGGCCCCTCCTTTTGTTGTTCACCGGCGCAGCTCGTCGGCCTCATCTTCTCTCTCCGGCGAGGACGCAGGAAAGAGGGAAAGTGTTTTTTAATATTTTTTATTACTTTGCTGAGCCACGTCGAATGACTCCTGCGTGACGGAGAGAGTGCATCACCACGTCAGCAGACCGATCGAAAAATCGGGTATTCCCGATTGGGAGGGCATTCCATGCAATAAGTTTGAAGATGGAGACATCACTATTACAAAGTGAAGTTGGAGGACATCGCTGAGCAAACGTGTAAGTTGGAGGGCATTTGGTGTAATTTACTCTTTATATATATAGTTAATTTAATTTTGATTTTTTTGTATCTTGATTATTTTAATCTTTTTTCATTTCTTTTTTCTTTTTTATTTCGATCAAATCGTCATTTCTTCGTAGCATCCTCTTATCTTCTAATTTATCTATTTTTGGAATTAAATAATAGTAATTATTCTCAATATTTAATTTTGAATTAAAATAATAACTAAATATTATTTTTTATTTCATGAATATTTTTAACTTAAAAACTACTAATTTCAACTTCCTTACGAGTCACAATTCAATTCTACATCAAACTTCATCCTTAATAAAAATAATTTTTATGTAATTTTTTAATATATATTATGTAAAAGCTGAATGTTTTTATTTTTTTCATATTTTTAATAAAAAATCGGAAAATCGGATCCCCTCGGGGGTACGGAGCCCGCGGGATCGGGGCGGGGGATAAAATTTCCTCCGGACCGAGGATTCGGACGAGGGCCGGCCGACGGGGGCAGAGCGAGGGGAGTGCAAAGTCGGGTGTCACTCCTATTAGAATCTTAATATAATAATGTTAGACTGTTAACATGTTAATATCGTTTATGCTAAACGTTAAATTATAGTAAAATATCAACTTGAGATGCTATTTAGATTGTTGGTGTAGTGGATTATTGTGTTCTTATTTAACATTAGTCTTATTTTACCATATTATTTTTGTGTATTATTTTTATGCTTTGTTATCTATTGATCTAGTGTATTATTAAGAGTTGAGATAGAGTGATAAATAACTCATTTTTTTATTATTAAGCAAGATCTCGAATTTAAATTCTCACGAGTTGAATCATCACGTCACTTTTTAAAATTGATAGGTGACTACTCAAAAAATCTATTGACGTTGAGAAATACAAGATTATTTACGGGCCGGAAATCATTCGGCCCAGAATAATCCAGATGTTTGTCCACGCAGGAAACAAAATAAAACAAAGAAAAAAATTCCAAAAAAAAAAAGAAAAGAAAAGAGAAACCCATAAAATGTTAAAAAAAACCCCAACGGGTGTTCGGAATCCACACAGACTTCACCACGTGCCTTCTCCGCCTCCACACATCACCTCCTCCAATTCCACACGCGCATCGTCTCCATTCCGCAAGCTCGCGTTAGCCAGATAGCACTCCCACACGCACCACAAGCACGCGCGCCCGACGAACCTCCCCCCACCTTCCGCCGTCTTCCAGAACCTTCCACGTGTACTCATAAAAATCCCCCTTATCTTCCTCCACCTTCCGTTCGAACCAGAAAGCAAAAGAGGAAACAGCCGTCGTCTGCTCTCTCCCCCTCTCGCTTCCTCTCGAATCCGCTTCCTCCACCCGTCCGGCCATGGCGACGGCCTCCTCCGCTCCCTTCCTCGGCCCCTCCGCCACCTGCCCTTCCTCCAAGAAGCCCTTCTCCGCCTCCTCCTCGCTCTTCTTCGGCCACCGCCGCTCCTCCGCCGCCTCCTTTGCCCTCCGCCGAAGGTCCGCCGCCCGGCGATGCGTCCCCCTCAGGGTTGCCTGCGAGAAGGTCGTGGGCATCGACCTCGGTACGACCAACTCCGCCGTGGCCGCCATGGAGGGAGGGAAGCCCACCATCGTCACCAACGCCGAGGGGCAGCGGACGACGCCCTCGGTCGTGGCCTACACAAAAGCAGGGGACCGGCTTGTGGGGCAAATCGCTAAACGGCAGGCCGTGGTGAACCCGGAGAACACCTTCTTCTCTGTCAAGCGCTTCATCGGGCGCAAGATGAATGAGGTCGACGAGGAGTCGAAGCAGGTCTCCTACCACGTCCTGCGCGATGAGAACGGAAACGTCAAGCTCGACTGCCCGGCCATCGGAAAGCAATTCGCGGCCGAGGAGATCTCCGCTCAGGTTATACATTGTTCATTGTTTTGCACTCTCTCGGTGATTCAATGCTTCAAGCTTCCCATTCAACTATTTTTCACATTTAAAGTCGTCTATCTAGCTTTCTTATTTGGCTTCTCTTCTATTGATGGTGAATAATTGATATTCAGTGGTTTGATACATACTGATGCTGTCTTGCATACTGATTTGCAGTTATGTTGTATGTCCTACGTATTTGATAAGATGTCATTTTGTTTATAGTATCAGAAAAAAGCTGAACTGTAGCCTTACCGACTATAAGCAATTGTTTAATGTCTTTGATTATGATTATGATTATTCACTCAATTTTTACTGCCATATACTCATATTTCTAATGTTTAGTGAGCTCTGACGTTTTGAGTCTTGTAATGTTGTATTTACTGATTGAGTTTCTTTCTATGCCCTCAGGTTCTGAGAAAACTTGTGGACGATGCGTCCAAATTTTTGAATGACAAAGTTACCAAAGCGGTTATTACTGTTCCTGCTTACTTCAATGACTCTCAAAGGACAGCAACAAAAGATGCTGGTCGAATTGCTGGCCTTGAAGTCCTTCGTATAATCAATGAGCCAACAGCAGCGTCATTAGCATATGGTTTTGAAAAGAAGAACAATGAGACCATACTGGTTTTCGACTTGGGAGGTGGGACCTTTGATGTATCAGGTATGAAACGTCGTCCAAGCTATAAGCATACTTCTTCAATCATGCCATGTCTTCATTTGGTTCGCAATGTGAGAAGTGCCTTGTTATTTGGAAAGATGTGCTTCATGTTTTATGGTTCTCATTGTCTCTGGTGGTAGGATTTCTGTCTTCGTTCTCTATTAAGTTCAGTTCTTTTTTTCTATGTAACCAAATGACTGAAGATCCCTGTTATTCTTTTCTAGAAGAACATGTTATACATATTATCAGAAACTTTTTATGGTCACCATACTGTTTGAGAATGAGAAACCTTTTGCTTGCTCCCTCATTCTTCCTATCCTGGTCATATAAGCCTTAAGTTATCAACAGTCGATGAAAATAGATTTCGTTCCTAATAGATGGATGCGGAAGTACTTATTTCCAGATCTCTATTCGTTTGTGGAGGTAGATATGTATGAATTTAGCTTTGTACTAGATGAAATTATATGCAAAATGACAGTTTTCTTCTGAATGTTGAAGCTATCGTTATTCTATTCAGAGTAGAACAATATTAAAATTCCAGTGAATGGCGAAGTTGCCTATGAAAAGGAGTTTTATAGTAGTCCTAATTCAGTGCCTTGGTAGCTTCAGAAGCTACCCGAACCCCAAGGGACCTTCAGGCCTTAATCTATGTTATTGTTATTCTTGATCTTTTGTATGCATTTGCTGGTGCCCCTTTGTCATTGGCATGATCATGTATTGCTATCTGACAATTTTTTGCAGTGCTTGAGGTTGGAGATGGCGTCTTTGAGGTGTTATCTACATCTGGAGATACTCATCTTGGTGGAGATGACTTTGACAAGGTTGGTTCTAGTCTCTGCTCTTAACCTACAAATTGTCTATTTGCAGAGGGACATTCATTTGTTCTTCAATCCATTGCTTTGTTATACACATAACTGTGGCTAAATTTAACATGCTGCGCTGTGCAATGTGCACTTAAGAATGGAAGTCCAAGTTAGACTTCTTTGGAGAAGAGGCTCAAGGGTCCAGTAAAAAGAAAGATAAATTGAAAATTAAAGGGGCACATAACTTTCATTTATGAGAATTTAACTGAGACCTTTTAGACTACGAGTTGATGGATTACTCACCCCACCATGCCCATGTTTTTTAAGTCAAAAGTTAAATTTCAATAGTATTAGTCTTTGGTTTTTATAGTACTAGTGTATGTACTACTCATGTACGTGGAGATGACTTTGGGAAGGTTGGTTCTTGTCCTGTATTCTTAACATAAAATTGTATATGTAACGTGTAATAGAAAGATGTTTATGTGTTCTTCAAGGATTGTTTTTTTGTATGCACAACAATGATTAAAGTTGACAAGTACTTTGTCTTCATACGCTTTAAAATCAAGTACTTTGTAGCATTGATCTCTTCTTTGTATTGTAACTATAGTTGCAGGTAATTTTTTCTTGATGCAATGATCCAACTGTAGGAACAATCTCTTTTGATATTTTTTCCAATTATCTGAAGAGGAAGATGAGTGTACTGTTGGCTTATACTACTTCCATATAGCTCAATTATATGGGCCTTTGAACATCGGATCAACGATAAGGACTTCGATCAAATCATGATGTTTTTATGTATATACATGGCTTATTTTGTTTTGGTTGCTGATCCAAGTTTTGGTGGTCCAAAATATTGAGGATGCATGTAGTGTAAACCAACATTACACCTTTGTTGGACTTTTATCTGGACATGAAATTGTTTACTGTTATGTACATAACATTCTCATATGCGTTGATTAGAGATTGTAGATCAAGATATCTGGCGAATGACTCACACACCACGTGCTTCTAGCAATTTTAGGAAGTACAACCCCATTAAATATTTGTGTATTGATTTGGATGTGGCTAGGCATTTAATTTGTCTTATTGTTATTTGGCACATATTAAGCACAAAATGAACATGTGGACTAATACTGTATCTATGTTTTGTTTGAGCCCGTGTGTTATTCTTGTTGGTAATCTAAATTCTTTTGTGTATTTTCATCTTTTACAGAGAGTTGTGGATTGGCTAGCTGCAAATTTTAAGAGAGATGAAGGCATCGATCTTTTGAAGGATAAGCAAGCCCTTCAGCGGTTGACTGAAACGGCAGAAAAGGCTAAAATGGAACTGTCAACTTTGACCCAGACAAACATTAGGTTAGTTCCTGTTTATCTTGGCTAGCTTGTTCACAAGGATCTAATTGTTGGGAATATATCTTTAATACATACTGCCAATGATTTTTTTGCAGTTTGCCATTTATTACTGCCACTGCTGATGGCCCAAAGCACATAGAGACAAACATTACAAGGGCCAAATTTGAAGAACTATGTTCAGATCTTCTCGACAGGTATGTTATATTGGGTTCGTTCATTAGATTTTCATCATTGTTCGTAACATATGTATTGACTACTACCTCCATCCTGAAAACCAACAAACCACCATCCTTGTTACTTGGTCCTGGCCTTGGTTTAGTTCCTGATGCTTTGGGCAGCTATAGCTTTCTTTTGGAGTCGTTTTGGTTGAAGCCATGTTCTATTTTGTTAACCTTTATTGCTGATGCTTCGCAGGCTTAGAACTCCTGTGGATAATGCCTTGAAAGATGCCAAACTTACATTTAAAGACATCGATGAGGTTATTCTTGTTGGTGGATCTACCCGAATTCCGGCAGTTCAGGAACTTGTAAGAAAAGTAACTGGAAAGGAACCAAATGTCACAGTCAACCCAGATGAAGTTGTTGCTCTTGGTGCTGCTGTTCAGGTAGAGTTGTTTGGTTGATTGCTTATTCCTGTTTTCTCCAAACAGTATATTATTTCAAAAGTTGATAACTTATGATTGGCGGTACAGTGAAAAGGGTTGAGATGATTCACAACTAGCATACTGATTGCTTTGTTTTTTTTTTCTTTGAAAAGATACTGATTGCTTTGTTAGTTGCATTCAAATTTCATGATGGTTGGGTGTGTTGTTTTTAAAAAGATATTCGGCTGTTTCTACAGTTCTAAATATGCAAATTGGACATTTACTTGAAACACATTGGTTATTGCAGTCTGCTTCATGTGCAGGTGTAACATTTTTTTTATTCACATTAGTTGAAAGTACAAGCTACACGCTCATTCACTGTATATTTTCGGATGTGGTTAATGGTTGTTTATTGAACCTGCTATGGTTTTGTTCCTTGTGTGTTTCATATATGCCAGTAGGCAATTTTCTTTGTGTTGGTCACTGAATTTTTAGATATGCATTCGTCTTATAATTGGTTGCGGCACAACACGATGATTAACTGTTGCATTCTTGGCTTTGAGACAACTAATGGATATTGACATTCTTTCTCCAAATTTCCCATTTTCAGGCTGGAGTTTTGTCGGGAGATGTGAGTGACATTGTTCTTCTAGATGTTACACCATTATCTTTGGGTTTGGAGACACTTGGCGGAGTGATGACAAAGATCATCCCAAGGAATACAACATTGCCAACATCTAAATCAGAAGTCTTCTCTACAGCTGCTGATGGGCAGACCAGTGTTGAGATAAACGTTCTTCAAGGTGAAAGGGAGTTTGTAAGGGATAACAAATCCCTTGGTAGCTTCAGACTTGATGGAATTCCTCCAGCTCCACGTGGGGTCCCACAAATTGAGGTCAAGTTCGACATTGATGCCAACGGTATACTTTCTGTTACTGCTGTGGATAAGGGCACTGGAAAGAAGCAAGACATCACTATTACCGGAGCTAGCACCTTGCCTAGCGATGAGGTAAGACTAAACAGCTTTTCATGATGACAACTGATTGTATTGTAGACTGTCCTCGAAGATTTATGCTTATGTTTTTTTATGAAGTCGAAACAATATGCATTCCAGAATTGTCCCCTTTTCTTCAATCATAAAATAGTTATATCCATCTTCACATTGACAGGTGGAAAGAATGGTGAAGGAGGCCGAGAAGTTTTCCAAGGAGGACAAGGAGAAGAGGGAGGCCATAGACACCAAGAACCAATCAGAATCTATGATCTATCAGACAGAGAAACAGTTGAAAGAACTCGGTGATAAAGTACCCGCTGATGTCAAGGAAAAGGTAGAGGCAAAGCTCAAAGAGCTGAAAGATGCCGTTGACGGTGGCTCCACTCAGGGGATGAAGGATGCCATGGCGGCCCTCAACCAGGAGGTGATGCAGATCGGTCAGTCGCTCTACAACCAACCTGGTGGTGCTGGCGCTGGACCTGCTCCAGGCGCTGACGCCGGACCATCCACCAAATCATCTGAGAATGGCGGCGACGATGTAATTGACGCTGACTTCACCGATAGCAAGTGAAAATAGTGCTGCAACAAGAGCTAATCAAGTATCAGAGGCCAAAGTAGGTTCATATTTTTCACACAATTCTGTACAGAGGACATGAGTGTCAGTTTGATCTGGTGGCGTACGTAAACCCATTTGGCTCATACCTCCCTGTTTGTCGCGGAAATTTTGAAATGAGCAATACGTAGGGAATCACCGATTATTTTATAAATCTTGACCAAACATTTCATTTGATAATTCTGCCCTCATGTTTGGCCCCTGGCTTTACGCTTTTAGCTATGTTGTTCGATGACATGCAATTGGCACGTAATGATTCGTGTTCTCGTAGGATCCGACTCCTGTTACTAAGAGAAGTTGGTTGATTATGCAAGTCCAAATAGATTGATTTGACTCGCCCAATGGTATGACCCTCTCAATTATTAGTCTTAATAGAAAGGATGATCTCTTATGTCATATAAGGATGCTGCTACAAAACCCTTAAGTTGTATCCAACAAAATGGATCAACTTGTCAAGAGAATGCTCTTTTTCCAATGTGTTCTAAAGAAGGCATAAGCATAGTACAAAGTAAAAACTAAATTAAACTAGAAGAGGAAAAATGTAGCCGTTAAAAGCTGAGATCCTAAATTAGCTCTCTAAGTTTCAGACTCTTTACATGTAAAGAGAAATTAAGATTTAATAATTCTACCTACAAATATTGGCATGAAGATCAAAATGCCAACGAGTGTGTTTGCATACAATGTTTTTGTGCATTGAATGATATTGCACACCAGGGACAGTGTGCACGTCACACGGGACGACAACGAGTGTAACATGACACTGGACACATTATATTCATTTATTTTCATCGGCAAAACCAGAGCATATTTTGCTTCCAAATGGTACGGAGATGCATTTAATGTCCTTAAACTCAGCAGTCATTACGACCTGCAACAATTTCTAATGAGTTGCGAACAAGTACTTATCCTACTGATTTATATTTCCAATTAGTGATAGACGTAACAAGTCACTTTACTCCAGTAACTATTCACGCAGAAACACCATCTGAATCTCTAATGAGATATAAGAAGGATCGCACTGTTGAGTTTTGGTCAGGGATGATGCAGATACATGGATGGCTATTACATTACATGACTCCATGCACCAGATGTCCACCAAAACATGACACACAAATACAATAACACAAACTAACACACCTTGTTGAATTGGTAGACTGAAGATGGCACATATTTTGTAATACTTATCTGTTCAGTAGTCTATCAAGCCACAGAGAGTGTGGCACGCTTGAACATTCTATTACATTTCTGTCCACTTGCTGGATCATCCACAGCTAGGCCTTGCGCTCCGAAGCAGAAATACTGGTTCATCACTCTACCATTTGTTGTACCAGATTTCTGAGATGCATTGTCCATTGCCATGATATTATCGGACGAGCAAAAGGCAATACTGTTCTCACTCTCCAAATAGATGCCTTTCTTTTTCTCCGATGAAATCGATGACCTCAAGGAGCTACAAGTTGATTTTGATGCACGGACAAGATGCGGCATGGCTTGAATTACTCCATGCATGAGGCTGGCAGCAAATTTCTTCCTTGAGGATGGACTAGGCGCAGAACTCCTAACAGAAAGTGTCCTCTTGTTGTTTGGGAGTGACGCTCCCTTGGCGAATCGCTGCCGAAGAGGAGTTGGAGTCTCCTCACGGTCACACCATTTATTTATGGAATCAAAGGAATCATCGTCGTTCAACTTCTTGGTTATCTCAGATTTCTTGTCCTTGCAACGAGGCCATCTTCGCAAAATCTTCTTGAGGTGTCTAGCTGCACTATCAACTGGATTTCTTTTCTTCTTATCAGAAGAACCATGCTTTTCATTGACAGAACTCAGATGTGCATTTTCACAATTGCTTGCACTTGAGCATGAGCTTGGTCTTCCACTGGTTTCTGGTATTTCAATACCTGTATACAGAAAGATCTCTGCATCTGATATTCTAAAAGAAGTACCAGGGCTGCTCCCAATGCCTTGTGCTTTTAACTGGAAAGCAGTTGCTGATCTAGCCCTAAAATCCTTTGAATTTGCTATTCCTCCAGCAGAAATGATCTGCTTAATCAAGATCTCAGAAGATGCTGATCGGGGATGTTGTCTGAGTATATCAAGGGGGGTCATACCCTCAACATCACGAATATTGAGATTAATTGATTGAACAGTCATTAGAAGCTCGACCAGATCAGAGTGCACATTGGCAGCGACAGCCATATGAAGAGCGGTTCGTCCATCATTATTTCTGATATTGATGACCTCTTGAATGTTCATGACTCTTCCACTTATCACCTGTCTCATGAGTTCCATTTGTCTGTCAAGTCTCCTGAAACCAGGGGTTCTGAAACCAGCGACTGCCATGTGAAGGAAAGTATCACCATTATAGTTTATCAAAGTTGTAGACATGGGATATGCCATGACCAAGACCTCCAGCACCAATAAGTGGCCTCGAAAGGCTGCTATATGCAATGATGTGTTGCCTTGATTATCTCTGGTGTTGATTATATCAAAAGATGTGATCAGATGTTCAACTACCTGCATAAAATCATTTTTTTATAAAGGTTATGCAAAGTCATAAATTGTTATGCTCAAAGAAATTAACTACACTTCTAAACACTCAATGTGATTATGTGACTGTTTGAATGCAATATAATATATAAAACAGTACTGCAATAAGTAGAAATGCCAAGTGAAATTTCTGTAATGGAGCATTTTGGTGCAAAAGTTGAACTTAAAACCAGGTGAAAGCTAAAATGACAAGATTGATGCAAAATGCCAAAGCACTATACAATGACTGCTAGTTCAATAAAATTCCTTTCTTTTGTACATAGTAGAGGTATACAACATACAACGCCACATTAGAGATCAGCATAAGGTTAGGTAAACAGATTAAGGTGGATGCAAGTTTCATTCACTTTTGATTGTATGCATAAAGTTTGTAAACCATCTTATACAAGACCAGGACAACTTTCCGATGCATGTAAGGTCATATTTGCGCAAAGGTGACCGAATTTCTACTGACTATATTAATGTCAAGGATGCAGAAGCACTTGCAATCAAATTCATTTTTCAGTTCAGTTTCACTGAGGACATGAAGTGTTCAATTAATGATACATGATCTGAAACTTAAAATACAAAATTTTAGCTCAAGGAATCCACTACTATCATCTGTATTCTACTTCTTTCCTCTCTAGTTCTGTATTTTGTGGGCAAAGCACTACTGTGATCAATGGTCATTAGATGCAGAGTCGGACAGGAAAAAGGACCTACGAAAAGTTACAACTGACAAAAAAAAAGGCGAATGGAATAAGAGTTCTCAGTTACCTCCACCTGCCCTCTGCCAGAGGCAGCATGCAAAATTGTACACCCCTGGAGATCTCTGTAAGCTAAGACATCTGTACAATCTGCAAGAAGCTCTTTTAAGATCTCCACGTTCCCTCCTCTGGCAGCAGCATGCACTGCCCTATTCACCATTTCCTGCCTAAACACAGAACCACCACCCGCTGACGCCTCCATCAAGTCCCTGCCACCGCCGACGGAGCACCTGGGTGACACGGCGGAATCGAGCAGGAGCCTGAAAACCTCCGGGTTCTTGCTCCTTGTCGCAGCATAAAAGATATCAGTCACACCATACTCCCCTTCTCCGAAGACCAACAGAGGGTCTCTCTCGAGCAGTTCTTGGACAAAGCTCGTGTCCCCCGCTGAGGCTGCGGTGTACAGAAGCCACCCGCCGTAGCCCGCCCTGATCAGCGAGTTCTTCTGGTTCTTCATCTCGCATTCATGGAGGAGGCTCCGCGCGACGAGGGACCGGCACTTGGCGACATCTTTGAAGCGGGAGTCGTCATCCCAGACAGTCTCCAGGCGCCGGATCCGGCGAAGGGAGGTCAGCTTGATGAGCAAATTGGTGTCCAGGTGGAGGAGCTCCCGGACCAGATCGTAGTGGCCATTGGCCGCTGCCCAGTCGATAGGCGAGGCGTACCACCACTGGTCCCCAGTGCTCTCCCACCGGAGAGGGAAATAAGATTGCGGCATCTGCGTCAGAGCAAGAACAAGCTTCACAACAAGAACAAGGACAATGACAAGAACACGATCAAACGTGCGATGGTCTACATGTGCGACATTAAATCTAAAACAAACTGGCCGAAAGATTGAGCAAGAAATGTATGGACAGAAGTGAACATAGCGAATATCAATCTGTAGTGAGTTCAAAGCACCAAAGGTGCAAAACAGATAATTACAAAGCTTCCATTTGGACGTCTGTTGCAAGAACTGAAACTGTTTTGAAGAAACTGAAAAAAGGCTTTTTGTGGCAAACAAGAAGTAACAAACTTCAAGCTCACATACCTCTGTGGAGAGAGACCAGCGGGAGTTGTTGCAAGAGAGGAGACCTGCAAAACACCCATGAAGTTTTAAGTCTTCTGACTACACAGCAACCGGAACAAGATTTTAAACCAAGAAGTAACTTACAGTAGATTGATTACATAGAACCTAACCAGGCCCAGAGAGCTCGAGGAAGAAGATGGGAGTAAACATTGGGTTCTTCTACCTGCAACTTATATACGAATAATGAAGAGGAAAAATGGAAGAGAAAAGGAAGGATTTTTTTTTGCATCACCAAAAAAGGAGAAAGTTAGGAAGAACCCAAAGTGGTGGTGTGCAGATAATGATGGAGACTTCTGCAAATTTTTTTTTCTTTTCCTCCTTTTCATGTCAGATCCATATACACACTCAGGAAATAAAAGGTGTCTTGACTGATGATAGGAAGGGGCTGTAGTTGGTCAGGAAGGCAAAAAGTTGGGCTAATGACAGAACAGTTCTTGTGTTATGTCATTTGGGGGATGTGATTAGTGATTACATATTCCAATAATGCAGATGGATCATAAGATTAGGAAGATTACTATGGTTCATTAATGGTATTTAATGGAAGATATTAGGATGATTCTCTACATTTTCTTCTCTTATCTATATTAGATTCACAGGTTCCCCTCTGACATAAAAAATGGACTGTCACTTGGATATGTGCACTCAAAGAGAGAGAGAGGGTCATATACTCATATCTTTAGCATCTGGACTGGGGTTCCTGACCCATGTAGGGTAGAGAGGAAGTACAACTTGATATATTTAATGAAGTGGGATTCTATGGGTGGGGTGTGTGGTGTGACCAGTGACCAGTGACCAGTGACCAGTGACACCAGTGTCTTCTTTCTTCTGTGTTGGTCGTTGTTGCCTTACTCAGACTGCTTTGCCTTCCTATCTAAAATTTAGTGCATGTAGGAGTGGGGCAATTAAAATTAGACGGAACTAACATTTAGTTTTCGTCGATTTCATTAAATGATATGATGTTTAATAAAATTTAATTAAGAATTTGAGATGAGAATTATAAATCACATGACCTTGGTTTTCATGCGGTTGTGGTTGTGGAATCTGAGCACTATAGTTCTGTTGCACTTTGTTTTATTTTTTTTCTTTGATGTGATGTCCTTTTTTAATTTCAGTTTTGCTTTTTTTCTTTTTACATTTTTCTCTCTCTTGCCTCTCATATAAAATAATTTATTTATTAGATATAAAATATTAACATAATATTATTTACTTCATAACATTTCATTAAAATTTTTTAATATTTTATTAAATATTTTTGACAAAATATTCTTTAAAAAATTAATTTATACTTTTATTTTTAGTAATTAATACACTTTAATTTTATATTTATAATACATATATTTAACTCAAACATCTACTAAGATTAATTCATCATATTTATTTTTTTATCACGCTTCATTCCGCATCATTAAATTACACTCATTCTCGAATTAATTTGTCAATTTAACTATTCACATGGAACTACGATTCTAATATCCAAACAACATGTAGCGTAGTTATTATCATTCTTCACTTTTTTTTACATACATTATTAATATAATATCTATACTATATTAAAAGAAGTATACTATTCATGAGAGAATGACATTTGTCACTTTATTATGATGACATGTGTCCTCTAAAATTTATAACTAATTAAAATCTATAACATTACAATTACTTAAAACTTAATATGTTATTATAAACTTTTAAGTGGACAGTTATTTAGTAGGCAAAAATAAAACATAAATTTTAAATGCTTAAAAAATATTTTTATGTAGTATCATTATAATCGAAAAAACATAAATTTTTTTATCTGTTACGTAGTTTATAGAAGGTGAAACATTTCAGGATAACATTATGTCAATAATTTATTATTTTTAAAAAATTGAAATAATTTTTTAATCTTGATTGACGGTTAATTACTTAAATACACATAAAATTTATTTATCAATACTATATTAAAAGGTAAAATAGTTTGTAGGATATATTTTGGCACATATATATGTTCTCGTGTTCTTTGATATATTATAATTAGATAAATTAATTGGCCAATTATTTAATATCTAAAAGATTCTTTTAATGATTAATTATGAAATATATTAAATAACTTAGTTCTTAATTTAATTATGATATTATTGAATGAAATCGAAAGCCACATTTCTATTAAATATTTATTTATTATTTATATGCGCATACTTTTTTTAATATGAAACTGCAAGTCAGTTTTTTTTTATGGGTTCGCAAGTGAGTTTTATTAACAGAATTAAGTGCATATAAGATTAGTTAATACGAGTATTATAAATATCTATATAAGGAGATGGTGGCACGTTTGCTGAAGTCTATGGTGATTTGTGAAGTTTAGTAAAATGTCAAAATTCTCTCGGGTTCGAATTTGTTTGGATTCTGACCCACCTGCCCTCTCTCTCTCCCACAAATTTCCTACCCTCCCTCTCTCTCTCTTCCAATTTTTTTCTTACGTCAAACATCCACCCTCTCTCTCTTTATCTCATATTGTTGTTATAACTATTTTTTTATCATTTTAGTTGTTAACTATTTATATTTGCTTGTGTTTTAAATTGATTGTCATTATCATATGCTTTGCATACATACAATTTTCACCAATGAATGTTATATATATGGCTCACTGATTTTTTTTTAAATGGGTGCATATGTATTGAGAAGGGTTGCATATATGTTTGTGTTTCCTTATCTTGTTTCTCAACTTGATTTTTCTTTTTCCTCTAAATCAACTTCGATAAACATTTTTATCTGTATGTATTATGCAAAAAAATTATATCCATAAATTATTTAAGAGAAGATAGTAATCAAGGAGAGTCACTTTTCATACTATTGAATTGCCTCCTTTAGATTAATTAAAATATTAATATATTTTAATGTTGGGTGAATGGTTAGTCATTAATTAACAAAATCTCAGTTAGTTTCGCTTGAATTATAATAGACTTTTTGATGGAGTCTTCTTATAATAATTTTTTAACATATAATATCTTTTTTCAGTTACACAACACAAACGATGAAAATAAATTAATAAAATATGTTTGAGTGGTATGATGCCACATAGTAAAATTTTAATATTGATGTTCGATTCAGTTAGAAAATATTATAAAAATTATCTAACTATTCGGTAACTAATTTGAAACTGGCATGGCATGTTCATTTTTTTAGTTTATAATTTTCATGCATGCTCATTGACGTGCATGCATCTTGAGTGAGTAATTTTATTGAAATTTTCTTTTTTATAAATTTATTAAATTTTGATTGTATGGTTAGTAATTTAAACAATCAATTAGTAATAAATGATTAAATTGGATTGAGAAAACATTTTATGATCCTTGAAAGTCAACAATATATAAAGTATTTTTCCTAAAACAATTATATATAAATATAAACTATTTGTATTGTATTTTTTTTGCTATAATAAAATGTCCTAATTCAAATAAAAAACTAAAATTAAAATGACAACAACATCGCGCTACATAAAAGAAAATTGGCACATAAATCTATGTAATCGTTATATACTTCATATGTATTTACAAATTGTCATTTTAATTAAAGTATACGTGAAAGTATAGAGTTAGCATAAAAATAAGTGCATCAATTATCTATCAAATTATAATTAAATTAATTAATATGAAAATATAAATTTATTGTTAAATTTTATTTTTATTTTTTTCACATATCGTGCGAAAAATATACTAGTAATAATTTAAAGGAACACTTCGAAAAAAAATCTAAATCCTCTTAAAATTCTCTTAAATACTAGTACTTACTCACACTATTAAACTCTCCCCAAAAGCCCATTAAAAGCAAGCATATAATGTCGTGAGCAATCAGAAAAAGATTATGAGAAAGTTAGAAGGATATGGCACCAAGAAATCTGACTTGTTAATTTTCCCTTAAACTTGGATGATCCAAACTTTATATAATATATATATATTGGTTGACAGTCAGATAGAAATCATATATATATATATATACACAACAACAACACCAAAGCTTTATCCCACTAGGTGGGGTCGGCTACATGGATCATATGACGTCATTCCGCTTTATTAGTAACCAAACCTTTCGGTATATTATTCACCAATAGATCCTGCTCTATTAGTTCGCCAAGTGTCCGCCTTGGCCTCTCTCTCCTTCTTTTAATCGGACTCTAGATTATTTGATCTATTCTTCTTACTGACGCATCTAATGATCTTCTCTGAACATGATCAAACCATCTCAAACGATTCTCTACCATTTTCTCACTAATAGGAGCCACTCCGACTCATTCACGTATATGGTCATTCCTAATCTTATCTAATCTTGTATGACCACACATCCATCTCAACATCCTCATTTCGGCTACCCCCATTTTACGTTCATGTTGTCCCTTCATAATCCAACATTCACTACCATATAACATTGCTGGTCTTATAGCAGTACGATAGAATTTTTCTTTAACTTTATTGGATATTTTTCTATCACAAAGAACTTCAGTGGCTTTCCTCTACTTACACCAATCAGTTTGAATTCTATGATTAACATCGTCATCAATCTCACCATCTTATCTTACAATTGATCCTAAATATTTAAACTTTATCACTTGAGAAATTATATCCTCCCCTAGCCTAACTTTCAAATCGTCTCTAAGTTGTTTATCTGTGAAATTACTATGCATATATTCTGTTTTATTCCTACTTAAACGAAAATCCATTGACTCCAACGTATTTCTCCATATTTCTAATTTTGTATTAATCTCTTCTCTTGAATCCGCTAAAAGTACTATATCATCCGCAAATAGCATGCTCTTAGGTACTTCACTCTCGGTTATAGCATCGATAACTAAGTTAAATAGATACGGACTTAAAGCTGATTCTTGATGTAGGCTAATTCCTATAGGAAATTCATTTGTCTCACCTCCGGGTGTCCTAACTCTAGTCAATGTCCCATCGTACATATCTTGTATTACCTTAATGTAGGCAACACTCACCCTCTTCTTTTGCAAGGCTTTTCAAAGTACATTCCTTGTACCCGATCATACGCCTTCTCTAAGTCAATGAAAACTATATGTAAGTTTCTTCTCCTACTTCGATACTTTTCCATCATTCTCCTTAGTAAATAAATCGCCTCTGTAGTGGATCTTCCTGGCATGAATCCAAATTGTCTCTCAGAAATACTAGTCTCCATTCTCAATCTATGCTCAATCACTTTTTCCCATAATTTCATTGTATGACTCATAAGTTTAATCCCTCTATAATTTGCACAATTTTGAATATCCCATTTATTTTTGTAAATAGGAACTAATGTACTTAATCTCTAATCATCAGACACTTTTTCAATCGTAAAATCTCATTAAATAGTTTACATAACCACAACACACCTTTTTCTCCTAAATATTTTCAAACTTCAATCGGTATACCATCCGTCCAACGGCTTTACCATTCTTCATTTTCTTAAGAGCTTCGCTAACCTCCGAGACTCTAATTCTACGATAAAATGACCTATTAAGTTCACATTCGCTAACTGTCAAGTCCTCTAAATCATAACGGGAACCTTCACATCCATCATTAAATAGCTTATAGAAATACTCTTCCCATCTGTTCTTAATATCTCCTTCAGTAACTAAAACCTTGCCAACTTCATTTTTTATGCATCTTACTTGATCCAAATCTCTCGACTCCTTCTCTTTATTCCTTGCAATCTTGTAAATCCTTTGTTCGCCAGCCTTTGTCCCTAACTCCTTATAAAATCCCTCATATGCTTTAGCACGAGCATCACTAACTGCCTTCTTAGCCTCCCTTTTCGCCAAACGATACTTTTCTTAATTGTCAGAATTATTGTCCAAGTGTATCGTCTTGAAATAATTCTTCTTATTACGCACCTTTTCTTGGACCTCCTCATTCTACCACCAAGTCTCCTTATCTTGTGGTCCAAAACCTTTTGATTATCCTAAAATGGCTTTAGCAATCGTTTCAACCTTTTTTGTCACATTCTCCCACATGATACTAGCATCTCCTTCTAACTCTCACACACTTTCCTCTAATAACTTACTTCTAAAAGTCTCTCGCTTCTCCTCCTTTAACTGTCACCACTTGATCTTTCGATCAAAAACTGTTCGAGATTTTAGTTTTATACATTTCATTTGCATATCAAGAACTAACAATCTATGTTGTGTAGTCACCTCATGCCCAGCAATTACTTTGTAATTAGTACAACGTCTTTTATCAGTATTTCTTGTCAAGAAAAAATCGATTTGAGACCTATGAGTTCCACTTTTGTATGTGATTAAATGTTCCTCTCTCTTCCTAAAATAAGTGTTAATAATCTTAAGGTCGTATGCTAAAGAAAAATTAATAATAGTTTGTCCTTCCTCATTCAACTCCCCAAAACCAAAACCACCATGAACCCTTGCATGTGATCCTGCCTCTTTACCAACATGTCCATTAAGGTCTCCCCCAATATAAACTTTCTCGGTTGTTGGTATACTTTCAATCAAATCCTCCATATCTGCCCAAAACTTCTTCTTGAGATGTGATTCTGCTCCTACTTGGGGTGCATATGCACTAATAATGTTCATAGTCTCCTTTCCAACAATTACTTTCACGGATATGATTCGATCCTCAATCCTTTTAACTTCCACGACATTCTTCCTCCATTCTGCATCCGCGATAATACCAACACCATTTCTTTCATTTACCTTACCTGTGTACCAAAGTTTGGAACCATTTAACCTAATCTCTTTACTTCCCTCTCCTACCCATCTAGTTTCTTGCAAGCATAAGATACTAATCTTACGCTGATCCATTACTTGTGCCACCTCGAGGCGCTTCCCATTTAACGTCCCAATATTCCAAGAACCTAATCTGACCTTAGTCTCATGAACTAGCTTCTTTAACCGCCTCCGTCCATTAAAGTGCGGTAGCCCTTGCTCATTTAACACTGCATTCAGGCGAGGATGCAACGGCTCTTGCTCTCTTATCACTGTACCCGAGCTGTACAGCGCGTTACTTACGGGTAACGACCTAGCATTAACACAATATATTCGTTGATCCATGTTCATAAGATTCGACAGGATTTTAAATGAATGAATTCGTTCATAACTTCAATGAAGAAAATGAAGGAAAGAATAAACTAACTCACATATAAGAATTTTATTATTATTGAACATGTTCAGTAAGGTCTTACTTACTGCAGAACTATTTTTACTATAGTTGACATAACTGCTCTAAGCAGTTTTCATAAATAACTGAAAATAATTTAAATCCTTGCTGAACAGTCTTCTGAACAAAACATACAACATTCCAATATATATATATATATATATATATATATATATATATATATATATGCATGATCTGACGGTCAACCGTGTCTTGTAGTCCTACTAGATATGGATGGACATTGGATACCAAAGCCTCTGAACCCAACTGCAATGTTGTCGTCTGCTACAGAATGTTTACATCTGCCACCTGCGTATCATACTGCAAAGTCTTTTTTGTGCTTCATTTTCTATAAAGTTTATAACAAATTTCATTTGATAGTGTGATTGTTTTACAATCATTTCACATAAAGATCTTATTTCATGCCTCTATTATCAATTCTTTTTTTTTCTGATTCTTTGGTGAAATAAGACATGATCAGATCTATGTATATATATATATATATATATATATATATATATATATATA
This sequence comes from Pontederia crassipes, assembly GCA_030549335.1. Taxonomy (NCBI): domain Eukaryota; kingdom Viridiplantae; phylum Streptophyta; class Magnoliopsida; order Commelinales; family Pontederiaceae; genus Pontederia; species Pontederia crassipes. The sequence continues at coordinate 26,819,650 of CM060190.1, forward strand.
TATCATGCATGAATTAAAATGGGAATAAAAGAGGACCATCTTTTATTGTAGATGATGGTGAAGCTCTCAACCTTATATTCTTGTCAAATCAAAACTGTGAACTTGGACATTGCCTTTGCCACCAAGAAACATAACTGTGTGACCACACGGACATTATATTAATTACTCACTATTATTATAAGTAACTTTCCTTCGGTCCCTGAAGCTTTAGAACTTATCCACATCATGATATTAATTACATGCTTCTATGAACGGAATCATAATCAATGGTCACTTGATGTCGAAAACAATATTGAATGCTGCTGCTCAGAATCTTCAGATTCCAAGGTCATGTGCATATACAAAGTAGATGAAGAATGTTGCGTAGAAAGGCATACATGTTGGCTAATAAATAGAAGGCCTAACATGAGGAACAGTATTGCAACTAAACCTCAACAGCTACCTCCATGCCATGAAACTAAGATGAGGATACATCCATCTCTTGTGGCAGGCAAACAATTATTTCAGTGCCCCCACATATACATACACAGTCTGCAAAACAGTTAGGAATATATGTTTGCCCAAAGTCACATGCATTCACTTGAATATTCACAAGATAAAGTTCTTTTTTTTTCCTTCTCCTTTGCTTCGTGCCAGCCGTTGTGCTCATCTCTTCTTCACAGAGAACCATGACTACTTTTCTTGAGCATGTGGAGTGTTAGCTAAAAAGTTTGGTAATGGCTAAAGTGGAAGTCGCAAGCGTTGATGCATGGTAGTGGAGCATGCATGTGGGGTTGAGACTTTGAGACTTTCTTTAGCCAACATTGAGATTTAAAACTTTGGAAGAAGGGCATGCATGAGCATGCTTACTTCACTTTGGGGCCCAAATGGGGTGTTATAATTTGGTTAGATTGCTAGATGACATTATTTGTTCATTCATTGGTCTTTCACAAGAACAAAAAAAATCAAAGTTAAAAAGGAAAACAAGGAAAAGCCCAATTGAGGATGCCTTCTCATGAATTCATATGATTTCAAAACAAACCATTTATTTTTCACCTATCACAATTATGATATACATGATTGGGTTAGAAGTCACTGTAAATCGTGTTTGCTTCTTGGTAACATCATCAGCATGGTTGGATATTGGAGACTAATCAATGATCCCACAGATTTAACAAGAACAAACAGTGAAAGGTATGAGAGAAGTTGTATCCCAAGTGTTATTCCCACATCACAAAGAAAGGATGTGCCTTCAAATTTGTTTATGCATCTCATGATCAACTTATTTGAATGACATGGATCGGAAACATATAGATTCAGATTTAGTGATTGTAAGACACTCACTATAACTTTAGTAAAGTTGATAGTAGATGGCTCATCTAACCTTTTTACGTATTGAGTGATAGCTTTTTCAGGCCATCACCGTTTGTTTGCAGAGTCGTGTTTCAATCCATCAGTCCAGTAGATATCTCGAGCTATGACTTGTAGCCGTCTCCTACCCAAATGAAAAAGGTAAAAGCAAAGATTTGTAGTTATCTTGTTTCATGTACCAATCAATTGGCAGGTAGGATAAACCACATGGCATGTTTTTGGCGCACTTACTAATCCAATTTGAGAATTATTAAAGATTTGATATTCTGGCATTTCTTTTTTCAGGTTAAGCATGCTACTAGTTAAACCAGACTTCTTTAATCACATTGGAATTTCCAAATATAAACTCTTTAGCTACCATAATCATATAAGAGCTGCTAAATAGCTTGTTCAACTTGAGAGCAAATGTGTGAGAAAATGACACTTTTTTGTCTTATCATCAAGTTCATGGTTCTTCTACAACAAGAAAAGCTGTTCAGTTTGTGAAATTTTAACAATTTTTTTATATAGTTCAAAAGCTATTTGAAGAACAACTGGCGAGGTTTCAATCAATGTTTTTCAATTTCTCAAGAAATGTTAATAATGTTCTATTGTGAAGAATCTGACAGTAGATATGCGATAACATTGTAGAGGAGAAAATGAAATTGACACTTCTGAAGTCAATAATTAATTTCTTAGATATACAACAACAATAACAACAAAGCCTTATCCCACTAGGTGGAGTCGGCTACATGGATCATACGACGTCATATTCGTTGATCCATGTTTATGAGATTCGACAGGATTTTACGCTGACTGTCGGGGCCTAACATAACCCTCCTCTTTTATCCGGGCTTGGGACCGGCTATAAAACATAGGCGGAGTTAATTAATTTCTTAGATATAAAGTAACAAAAATATATAACTGAGTGTAGCATCTTCAGTGCTCAAGTTTAGCATTTAATTTCAAAGCTTCAGATAACATCCTTTTTTTTTGTTTAGCACGTTAACAAAGGGGAATATGCAATCATGTAGAAAACAAAAAAGGGAATATGCAAATTAGATTAGGTGAAGGTGAGAGAAACAAGCTAAGAGAAACAAAGGGGAATATGCAATTATGCAGCAAAAATTAAAAAAGGAATGTGCATGTTAACAAAGGGGAATATGAAATACCGCAGTTTTGTAACAAGATCAAAGCAAGAGCATGCACTGAGAGAAACACCATTCTTGAGCAACTTATCACATCAAAACCAGTGTAAAAACTATCGAAAGTCTTCTGAGTGAATAAATCATCACTACAACTTCAGTGAAGATGGTGCAGAGAACAATTCTACTCAACAAATTGTCAAATTTAATAATATATCATCTCCTAAACAAAGGCCAGAAGGTCCATCATAGCATATGGATTACTAAAGGGAGAGAATGATATGCTCAGACCAAAAAGAAGAGCAATAAAGTCCTACAACTTAAAAAGCTTTATGATATATCACATGCACTGTGGGAAGCATGGCCTGCCACAATGTGGTGGGCAGTCCATTTCTCTGCTTAACCATACTTCACCTTTTCCTCTGTTCTGGTCATCATCATGTCTCACAAACTTTTACAATGTAAAGACGACCTAAGAGACCCACATGAAGGTCCAAAAGCTAAGAGAATCCACACCACTTATAGAAGAAGAGTCTAATCATGTGATGCAAAATGTATTTGGACCATAATCACCCATGTTGAGAATGGCATACTTCTGTTAACTATATGCAAAGCAGCTACCTCTGCATGATTGATAGATTACAAGAAAAACACCACTAAACTATTAATGCACTCGCAGCCTTTCTATAACTTTCAAATCCCAATACATCGCCCAAAGAAAAACACATTTTCCTTCCTATAACTTGATATAACAAGACCTGATAATAAGTTATATAATAGATTCATCTTTATATGCAATTCCTGCATCAATATCCCTCATTGTGTGGTGCCCAATATATGGCCCTCAAATGAACAAAGTCTCCTTCAACATCCTATCAACTTTTAGAGGTACAGTGAATAGTAACTGAGCCATTTGATGTCAACACATACAAAATACAATACCCTCGTACTCATCAAAATGACACGAGAACTTAGGTCAAATAGACTCTTGTTTCCAGGAAATCTAAATGAAACTGAACTAGAAATAATGTAACTTGCATTATAATATTTATAACTCCGCCTATATTTTATAGCCGGTCCCAAATCCGGATAAAGAAGGAGGATTGTGTTAGGCCCCGACAGCCAACATAAAATCATGTCGAATCTTATGAACATTAACCGACCTCACCTAGTAGGATAAGGTTTTGTTGTTGTTGTTGTTGTTGCATTATAATATTTATATTACTATTTGACGTCCATGATGTTATTTCTATTAAACAGGTGGTATTAACAAGGTGAAACAAGAACTCTTGTTCTGTTGACACCCAAGTTTCACCAAAAACGCTGAACATAGATTCTAACTCCTGAGAGAAATTGTATAAATTTATATGCATAATTTCACTTAAATAAAATGAAACTTTCAAGAGGAAGATTTTGTGCACCATTTCTTGGGATATGTCCCTTCAAGAATATCAAATGCAAAATAAGCGGAGGATTGATTTATTTACTACAGAAGTTTAAAGGCAACATTGACTCCACCTTTGGGTGTTATCTGATCCCAGAATCCTTGCTTCATGACATATCACATTATGAGAAAAAAAAAATAGAAGAATTGCAGACGTCTTTTTTTCTTTTTCCTTTTCTTTTTTGAGGAGATACTCATCGGAAAGTTCTTTGGATCAGTTTCACTACATTTGCATTTACCTGCACTCCAACTTTACTATCAAAGGGAGAGTTGAATATTAAGATCAAAGGCCACCAAGAATTATCAACATTATCAAAAAAATAATAATAAGGCCACCAAGAGAGGCATACAAAAAATTTGCAAGATTGAGGATATTACTAATAAGAATATTACTATCATAATTCAGTTTTGACGAGGATCGAATGACTTCACAAAAACCGTATTAGATTGAGGAGTGGTCTTTCATTGAAAAGCCCTATTATTTAACATGTTCTCATACAACATGAATTTCATACCCTTCCATCTCTGCTACTGAACCTTCAGTAAAACTAAAGGGGCCAACTTGATATCAATAGTGTCAAACTGGTTGATTTTTTCTTATTTCAAAACTTTTTAAGGCCATTCGTACTCAGATAGTTGTGTAAATTCCATAATTGAACGAAAACAATGATTAAACTGTGTTAGTGCAACAAACACAGTAAACTCATAATGTTTCATAAACAGAAGATATTTAGTGTCACTTAACTCGTTTGACAAAAAAAAAATGAAAAAAAGACATTTTTTGAGTAGTATGATAAAAAGGCAAGTGATATGTAAAGAATGGATCATGTTACAAAATCCCTTATCATATACATGGCTCAACCCCAACTCTGAATTCTGTTCATAAGATTTTTTAACATTTCAACATGCTGGTACATATTTCTGTGTTCAGCTTCATACATAAGTGTCAAGTATGTTTGACTCCTCGGTTTTATTTCCCGATCTATCATCTCTTTAAAGAGAAGAGTAGCCTGGCCTATGTTACCTACTCTGCAAAAACCATTAATAAGAAGTGTGTACAAATCAAGATCTAAACTGAGGTGATGCTTGTTAACCATGTCACTTAAAAGGCTGATAACATGGTCATCTGGTCGCCGTCCAGTAAAACATAACTTAAGCAATGGTCGATATGTCTGAAGATCAGGATGACAAGATGAATTTTCCATCTCTTTCAGGACCGCAAGGGCATTGTCTTCTTGATCATGGTGACAAAAAATTGAGATCATTGTATTGTAGGTTAGTAAAGAATAAGATACACCTTTCATTTTCATCTCTACCTTAAATATGTGATAAGCATCCTGCAATCTACCAGCTTTCCCTAGAATATTAATAAGAGAGTTATAGAAGAGAGTATCTGGCATACACCCAGCAATCTTCATTCTCCTGACTACATCCAAAGCTTGATCTACTTGTCTTGCTTTAGCAAGTGAATTCATAATTGTCATATAAGTAACAACATTCGGAATACAACCTTCATTAGCCATCTCATCAAGAAGTTCATATACTCTTCTAAAGTTAAACTGGTGACAGTAAGCTTGAATAACTGTTGAATATGTAATCACTGATGGCTTAAACCCCAAAACTGTCATATCTTGAATTGTCCACCTTGCTTCATCAACCTTGCGTGCATTGCACCATCCATGAACAAAAATGTTATATGTATAAGCATTTGGAGAAATGTGATCCTTAAGAACTAGAAACGCCTCGTGAGCAATATCAACCCTTTTCTCTTTACAAAGGGTGTCAAGCAGAAGATTCATGGTCCTAACATTCTTATCAAGGCCCAAGGACTCTAAATTATCAAAACACTTCAGAGTGTCACTCCATCTCCTTGCTCCTGCAAGCCTTCTCAATACCTTTGCAATTGTTTCAAGGGTGACATGGCCACCTTCATGCATCTTATGGACCAAGTTCCACATCCGATCAATTTGCCTCATCTTCCCCAGTAAATCAACCATCTTATCATAGGCAAGCGATGTATGCTCATATCCCGTGTGTGAGTTAGCCCACTCAAAGAAGCCTAAAGCAGATTTCCAATCATCTCCAAATTTCTGAAGTAAACCATCAACAAGTTTGGGGCTAAGTGGAATTCTAGAGCAAGATGCATCAGTTCGAAGAGATCGCACAACATCCTCAACACTAGCATTCTTAACTCCAAAAATAGCCCTTCTAATTTTTTGGGCATACTTTTCTTCCTTTGGATCAAACAAAAACTCTAGAGACAAGCTCTTCTGCTTTGCCTTTTGATGGTGGGATGCAACTGTCCTAGCACCTTGAACTTCTTTCTCGGGAGGCAAGGAAGATGCCGATGTACTATAACAGGCTACAAAATCTCCAATAATGGAGAATAAAAATGGAGTTATTAAATTAGGACTTCTAGTGTCACCTACAGCTCTCCACAATAGAGCACAGGCAGAGTGAAGACGATGCCCAGGAACAAAAATAAGGGATTCCTGCATCCAGAATGCAGTCCCAGTATCAGCTTCATCCGATTACAGAGATAAAATGTGTTCAATGGCTAACAACACCTATGATTGCACAAGATTTCCAACCATCTCAATAAATGTTGTTAAAATCAGGCCACATATTAAATTGGAAAAACTTTCAGTTCAGGTTGTTAAGTTGGACAAATTGTACAGTAATTAAAAAATAAAATCTATAAAAAATCAAAATTCTTAATAATCATTGTAAAATTTTAGCCATATATGCATATAAAAGTCCAATGATAACATAGTATATTAAAACAAAGTATAAGTTTTTAAGAGTCAAAATACAAAGTGCAAAGTAAGTTCATGATCTGGAATCAAACAACATTTTCATATGTCAAACTCAAAGTTCGAACTTCAAAGGAATGTTTATTGAAGAAAGGGTCATTTAGTTGCAATAGAATATTAAGGATATCAGTAGAATAAGTTCAGTGACAAAAAATGTTAGGATGCAAATGGAAAGGCAAAATGCCATTTAGATGCCAAAAGGCTATCCAGCATAGCATGTTAATCTTCCATGCCGTTGCAAACCTATGACACAGAAAGAGACTGATGAAACTCATCAACATGAAAGGATAATTTCGTTGCATAACATCTAATTATAATTTGGTAGCATAACATCTAATTATCTCAACGTCATTGAAAATTATATTAAAAAGTTCATGATGCTTCAAGATTCTCTGGAGAGTTTTGATTTATATGGCAGCATAAACAGAGGAAAAACGTTAACCACTTAGTCCTACTGTAGAGATGCAATACACTACACAATTATGAGAAATCATAACCCAATCACAATTATCAATAGCAAAAAAACCATTAGCAGATAACATGACAGACACAAGTAAAGAGAATATTAAGTAGACTTCAAAAGGTTGTCTTTGATAATATACTGAAGATTGGAGTTCAACAACGATGAAGAAAGCAAGAGAGAAAGATAAAATAAAATAGCAAAAAGAATCTTGCTGGTCTCCTATCTCATTGATTCTCCAAGTTTACAGAATGTTTTGTAGTGCCCTGTAATCTCCAGGGTTGTGCATGCACTCAAAAGTTTATGCTTTTCTAGATTAATAATTAGCTTATCAATTATGTGCAACACTACCAGGAAGGACATAGTCTGTGTCCTGACAAACATTGAGAAGCATGCTCCGGACGCTTTCAAGTCCAGCTCAGGCTGCTTCACTGGATGCACAGCATAATCGCAACTCCTTGATCTCGTCCTGACACCTCTTTATTTGCTTCCTTGTGCATTCTGAGCAAATATACCGACTAAATCAAACATGATATCCAAATATATGAGTTCAACTCGAATTATAAAAATTGAACATGGATTCATGATATCATGTCATCTTCAAATTAAAATCTGAGAGTTTCCAAATTCGAACAACATCTTCCAAGCTTCCAGTAGTTCAGAATTCTTTCATTAAGAAGGGGAGAAAAAAAAAGGAGATACACTGAACTACCGATCCTTAATTTAAACTTTAAACTAGGAAAAAAATTAAACTCGACGTGAATGTTCAAATAGAAGTGATACCTTTTATATCAAATTGTAGAGTATAGAAAAGAAAAAAAAGGAATTAAAAATCGCAATATTTCTCCCGACAGTTGAAGGACACAAGTATTGGGAAAATGGAATGCAGATAGAGCGCCAAGAGCACGCCTGGCGAGCAGATTGGCCGTGGGCTTCCCTGCTCGGCGGAGAGAGAGAGAGAGAGAGAGAGAGAGAGAGAGTACGAGCAGCAGCGGCCGCAGAAGGGGCGGGCAGGAAGAGCAGCGGCGTGATATTTTAGCAGCGAGAGCGAAGGAAGCGGCGAGTGTAAGCCGCCATGTTAGGGCACGATGATCTTTCTGACGAGTCATGTCACAAAGATAAAAAAACTTAGTCTAAAATATAAAACGTATTATAAAAAAACTTAGTCTAAAATATAAACGTATTAATATATATATATATATATGTTTATCATACGTATTAATATAATTTAGGGCTCGTTTGGCTTAGCTGATATAAAATAGCTGATAAGTTAAAGTGTTGATAAGTATTTTATTGACTGAAACTTATTTTGAAAAATAATCAGTTACACATTTGAATAAAACTACTTATATTAATAATAATTAATTAGTTATGATACAACTAACTGATTTATTTTTTAGAAAGAAAATAAGTACTCTTCTCCCTGCTTATTTTTTTTTTGACTTATAAGTAGATTTGAGTTAGTTATGATACAATCTCCTTATCAGTCATATTTTTAAGTTACCAAACCCTGAGATTTTTGTAAACTAAGTTATAAGTGACTTATAAGCTTAGCCAAATAGTCCCTTAGTTTAACATACGCATGCTTTTTATCCGTCCGATTGGCGTTCTCTACCCTCTCTCTTCTCTCTCCCCCTCTGCTCTCTCTTCTCTCTCCCTCGACCACTGCCCGTCTCCGATCTTGCAGCGAGGCAAGACGGCGACGGCGAGGAGCGAGCGGTGAGGCGACGGCGAGGCATGGGCGGGTAGGCGACGGGAGCAAGGGCGACGATGAGGCGCGAGTTACGACGAGGCAAGGGCGACGTCGAGGCGCGATCTCTCCCTCTTGATCCCCGATCCGACAATGGCGACGACGACGAAGCGAGGGCGGGCGATTGCAGGGAATCAGAGGCGAGGCGACGAAGATGCGCGGCGGCGAGGCGACGAAGAAGAGTGGGCGGCGACGAGGCATGAAATGATCCGATCTCTCCCTCTTTCTCCCGATCCGGCGATGGCGACGTCAATGGTGACAAGGCGAGGACGGCTGCCACTCAATCGCGCACAAGAGAGAGAGATTGGCGATGACGGTGGCTGCTCCCGACGGTCGTCTCCCTCGCGGCCAGTGTTCCCGCCGTCCTCCTCTCTCGCGACGAGCGTCCCCGTCGTCAGCCTCCTCTTCCTCCTCGCCGTCCTCTCCCTCGCGACCAACGTCTCCACCGGCGAGGACTCCTCCAGCCTCCTCTTCTGCCCCTTCCTCCGGCTGTCACCGCTCAGCCGCCGGTTGCCGCTGCTTTGGCGCCAGATGACATGAAAGCATCCACCGTCAGATCTAAATTTGACGGTGGAGCTGAGGCATATGTTTATTATGTTAAACATTAAATATATATATATATATATATTGAATATCATTTTTCCTAATAGTTTCTTAATATGTATTTTGAAAATATGAAATCAGAAAAAAAATAGTGCCCAATAAAAGAGTGAGATGAGAGGTAACATAGGAAAATTTAGTATCTCCAACAATTATTGATCATTAAAATTTATTAATTATTTGATTATCTTATGAAAATTAGTAATAACGGAAAAGAGATGGTAAGATACTAAAAAAAAAATAATTTTAGAATATTCTATTATAGAAAGAATTAAAAAAAATTTAGTAATTGCTAACCATGCAATAAAATTATAACACAATGACTAAAAAATTTAATTGATGTAGCGTTACAAAAAATAAATAAATAAAATGCGATTATAACATATTTATTTATTTTGATAAGTTGCCTCAATTCATTAGCAGACGTGACTTATCACACTGCACACTTTTTATGTTGCAAATTTCGTTTATCTTCCATATTTCATTAGATCGAATTACTTATTTTTTTGAGGTATGTGAAAGGCGGGAGTTCGAATACAAACTAGCTAAAGTAAAATATAAGTAAAATTAGTTGAATTCGGTGGTGGATCGATTTTCAGTGCGTTCAGCAACATCGTGCGAATTAGATCATTGACGTCGCTTTTTCAAACATCGGCACTGGCAAAAATAATAAAAGTAAAATTAAAATATAGGATGGGGTATAAAAAATTGAACAGTCTCTCCAAATAATAATAATCATGATTGTCGGTGGAGCGGTGGAGTTGATAGGGTCTGTTTGATAATTAATTAGCGAAGAAATGAATTAGAGTGGTGAAGGATGTCTAGTACGATTTTATTAAGCTTATATTTAAATGGAAAATAGTGGAGAAGAATGGAGTAAGTTAAATCATATTTTATTTGGATAGAATACTTAAAACATGAGTTTTATAAGATTATTTTTAATAAAAGTTATTTTTACTCTTTGTATTTTATTATTATTTATATCACTTAATAAATTGTTTATTTGAAAATAAAAATTAGTAGCATGAGAACAACATCAAAAGCAGTTCAAACTTAGAAAAATTCTTTTTGGATTAAATAAACTTGTTAAAATTTGTTGATACATTATGATCTTTAATGAAAAAGTCAAATAAAATGTGATTAAAATAAACTTTTAAAACATTCATTTTATCATTCAGAATATCACTGCAATATGAATAAAATTTTCATCGTAAAAGCATTATATATGCAATTTAGTACTACTAGAAGTATACTTGAAAAAATAATAAAATAAAAATTACATCAATTGGATCACAGTTCACCATAACAATATTTTAAGTACTACAAATTGGAACTATGTCATCGATATTAATTATTTTATTTCTAATTGAAAAAGAAAATAATTAGCCTACTAAATTATCATGAAAATATGATATATTTTAAGAAATTCTTGAATCAAATGTTGCACGCATGATCAAATATTTGTGCATCTCTCTTGGACAATCAAGTATGGCCTTTAATATTTTTGGGATTCTTCATAAAAAAGAAAAAGCACATCCATTAAATGAGCTTCATCAATATGCAAGTCTTAAAAAATGTAAGAGGACCATCCTTCAAAATCTTTGCCCTTCTAGCTCTTGAAATAATTTGATATGGTGTTTGAAAAATCTCCTCCCCGTTTCCATTGTCCATAGTACCACTATTGAATGTACAGTGCCAAAATTCTCAAGACTAATCTCATTTTCATTGACAATGTTATTTATACCATCAATTGTGTCAATAAGATCTTCTTCAATTTCAATCAATTGACGTCTTCTCATCTCTTTGGAGGTTTCCACATGCTATCATGTAACTCTATCATTCCTTACGGCAACATCAACTAGTCATAATTCTCAATTTGTTTTTATTTTAATTCTTTTGCTACAGGATGAGCCTATAAAAAAGTATAACAAATAAGTACACATTATAATAAAATTATAAAGACTACATACATGAATGTAAATATCTGCATAAACACTATACTTACCTCAATCAATTTTTTCCCATACTTCATGTTCAACTGTCAACATTTTTATGACCGGATCATATCCGAATCCCCTCAATCCAGTCTTGATTATATCATGGTATTTTGAAAAATTATTATTCAAAGTCTTTTATGCATGCAAAACACAACATATATTTAGTCATGCATTTAATCTTATTTCGATTTATTTTCTTATCGCATGCATCATTTTATGAGCTTATTTACATTAATTTTATAAAAATGAAAATCTACCCAAATGTTTTATTTTATTATTTAGAAAGAAATAAAATTGAATTACGAAACTAATAGAAAAATTGCACTCAAATCGGAATTAAAATAGAGCGAAAAAAATGAAAAGTAGCGATGTTGGAATTTGGTTGTCACGGGTGGGCCATGAGAAATTGTTCATGGCAATGAAACAGGCCATGAAACCACTTTAACAGGCCGTTAAAATGCATTTTCCCACATCAAAAATTTGTCCGAGGCACGGCTGTGACCAACCCTATTTCCAATGCGATTCAACACTATTTACGCCATTAAACATTTGTTACCACCCGTGACAGACTGCAGATTCGATATCTTGACGAATTTTTGGAAGAATTTCAATTGCATAAGAACGCTACTCATACCATATGATCCCAATGATTTGAAAATATATTATGGATCCAACTTTGGAGTTTGACATGGCCAAAATTTTAGAACTAAATCAACTCCGATTTTTTCTTATTTTGACATAAAAAATGTTTTTTTGTTTCCTCTCCAATCACATGAAAATCTGAGTCTCTATAAATAGAGTCTTTCTACCACTTGGAGAGAATATGCTACATCCTGCAACCAAAATTTTAAAGCCAAGAACATGAGAGAATTCAAAAGATTCATCGAGAAAATTTTTGCACAATTGGTTTTAGACCGACATCAGTTCATCGGCATTCCTGAGAGTATTCTCTATTTTATTTCATGTTGGGATCATTTCATGCTTACTTGATACATCTTTTCTATCTTTAGTAATTTGGATCTTTTAGTTTTATTTACTATTTGAGACAAGTGTAATAGTTTTAATTGATAAGGCAAACTGCTAGACCCTCTTTCAACATCGATTAAAGTTTAGTTTTTTTTTCGAATATGCATGATATTATTAATGTTTTTCCAGAGATCAATTCTCTTTTATAGTTAGTTATTATCCTTGTATGAGTTAGGAGTGTCAACCCGAAAATCCAATTCGACCCGACCAAGACCCGACCAAGGGTCGGGTTGGGTTGAAAAGTTCCAACTCGAGTTGACCTGACCTGACCCGATTCAATGACCCAATTTTTTATTTTTTACTTTTAAATGATTTTTTACTTAATTTAATAGTTTTATATCATTTAAAATTTAAAATTTAAATAAAATATTTTAAATGTAGAAAAGTATATAGATATTTAAAATAATATTTTTGATATTTAAAAATACCTTATTTTGTATTAAAAAAAGAAAATCTAACCCAATTCGACTTAACCAAGTGGGTTTGTTCACGGGTCGGGTCAAACCCAACCCGTGAACACCCCTAGTAGGAGTGGTTATTTTGATTGTATGATTTCTGTGGAATTGATTCTTGATTTTTAAGTCCAAGTATTGCATGTTATAACTTGTATGATCTTTGACGAAATATTAATTATGCGGTCAATTAGTCATTACCATGGTATGGATGATAATAGTTAAGAGATTCTTGGTCCAAAGACCACATTCCAAGTATTTTGATGATAAAAAATAAGGAAAATCATATGCTAACAAGTTGCTTGAAGTGGTGGTTCAAACATGTTAACTAAATTTCGAAAGAAAAAGTCGTTATTGATTTCTGTAGACAAAACGAACGACCGAATCAACTGCATGAATGATCGATAATTATAGAGAACACAAATATTTTTAAATCAGACGACTAAATCACTTTCGGTCAACCGTTCTAGGCGACAACGGAAAGAACATGTACAAAATGGACGTTCAAAGTCGCCATCAAAACGATCGCTAATTGCGGAGAGAACAAACATTTTTAAATCGAACGATCGAATCACTTTCGGTCGACCGTTATGGGCGACAAATGAAAGAACATACAAAAACGGACAACCAAAGTAGCTGCCAGAATGACCGCTAGTTACAAAGAGCTCGAACATTTTTAAAACGGACGATCAAAACAATTTCGGACGACCGTTTTGGATAGCAAAGACAACGACTAATCCTTCTACGACTACCATCAACAGACGACCATGCAGAAAAGACAAATGACAATGACTATTTTTTTATACAAAATAGACGTCCAATACTATAACGGGTGACCACTAAGAATACGACAAAAAGGCGCAATGGCTAGTTCTTATGCAAAACGGACACCCGAAACTAAAACATATGACCGTTTTAGAAGTGACAACACAACTCCGTTAAAAAATTTTGCAACGACCATATTTTCAAGAGAAGCTTATAAAAAGGATTCAAAAGACTAAAGGAAGGTTATCCAATTAAGAAAAATTACTCCATTTTTAAGTCCAAAGCATTTTTTAGAGCTCAATCTTATAAATCATCCCTTCCATCTTCTAATTTCTAAGTGTGAGCATTCTTTGTAAGAAGAGAGAATTGGAAGAAATTTTTGTGTTATTATTTAGTGAGTTTGAGAGCTCCTTATAAGAAAGAAGATGTGTGCCTTACCTCTTGAGCAAAGAATAAAGGATTATTTTCTTCTTACAAGAAAAGAGAAAGATAATGAATCTTTGAAGATCTCGAAGCCGGGAAGTCGGAGTGGGAACATAGGCCAAGGAGTTGGGCCGAATCTCGTCAACATATTGTGCTTTCCTTAGTTATGATCCTCCTTACTTTTCTTTTACTTATTTGTGATCGTATTTTTTAAAAATTGATTTTTATGATTTTCAACTTTATTTTTTTATATACCAATTCACCCCCACTTGGTGATTTTGATCGAAAGGTTCCTAAGACTTGGCCCTCAAGGTTTGAGGGAGGGAGAGCCGAAGATGGCTGAAACATGAATTAAAAAAATAGGAGATATTCTAAAAGTTATGAAATGGCCCGAGGACCACATGGTGGTGTACGCTACTCATCGCATGTATGGTAAGTCAAGGTGTGGTGGAAATCTCTCTTAAATGCCACCTTTGAGAATGAGGAAGATGTTGCATGGGAGAACTTTGTAGAAGTTTTTGAAGCTTGTTTCTATCTGGATTATGTCAAGAAAAAGAAGAGAGATGAATTCTTCAATCCCACCCAAGTGACATGATTGTGGACCAATACATGAGTACTTACCTCAAATTGGAAAAATATGTAGAACTTGATAAGAATGAACTAAGGAGGACTAAGAGGTTCATTTATGGATTGAATTTCAAGCTAAATCTTGGGCCATAAGTGGTCATTGCACCACCTTGAAGGATGAGATGTGACTTGCCGTCGAGCATGAAAGGAACTACAATGAAAGGATGAGGACTAAGGACAAAGCAATCAAGAAGCATGAAGAGAAAGCACAAGGGAATAGTCCAAGGAAAATACCCTACCATTCTCCAAAGAAGGAAGAGCAAGCTAAAGGTCCATGTCACCATTGTGGAAGGTACCGTCCCTGTGAATGTCGCATCAAGGTCGGGACATGCTTAGGGTCACTACATAAGAGATTTCTTGAAAAGGCATGGGGACAATCACGAAAAGAGGAAGATGGTTGCAAACCCACCAAGAGTTCCGACAAGGATGTTTGTCACGGAAGTTGATGAAACTACTCAAGCACGTGATATGATTCAAGATAATATCCTTATTGCCAGACATTATGTCAATATTCTCTTTGACTCGGGTGCAACATATTCTTTCATATCGCATGTATTTGTTAGAATGCTAAAAGTAAGACCTCTAGTTACAAATTATCATTTAAAAGTAGTGACTCGTACAGGAATGATAGCCACTAGAAGATAGTCCCTAACGTACCTATAAAGATAGATAGAAACCATTTTCTTTGTGATCTCATTTTGCTCCTAATGATAGATTATGATGTAATCTTAGGAATGGATTAACTATCTTATAATGATTATCATATGTATTGCAAGGAAAAGAAATTTTTATAGATGATTACCATGGGACATCTACGATGATTAGAGGAATTCCCTCTAAGGAAGCCAAAGTGTTGGTTTCAACAACTAAGGCAAATAAGATGATCAAGAAAGGAGCAAGAAGATTTTTGACAAGTGTCCTCAAGACGGATTCACAATCCAAAGGCACTTGAGTCCTGGATGTGGTAAGAGAATATCCAGATGTCTTTACAGAAGATATAACGGGGTTGCCACCAAGGAGAGAAGTTGAGTTTAATATTGAACTACTTCCGGGCACCACACCCATTTCAAACTGCCTTACTGAATGGCCTCGACAAAAATACATGAATTGAAGACTCAATTATAAGAGCTTTTGGACAAAGGATTTATTAGGCCAAGTGTTTCCCCATGAGACGCACTAGTGCTCTTTGTCAAGAAGAAAGATGGATCGTTAAGGTTGTGCATCGACTGTTGAATGCTTAATAAGTGACGGTGAAAAACAAGTATCCATTACTAAGGATTGATGATTTTTTGATCAATTGTCATCGACATCAATTTTTTCAAAGATCGACCTAAGGAGTAGTTACCACCAACTAAGGCAAGCCGAGCAAGACGTGCCAAAGATGGCTCGATCATGGTATGGACATTGTGATCCTTAATTATGCCTTTTGGACTAACGAATGCATCCACCGCATTTATGAATTTGATGAATAGGGTCTTTCGTCCATACTTGGATAAATTCATGATTATGTTTGTGGATGACATCCTCATCTGCTCATCAAGTCCAGAAGAATATCAAGAACATCTCCTAATATTGTTGGAGACACTAAGAAGAAAACAAACTCTATGCCAAATTTTTTAAGTGTGAATTTTGACTTGAAGAAGTGTCGTTTCTTGGACACATTGCACCGAGGCATAGAGTGTTCATGGATCCGACTAAAGTAGAAGCAGTGACAAATTGGAATAAATCCAAGAATGTAACCGAGATTAAAAGTTTCTTAGAACTTGTCAGATATTATAGAAGCTTTATCCAAGATTTCTCCAAGATAGTCGCACTAATGACAAAGTTGACAAGGAAATGTGAGAAGTTCGTATGGCCATAAGCATGTGAGGCAAGTTTTTAAGAGCTCAAAAGAAGAAGAGCTACGGCATCAATTCTAGTCATTCCTTCGGGAAATGACGATTGTCATTTATAGTGATGCTTGTGGCACCGGCTTAGATTGTGTGCTTATGCAACATGGCAAAGTAGTGGCATATGCTTCTTGACAATTGAAAAAGCATGAAGTCAACTATCCGACACATGACTTAGAGCTAGCGGTGGTAGTGTTTACATTAAAGATATGACGTCATTATTTGTATGGGTAAGATTTTGAAGTGTACACGTCACAAAAGCAATTGAATATGCAACAAAGAAAATGGCTTGCAAATATAGTATTGTACCATTAGGAAAAAGCAAATATAGTAGCCGATGCATTAAGTCGCAAGTGGAAAGGATCACTTGAATGTTTAAGTGTTTACAAGTGGAATCTTGTAGAAAATATGGTGCAATGAACTGTGACCGAAGAATCATTTGCATGACTCACCATGTAATTAGATCAAGTCTAATAGGAAAGATTATTGAAGGTCAAAGGAGACACCCGGAATATACAAGGATGATCAATTTTACCAAAGAAAAAAAATCCACTTCAAGTATGATGAAGATGAAGTAAATAGGTACAAGAACCGTTTGTGGATTCCAAAAGACAAAACATTAAAAAGGAAGATTTTGAACGAGTACCACAAGTCCGAATTCTTCATTCATTCCGGAAGCACCAAAATATTCAAGAACTTGCAAAGTAACTTTTGGTGAGAAGAGATGAAAAAGAAAGTGGCTAAGTATATGGCAAAGTGTATAGTGTGCCAACAAGTAAAGATTGAACATTGAATGCCTTGTGGCAAACTACAACCATTATCTATTCTGGAATGAAAATGACAAGTATCTCCATGGACTTTGTAGTGGAAGTACCTCGAACCCGTAAGGGTCATTATGCAATTTGGGTTGTAGTGGATTGTTTGACAAAATAGGCTCATTTTATTCCTATAAAAGTGAACCAATCCATGGATAACATGGTTGAGATATATGTGAATGAAATTATTCGATTGTACAAAATTTTGGCTTCTATTGTCTATTTTAGTTATAATTCTATTACACTTGCTAGATTATATTGTTATCTCATTAGTTTTTATATTTCGATAATAATTTTTGCATATTGAAAGATTCTCCTGGTTAGAAATATATATAATAATAAGACATATAATTCCAATCGGCCTCCTATAAAAATGTTTCATCCATACTATAATGTGAACCCACTTATATTATTATTATCATCATCATCATTAGTAATATTAATTCCAATTGGCCTCCTATAAAATATGTTTCATCTATAGCATAATGTGAACCCACTAACTGTAGTTCTTGACTCCTTTCACTACTAACATCAATGACTTCCCAAGTATGCATCCATGAACAATGCTCCAAATTTTCTTCTCCTTCTTTGAACTTACTTTATAACTCCAATTTGTTTAGTATTATAGTAATAAAAAGTTCTTATATACATGGAACATTATTTATCTTCTTATTTATGTCTTGCAACATTTCTTCTAGCTGGTACTTGTCCATCGCAAGACCTTCCGAAATAGTTCCATGTTTAATTCTTTGATCTAAAATCCAACATCCACCAGCCATTTTCAAGTGGTAAATGATCCTCAACTTATATCAACATTGAGTCTCCCTTTTATTGGTCAAAAGAATGCTCGTTCTGTATTGAAACTTACCTTTATAGCAGACACAATATGAAGTTGGGAGATGGTGATGTTTCTAAGCTGATGAATGCTTCAGGTTTTGAAGAGAGGTACCCCTAAAAACTGATATTATGTTAAGTGTATGGCCAATTAGTAAGCCTAGACTTGTATGTTTCACTATGTTGTCCGAAATTTTATTGAACACGTGTTTAGTTTATCTTTTTTTAGTAGTTTTTACTATGAATGAAATATATTTATTTATAAAAAATATGCGTCACCCTAATTATGTGTCACCAACAATTACTAAAAATTTTATATTGGTAACATAGCAATTGATGATTGTGTCAATTATCTAAAATGACCAAGGATGGTAACCCAAAGTAGAAAGATAATTAACTGTATTAATTTAACTACCCTAATTTTCTCTAAGTTTTTCCATTATTGCATTAAAATAATGATATAAAGACTTATTAGTATATATTTTGAATGTCATTTTTAACAATAATAAAGACTAAACAATAATACTTTTAAATGACTAAGCAAGAGAAAAATATTTCTATAATCAATAATATTCCAAAAGTCATTAGTCATCAAAGCTAAGAGAGCATTACTTATGAGAACTAAGTGGGTCGCATTTGCATCACTCCCAAGTATATGAAGTTGTAACATCAAAATTATGCATAGATGGGTATGGTATCTTCTATACTTCTTGAATGGATTAGCATTCCAAGAATTTTCACACACTCTTGTACATGGAAGATAATTGCCTTTGATATAAGTTTGAAAGGAGGTCAAATAAAAAGATATGTGTGTATAACAAATACTAAAAAAAATTGAATTAATCATGAATCTCTCCATCAATCCAAAGAAAATAAGATAAGAAACTAAATAAAAGAGTAGTACCAAATTTTAAGCAACCGTGTGATTTAAAGAAATTGTTCTTATTAAGATTTCAGCACGATAAAAATTATGCACCGCGAGAAAATATGAGAAATTTAAGACAACACAAAGTTTAATTAAATGGAAGAAATAAAAGAGGATTTACAAGATCATATTACTCTCTCTTTGGACCCCTAGAAAGTTTATATAGTCACTCTTTTTTACAGATAATAAGAATTATAGATCGATTGAGACTCTAAATTAATCATTCAAAATAGGACATCTATCTCTTGATAAAGAAATAAATTAATTCTGAATCACATATAGAATATCCCTAAAATTTTTTCTATGAGAAATCTACTGAAGTGTAGACTAAGAAAGTTACAACTGCATTCAGATTCAAGGCAGTATTAACAGTTCTATTTAAGGGAATAAATTTCTGAAAAAAGTTTAAAGGATTGGTCCAAAGCAAATTAAAATGGTGTTCCGAAATTTGAGAGAGGGTTAGAAAATTTGTTGAGAGCAAATTAAAATGACAATACCATAACACAATAATATTTTTTCCTTTAACCAAGAAAAGGATTCCAAGTGCCATGTTCTTCCCTCTGGTGACAAAGTTAGGTTGTTTTTTTCTCAGTGACGATGAAACTTTCATAATAATGCGAGTGACATCCAAATATGAAATTACTCATGATTGCCTCGAGGCAAATCCTATTTGCTCCATAATCTAATATTTACCAAACTCATTCGTGTAATGCACTTGCAAACATAGAATTTTTGTAATAATCTAATTTTTTTAATTAAGGGCATATGGATTTGTCGAAATCATTATGTCTCCTCTATGTAAAGTCTTGATCCCCTTTTAATTCTTTTTTTTTCTCATTGTGCACAAGACAACTACCTAGGACTAGAAGAGAATTAGAGAGAAGGACATGGAGAATAAGATGAAGAGAAAGAGATGAAGGAAAAGAAAAAAACTAACTACGTTTGATATATATAAGATATGTAAACGAGATCCACATTTCATTCTAATTTTTGGTGGGGATCGTGATTAAGGACTGTAAATCTTATGAGTAGATCTATATGTTGCAAGATATATATATATATATATATATATATATGTTTTCCCTATAATTTCATCTAGAGATTGGCATGGACATGTCTGGCCAAGAAGGGTCATCGTCAAACGGACGAAAGTTTGGCTTTTTTATCGCACCCGTGAAACTAGGCTTCATGGCCACCATGATAAATCCAGAGCAAGACCATGACTTAGCTATACTTTCATCTAAAAAATATGTAATTTTGGGCTAAAAATCGAAACTATTAGATGTTTGCACAAGTCTAAGAACGGCCATGGTCAAACGAATGGAAGTTTTAACTTTTGATCACGCCCATAGACTTCATGATCGTGAGGAAGCCAGAGTCCGGCCTTGATCGAAAGATGCAAAAAGTGCAAAAAAATGGATTTCTATCACGATTGTGAATTGATGTTTCACTACTATGACAGGTAGACTAATTTTTCATGATTGTAACTGCTAAACGATTATGCTATATGATATGTTAAACATATTTTTCAAAGTATAATATTATGTATTGATAATTGACTTGTATATCACAGCTCATAAATGTTATGCATGTTCAGTTTTAAATTAAGTTGAAACTGAAGATTGAGAATCATAATATATTTGTTGTTGTCAAAACATAATGAACCGATTGAAGGATAAGTTTTTTTGCCACTTATCAAAGTGATTAGAAAATAAAATTTCTTACACCTTATGTACTTTCCCAAAACAAAGTTCTTCGTCGATAGTGATGTGTATTTCTAAGTGCCTACGGATGAAGGAACATTGTGCCTCCAAAATTTAGCTAGCGTCAAGTAATGATAACGACTTGATTCTTCGACTAAATTAATATTAAAAATGTGAGTTAATCTTCAAAGTATCTTATAATTGTTATGAGAAAGAAAAATCAAGATGACGATGAAAAAAGTTAAATCCAAAGTATTATAAACAAATCCTAAAAAAAGGTCATAATGCAAAGATGAAAGCAAAGTATGAATAATGTATGTTGCTTGATGCAAGCATGATATTATAATGTAAGCATGTTTGTATAACGTAGTAAATATTGTTATGTTTATATGAAGAAATGAAAATTTTATATGAAGAGACTAGCACATCAAACTTCATAATTTTCATTGCGTTACACTTTTTACTTGCTCTTGATGATAATAAGTACTCGTCCCAATCCTAGGCTTATATTGTTAAGCACAACACTTCCATTTCTGGATTCATGTTTGATAACATTTTGACTGCTATTGGTTCACCACATTTCTTGCTAGCTCATCCAAACCAAGATAATTATACCCTTTTCTTAAACCTAGTTAATTATACCTGCAAAGCACAGTTTTCTTACTTCAAATGCTAAGAATCTTCATCTTAAATTCACTTATTTGATACACAAATAGCCGATTAGAATACGCTCAACATTTTCTACACATACACCTTATGAAACACTCTTTTTTTATAAAAATGCTGAGCACATCATGATAAAACACCCTCTTCTTTATGTTATATAAAAACTGAACATGATATGTATCGTTAATGCACGAACCATGTGAAAAGTAAAGGCACCACTGCCAGGGTGAAAACTAAACTGTTTTCCAATATCTAAAAGTAAAGCCAACGCCGCCAAAACTCTTTAAAGAACAAAAAAAGGTGAGAGCGACAAACGCCTCTTACATGGAAGAAAAGAAACCAAACAGGTCGCCTCGCCATGATCAGACCCTTTATTATTATGTCGGAGTAAGAGTAATTATTAAAAGTCTAGATATGCAGTGAGCCAACTGATGCAAACTCTCTACTTGGTTTTTGCCATGTGACGGATGAGATCGATCACACGAGAGCTGCAAGAAATGAAATGGAAAGCAAGCGAGATTAGATGAGACACCAGACGTGCACAAAAATATTGGAAATCGAATATACAAAGTTTGGAGGTGATATAATTTGTTTTTAATATTCTTGGATTATTGCAAACGATTTTATGTAAGGAGAGGAAGTGCAAAGCAAAGAGCCGAGAAGCTTTTGCAATTTTTACCTGTATCCCCACTCGTTATCATACCAGGACACGAGCTTAACAAAATTATCGTTGAGAGCAATCCCAGCCTTAGCATCAAAGATGCTAGACCTGCAGCAATAATATGATGCTTAGTGACATTGAAAGGAGTAATAAGTTCTTCAAGAGAATGACCATTCAGGCAAGGTAAAAACCTGTTGTCACCAACAAAGTCTGTCGACACCAAGTCCTCTTCGGCATATCCCAATATTCCTTTCAGCTTACCCTCAGACTCTTCTCTGTCAATTTAGGACAATATCTTAAATAAGGAACTCCAATTTACTCAAGAGCCCCAAACTGTCGACAGATACTTACTTGATTGCTGCCTTAATTTGGTCATACGTTGCAGCCTTCTCAAGCCTAACAGTTAGATCCACAACAGATACATCAGCAGTGGGAACACGGAAAGCCATTCCTGTCAGCTTCCCATTAAGAGCAGGAAGGACTTTTCCAACAGCCTGCAGAATTGCAATTTTGTTTAGGACCCAAAGCAATCCATTATCTTGAACCAATTATTGTAATAGTCATAATTACGGAATTCAGGTCACCATGCATGTCACAAGTAGTAATTTATGACTTATAAGAAATCCTCAGTTCTGAAGAGCCAAATAGACAGTATCGGCAACAAGCAACAAACAACCAAGACAATCGCTAGAAGCACCCATATATTCCTATATACATAAGCTAGTAAGAGATTCAACTATTTGCAACAAATACCCATATATTCATTCATAAGGACATACCTTGGCAGCTCCAGTGCTGCTTGGAATGATGTTAAAGCTGGCAGCTCTTCCACCTCTCCAATCCTTGCTAGAAGGACCATCAACAGTCTTCTGGGTAGCTAAAGAAGAAAAAGAACTTCTAAGTGACAGGTCAACAAATTTAGACCATTGTAGTAGACCAAAAGAAGTAAATATGTGCGCTGCATACCAGTAATAGCATGCACTGTGGTCATCAAACCCTCAACGATACCGAACCTGTCATTGATAACCTGACATAATGGACGACAACCACATTGAGATCACCTCAACTAGCCACTGCTATTTTCAAACAAGCAAGGCAGTATAAATAAACCTTAGCAAGAGGAGCCAAGCAGTTTGTAGTGCAACTGGCATTGGAAACAATGTCAATGTTGGACTTGTACTCGTGTTCATTCACACCAACAACAAACATGGGGGCATCTTTGCTAGGGGCAGATATGATGACCTTCTTGGCACCACCCTAGAACCATGAAACATAATAAGAAACGCATTATTGAAATCACCTCAAAAGTCAAATAAAATGTCAGTGAAATATCACTAACAGCGATGAAAACAGATAAAAAAATAGAAGCATTGCTCAAGAAGCGAATAATATGGTTTTGCCATGACCATATACCTATATTACAGTGATTACTTCAACAATTAAATAGTACGCTATGAAGTTATTCAGAAAGAAATACACCAAATAATTTCATTCAAGATAATAGAAAGCAAAATAACACTGTTATCTCTGATGTTGCCATGCCATCTCTTGTTTGACAATATAACCGAGAACAGAACACACATTAAACATATCTTAATAATTGCTAAGAGAAAATTGCATGCCCCAATACACAAGCTACCAATACACATGCTATGCGTACATTATGGATAAAATCTTTTACTAACGCTAAGGTACTAGAACAAAATGTTGTGTGGCTTTTCTTTGTAATTAAAAGAAATGCAAGGAGCCCTAACATACTATTCAACTTATGACTGAAACATTAGGCTGGATCTTAACCAATAAGAAAATGTAGAACAAGAGATTGTAAAATCTTCAATGGTTCAACTAGTTATGACTTAGTTTCATCTTGAGGATGCAGCATTAACCAAACTATTTTGCAGGAAACAAGATAAATATCATCAAAATCAATAAACCTTTAGATGCGCTGCAGCTTTGTCCTTATCAGTGAAAACACCAGTTGATTCTACAACAAACTCAGCACCAGTCTCACCCCATGGGATCTCCTCAGGGTTCCTTAAAAGGAATTCTAATCAGTTATTTGCCCAATGAAATACAACAAATGATGAAATTTTGACAAAAAAATTACTGACCTGACCCCAAACACAGTCACTTCCTTCTGACCAAAGAGGAGGGTCTTGTTGTCCTTGATCTTGATATCATGATGCTTCCATTGTCCATGGACAGAATCATACTTAAACATATATGTCTGTATATTGACAATTAAGCAACCACCAATAAGAAACTGAATGGTCAGGAAAAGAATATGCTATGCGAACATATCTGCAAAACCTCCTCCTCGAAAAATAAAAAATATATATCTACAAAACCAAAAGTAGGCACTACATTTCATGGAAAAATAATTCAACCAAAGAAGTTCAAACCACTTTCCAATTCATTGTTTGATATAAAATTAGGCATAACAGAATAGTAAGTCCGCCAAAAAGAGGAATCTTTTAGTAACTTAGCATCATAAGATACGAAAAGAAACCACCATCCCTTACTTCAACATCAGTGCTACAGGCCAATTAATTCTTGGACACCATGGTATAAATTTGAGCATACACGTCTCAGATAAATGGAAATCCAAACACGTTCATTACAGTGCTGTTTGATATGAGCGTTATATCAAAATAGTTATATTTGTGAAAGTAGAAAGTATTCACATTACAGAAGAGACTTGAACAAAATAAGACAGAATGTAAGTTACTATCTACCCTTACCCACTAAAAGTTTTACTTACAAATGCACACACAACATGTATGAAATATAATACCAAAATAAAACATGAATATAACATAATCGCCTCAATATTAAGAGCTCTAAACCACATGCACCGAGTCAAATGTTTCCAAAACCACAACCTGATCAATCTAAGCAGCACAAATCATGACGAAAATAGATCAAAGCGGAGAAGAGCATTCAGATCTCACCATGTAATCTGTAGTGATGAACGGATCGTTCACGGCGACGAGCTCCACGTCATCGCTCTGGAGCGCCACTCTCGCCACCAGACGACCGATCCTTCCGAACCCTTAAAACATGATAAAAATTCATGTACGTAAGGATCGGATCAGGATACAAAGTATATATAAAAAAACGCCGACACAAAAAAGAGAAAAAAAATAGAGGATACGCTCACCATTGATACCGATCTTGATCTTGCCTACAAATCGAAGAAAAAAATGCAAAAAATATGGATCAGCAGCCGAATGAAAGAAGAAGAAGCAATGGAAGCGAAGGAAGGCGGATTTATTTACCCATGGCTGCAACGAGGCGACGGCCGGGAGGTGTGGAGATGCGAAATGCCGATGTGAGAGAGAGAGCAAGAGGAGAAGCGAAAAGGAGCGAGTGAGGTCGGTGGGTTTAAGGCGCATTTTATAGGAAGAAGAGGTAAAAGCCAAATTGTCGAGGGCCCCATGAGATCCATTTCCTCGGCAGCGCATTCTTTGCGGGGTCCACCAAGCGGCGGGTGGACACGTGGCAGCCGTTGGGAGCTGGCGGGCTTAGAACTGGGTGCGCATCCCGCGGTGCGGCCGAAGAGTAGGACCTCGTAGTGTGAGGGATACGTGGTAGAGGATGATTGGGACGGTGGACCGGCTGAAGGGCGTGGCGACGCGACACGTACGCCGGCGTGGGCCCGGGAGAGGAGAGAGGGGGGGAGGGGAGGTGTTGGGATTCGGGAGGACGAATTACACGTGAGGACACGGGCTTCAGTCACGTGATGGTTAGTATGTGGGCCGTAACATGTGGGCTTGTGGTTGTGGAACGAGACGTCGGGGGAGTTTTTTTTACTTTGGGGCATTAATTAAATTTTGTTTACAAGTTGTGTGTGTGTGTGTTTTTCCCAAAGATGCGAATTTATGGTTGGGAAAAAGATTTTGGAATCTTCATAAAATAGAAATAAGTTAGATATGGATAATTATTATTATCACGTCAAAAAGTTATTATTAACAATTTATGGTATGAGTTATAAACACTTCAAGTTATTATATTCATATAAAACACTTTAAGTTATTAATTTATGACTATTTTCTCTCTCTTACTCATAAAAAGGAAAGAATATTAATTTTCATTTTAAAAATTATTATTATTTCCTTTTTTACTTCAATGAATTTCTCTCTTCAATTAATTTTTCATATTTATTTATGTTTTAATTTATACCAATTCTCAATTCAAATACTTTTTCATTTTTTACATTTCTTTCCATATTTTTATTTCCTATTTTAACTTTTATTTTCTAATTTTTTTCACTTTAAATATTGAGTCATTTTTTTTGGTTCAATTCTTAAATCGGTTTTTATCGATTGAACTGATTTTTTAGCCGGTTCAACTTCATTACCAACTTTACAATCAATCTGAACCGGACCAATTGTCGATTCATGGTTGAACCGACCGATCCACACTAGAATAGATATTTTTTGTTTCCTACTTCGATTTTAATAACCTTGGATAATAGTGTGTTTTGATATTTCAATAGAATCATTTTAAAGTAAAATTGTAACGTTCCTAAACTTGGGCAATTAAATTTTTTTGGATCGTATTATCTAAATTTATCTTTTCTTGACTTTAATTTATTCAAATAAATATAATTAAATAATAAAATTAATTTCACTATCTTTGTATAAGAGTGCAGAAGTTAAATGTTTTTTCCTACTAGTTCTTCAAAACTGTCAATGTTTTCAACTATTATATCAATAAAATATTATAATAATATATTTTTATGTATAATTACATCATCATGAACTTTGTCACTGCGCATGCTTCTATGCTAACATGATCAATTAATTGTGAAATTCTTAAATATCCGTTACAACTACATTTAGTACATAAGATTAATACAATTTATGATAATTAATACATTTAAAAAATAATTTATGATAAAATCAATAAAGAAATTGAATCATATATGTCAAATTTTTCTTCTTTTTTTCTTTCTTCCTTTATTGCTATCTTTCTTTCTTATTCTTTCTTGTCTAGAGGATTGCACTGCATTTTTTACCTTAAAATAATGACCTTAAAACTTTGATATGCGTTGTACTAAATAACATCTTCAATATTTTTTATCAATCACAACATGGCACTTTCATATATTTTGAGTGAAGATAAATCAAGCCAACACTAGAGGAGTACTTTAAACATAAAAACTTTGATGCATTTTCTGTCAGAGTTTTACTTTTTGGGATTATAGGTCATTCCTGAGCGGAGTTAATATACAACACCATTCTTTGACAATTGGTGCACAGGTTGAATTTCGTCTTATAGTTTTTAACTATTAACCTAACTAGTTATTTTTGTTTCGTATAAATTATTGTAGATGTAACAAAGTCATTTAAAAATATAACAAATTATTAGGCATCAATTTTTTAAAAACTAACATAATTCGGGCCACGTTTACGGTCACACTAATCGTGTTATGAAATTGGACTTTGAGATCATCTTTCCTCAAAATCTGAAGAATATTTTGAGGTGGCTCGAATTTTGGAGTGTTCACAAGTTAGATTGGTCGGTTCAGGTCAATATCCTTTGGGGCAACAAATCGACCTAATTCAGGTCGAGTCAGGTTGTCAAATTATCTGGCCATCATTTTTTATTATTTTTATTATTTTTCCTTACTTTTTTACATTATTTAATATTTATTTTTAAGCATTAAAATAATTTTGGACAATATTTACATATTATTTCCTTTTTTATTTTTAAAATTTTGAAATCAAATATATGATTAAAATTGAATAAAAAAGTAAAAATAATAAATATATGAATTTATCGAGTTATTTGAGTAGGGGTGATCAAATATGTCGAGTGGACAATATTTACTTCATCAACACAAAACTCGGGATGTATATAATCAGCACCACGGCTAGGTCACCTCAATCGATATAGGGTGCCCGAAACTCATTGAAACAACACCTTGGTCGGCCTGTCTCATGTGGGCCGAGTTTACTCTGAATTTGGGTCGTGTTCAGAGTTAAGTATGTCGAATTGAGTGATCATCTTAAGAATCTGAGTCGAATTTCTTCAGCGCGAGCTAGATTCCGACACAACATAACTCTTATGTCATTTTTTGAGACTTTGACACAATTTTATTACTAGTAAATTTATGTTCTTGACATGGAAACTTGTGAAAACTATTCATGTATTATAACATATTCTATGCTTTAGTATTCCTTTAACTTAATTATTCTATTAGAAAATTATATCCAAAAGGGAATATGAAATTTTACTTACCTTTTTCAAGCATAACTACTTGTAATATGAGACAATGTGAGAGTCTTTTAGTGATTCTCCAAACTTTTGTCCTTGACTTCGGCATTTCTTGATAGAATTAATATCCACGAACATATGGCTAAAGGTAGCAGCTGCTACAGACACCAATTCTGAATGAGGAGAGGTTGATGGCAAAAGAGTTTATTTTTATAGGAAAAGCTAATTCCTATAAGATTAAATATAATCCGAAATTAGGTATTATCTTAATTAATTCCTCTATTTTTTCCCTTTCTTTCCTTTTTTTAACTCAAACTCTTATAATTTCTTAACTTCATTTATCCTTTATTTTTAAAGAATTTTTAGAATGAAATAAATAAATAATTTAATTGCTTATCTATTTAATTAAATAAAAAATTTGCTAAGAGTTATATTATTGTCCCCTTCAAGAAAATTCATTCTTGAATTTGGATCAAAGTGAGGCTCACCAAAATTAATGAGAAAACTACTAGTGCATGACTTTAGCTCCATGTTGCTTCATTGTTATAGATGGTATTTTCACAAAACTTTCACAAGTACCACATATTTATTCCTTTGATCAAATTGAGGACTTACTAAAATAAAAGCAGAAATTGTGACATATCTCTGACTCTAGCTCGTAAGTAGTTCTATTGCCCGAATGGTGTTTCCATGAATTCACAAGTGCCACATTTTTATTCCCTTGACCAAAGTGAGGACTCACCAAATCAAATATAGAAATTGCCCATGCATCTTAATTTGATTCCAACTCTCAAGTAGCATCATTACCTTGATAGTGTTTCCATGAAAATTTCATAAGTTTCACATATTTATTTCCTTGTCATTGAGATTGGAACCCAAATATCTTGATTGGATATCTTCATATGTAAGATTTTTCTTAAAATTCGGCACCTCAATTCGGATAACATTACATCATCATAGTTGTCACGTGAAATATAGTGTGCACCAGGGGCGGACCCAGACCAAAAAAGAGAGGGGGCATAGTGTGCAGTGTGCACTCTTCAATATGAAGGAGATAATGCTAGTGTACATGCTCATTTACCAACTAAATTCAGTATCTTAAACATATAATGGGAACTTAGTTTCCTTTCTTGTTGAACTGCATTATCCCTTTTGTGGGAGAAGTTTTTAACAACACTTGATCACCTTCTTTAAGTACCTATTCTCATCGACCTTTATCAACATAAGTCTTTTTTTCTATTCAGTGCAGCTTTCATTTGTTTTCTTTAGCACTTCAATCTTATCAGTATTATTTTCTTTTCGCCTAGCTCGTTCCAATATGTATGTAAGCAGCATGATATATCATATAGGACCTTAAATGTTTCCATGCATATACTAGAATGATGGTGATTATTATAGGTAAATTTTATCAATAGAAGATGATCATTCCAATTGTTATGCCAATCAAGTCCACATGTCTTTCTGACAGATCATCTATGAGTGGAAAGCTATATTAAAATTCAACATTAATTCAAAATCCCCCTACATAGTTTTTTTATGAACTAGAGGTGAACTTGGGCTCACTATTCAATACAATGATAATAGAAATTTTATGTAATTGAATAATCTTCTTGACATACATTAAACTTTCAATTAATTATTTTATCTTTGTAAGTAGGAAATAGATCATTTTTGTCAACCTAGCTACCCCAACCTATATGACATAATGAACTTTTTGAGTATCAGGTGTACTAAGTACAAAATCATTTCTTCCCATTTTCATTGTGTAATACCTAAACTTTTGATATGTGTATAAGGTCTCTAGTGTTTCACCTTAACATTTTAGTGTGTTAAGCATTTTTACACGTACTGATCAATCTCTCGCTTCATATGGTACTACCAAAAACTCTAACATGTTTGTACGTCTTGGTATTCCTTGAATGGACATAAATTCTGATTTGTGACATTGATTCAAGACTTTTCTTCAAAGTGCAACATCATTGGGAACCCACATGAAAATTCTATATCTAATCCCACCATCACTTGTGACTAGAAAATCTTCTTCCTCTAAACTTCAACTCTTCATCATTGTCTCATATTCAATATCAATAGGTTGACTTAAACGATTTGTTGCATGATCATGAATGTCCCATTCTTGTTAGGCTTGGGGTGCCACTAATTTTGTTTTTCCACCATCTCATGTCGTCGTAATATGAGGAAAGACAGCCATCATTCTCACTTCCGACTCAGTACAATTAGCTTTTCTTCGATGATAATTAATGAAACATCCAGTCTTTTAGCATTGGTCTACCTCATATTGAGATCTCTATTTATGAAGACGTATTTTAAAATTTTATGATTTGTTACTTCAAATTCATCTTCATAGAGATAATGTCTTCACGTTTATATAGCAAAAATAACTTATGCTAAATCCAAATCATGCACGGGATAATTCATTTTGAGCTTCCTTAGTTACCTTATTTTGTATCAATACACATCCAACTTATATCCCATGTGCATCACTATATATTATTTTCTACACCGACCAACCACTCTCGAAGGAATGTAAGTACTAGAATAGTTGTCATATGAAAGCTCTACTCAATTTTTAATATCAATGTATAATTTTTTTTCTTTTCAGCTTGGTGAGTGGAACTGCTATATTAAAAAATTCTTGATAAACTTACTATAATATTCTGCCAATTTGAGAGTCTTAGGCTGATGCCACTTCTCAATTACTACAACTTTTTATGGATCTATTGAGATTTCTTTTTTGGAGACTATATGGTCTAACTACATGATTAATTTCAGCCAGAATCCACACTTTGATAATTTCGCGTACAATTTTATGTTGCCACAATGTTTCTAGTATAGCTCTCAAGTGTTCTTTGTGTAGTTCTTGATTCTCATAGTAGATCAAGATGTCATCTACGAACACGATCACAAAATGATCCAGGTGTGATCGAAAAATCATGTTTTACTATAAGAAAATTTTCATATAGCCACACAAATTAGCGTCTTCATAGAGTCGACGATAAGTCGGCATCACTAGAATCAAAATATCGATGTCATGGGGTCAAAAGTCTAGCGACGCTATTTGCCTCTTGATAGCCTCGAATTAGCGCCGCAATTGCGTTACCAAGAGTTGATGCCGAAGATCGCGTCCATTCAATGCGATGACATCACTATTAATCCACGTTCAAATAAGAAAATGTGCTAGTTCATTGGTGTCGATGATGTGCGATGCTAAAGTGTCTGAAATAGCACCGGATCCGACGATGTGTTGTCCTTATGGATGCACTAAATATAACATGATCACGGCATCGACTACCAATGGCGCTAATTTTTTGTGCCACCTCTTTGGTCACGCCAATGTGTTGTTAAGGACTATACATTGCTATTGCAACCCTAATATAGCGCCAATATTTTAAAATATAAATATATATGTTACATATACTAAACATTAATTAATAAATTAATTGAATATTAATTGTAATTGTATGATAGATGTATCTAGATACGCATACACATATATGTGCATAGATACAAATACATACATGTATGTGTATAAATGTAATGACAAATATATACCTATATTGATTTAAGTAGGTAATACTAATTTGATATGTATATACATTTTTTAATATAAATAATATATATGCATAATATAGTTCATCTAATTAATATACTCACATATGTATATGCAATAAATAAACATGCATGTATAATATCTTAAATATTAGTGATCGATCCATGAATCATTTTATTAAATCATATAATTATGAGAATGAATTAAATGATATAATTCTTTAAGTAATTAAACTAGAAAAAATAGACATCTATATACATACTAGAAAGAATATTAATTTCACTATATTTTTTATATAAGTATATAAATACAAAACACACACACATATATAGGGTCTAATGTAGGTGTGAAACACTTTCTGCGTGAAGCACATGTGAAGTGGCTTTACACGTGCTTCTTTCTATATATATATATATATATATATATATATATATATATATATATATATATATATATATATATAGGTGTGTATATATACACATAGATATATATGTATTTGCACACATATTATATATATATATATATATATTTCAATTTATAATTTGTATATATAAGATATATCACATACTAGTTATCTAAAAACCATATTTTTATCTCCTTAATCATAAGCAATATAATTGTCTCCATAGTTTAGTTAGAAAAATTCAAATATTAAAAATTAACATTGATATTTAGCACCATCATAGGGACACAATGGAATTAACAATAAAGTGTGTTCATTTAGCTTCACCTTAGTGTCACCATGGCATCACAATTTTTTTTGTGCTAATTTGAAGTCACGACAATGTTTCTTTAGCGTTACTTTCTTCCGATGGTACTTCGTGTTAAATTTGATTCTTTTAACGAACTTTTGTGTGCCATAATAGCCATGCATTACGTTGCAAGTTTTAGTGATGCTAAAAAACTTACATTAAATCCCTACACCTTCATTTATTTTAAATTTCACAATTTTACTTCTCTCAATCGTCAACATCGTCGATCTGCCTTCATCGTCACTGTTCCGTGATGCATGCAAAATACAATATATATAATTAGCCATACATTTAATCACATTTCGATTCATTTTCATATAGCATGAATCATTTTTTGACTATATTTTCTTTAATTTTATAAAAATGAAATTCGACATAAATTCTATATTTTATTGCATAAGATAGAAGAGAATTGAGTCAGAAATCCACAAAAATAAATGACACTCAAATCGGAGTATAAACGAAGCCAAAAAGTGAAAATTAGTAAAGGCCGCCAAGGCTAAATTGACTATAACAGGTCGTGAGAGGTCTGTAACGGTTCGTTAAATGCCCAGTTTCGTCCAAGAAGTTTGTCCGAGTTATGGGCCGTAAAATCCAAGTTATGGGGCATTAAAATCACACTTTTACTCCTATCTGAATACTGTGAGGACCGTGAAATTAATGTTGTAGGTCATGAAAAGTCATATTAGGACCGTTACAAAGATGTTATGAGCTGTTATGAAGGCTATTTTTGAGATTTCTTCAATTTTTCTTAGAAATTTCAAGTCCAGATTGAGTCCAAACTTTATCCTAAGCCTAAGGGATGATTAGGAAACATATTTATTCATATGTGAAGGAGTTTTGGATAGTTTTAAAGACATATCAAAGTCTATTCCAAATTTACTTATTTTAACATGAAAGACTTCGAATCAAATCGAAATTTTATGAAAACCCTTGGAACCCTTGGAGGCTATAAATAAAGACTTTAGGAGACAGAAAAATGTGTGCTTGTGGTGCTTGGGTGTGCTTAAGACCTGTGAGCCATGCTACATTGCAGAAGAAGAATTTCAAAGCTTTTCTGTGTTTGTTCGGGAGAAACTGTGGAGCAACTTAGCGAGTGTAAGCGCGTGTACTTTGCAGAAATCCAGAGATCATCGGAGGCTATAAATTCTGTCTTCTAATCATTGTTTGGATGCTCTTTACTCATATTTCTACCTTTTATGTAATAGAGATTATTAATTTTTCGAGAAAATTACATAAACTCGATTGTTAAATTTAAATGAATATGGTTATTTTAGTTTCTTTTGATTATGATGTTGTGCGTAATACTTGTTACTGATATTATTATATTCTGAAATAAGACTACAAACTAGATTTTGGATGGTTAGTTTTAAGATTTGATAATTTTTAATAAACCGTTTTTTAATTTGATAGTTGAAACAATCATAATACAAATCTTGTAACTCATCATTTGTGCGTAATTTTGTGCGGTCTATCAGTTTTTATCCAACAAGGAAAATTATTAGTTTAGGATTTACAACTTAATGCATCTTAATATCTTTCTTAACTAAATATTAACTTAGAGTTTGTGATCCTAAGTTTTGCAAAACTTAAGATAGTTTGATCTACTCAGCGTAGATGTTAATAATTTAAATAATCATAATATGTCTGAAGAACTGAATCCATTCATCATTGTTATAATTCAATCATCGTCATAATTCTTGCTAATTAATCATTATCTTTAATCATCCATAATCCTTAGGATCAACACCAATTTATTTTATTTTATGTTATTTAATTTTCTGCATCCTTATTTTCTACTTTCATATCACAACACTCTTTTCTTCTCCTAGTAGATTATTAAGATAAATTAGATTTAACTAATTTCTCGTGGGTTCGACACTCTACTCTCTACTTTATTACTTGATATGACTAGTGCACTTGCTAGCAATTTTATTATTACAAATTTAACGCATCACTCCGCCATCCGATTATCGCTTCACCATTGCCAAGTTAGCCCACTATCCGTTTGCAACCTACACCCCCATGCCACCGTCCTCCGTCCGCCTTTGTCCTCCATCTGTCGTATGCTATATAGTCACAAGTTAATAACCAACGTATTAATTTGTAGTAATAATATCTTGTGGTCACGATTATTATTTGTTGTGGGTATTAATGAATTTTTTACCAAAAATAATGTATATCATGGTAATAATGATTTAACAATTGTTATTAAGATTTATCTTGTGACAAATAATATAAGTAATTGTCAAAATTTTCATTTTCGTAATAAACTATATTCTTTATCATTAATATTAGCCACAAAAATTTTATAACTAACTGGTGAAGGCAACATTATGCATTTGTTACATTTTTTTAAATTTTAGGCAAATGACATATAAGATTTTTATAAAAAATTAATGTGCGATTGATACTTCATTAATATTCAAGAAATATTATTTTAACATTATTAATTTCACACATATAATATATATGTTTTGTTGACAAAATTAAATAATATTAATAATAAAAAATAAACTAAATATCTTATCTTTTAAATCTTAATATTTATTTATGTTAATAGTTAGATGATAAACTAAATTATTTAACTTTGATTAGGATTTAGTGACATATATTAATATTTTATATTTTGACATTATTTTTATTTCCTCAAATAAATGATTAGAACACAAATAAAAAATATCTATTATTCTAGATAAAACTATAAATTTTCCCACCGTTTAATGCAAAAAAGTGACTAATTTTCAATTAATGATAGGATTATGGTATAATTATTCTTCCTTAACTTAATTTTTTTGTTCCAGGTGTATTGTTCATCTTCCTCTATGTCTTTAGGTCCCCAATGCGATCGCATCCCTACCCTCGCCCCGTCATCAATGGCCGCCCAATGCATAACGCGTGAGGTGGCCCGATGGCCATCTCCGCACAGGGGCGATAATCGGCACGTAGGGTGTAGGATCACAAGGCACCAAGAGGGGGGGGGGTGAATTTGTATTTAAATCAGAAATACTGATTTTACAAAAATCATCGCGAAAGTTTAAAATTGATTCTTTAATGTTTAAACCAATATAATAGTAATCATGTCACATGCATAATAAAGTAGAAAGGAGAGGGAGAGAAAAGATAAAACACAAAATGCATGATGATTTGTTGACGAAGTTCGACCATATCTTGGCCTATGTTCCCGCTCCGATTTCTCAACCATTCCTTCGTTCCAAATGGGGTAAGGAAGAAATCATTTACAACTCTTGTCTTTTCTCCTTTTCAAGAGGTAAGATACACCTCTTTCACTTGTCTTTTTTTTGCTCAAGAGGTGAAGACATAATCTCTTTTCACTCAAGAACTAAACAAGTATTACAATATCACAAGAACACTCCACACTCTCTTTTTTATAATTTGAACCCTCACACAAAGAGTAAGACAAAAAGAAACGAGAGATTTATAACTTTGAGCTCAAGATGACTTCTTGAATGAACATAAGTGTTTGCCTGTATTTTTCTAGGAAGTCTTGATCATCTTGATGTGCTTTGGACCCCTTTTATAACATATAATCTTTCTCATAGTCATTGGTACTCAAAACTAATCGTTATGTACTTTTCTGCACTGGAATAGACATCCATTTTGAGTATCGGGCGTCCTTTTTAAAACTAATCATTGAAATATAGTCATTACAGATAACTTTCGAGCATCCATTTTAAGTTTTGGGTGATCGTTATAAAGATCCATTGGAAATTTGCGGTCACTGCATCAACATTTTTGGACGTCCGTTTCATCTCCAGCGGTTGATCAAAAAAATTTTGGTTGTTTGTTTTGTCATTGATAGCCTGATAGACCTGCATTCTTTTATACATAATATTTTGCACTGTTATCCAAATGAGATGATTTGTTATTCTATAGAAAGCTAATGCTCTACAACTTTTATCGCATTCATAAAAAAACGAATGAGACCCTAGTCAAATATTAATTCAAAGTTCAATACATAAAGTTATTCATTTCAAATAATATATTTTAGACGTTTACTCTTTTATACATAAGTTTTCATACGAATATCCAAATAAGATGATATTTGATTATATGAAAATCTAATAATTTTATCTATAATTTTTATATTATCTCTTGATCTAAATCTCATGATAAAATACTTAAATATTAAGTGCAAGTTAGTACATAAAAATATCAAGTTCAAATTGGACTTTTTGAACTTCACTTGTTTAAATATTACTTTTTATGTGATTGTCCAAATGAGGCAATTCTTGATTCTCTACAAAGACAATAGAATTATCTATAATTTTATATTCATCTCTTAATTTAAATCTCATGGAAAGATAGAAAAATATCAATCGAAAGTTTAGTTCATGTCATTTTTATTTAAAATTGTTTAAATGTATAACTTCAATCTTTCGATGTTTGTATCCAACATAGGGGAGGCCGTCGGTGGTCGCCTATACACGAGAGGAGGCTTGCAGGCCGCCTCTCGTGCTGGGGCAACCATTGAGCCTCCTCTCACGTAGAGACAGCCATGACGACCGGAGGCAGTCCCTGACGATCGCCTCTCGTGCTGAAGCAGCCCCAACGATTTCCCCTCTACAGTGGACATTTTGCTTGGCGATCCATTAGCGCACAAGGTCCGAAATCTCAAGAACATCATCGTCCACAGCGACGATGGCAGTAGAGACCATTGTGGCAGGGGGGACAAGCAATCTCCTTGCAATGCGTTCGGATCTTGCGATGCCCACCCGAAAGTGGAGCAGTCCCAGAGCTTCACGAGAAAGATACTATCCCAAACATCTATTAGGCAATGTTGTAAGACCCGACCCGGCCATCGACCCACAGATGAGGTCGAATTGGTTGAACTGGATCGAACCAAATGGTCAGACCAGGTAAATATAAATGAATAAAAAATAAAATAAGTTCAAGTGACTATTATAATATTATTAATATGTAAGATATTATTTAGCAAAAAATATAATTTAATATAATAAAACAATTCAGATCAATAATACAATAAAGCAAGCATCACCAATTGAATATTTTCTAAATAAAAAATCTTGTGAGTAATTATAAAAAATAAAGATGTTAATGAAATTTTACATATGTGATAAAGAAGAATCTTGAAATATAAATTTTAAGTATATATATATATATGATATTCTAAAAAATTAATATTTTTTGTACATTTTAACTTTTTTTACATTTTACAACTTGACTCGATCGGATCGGCCGATTGAACCCGGGTTTGACCGAGTCAAAGTGGGTCAGCTCCATGGTCGAGTTTTAGATGACCCACGTGCTGTTTTAGTACCTAGACACCGGTCTGACCGGTTGGGCCGGGCCGGGTCTTACAACACTGCTATTAGGATCAAGATGGAGGCGCAGGATCCCACGAGCATGAGCTGGCACAAGATGAGCAGGATGATTTCCAGTGTGGAGCTCAGGGGGCTCCGGTTCCTCGACAAGGCATCCAGTGGAACGAAGGATGGAAGGTCATCGACTAGTTCACGTCCAGTGTGAGGCTCCCCAAGGAAAACTTCGGACTCTGTATCGGTAAGCATCGGACACCTTCAATTCGTACAAAAGCGTCCTTGTGTCGAGATCAATATGCAACTTTTATGTTCCATTGAAATTCAGGCATGGCAGAATCGAAGGAATTCGCCGGAGAGTTTTTCATAGCGCTAGTGAAGAGAAGGAACATGGACCCAGAGCGAGGGGTGATGAATGAAGAATTGAAGGAGTTTCTAGGTGGAGATGATGAACCAAATATTCTTTTAATTATGGTAGTTATATAAAAGTGATGCATTATATTCATTTTCATGACATATGTATCTCATTTATTGATTTTAGTTGTACAATTATTTTCATTAATTTTGTAAAAAAATATTTTTTTATGAATGTTTTATTTTTTTATGGAGTTATCTTCGCTCCATTCATGATATTTATTTAAATTTGCAATTTCTCTCTTCTTTAGTGTTGAGCAATCAAAATTGAAGCCCTGATTTAACAATCTTTGCTTATTGGTAACTCTCTTCTTGAAAATATGCTCTTGTGATTAAAATTTTTGATTTATTATTATGCTGATTATTGGATATTTATATTATTAAATTTTAGAAGCTATATTGAGAACAATTTATTCATTTTTAGATGCTTTATGAATTGTGTTGCTTAAAAAGTTATTCATTTATACTCACATCCTAGTTGCAGCCTATAATTAATTTTAAATATTGTTTTAATTTTATTTTTTTAAAACTATACAATAAGTACTAAGAATTTTACTTTCTATGTTAATTTATTATATGTAATAAGAATTTGCAATTTTATAAATGGCACTAGGAAGACAATATTTGAGATCAATTAGGGCATCCATTGGAAATACAAATGAAATATCACAAAAGTTATTGAATTGTCTATATCAAATTAATTGGCTTGTTTTAGTTATATGGATGTTCTAATTATGTTTCTACTCATTGTTATTAATCCTTGTCAACAAACTTATCAGGGCCTAATTCAATACAAAAGGAACAAGCTCCCTAACATTTGAATTCATTTCACACATTGATTTTATAATTGTGCATATATGTATAGCCATTTTATTTTGAACTATTTTTTTGTTCATTTATTTTATAGGATGCCAGTCATGAATGTTGTTGTATAATCTGAAGTAGAACCATCAATGACAAAGGAACAACATCAAGTAATGTGTACAAAATCAGGATATTATTATGTGTGTCCTCCTTCAAGGGTTAATATTGGCACATAAGAATGATTAGAAGAAGAAAGGAGACCAGGTGATGAAGCTGAGAAATGTTTTGAAGAACATTTGCAACTTATAAAATTTCAATAAGCACTTATTCAATCTCAAGAAGAACATGTTCAAGATCAACAACAGAAGATGGTTGCGATGGATGATCATAAAAAAAATGGGAGAAAAGTTAGAAGCTTTCTGAATTATAAAAGTTGGATCATGTTAACTTTTTTAGAATTTATTTCTTTATGCTGCTATGTCATAGAAACCTTTCATAATGTAGTTGACATTTTTTATACTTTTATTTTGCATGAATTATTGCCATTGAATTTTATGATTAATAAGCATGATAATTTACAAAATCGATCATTTCAATTTACCATTTTTTAATTTATGGAATGTTTGTAGTCAATTATTTTATGCATTTTTCATGAGAATATTTATAGATAAAATTATTTCACCTATAAAATAATTTTTAATTAATAGCTAAACATGATCAATCATTTTAAATTTTGTATTAATTTTTTTTACTATGTACTATGAAAATTCTACTCATAATTGTTACATATTATTCGTGGAAACAAAATTTTTTAATAGTCACAAACATAATTAACCATGAAAGTTCATCAATAATGTTCACAAAACTTTTGTTGTCAATATCGAGGTATTTTTCATGAATGATATGATTATCCACAATTACTTATGTTTAATACTTATATAAATATTTGTGGTTACTATGACTTTTATTGCCATAAAAATAATCTTTGTGACTACTGATTAGTTCCAACACCATCAATATCCATGAGTTCCTGTCACAATCTTATTTGTGACTAATAATTTGTAGTAATGAATTTTGAACTTATATTCACGAAATCATTTGTAACTATAGGTCAATTTTATTGTAGTGTGACCCAAATGCCACCGTTCTCTGTTTGATTCCTTCGGCCGACCCCACCACCTTCTGTCGACTCTTGCCCTCTCTACTGTTATTACCCTTCTTTGACTGTCAATAGTATAAGACCAGTACCTTTGTTTAAATTATTAAAATTTTGTGATGTCGTTAATTATTTTGCAAATGGATGTATGTATGGAGAGGGAAGGAGATAATGGAACACATAATGCAAAAAATATATTGTAATTAGCGTCACATTAACAATGCAATGGTGCCAATTACAATATGAATTCAACACTACAATAATGAACTTAGGGTTGCAAAACTAAGGTTACATTGGCGTCACACATTTGAGCCGTGTTTGAGTCACTATAGTGCTGATGGAAGCAACACTTGGGGAACTAAGTTTAGTGTCATGTGGCATTAATGTGGGTTCGTAGCATTTAGCGTCTCCTTGGTGTCGAACATGGTGATGCTAAATATATCCTCTTTTTCCTCATAGCAGTGCCTCATTAGCATATATTATTATCAAACATCTAGTGCCACTATAGCTTCGCCTTTGTTGTTGGTGCTAGTGCGACACTATCAGCGTCGAGATACGAGCATCACATTTTAGTGACCTTGTTGCAACACCAAGTTGTTCCTATCTTTAACAATGTTGAATTAGCGTCGCATTGGAGACAATTCTTTGTGTCACTAATTATTAGATTTCTTGTAGTGTTCATAAAATTCATGAATGCAATTGGAGAATTGGTGAACTCAAATGGCATGACTAAAAACTCGTAATGTCCATATCGTGATCAAAATGTCATTTTTTGGTATATCCTTGTTGAACATACGTAGCTGGTGATAATCACTTCTGAGATATATCTTTGAGAACACATTTTGCTTTTAATTGGTCAAATAAGTAACAAATTCATGGAAGATGATACTTATTCTTGGCACTCTCTTTCTTCAACATATGATAATAAATGTAGAGCCTCATAGGTCCATTCTTTTTCATGACAAACAATATAGAAGCATTCTAAGGTGAGACACTTGGGCAAATGAATTCTTTGTCCAGTACTTCTGAATTTGTTTATTGAGCTCCAACATTTTTGTAGGTGCCATTTGATATGGTGCCTTACAAATAAAAGCAATTTATGAATCTAGTTCAATATAAAAATCTACTTCACTTCTTGGTGGGAATTATAAATATCCTTAGTGAAAAAACTTTGACAACTTCAATTTGTCTTTAAATGAAATATTTGTAGAGATTACACTGACAAAAACACTCTACATTTGTTTTATAACATCTTGCATGCCTTAACCACCGATAGCATTATTTTGCTTTCCTTTCCTTGAGTGGTATCTCTCACAATTGTTTTAGGCTTGCCTTTGGTCCCAATTATAGTTTTCTTTTCTTTGCACATAAGGAGTGCATCATGGCATGAGAATCACTACATACCCAATATCACATCATAATCATACATCAGAATGATGTTCAAATCAATGGAGTAATTCTATTCTTCAATATTAACTAGAACATCATGCAGGTACTTGGTATTGTGAAGTATACCCATAGGATAATGAATTAATGATCCTCATTTCATGCTTGAAATCGTTGGGTGGGACCTCTAGTACTTTGGCACATTCCTTTGATATAAATGAGTGAGTGGCTCTTGAGTCAAAGAAAATAAGAGTACTACGATAAAAAAGAGTACTTTTGATAACGCTCGACATCATATTGTTGAGCCAATGCTTCCATTTTGTAAATCCTTCCTTGAACTAGTCTATTGGTGCCTCGTGCATCTACTAATTTTGTCGAGTATTCCTCGACAAAGTGACCCTTATGTCCACATTAGAAGCATGCCCTATTCTTGACCTTGTATTGTCCAAGGTGAGTGCCCTTACAAAAATCACGTGGAATTTTTCTTTTATTGTTGCCTCTATTGTTAAGGTTGGGTCCCTCTATTGTTGAGGTTGTTAGAACCTATGTTGATACGGTCTTTGTGTTATTATTAGGGATAATTATATGGACTCACCCAATGTTGTTAAGATTGCATCAAACAACGAATTGAAAAGGTCTCCATTTCAAGTCAAAAAGTACAAATTGGTGGGTTGAACTAGTTAGTAATAAAATATTATAATTTAATATGATATATAAGATCATCAAGCTACTTACATAATAAACATGTACCAAAAAAATTTAGACATAATAAAATAAAATATTGTAATGAAATAAAATCATAGTGTTTTGAAGTCTAACAAGCAATAATTAATACCAAAATAACATACATTAATAACTCATAATAGATAATCTAACTTGTAAATTAAAGTTCATATGCCATAACTTCAAATAAAAAATCAAAGTT